>CM036930.1:5296812-6496812 GCA_020800305.1 Porphyrio hochstetteri | reverse complement strand
TATCTGCTGTCTTTTGCAACCGTTTAGAGGAGCAAAAAATAGCTCCCCCAGACAATCAGAACAGATTATTTTAATGAGAGCTCAAAAATGAGAAACAAATGGCTCAAATTGAGCCTTTAAACATTTCTACATACGTCTGCAAGGAGCTGTGCGATGCTTGAATCAGCAGGTCTGCAGCAGGAGACGGCTGCTGTCAGGAGTTGAGTTCTCAACCCTCTTCCCCCACCCCCGGTAGCTAAACTGAATATCCCAAGTGAAAGCTGTGTGCTATCAGCAGCTCCATTTTCTGCTTGTAATTGTCTTTTATCTGCTGGAGTCGGCAGTGCCCAGCTTACATCTGTTCCTGATTCACTCCGTGTAAACGTCAGAGGGGGAAACAATCATTTTTCCCATATGTGCTCCAGCAGGCAATAGGTAGAATGAAGCTAATAACCTTTCAAAGCTCTTTCCTTGCTCTCTAGATTGTGTCCGCTGTTTTGATGCCCACTCTTGGCTTACTAATTAGTTCTGACTATTTTTTTCCTGTACTGTAAGCACAGAGTATGCTTTTAGCTGCTCACATCTAGATGAAGATCAGGCCAGAACTGCAGTGGACTGTTTGTGTTGGCAAACAATCTGTTTCTGCATCGGGAGGGAACAGAGAAGCTCCCCCAGACCCTGTGCACTTGCAGCCAGGACCCTCTGATCCTGTGTGTATCCCAAAAGTGAACCCTGCAGCTGAGCTGGAAGCTCTATGAGCAGTTCTGTGTAACAGTGTGTTATCCAGGGAAGTCCCTATGGCCAATAAATAAATATTCCCTCCTTTCATTTCTTGCACTGCTTTCAGTTTGTGATGGTGGTTCCAAAAGCTTTAGAACTGCTTCTAGATGGGCGTAAAAATACCACAAGTACTTGTTTAAACATCAGAAAGGTATTAGCTCAATTTTGCACTTCAATGCTACCAAGAGTGCTTAGGCCCATTGGGCATGAATTTAATTTTCTTACAGGCTTACAGAGAGAAGAAAAATCAGGCTCCCTATCTTAGCATTACTTGCTTTTCCCTGCCACAGCTCAAAGCATCGCCTTTCTGGAGCCCCAGGATCCAGAGGGCTCTAAGGTTTGGAGTTAGTCCTGAGTATGCAGATGCCCTGAAGGCTCTGCCTGGGGCTGTCTCTCATCCTTGCTCACCACGTTTCACATGAGCCCTGTGGTCCTCTGCATCAGGAGCCCCCGGGAAACGTTAAGAAGGAGCAACATGCCTGACAGCAGAATGGCAGTGGGGTCATGATAGCGAAGGCACTGAGCCCAGGCTGGACATCACCTTGCTGCCTGGGGAGGGCAAAATCCTGCCTGGCTGCTTTCCTTCTAAATCATTAGGTCTAAAAAGATAAAATCAAGTTGTCTGTTTTTAATAGCACATTGGGCCATTGTTGTAGAAGTAAACAGGTTTTTTCAGTGAGGCTTGTTCTTTAGCTCATGGTCAGCTCGGGTGCGGGTACCTCAGCACGCGTGTGTGCAAGTGACGTCAGCCTCTGAAGATGTCAGCCCATCAGCTACCTTTTTTTTTCCAAGGATACGGGAATGTCAATAGTTCTTGTCACACATGGGGGAAAAATTGCCTTTTAATGGTCAATAGTAATAACCAGTCTGTTTAAACTTTCATGAATAAGATATATACAATCTATGGCCTATGAATTATGCACGTCTCTCCAATGGCTGGGAGGTAGGAAACGATCCTGCCTGGCTCAGTTCCCCTTTACTCATGGGCCCTGTTTCTCTCTGGTCCTGGTTTGGCTCTAGCTGGTGATGGCTGCAGTGCCTCTGCCTGTCCCACCCCCAGGCAAGGGATGATGTTCCCAGGGTCTCGTCCCTGTTTCGACTTTGGTTCAGATCCTCAGCTGGGGAGGTCATGTTGGAGCTTCCCAGCCTACATCCTGATTTGTGTTTGTGGAGATGTTTGCTGTGTACCAACTGGAGCCCTTTAGGCCAGCGGTGACCGTGGAAACAGCAATATTTCTGCTGGCAGAGCCTGATGCCGGCAGCAGTCGGAATAAACACTGGCAACGTTGTGCTTGTTTTCTACACTTTGTGCTCTAAAAAAATCTCCTCCTTTTCTGCTTCCCTCTTGCCCACAAATGGAGGTGTGAGGCCACAAAGGCTTTATGTTTTTGAAGGAATTTCCAGCTCCAGCTGCAGGCATCCCACCCTCTCCAAGGAAAGCGTGCTCCTAGGGAACTTGGAGCCCAGATCTAGAGACTGCACCGAGGTTCAGATAAGCCTCAGCAGAGCATCCAAAAATGACAGATTCCTTTCTGCTCTCTGCCCAAACATCAGATCCTTTGAAGCTTGCCCAGGGCTGCTGGGCAGGAGATCAGCTGGGCTGAGATCAGAGCCACGGGGGGAAGGTTCTGCATGGTGAACCTGAGCAGTGTGTGTTCAGACAAACAGGAAGAAAGGCATGCTCCAGTGCCACCAGCGCCTTCCACCATCTGCACCCTTGCTGGCATGAAGCCCCTGTGGTTTCATAGGGGATGAGGTGCAGCTTGCAAGTGCCTTTTGGTGCAGAAGGATCTTTTGGATGCTGATCAAGATACGGGTGGAAAAGGAGCCTGGTGGCAGTGAATGATAAATAATGTTTTTAAAAGCTGAAGGGAATATGTAAAGATGCAGGGAGGAGATGAGAGAAAGCAGGAGTAAACTCTTCTGAAGTAAAACTAATGAACAAACCTTAGCCTTTGGGGAGTTGGGTAGATGGTGAGCTGGCAGAGGATGTACCAGGAAGAAGTATATGATATACTTGTGTCTGGAGGCAGGGTGTCATGGGGTGAAATCGGCAGATGATGCTCTGAGGTGAGGGGAGATGGTTGGAATGAGAAACGCCTCCTCTGCTGCCCTGCCTGGTGGCACGTCCCTGCAGCAGGCTGATGCACCAGCTCTTCTCAGCTGCACAAGGTGTACACCTTCACTGCCTGTCTCAATTGCTGGCTCTACTGAAGGGAGCACACAAGAAGCTGTGGAGGTGGAAAGTCCTTACAGACTCATAACTTTTGTCTTTTAAAAGTAGGGCACTTTCAACACAGATACACGTTACTCATAAAGCAAGCCCCCAAACTATCATTTTATCTCCATGCCAAATCATCGTCCTCTTCCAGCTCCCTGGGGTTCTGCTGAAGGTATTTGATTTTTTTTTTTCCCTTCCTCTGTCCCTTTCTTTTAAAACCCATTTCATTATCAGATGGTGTTAGGGGAACTGATCTGTAATGAGGAAGCTGGCACAAGTCCCAGAGTTATCAGAGGGGCTGAGATTCAGTGAGGTTAAGCTACTGCTCAAAAAAAAATTAAGTAATTAAAATTAATTAAAAATCATTAAACAAACGTTCATGCTTGCTCTTTCACGTGCTGCTGACTTGATGGTGGGCTGTGCCACCGTGCTGGGCTGTGGCACTGTGGGTTCATAGGATGCAAAGGGATGAGCAGATAGTGTCTTTGGGTGGCTTTAGCAGGTACTTACACCACTGTGCAGAGATGGTTTGGCCAAAGAGTAGACTTAAGTGGTGGTGGGGTTGGTTGTGTTTGTGTGGTCCTATTAGGAGGGATGAAGTTTTTGTGCCTGATGCTGGCACAGTGTCCCTATCTGACTGCAGGACAGGGAGTTAGTCTTTGTGAACTTGAATTTGTAGCTGTGAAAAGGTGAGTTATTGTTTTTCCTCTCCTGATTATGCTCATGTACAGTTGGTAATGTGCAGCAGCTTTGCTCTCACCAGGGCTCTCCAGCACTCTGGTGTTGCTAGTCCTAGTACTAACATTGCTAAGGTTAATGCTGACCTACAGGTTTGTTGGTTTAAAGGTGAGGTTTTGTAATTGCCTGTAAAATTGTCTCATTCTGTGGTACAAAGAGGACCAGCACATCCCAGGCCAGTACATCCCACTTTGAAAAGTGACCCCCTGCAAGCAGAGCTGGTTAAACCTTCACGGCAGCATCATGCATGACCAAGGTTTTTTTCCTTCAGGAGCCTCCAGCAAATCACCTCCCCCAGAGCCCCACAGAGGCTGCAGAAACACTTGCATTGCTGAGGTCCTTGCTGAGGAGAAATAGTAACCCCCCCAGAAACGCTGTCGCTGCTTTGCCGGCACACAGGGGTGTGGGGAGCTGCTTCTGCTGTCACAATATTTGAGGATTGGTGCACCAGGAGTGACCTGAGGTTGAAGCTGTCGTTACCATGCATAACGAGAGCTTGCTCCTCCTGTCCTGTCCCTCGTGGAGCCAAGGCAGATGATTCAGCCCAGTTTCATGGCAGTGACAGTTTTGGCTGGGGAGAGGCCTTTACCCGGTTTCCATGGTGATCAAATTTCCTCTTTCATTCTAGGCCAGGAGGTTAAAATCATTGATGAGGCCTCTCCAACGGGTGTGTTTGCATTTCATCTCACTGCTGGTGTATCCATGGGCTGGCATCAAAGTACCCTGAGTACGCTGGGTGTGAGCGCAGAGGCTGTCATCATCACCCTCCCAGGATTATTTGTGATACACAGTCAGACCCCATGGTGAATGGTATAGAAAATCTTGCCCAATATGGGTCTTTCCCCCACTGATTATCCATGTGAACACAAGGTGAAATGGAGGAGGAGACCAGGAGATCCACCTGTGGGCCATCTCATCCTGGCCATGCTCAGAGATGGACTGGAGCAGCCTGGGAGATGGGTGATAGATTTCCACCAGCTCATCCTGCTCTCCAAAGCTTAGGAATTCACCATCCCCTTGATACTTCTCAGTTTAGTAATGTTTATTTGCTGTGGAAAAGCCCCAGCCGTTCCACTGGCATCTGCTGGTGATGGTCTGTGGTGGTGCTGGCTCCCATGGAGCCCATCTCCTCCCTCTGCTTCCGAATTTCCCATTTGCTTTAGACTGGACCTGTGCTTGGAGATGACAGTGCCAGGACGATGTGCTCCCTCCTCTGTACTGCCCGTTCTTTTATTGTGGGGGGTAAAACACCTTGGCAGTTGGTAGCCATGAGCAGGAGTCTCATGGGGAAGCACTGGCCAGGAGCAAGGCGAGTGGGTCCCTGGGTGAATGGATGGGGTGGCTGCACTGGCTTGCCTGCTGACTGGCTTCCCCAGGGCTGTTTTACAGGAGCAGTTCAGTGTGACATCGAGCCCGGTTCTTACATCTGCCAGGTCTGTCTCCTTCCCCTTTGAGCGTCAGGAACATCGATAAATGCTGTGGAAAAAAGTCTGTTGTAAATAACTGGCGTTTCCGCCTATTCTAATCAATAAAATATTGTTTATAGAAGGCCTCACAGCTCTGGTTAAAGGTGTTTTTATAAACCTGCTCTGAGGCGGCTGTAACTTGGCGGCTCAGAGTGCCCCTCCGCCCTCGCATGGGTTATAGACTGCTCGGATGTAAATCAGCTTAAGTTCTGTAGCTCTGGCCCTGCTGTTTCTTTAGAGCACAAGTGGCTGTATATGGCTCGTGGTGGTGTTTTTCCTTGCTAGGCTGTGGCTTAATAAAGGAGGTGCAGAGGGTGGGTGGATGTGTGTTTGCAGTTAAACTATATCCATGTCTCCTCATCTGTAGTGAAAATGAAACAAGCAAACAAATAAGGGCTTGATAAATTCCCACTATCTGCATTTAAAAGCAGAGCCCCACACAGAAAGCACAATAACTACACTTCATAACTCTCCTGCTGTACAAAGCTGAACTGGGCAATGCTATGGTAAATTATTTCCTCCTGCTGCCTACATTTCAGACTCTTTATTTTTCTGGATTTCATATCTCTCGGCCTTTTCGTATCGCAGCAAACTCAGAGTCAGGGCGTGCTGCACGCCCGACCAAATCCCATCTTCAGTTCTCAAAATATTAGTTCAGTCCTTACAGCGATGTTTGATTTATGGAATACTAAAGGAATATAAATAATTTGTTCTTGTTTTCACAGGATTAGTTGCCAGATGCGAAGCTAGCAATAAGGGGTAAAAGGTCTGTGCTTGCTGTCGGGCATAAAAATCCTTTAATCATTTATTAATGTTAAGGTTTTTATTTTCCATATAGGCCGTTGTTATATACGTGTCTATTTCCTTACACCATCAAAGGTCAGCATTTGAAAAACAGTCAAAGATCTTTAAAAGGGCCCAAGAAGCCATCAGTGAGCTTTGGCCTTCAGTGTTGTTTGAAGTGCTTTTGAGATCTCCAGCTTATCAATGCGCCTGTCTCCTGCCCACAGACCCGGGGAGGGAGGTTAAGGAGCTGGTAGGATGAGTGCCAAGTGCTCGCAGGCTTTCCTGGCTTTGCAGGACAATGAACCTGCGGTGTCTGTGGGAAAAGGGCCTGGTTTGAAGGCAGTGCTGGTGGACCTGAGCTTGGCAGCATTATCTTCTCTAGTGGTTATTGCCTTTGAACTCGGACAAGAGCTGTAGACTCCCCCACAGGTTGTTAGGAGTCATTTACTGGTCCTGCCTGCACGACTGCCTTTCTGTGCAGGGGTTGCCATTGTAGCTGCAAGCGAAGGACACTGTTTCCCTCCATCTGTTCATCCCAGGCTGTGCACTGGCCGTTCCTCCCAGCATCAGCATGAGTGGCTTTTCCTTCTCCCTCATCTTCAGCTCCCAACCTGATAAAGTGTCGCTGCCCAGCGTTACCCTCTTGCCAGCAGTAATTCTTACGGGTTTGAATTACCTCCCCCTCCTGGGACACGTTGCTTTTGGTTTCTGCTCGTCATAGCTGGGCTTTTTCTCTGTCACCTCACAGTGATAAGCACTCCCTATCAGTCACTGCTGTAGGGATGAGGCTGCTTGAGGTTGGGGTGCTCGGGGTGCAGCAGGTAAATCCCAGGAGTCATGATATGCACGAGCAAGAAGACAGAGTGGTTTTCAATGAGCAGATTTTGGAGCTCCTCTTGACAGGCTTTTTCCAAGGAGTCCTCACTTTTAGCACCACCAAAATGGCTTTGGTGTTTTCATGATTGTTTATTATTGCAGCTTCAGGAGTAAGTAATCAGGTCCCAGATTGTCATTGGCTCAGATGTGATAAGGTGCTTAGGGTGGTTATATGAGAGATGCTCCCCCATGTTGGTGTGGGCTAATGACTCTGTCAGCAGTGGCCAGTAAAGCCATTGCAGAGAAGTTATCAGTGCAGCCTTTTCATCTTAACAGATAGAGTGTGTATAGCAGGTCTGTCATCTTTAAACGTGCAAATGATTTGAGGGCCAAGGGGGGAGGCAGAAAAGGAGGCTCTGATGCCACGGGTACCCTGTGTGCGACAGCAGAGCTGCCTCCTCGCCTGCAGCATTGCTGTGAGCCTGGGGATGGGAGGTGGGAGTTGCTGCATGGCTCAGGTGTGCAGGAAAGAACGCTTTGAGACCCAAACTTGATTTTATGTGACCTCTGCAGAGTGAAAGCTTTGCTCAAAAGGGAAACAACGTCATAACTCAATCTCTCTGGTCCTCTTCTGCTGCCTAAGCCAGGGAAGCTGTATTAACCCACAGCTAAGACACTGCCAGGGTCTTAGTTCAGCTAGGAAAAGCTGCTTTGCTCATGGTCAGGATTTGTATCACTTGGATCCAGGGAATGGTGAGACACTCGTGTTTCTGGGGGAGATGGCCTCTTGTACCCTCAACTACCCACCCTTATGGCAGTCTATCAGCAGTTCCCCTCTGTGATGGGTTATCTCCCTGTCTTGTTCTGAGTGAGGATGCACATTGCCAGGAGAGGATGGGGGGTTTGGCATTGTTACCTTATTCAGATGTAATTCACTAAAAGTATTCTGGGTCAGGAGATCAGCTGGAAATATGATTAACTTACAGTGAGCTTAGCATATAAGCATGTGTAAAACTTCAGCTGGTGGCTAACTGCTTGCCTGCATTGGGACTTAACCTCTAGACTTGTTGCTGCAGTTGATAATGAGGGCCCACTAAAAGGCAATTACAGTGGGTTTTTCCTGGCCCCGAGATCAGAACTGCTGAATGATTTCCTGCGAGGTGCTGCAGGGATGGGGGGCTGCGAGCTGGGCACCTTCCGAGACAGGCTCCCTTTGCTTCACCAATGTCTCTGAGCCGTGCAGCCTCTCCAACAAACTTCCCTGAGAACGTACCGGTGGAATACAAATGAGCCCCTTAACGATGTTTGTGGAGTAGAAGCAGCAGATAGGAAAATAAATGAATTTATTACCTGAAATGGTGAGAGTATGGCAGGATGTCAGTGTCCTTCGCTGCTTTCCTCCTCTGGATTAATGGCCAAATTTCTCATAACGAATTTCCCAAAGCATTGCATCGAGCCAGCAATGCTGACTCAAGTGTTGGACGTATTTTTGAAGGACACGTGTTATGCTAACACCCTCACAGGGATCCACTCAAAAACTCCCTCACGTAACTGAGCGCAACAGATGTGACTGGGGGACAGGAGCTCCAGAAGCCAGCAGAGCTGTTGTCTTTCTGTATGTACAACAGGGACAGAAAGAAACATTTTACAAGTAATTTATATTTATATCCAGTATCTATGAAAAGTGTGTGGAAAATTAGAGCACTGAGCAGCTTCGTCTGACAGCGTAGCTAAAAACCTATTGACGTGGAAATGCCTGTTTAAGCTATCAAAAAGGGCAGCGTTCAAATGGAAAACTCTTCCTTTTTCATCATGGCAAAACTCTGTCCCTTGGAGTCAGTGGGCTTCGAACAGTTTTATAGCAGTGTTGTCTGGGGAAAAAAGGTCTTTGCCTGTAAGAGCCCAGGTTCTGTTAATGCCAGTTGTCATCTAAATAATTCCATATCATTAAGCAAAAAGGTAATTTCTAAGGGGGGGCTGAAAAATACAGCAGCTTCAAGTCTCAGATACAGTCACCCACAAAATTGCTTATGAATGTGCTATTAGTTTGAGCTAAATGTTAATGGAGAAGCAGCTGGCCTTGAGGGACTAATAAATAGGATACTAAGGCTTTCTGCTTTAGGGCAGTGTTTCAAAATTGGTCCAAGCCCACAGTGATTTGAAAGAAGTTCCTGTTTGCTTATTTGTTGGTCAAAGTCAGATAATGGTTTGATGAGTTTCAGTGTGATTCTGAGTGCAAACCAGTTCCAGAGGTATGGTTTCTGTTATGGAAACGCTCAGAGGCCACAAGGTGTTTCTGTGATTATAATTCCTGTACAGATCTTTACCCCAGAGTGTGCACAAGCTGAACACCCATAAAGAAATGTGGGGTTGCACATGCAACCAGCCACAGAGAGGCCATGCTGTAAGTAAAGCCAGGCGTGGGAGCTGGACTTTCCCTGCTTACTGGATGACCGTCATCCTGCCATGTGCATCCCTTTCAGCTGGCCCTTTGCAGTGTTGAATGGGCTCGTTTCCAAACCCTGCCTGGACACCCCCAGCCCACACCGATGCCCGGTTCCTGCGGGAAGCAGGCGCTCGTTATCCCAATAACCTGCTAACATTGCAAACAGAAAGCACAAACCATCATGTGTAAACTGTGGCAGGAGGAGGAAGAGGATATGGTGGCAGGAATTCTTTCCACCCTTGGTGCTGGTTGGAAGTGGGTTTATATCTTACCAGTTGCTATTTAAGGTGGGCAGTCAAAGCGGGCACTTCGTCGCTCCTGACCCAGGACTCATCCTCACAAAGCTCTGGGTGCTGGGATGCTCAGCCATGTTTCTGCTCCTCTATTTGTGTTGGGAAACTTAAATGCCGAAAGTCTCTTCTTTTCGTTGTGACACATGCAGGGTTCACACTGCAGTTAGCCTGGGATGTCCCTGGGGCTGGCCCGGAGCACTTCTGTGAGCGACACGGTGACGAAGGATGAACTTTATTTCTGGTACTCATAGTACCGTGTTCGTGTTGGGTTCAGAGATTTTTTCACTCTCTTGGGAAGACTAAATAACACAGCCAACAGACTCCTGTATTATTTGCAGTGATGAAGCTTAATGGAGATAGTGATGAGATGAAACCACTCCTGAAGCTCTCTGAAAGCCATAGTGGAGGATAATCACCTCGCTCCGGCACTGGGCGAGGGTGAGAGAGATGTCAGGGAGGAAAAATACCTGTAATTGCCCTGCAAATTCCCACCCGGACTTAAAAAACTCTTCAGGAAGAGGCAGAGCTTGGTGGGTTTGGTGTACATGTGGTGCTCCTCCTCTCTGCAGTAATTTATCAATAATTCCCTTGCTCAGAGGGCTGTTGAGTGTAGGCTGTGGAGCTTTAGCACAAGCAGGGGAAAAAAAAAAGGATTAGATTAGAGGATTAGACATTAGACATTTATATGAATAGTCTTTGCAGCTCCATCAGCTAGGAGAAAATTACATGGGGCTGATAATCTTCATGCTTCAGGGCGTAAGCCGATCATGAGAGCTGGTCAAATTATTTGTTGCGAGCCATTTATTTGACAAATTTAGCCCTGTCTTGTTTGTGTGGGGATCATGATTTTTATTAATACACTTCTCATTCAGGACTGTTTGACAGCACTTTGCGTGGCCAGGACTGAGCTGTAAAGGGTTTATCATGGATATTCGATCAGTCATTTCCTATCGTGGGTTTATTCTCTGGGAAGGGGTGGTGAGGAGAGGAGGAAGACCCATCCCATGGGTAGCACTGAGCAGTGAGATAGAGCCGAGTCCTCTCCCTGCAGCCCTCTGCTCGGGCTCTATGAGGCAATGTGTGTCTATCCATCAAACATCTTTTCTGTGGTTAATAGAAAGCTGGAGACTTGCTGCAGATTAGCAGTGAGAAATTAAAAATACTGATGTGATCACAATGAACAAGCAATAAATTGCTGCAGACATGCCAGAGCCAAACCAGAAAAAAAGCAAATGCTTACTGCTGGGGGAGAGCCAGCTTGAGCGTGGCTTGAGGATTTCAATAGCGACATCTTCTTCTCCTGCTTCTTCAGGGTGCTCCCCTGGCAGGGGAAGCACCCCCTATGCTAAAAAAAAGACCCTGCTCTGGGTGATTATTCCCAAGACAGAGCTGCTCTGTGCATGGGGGCTGCCCTGAGCCCCCACACCTGGGCTGAGCCAGCTTTAAGCAGCACATGCATATGGATTAGCACGGCTTTTTTACCTTTCTCTGCGTTTCCATGAGATGATGCTCCTCTTGGCACACTTCCTGACCTGCTGACACAGGAGGGATTGGAGCAAAAGGGGGGAAGATCAATACAAATTAAAAGCAAATTAAATAATGTGCAAGGGCCAGAGCGCATTGTTGAAAACTCATTAGCCTCTGATTTATAGTTTTGTGACCCATGATTGTTTGGTGTGTGATAGAAGTGATCATGGAATCTATTAGCTTCCTTGGTCTGCTTGGAGAGGCTCCTACAGCCACGGGAAACCTCTGGTTTGGATGAGGCTGAACAAACCTCACGTGGCCCATGGCTCACCTGTAATTAAGGAGTATCTCTTGCTGCTGTCCAGCAGTGGAGGGAAGGCTGGTACTGGGGTCACTGGAATCCTTGAGCTCATGGTGGGTGGCAAAAGAGGAGGATAGGGAGGAAGGGGGGTGAGGAGCACCTCTGCTTCTGGACGCTTCAGCCCAGCCTCAAGCCTGTCCTCCTATGAAATCTTGAGAGGCACTGAGTTTTGGGCAA
Source organism: Porphyrio hochstetteri (assembly GCA_020800305.1). Classification (NCBI taxonomy): domain Eukaryota; kingdom Metazoa; phylum Chordata; class Aves; order Gruiformes; family Rallidae; genus Porphyrio; species Porphyrio hochstetteri. The sequence goes on along the minus strand of CM036930.1, from coordinate 6,485,282 downwards.
TCATGCTAACAGCAGTATTCCTGCAATCCCTGGGCACTGCTTAAATCCTCTCCTATTGCAGTCCTTGCCAGCTTAGTACAGACAAAGACAAGCCTGAGAACCATCCCTGGTCCTTCTGCCCACCGACACCTCCCACCCGCGCCCAAAAATCTTGCACTGGTGGTGATGGAGTTGTTCTTGGGACCACTGTGCTGTGTGGGAGTGGGGAAGGGGATAAGGGAAGGCGATAAGGGCTGTGTTGGAGGGGGCAGCTTTTGAACAGGCAACTGATGCTCTCGGTGGGACCCCATAGGTTGCCCCTGCCTGGGTGCAGGGACACGGCAGTGCTGCCTGGGGGTGATGCTCACGTGAGGGGTGCTTGGCTCTGCCTTCCCCAGCAGGAAAGGTGTGTAAGGGCTGTGCTGTTGCTGCTGAAGGCTCTTCTGGGCTGTTTACCCACCTCATTTCTTGGTTTGCCTTGGCTGGCTAATTTGTTAAAATTACGGTTTGCCTTATCAATACTGGGCTTTAGCTCTGTGTGACTGATCTGCGACCGGCACCCGCTTTGCTCAGTGAGAAAACTCATGTTGTCCCTCTTGTACAGAATGCAGTGAGGGAGGGATGCTGGTTGGGAATGGGACATGTAGAGAGGGTGCTGCTGGTTTGCAGGGGCTGCAGCACAGGTAGCAAACAGCCAGGGCAGTGCTGTCAAGGTGCCAGCCCCTAGGAACCTCGTGGCATGCTATCAGCTGTATTGCAAAACAGAGCCACAGCGCTGAGATTACACGTAACGTGGAGGCCTCACCCTGAATCACTGGCAAAGTGATGAGGAGGGGAAAAGAGAAGGGGAAAAAAAATCCAATGCTGGAGAAATCCACAGCAGCTGAGCAGGGTTGGGGTGCTGGGAGCAGGATGGACTGGCTCAGGACCCTCCATATCTCGGACCCTCCATATCTCAGACCCCCAGGCCAGCTGCTGCATAAATCCTGCAGCTGGTGCAGGGAATGTGAGCACCTAGCTGTAGCTGTATGTCCCTCAGTGATACCTCTCTGTCTCATTCAGGTGTTTCCTCGGTGCGTTTTATAAGTCCGTGAGTGGGTTTTTATCCCTTTTCTCAGGCTGGTTCTGCTCAGCCTTTGATTAATAGCTCTGAAAAAAAAAAAAATCACACTCTGATTGCGAAGAAGTTTGTGCAAGCGACAGTTTTCCTAACACGTCTGTGTAGATTCACAAAATATTGTAGAGGAGAACTGTGCGTGTGTGTGTGACTGCAAACAGCCGTGTTCCCCACATCCCCTTTGCAAAGCCAGGCAAATGCCTGGGCAAGAGGCTGCCCCTCATCCTGGCAGCGGCTTTACCAGGCGTCCCTGGTGCTGTGAACCCGTTTGGTGCCTGTGGGAACATCAGAGGATGTTCCCTGGCTGCTACGCTGTGGTTTGTAGCAGTAACGTTGTCTCGGCACAATGTCTTATTGCTGTTTTAGCAGCCCAATGTGTGAGTCACCTTGTATTACCACTTTGATGAATCCATTAGGCACTGAGGGCTTCACGAGCTGGGTGTGTTGGCAGCAAGGGGGCAAACCCTTGTTGCTGCTGGCCAAAGGTGGGTTGGATTTGGTGTGTTTAAAACCTTCAGCCTGAACACCCAGCCAGAAGCAAGCTGGTGGGGATATCCCGTGGGTGGGAGTAATGCTGTGCCTGACAAAGCTGATACTGGACATGAGTGTAGGGACTGAAGCGCCTGAAAGCAGCAGGAAGAGGTGGGTGTTGGGAGGAACGTGGCTGTTGACGCCTGCTCCTGTCTGGAAAGGGGGAAGGCTGCATGGGAGCAAGGGGACTCTGATGCTGTGGTGGGTCCCTGGCACCAGGACTCAGGTGCTCGTATGGGTGAAGTGGAGCAGCCCTGGTGAAGCCCGGAGGCATGGCTGGGGTGGTTCCCATGGGACCTTGGCCTGTGGAGTGTCCAAGACATCAAATGCAGTGATGTTAAGTGTAAAATAATGCATGTGGGGAATGGAGCCCTGATTATGTACAAGCCACAAACAGCATGGACGCAGATTTAAACATTATTGCTCAAAAAATCGCCGGGGACCTGTTTGTGAATAGTTCTCTGAAATCATAAGCTGAAGCCTCAGCAAAGGCCAAAAGGCAAGAGCAGAACTGCATGAATTATTGAGGAGGAAAAAGCAAAGGAAACAAAAGAAACCTTACATAGCTTTATAAATCCTTGCTGTGCTCACAGCGACAGAACCGGCTGCTGTTTGGGTCTTCCAGCTGCAACACCAGGAAGGGGGAAAGGCACAAAGGGCAGCACCAGGGATGCTGGATCAGAACCTCACCTGGCAGCACCGCTGAGGGATGAGGGTTTTTTGAACAGTGTATCAGGAATGATTATTCATTAATTCTTGCATAGCAAACATTAGGAGACACCTGCCAAAATTACCCATCAGTAAGTTTAAAGCAACAGAAGGAAGATGTTCCTTTTACATAACTCATCATTAAGCTGTGGTGCTCTGTGCCACCAGGTATCATAGATGCTAACAGCATCAATGGGCTCAAAAAGGGATGAGAAGGATCCACAGAGTCACTCAAACCCAGGGGGAAGCCCCCCCAGTCAGTGGGAAGCTGATGGGATGTGCCAGGGAAGGAGCATCTGCAGATGCTGCAGCCCCTGACAACTCTGTAACGTGGTGTCTTGAGGGAAGCTGGTGCAGGCCAGCACACGCTCCCAGGGAGGAACTGGCTGTGATGGTATTGCTGATGGAAAAGAAAGGCAGAGGAAGACAAACCAGCACAGGATTCTGCTGATGCCAAGATACCTTAACACTTGTGGGCTTGGGAGCTGCCACGGCGCCGTGAACTCAATGGTTAACGAGAAGAAAAATGGTGTTTCCGCTGCTCCACAACCTGCTGCTGTCACATAAATTGAAACCGACAGAATTACCATTGATACAAATTAAAAACAAATAAAAAGGGTACACAGAACTGATTCGCAGAGTTCAAACTCCATTACCAACTGATTTACTGTGCAGTGACCTGTGATTGTTTGCACTGAGAAAGTACTGTGCTCGGATCCTATCGGCCTTGTGGCTACGTCTCACACCAGTCAATAAGCTATTTAATTTAATGGGAAACAGTATTGATGGGCCTGGAATGCAGCTCAAAAAAAAAAAAAGAGGAAAAAAAGATGCAGCTGCAAAGAGCAGATAAAGTCTTCAACTCCGGGGTTCACTCTTTGGGTGTTTTCCCTTTTGTTATCTCATTAATTAAAGTCCTGAGAAGTCTCAGCTGGATTTGGGAGAGTCAAAGCCTTGCAGGAAAGGTGCTGAAGGCATGATTACTGTGAGGATGGGGGACACAGGGAAGAGATAATGCAGAGTACAATGTAGTACCCTGACCTTTCCGAATAAACAAATCCGTGAAGAAACGAAGTTGTTCAAAAGAAAAATCTGCCAGAGCAGTCAAAGGAGAAGGGAGGGTGATGCTTGAAGGCCAAATTCCTTCAATAAACATGATTTTTATGGTGCCTTTTGACTGGCTTCTTGGTCCGAGGGGTCTGGTGTAGGCAGCACCCAAGTCACTGGGTGGCCAAGTGACTGGTTGTCCCCAAGTCACCGGTCGTGGCCTCGGGTGTTTTCTCTGTGCTCTCAGCAGTGTGCTCTGAGAAGACACGCTTTCCAGCGTACTCAGGAAAGGAAAAAGAAACAAAACCAACTACTGAGGCTCTTGAGATCCAGCCACAGCTTTGGGGAGGAGCTCTGGCACCAAGGGACCGCGTGGGGTCATGGGGTCTGTGGTGCAGCCCCCGCTGTGGGTTTCCCAGAGTGATCCTGGTTACTCACACGTGTTCTGCTGCTCGCCTGTGAGGTGGGAGTAACGCTGATTACCTGGCCTGCTGAGCTGCCAATTAGTGATTAGTATGCAGCTCTGCCGTGTCCCAAGGAGAGGCTGCAATAATAATGATTATTATTATTATTATAAACACTCATTTAGCTGTTTAGGCTTGCTTTTCTGAAGGAGGCACACAGCTTTCTTGTTCCAGCAGCTACTGTAATTTCTGCCTGTGACTGTGGACACACACGTACGTGTTGGCTGGTAAATTAATCCTGTGGACTGAGGGGGTTTCTCCTTTGTCTGGGTGTAGGAGCTCAGCCTGGCTGGAGCCCTTCCCAGAGCATCAGGGACACCAGGAGCAGGGACCAGCCCCTGCTGAGCATTTCTAATCCCAGAGGGCACGAGCTAACAACCCGATGACTCCCCCGCTGCAATTTCTATGGCAACACTTCAAGTTTCCAAGATGAAAGTTGTATTTGCAATGTCAGTCACATCTCCAGAATAAAAAACAACCAACCCACCCCCCCGTGCACGCGTGCCCAGGCACGCACACCTCGTGTGCTCTCTGGAGGTTTGCAATGAGGTGGCACAGTGGGGTCGGTCTCGTGCTGCTTTCAGAAACAGCCAAGAAATGGTCCAAAGCAAAATGCAACGTGGGAGAGGGGAGATGCTGGGAGAGGGGAGATGCTGGGAGAGGGGAGATGCTGGGAGAGGGGAGATGCTGGGAGAGGCTGTGCCTGGGAGGGATGCCTGCAGAGCTGGCTTCTGCTGCTTTCCAAGTGTCCGGTGCCTCTTGTGCCACTGAGGTGGTCATCACAAGGACTGAAAAATCAGTTGAAATTCAGAAAATTTGGAAAAAATGCTTATTGAGTAAGATCCCCAGGGAGCACAGGTTCCAGGAGGAGGCAGGGTACTGCAAAGAAACATGGATGCTCAATCAAACTGTGTTTTAATTGTCAGATTGGCCAAGGAGCCTTTCTGGTGGGGCAGCCCTCTCAGGCTCTGGCATGTCCCTGAACACAACTGCATGATTCAATTTCCAACTTCATTAAAGTTCACCGCCCCCTTGGAAATGAATTCACAGCTAACGAAGTGATATGTCAATGCATAAACTTCAGTTGATTGCTTCAAGTTTTCTGTAGTCAGTAGCCTGTAAAGAAAACACACGTTTAAGGAAATTAGAGTAGCAAGACAAATGAGGTGGAACCGTTGAGAGGAGCAGAAGCTGGAGATAATCCATATTTTAAAATTTCGCTGTGGCTTTGCAGTGTTGGGAGGGAGAAATACTACATGGGGTTTATGCAGAAGACTTTGGGCCTCGTAGTTCTCCTTTGTGATGAGCAACCTGAGAGAGAAAGCTGGTGCCTGGTGCTCTGAGTCTACCCAAGACCTGGGTAAAGCAACCGTTGTGTTACTAGTCAATGGGAAGGATGTGCAATGGCACAGGCTATGGGTAAGGAGCTTTATAAAACAATCACATCAGTGATCTGGACCATGTTGTACATTTCCTCAGAGCAAGCAAACAATTTGCAGGTTTGATGCTGCATGGATGCTAATCCTGCAGATGGGAATTGGGGAGGGTCCCTCCCAGATGGATGCTCTGACACTGTACTCGCTTCCTGGGGTTTCTACCTCTCCTCTTTGTGTCCCAAAAAGAGGAGCAGGATGAGGAAGAGGACAGGGCACTGTGTTATTCCAGCTCACGGGAGGGAAACAAATGAGGAAATTGTGCCACTGGCTGTGAATTGATTTTCCATGCTCCTGGAGAAGTTAGGTGTGCAGAGGGTGGGTGGCGTGGTGCAGAGCTCCTGTGCCAGACCCCGTGCTCTGACTGGTGTGGACTAAAATCCAAACCATGCAAACTCTTTCTAGTCTCAAAACATGTAAATTCTCCTTATATTAGAGCTATATTATTTAGTTGTCTCTTAAGCTACATCACTGAATCCTGCTGGGCTCTGGAGAAGGACCACCAGGCAGCAGAAGGTACATTGCCATGAGCCCGGGGTTTCTTTTTCTGTGTGGGGGCTAAGATTTCTTCCATGGGAAGCATTATTTTAAGCAAAAAAGGCAGATTGGCAATGCAGACGCAGAAAAGCATGTCAAATGAGAAAAACTTTGATCAAAATTCAAATCCAACTCAGCCTCTAGCTATCTTCTGAACAGCATGCCTTCTCTGGGATATTTTTTCCCCCCTTTTTTAAGAACAGGAACAGGCAGGAAGCAGTTGGTGTGAGGGAGGTCAATAGGCATGCTGCGTTTCAGTTTAATCTCATTTTCTTTGGCCTCAGTGATTTGCTTTTCCAGGTTTGGTGGACCCTTGAGAAACAGTTGATCCTCTCCTTTCAGGTGCTGGGTCTGGCGGTGCTAAGAGGAATTTCCACTTGGTGGCCTAATTATGGAACCATTAATTTCTGAGTGGGCTGTTGAGGCTGCTCTTGGGCTGGCTCCCTGTTGGCAGCTCCCAACGGAGGCTCCTCACGAGGTGTTATTTGCAGGAAGCTAAAATCAACATTCCCTTTGCTGTAACTTAATCCTGGGTATCCCAACCTCCAAAGTCCCACCGGATCCATATCCTGCACTCAGCTGGACCAGGCTGCTGCCTCATGCCCAGCAAAGCACTCGCTTCCCAGTATGCTGCTGGAAAGCCCCACGTGCTCAGTAACTCCCGAGGCTGCCTTGCTTTAAATTGTAATTACCTTGATAGGAGGGAGCGGCTTGCACATCCCGCTCTGACATTAAGCTACATTATACTGCGACAATTATTCTACTTTAATGAAGGGGGAGAAAAAAAAATTGTTTAAGATATGTTAAAAATCAGCCTGTTCTGACACCCATCTGCAGTTTCACGATATGTTAGAAACATATTGGAGTATGATTGCAAGTGTGGCTGAATATATTTCCTAAAAGCCTGAAACCTAGCAAACTTTGTAAGACAGAGCAGTAAATACATCCTCGGTTCCGCTCCTCTGAATAGCAACAGCCTGGCTCTGGAAGAGCAACAGGAGCTGTGCTCATTTTTATATTTCTTTCATTGCAAGAACAAGAGAGAACCCAGGGAAACTCTCAGCCAGCGGGTATAAAACAAGCCAGAGGAGGTCATTTGTCATGGGATGTGTAATTACGTGTGTGGGGCAGAGCTGGCTGCTGCTGCCATCGTGCTGGGAGCAGAGGAGCTTGGAAAGGAACAGGGCAAGTTCACAAGAGTAAGTCAGTTGTTGGGTAGTGAAACAGCTTAGGTGTTATTCCAGGGTGAACTGGTCCTGCAGTCAGAAGCTGGATTTGCATAAGAGGAAGGTAACAGTGAGTGGGCTCTGTTCTTCTGTGTGGGTCTGGGTTTGTTGGAGAGCTCGCAGTGGGACCTGACACGGGGCAGAGCATCCCGGGCTGGAAGGACCCTCCAGCCATCACCTGGTCCAGCCTTCCCTGGAAAGGGAGCTGAGAGCCCCAACTGCAGTGCTGAGTGGGGGACAGTCGGGTTTTGAGCTGTTCCTTTATCTCTGTGAGGAGGCCTGGCAGGGCTGCTGGTGTGTGCCAGAGCACAGCAACACCGATGTCCTGAAACAGGCCCACTGGCTAATGGCCAGCCCAAAGGAGAGCACTTGATGTGCCCAGCACACAGGATCTTAACTGGGTGTGGGGGCTGCGTGGTCCAGCTCTGCAGATTGCTGGGAACACACCTCGAAATGATGTGTCCCAATTAGCTTTAAGTCTGCTTTTGAGAACAGTCTTCAAAAGTCATTTAAGACAGTCTGTTTCCAAAAAGGGTTCCTGCTGGCAAACTTGCTTATTGGAGACAAATGAGGGAAGGATGAGAGATGGATGTGATTATGGCTGGTGATGTCATTCTTTTATCTTTTTTTTTTTTGAGGACAATGACTACGTGTTGGCAGTGATTTAGTCTGGGTGATCCTGCTCTGGCAGGACTAGATGCTCTTTCGAGGTCCTTTCCACCTCCTAACCTGTGATTCTGCCATTCAAGATACAACTTCCCATTCTATAATTTGGGTTTTTCAACTTTAATGAACTCTTGGAAATAAAATAAAGCACAGGAAAAACTTTTCCCATGCTCAAAAAGCAGTACCTGGAACAGAATTCTATATAAAGAGAGAGTTTTTGCAGGTGGGCAACAATTGCTAAAAACTATCATAGATTTCACTTGTACTAAATAGCCCTGAGTTATTTTAGGAAGAAAAACAAAACAAATGGGGTTTGTTGAAAAAGGAGAAGCCTTGACTCTATTTTCTCTCTTCAGAAACTAATATCCTGTTACAGAATTGGTAACAGAAGTGGATGTGATTGTCCTTGTAATTTAGTCTCTCCTGCAAATGGGGCAGGGAAATGCTGCATCACAAACACACAGACACTCAGAAATCACCGATGTTCCTGGGAGTGAACTCTTGAAATACCCCCAAAAATACTTTTATCTGTAACAGCATCATTCACTCAAGGGCATGTGGCCCTTCATGAGGTCTGTCCCCAGGATCTCCCTGAGAAGTAGGTGATTTTATTCCTGTTTTGTGGATTGGGAAACGAGAAGTGGAGAATTTAAGTGCTTTGCTGTAAGAGTGGTGAGTCAATGCCAGTTCTGACTGAAGCCTCAGACTTGCCCTCCTGTGCTGTGGCTGCAGGTTGCTCTCCCATGTAGAGTGCTGTCGAGGGCATAATTTAATTTGGCTTTTCCCTCAAGAACCTTCTGCAGCCACAGATGTGGAGCAGAGATTTGTCCCTTAAATAATGAGATTAAACAAGGCTCCTGTTTCACGCAGCCTGGGCGCTGCATGGGATGGGGGGGATTTGTTCCCCCCTTGCAGAGTGTGATGCAAGTTCTCAAACACAATGGAGGGACATGGGGGGGTGGCTTGTTTTGCTCTGAAGCTCCATGTATTCAATATTTCTGGTAGTGAGACAGCGTGAGAGGGAGCTGACCAGTCCCACAGGCTGCTGCCTGATGTGGCTCAGATATCAGAGCCTGGTTGTGTTTTTGGGTTAAGCCAGGGAGTGATTCAGGATTACTGGGGCTCTGAAAAGGGAGTCAGCCCTGAGCCTGATATCTATCCCACCACAAACAAGCTCTGGAGAGGGCAGTAGGAGCTGCAGTTTGCTCCCTTGCAAAGCCTTTGGAGTAAAGGCTCTTCAGCACAGAAACATTAGGAAGCACTGAGTGTCAGGGGGCCCCTGCCAGTGACAAATGTTCCCTCTGAAGCTGTGGTTTGAGCATCAGGGACTCCTCCTGTGCTGCTCTTATTAACATCATAACTCAAGGAGCCTTCTCCCATCTCCAGGAAAACGTGCAGTGAAGCATTGACGCTGCAGGCTCACAGGCGAATCGATAGACTTTGGTTTTAGGAAAAATATGCTGTGATCAATATTTAAAGAGGATCCAAAAATACCTCTTCCTTTCCAGGCACCTGCCAAAGATGGAATGAGGCGGGGCAGGAGGGGGGCAGCGTTCCTCAGCGTGTTATTAGCAGTGACCTGAACGAGCCTTTCTGTGCCAGGGGCAGCTCAGCACCACAAGATGCTTCTGCAGGAAGCAGGATCTGATGCACGTGTAGAAACCCCATCTGCAGCAGCAGCACCGGAGTCACGATGCTGCTCGGGGCAGTGGGGCAGGGATGTGCTTCAGAGGAAAGGCTGCTGCAAAGGGTCTTTAAAGGGCTTTATTTTTATTTTCTCTATTTTTTCCGCCACCTGGGAGGACAGCTTTTGGCCAGCTTGACATGTTTTTACCTTGGTGGGATGTTACTTCACATCCAGCCACCTTAAATGAGTTTCTCTGATTGTGTCTTGGGCAGCAGAACAGCAACCTCAGCCTGATGATTTCTTCTTGCTGACTTTGGTCATTTGTGTCATGTTTCAGGCCCTTCTTTCTGAGGCAAAGTTCTGGCTGAATTGCTTTCAAAGCAATATTCATCCTTAACTTCATCATAAAGCATTAAGGAGAACTTAGATAATCAAATCCAAGTCCTCATCTCCTAAGAGATACGTACAATCCATACTGTGTAATTACTTCTCTTTTCAGAGGGGCTGTCATCATTTGATTAGTTCAGATTGAGGCTGATCCTGAGATGCCGGCGGGTGAAGATGTCCTCCTCTGCCCATCCATCTTCAGGCACCCGACCAGTGCCGAGGTCCAGAGGGAAGGAGCACTTTGCCAGCAGATAGGATGCTGTGTAATCGGATAATACAGTAGGGAGGGGGAAAAATGGGTGAATATAAAGGGGAAAATTCTCACACTAAAGGCCAATAGCTTGTGAAAGGGCCTCCCAGGGGAAATGGGGAAATTTCTGTCAATCTTGAGTAATTTAATATGGGGCTGACCAAAGCAGCAGCTACTGAGCAGAGTGAAGAACATGGTGTTTGCTAGGAAAGTACTGGGGACTTGGAGGTGTTTTGGATGCACAGGAACATGCATTTCCCTGTGTAGTCCTTGAAACCACAAGGCTGAGTGAGTACCTTCTGTATGGCTTTAATGGTGAGGGGGTTTGGACCGTGGTTTGTGTTTGGGGTCTTCAGTGATGGTCAGACACCGTGGCTCCAGCAGAGCCTCATGGAGCCCCTTCCCACCAGGCTGGCTGTGCTCTGACTGTCACGGCTGGGACATCCCAGATCAGGAACCTGGACTGAGGGAGCCAGGGATGGGGCTGCCCCGTATGCTGTGCACCCAGCTCTGCCCCTGTTTGTTAAACAAGGACAAGGATACCCACCCACACTGGGGTGGTGGGAATGAATTCATAGACCTGGATCACTCAGCGAGCCTTTTGTGTCAAAGGGATGAAATAAACACACAGTTTTATTGCAGGGAAGTTTGGTGGTTCACCCTCCCATCCCACCAAGGAGGTTTAGCAGCTTCCCTATGGCTTGAATTGTCTGCCACTGGAAGAGTAGAGTCAGCATGGCTTGGTGTTTGAGTAAAACTTCATTTCATTGTAACCTTGGAACAAGAAGAAAAGCATTACTTTGATTTAAGATGCTCTCCCAGGCAGCTATTTTTTATTGTAATAACAACACAAATAACTCCCTTATTCTACCCCACTTCTTTATTTAGATCAGAGAGAAGCAAATTGATCAAATTAAATTAGGGCAGCCCAAACAATTAATATTTATTAATATTTTAGCTCAAGAGTTGTACTTGGAACAAAAGCTTGGTTATGGGTTTAAACCTTGTTGTATAAACCCTGACCTCTCCCTGCCATGGGGCTGCTCTCCAGCATCCCCTGAGCAGCTGAGGCTGGAGAGAGCACAAGGGTTTGAACTCACTTGCTGCCACAGCTTTAATTGTCTTGTAGAAAATTCCTTGAGTTTTCTGGCTGGGGAAAGGGAAGAGGATGGGAAAAAATAGGCTGGAGTAGGAATAACTGTGGGCAGGAACATGTTCTTGTGCCTGCTGGAGAGGAAGGTTGGGGGGGGGTTTTGATGGCAGGGTGACAGCTGCACGGGCCGGACGCAGACCTGTGCCCATGCTGGGGAGAGATGTGTCCTGGGCTCCTTGGTGTGACCACATCATCATCAACATCCCCGTTATCAGGAGTAGGTAATAGCAGCAGTGGCAGCAGGAGGAGGGGAGTGTAAATCAGAAACAGGGCCCTTCGTTAGCGAGGGCGATTAGTGCTGTATCACCCGTGTTTCTCCATGGTGCAAGCAAAGCTGCTGTGGAGCGTTGTGGTTTAATGGCATTGCAGTTGTTTGCCGTGAACTCCTTCAGGCCTTGTCTGAAGTTACTGGAGAGAGGGGTGAGGGGTAGAGTTGGGGTGAGGGGTAGAGTTTGGCTGCAGGCTCCTACCTGCTGGATGCCCGCGAATGCCAAATATAACATACAAAACCCCCTGAGGGCTGAATCGAGACAGAAAGCGATTGAATGGCTGTGTGTGTCTGTGCTGGTGATGGGGATTCTCCACGTCTGTCTTCATTCCCAGGGCTTTGCCTTTTCTCCGTTCCCCTGACTGGCGCAGCATCCTCGCTGACCCTCCTCTGCCACCACCTTGTGGGAGCGCTGCCCTCTCTTTTAGGAATCAGAACTGTGCCTAGCAAACATGAGTACCATGAAACAAGCGCTCACAGGTCACTGCTGACCCTTCCCTCCCTCCCCTTCCTCGCCCTGACTGCTGTATTGGTTATAGTTTGTAACGTGATTGATTTTGTTTCTCCATCCCTGGGCTACTGATGCTCTCTGGTTTGGTTTGGGGGTGGGTTTTTTGGTTTTCTTTTCTCCATCAGAAAAGAAAGCACGACCTCAAAGGGGGAGGAAAAATATATGGGTGGATTAAAAAAAAAAATACCATGGTCTTGGCAGTTATCTGCTGCCTGGACTTTCTCCTGGGACCGCTGCAGAAGGTGGTCACCACCACCATGTGTTAATTAACAATCTGCACGTGTTCCAGCTGTTTGACAATTGTAGCTGAGCTTGTAGGAGCAACAGGGGGGATGTTTTTTTTTCACTCTCCAATTTCCACACTTAAATCCTCCCTTGCTGTAACTGTGCCCACATGCAGTTGTACACCTGAGCAAGCCTGATACTCGCATTGAATCAATACTGTGATTTATGCATAAAAGCCCAGAAACCCTGCAAAACAATTGTGCAAGTAATTTTTCATGAACCAGACTTAAAGCGCTTGCCAACAGGCTAAATTACCCTCTTGTTAAGTGTTGTATTTTGTTCTTCCTTCTTTCTTCTTCTCCATGTATGCCTTAATATTGATAAGTGTTCTCTAGCATGAGAGAACATTTGCATTTTCTGCTAAACATCATGTGGTTGAACACATCAAAGGATCCTTTTGTTCTCCCCCTGTTGCATATTCCCTCAAATTCAGGACATGATTTCGGAGATAGCTGCGTGTGTCATGGCTGGAGGTTCTGTGCTGGGGCTTGTTAGTCAGACTCAACCCTCGATCGCCCCTGAGCAGTTCTCTTAAGCACACAGAGCGCTGTGGAAAGCCTTTCCCTGTGATATCTGAGGAAGATGTTTGCATTGAGGTTCCCTTTTGATTCTGCGCTGCGCAGAGCTGACTCAGTGGCTTCCCTGCCTGTGGTTACACTTCAGCTACCTGCTGCAAATGAGATTAGTGATACTCAGTGTTCCTTCCCTTCCTCTCCTGGCTGCTTATGGATCTGGGCTGTTCTTTGTCCTCGAGGATTCGGTTCCTCTCAGTCCCACCTCCAGCTGTCTGGCCCATGCATTTGGTGTCCATCTCTGCTTGTTGTTTGTGATGTCAGGGAGAGAAAGTGTACCTGGCCTGGAAACAGGAGTCACAGAGGATGTGTGCTGTGCTGCTGGTGTGTACACGTGTGTGTGCTCCTCCTTCCACCCAGCTGTCCCACACCCCATCCTGCCCTCAGACCTGCTTTGAGAGCAATGCTCCCTTGGACGGGATACACTCAGTGGTTGGGTTTAGTCCTCTGCGTGTGCCAGGGGCTCCCCCACTGCATCTTGGAGGCTCTGGGAGCGCTGATGTGGGGACTCAGGCATCTCCTGCTGATGGCTACAGGCTGAGCATGAGCATGGTGTTTCCTTGGTGGTGACTTCTGAGGTGCCATCCATCAGGAGGGGCTCTCTGGCCATGCACCAGCACCTTCCCATGAAGTGTGTAACGTAAACCCAACAATCCAACGTTTTTCTGCCTTGCACTTTGCAAAAACAAACAAGAACGTGTCTTAGAGATGGATTCCCTATGTACAAACACCAGGTGAGAGAGGCAATCAAATGCTTTGAGCATCATTCTGCCTTGGTCCCTGGCAGCTGACATGGTGCCCTGTTCCCCTGCCCTTCCCTGGTGCTGGGGGTCCCAGCACAGCCATGAGCAGCAGCCAGAGGGAAAGGAGAGGTTATGGCTTTAATATATCTACTCTCTCTCTAAAAATGCTACCCATTAAAAAGAATAAGACTTTAACAATCTTGTCTGTCAGAAACAAATTGCTACCACAACACCGATGTTCCCCAGCTTAGTTAATGTTTATTTAAATGACCATTTTCTACTGGCAAATAAAAGATTGAACTGTTTTGTTGCTATTGTTGTTTTAAAGTCCTCGAATAGGAAGGTGCCTGAAGCCAGCATTTGATTCTCATTATGTTATGACATTTTTTTTCCCCTACATCATTTGAATAACACTCTGTTTAACTCAGCAGCTGGAGGGATATGGCTCTTCCCTTAAATTTTAGAAAGCACAGCTAGTTCTGTAAGAAAACCTCCAGCCTTCAACGAGGCAGAAAAGGAGGAAGTCTGGTGTGGGCAGCAGTGTGCTTGTTTTCCCCCAACACCTTTACACAGCTCTGGAAATTATCACCCAGGGTTTTTATTTGCTGCAGTGATTAGTATAGCATAACTGTTCAGACAGAGAGAGAAGTGGTGAGCACAAAGGGGGTTTTAATGGCACGCACACCTTTCCATTAGGAAACAGATTGATAGTTACCTGCTCTTAGATTTCCCCCTCTTAAGGGATCATTACAATCAATTAGCCCTGTCTAGCGCAGGCTCTAGGGTTTTGGCTGGTTGGTTTTGAGTCAAGCTTGGTTTTGAGTCAAGCTTACATCTCACGGCTGGAGCTGAAGCAGATATTTCAGAGGAGGCAATCCTGTCCTGGCTCGATTTAAAGGCTTTTAAGTAAATTCCTTTCAGGCATCCCTGCTCTGCGCTGCTCCTCACGCCCTGCCTGGCATCAGGAAGTGCTCCAGGCTCACTGCAGACCCACCCCAAGCAAAGCTGCTGTTGGCATCGCTGCGCCCAGGCTAAGGCAGCCCAAACCTTACCCTTCATCCCACAACTCAAAAGAGCATCAGGTCCTTACAAAGTCCAAATCTCAGCAGGAGCCAAATGGATTTTTATCCTTCCTGAGGCAGCATGGTGTTTAAAATGGGATTTCTAGGGCACTTTAGGTTTCTTTAGCACCCTCCTCATGCCGTAAGCACAGAGCGTTCCTTCCTCCCTGAGCATATGCAAGTTGAAATGAAAGTCAGATTTGATTCGAGTTTTCTTAAATCTCACTTCTTACTGCTCCTCTGGGCACGTTATTGAAACTCCAGACACTCTTCCCCATTTAAGGAGTTAATGAGAGTCATTTTAAACCCTTGAAATGTACTCATGGTTTACCTGCTGTTCAGAATTGTGTTTTCAAGGTCTCCCAAACTGCTCCGCTCCTGGAACGTGGTGCCAGGCAGTGCTTCCCTGTGCTGTTTGGCTGGATAACCACACTCTGTGTCCAGCATTGCTGCGCTTGACTTTGCCTCTGTGTGAAAACGTGTGTCTCTGGGAGTTCATGTGCTCCTGGAGAAGGTCACTCGGGACAGCCTCCAGCCTCATTAAAGATTGTTAATTGCATCTGGTCACCTTAAAGCCAAGGGCGATACAGGGTGATGCAATTCAGCTTTGTGTCACCTCGTGCCTGTCTGCTGGCTGGTGTGTTTTCCTACATGGGAGCGTTTCCTACACACAGCAGCAAGTGTCCCAAAGCCATAAAATAAGGCTGCTCACCGGCAGGACCATGTGTCAGTCTGACAGCAGTTCACATTTCCTTAAACCACAGGAATCAGAGTTGCAGGGAGCTGCAGCCATCAAATTGCTGGGGCAAACCTGCCCCAGCATCACGGGGGAGGCAGAGCCTGTGCCAGGGGGCAGAGCTGGAGGAAGCGACACAAGATGCCCACTCCAATGGGATGGCTTTCCCTGCCCTGCACTGCCAGGTTTGTTACTGCTGTTTATTATTATGACTTGCATGCTGGACCTCAGCTGGGCCAGTGTGAGAGGAAAAAACAGCATTTTAAATCTTAAGGAGAGGAGAACCTTCCTGGTGTCCAGCGCTGCGACTGCAGCGGGCTCAGAGTTTGCAGGCCAGGTCTCAGCATCCTGAGACCAGCGCTCTGTTGGTTGGCAGGACCAAGTGAGGCAGAAGTCTCACCTTCACGGGGGTTTTGATAAGATTTCCAGCTCGTCCTGCCGGGGTCAGCCCCGACGTGTGCAGAAAGAGCCCTTCTTGCATCACTTGGGTTTTCATTTCCATTCCGTGCCGGGAGCCCGGGAAGTGTTAGAAGATGAACAGAGTGAAAATTATTTTTATCCAAATTAATCTGAACCTTACAGCAGGGCTGGGTGCGGAGTGAGGAGGTCCCTCATCTGTTTATATTCCCTCCTAAGCCGCTGGCTCAGAACAAAAGAGGTCAGCAGCCATCATTTCCATGACCTCGGAATTGCTAAACTCTTCTCACTTCTGACTGTCTCTTGCTGGCTCCAGAAAAATAAAAGGTTTCATACTAAATCTTTTGCAGGGCAAGAAAGAAATCTGTCCCCGGGGGAGAAAAGGCAGCAAAGGAGAAAATAAACTCTCAGATTAAATTTTAAAATTGCTTTATTAACACTTTTTTTAAAACCTTGGCTCCCCCATGAACGTACACATCTCTGTTCCTTAATAGCACTCCCTCATTTAAACCACAATAAAAAGATAAATGTTGAGGGAAGAATGAAAGTGTCTCTAATTCCCCCCTAACCCCTGACAAAGTTGCTATGGCAACACCAAACATGGTATTTCAGTGGTCATTCTGTGCTTGTGGGGACGGAGCTGTGTGTGCAGGGAAGGTACAGCTGAGCGGGCCCCCCCCTTCAGAAGGAACTTGTTTGCAAAGACACCAGCAAAGCACCGGCAGGTTCGTGACATGGAGAGCCTGGCTCACCCCCACCAGTGGCACCAACTCTGTTCTTGCAACACCCCCCAGCAGCCGTGGCTGTTGGAGGTGTGATGGGCTGTCCCTGCATTTCCATAATTCCCTCTGAAAGGAAAATCATGGACACAAATTCATTGATGGTGCAGAGGGGCTCACTGCCTCTGGACCGAGTGAAGCCCCAAGTCTTTGCCCAGTGCAAATGAACCCCCTCCCCTGCTTTTTCTTCTGGCCAGTGGCTGGAAATACCTTGAACTATTTACATGGTGGGTTGTTGGGATTGCAGTGATGTTTTCTGCTTTGCAGGCACCTGAGCAGATCAGTTACCACAGCACAAAGCTGCTGCGGCCGCCCTCTGCTCTGGGCACTGAAGCTGAAGCAAACCTCATCGTATGATGGTCAATTCACCTCTGTTTGCAAATGGGCATTGTAACTTCATTCATCCTTCTCTGGGCACATGCCCTGCGGGGTGACTACAGCTCTTCTCCTGCTGGGCTCAGCTGATCCCTCCCCTCTGGATTTGTCCCCTTTTGCTGAGGAGACCTGGGCTCCCTCAGCCTCAGCTGGTGGCTGACAGCCCCCTGTGTGTCACTGGTGCACGGTCCTGGTGTCTGCCTGGGGTGAGAGGCAGCCTTGGCACCCACATCCATCGGCCGAAGCTGCTGGGCATGGCCGTGGTGCCGTCCAGCACAGCAGGTCTGTGGCCACAGCCACCCAACACTTGCCAGTTCCTAACCAACAGCGCTCTCCAGTCCTTAAAGCATCGTAGTGTGTGTTTATTTATCCTTTCATTTCCATAGGCTGTGTGTACCCTACACACATCATTGACAGTGATTAATGTCTTTCACAGTTTGATTCCATAGAAATTGCCTGCGCCAGAAAGCCCCATGTATTTCCTTAAACAAATCAAGCTCAATAAATATTAATGCACGGTGTCCTCACTGTACATTAAGTCTGGATCTTTGTAGCTAATGATTTGAATGGCTGATAAAATTATGTTTAAATATTTTATGCCGAAAAAGATCTGTAACTCAGCACATGAGGCAGTGGGGGGGGCGTGCACCAACCAGTCACATGTGGGCACTGTGCTGGCAAAGTCCTCTCCTTGCATCCTGCTTTCCCTCCTACCCCTCATGTCCATCACTGATGTGACTTGTGCTGGCTGCAGGGTCACCATGTGAAGTGTCACGCTGGTGGTTTACATCACACCACAGCCAGTGCTGAGAACACCTTGCAGGGGTACTGCCTGTGCCATGGGGGTGCCGGCTCCTTTCTCTGAGTTGGTTTTCTTCCCAATTATTTTAGGTGTCCTCCCCACCAGCAGCCATGGTTGAGAACCAAGACAGCACAGTCTGGTTAAATTGGGCCCTGTACTGGGGATGCCTTGCCCAAACTGGGGATGCTTTACTGCAGCCTGCTTGGCCCAGAGCGGGGATGCAGCTCAGCTGCCACCTTCTCACACCCTTTGCAAAGATGCTAAACATGGAACATGGGTGTGGAGCATGAATTAAAACAGTGCTAGGCACCAGGATCAGTCCCTCCTCTACAGCCTCGTTGCTTTTCTTTTCTTACAGGTTTCCACAGTCAATGAATTCATGGTGAACCTGAGCAGAGGAGGAGGAACGCTGGGTGTAGTTCGGGATAACAGAGTACCTGCGTGGGAAGCATGAGCCATCCTTTGCTGAGCTCTTTTCTGTGTTGGGAACCACCAGGCTGAGCTTTGGCGTGTGGGGAGATGCCAGCTGTGGAGAGGGGTGAAGTAAGTGGATATTTTCTTGAGAAGCATTACTGGCAGGAAATTTCACAGGCTTAAATCCCCCAGATTTCCTTGGCTCTCAGGGTTACGGGCTTAGCTGCAGCTTTGTGGCTGGTCCTTGATACCCTAAAAAATACACCATGGGGGTTTCAGATGCGTCTAAGCACAGGCTACATTTGTCAGTGCGATGGAAGAAGGCAGGCACAGCGATGCACTCAGCACCACAATGTGCTTACCGGGGCCCCCTGTGGTATGCAGTCCCCTTCTCCTTTAATTTTGGATCCATGTTGAGGATTTTTTCCCCTCCGTGATATATTAATTTCAAATATTGACTCACCAGATTCTGTGATTGATAGAACTCAAACATATTAGTCTTATTACATCCTATATACTTTAATTAACTTCAGCAGGTGATGTTAATCAACTTGAACGCTGAGATGTGCAGCAGCTAAGTAAATGAAAGGGAGATGGAAAAATATCTCTGTAGGTTATCTACCCGTGTGTATAACTCCTGCTCCCAAGCCAGAGACATTTAGAAGCTTGATTCTGAACTGAAATCTGTGTATGGGACAGGTGATACCAGGTTGTTTCAGGTTAAGCCCAAAGAGATGCTCAGCAAGCACGGTAGTGTTACCAAGTTAAAAGAAACATTGAAAGAAGCACTGTTTAAAGCAGCAATGTCTCTAGGGAAGTGTCCAACCTCAGGGAATTCAGTGCAGGCTTGTGACTTTATAAGGCAGAGGCATGAACTCCCAAGTAAGCCTCATGTACCAAAATTCTCTGTTTCTGAGATCAACAGCTAATGGGAAAAGCGGAATCAGGATGATGTTCTGAGCAAACGGTGTCTTTAGCTTTATAATCACCATCAAAAGTGATTATAAAGAAAATGCAGGTTAGCCCACAGCCGTGGAATAACACACATGGGAAACGTGGTGTAGTATTTTGAGGTGGCCTTGTGTCCTGGCCATCTTCCTTCATTCCACTCCCCTACCTTTGTGTGCTCCTCCTAGCCATATAGATGTGCAAGTGGCAGTTCAAGTCTTGCTAAACTTTCAGCATTGATAAAGACATCAGGATTCCTACCTCAAGATGAAGAGCTAAACGCCTTGGTCTGGTACAGCAAACATTTCTGGCAGGTGATGCGTCTCTCTCTTTGGGGGATCCACTGGGTTCATTAGCTGATGTACCTGGTTCAGTAGATGGCACATTTGATTAAATAAATGATGTATTATCATTCTAGTTCTAAATGAACGATGCATTTTTCCATTGGATAATTTACCCACTGCTGAGTAGCCAGTGCTCAGTTCATCAGGCAGTGTGGCTAGTAGCTTTTCAGAGAGCCTTACATCAGTATCAGCACTAACTCCAGCTGCTCCTATGGGTCGTATGTCCATGGTGTTACCAAACTCTGCACTGGGAAGCACTTGGTATGTAAAAATGCAATGTGAAAAATGTCCCCTGTGTTATGCAGATGGAGCTGGCTGTTGCTGAACTCGCAACGTGCACAAACACAAAGATGTTTGCGATTTATTTCAATTTTAACAGTCCTTGTACACGAGATACTCAGGAAGTCCTGTGAAATGCCTTGTCAGGAGGTCCCCTCTGCACCTCGTGCAGTGCTCACCAGGGAGCTGCTGCTCCCATCAGTGGAACGCAACAGGGTGCGAGGCAGCAGCTGCTCATACACACGCAGATCCTGCAGCCTCTGCCGGGCTGGGATCTGACAGCTGCTTCTGCAGGGATCCCTCACCCAGCCCAGAGATGCTGTTGCTGCCATGCTGCCTTTCACAAACAATATCCTTCAGCGTGACACAACGCACAGCTCTGCAAAAAATTAAATAAATAAATATCAAGTGAAGGAAAATGTTACACACAGTCCCAGGCAGGAAGATCTGTTGGGATGGAGTCAAGCAGAGGTTCCCTTTGGGATGTTCCGTCAGCCCCTTCCTGCTGATCCCCAAACACGACTCCTCTGTCTCCAGCCGTGCCCTGGATGCCCAACTCTGGTCCCAGCTGCTCATGGAGCATCACTGGTCAGAAGGACGTGGTGGTTGCTGGACTGCACCTACAGCCCTTCTTCCCCACGGTACAGAGCAGCCCCAAATGCAAGGGTGTAATGATAAAGTGGGGAAAATATTACAGAGATGGCCAGAACCAGATGGTTCTGCCTTCCCCTGCTCACCTTTCAGTGCGTTTGCTGTGAATTTGCTCTTCCCAAATGCACCGAGCAGCCTCTCCGCTGCTGCCATCATGGCACCTAAAGCAGTCGCTGACCCTGAAAATGGGACACGGCAACCCTTGGCAGCACCCAGGAATGCCAGTCTCCAGTCAGGATGGGGAGCGAGCCGTCCCCAGCCCCGTGGATGTGTCAGCTGGAAGTTAGATGGGCAGGGAGATTGTCTGCGCTGGAGCTTGGCCAGGATCCTGGGACGAGCCAAAAATGCATCTCCCTGGGACAAACGGTTCCAATTTAGCTTGGTCTGCTGTAGCCAACTGTACCCAGCCCAGTAACAACATCTCCTCGACATCTTGCAGCTGTATAAATCATTCTGCCTTTAATTACTGCAACGTGGTATTACATCCATACAGCATAGGGTAATCTCAAATAAATGGAACTTTGTCCTGAAATTAATACTTAATCTCCTGTTTTGCTGATTTTTTTCACCCCCTGAATGCTGTGACCTTGTAGTTCATACCGTCCGTGGGACTCTGCCTCACATTAGAAGCTGTTTTCAGGAGCAGAAATTGTGTGAGAAACCCGGAATTTTATAGCAGGGAGATTTAATTTAGATAGCAGGGCCTGATCATTGAGACGTCTTTTATACAATGTGAAACTTCCCACGTTCACAACCAACAAGCAAGCAGCAGCCTTGGAGCAGAATGAATGCACGGCACGACAGAGAGCGGCTCCGGCGGCCGCGCTGGCTCCTGGTTTGCGCTTCCCACCGGAGCCACGCATGTTCCTCAGCTCGAGGAGATGGTTCCCAGGGTCTTGGGACCAGCTGCTGTGGGGTGATGAGGCTGTGGGGCAGGAACTGGGGGCTCCATCCCACCACTGCCTTGCAGTCTTCTTGCAATTTCCAGCGAGTCACTCACTCTCACCTTTATCAGAGAGACACCATCCCTCTCGCTTCCGCAGCCTTGGACTGTCTGGCTTTTTTTAGAATATGAATTATCAGAACAAAGACTGTCTTTTCCTATGTGTATTGAGAGCATCTGGCACCAATTATGAATCAGGCTTCTCAGTGCTTAAATACTATAGATGCAAACCAAAACTGCCAAAATCTAGGTTTTTTCCTTCCCTCTCCCTGCAGCTGGATGAATTCCTGCCATCCTGTTATCATAAATGACCTTAGGTTTGTCTTGGTGATTTATTTGACACAATTTTAGTGGGTGCAAAAATAAAGTCAAGTCCATTGGTACTGCCTTACGAAGTGCTCAGCTCTGCATACGAAACACTTGCCCACACTTCTCCTGATTAATTTGCCTGGCAGCCTGGAAGCTGTCAGTATTCCGGATGGGTTTGATTTCAGACCTGGAGATATAACCATTCTCCAAGTTTAACCAAACTTTTTTTCCTTTTTCTTTTCTTAATCTTTGTAATCAATAAAATGCAATTGATTTTTGCAGGCATAAATCATAAGTGCCTCTTAGTGCTCGGAGAGTACATTCAGTCTTGGTAATGAGACTGAATGATCTACTCTTTGTTTTGCTATATGAGCTGTTTGTCATGTTGAAGAGGCTGCTGTGAATGACTCACTTCAATTTGAAGAGAGATTTATTTTTATAAACCATTATTCCTTCCCTTGCACAAACATCTCTACCCCCCTTCCTGGCTTGGTGGTACATTTTAAATTCATGGTGGCGTGATGCTTGTGGAGGGTGCGACTCCAGGGTACCTGTCCCTCCTCCCCACCATCCCGACTGCTCTCACTGGGGTTTCTCTGCTGTGTAAATGCTGGTGGGACCTTTGGCTGCATGCACACAGGCACACAGTGTCCCAGTGCATTGCTGGAAGGGCTGGTATAAATTATTCCCAAATGGGAAGGAGACTAGGCAGTGGTGGTATAAAGTAAGAGTATAATGTGTTTTCTGCTCTAGTGATACAGTTCATATAAACTTATGTATATTAAACCCCAGTTTTCCTTTCCAGCCTGTCATAGGTCATCTTCAGCCTTGGCCCAGGTGCTGCCCATGGCCAGTACCACCCCAGCCCAGCCCGTGCTTAGGGCACAACTGCCGAAGGTCACAGCCACATGTGGACAACTTAGTACCCCGTGCCACGCCATGAAAAGCTGTCGTTTGGAGGGGTGAGTGCCACTGACTGCTGCAGGATGGGGATACAGGGATACAGGGATGTGGACATGTGGGGATGCAAGGATGCTGGGCTGCCATTTCCCAGGCTGGAGCTGGCTGGAGCCACTGGTGAGGGTCTCCACGGGGCTGTGTTTGCTGCCAGGTATGCCAGGCTGCATCAGTCTGCTCCTCACTTACACCCTGTTCAGTTGCTTTTGCTGTTTGGGTTTCTCACAGCCCGTGGAGAGCTGTGGGCTTGGCTGCTCTGTGAAGCTTTGTATCGAGGAGACATCTGAGGGATGTAATTCCAGGGGCAGATAGGAGCATATGTAGCCTTGGACTTAAACAGCTCAAGTTGTTCATTCCTGTACCTCCTGCTTCTGAGCTCTGCTCGACAGAAAACAGCTCAGCTGCTGCTCTATGGCCACCAAGTTAGTTCAGTGGTCTGTTTTGGGGTGGTTTGCCGGTTTTTGTCCTGTGGGTGTAGGACTTTTGTCACGGTGAGAGCTGAGGAAGCAGGCTCTTCTTTTGAAATTCATTTATATAAAAAGCAATATCTACCTTGTCTGGGATCTTCTTCTTGACAGTGACTTATAACTGATGTTTCAAAAAATATGCAAAAATTCCTGCAATGTCTCTAGCTTGTCAGCAATATATGCAAGAAAATTGCTTCCTGACCTCCATCATTTCATAACCTGAAGCATGAGGACTCATAATCTCAGCAACAGTATACGCTACAGTTCCTGAAGCTGCAGATTCTCATCTTCTTATTATGGACAGATTGGACGCCAAATAGTTATAGCTTAATTTAAATGTCCATTCTAATCTTTACTCTTTACTTCCTCTCTAGCTTTTATTGAAGTAAACAATCTATTTGCAAAATGAAATGCTTAAAACAAAATGTGGGGGTTTTTCTGTGGGGAAATCTAGCCCTAGAATTATTTATATTAGCTGGTCAGAAATTGGTAGCAGTTTTATTTGAGAAGTTAAAACCTTTTTAGACAGCTTTCTTTCCCTTCAGAACATAAATATCAGAACAGAGATCTGTTTGTCTTAATGTTTTGCTGACGGGAACTGATGGTCTTATGGTTTTGTGCTAATGAAGAGTGTATTAGAGGTGTACATTTAATTTTGGCTGGCTGTTTTCTTGGGGTTTTATGTTTATCTCCACCCCATGCATCATTCAGAACAACATCTCAGCGCTCGGTGCCGGGTTTGGGCAACTCCTGCCACCCTTTTGGCCATGTTTTGTTCAGTGTCACTTGCTGTCTTCCTGCCAGGCCTGTAGGTTTTGGGGAGTCCTCTTGGACTGTGTTCCCCCACTCTGTTTACACCCTGGTACTGCAGCTCCTTGTCCCCATTCTGGTTAGCAAGCACCTACAAATTGTTTTCTGGTCAATATTTATGGGCATTAATGTTGTTTCCAGCATCTAACAGCTAAGGATGTGAATTTTCAGCCTGTTCCCCTACTTTTTCCTTCTTGGATGGCTTTTTAATTCACAGGCATGAGCCGTTAGGGAAACTTTACCTCATTTTAGGTACAAACCTTGGGAAGTCTGGGTTAACAGAGCCGAATAAATCTACCCAAAGACTTTCCTCCTTTCCATTTTTCTAATCAGGAATGTTGTCATCTTCTGTGACAGTTTATTAATGCTACACACAGGCATGTAATAGAGATTGTGGGGTTTTTTTATTCAGGGATTTCTGTCCTGATAAACAGACTGGCAGAGACAAGTTACCCCAGTCACTGCACGAATGTTTGCCTTCAAACCCAGCCAAACTCTTGAGAGCCCCTGGCCCTGAGCCAGCAGCCCCCTGTCATCACTCCTGGCTCCTCCTCTGCAATCCATCGTCAGTGACCCAGCACCCCGGCAGCTACCAGAAGAAATCTGGCATCTGGCGCATGTTTTTCTCCCAGCCCAGGTCCTGGTGTCTGTCCTTTATCTCTGTGTCTGGCTCAAAGCTGCTGAAGCAGAGGGGGATCTGTCTGTTGAATTTGACAAGCTTTGGGTTGTGCTTGATACCTCCTCTTGCTGTTTGGTTTTGATGTTCCTTGGTGTAAGGAACCTTGCTATTTTCACTCTGTGTCTTTACTCCGTCTATCCTGGATGTTTGTTTTACTGATTATTTATTTCTAGCTGTTTATCATGTGCTCAGTGTTTCTCATATTGTGAGATGCTTTGTGAGTGCTGGTAGCTGATGAGACATGGAACACTTCACAGCTGGGTCAGCGGTTCGGTCAGCCCAGTTTAGGGGTGAGTAGAAGTTATAAAAATCTGGCCTTGATGTGGACCATGGCTCTGGACTCCCTATTGCCATGGAGAGATGATTCGGGTTGTAACACAGGCGGGGACATGGTGGGATTCAGGCTCTGCAAACATAGATGTCCCCAAGTGCAGAGCCTGAGACAGGTCCTCTTCTTTCCCCTCTGCACCAGACTCCTGCATCTCCCCCTGGTCCAGCTCACTGAGCTTCAGGAGATATTAAGTGCAGGGAGAGCATCTCCAGCAGCGGAGCCCAGGTCTGTGTGCACGGAGAGGGCTGGGGAGTGCGAGGCAGTCGGGCTCCGCAACGGTGTTTTCTGCTGTGATGTGTAAGCTGCTGCTTTAAATTATTCATTCATTTGCCATAGTTTGTTTGGTTTATATTTAGTTTGACATGGTCTAGAGGTTGGAGTAATTTTCTAACTCACTGAATGATCTTTTTTTACTCTCTTAAGCACCTTCCCTATCACACGAAAACAATTTTCAGTCACAAGTACAAAGCTCCTGCTCGCAGCCAACGGACTTTATTTCCTGTGAATATAATTTAGCAGCTTTGGGTACATTTCATTTAAATACATTTGCATGGCAAGGCCAAGTTAGCCTTTGACTTAGGCTGAACCAAACTCCTTTCCATGCAAATACTTACAGAAGGGAGTGACCCCGGCCGCATCCAGGTTAAATACACTTTTGCATAATGGTGTGTGCTGTGAAATGCAATTAGGGTATTTCTGCCTCCCTCTTTCTTGCCTTTTTTTTTTTTCTTTTTTTAAAGGAAAGTAATTTAAATGAAGTGCCTGAGTGTTGTGAAGGGAATTTTTTTGTTTGGGGTTTTTTTTCCTGACTGACTCACGCTGCAGTGGGAACTGCCAGCCTGGTCCAGGCTCCTGCCCTGGGTCAGCCTGGCAAAAGAAGTACTGTGATGCCACTTTCCACCCCAGATTCTCTTCTACTAAGTAATCTATTAATTACAGCATGTACGTTGGAGGACAAAGCCTTGGCCTAGTTTTGGTTTGAGTGTCACAGGGTAAAGAGTAGCTGGGACCAGCGACTGGAAAGGCCAGGCTCTGAAGGGACAAAGAGGGGTTGGAGGAGCAGTATTTGTTATCCTTTGTGTAAAGATCTCAACACGCCTTAAGAGGAGGGGAAGGACCCCTTCATGGGTCAGAAAATGGAGACATGGGGGAAGGAAAGGACCAGGTGAGGGTTAAACAAGCAGCGAGTCGCTGTCCGTGATCCCCAGGGTATCTGCTAGAGTTTTGCTGCCATGTTCGTCTTCTTTTCTGTGGCTTCAAAGAAATGGTGAGAGAGGGTGGAAGTCTCCAACCAGGCTTGTGTAAGAGGTTACATGCAATAATTTCAGATAATTTTGGCCTCAAAAGTCCACAAATTAATGAAATATCACCTGGACTCAGATGAAATCCAGGCGTTCCTGCTGAGCCCATCGTGTCATCCAGCCCGCGAGCCTGGCGGCTCGTTTCCAAAGCTGCATTTAGATCCTTTCAAGGAAAATTCATTTTAAATGTGTTCAGAGAAATTATTTATGCCAGCAGTAGTTACACCCAAATACAGGGCAAGAATAACATCCCAAATTAACAATAAAATCAAAATAACCCATCTTTGTGGAGAACCCTGGATGACTGAACTGCTTGTATAAAAACATCCCGGTGAAGTGTGTGAGAGAGTCGATGCATCAGAGAAAATCATGACCTGATCTTGGAGAGTCTGAGAGAAGAAATAAACTGGGGAGGAAAATCGACGTGATCAGTTACTTTTAGCAAATAATTTGCTGAGCTGACTCGTGTCTGTGCTCTTCAGAGGAGCACTTAGAGGCAGCGGCTGTCTCTTAAAATGGCTTGTGTGTTCAGCACCTTCTGCAAAGGAGGTCTGAGCTCTTGTCAGTAAACACTAAATAAATTATAACAATAATTAAGAACCTGCCACTTTCCATATAGCCTTGCATCTGCTCCACTTTTCCAAAGGTGGGAAGAAGGCTGTGGCTGTTTTGTGTGTGGCTCTCTCAGGTCTGAGCACAGACCAGGCTCTGCATGTTGCTGGTCAGGGAAGCCCCCAATCCACAATCCCCCGGCCCAGGTGGCTTTGTGAGGTCAGGGGAGGAACAAGCTCTTTGCTAATTCCTTGAATGCCAGAAGGACAAATTTCAGCTCCTGCTGGTTTTACCTGCTGATAGGTAAAGGACCTTGAAATACCTTGAACGCAGCGCTCGGGCTTTGCTGAGAATTTCAAGCTTTACCTCATAACCTAAGGATTCATTTTGCTCCAATGCAGAACACTTCCAATTCCTATTGTTTCTAAAATTACCTTGGATAACTCCTGGCTGTCTTATAAGCCTGGAAGGTGATTCACCAAAGGATTCACCACTTAAAGGCAAGCCTGCCTTCCTTTCGCCCTGGGAAAGGTAAACGGAGGCTGTCAGCAGCAGAAAATGAGGAGATTGTGCTATGAACTGGTGTGGCGATTGCAGTTCCTCCTTGAAACTGCCATGCATTCCAGCCCTTTTGATTTCATAATCCATGGTCTTCCAGTGGGTCGGCTGCATGACCCTTAAACTCAGAAGGGATCCAATACTGTGAGTTTAATCTGCCTAAAACTGGCCAAGTCTGAAATACTGAGTCAAAAACGAAATACAGCTAATCTAATATGTATCGATTGTATTTTATTTTATTTTTTAACTGAGCTTGTCGAGGAAATGTAGGTTTTCAAGAAATGTCTGGGATGAAATTCAGTTATTTGTTAGAAAATGAGTGATAGATGTGGTCTAACATCAGTGCCGCATCCTTTCTGCGAGTACTGAGCAATCAGGAGTGTTTTAAATCCATGTTAGAAGCAGTGCTGGATCATTTTGAGCAACTGCTTTCCAGAGCTGCTTGTCTTTTCGTATTTTGTGGAAGAAAAGGTGTGT
Organism: Porphyrio hochstetteri; assembly: GCA_020800305.1. Taxonomy (NCBI): domain Eukaryota; kingdom Metazoa; phylum Chordata; class Aves; order Gruiformes; family Rallidae; genus Porphyrio; species Porphyrio hochstetteri. Next base: position 6,457,588 of record CM036930.1, on the reverse strand, counting down.
GGGGAACTGAGATCCCCAGGATCTGTTGGTGCACCTGAAAAGAAAGAAGGTGTTTTCCAAGAACTGACAGGTTGGGTTATATTGCCTCAGATGCTGAGCGTGTTCAGGTCTATGGGTAAAGTTTTTCAGAAGCTATTTACTGAAAGTCAGAGTGAAATTTGGCATCCTAAGCTACATCTGTGAGAAATACACCCCTTGGGGTGAAGCTGGGAGAGCTCCCACTTACTTCAAGTGTTTCTGGGTGATAAGCACTGAGGTTTCCAGTCGATCACCTTTCCACCAGCCCTGAGCCCCAGCACGGGAGCTCCTCTGCACCTCAGGCTTAACATGAGTCAAATCCCAGGGAAAGAATTCCTGCCATCAGGAAACACTTCCAGCAAGAGTTGCTTGATTTTTATTTTGTGCTTATTTGAAATAAAATGTTTACAGTTGTCGTAGCCAGGCTTCACACCAGCCAGATCTAACGGCTCCAGAACAGACAGAGCGAAATGACGTCAGCTCTGAGCACACGGGAAAGCAGGAATGCTGCTTTCCATACCCAGGCACGACCCTGAGCTCCAGCCTGGCCAGAGAAAAGACAAAGAACTGGCCTAAGGTTCAAAGAAATCCTCCCAGCGTATTAAAATGCAGAGAGATGTGTTGATTCACACCAGGTAGGATTTGATCCAGGGCATTAGCTATCTTACTACTTACCCGACCCACACAGAAATCCTACCCAGAGATATTCTCATGAAGAAGAACGCTTCTAATAAATTGGGTTTCTGCATAGAAAGATAAAACCTTTGAGAATATTTTGCAGCGTGTTCCCATGGAATGTGAAATTTCCCCAGATGGGAAATGGTGTAGCTATCATATTTAATTAATCTGCTTCCTCCAAGAGGTTCTTATCCTCCCACCTTTGTAATGCGGTTCAGGTCACTCCGCTGGGATTTCCCCCCCTCCCCATGTCTGGTGTTAATGCCAATTCGATGCATCGGTTCAGATGAGAAGATGGAGGAGTTCAAACCCGAGGTGAGCTGGGGTTGTGCAGTTTGGAAATGCAGGAGGTCCTTGCTGAATATAGATACTGCCTCCCGGTTCAAAGTCATGCAGGGCCTTGGCCCACTCATCCTAAAAAAGGCATCCCCTCACCACGCCAACCCTTCCCAAGCTCCCTCTGCTCCCCTGCAGAGCAGGCTTTGCGATGTCGTGGATATGAGATCTTCCAAACATGGTGCAATGTGCAAAAGCAGAACAAATGATAAAATATCTTCTTGGCCATTTTTATTTCTTTTCTTTTTTTCTGTATTTTCATTTCTTTAAGCCTCTCTCCTCACGAGCAGCAAGGACAGATGTTTCCAATGGAGCGTGCCTGACCCCAGTGATGTATCCCTTCCTGAGCCACCATCCATTAAATACCTGCACCCTAACGGACCCTGCCTAGCCTAAACCTTGAAGTGCATTAGAGTGATGGGAATCAAATGCAAAGTTTGGATTTGATTCAAGTTCTGAATCCTTGCTATGCTGAGCCTATTCATATTTGAACTTTTAGTTAATGCATTTAACAAGGAAAAATTCTGCCGCTGTGGCTGATTTTGCCTGTGTAGCAGCGAGAGCTTGCAGCACTACAGATGCATCGCCTTGGTAGTCGCTGGCTGAAACCAAATCTCTTTCTGCCTGTCCTCAGTTTTCCAGCTGCTTAAAGAAGCTATGAAAGCAGTGTTTTGTAGCCTGTGTTCCAGCCAGCATAGCTGCTCCGTAGCCATAAACACCACATCCAGACAAAGAAACACTGCGCTGCATCCTCCTTGCCCTGAAGGAATATTGCTATATGGCTCTTCCATACTCTTCTCCTGCAGAACCTGGAGATAGCCGCTTCCTCCTCCACTAAAGGGGCCCTTAACCATTGTGTCTAAGCCTTTAGTATTTCTCTTTGCTCATTTATCCCCATTCCCAATGCCCTGGGACGTGCAGAAGGCAGCAGGCATGTGTTTGGGGAGCTCTCCTCTCTCTGCATTGCCCGCTCAGTCCAGCCCGGCAGTGCCAGCCCTGATGTGGCTGGAGTGGCACTCAACATCCTGCTGCTCCTCTGATTCAGAGGTTGCCTCTGACAGATTCAAATCTAGATTTATTTGCTGAGCTCTCGATAAATTATCCGGCATCGGCGAAGCAGCTGAACTTGGAACACTTGGGGAAATAAACAAATAGGCAATGACAAATGTATGCCCCTGCATAAACTGTCAAATCCCCAGGTGATTTGTGGCTGTCTAAATATGGGTGTTAATTGTTAGCTTCTGTTAGGCTTTCTGTGTGCTGATGATGGGGCAGCAGAGCCCCCCAGAGCAGTTTTGTACCTGAAGCAATGACGGCCAAAACTCGACCAAAAGTTGTTAAAAAAAAAAAAGTAATAATTTCCTCATCCTCTTTTGTACAGTCTCTTGGCAAAGGTTTAAGAATCTGGCTCTTCCTGGCTTCAGTATTCCTGTGGATCATCAAAAATATCTGTTCCTAGGACACTTTTGTTTTGACAGCAAAGGGTTAAAACCCCAAATGAAGCCTTTTCCAGGGTGGATGGGACAAGGAGCATCTAATTTATCAAATGTCTGTATCCTAAAGATGGCTGAGCCAGTTACATTTCTAGGAGGAACCCGTGTGCTGTACCAGGGAGGCATCTCATCCGTTTTGAAACTCAATTTTAATAATTTTTTTTCTGGAAATAAAGAAGGTCCTTCCACACCCTCAGTGCTGTCTCCCGCTGAAGAAACAAATGCCTGTGAAGAACCCTGGGACCTTAGCAAAATAAGAAAATCAATGAACTTCTTTTTCCCCGCCGATATCTAAATAGACATTTTTATGTGTTTTTACATTGGTAGCTGTTGAACAAAAGGTCACTCCTGATTTGAAGTCAGGCTTTATAACCCAGCTGGCTTTTGGGAGGGGAAAAAAAAAGAGAAGGAAACGCCATTTCTCATTTCTGTGGCTGTTCTGTTAACAGAGGGTGAATGCAGAGATAAAAGAAACAAACGTATAGATGTGTGTATCGCTGTGCTGAGTCACTGCAACAGCTGCTGACGAACTCGGGGTACAACTGTGACGATGAACGTGTATCGTGTTTGCAAGTACAACCTGCCCGGTCAGCCCAAGTCGCACCACTCTATAAATCACAGGGATTCATGGACAAATGTTGTAAGAAAAACAACCTTTCTTCCTTGTGAGATTCACCTCTTGGTTCACGCTGCAGCAGTGGATTTCTACTGTGAGCTGCTCTTTAGGAACGTAATCTGTCAAACACAGTCTGGGACAGGTGCTCCCCAGGTCTGAGCCAAAAATTAAAGAGGACCAGACTTGTACTGAAGGAGGCAGCGAGCATCAGTGTGGTTGAACTGATCTTAACCACACCACGAATAGTCTGCTGTTGGGATTACAGAATCACAGAATCACAGGGGTTGGAAGGGACCTCAAGAGATCATCGGGTCCAACCCCCCTGCCAAAGCAGCTCCCTAGCGCGTATTGCACAGACAGGCGTCCAGACAAGTCTTGAATATCTCCAGAGAAGGAGACTCCACCACCTCCCTGGGCAGCCTGTCCCAGGGCTCTGTCACCCTCACTGTGTAAAAATTCTTCCGCATGTTGGTGTGGAACTTCCTGTGCTCCAATTTACAGCTGCTCCAATTTACAGCCATTGCCCCTTGTCCTATCTCCACAGACTACTGAAAAGGGGCTGGCCAATTCCCCCTGCATCCCATACTTAAGATATTTATAAACATTAATTAGGTCCCCCCTCAGTCTTCTTTTCTGAGGAGGATTGCTGCAAACGGAGGTTTGCATCTGTGGGCACATCCTCTCAGGTTACTACAGGGTGAAGCGATCGATGCTGGTCATGAGCAGGAGGGTGCTTTAGACATGAGGAGAAAGTTCTGACCTGAAAGGGTTATTGGGCATTGGAACAGGCTGCCCAGGGAAGGGCTGAGTCACTGACCCTGGATGGATTTAACAGATGGGTAGATGAGGTGCTCAGGGATGTGGTTTAGTAGAGGATGGGTACGGTTGTGCTTGGTGATCTCAAAGGTCTTTTCCAACCTGGTGATTCTGTGCTGCTCTGCTTCAGCCCTTTCCATTCAGCAGTTGGGTTTTGCTGGACTCTCACTCTGGGGGAGGCTCCTGCAGCCATCCCAATGTCCTGGTGCAGGTACCCTGTGGCAGGAGGGTCCCCTCCAGCCTCAGGAATAGAGATGCTCTACTTCCTGGCAGCAAGAAAAATACCCGAGACCCTTTGTAATTTAACTAATGCCTAATTTATAAACACAAACAGGGCAGAAGCAGGGAAGGATTCATGACTGGGGGAATTCTGGCAATACAGGAAAAAAATGGTAGTTTTCCACTGACTCCAAAACAACCAGAGTACTGCCCTGGGGTGTCTAAAGGCAGCACATCCTTTGGTGGCAATACAGCAGAAGACCGGGGTGGGCTGGTAAGCTGTCCCTTCTAAGTGTCAGTCAGTTGGACCATGAAAAACACTGTCTGGGCTCCAGTGGGCCACCCCTGGGGATGCTGGATTGAGAATCAGGCCAGAGGGAGCTGCCTGCTTGTCCCAAGTGGGACCAAACCCCAGTAAATGTTACTGACAAATCTTTGTCTAAGCATCACTTAAAGACCCCCAGGGATGGGTATTTCTTAGGCTCCACAAACAGTCCCTTAATAACCTCCTACGAAATGAAAAGCAAATTTAACGAGGACTCCAGCAGCTCCCAATTCAAACATCACTTTAGAAAGACAAAGCAGTAAAAGAATTGAGTCAATTTACATCTTTTGGCAGGAAGGTGTAAATCACTAGGAGAGAAAGGCTTATGGTAAATACACCCTTACTATGTAGTAAGGAAGGGAAACTGGTGTAGCTGCCTTTGCCAACTGAAATGTTCTAAATTAATCTTGTTGAAAATATCAGATACTGGTAATAGCATCAGGCAGTAAACTAAGGGAATAAACATCAAAAAGGCTGCACAAAGTACGGCCTAGGATGTCCTGGGGTAGCAGAACCATGCCCATGGGCCAAGTGACTGTGTGGGAAGGAGGAGGATGCTGGGCAGCTAGAACAGAGCTACAGCTGCCATAAAAAAAAAAGCCCTTCCAGGAGAGAAAATCAATTATTTTTTTATTGCTTTTATTTAAATTAAAAATAAAAAAAAAATCTGCAATAAGTTATAACATTAAAGGGATGAGTGAAATTATTCTTCGCAAAGAATCCATTTGTGACATCTTAATGTGTCCTAAATATAGTAGGCTCTGAGACGCGTCGCTCGCTTACCAATAGAATCAATGATATTAATCACTCTGGTGATGGGCACGGGACAGCTATGCTCAGGACTGGCTCACTCCAAGATGATTGCTCTGTCTGATGGAAAAAAACGAGTTTAATGTGACATCATCAATCTAAGACCAAGAATGGGATAGATTTTCTGATTACGGGGTTAAGTGATGCATCAAGAGAGAGCAGAGCTTGGTCATTGCTAATCATTTGAATTTAGGAAGACTGAGGACCATGACATTATTGGCTGGCATTAAAGAGCAGTGCTTTGCTACCAGCCATTTGTATGTGTCCTTTCTTCTTCCTGACTGTATTTATTATCCAAGCAATAGGAAAATAGGCTTGGGAAAGTGATTTTGCTCAGTCTTTTGGTCCTTGGTTCTTTCTAGCTGACGGCAGCCCCATGATGTAACCCAGAAACTCGAGAGATGCTGGCGCAGGCGTGACTGTAATGCACGTGTTGCTCTGGGATTAGCGCAGTCTCACCAAACCAGTAGAGAAGAGGCAAGTCCATTGGGCATGGAAGGAAATCTGGCACTGACTAGCTCTGCAGACCCTGTCACCTCTGGGTTGGTTAACTTCAGTGTGTCACAGTTCTCTTGTAGACTCTGGGGACAGTTTCCAGTCAGATTTAATCTGTATTATGCAAAATAAGGGCAGAGTCTTCTGCAGGAGTAACGTGATGTGCTGAGCTTCTTTGGCCTCATTTGGTATCAACAGGTGCTGGAGTTTCCTCCTTGAAACTGTGGAGAAGCTGATGCTGGGTTGGTCTGTCTGTACTTGGGTGGGGAAGACCTGTTGCTGGGATCTAGGTGACTTAAATCCACTGGTATTTAGGAAGATGCTCAGTAAGGCTCTAGACAGATCGCTGGGGGAACGTGTTCTTTTCTGCACAGACCTGTCTGCTCGTAAGAGCCGCTCTCAAGTCACACAGCACTGTAAATCACTGCTTTCACCCCCTGCTTCTATTAGAAAGGTGGTGTTATTGATAGCAGGATGAAATAATGCAAAAAAGGGCTAATTTAAGCTTCGGCCAAGCAGGGAAGTAAAGGGAGGGACATCCATCGGTACACATAACAGGCTGGTCCTTTACACAGCTTGTTCTTTATACTATACTGGGTTTGAATGTGGCTTGCAGTCTCCAAGGGCATTCTTGTGTTTCCACCCCAGCTCTGTCTGCACTGGTGTCCTCAGTACTGTGTGTGCTAGGCCTCACTCCGTGTGCTAGGCCTCGCTCCATGGCTGTGCCTGGGTGAGCTGCTGCATTGCTGCTCAAAAGAGCAGCGCAAGACCCCAGATGAGCTGTTACGGTTTTGGTCTTATTGCTGTGAGACCAGAGAGCAAGCAGGGGACAAGCAATCCTCTGAATGTGATTGTCCCCTGCATTCGCTCTACATTATTCTTTCTATATGATATAACTTCCTTTAAACCAGCAATTCCCACTAATGCGTGTTGGTTCGCATTTTCTGCTCTCAGAATGCCCTGCCTGCTCCCAGTGAAGCCCCTGGTCCTCAAACTTCAATGAAGTGAGTAGATAAATCAGAGCAGACTGTCCTGCTGAGGTGCTGACTCTGTTTCCCTTGGCAATAATCCCGTCATTAAACCACCGCTGCCCTAGTTCAGGATGTCGTGTTCTAGTGGAGGATGAGATTCCTCTTTCATAAAAGAAAAAAGAAAGACAAGGTTGGACCCTCAAGAGCGATTTTTAATTATTTCCAGATCTTCTGGATCATTAGGAAGATGAAAGATGGCATCAGTTAAGATGCAGGGCACACTGATATAATGTAATTGATTTTTACATATATTTAACTGATGATTCATAAAATGTGATATGGCTGAAGCAGCACAGCCTGAAGTGCAGCCTGAATACGAAAGGTCCAAGCTCATAATAGAGAGATTACTGGGTCTGCCACTTCTGAAGGTGAGAGCCTGAGGACGGGGTTCCTGACATTCATCATCATTATCCTTATTTATTATTTGCATTACGGTGATGTCTGGAGGCTGGATCCTGATGCTGATTGTGCCGGGCGCTTGCAAGTAGAACAGAGACATGAAGTGCAGGAGCGGTGGCATCGGGATGGCTGTTGGGGTTGGGATTTCTCCCACGAGCCTCACTGTTGCTGTGTGCTGGAGGGTGCTGTCCAGAGCCCGTCAGATCATTGCTTTTCTAACGTTATGCCCCTCATTGCTAGAGAGGCTCACCAGCCCCACCAAAATGTTCTGCAATCTCTAGATGGTTGAGGTGACTCTGGTTTCCTGCTGTCCAACCTGCCAGCAGCCCAAATCAGGGGTGCTCCCGGGCTGCGCCCACCCATACCGCCCTCGGGGTGGGGGGCTGTGGCTCCAAGTGAGTGGCACCCACAGCCCCCCCAGGCTTCTCCTGCAAGGGGGGGTGGTCCAGTGGCACCATCTGTCAGCTTTGCCATGACGGTCTTCCACCCCTGGACAGCATGTATCTCACAGGACAGAGGCAAGCTAAGCCCACCTTAAGTAATCTGTATCACAGCCACTATTTGTCAGGCTAAGGACTCCGAGGATTAGATCTGACAGCCAGGCTGGAAAACCTGTGCAAACCCTCCTCATCTATGAGATGTTCCAGGCTTTGATAGCTTCAATTTTTCATTTCAGGGACTTATATTGATTGCTTTAAGAGTTACACACACACACATATATACACATAGACACACACACAGAGCACAGGAAAATCAGAGCAAACTTTTTCCCAAACAGCTGTGTCCCAAAGGACTGGGAAGGATTGATTTTTACACATTTGGCTTTTAGGCTATTCACATCTCAATCCAGACAATTTTCTTTCAAGACAGTCCACTACAGTCCACTTAATTGTGTTTTCTAACCAAGCACTGGAAGAGATTTGTTGGCTTTACTGTCCAAAGAAGACACAAATCTTTTTTTCCAATTTTTTCCCCTTGTGGTGATAATATACTGAGTGAATTTCTGACCCTAAAAGCAATAAAATACCAAATTGTTGAGCCCAACACCACAGGGAAAAGATTAGTTCACGGAGGAATTTAATGACTTGGAGAGGAGGACCTGGCTGTATATTTTTCTATTTTTTTTTATTGGGCAGTAATTACTTAGAGTATAACTTTCCAATTTGGTCAGGACAGTGTGCTAGCTCTGACTCTGTGCTTCGTAATAACTCGGAGAAATAATCTCAGTATGAGTGTTAAAAACCCATTCTTTTATATATTTTCTTTGGCTCCAAGTTTAATAGTTGGATATGCTGTCCTCAACCAGGTTAGGTATTCCGATGGCATCTTATAAATTGAGTTAAAAATACAGTTTTGTCATGCCTTGTGTCCAAGTTTCCAGGTTTATTTAAGGCTCAGATGTTATAAAATAATCAGTTAAAATAGGTGGCTTTACTTGCAAGCTGCACCACACCTCCCTCACCTTGGAAGTATGACCATGAGCCACGGTTGCTGCTCAGAACCATGCTGCTTTGCCCAACAGCAGCTCAAAGACAATTATCTCATTACCTAACGACTTGGTGCAGCGCTTCGCAAGCTGAGGAATGAGAGAGCCAACCACTGAAGCCAGTGAGGCTGCACGCAGTGCCAGGCGATTTTAGAGTCCCCAGGGGCTGGTGGCAGGGGAAGTGGCGGTGCTGGCATCCCTCCTCCCATGACACCCCGGGGACCCAGTAGTTGTGGGGGCTACAGTCACTGAGCGCTGCTCCCTGCCGACTGTTCTGATAGCTAATGGTAGGTGAAATGAACCTAGTCCAAGAGACAACAGGATGCTTCTTGCATGAGGAACCCAGGCCAGTTCAGACCAGATTTCGACAAATTCAGAGCTTCAGTTCAAGTGATGCTTTTCAGGAATACTTTTATGAGAACAGGGTGGTTTAAGAAGCACAAACCCCCCTTGTTTTGCTCTGAATATTTTGCTGGTCAACCAATACAACTCTGTGCTAGACCTGCTCGCAATTTCCCTAGCTGACTGAGGAATTTCACCTCCAAAAATAGCTTGCTCTATGTATACGACCTGGTAAAACCAAAAGTAAACTTTCAGCCCCGCTTTGTCCCTTGAAGCAGATGTCAAACCCCCTCAGGGAAGGAAAAGTGGGGTGTGTGGAGCAAGCAGGCATTGACCCTTAAATGAAGCATCACACGCATGAAGTTGTACTAACGGTTACTGTGAGTGACTGTTTATTCCATTCCAGCAAAACAAGCAAATAAACTGCCGATGGTGCTTTGAAACTTCATACAGTGTAATATTCCTGTAATGGAATGCTTTTAGAGAGGAGCAATAAAAATAAATTGGAAACTGCTTTTCTGCTGGATACAGCTGGCATAAGCACCATCTGAGCAAACAGGATAACACGAAGCTTAACGTAACATCTCTGGTTTTATTGCTCAGAAGCGATAGGTCTTATAATAGTATAAATTCACTTAAAAAATGGACTTTTTTAGAAGCCCTCTGTGTTAATTCTGAGCGGTATAATTACAGGTCTTTTTATGATTTAGGTTAGAGACCAATTAGCTTGCTTCCGAGACTCTTGAAAGACTGCTCTTCCCCTTCCCGTGCAGGTCTCGCTCTGCTCTGAATTCAGACACACGAAGCAGTAAAGTGAAATTGTTCATAACCAAGGGAAGTAACTGGATTCACTGGCTTGGTTTGGCTTTAAGTACATTTCCTGCAAGAAGGCTGTCATAAGAAATGCAAATCAGCGACGAGGCACTTGCTTCTCTGAGCCAGAGTATGTAAAATGGTTGTGTGGTTCTTGGGGGTCTCTCTGCATTCTGTGCATTTAAATGTATATATATTGTGTCTTGCAAGTGGTTTTCCAAGGAGTTGCTCAAGTTGCTCTTACACCATTTTGTGCCTTGTACTGAGGAGTCTGTGCGTGGGTTGTATGTGGGTGGCAGAATGGTCTTACCTGGAGGTTTCAGAGCTGGCTCAACTTATCATTGTAAAAAATGAAAAGCATGTCCCGTTATAAAGGCTACAGAAAGCTAGAGAGGATTTCTACTTGCTAATCATACTACTTAATTTTTAAGCCAGGCCTGTAGCTGGTATAAAGTAGAGATACTCGGTCTGTACTCACCCCTCTTGTGCTGTGCTTACTGCAGCCTGCTAATGACTCTCCTGGTGTAACACAGTGTCTGGACTCACCTTAGTGAATCCAGAATGAGATTTTCCCTTCAGCTTTCACTTGAAAAGTGTACAGAAAGAGCAGGACCTCACCGCTTCAAGTTGCTCCTGCAAACAGAGCCTTTCCTCTACACATTTCCCTTTGGAAGGTCACAAGGCATAAAAGCTGTGATATAGCCCAAGGAAACTACAGCACACCAGGCTCCCTTGCCACTTTCTTTACTAAGCAGCTGCATTACACTGTATTTTCCCTGCCTCACGCTCGATAGTACTTGATGGTAATCTTAATTTGTGTTGTTCTTTGAATTCTAACTAAAGAAGACATTACATCTGCATTAAGGGAGTTGGTTCATCACTGCAATGCAGGGTGCTCTGGGAGAGAATTCCCTGGCTGCTTAACAGTACCGACACACAACAGCTCTGGACATGAAGCGACAAATCTGTTATTAATATATGTCTAAGTAGCCCAAGGGTTCGATAATGTCTTTCTCCTCAAGGTCACCAGTTCAAATATAACAGGAGCTGGAAGTTGAAGTTATTACCATTTGATGGCTTTTTGTTAGTCTGTGTGAAATTAAGAGTGCACATCCTGCACATTAATGGACTTTCTGCAGGATGCAGCTTGCTGTCGTGTGCCTGGAAGAGCTCTCAGATGTGCAGAATGATGGTCCTTTCCCGGTGAGCACACACTTCACGGGTATTGCAGAGCTGATGTCATTACTTGCTGTTTCCAGAGGTGTAATACCGACCTGTTGTCTTCTCCATGACTTGCGTGGCTCCTGTGTGTGAACAGGTTATTGGGGATATATTGACTCAGTGTTGTACGGGGAAACGCAGGATCACTTTGCCTTCTCTCCAAGCCTTTTGATTTGTCACAGTTCACTGAAACTAGTAATTCTACTGAGGTTTGGGCTCCGTGAGATGCTGATACACAGCTGCTGGTCATCGTGGTGCGCAGATGGGCCTCACCTGCCTTGCTGGTCATCCCATCATAGTGGGAATAAAATTCCCTCTGACGGGATGCTGGTGCTCGCTCCCACCAGACCCACCGAGGCAGACTCCCAAGGCAGCCAGACCTCCCTGCCTCACAGTTTCTGGAGCAAACCCACTGTCACATCATTGTGCTGAGAATGGCTGTGGCCTTCATGCAGGCCCAAGCTGCCAGCAGCCACGGGCAGAGCCTGCCTGCTTCCCTTTATCGCTTTTAATCGGGCATGCAACTCCGTTGATTGGGTCTTTAATATGTGACAAACATCTGATCTGTTCCCCATTCCTCAGGCCTGTCTTGTTGCCTTTCTTGTTACAGCAGAATGATTACGGAGCACTTTGTCAATAATCCAGCAAACCTATCATGTGGTCAATCAATGGGAGCTGGGTTTGTCCAGCCTTGCCTTAGCTCTGTCTGAAGAATGCCAAGGGGAGGGATATTGCTTCGCCACTTATCAGGAGACATTACCCTTACAGATATTCCTCTCTGTCTCCTTTGTCTATATAAAACCTATTGTTGCCGATTGGTATCAAGGAGCTCTGCATCAAAACAAATCCCCTGAGTCTGCTCCTGCCATCCATCAAGTCCTGATATGATTAGGGCATTGGTGCACAGGAGTGCATCCCATCCAGTAGTGCAGGCACGGAGCAAACGACAGCCGCTCCCCACCGAGCTGCAGTGGGGAAAGGATATGAAGCTGTGCGATGGGCCCCCCTGTAAGCGTCCTGCTGTGGGATTCTCCTGCTTCATCAGAGATGGCCATGACAGAAACAGAGAGACATTTCCAGAAGGTGATTCAGGCCACCTGTAACCAAAGAGCTTCCAGGGATGTCTTGCTGATGGCTCCACGGCTAGTAGCCATTGCACTTGGAAACATCAGTGGAGTGCTGGAGGTGGGGCAGGGCAACTCCAAACCTTTATGTTGCCGTTTTTAGTCTTTAATCCTCTTATTAATCCAGGATCCTGCTGGCAGGGAACAAAGGCCCAGGGAAGTGAAGCTACAGCATCTCTTGTTCCCTGATAATACCGTGCAGCGGTGTCCTCGGTGACGGTATCTGTGACCCGTATTCACTAATCGCCTTGGTGCCGCAGCCTCCCTATCAGCAAATCAGGAGGTGAAAGCTCTGATAGTGTCTCCAGCTATATACTTGTTGTTTAACTTATTAGGCTTTTTAAAGAAAAATATGGGTGAAAAAGCAGAGAGAAAATACTTGTTGTTGGGTGGTAACTTGCAGAAGCTGTTGCAAAAAGCTCCACCTGACAAGGCCGTCAGGAGTACGTGGGTGTTTCCCTACCACAGAGGGCAGGGAGGAATTTTATCCCATTTGTTTAGCTGCTCCATCCCTGCTGGAAAGCCCTGGCTTTGCTGCTGAGGTTTTTCTCCATCGTTAGCTGTGCGGGGAAGGTGCCCAAAGGCTTGGTGGGGGTGTAGGCTACTTTCTGGCTGCATCATCTATTGTCCTGGGTGCCTTTACCCACCGTGGTGCCTGGCACAGACCTCGTGTGTGCACTGCAGAGTCATCATCCTGCTCTGATGTTCTGAGCAGGCCAAAGTTTTGCTCCTGATAAACTAAGCTGGTGGGTCTAAAGGTTTACAGTGTAAAGTTAGTGGGGTCACTGCTTCTTCATGGTCCAGAGACAACTTGTATAAAAGGAAGATTTGATATCCAGGGATGCTGGCCAAGGACAAAGCGGTTTGACCTGAATTCTTCCGTGTAATGGCAGGGCTTGTGGTAATGAATTCTGTCTTATCTGCATGATGGGGGCATGATTTGCAGACATCAAAATCCGTAGTTCAGTGAATGCAGCTCTAAACTTGGGAGGGTGGCTAAATAAATAAATAAGAATTGTCAATGCAGAATAATATGCTTGCGCATGGTTAGCAATGGCTGGGCAACTGTATGTCACAGCAAAGAGTAATGTCAGGTTTGGGAATCAGATAAATTGCAAATAACGATGCAGAAAGCAACTGAGCCTTGAGGAGTATCAGCAGCTCGGCTGGATGGGCGGCTGCAGAAAGCCTTTGTTTGGAAGGGAGAAATAGAGACCGGGAAGATGGGAGAGGGGATGAGGGAAAGGGGAGGGAACAGCAGGCCTGAGAGCTGTGATCAAGTGCAGGAGAGATGGTAAAAGGCCATGGACAGCCCAGAAAAAAATACTAAGCAGCAATAAAATGCAGTGTTGGTGGAGATAAGATGATAATTTGTTCTCATCAGCAGAGCCATGTGTGCACCACAGCTTGGACCAGACTCCAAAGCTACGCTCAGTTCTGCCTTGTACCTTGTGCAGTGATTTACACCGTGGTGGGGAGGAGGAAAACCCTCCAGCCAGCGTGTAGGAGCATTGGTATATGTACCTCTGTGTGTGTGTTTGTGTGTGCTTTGAGCAGGGGAATCTAGTTCTGGCAGAGCTTAAACTTATCCCTCAAAGGGCCTGTATCTGTAACACAGGTGTATGTGTATCACAGGTATATGTGTAGTACAGGTGTATGTGTGCCACAGGTGCACGTGTATGACAGGTGAATGTGTAGTATAGATGTATGTACATGTACCACAGGTGTACCTGTACCATAGGGGTATGTGTACCACAGGTGTACCTCTACCACAGGTGTACGTGTGCCACAGGGCAGAGCCACATCCAGGGCTGTGGGCACCAACCTGAGAGGAGGAGCTGGGCTGGGGAGCCTGGGTTGGGAGCTGCGTGGAGCTATCTCTCAGCTCCATCTCTGCATCCTCCAGCGGCACAGGCATTGTTCAGCACTTTTCAAAGATGCTGATAACAATGATACAGATCCCTGGTACTTATTAAGCTGATGGCTTTTAAACATTAAATCCCAGCTATAATAAAATTAACTTAAATTGTTATTTAAAAAAAAAAAAAGAAGGAAAGAATTCTCAGCACTCCCCAGTAGCATTTAAAAGGTGAGGGAACTGCCTGCAGGCCTAAATAAGTGTTGCTGCAGATTGCATCCAGGACTAATTTGCCAGCTAATGACTGAAGTTGTAGTCGGGAGACTATGGAGCAGAAGGGGAGGAGGGAGAAGCTTCCTGGCTGGGGAGGATTTTGTGGTGGTGGTGCAGTTTTTCCTGGAAAGGGATTGCAGGACATCCTCTTGCAAGGCCAAGCAATTATCTACAGAACAACATGATCGTCCTGTTCATCAGGGAGTGATTTCTTACTCAGTTTTTTTCCATTCTGAATGGTTTTGTGTGATCCTCCAGCCCAGACCTCTGCAGCCTTCCCTCTGTCTGTGCGAGGACAGTATGGCTGGGGACAGCTATCCACCAAGGGGGAAAAGCTGTTAGTCGCTGCAGAGCTTTGGGTACCTCCAGGAGTTTCTCATCCCCTCCATCCTGCAGCCAGCCTTTGGGAGGAAGGAGAGTGCATGGGGAGAAGGGAAGAAGTGGGGTTCAGCTCTGCTGAGCTTGAGTCTCATAGGGTCTGGCAGAGAGAGGAGCTGGGTCCCTCTGGCAGCATCACACTGCCGTCCTGTGCACGCTGTGCTGCATCCCGGGGATGCCGTGAGGTGTGGTCCTGGTAAGAGCAACCTGGGATGGGATTGCCCATCCATCCAGCATGGCTGTGTGTGGATTTCCACAGGCTGGGGAAGGGAGAGCTGTGCTGCAGCCTCTGCTCACCTTACTCTGAGCATAGCTAAGCATCAGGCTCCTGTGCAGGCAGCCTGGGGACTCTCATGAGCACAGAAATCCATTTTTAACGAGGAGAGCAGAAGGAGATGACAAACTAAGTTACGCAGACTCAACCCCGGCTTGCTGTTCTGTATTTAAATCCATTGTCATAGCCCAGGGCATCCTTGAATAATTACTTTTGATGACTGGCTATGACGGGCTCTGTTCGGGTCTAGATGATGTGCACAAGGGATGCCACAGCTCTCTGAGTCCAGTAACGCCCGTGGGGTCTGGGCTGTGTCCTACCTAGCGAGGAGGAACCACCGCTGATTAACTTCTGCAGGACAAGCCCCTGACCCCCCTGCTCCTTGGCTCCCATGCCTTGTCTTTTCTCCCCACATGCATGTTTTACACGTGTGTGTGTCCCGGGCTGTCCTTCAGCAGACGGGCTGCCCCAACTCAAGGGCTGAGCTGGGTCAGATGGTCCCTCAGGCAGCCCCTGGCCCCTTTGCTGCAAATTATCAGGCACAGGGGAAAACCAAACCCAGAGATTTTCATCCCTTCTGTGTCCATGGCTCAGCTGCTGCATCCCTGTTCCTTCCCTGCGTGGTGTCCCCTGCGCAGGCATAGGTCCCTGTGCCTAAATCTGGGCATCTGTGGGGACAGCACACTGTCTGGGCTGCACTGAAGTTCTCTGGGGTGTGTGTGCTGCACCAGCGTCGTGCTTGTGAATTTAATCTTCTCAGCTCTCTTGAGTTAGGTGAGAAGCGGAGGTGGATGTCAGAGTCTGCTCTTCAGTTTGTAGCAGAGGCTCTGAGCTCCAGCACACGCCTTTGTCAGATCCCCTTCACCAGGATCACCTCGACAGGAACCACTTCTGAGAGACATTTAACATTTCTGTGGAGGCTTTGAAGATCTGATTAAACCACGTTCTGTTTTGAAGGAATTTAAAATATACTTGTTAATCTAATAGATGGCTTCCGTTGGTTGCAGGATCCATCCCTGCTAGGCACATAATTCAAAGATTATCTGTTATCTGTTGTGGTTGAAAAAAATAATTCCAAGACGTCTGGATTTGTGCTAATGTCTGAGAGCAGCAAGTCTTCGATTTGCTTCATACTTCATTACTGGCATGCCCCAAAAGCAATCCTTTCTTAATCAGGGCTTTTTTTTCCCGTCAGGTTATTGTTCACCATGATGTATGAAGCAACAAGAAGGCATTTCCTTTATTTTCATGTGTTAAGCTAACCGTCCACTGCTGACAGCCCTATTAAACCAGAGTAAGTTGAATGTTTAAGTCATAAAGTTTTACTTCAGATCTATCATTTTGACAGAGCAGATGCTTTTCCTTTCCTCCCACCCTCTGAATCTTGAGCGTTGTAACCAGCACTTGCGGAGAGGACAGGCGGGCGGACAGACAGACAGATGGCTGGCAGACTGACAAGGTCATCACCAGACCCAGCTCTCTGTTGTAGCACAGGCTTAACGGTTTTGTGATTCCTAATGAAAATCTGAAGTGTGGCAGCCTTGGAAATCAGAGTCCTGCCTGTCCCGTTCCGTCTCCTCTGATCCTCCATAGGGTAACGACCCACTAACAGCACAAGGAAAGCACTGCAAAGATGAATCATTTAATATTTGATAGGCAAAGCGCTGTGTACCCACTAATTAACAATAACAGTCGGTCTGGACCATTGGAAATTAATGCATATTTTATTTCCCAGAGAGTGTTTGAGGGAGAAAGGATGGCTGCCTCGTGGGACAGGGACCAGAAATCCCTGTCTCATGAAGTGACCTTGGGTGCCCCAACCCCCTGGACTTTCTGTTTTCCCGTCCTGTTGGGTTTCCTCAGATGAACCTCTCAGCTCTACTTCTGCTGAATAGGTTATTGCTGCTGCTGGAAGGCAAAGAGGGGAAATCCTCTCTTGAGGTAGTAGGTGAAAATGCACTGAAGTCGATAAAGATGCTCCATATAAATCTGTAAGTGTGACCCAATAAATCCAGTGAGATTTGTTTTTATTCCCCACACACACACTATTCAATGAGTTGCTTCTGTTCTTGAGGTCTGAGTATCTTTGCACTCCATGTTGTAAGTAGGCATCATGTACTGAAAGTAACAGATACCCATCTGAACCAGGACAGCAGCTGGCACTTCATTTAGCATGAGAAGTAAATCGGTACGGTGGCTGCATACGTCTTTGCTATCATTTTGCTGGTCTGAAATGAGTCATTTTGGCTTACTTATCTCTACCCTGGAAACCTGTGTCCTTACACAGGAGTTTTATGCACTGATGCAGTATGCCAGGAAAAAAAAAATTAAGTAAAAATAAGAAGATTACATCTCCTACCCATCAGTTGGTGGTTCCTTCTGTGCTCCTGACCAGTTAATGCCATAAACTTATTTCCATTAGTTGTATTATTGCTTTTTATCTGCTTTTCCCCGGGCCACTTACTGTAACGTCAAAGCACCAAATCTATTTGTATGAAATTGTCCTCTTAGAAAATAAAAAAAATAGAAAAAATTTAAAAGGGCAGCAAGAAAGGCCAGAGAGGCAATGGTTTGGAACAAAAATCTCAGACTCTGGTCACATGGCTCATTCTTCCCACCCCCCCTCAAATTGTACTTTTTAGATATTCTTTCACCAGCCAAAGGTCACATTATCATGGCATCCCAACTAGTAATCGCATCCAAGAGACGCAGCTGCAATTCATCCCAGCTCCTGGGCAGGCTGGATGCCAGGGGATGTAATGAATGGGGCAGATGAACTCGTGGATGTTGAGAGTGGTTTTGCCCTGATGAGTTTTCCTCTGGACCTCACAGTTTATCTCCCACGGTTAAAAAAAAGATTATCATAAAAACATTTCACTTGCAAAGCATGGTAATATATGTGATTTCCATTTATCCAGGTTTAGGAGGTGTTAAATGTACTGGAACTCAGCAGTAGCTACAGACTGCAGCTGCATCCTGGCCTGAAGTCATTGAGGAAATGGGTGCTAAACCCAGAGACTCCAGCTCCTCTCCGTGGGTAATGCCCAAAGCGTGAGGATGCTTTAATCCAGGCGAAGGGCTTTGCTTTAATTTGAAACTAATGCTCTTTGCTAGAGGTATCCAATGTGGAACAACTCCAAACCACAGAGCGGTCTCAGCCTTCCCGTGCTCTGACGCTGCCAAGTCCCGCTTGCTTTGGACCACCTTACTCTGAACAAGGAGCATCTCCGTGGGGCTTCAAAGGGGCATTCGGAGCCTTGATTGGATCTCGGAAGCAGGTTATTAATTTTAGATGCATTAAACTTGGCAGTCCAAACCCTATTGTACATCCCCATTTGACATCCTTCTGCTGCCTTGGCTCCAGAAGAGCATTAGCGTGGTGGGGATTTTTATAACATTATATATGCCAAAGGCTCAAGTCCTTAATTTCTATGGAGCTGATTTACAGCATCACTTGGCAATCTTGAAGCTGTTCAGTCTTACCTTTCAGCTCTGTTTATGCATTTTAAACCAGAAGAGGAGACAATTTGCTAATCCAGTGTTCGGCTTGGTAAAACCTTGAAGCTTTCTTTGGAAATAGCAGCTTTCCTTTACACCGAAACGTAAACTTACCCTGAAATGATGATGAAGATTTCTTTTGAATGCTGAAAAGCTTTTAATTCCAAGCCTACCTCACTCCTGGCTTTCCATCCTCCTCGCTTCGGCACATCGCTGAAGCAGAGGTGACTTTGAGCAAGGCTTGCTGGGAGGTGGAAATGCAGGTTTTCCTCGCAGCGGGATGAAATCGCTGCTTGCTCTCTGGAACATCCAGCTCCTACGTAGGGCTCTCCAGTGTGGATGTCAGGATGCTGGGAGCTGGGGGAGCAAAGGAAACAGGCTGCAGCACAGAGTTAGTTAGAGCTGTAAGCTGGTGTTGACATTTGGCCTTGTTTAGGAGCTTCAAGGAGGGATTCTGCAAAGAGATGGAGAAAGATGTCTTGAGTCTTTTTTCCAGTAGGATAAAACCACCTTATAGACATCATTAAGAAAAGAGCTATTGATGCTAAAGGCCGATAAAGATGGAGCTCAGAACCACTGAGCCAAGAGAGCCCACAAAGTTGGGTTGGTATTTGAACTTTCCTATTTCATCCGAAAGGGCTGGATTTGAGTTGGATTTGGCTGGAGGGCTGGGACCCTGCTTTGGGAAGGGGGTATCATTTGTAATGTGGAGTAACCCGGCTGGTGAGAGAGTCCTCTAACCGCATCCCAGCATGGCCATTTAATCAGATAATCAAACCCTGGCATCTACAACTCTCTTAAAAATGGAGACAAAAGTTCAGCCAGGCATATTAACCCCTTAATTAATAATCCTGACACTTAACTACTCTGCTGTTACCCATTAAGCTTCTGCTGACATTGATGGAGTACCAGGACACATAGTATATGGGATGTTCGGTGGAACCGGTGGCTGGTGTGTGGCAGATGCGCTTTCTGGGGTGTCCAGCTCCTTCAGCAATTTCCCTGAAAGTCAAGTTTTACTCTGCAGTGGTTCTTCAGGCTCTGATATAAACTGTCAAACAGTGGTTACCCCTCTGCTGGCTTCCCCATAGCCTTGCAAGCAGCAGCAAAGGCCCAGCCCCCGGCACGTCACGGCGATGGATTCTCCACAGTGATCTGCGATTCTCTGCGGGTGAAACCAGAAGATGCTTCTCCATCCGGATAAAATCTCTGCAGGGGGACTGGCAGAAGGCCATATGTTCAGAAGGGGTCACTGCCATGAATGGAACCCTCTTGTCACTAGAGGGATGCCAAAAAACTGAAATGGCCCATTCTGAAAAATGATGTCCTACGTGCTGCCCAGCGAGAGCACAGTGTGTGAGTCCTGGGGGAAGTGAAGTGCAGGCAGTGTGATCGCTGATGTGGCTCATGACCTTTAATTGCTTTTGAATTTTCAGGTGCTATAAAGTATAACGTGATACCCTGAATGTCACAAGAATGTAGTGCCACGTCTTGCAAATGATCCGGTATACAGCCCACCGTGTTCTTTGTCTTAGGGCATCATCCCATATTCTCTGAAATCAGTAAAATGAAGTTGAGCCAAAGCTTATTACACAGCTGAAATTTTAGGGCGAGAGTCAGAAGCAGAGTAAGAAAATTGTAGTTTTGATGGAAGTGTAGAAACATTCCGGGTGGCTGGAAGCGCCTGGCAAAGTCTCTGCACAGCCCCGGAGCCCAGCTTAGCGCTAGGCTGAGTCTCTCACTAGTATCTCCGAGCTGCTGGCACCAAAAGCATGAGGTTACTCATGAGTAAGTTTTTACCTAACAGGAGGATGCTGTCAGTTAATATTTGATATCGTATGCTTGATCCAGGTGTGATTTGAGCAGCACTTGGGCCCTGTGCAGTAATTTTTTAGATAGACCTTTTCCACTTCACATTCTCTGATAAATTGCTGGGAGTTTTTTATTCAAGCTGTCACACCATTCCTTTTCCAGACTGGAAAGTAAGGAGAGATGTGGCTGGAGGGCAGAACTACATCCCTTATTCATGCACAATGTTGGTGAGCAGGGAGCATCAGTTTCTAGCACGGGACTGGGCAAACTCATTGCACGCAGGGCTGAGGGTACCTCCCTGTGCTCTGAAGAGATACGGCAGACACAGCTTCCCAGAATAACTTTGAATTGCAAATGCAAATTCCCACCAAAACTGCATTTTCATGCTGTATCTTTCATCTTCTGCCTAACTCTCAGCATCTCTCCCTCCAAGAAACTAATGCTCGTGACCATACGCTAATGCAGAGGAAGCCAAGGGAACAATAAAGGAAACCCTTTGTTGTCTCCGAAAAGGCAGTCGAAAGCCCGAGAGAGTCACCAGCACTCCTCTGCGTCTAAAAAACCATCAATTCCTGACTCAAAGAACTCAATGATGAGAGTGTGGCTACAAGCTGCCTGCTACCCCCTGTTTGGTGCGATGGGTCCCCATAAACATCTTGACCTGGTCGCTAAGCTGGTTTGGGAATTGGCCTCAGCGTGTAATTCAGTAAATAACCTTGAGCATAAAAATGATATTCTACTCTGGAAAACTCTTTAATCTCCCTTGTTTTTATGGATCAGCAAAGGTGTCAGAAGTTTGACACTCGGGATAATTGAGCTCTTGCATTTAGAGCACAGCCTGCAAATAATGGCAACTTTGCTTTGAAATAGTCTTTCTAAACTTTGGTTTGACAATTAGCATTTCAAAAGGTTGCAGCTACGTAGCTGCCATCGCCTAATGCACAGTTTGAGTCAGATGTAAGGATTAATAGTGCAGCACTAAAAACAGCCATAAAAATCTACCTGCCTTGGAAGCGTTCCCGCAAACGCTGGAACAGACGAGAATCCTGGGTCACGTATCCATGAAGTTTCCCCTTTTCAAGACAACTTGGGGCACTTCTAGGTAAAACAGCCGCTCTGTCCCCCTCCCGCGCAGGTGTCGCAGGCACGGGCTCTGCTGGGAAGCTGAACTAGCCCAGGAGGGAGCTGGTGGATGGGGTTCTCAGCAGACCCCATCGCTTCTCAACTCTGAGCCCACTGAAGTCAGGGACAGTGTCTGTTTTGGCCATGTGGAAGAGCATGCTAAGTCAGTGCCATGGACTTTATCAACCATCTCTGACGTTGTCAAGGGGCTGCTTAAGAGGCAGTACAAACAATGGGAATTCTCCATGTGCAGAGGAGAACAAGAGGCTGACACAGCGAACAAGGGCCACTCAGTCCCACTTCCACACTAGCCAGGGATTCATCCTTCAAGGGTACGCTCAAACTAATCAAACATGTGTTTAGAAGGCTGAAGCGACGCTCCATCAAGGCTAAACCCACCCCTTGTTTGTGCTTGGAGTGTGCAACAACACAAAGCTGCTTGTGCTTGAGTGTGCCAGGTGTCGGAGCCTGCAAAGGTCCGTGCAGGAATGCAGTGGGATGTGGGAGCGGAGCTGCCGTGCCTCCCCATCACTGGGCAGGTCTGCCCATGGCTCTTGGGGATGCCAAATGCAGTGGGAGAAAGGTTCTTACCGGGGGTCTTCTCCCCTCCTTTAAATGGCTGCAAACAACAGGGGGTTTCTTTACAGCTCGTTCTTTAATAGCTCGGGTTAGTCATAATGAAATCTGTTCTGGTGGTAGAATTAATATGAGATAGTAATGGTGATTAGGTAATTAGCAACTACCAAGAGTATTTAACCTTCCTGGTGACAGCGTGTCTGACATCACCTGAGCTCATGCAGACTCTGTGAAAAGAATTAGCAATTTTAAATTACTCCATTTAAGTTATTAATTATGAAATACAAATGGGCCCAGAAATAATGGCAGTGGAGCCCTGTATCCTGGTGGTTTTTCCACCTCTGCATATCTTAAGCGTTTAAGTATTTTCTGTCTTCCATTTCATTATAAAATTGAAATAGGATGGCAAGCACCGAAGGAAGGACATCTGCTCTGGTAACCACTCATGCTGCTATCCCTGCTCCCACCAAGGATCGAGGAGGAAGATTTCCTTTTTCTTTACCTGAAAATTCTTACTGGAATGGAACTGTGACCAAGGTGGTGGGGTTTTTTATTTAGCGCCAACATTTTCCTCTAGAAC
The DNA here is from genome assembly GCA_020800305.1 of Porphyrio hochstetteri. NCBI lineage: Eukaryota > Metazoa > Chordata > Aves > Gruiformes > Rallidae > Porphyrio > Porphyrio hochstetteri. The sequence continues at coordinate 6,434,995 of CM036930.1, read as the reverse complement.
AAAATTCATTTTGCTCAGTAATGGGTTGTTTTCCCCTTCACATGTTGCTGCAAGAGGCTGTTGAGCCACAGTGCTACCTGAATTGATGTTGGGATGTACCCACTCCCAGATCATGCACCTCAAGTGGGCACCCAGGAACGATAGGGATGTTCCCCTTCTCTGGAGGAGCACAGCCAAACACGGCTCCCCCCACCAACACTGCCAACGCAAGGGATTAACAAAAAGAGGAGTGACTCTTCCTGAGAAGTTTCCCAAGCAACCTGTTGGAGATATTTATACCCAGAAATGCAGCCCTGCCCTAAAGGAAGTTTGCAAACATTTGCCCCTGTAACACCTGTTTATAGCTTCAGAGTTGGCTTGCTGTGGGAAATTTCCCATTAGCCACTTTGTGGATTGTAAAGGTGCAAGTGTGAGCACATAAATCCATTTGTGCACCCCCACCCGTGCTCACAGGTTTCTGTCTGTCCCAGCCATGCTGACCCACTCTCTTTAAAGCACATTTATAGCTCGTCTCCAAGTTCCTCACACCACGTTCCAGCTTCTCTTTATTAGCAGCCAGTAATGTATTAATGCATTCCTCGGTGGGAAGTGAGCCCCGAACTATTACCTTGGACACTCATTTAGTTGAATTTGATAGTGACAACACATTGACATTGGTAAGGTTAATGAGCCAATACTTTATTTCATTGAACAAGTTGAACAACATTTAGTACATTGTTCCACAATGTCCTCGAGAGCTGTCTGCACTATTACTTTAATGGTACTATGGCATCTTTGCCCTTTAAGTAATTGGCACCGTGAAAATATTCTCTAGGTCCTGTCACAATTGATTAGTATTGCATTGAATTACCAAAAAAATTACTTTTATTTTCCTTTTTCAATCTCTTTTTTAGGAAGTAAGGCAAAATTTGGTCTCTGTGGGCTCGAAAGGCTGACAGCTCTGGAAGTAGAGGGGAGAGACAGCGTCCCAGCTGCTGCCTTGGCTTTTTGGATCTGGAGCCCTCACCTCATCCTGGTCTGCTGAGCTCATCCTTTCTGGATTTCACAGGACCTGGTCCCAGCTCTGTTTTCTTCTGGCCAAGGCAAGCAATGCACAGGAATTCTCAGTGAGTTCAGGCTTTTCCCATGCCCAAGTGTGGCTGCAGGGGTGTTTGGGGCTTGACATCAGTGGGAGAGCAGCACTACAGGTGCCGTTGGTGGGAGGCTGGTCCCTGCAGCGAACTGTGGAGCATGGCAGCATCCCCACAAGCTCCTCTCTTAAGATTGTCTTTCCTGGGCCGTGACTGATGGTGCCCATACTTTTTAGAGGGAGGAGCAAAGAAAGAAGGGGGTTAAAGTGGCTGGATGATAGATGACAGCATGGTTGACTCTTGTTTGCCTCTGCTGCTCGCCGTGGAGACGCGATCCCTCTGGGTTGTGTTTGTCAGGAGTCTTCATGGCTCAAAAGCAGGAAATTCTCCATCTTCCAAAGAGGCTGGAAGGTGAAAGGGAAGATGTGTAAGATGAATTCTCTGTTCAGTGGGAGAAACAATAGCACAGCTCTGAAATTACAACATCTGTGAAGAGAGAGGTGGCATTTGGTGACAGTGACCCAGAAGAAAACAAGTCATTCCAGTGTGGGACTTGAAGGTGCAAAGTAGAACATCATTTCTATGTTTGTAGCAACAACAAAACATTTCTTAACTTTGGGTTCATTTTGTCCTTCTATCACCTTCCCCCTCTCTTTTAAATTACCCTTGATTGTACAACATCTGCTCCCTTCGTGCTCGCATCTGGCTGTCTCCTTAAATCTGCATTTCTGTCCAGGGGCTGCACACAGATATCGAGCTGAAAGGTCTTTTTCAAAGGTCTGATTAACCGACTGACTCTGGGACATAAAAGTCAGTATTGGCGTAACTGAAAGCTCAGAGTGGGGGGAGAGGGGGTACCTGTGCAGGGAATGAGTAATGACAAGTGTCAGACGTGGACAGTGGCAAGGACCAGAGATGAAGCAGTCAAAGGATCAAACCCTGTGTCTTCAGACAGGAGGCTGTGTTTCATTCTTGTATTCCAAAAAAATAAACCCCTCACAGATGTGAAATTCGGAAACATGAGAGGAATGTAATTTTTTTTAGGCATATGAGAAAACTCCCCACAGTCGACACGCTCAGAATGTGTCCTCACCAGACGTTAGCTACCCAAAATACTCACCAAAGATGTTCAACAGAGCTCTGGGTTGCAAGTGTATAGGATGGCAACATAAAGGCATATCTGCCTGTAAGCTCTATTTAGTAAAAAGTTATCCCTCTTTTGATTTTGAACCTGAAAAAAATAACTCTATGAAAGTACAGAACTGTGCTCTGATCATCTGTATCTGCTTACAACACGTTACGCAGTTTTCCTGCTGGCTTTAAAGGATATGTTAGATGGCTTTTAGTGTGATAGATCCACAAGTGTATGGAGGGAGGTGACAGAATTTCAAGGGTTAAAACACAGAAACTTTGGACTGCCTGCCTGCCTGTACGCCTGTAGCTGCTTAATTAGCTCCTGGGTGCCTTGACTCCTCTGCTCTGTTACCTCCTGGTTGAGCCCTGAGTTTCAGCCCATCACTGAGGCATTTGGCTGAGCTCTATCACCTCTGGTTCCCTGCAGGAGGTCGCAATCAGCCAAGGGGACATCCCAGGGACATGCTGGGGAGAACAGGAGGAGTACCTGTGCACGGTGACCGAGGATGCTGTGCACACCTTCCGCTCTGGCGCCTGCTGTAAGACGATGACACCCAGCGTCACAAGGTGAGGTGGAAGCATTTCTCTACCGCCCCAAGAGAAAAGCCTCACTCAATGAACAAGTTCGGTCGGGTTTTTTTTGCTAACCTTCCTCCCTTCTGCCTTCCCCCCCTGCAGCCCACCCCCGGCCCTTTTACCTCCGTTCCCCAGCTGAGCCTTTCTGGAATATACTCTGTATTTGTCTCCTGCTTCCCTGAACACCCATTATTATGTAGAATAATAATGCAGGAGCTCTGCTCGGCACCTCTGCTCAGTGGCTCCAAGTAGGTTGAATTGTAGCCAGCGGCGGGGGGTGATAAATGTAGCGTAAGATGCCTTTTCCACAGCAAACTGCAAATTGCCTCAGCAGCACGGCCCACAAAAGGTTCCTGCGGAGCAAATTTATCTCCCATTGTCGTCCCAAGGAGGAAAGCAGGAGAGGACCAGGCATCCTATTTTTAAAAAGTCACATTTGATCTCGTTCAGGCTCAGAGTCCAGAGTATTTTAAAGGACTTTTCATGGAAGATGCAGGCCTGAGAATGCAGCACAGATAAAGGGATTTATTTTTAACTGCAGCCCGGGTTCATGACCATGTAAGCATTTCAATTTTAAGCCACTCGGTTTGAATAATATATTTCACCAAAGTGAATGTTATGTCATCTAATAACTCATGGGTGGGAGGAGGGATGGTGGCTGGGAAAGGGAAGAATAAGGCTGTTAGAGAGAAATCGCCCTCTAAAGATTGCCCTGCACTTCCTAAAAAAAAAAGGAGGAGGGGAGGAGAGATGCTAGAGGGTTTATCTGCCCACTCGGGAGTTCACGCTGCGCCTCCTCCCATATGGTTCAGTCCTCAGATAGCAGCATGATGGACATTCCTGAGGAAGGTGAGGTGATGGATATATGGTTGGAAACCTCCGGTGATGGATGACAGAGGAAGGGAGACGGGGACATTTGGTGATTGATTGATAGCAGCACAACCGCAGTATCCACAATTAATGGTACGAGGTACCTCTGATATATGATAACGCTAAATACCTTTGTATTTGACGCTTCCTTGTCATGTTTCTACTGTGCTGTCCTCTAAATGTCAGTTAATGAATTAAATGGGGCTATTTGGTCTTAGTTTGCTGGGCAGGAGGAGCCCTCCCTGCCATTGCTGAGCATCTGCCACTGCTGAGCCAGACACGGGGTACAGCCATCACTCGGGGTACAGCCGTCACTCGGGGTACAGCCGTCACTCATCTGAGCTGGGTGATGGGATCTACGAGTGTGTTTCCAGCTGTAAATGCTTGGCTGCCTTTAATCATGTCTTTCATTAGCATCCTAGAGTTATTATTTGTATTACAGTAATTGTTAGTATCCACCTCTGAGATCAAAGCTCTGCTTTGCTGAGGAGTGGGCAGACGGAGAGCAGAGCAGCTCACGAGCATCCGCAGATGAGAGATGAGGGTGGGAGGGGAAAACAAGGTGCAGGCAGGTGGGAAGGATTGCCTGGGAATAGCTGGTGGGTGAAAGGAAAAGGCAAGCCTTGAATCCCAGCATCCGTGCGCGGCTCCATGCCTCCTGTCTGTGCCAAATCCCCTGAAAATGCACTTTGCTTGTGTTTGCTGTGTACTCTTCCAAAGCATGTTAGTGACTGCAAAGGAATTCTTCTGGAATTGGGAGTGTGTAAATGAAAGTAGATGAGCTCTCCTTGCCTCAGTGTACCTATTCGTGACAGAACTGATGCTGATGTGAAGCCAGGCGTAATTTATTAATGCCATGCCTAATTAACATTTCACGATCCTGCCTCAGAAAGGGGATTATCAGTAACAGTAATAATGTTATTGCAAAGGTGCCGATTTTAGCTGAGCTCCTGTGAGGAGGTGATTAGTACCCACAAGTCAGGACGTGACCAGCACTGGTGGGAGACACGTGCTGGGTCCCACTGGCAAACGGGCAAAGGAGGTAGTGAGAAACCACCTAAACAAACTTGCACTGCATATTCATTTCCCCTTACTCCAGTTGAAAAACAATCAACCTATTTGCAATTCCAAGTTGAATTTGAGGGATTAGAACCTATTTTTTACGTGTTAACATAATGAAAAATAAATATGAGGTTGTGGGGTTTTTTCGAAGGGCCTTTAAACTTAAGATTTATTTATACACTCTCTGTTTCCCAAGGACAGAAACACAAAAATATTCACTCCTTGTCTTCATCTAGGATATCTTCATATCTTTTCCCATGAAAATAATTCATGTCGCTGAGAAAAAAGTCTTCTATGAATCACTGATGAGTCTTTGATGCTTAATGTGCTGTCCAGCATATGCGCAGAGCTCTCTTGGAATTTAGTTTAACAAGAGAATCTGATTTTCTTCCTAACATCATTAAAGTTTCCCCTTCAAATTTCACTTAACGAGCAAATGAATGTTCTCCTAGCGTAATTATAGTTTCTTTTTTTGAATTTCATTTAGAAGAAAGGCAGCCTGGTCCATCCTGTGTTTTTACACAACAAGGAACCCAGCCAGCTGAGCCAGGCTGGGGATTATTTCCAATACAGCCTGCAGCGTGGCTTAAAACATGAGTGTGACAGGGCTCTCTCAGGGAAGGCACCTTCCCCTACACAGGGAGAGCCGCTCGTGTAGGAGCTCGGCTGCTTTCTGATGGATTTTGTCTTGGAAGCTGCATTCTGCTGAGTCAGCGTTCGTTCATCGTTGCACCGAGAGCCTGTCTGGGAACTCTTGGGGTGTGTGGGTGTTGTGGCATGGTCGAGCTTTCACAGAAACACACAACTGTAGGGGTGGGAAGGGACCTCCAGAGCTCATCGGGTCCAACCCCCTGCCAAAGCAGGGTCCCTAGGACAGGGCACACAGGTCGGCGTCCAGATGGGGCTGGAATCTCTCCAGAGATGGAGACTCCACACCCCCTGGGCAGCCTGTCCCAGGGCTCCCTCACCGGGAAGAAGTTCTTCCCCACATTGGTGTGGAACTCCCTGTGCTCCAACTTGAGACCATCACCCTTTGTCCTGTCCCCACAGACACTGAGAAGAGGCTGCCCATGTCCCCTGAGTCCCACCCTTCAGATATTGATAACCACTGATCAGATCCCCTCTCAGTCTCCTTCTCTCAAGGCTGAACAGCCCCAGGTCACTCAGCCTTTCCTCATAGGGGAGACCTCGTAGGTCTGATCTTTGCTCAGACCTCTCTGTTCACTCCTGAGCCAGACTCAGCACCAAGAATCCTCTTCATTGCTAATAACAATCCATTCTCCATCCCGTAGTAATTGCTTTTGTGCACCACAACTTTTCCCATGCTTCCCCCCTCCAAGAGCAGAGGTGTCAGCATGGGGTGCAGACCCCTTCGTACAAGCTCAGACAGACTGCGTGGCCCTGATTATTTTCCCCACATTGAGTCGTTGCTTGTTTGTTCTTCTCTTGCTCCCTCACACCTCCCTGTGCAGCGCTGCTGAGCTTCAGCCTTCCTGCTTCTTTCTGCGTGGGCTTGCAAATCATTTTCCTTCGGAATAAATGGCATATATCCCTAACATCTGAACTGGCAGAACGTGAATAATTAGAGTCGAGCTCAAGTAATTTTTGAGTCAAGGCCTTCGTGTGTCATGGGTTGTAAAATTTAATCTGCCGGCAACTCCTGGCCTCATATCAATTACATACAGTAAAATGAGGGAAAGTGTCCCATATTTCTGAGCAGTTATGGGAAATGCCATCCCTGTGTCTGCACATCACATATTACCTCTGTTCCGAGCTGGATCGCTCGGTCACTGAGCTGGTTGGGGAGTGTTTCTGTTGTAGGCATGTGAGGAGTTCTCCTTCTTCCAGGCTTCTTCCTCCCTCTGTGTGTGATGCTCGGTGCTTGTGCTTGGAGGTTCTTCGTCACCCGCAGTGGGGACTGTGGACAGGCAGAACCCTGGCTCCCGTGTGCAGAGGAATTCGGTCCCGTATGCAGTCTGTCTCATGAGCTGTTCAGACAGCTGTGTGGTATGTCATTACCGGTGAATAGATTACTGGGAGGGACAGAAGGAGATGAAGATAATGGGCGGTGACATCCCTGGACTGGTACTGGCTCCTGCCTTGTTGTGTGATGCTATCAATCCAAATAAAAAACCGGGAACGGAGGCAGATGGAGCGGGTGGTGTGATCCAGCTGCGATCCACTGCAGGAGGGCTGGGGACCCGCATCCCCCTCTGCTCCTGCCTCACTGTGTACAGCCACGGGGCAGGGATCTCTCCCAGCCCTGCTGCAGCCAGGGTCTTCACAAGGCTCTGTGCAGTTGCAGGCGCCTGGCTGCTCCGCTGTAACTCCATATATGCATGTTATTAGCCCATTAAATTTAAAGGACCTTAATCCTCTTTCCCCTGGGGGGAAGCACCCTCCTGTTAACTCGCCTTAAGCCAAAGGTGCGAGCTTGCATGGGAACATTTGGTTTGGAGCAGCTCGGAGCCCAGAGCTGCTGCTGCCTGGCGCTCACTAAGGCTGCAAGTCTGGCTCCTGCTGTGAGCCCGCAGAATGATTAAACATTCTCACTGCAATACAAATAATAATAACATATACAGTGCATCTCCAAGTGCCAGGGAGAGAGTGAATAATTAGCTGTATAATAGAATATCTAAACAGAAACTACATTAAAATCAGATGAAAATATGTAGGGAAGAAGCTATTGTTACGGGTCTCCCCCCTGCTCCCCACTGGAATATGTCTTGGGATGCTGAAACCCCATTCTAGAGGAAAAAAGCCCTTCTCCTTTCTACTCTATTTGTATGCTGCTGTAGCAGTTCTGAGAAATTAAAAATAATTGATACGTTTGAGGAAGCGCAAGCAGTAACTATTTCATATTTTTAAAAGCTTTGCAAATATCCAGGAAAAAAAAGTGCTGTGTGTGCATAATGCTGAAGCTAAAATCTGCTCGGAGTGATGCAGTGAAGCCTCTTTTATGGGAGTGACTGCGACTGCATGTAACAAACCGGCAGACTGGGGGGTTTCTGTTGTAGCTGTGCAGAACCTGGAGTGATCCAGGGCTCTGAGCACTTGAGCTGGGTTTGCTGGGCTGGGGAAGGGCTTTCCTTCCATCAGCAGAGGTGCTGGAGAGTGCTCCTGGCCATCACCCATCCTGCTAAATATGAACTCGGCGCTGGCCTGAGACACCCTCATTCTGTAATGACAAATGCCTTAATTACAAGTAATTTGGGAAAAGTCTGGATAGCTATGCGTGCATTAAACGGAACAGATTAAACCTGAGACTAAGCATTTCTGTGTGATAGCCTGGCAGCAGCTCTGTGCAAGGTTTTTGATGAATATCTAACACATCAGTGCCCTCAGCTGTGTACAGTATCTGCGTTAGGAGTAATCACACAGAGTGGACCTCCGAAGGAGCCTGTTTTATTAGGTAAAGGGAGTGAAGCACAGAAAATAGTATTAAAGATGAACAAACGCCTCCATTATTTTACAAAATTAAATGCACTTTTCCAAGTAAAGAAGGCAAAAGTCAGTCATTATCTGTCTGTAATACATCGCAGCAGATAATAAAGAGGGGTTTATGATCTCTGAAAGCAAATTAGAGGATATTTAAACAACACATCTTTCTATGAAGGAGTGATAATTACAAAATCAGGTCAAAATGCAGAACAATCTAACCCTGCCCCAAGCTAATGTTACTTGAATAAGCTGAAATCTCCTATATTCTCTCTCAGAAGAAGGATTCATTTGGGATGCAGCTGTTCTCATTATTGTTTATCATCTGGACTCATAAACCCTTGTTAGTGCGTGTTGATACTTGTCAGATCCAAACTCAGCCTTGCTTTATGCCGTGCTGCCTTCGCCCTGCTACTGCGCAGGCACCAAGCAAAGCTTCTCCCCACAGCCACCCTCACCCCTCTCAGCATTTTTGGGGAGGACACTGGTCTTCCTCCAGCTTAAGCAGCTACACAGCTCCCACTGCCAGTGTACATACAGCCCTGAAGTTCAGGAGTCCGCTGGATGCTCATTCACATCAGGAGATGAAATTGTGTGGTCTTCAGTGAACTTTGCATCCAGCCTTTGTTGGATTTTCCTTGTTCTTTTTAGGCATTTTCAATAATACATCTTCTTTAAAAACATAGCTTAGGCTGGTCTGTGGAACGAGCGTTTTGATAACCCACTCTGGTACATCTCATGTGACTCCAGGGCTGATGCTCCTGGGTAGTTTTGAAAACCCCAGGAGACTGCTGAGGATGTGGTCCAGCCTGGACCCAAACCTGCTCCCTGGGATCTTTCCCCCAGCCCTGGTAATGTCAACTCAGAGCACATGGGGGATGGATCCCACGCTCCCGAGTGACAGGTACTGCAGGGTTTGACAGACAGAGGGAATTAGGTTCTAAATCCTTTAGTTATCTTTTGCAGAGGTGCCCACAGTCCATCTTGTAGTGATTTTAATGACTTTTCTGGGACAGGGACAGCTGCCTGCATTGCAGGGGGACCGTGGGATGACAGTCACATTGAACCTTGCAGGAAACACGAGTAATGATCAGTCCTTGTTAGTAGTAGCCATAATACCAGAGTAAAACATGCATTTCAGATTCAGGACACCTCTTTGCTATCTGCCTGGCATATGAACTCTGAATTATCAAGCATCCTGCCAAATACTTTAAGTTTCCTGCTGGTTTAGCCCAGAACAGAATTTTGCTGATAAAAACAAAGGATGAGCTGATTCCCCAGACCTTCCCCTTGTCTAATCCTTTGTGACCTGCAGTATGAAAATTGAACTGATTAAAGCACCAGAAAATGTACTGTGGGAATCCTGTCTGCATTTACCCCCAAGGGAAGACTCCAATGGCCTAAAAGGTCTTTTCCCTGCTCTAATTTCGGTGATTTTTATGATTCACTTTGCTGTGGGAAGAAAAAAGAAAAGGCAAAGCACCTGGACAAATTGTTTCTGGCCCTGGATACTAATGGAAAGAAAAATGTCAGAGTAGATGAAGATGAGGTCTTTGTTGCCGAAGGGGCCAGCTGATGAGATCAGAGCACAGCCGTCAACTCTGCCTGGCCTCTCATTAGCAGCGCGAGGAGACCTCGGCTGATGGGAGAGGCCAGGAGTGGCATCACTCTCAGCAAGCTGAGATACACTTAGCAGAGGAGAAAATCTCCCTCTCCTCCTCCTCCTCCCCAGGGAGAGCCTGGCTGGCTTTTTTTTTTCCCCTTCTCGTGGAGAAATGTGAAAAATGCGATTTCCAAGCATCTCTCGGTCCAGGTTTGTGCAGCATCCCCCTTCCCAGAGATTCCTCTCAGACATCTCACAGATGCATCTACAAAAAATGCCTGTCCTGGGTTCCAATTTGAGCCTCACTTCCCCAGAGGTGGCTTAGGCCAGGACTCTCTTGAAAGATTACCTCAGAAGCAAACACCGTTATTCAATGTAATGAATTTAACGACGTTAAGCACCTTCCTGGTCATGGTAAAGATATTAATGGAGCTGCATTCTTGGAGGAACTACAGAGCCGTCTCTAAACTAGCAACCTTTCTGCTGCTGCTTTGCTCCCAGGCATCTCAGGGTATGTCTGCAGACATTAAATTCCAGCACTCGGCTGGCTGACAGTTCGGTACTGGAAGGAGGTCCGGAGCAGACTCAGCAGCAGATCAGATGGGTGATTACTGTGTAATTTATGGAACTCTTTGCCTGTGTTACAGCAAAAATAATTGCAGCAGCTAGCATGAAATAATGAGATATTTTTGTGCTGCCTATTGTTTTCTCTTGCTTTCATGGCACCTGACACCCAGTGCGTGCGCTGGGCGGTGCGATGGTAGTGAAAGAGTCAGTCGTTAGGTCCTGTGTGTGAGGAACTCCAATGAGACTGGAACTCAACTTGAAACTGGGAAGTGTAATCCTCTTGGTTGGACGTGATGCCACACCGGTGCCTCACACAGACAGAGCCACTGGGGAGGAAAAAGGGATGTAACTAACAGGCTGCCTGACTGAGCCGGCACTGGAACCAAACTGAAGCCTGGAACTTCAGAGGGTTTGATGAGATTTGGAATTTTTCCTGGGAAAGGCGGTGGCTGGAGGCCCGGCACTGCACTGGGAACACGTTACTTGGAGGTTCAGAGTCACTCGGTGCCATCCAAAACCGGCATTAAAAGCCACGTGAGCGCTGAGGCTGGGCTGTGTCCACAGCACGGTGCAGGCTGTAGCAATGCCAGGCAAACACAGGCTGTCAGCACTGCTGAAAATGTTTCTGCCTTTAGGACAAGGGGTTTTTCCTGCACGGATTTTTCCACTGCTCTTTTAACAGCTCTGGCCAGATTGAGGGATGCAGCAAGAAACGGCATCTGTCTAGGAAATTCCCAGTGCCTCTGTAGCTTTCCATCGGCTGGCTTCCTTTCTGAGGCACAGCCATAGCAGGTACCATGTTCTCAATTAAACAGTGTCATTTACTGTGATTAATCCTGTAGGTCTTATCTGGTTCGTGCACACCGGTTACTTATTTTTGAAGCCTGTTCCCCTGAATGGATTTCCAGGGGAGGGAAAGGGATGGACCACTTGTGATTCCTCAGTTTCCCTTACAATGACCTCACAGATTCATGTTGTCACTACAGATGATGCCCCAGAGCCTCCAGCCTGGTGCCCAGCTGTGTGCACCATTAAAACAACAGCTGCTTGGGTTTTGGAGGCATCAGGAAATCACTGGAATTATTTGGATGTGGGAATAAGGGTTAAATACAAATTTGCCTTGGGAAGAACAAATCTTCTTTGTGATGGTACTTGTCTGACTCACTAAGATGCCCAGATTCAATCCAAACCTGATCCACTCAGAGGGTGCAGGCAGCATCCCTGTCTGTGGGTTTCAGGAACCAACCTCAAGGCTGGTGGTTTGTGGGGAAGAGTGGAGGAGATGGGAGGGCCACAGACCAGCCCACAGCATTGCTCCCCCAGATCCATCTGCAAGATGGAAAGGGGCATCCAGAGTCACAGGGCTTTGCTACCGCCTCGTATTTCCTTCGGTGTCTCTCCAGTTAATTAGCTGTGCTCTTCTTCCAGTTAATTAGCTCAAAGAAAAACAACCCTTTGTACTTAGCATTATAAATTACAGACTTTTACTGCCTTATATAAGAGATGGCAGTTTCTGCGTTCGCTTAGCAGGGTCACATTTCCAGTTCTGAGGGTTCAGAAGGAATCTCTCTCAGCCATGCCATGGAGTGTGGGCACAGGGAAAGGCATTTCAAAGTTACCATGATTTCTTTTAAAAAATTATCAGAGGAACTGGGAGAAAAATTTGTGAGGATCAAAGAAAATGAACTCCATTAAAAAAGACTAAGTAATGAAAAAAAGTTACTGAAAAAAAATGCATGAAAGAGGCAAAAAGAACTTCAGAGGTCTGTAAGATACCATCTGAGAGAGACAGCAAGTGTTCAATTAGCAGGTTGGAGGATGACAGCAGGTTGCTCCAGTCAGTTTTAAGGTTGCAGGCACATGGGAAAAGCTCAGGCTCATCTGTTGAAATTAAAGGGATCACCAGTCTTTGCGCCTGTGCTGGGATGCTGAAGCCATAGTGCTGGATCAGCTGCTCCATGTCTCCTCAGCGTGGGGAAAGGCAGCTCACCCAAAGGAGGGGGCAAACAGTGGCCCTTGGTCTTGCTGGTGCATGACATCGTCCCCGTTCAACAGTAAATTAAAAGGCTGATGGCATCTGTGACATGAGCTCCACTGCAGCATCATGCCAGAGTCAGGCGAGCAAAAAACCTCCAGTCCCTGGCAAGGGTTTGGGGTGTCTCAGCACGATGTTTGGAGGAGGCTGGACCCCAGCAAAGCGCTCGCCTGCCCCTGCCCACAGCGCTGCCGGCATCGCCTCCCCCCTGCCCACGCGGGGGGCAGCGCAGGTACCACAGCATCTCCTTAGGAGAGATTTTTAAGAGCAAAAGGTAAGTGATTCATGGTGACTGCAAGAAGAAATACCCAGAGAAGGGAATTCAGGGATCCTGGATGGTAAACAACAATATGTTACCAGTATTAACGTTTGGAAGAGGAGATTTCAGAGAGAGATCAATTCTGCTGAAGATGAGAGTGTTTCTTCCAGATTTACACCAGCTCACCACGTGAGAGCATTCCTGCCTGGCTCATCATCCATCAGCTTCTGCTTCCCCCTCCTGAAAAGCTGCATGGGCTGGGGGCTGTTGGGTACATTCCCCCCTGCACAATACATCTCAGCCCTGCAACGTGCTCGCGCTGCTGGGACATTCATCTTTCCACCACAGATACACCCGGCCCCATACAGAGAGTGTGTTAACGCGGCGTCATTGAGTCAGCGAAAGGACAAACGGGAACGCAGCTTGAACACAGACCTGACAGCGAAGTTCGGGGGTATTTTCTTTCCCCCCACACTCCAGCCAGAAGCCACGTTAAGCCAGAGGGCTCCCTGAGGTGCATTTATAAAGCTCACGTGCTTTATCACCAGTCTGGACCTTCTGAGCCCATTTTGGGGACTGGATATTGATGCCCTTGATGGTGTTCAGAGTGCATTCCTTAAGTACACCAGTTGCTTCCACAAGGTTCTCGTATAACATGAAAATACGAAGTTTGGGCTGGTGCTTTCAGTCCTCAGACCCGAGCCACGCCGTGTCGGGTCGCTCCTGGGGGTGGAATTGAGAGCAGAGCCGTATATCATGCTCTGGCTGGCACTGGTGTTAACTGAAAGCGGGAAGAACCTGCCCAAGAGGGACGTAGCAGAGTTATGATGTGTCTTATTGATTGATCTGCACAACAGAAGTGAAGGAATATAAAAAGAGACTTTAGATAATACAAAGGTAGACGTTTTCAATACCGACTTAGGGTCACAAGGAATCCTATAATCATAACTTTAACTCATCCGCTCCACTTAGGTTTTGCAGCTCTGGGTAATATATGACACATCAGTCAGAAACCTCGGTGGCAAGCAGGACAGTATTTTGAAAGCTGTGTCCTTGGAATATTGTCCCTTTCAAAAAAGCAGAAAACCCAATCATCATGAAGTACATTTATCTCTCTCCAGACTCTGTGGCTGCATCCCCGGTTGTTAGGAGAAGAAAAAAGCCCTGCCAGGCCCAGCAAAGCTAAAGTTTGCCATGAAAAATTCACAGAACAGCTGATCTCACCTTGATGTCTTCTGCGGGTACGGCTACATAAATCTCAGCACCCGTGGTTAGTGCTCAGCTGCAGTACCAACATCTAGTGAGAGATTAGATCAGAGGGAGAGTGGCAGAGGGAGAGGAGGAAAAGAGATTCAAAAGCAATCAAGATCTTAATCCCAGGAGCAAAAACCTGGGAGAGGTTTCAAAACAACCTCTATAAAGTGTTAGGAGTGGTGGGCATGTTTCTGGTTTCACTTGTGGTTGGATGAGCTGTGGCGCTGAAGCCAGCAGCCTCCTGCCAGAGCCTGGGCAGTAGGGATGGGGAAGGGGCTCCGTGGTCCAAACAGGCACCGGCTGCTCCTCCAGACCTCACCAGCTTATGGCACTTGGCTCAAACCAAAGTCTTGGTGTTTCAGAACCCCCTAAGTGTGTCTGAAAGTTTAATAAAGGCAAAAAGAAACCTTTTTCCTCACCCATCTTGGATGGAGAAGCAGATTGGGCATTGATTGATCCCTGACAGGGGTTTAATAATTACCTGGCAGCAATTCCATGGGTGATGTTCAGTTTGTAGCCCTGCCCATTGTTTCACAGGTTCATCCACAGACAGGTCCTTCACCTCCAGCTCTCCTACCTGGGTCCCACCATCTGCTGAGGCTTGAGGTGGTCCTCCCAGCAAGGATGATGCAGTCTGTCCCCATGCCTGGAGCAGGGCAGGGGTCTCCTTCTGGGGAGGCAGGCTTTGTGTGGGTCCTTTTGTCATTTAACACCAAAATCCTGGAAGTAGGTACAAATTTCACCCTGGGATTTTTGGATATGTGCCTAAACTCCGAAATCCACATGGTTCCATCGTGCCTAATTACAGCCTGTCTGAAATGCTAATGGGTCCCAGCAATGCAATATTCATACTGGAGAATGATTACATCGCACGCACTTTACAGTTAATCAGCCTGTCTGGGTTATTGGACAAAAAGGTTCAATAATAGGAAAACAGCCTGCTGTTGGGTTGAATTTTTCTGGATTATTGATTGAGTTTTTCTGTTTAATGTGAGGAGACGCTTACATAGTACAAAGTGTATTTTGAGTATCTATTTATTAAAGCTGAATTGTGCTAGAACTTCTGTTCCAAAGTACACCTGACAGCTAAATGAATAACAAATTATTTCACAGTGATCTGTGCTATTTTCTGTTGTTTCTGTGCAGCTAGCTCCTGCATGTACTGCAGGTTAAAAGAATTCTCAACCTTCTATTTAATACAATAAACTTTGTCAGATGCTGTTATTATTTTTGCTGAATGCCATATCTGAGTGTAATGTATGCATAAAAGTCTCATTGACTCCTCGAGCAGCCCAAGTCAGGTGGAAACAGGCTGCAGTCGTAAGGAGAAACGGAGCAAGGTGGCTTTTATTTAATCTAGTTCAATCAGCACATAATGATAGGCATTAAAAATGCCGGTGAATCTGGTGAAACAACATTATTCACATTCATTGAAGATTCTGGTTGTTTTTTGCTACAGGGTGGAGAGCAGGGCTGGGCACTGGGATGCTCAGGATGGGACAGGGGCTCAGAATGGCACAACGCACGTTGTCTGTGACATTAAATAGATACCATCACTGCAACATCCCTGGATGTGTTTAGAAGACAGGTAGATGAGGTACTTAGAGATATGGCTTAGGATAGGACAGGAACAGTTGGACCCGATGATCTTAAAGGGCTTTTCCAACCTGGTGATTCTGTGATTAACAGCCTGAGCTTTGCAAGGAAAGAGTTAACAGAGTTCAGGAGAGCTCTGTTGTCCTCACCTGGGATGAGCCCAGGTGGAAAGACTCAGGAGGTGGACAAGTGCCAGGGGGTGGGAGTGGGCTTTGCTTTAAAAGCCAGGAGAGGTCCCACAGCTCTGTTTGAGGGATCACACTGGATTTCTTGGCAGGCTGGTGGTTTTGACAGAAGAAACTGAGATCTGCTTGAGGTTGGTTGAAGAGTGGGGTTGTAGCAGCAGATCTTCCCCTGAGAAAGTTATGAGATATAATGGTATAGAGAATAAAAATGATGGCTGTGTGAGCATGTGAGTTCATTGCATGAGATAGAGGAGCACATGGAGTCGTTGCTGTGTGTAGCCCAGAGTTGATTAAATCAAAGCTTTTCTGTAACCTGGAGAGTTGAGAGGTGACTCTGTGAGTTAATTGCTCTGGCTGTTGCTGGAGGGCTGGGAGGAAATGGGATGGAGGTAGCTGGGTTGCTGGTGAGTAGTTTGTGGTGATTGCTTTACCTCTTGCCCTGGTCTGCCCCATCTCTTGGCAGCCAGGAATGGGTGTGCTTCCTTACCTCTGGGCTTTGGATGGGTTTTTTTCATTGAGTTCCTTATCTCTAACCATGCTACTGTCCCTGAAAATGCTCCTTTGCAGTTTGCCTCTGGAAAAGCGACTGAATATTGACCCTGCCCTGTGTGGGGGGAACTTGTACAGCCCCAATGGGTCAAGCTCTGGGGCACTGCAGGCCTGGCATGGAGAACCCAACCTCAAGCCCTAGGAAGCAGCATCCCTGCTTTGTTTAAATCCCCAAGCATTGGGAAGCGGCTGAGCAGGGAGGGGGAAGGAGCTGGGAGTTTGTGTGTGGTGGGTGGGGAAGCTGGTCATAAAGTTTGACCTGATTTATTTAATTTTCTGGGAATAACAATAATTCTTCCCTGAACCGACAGTCTGTGTGTCAAAGTTTCAGCTCGATTTGAAATGGTTGAAAGATGAATTCCAGAGGAAAAAAACATAATGCTGGTTGGGAAGTGGACGTGCTGACAGTCTCTAACCAAGGTGTTGCTCTCCACCTTAATGCACTGCAGAAAAAATTATAGGCTGGCAAAAAGAGCTGTATTTCATGTGCTTATGGATTGTTTGTGTTGCTGTCCATTAGGAAGTAAAAAGGAGAAAAGGCATTGTGGGTTTCTGTTAGTTTTTTTTTCTTCAGGCTGCACTGAGAGTGTTTCAATCTGGAATAACTCAGATATTCACAAAAATAATAGTTTGGATGATGGTGTGACCGCTTGAGGGGAGGGAAAAAGGCCTGTACCTGAGGAGTTTAGCTCTTTCTAGTAGTGCTGCTTTGAAAATCATGTGTGATTTAATGTCTTCCCCAAATCCACAGCGTTTTAAAAAAAAGTTAATTAATTCTGGCTCTAATTTTCCTTGTCATAGGACCTTTGAAAATCAGATGCACTGATTCACTTGCTATTCACTCTCCTCCCTGCCCTGGTGCAATTTATCACAGGCGAGCAAGATGTCCTGTGTAAATCACAGCTGAAGCCCTGAAGAAGCTTGCCAAAAATTATGTGGACCATCAGACTTTTTTTTATCTATGATAAAATGCCTGAGAGCTGTTTCTGATAGTACACTGGGTGTCTTTTATTAAAGATCTAATTTCGGGAGCTTTAGGTGTGATTGGATTTTGAAGGGCTCAGGGGGTTAGTTTATGAGAATAAGAACAATTGATGAAAATGGGCTGCCAAGATAACTTTCCACAGCTGCTAATCTGTGTGCTTGGTGCTCCCAGGCCAGATCCCTGCATCCCTGCACAGACCCCTGCACTGCAATAACACGGTCCATATCCTGTGCAAGGACTGCCTGTAACTTCTGCTCTCTGGCTTTGAAGGCAATGTGGATGTTATTAACTCCACCTCTTAAGCCCAGCCTGTTGACTACAGTCAGCAGAGTGTGTTAAAGCTGGGTGTGTGCATGAATGTCTCTGGGGGCTTCCCTGGGGTGTCTCTGCCCGGTGTCCTCGGAGCTGGATGGCGCAGGGGGGTCTGCGAAGGGCCTGTGGCTGCATCTGGTGGGAGCTTTCTTGCCTCTTTGATGGCTTTATTGGGTCTGAATTCCAAGCAGGGGCTCCTAGTTGGCACTGGGTTTAGTTTATTTTTTAGGATGCAGAGCTTTGCTGTGTTGCTTTGTTTGGCTAAATGAGATCTGCAGAGTCCGTGTTCCACTCCCTATTGATGCATGTGTAAATCAGAAAACTAGCCTGCCCTACCCCATAAAAGGCTCAATACTCTTCTCTACAACTGCCCATTAAGCTTCACAAATGGATAAATAAGGAACTGAGATGTGTCATTTATTCATAGCACTTGGAAGGCGGGGAGGGACATAAATCCACGGGCACCTCGGACTCCAGACCTGTCACTAAGCAACCCGGAGCATCAGGGCTGGCGTGGTGCTGAGCTGACAGCCCTCACTCCCCCAGCCTCTGCCTTCAGACCAAAGGGGACTTGTGCTTTGGTGCCCACCGCTGTGTCCCTGCCCAGTCCCCAGGCAGCTCAAGGGACAGCAGGCTGTCAGCTCTGCTCATTTCCACCTCTCATTTGCCACCATCTCCCCTCCTGTGTCCCTGTGCTGCTTCATTTCTCTCCATCCTACTGTTTTGGACTCTGTAGGCATGGTTCCTCACTGGAACACAGGCAAAGCACGCTGAATTTGTCATGTAACAGTACTGCCAGAAGAAGCAGGTAATAATTGTGAAGGTATAATTATTTAGCTCTCCCTGTGTGTGTGTGTGCATCCCCTGCGTACGAAGGCAGGGCTTTTGCCAGTGCACTAAGAATAATAATTAAACTCCAGCTCATTGTTATTAAAACAGAGTTAAGGGAAAGTTTCTGGCCTGGAGGATTATCTGGCTGTCCTCATCACAGCACTATGTAAAGCTGAAGGTTGGGAGGGAGCAGCATCCTCTGCAGCCACACCACATAACCTCTCCGGGTAGCAGAAAGCTGGTGGTTTGAAGGGGCTGCTGTGTGATGGGAGCATCTGCACCAGGGCTGGTGGTGGTGGGACAAAGGCAAAGGTACATTTCTCAAAGGAAACGATGCAAATGAGGGAAGAATCCCTCCAGTTAGAGAAGTTACTCTGGCAAGTGGCTATATAAATGTCTTTATATTGTTATTTCCGATATTAGTTTGTTGTTCCTCCATGAAAGCTGATTTATTTGAAATGTTATTACTCGAAACACCCTAATCTTTTTGTAATAATTCATATACTGGAGATTACAGTTTTGGAAGGCAGCCCAGCTCTGGCTGGAATCCTATTTATGGATTAAAGGATTTGAACAGCATTGCAAGCTAGATCTCCGAATAGCAGGATAATGTAAACCTGGTTCCATATAAAATGCTTTACCTCTGCAATAGTAACCCCATTAAAGGCAGATTGTTGGAGGATGTTGGACAAGAGGACTTTCATTACAGTAAAGCAGGGTATCTTGCACCCCTGAAGACCGAGGATTTCAGAGCTGAGTCTTCCCCTTGTTCAGTTGCCCTGAGCTGGGTTTTGTATCTCTCCTTTCTTCTGGAAACCATCATGCCAACTAATTAAAGGGTCTTTGTGGTAAGTTTGCACAGACTTGGTGATGAGAGAACCATTGTTTCTGGTGGGAATTGAGCCACCACAAAAAAGGCAGCTAAGGTGCCCCAGCAAAGTGCTGCTCCTGCCCAGTGATGGGAGGGAAGCAGCTGGGAGCTGTAATTTCCATGTAAAGAGCAGTGTGAGGGCCCAGCCCAGGCTTCATTAGTGTTATTGGAGGGACAATCCCACCCCAGGCAGCTGAAAGCTTTTGGGAGTGTTGTTATTAATTTCCCACTTAATGTAATGGTGTGTGGGGAACCCGGTCGCAGGCTGGAGTGCTGTTGTGTTGGTAAGCACTGTGCAAGCTCCAAACCAGGGGATGGGCAGTGGTGTAATTTAATTATAAGTACACTTCTAATCCGTGAGAAGTACAGAACCAGTCTGGGAAATAATAGCACTGGGAGCCAGCATTAAAATTAATGGTTTCAGGACATGGGCAATCGAACTCACTTCAAGCCTCTTTCACAGGCTGCAGCGAGTGAGGTTTGAGACAGGAATTGAAGCAGAGGGCTGAAGTGGTGCTGTGGGTATTTATAGGCAGCTTTTAACATCATCAGTATGTGAGAGAGCCTGGTGCCCTGGGCCAAGCTGAGCTGAAGGTGGGAAAGGGAGGTGCGAAGGGCTCTGAAAACTGAGGCAACCTGGGTTTGATGCACCTGGGAGGGATGAGCCAGTGGAGAAAAGGGTGATGGAAGGAAAATGTGCTGGTCTTGTGAACAAAGGTGAAAATGATGCTGTTATTGCAGTAATTAGGCCACAAGATGATGAAAGTCTGGAGAAGGTTAGCTGTGTGCACCAGGGAAGGCTGAATCTTGGAGATGCTATGAAAAAAACCCCAAACCTACAGGATTTGTTGGTGCTGTGGATGTAGTGCCCTGGAGCGACTTCTGAGTTTAAGGTGATGCTCAGGTTTTTGTATTGTATGCTCCCTGTGGAAGCAGAGGAAGGCATTTAGGAAGAGTGCTGAGGAGATGAAGCTCTCCCTTTCCACAGGGATGCAGTGCTCAGTGAGGAGGAGGTGGAGGGGAGAAAGGCCCTTGTAATCAGCTGCACAGGATTGCAGGGCGATTAGAGAACAATATTGCAGGGCTCACCTGCTCTGGAAAACATCACTTCCATGTGATGCTGCAAACTGTTGAAAGTGGGGTGCTGGGCGCCTGTGTATCTGCAGGTATCGCTTGTATCTGCCCCCTGAGTGTGGCCTAACAGCAGCAGCCTGGTCTGTGGGACTGGGAATGGTTACAGCTCCCCCATACTGCCTTGCCCTGGGCAAAAATTGTTTCTCTGTTCTGGATCTCTGCTTCCTCTCGTGTGGAGAGGGGTAATATCAAGTGCATCCCAGAGGATTTGAGCATTACTTAATATTTCTATAGGGATTTGAAGGTTAATAGCTTTATGCAAGCCTAATTAATTGCTATTATTTAGTTTAATATTCTAGCAGAGTACTTTGTCCACACAAAGCTTGCTCTGCCAGCCTCTCTGTGAAAAGATTGTGAAGCAGCACGGTCTGTGGCATGGGCATGTGTCCCCAAATGAGACTGTGATGGCATGTGTGGACATGGCCATGTCTGCTTGGGATGCTTTGGAGCAGGGAATGGTATCAGGGGACTCAGAGGGGACAAGGACTCGAATGAGGATGATAAACACTTCCCTCTGTGATGGAAATTCTCACTTTGTTGGGTGCTGGCTGCCTTACAGCAAGTGAAGATAGGATTGAGAGACTGATGGCTCAAGCCTTAACTGTTATTTTTGCAAGGGTAGGATTTCCTGCCTCTTAAGGCTGTTTTCAGGGAGCCTGAACACTTTTGGAAGGGAACTATTCCGTTAATGCCTTTGAAATAATTCATGGAGGCTTTTGATGTGGCCGTGTTCTGGCTGGCAGCCCTGGAGTTTAGGGGAGTCTGAGCCTGGGCTTTGATGGACATTTGTACAGCTCTGAATGCTTCCATGTGTAAACAGAACCAGCGTGATGCCTGCTGCAAACGGCTTCATTTAAGCCCGGGGTAGGAAAAGCTTTACACAGGGGTTTGCTAGACCTGGCTTTCCTCTTATCTCTGGGAGCTGTGGCACAAAGTGATGCAGGCTGGTCCTGAAACTGGGGCTACTCCCTGTCACTCCTGGTGACTGCTACCACCACCATAGCTCTCACCTGCCAAGGAGCACTCATCACCTCCCCTCCCCACAGCTCAGGAGCTGGTTTGGGCTCCTGCAGCCCAAATCCACCTGCAGAGAGAAGTTAGGATGGGGATGTGCCCCTCCGCTGGAGTGATGCACAGTGATCACAAAAGGGGGGGAAAAAAGGTTTGTCCAGCCCACACAAAAGATTTTGGAGGGTTTGGCTGTTCCCTGCATCAGTCCCTCTAAGCAGAGAGGGAGAGGGCTCCGTTCTCACAGGGCAGCGTGGTGGCAGGAGCTCTGTGCTGCAGAGCCTTGTCTGCTGAAGAAGAAATCAAAGCTGCTCTCTGCGGTGTCTGAGCAGGAGCCACGGGCTGCTCCTGGCCAAACGGAATGTGCTGTTAATAACAAACAAACCAAAAAAGATAAGGGCTTTAATGGCAGTGCTTAAAAACCCCACGCTAACTAATGCAGGCTGCTGAAGGGTAATGTCATCTGAGAGGGGCCGTGCGGGGCGCCTGAGAGGGAAGATGGATCGTGTACATTGTGTGTCTGACAGTAAAACTAATAGCTATTGGATGGGGTGTTAAGTATATCATAAAATCAGTGTTGGCCATAGTCAAGAAGATACATTTGAACTGTTTCGACTGCCTGTACCCGGCGTGCTGACAGCAGTCAGGGGAGTGGGGGGGGATACACACCACCCCCACCCATCAGCGCTGGTGGGCTTGATCCCTGAGGGCTGTCCCATGGCACCCTGGGTCTACTGAGAGCGTGTGGTGGGGGAGTGATGTGCCCTGAAAGGTGCTGGGAAGCTCTGCTGACACGCCCAAAAATGCAGATTCTGCATGGAGTGGGTGCAGGGTGTAGCTACGGTGGGGTGCCTTATGTGAAGCGGGGTGTGCACAGTGTGGAAGGCAAGAAGGTTTCATCCTGGTTCTCACCTCCTGGTCCCTGTGTACATCCTACATGCAGAGTGTAATATCTGAACTCCTGTACAGGGCACGGGGTACTGGTGCAAGAGGAGGAACACTTCCCCATGGGCAGAAGGTAGAGATGGACCCAGGCTTGGATTGCTTGTGCAGAAGTGTCCCTGTGGCTCTGCCATTACCTGAAAATCCCAAGTCCTGTTTTCTCCAGCTTGTGTAAGGCTGATGTAATATTTAGCTGCAGTCCCATGGGAGGAAACCAGTGGAGCTCCTGGGAAGTCACATAGCTGGATATGGGCTCTGTGCATCTGTTTCTCTCCTCTGAGGGCAGTGGTATTGTCAGGTGGCCAAGCTGTGTGCTGAGCAGTACAATTAGGGATTTATCTCAGAGCTCATTTGGCAAAAGATCTCAGCTCTGTGGTAGTTAGCCCTGTGGGGTGACCCAAAGTCTCTTACTGGGGCTGACCTATTCCTGGGGAGTCTCTGGGATTGTCTGGGGGTCCAGCACTGGCACTCAGATGCTACGTGATGTCACTTCTGTAGCAGATGACAGGGGTTTTAAAATGCAAGGAAATGAGGAACACAGTCTTTGTCCAAAATGTCACATGAATGCCAGCTGAGGTTAGTAAAGATGCTGAAAACCTGCCTGCAGTTTCCTAGTAATTTCCTAAAACCCCAGTCCCCCCCCTCTTTTACGATGGCCAACTGCTGTTCGTTCTTACCCAGCATGTCCTGGAAGAGCACGGGGTCTGCGTGGGCTGTGACCACCTTTTGCTGCTGAATTGAGCTTGCTTGGTGGCACAGGGAGGTGATTACAAAAGCTACAAGGGCACAATTTCCTGAAAATAATGGGCTTCAGCATTTCAGTTCTTGACTCTTTCTCCTTCAACTCCGTGGCTGCCAGCGGGTCACATAAGTACAGAGTGAGCTGAGCGTGCTCCTCGGCTGTGATCTGAGGAAAGGTGACTTCTGTTTTCCTTGCAGCAGCTTGCTGGGGAAATTTAGGCAGGTTTTGTGGCAAGCAGCGAAGGGCTGTATGGACCTGTGGTGCTGCCAAGCCGAGCTCAGACGTGGCGTTGTCTGCTCGGGTCCCTGGGTACAGAACTGGGCTCCGGCCGACCTTCCCTTGGCACTGAGCTGTTCCTGCTGGGAGCTGTTGGGGGGGGGACTACAGAAAGGAAAATGCATCCTTGCCAAGCCCAGTGTCTGAGCTCACGATGCTGGGGAGGTGGGGGGGGGGCTGTGTGTGCTGGCACGGGGGCTGCCGTGCTGCACTGGGTACGGCAGACGTGCTCCACTTCTCCTGGGCAGCCAGTGCGGTGCTGGGGCTCGGCAGCAGGATGGGATCGCCTGTGCCAGCTCGTGGTGCAGTCGAGCAGACGTAGACAGCTTGGGCTTCTTGTCATCTGCCCAAATTGGGGCATCGCTGTCCCAGCCAGTGCAATCTGTGACGGTAGCGGTGGAGAGACATTTCTGATGTGAGATGTCATGGATGCACTGGGGAGGAGGCTCTGACCTGTCCTGGGATCAGCTGGCTTGGCTGTGCCCAGGAGGGCTGCTCCTCATCAGCCCTGCTCCTCACCCCTAGGTGCTGGCTGGCCCCATCACTGGGTGCACTGGGTTCAGTGGGTGTTCTGGTTCCTCACTGGACAGCAGGCTGAGAGCCTGGGGAGTGCTGCAGAGTCGCTGCTGGCAGCAATGCTGGCAGCTGGAGACCTGGGTAACACAGCCAGCCTGAGCTCTGAGCTCCTTAAAATATTAATTTGGGAATGTGTCCCAGATCCTGCATCTGTCCCACGTTTTCCATCAGGTGAGAGAACTTTGCACAGGGGGAAGGAGGCCCCAAAGGGCTCCGTGTCTGGGAGAGATGGAGAAGGAGCTGGGGGGGAGATGTGACCCTTCCTGGGGCTGCTGTGTCCCCCTCGGTGTTCACTGCTGCCATTCAGCTCCCACCTCTCCCAAGGGTGCCCATCACCCAGTACAACGGGGCTTCCTGCTTTCAGCTGCATCCCTGCACCTTGTGAACTGCTGTGGAAAAGGCTGGGTGCACATTTGTGTCTGTGCTGGTCTGTCCTTCCTGGCACTGCTGGAGCTCAGCCAGCTCTATGCTGGCCCAAGGAAGATGTGAATACCTGAAGCTTAAAGATACAATTTAATAATTATATTTAAAAGTCTACCTGGCCCTATAAATTTTATATGACAAATTAATTAAAAGCCCAGTTATGGAAGCTTTGGAAAGAAGGCATCAATATTTCATATTTATTAAAATATTCATATGCTACATGTTTTGTAATCTTGAATAAATATTTTTGGATAATCAGCTGCATTTTTGTTATGCTAAAAGTTTGCATTGTAAATTCAACCGTGATTGATTAAAAAGAGAAATGTGCAATCTATTAATTATGTAAGAGCACATATGCTGCCTGGGACCTGGTAGAAATACATATATCAGTTTTCCATAAGCTGAAGAGTTATCAAGGTAATTTGCTTATTGAAACTAAATGAAAGCTTTGATTCATGTGATTACAGCAAGATCCCTACCTTCATCTCTGTGTAAACACAACTGTCAGGATTCTTTCATCGTTCTTCCTTACAGGTAAATAAGATGGGAAGCCAGGATTGATCCATCACAAGGGTCTGGGAATGCCTGGCAGATCTGGGGGTAGTATTTTGTTTGTATGTTATAGCAACTGAAATGCCAAGCTTAACTTCCAAGTCCAGGGCTGGGATGCTGCAGATGTCTGCATCCATCCAAGCCCCGTAGGATGGAGGCTCGCAGCCACGCTCCAGCACTGTGCAGAGGTTCCTTTCCCCACTCCAGCCGCTAGCTCTTTGCAGTTGTCATGGAAAGGAGTAGTAATGACTAAGTAACTCATTTACCAACCTTATTTTCAGGGTTTTTAAGACAGTTTCTGAGTGCTTCTTGGACTCTTGCGTTCTCTGAATGAATCACAGCAGTGCAAACGGTTTCAAAGCAAATGGTACTCGATGCGTGTGTCTCTTAATGAGCCGAGATGCGAGCGGCAGCGCTGCTGACCCTGCTGCCTGCACCCTGATTTATAAGCTGCTTCCTACTCTGTCGCTGAAGCTTAAGGATCCCTTAAGTCTCTTCTCTTTTTTTTTTTTTTTTCCCCCTCTGCAAGGCAAATAAAAGGCTGTTACTGCAAATTAGAATGTAAGTCAGAGCTGCTAAAGACACCAAAACCAAAACAAACAAAGGGAAAAAAGGAAAGGATTGTTTGGGGGGGTGTTTTGTTAGTCTCAGTAGAAGGATTATTGTTGATTTTTATGAAAAGTTCATCCTGGAGGCAGGAGGCAGTTGCATTACTTTAGCAAGATTGAGCTGTTTAAAATTTCAGGGTTGTCCGCCAAAAAAATAATAATAGGAAGTTGTATGGAGGGGAATGTGCTGACAGCAGTAATGTTTGGGTAATAATTCATGTGTTGTAGATGATGCTCTGGAAAGCTGCCCAGCTGGCTAATGCAGATTGGGGATGCTCTCGTGCTGATGGCTGTGCAATTGATTGGCGTTTCTGCTCCATCATGAAATCAGCTTGCAAATGAAATGGAGATGGTTTCGGTGGGCAGGGGAAGGGGCAGCGAGTGGCACCGCCTGTGGATCAGGGGCTGGTTCTTGTTGGTGTGGCCTGCTGGGAGCACCTCTCCCCTGTTCCATTTGCCTTCGGGTGAGGGCAGCTGGCTGTAGCTTGGGCTGAAGGACAAGGTGATGTTCTCCAGCAGCAGTGTGGGTTATAGGTTGTCCCAGGAACATGAACTCAAACAGTCGTGTGTGTCTTGACCTTATCAAGCCTCCAGACCTGCACCATGGGGTCTTTCTGTGACATGAGCACAAAGTTACTTTGAGCAAAGCAGCTCTTTTGGACCTGTGGTCCATTTTCTTCTGTTAGTTGTGGGGCTCCACGTGGGGTTACACTTCCTGGTTCTGCAGACAGACCCTGTCCAAGATGCTCTCAGGTGGCCGTGCTCTGTCTCAGTCACAGGCTGTGTTACAGGTTTCACTAAGCTCAGTCCCAGCAGCACAAGAAAGGTGTCAGCTCCTTCGCTGCCCCACGGCAGCCAGGTTTTGTGCCTCTCCACAAGCCCCAAAATAGGGGTTGTCTGTTGTTTAGAGCTTCCAAATTGCACTAAACCCCATTGAGGGGACCTAACCTGAGACAGAAGATCTGTAGGTGATGTTACATTTAAGGTTTTCTCATCTTCAGGAGGAGTTGAGATGACAGATTACCGTTGTGTTATTTGAGCTTTGTGAACAGCACTTAAGTCTCAGGCAGTGTGCATGCAGCCAACTTAAATGCAAATTGCACACCACCAGCGACTTTATTACACATGAAAAACAAATTCCACCGAGCTCATAAGTTATCAGAGGGAGAACAATAGCCTGTTCCCACCCCTGAGCAGAAACACAAGGTAAGGCAGTGCTGTCCTTGAGAGACCTGGCTGCCAGCCACACTGTGAACGTGGCTCTGGGTACCCACTGGCATCGTGTGGAGCATCTTCGTTAGTGATGTGAAAGTGAGCTATGACTCAGGAATAACTAAGTGTGTCAGATGACATGAGTGCCTTGCCTGTATTGCTCCTTCTTGGCTTTGTTGCTGTTTAACCTCAGCCAGGTCCCAAAAGGGGCTGCTGGCTGTGCCCACTCCTGACCAAACCCCTGGACCTCACGGATTTCTACACTGTTTGCTGCAGTGCTGGGTTCAGGAAAACCCTCCTGCACCTTCTTCAGTGATGCACAGGCTTAGTGAACAGCATCTGGTCTGGTCACACAACCAGGCACCTTTGAGCCGTGAGCTCATTAAAATGATCTCACTGATCTCTGAGGTGAGACCCCTCTCCAGGGACAGTGTCTTTAGGTGTGAATATCCCAA
This sequence comes from Porphyrio hochstetteri, assembly GCA_020800305.1. NCBI lineage: Eukaryota > Metazoa > Chordata > Aves > Gruiformes > Rallidae > Porphyrio > Porphyrio hochstetteri. The sequence continues at coordinate 6,407,870 of CM036930.1, read as the reverse complement.
TTTGGTCAACCTCAGCACGTACAAATCACCTGGGGATTCATATTTTTTTCCTTGCAGCCATTTTGAGAAGTGATTTGGATCGATTGAAGCTGTGAAGGTCTAATTACCCCTCCACATGGCTTCTCCAGAGTCCCAGGAACTTTCTTCTGGCATTTGGTAGCACCAGGAATTACAGGCATGGGAAGCACAAGGTCCTTTGAAGCCTTACTGAAAACTTGACTTAAGCCCCCGGAAATAATAAAAAGAGAGTGAAGAACACAGTAAAGCTGCAGAAAAGCATTATGAGGGGAAAAAAGCCAATGGGGACAAGTAATTCAGGCTATATGTGATGGGGTGATATAATGCTTATGCTATTGCTGGAGCCAGGGACTGCTTCCAGGTCTATACACAGCCACTTCCCCCGCCTCCCCCTTTGAAATCTGCAGCCGTTCTCATGTATTTTTGTGCTATATTGGCATCATTTAAGAAGGAACTAAAGTTTAAGAGCAAAGCTGGTTTTTTTTCTTTAAAATCTATTTCCCAGAAGTATTTTGTTTGTACTACAGAGCCTGTGAATGTTCTGCTGAGGCCTTCAAGCAAACAGACATCCTCTCAAAACCACAGCCACCACCAAACTGGTTTGGGGTATTTTCTTCTGGGGTTTGTTTGGGGTTTTTTTTTTAACAATTTATTCCCTTTCTCTGCTGGTGCCTCTGCCAGGTAACCATTGGTGTAACCATCAATGCTAATCCTGAGCAGAGGCTGCTGTTCCCTTTCCCTTTGGAGTGGGACTGTGTGTCCCAGGGCTCTGCTGCCTGTTCCTCCTCTCCCCAGCCTGAGTCCGTCCCTGTGTCTGATCGGATTAAAAGGGTTATAAATTCTTCTGGCAGGAGCCTGCATTTTAGGATTGATGAGTGTGATCAGCAAACTATTCAAATAAGTATGCTTATTATTAAAACCCTGCTAGGAACAGGATGACACGCAGAGAAACTAATGCAAAGCAATTTCTCCTTCATTTCTGAACCTTACCCAGTTTTCATGTAGGCTAATAGCATGAGGTTTTTTAATTGTTTTTTGGGGTAGATTGGCTGCTTTTGTATTTGTGTGCCCAAGTTGGGATTTGCATGGCTTGTGTGGGAAGTGGCTGTACATGTGCAGATGTACACATCGTACACAGAGGCAGCTGAAACCCATCCAGGGCTGGGAGGCTGAAGTGGGGAAAAAAAATCTAGCAGCTTTCCCATTACTAATACCAACATTTTTATGAGCTTGGTTGTAATATAATTCCCACCTACTGGGACAATTCCTGAGCTGTTTGTTCAGTATTAATCTGGTTCTGAGTCAGACAAAACTCCCAGATCTCCAGGCAACATAAATTACCGTGGATCCCATAACTCTGCAGCCGGAGCCTGGTCTCAGCTGAGGCCAGGATAATCGCCCAGATTTCACCTTATCTGTGCAACAGCTCTGTGACACCAGTTGTGCTACATGTGTGTCTGAACGTTAGGATAGGATTTACCTCCTGCTTTTGTAAAGCCAACAAGATAAAGCGACCGAGGTGTTGAGCAACCAAAGCAAAATGCTCCCCCGCTCGTCAGGTGGGGCTGAGCTGGGGCTGCAGAGGAGGAAAAGCCTCAGCTTTCCAAAAAAAAGGTCTCTCTGGGCATTTCTGGTACGTGCTGAGTGTCCTTCAGGTTTGTTTTAACCTTTTAAATTTATAGGTTCATGTTTCCTGAATGTCTTAAGGTGTTTTTGTATAATTGCAGTAACAGAAATCCCTCTGACCAGCAGCAATTAACCAGGTACCAAACGGGGGTCCCAAGTGCCTCATCCCAAAGCCGGGGTTTCATGGCACGCTGGAGAATTCCTGCCTTGCTTTCAGCACAGAAATCATGAGAACCATACCATAAAGATCACTCTTTCCCCTGTGCAGGTAACTTTTGATGTGGTAATAATCTGTTTTCATAAAATAACACTGGAGAAGAGAGAACTGGAGAATAAAATGTACTACAAAGTGCGAGCAAAACTCGGAGCATCCCAAGGAAGCTCCAGCTCTCAACCCATGCAGCTGCCTGCTGCTCTCACCAGCACACGAGCCCCGTGCTGCCTGGTGCCTGCTCCCCTTCAAGGGCTTTTTAACGTGTGACATTTAAAAGGATGGGGCTCCGTGGCACAGGTTAAGAGCCATCATCGCTGGAAGGATGATCCAGCAGACATGTTCCGAATGCTGCTCCTTAAAGATGATGGGTGCTTCTCTTATAAAACTCTCCCCATTTATCTGCAAAACTCCTGCAGATCAGGACCTGTGAATTATTAGTGTAATGAGATTAGGCATACATTTCTGCTACATGGTCTTAAGTTGTTTTAAATTCCGAAGATGAGGTAGGGTCAGACACGAAAGGGCAGTGCGGCGGAGCGCCGGTGGCAGGCTGCGTGAGTGACTTGTCTTCCTATTAACATTGTCACATCCCAGTTGGGTGCATTTCCCATTTCCCTCTCTCCCTGGGAGTTGGCTGGGAAACTTAATCTCCAAAATTGGCAAGGGATAAATAAATAAATAAGTGTGCTTGCGAGTGCTCGGGCTGTAGGAGGAAGGGAGCAGCGATGGGGAAGGATAGAGGGGAACGGGAGGTCGAAAAAGGATAGGGGAACAGATCCAAATGAGTGGTGGGGTGAGGGTGTTGCTGTCCCCACTACATGGAGCTTTGGGCATTTCTTCTTGTAAAGGTTTTTGTAACCTCTGAGTATTGACAGGAGTGTGCGTATCCCCACCACCCCTCCCACTCTTCTGATTTTTCTTCCTGGAGAAGTGGAGATGAAACCCCCTGAGGAGAGCTCTCAGCTGAGGAGACACGAGAGCATCAATTTCTTTCTCATTAACCAGACCCGCTCCCAGGCCTGTGCCGGGCTGTTCCCTGAAGGTCGTGTTCCACGTGGCAGGATGGAGCGTGGCCACGTGTGAGATGTTCCACATCCTGCAGCTGTCTCCAAAACTGCTTTGCCAAAGAGAAGTAAACATACAAACAGGGAAAAAAACAAAACCCAAAAAACCCAAAACGTAGAACAAAACATCCTGAGACTGCTGGGGTTTGAGCTCTCAGATGAGATCAGCTCCTGGCAAAGCCAATGTGTCCTGGGTCCTCCTCCTGTCCTCCCCAGCTCCACATACGTATGGAGGGTTTTCTGTGGTGGTATCATGCTTCGAATGATGGGAGCCTGGGGCAGGACAGCTCTGTGCCTTCTCCAAATCCCCTGGCTTCTCCCCTGGATCTTGCTTTCAGACTCGTTTGCTCCTGTAGAGTTTTGGCAACAAACTCTGTAGCACCTTGCAGGGGGTTCGGTGGTTTGGGGGGTGAGGAGATTTAATGTAAATGCTTTGCAGGCTCTAAGAAATGTTTGGGGCTTGAGGGAGGGATTGTCTGTTAAAAGAAAAAAACAAAGTGTTTTGAATCCCAGCATTAAAGATATTAAAAGGGATTTCAAGTTAGCTGGCTGCAGAGGGAGAATGCTGGGGAGAGTTGGGTGTTTTTTTTGCAGTCAGTAAATCATCCTCTTTAAATCCACGTGTATGTCTGAGCAGCTTCTCCAGACACTGAACTTTCTACAGTTTGGTCTTTTTTCTTTATTTTCCTAAATCATTTCATGAAAAACAATTGAGAACAAAGCAGGAGATTGTATTGAAAAGCTGGGATAGCAGCAGCAGCAGCTTGGAGGGCTGCTCCAACCTCCTCTAGAAGGGAGTAGTGACAATAGGCTCTTACTGCTGCTGTTCCACCTACCAAGTGTTGTTGGTTGTTCACAGGGGTGGGATGATTTCCCACCTCACAGCTTGGGTTTGGGCAAGTAGGGAAATGAGTGTGGGAACTGTGTGTGCTGCGATTTCTGTCTCCTCTGTTCCTGGAAGTTATTTGCCTTGATTGTGAGCGCTGCTCCAGCTCCCCAATTCAATATACATAGTGTAGTGTTCTTGGAGGGGTGCACAAGGGGAGTGGTGAGGAGGGAAGGCATTTTAAGATGAATTATCGATCAGGATTTTGATAAGAACAGCAATTGCTGCATGGTGTCTGGTTGCACAGGGCTGTATCTGTCTGCAGCCCTTGCAGGGTTCAAGATGACAACCTCCCCTTGCCCGACAGTGAGTCCTGCCTGGCAAATTTGTCTTTCCTGAGAGTCCGGGTCCTAAATCAGAGCAACCACAAAGAAAAATGGAAAAGGCCTAAAATATATCAGCCTCTGGGATATTTTGGTAAATGATCATGATGTAAAATTGCGTAGAGATGGATTGGTGAAGGGATTGACAGTTACAAAGTTAAAGAAATGCTGTCTCTGAAACTAATTCTGAATTAATGGCACCTTGTAGATCTTTACTGCCTTCCATCTGAGGAACTCAAGCTGACATACCGACATTTATTAATTAGAACTCATTTTACAAGAGGCTGAGCTGGGGACGAGAGCGGAGAAGTCGCTCTTGGCCCATCGTAAGTCAGATGTCAGAGATGGAGGCAGCAATAAAAAACAGGAACGCCGATTCCCAGCCGTGTGCTTGGAGCCTGTGGTGATGCTGACCAGAGAGACAGGAGTGAAATAGCTTCTGCACAAAGGCAAAACCAACACTCGGGTCAAGGAAGATTTATTTTGCTCAGCATTGAACTCGACGAGGCTCTTTGCAGGGGAGGAGGGAGGGAAGGAGTTTGTGCCCAATGTGACAACCCACACAGGGCATGACCCTGTTGCTTAATTAATTGTGGTATGACGAGCTCTGTAGATACGCTGTGCCATGTTCATTTATCTACACCATCTCAAACGGGCTGTGCTGGGTGTACACCAGACTCTGACCTCACCTTTCTTCACAGCTATTTGTATCTGTGAAGGGGTTTAATTAAAACCAAATAGTTTTAAAAGAAAGAAGCAGAAATAGGGAGTGATGAAGATGAGGAAAGCAACATGAGAGTAGAGGAAGGTAGAGTTTGGGAGGAAGGCTCTGCACGGCTCCTGGCTGTGCTGTGCTTTGAGGAGCCATCAGTTCAAATGAATTTTTAACAACATGGACTGTACAGGCTAATTCCTGCACCAGGCCCAGGCTGGGTTCTTTCTTGATCAAGTTTAACAGGAAAGGGTTTAAATTGAGGTTCCTGAACTGAAGGGACAGGACATTAATCTAAATGGTTACACAGGCCAGAAACAAAGTCAATTTTTTAAATGATGAAATAGCTCATCTGCTAGAAGATCTCCTTCCAGACTGTCACGCTCCCTGCACTGCCAGTCTGCCTGGAATTAATAACAGCGTATTAGGGGGGGAAAGAAAAAACTGCAGATTGGCCAAAACTGTAATCAGCTTCTGTGTCCTCTTGGGATTGAACCTGGTGAGGTTTTATTTTGATTAAATGCTGTCTTGATGGAGACACCCAGCTTTCCAAGAGGGAAAGTGGGAAACCTTTCAGGGAGCTGCAGGACTCAGAGGCACACTGTAAACTTTTGAATCCCCTATGTTAAACCCATCTTTTCCCTGCCAGAAGCAGCTGTGCATGCTGCAGCCTGGCTCGAGCATCTCTGGAGCAAGGAGGTTTGGCTGCCTCTGGGTTTGCTCCTACAGGGACAGATCCTCAGTTGGCATAACTACACCTGGAGTCAGGAGAGCTGGATTGCCCAGAGCTAGTGAGGATCTCAGTGCTTGTTTTGCTGGGAGGCCAACGTGTGGGTGATACCAGGTGCCAGAGGTGTTTGCAAAGGTAGGTGGTTGTACCCGGGGCACAGCTGATGTGCTGGACCGTGTGTCAGTGGCATGCTGAGCTGCACTGCCCATCACCACTGTACCAGCAGGTTTGGGCAGCGTGCTCACCACCTCTGGCTTTTGGTAGGATGTGATGCCACCTCAGTGAGAGTTGCTGGGACTGAGCCCTGATTTATACAGAACCAGAGCCAAACAGATAAACCCTGCTACCAGTGTAATCCTCGCTTTGCCACAGAGGGACGCTTTCCTGGGGGAGGCTGGTCACCTGTCAGCCCCACTGAAGTCCCAGGGAAGTTCAGCTAAATCATGGAAATGTTTGGGATAATCATTCCAACCATTTCAGTGCTCAGTTCGTTGTTTCCTCCCAGACAAGTATTGTTAAGAGCTGTTTTGTTTTACCAATTTAACCACCTGCCTTGTTCCGATGGGACGACTGCTTGATGGGGTGGGAAGGAGCAAGCAGTGAGCTTGACTTTTAAATGAAAAGGGGAAAAAAATGAATAGCCTTTCGTATAGTTACCCAGGTTCTGTCATCTTCTGCACTAATGACTCTGATCTCAGTTACCCACTGGCTCCTGATGTCTTCCCTGGCAAACCAGGCCGGTGTTCAGCCCCGTGCCAACCTTCAGTCTTAAAATGCAGCAGAACGAAAGTGAAATATTAGTTTCCCTTCTCTGAGCCAGCCCCAGTCTGGCTGTGAAGAAAGTGAGCTGTATAAAAAATGGATGACAAGGTTCCTTGGGAAACTGCAGCATTTGCCTACAGCAGACTCTGGTATTTGGGGAGAGATCGACAGACAGTGTTTGGGCACTTGGAGGGCTTTATGAACTCCCTGCACAAACCTAGTGAAGCTTTAGGTGCTCACCTTGTGAAGGCAAAAGATGCTCAGCCTCTGGTATTCCTTTGGCTTTGGCTTCAGAATGAGCCTGGAAGCCCCTTTTCACAGGTACCTGAGTGGTGACTCTGCACTCAGCAGATGGAGAGTCCATGGGCTTCTGGAGCCTGGCATGGGTGCTGCGGGGCTGGGTGACCACCTCCTGCCCTGCTTGGGGGGAAGCCTGTTTGGGGAGGGGCTCTGAGGGTCACACAGAGCCAGTGGATGTGTGTTAACACACTTTTTGCCCTAAACACCCATTTTGTCAGATGCTCTCACCCAGTCAAGTGTTAGCATGTGTTTATTTTCCTGGCTGTGCTGTGTGATGCTCTGGGAGCCCAAACCAGAGAGCACTTGTGGGTGGGTTTTATTCCCCTCCACTCTGTAAATGTTTTCTTTCTGCAGGTTGGAGTCCCTTTGTCACAGGGGAACAGGGTGATGGGGGTAAGAGCTGGCAGAGAGAGGAAAATAACATCGCTTTTTCTTACCAAACCAACCCACCCCTCAGCCCTGAGCTCTTGCCCAAGGCCCAGAGCCCCCTCTTGCCAAGAGCTGGGAGCCCACCTGCAGCTCCCAGGCAGCTCTGTGCTCAGCTGGCTGCGGGTGGCTCTCGTAGGTGGGGTGGTGGGCTGACCTGAGCTGGACTCTGAGTGCCCATCAAGCGGTCTGTCCCTCCTTGGCAGGACAGGGAGCAGGGAAAAGAAGACGGACTAAAGCTTGCAGGTTTTTTTATTAACCACCTAAAGGCAGGTTCATAAAGCAAAAGGGAAAGCAAAGGATTTGTTCTCTACATTCCATCAGCAGTGACACCCATCTGCCTCCCGGGAACCAGGGCTTCAGTCTGTGGAGCAGTTGCTGTGGAAGACAAAGGTTGTAACAACAAATACCCCCCCTTGCTCCCCCTTTCTCAGCTGTTATTGCTGAGCAGCCGCCGTGCGCTTTGGGACATCTCTCCAGGCAGCTGTCCTGGCCCTGTCCCTTCTTGAGGTCTTGCTCCCCCCTCCAGCCCACTGGGGAGGGGAAATGTTGGAGCGATCCTGGGTGCTGTGCCAGCGCTGCTCAGCACCAGCCAAAACACCGGGCTGCTCTCCACACCTCACCACCAACGCAAAGCACAGCGCCACGAGGGCTGCTGCAGGGGGATGAACTCTGTCTCCACCAGACTCAGTACAGATGGTCACCCCAAAAATCCCCACGGCCGGCTTCTTCCTCTCCAGCTGCATCCCGGGAGGGGTGGATGCGGGCGCTGGCAGGCGGGAGCTCCCGCGCCGGGATGTACAAACCATTGCAAGGAGGCAGAGCAACCGGCATCTGTCGCTGCAGTCGGCGGTGGAGGATTGCTCGGCTCTTTCAGCCAAGGTTGCCTCCTGTGCTGGTTGTGTAAAACAGCACTTCTTTTTCAAAAATATGCGAGCTGGAGCCTTTCTTTCAGGCTGTAGCCAGAGCGTCTGGGTTGCGGGACGGGAGTGCTGCGAGTGGCACCTTGCTTCGCAGCCAGCTCTGCTGTGGTGGGCTGGAAGCCAAGACCTGGGAAGATCCCACACCCCGTTTTTGGAAACCTGAGCAGAGCCAGCCTTTGCAGCTCGGTTTTTCTGAAGGATGGAGTCTTCCTTCTGCTCTGTGCTTCTGTGAGGGATTGTAGAAAAATAGTCTGTCCCCTTTGGAGCAGGAGCTACACGAGGGTCACTCACCTTAGGAGGTTTAAAAGGGGATTGGGTTATCTGTCCTCCTCTGACCTTAACATCTGAGGCAGCAGAGAATGCCTCCGTTTGGGCATCTGGGAATAAAACCACATCAAGCAGTCTTTCTGCAGGGTCCTCTGCCTTGCCCTTTTTATTGTCTGAGATCTTGTTCAAATCCTGCCTCTTTCACATATGATCAGCTTCTGCTTTGCTGGAGTCAGACAGAAGTAAAACCAAACAGACCTCTGTTCCCTGATACAGTGGCTGTGCTGGTTGATACACAGCCCTCTGCCCTTTTCTCCTGCTGCCACCCCCTTTAGCAGCAAATCCCCAGGCTGGGCCAGGGATGCTCCTTGGGATGCTCCTCAATCACCTCCCTCCTCTTCTGGCAGGGCTGGACGTACACAACACAGGCAGTGCTGAGGTTTTGGACCTGTTCTGATGACACAGCCATCACCAGCATGAAATAGCAAGAAACAGCAACACTTTACAGAAATTCAGGGAAAAAAACCCCAACAAAACTCCTCCTGACAGCAGTTAGAGCTTTGTGCACCAGAATCTCTACGTGATCTGAGAACTTATCAGGAGTCCAGCCAGCGGGTCCTGAGCAGTACCAGGAAATGCTGTGGGCTTCATTTCACACATAGTATTTCCTTTCAATGGGAAATCTGTTGTACCTGTGCTCCTGTCATACACCTCAGAGATGGAGTCACTAGTAAGGCTGCAGCTTAATTTTACATACCCAGAGAAACTTCAGTAATGTGAAGCTGCTGTGGCATGTGAGAAGACTTGCTTACGTGCTCCAGAATGATTGATTGTCTTTAAGTATTGGAGTGCAGGTAACCTCCCTGCCTGTGGAAAGCATCCAGGATTCTCTAGGCTACTTCCCATTTGCTGTATTAGCATACAGGAGGAGTGAGATGATGCTCAAATGAGTTTGTTTAGCTTTTAGCAGCATTTCTGAATGTCCCTAAGCATCTCACCACCACGACTGGCTCATTGAGCTTTGATTTCAGCATCTCTCTGTCTGCTTGGGGTCAGATTGGCAGTGTAGCAGTGTGTGTAGTAGTGTGTGTGCACAGCTTACTGTTTCCATCTCGGGGAAGATGCGGGCACCGAGCACCGTGTTGGTCAGAAGTGCTGACAGAAAGGAGCTTTGTGGGGTGCAGGTCCTGTGGGGGGGTGTTCATTTGCACCTTTGGTTTGTGCTTCTGCCCCAGTTGGGGATGGTTTTATATCCTCTGAGAGCCCTGATGAGGTTTGGGTGTCTTGCTGGTGGGGAAGCACAGGGCAGGGCACTCTGCTAACTCCAAGACAAGGCTGCAGAGATGCTCCTGGAATTTCAGCCTTCCAGTTATCACAGATTTAATAGACAAAAGGCAGAAGCTGACAGAAACCTGGCGTGTTCCTGATGATGATTTAGCCCCCACACGCTGTTGGTACCTGTGTGGCCCCAGTGACTTCTCACCCAGTTTGTTCCTTTTCCAGCCCAGCATTTCTCACTGCATAGTCCTGCTGCAGACAGGGTGATACCTCAGCAATGTCACCAGATCACTTGATTTCAAGGCTATAGACGTTCCCTATAGAAATCCCCTGCTCAGCCAATTAGTAGGACTGAATTTCATATTACTTAACATCTACACTCCTAGAAGGCAGGAGATTCCAACATCTCCATCTGTATCTGCTGGGATTATCGCTCAGAGGTGGCTTAGCTACTAAGCCACTGCTGCAAAAGCTCCATTAACTTCTTTACTTGTTGTACATGTGAGCTGGAAGGATTTCAGTGCCGCAGGTTGAAGAAAGAAACCTGACACTCATTCTTCAAGCAATTAAACTTTGCAAAGTAAACTATGTGTATTTCATTAAGGAAATGGATCCTTCAGCACTGGGAATACCTTTTATGAATATTTCCTTGTAATGGAAAAGTGAGCATGTTGACAGGATGAATTATTAGACATATTTACAAACAGCTGTTAAAAAACCTAGGTATAGGTCCCAGCTGTATTTTTTTTTGCCTTTTATGCAGGGTTTATAGCAGTTATATTTGAAAAGCCAGCTTGATTGGCTTTCTTGTGAAGAGAGGTAAGCTTGATTAATTTATTCATACTCCACAAGACTGCAGTCACAACTGGGAGAGCAGTCTGTCTGTCTGCAGTTTATTCATGGAACAAACCCAAGGGCAGACAACCTACACGCAGCCTACACCGTGTTTAATTACAGCTATTGCGTGTGTCTGATACAGGAATCAATAACTTTGAGTCTTTCCCTGATCCTGCTGGTTTCTCCTGGACTCCTTCTCCTTGGCTGGGGACTGTCTGAGAAGGGAACCGAGGGCGTTAGTGCGAGTTTGACACCCGGGCAGAGGGTTTGGAGCTCGGTGACACTCTAAAGGGTCTGGCACGGTTCACTGGCTGATACTTCAGGTTTGCAGGGACAGATAGGAGAGAAGGATTAAGACCAAGATATTGCCACTTGAGGTATTGTGAATGCTGCTTCTAAATATGTCAGCTTGGAAGGTACAGAAATGTGAATCCCATGGCACCAGACAGATTACAAGTACAGAATATGCAATGAGGTGATTGCCAAGGCATTCAGATTTTTCTCCTGTCTGCATCCCCTCCTGCTGTCACTTCCCCACCTCAATCTTTTGCTTCTCTGTCAACAAAAGAGACACAACAGCTCTCGGCTGGGGAGGTACAGCCGGGACCTCATACTACACCTAAAGTGCTCGGGGACCATGGTGTAGGTGGCATCACAGCAGTGAAACTTGACCTGAAGATAGCTGTGCCTGCTCCCCACGGTGAGATCCCCCCATATCCCCATCCCGCTCCCTGCAGTGAGATCCCCCCGTATCCCTTGTCCCGCCCCCCGCAGTGAGATCCCCCCGTATCCCCATCCCGCTCCCTGCAGTGAGATCCCCCCGTATCCCCATCCCGCTCCCCGCAGTGAGATCCCCCCGTATTCCCATCCCGCTCCCCGCAGTGAGATCCCCCCGTATCCCCATCCCGCTCCCCGCAGTGAGATCCCCCCGTATCCCCAGCCAGCCTCTAGCAGATCCTTTTTCTTTTTCCTTTTTTTTCCCTTTGACTAGACGCCATGTGGAAAGTTCCCTGTGTTGTTTCCATCTGACTGCAGCAGCATCTGCTGCTGCTGATCAAGCTGCTACAAGAAGTGGGAAAGGATCAGCCGCAGCCCGTGCGTTGCCCCCTCGCCGGCCGGTGGGTCCCGGGAGCAGCAATGCTCTGGAGCAATCGTTGCCCACCTCAGCCGTGCCCCTTAGACCCTCAGCGTGATGCCCTCAGCTCCGACTCTGTTTACCAAGTGGTGTAGCATCCGTGGGAGGTTGTGGAATTCCTGTGCTTAAGTAAGCACCTGCTTTAGTGCGTTTTCTCTTTGGAAATCCACCCCTGTGCCGAGGTTTCCCTGCTGCCCAGTTAAATCTCTCCTAGTGACTTTCATCTTCTCCACTCCAGAGCCAGTTCCTCCAAGGAGGAGACTGTGGAGCTGGAAGGTGGTGGGGAAATGCAGCCCTTGGGGCTTTAGGGCTGTGGAGAACGGCTTGGAGCAAGCGTAATGCTTTAATGATGTATTTGCTGGGATCAGTTTTCACAGTGCCTGAAATATGGGTCTCTGATTTCCTGCCCCCAGCTCCAGCAGTTATCCGTTTGCCATGCAGGACTGCAGGAAGAATATTGCTCCTGTGGCACAGGAGATGATAATGTAGTATCAGTTGTGCAAATTCTCTGTGTTTATATCCATAAATTTTTACAGTTTCATTTAAACAGATAGTCCCCATCTGAAGCCAGCTCTGTTTCATGTGGCGTGATCCCCTCAGAGTATTCCAGGGCACTTTACACTGAATCCTTGAAAAAAATGCAGTATTTTAAAGAGAAGATTTTGAAGTTAATTAAAGAAATGGAAGTATATACTTATAAAGAAGTTGGATTTGGCATAGCATCCATCTATAATACACCTAGTTTCAAAGGAGGTCTAGTGGAAGGACATGTTCTCTCTGGGGTACTTAGGTTGATGAGAAACCTATTTGTAAGGAAAATTGACTTTGGAAATGGTTGAGAGCAAGCTGCTGCTTTTTTTAAAGTCTCTGCCAAGTGATTGATTCGGTCCATAGGTTCATCACATCATTGCTTTCAATAATATAATTTTGCTTATTTATTTTATATATGATTAATATGATAAATATTACAGAAACATGGAAGTGCCAACTAGATTATTTCTGGCTGTAGCAGTGGCGAAGGGGCACGCTCCAGCCTGCCGTGTGCCTTGTGAAGCAGAAAAGCAATTCAGTCAGACTAAAGGCTACAGATGAGGCTGTATGTTCCCTGCAATAAATGCAAATGATTTGAATTCATTTCACTGGTAAGAGGAGAAGAGGGGAAGGAAAAAAAAAAAAAAATTAAAGCTGAAGATGTTGCAGATCAAGGAATTCAACTTTAAACAGACACAAAATTAACATAAAAGAAAACATGGCTATAAAGAGAGGGGGAAAACAGATTTCACTAAAATAATCTGGTTTAATGAATAGACCGTGATCTATTTCTGAAGTACCTCTTTGTGGTGGTGCTTTTCCCTCTTTTTTTTCTTTCTTTCTTTTTTTCTAGAGCATGTACAATAGCATTATGGCCTAGCTGCAATCAGTCTGCTGCGAACAGCTTGTATATATTTGGATGTTCACTGGCCCATGAGAGCAAATCGCCCTCCCTTACCTTCAAAGACTTTCTTTTCCAGCTCCTTTATTAGGTAACAAATGGTTCCTGTTTCTTTTGTTCTTGGGTGTTAAGGACATTCAGGGTTTCTGGCTCTGTTTTGTAATTTGTGTTTAGGTTTGTTAATGACTGGGGTTTCTTTGGGGTTTCAAGGGACAGTGTTGGGGTCTCTTCTGCTTTTCACTACAAAATACCTTGTAATGAAGCACAGCCCAGCGCTCACCTATGCGGGGTATAGATCCTGCTGGGATTCTTCCATGAAACGTTCCCTACAGCATCTTGGGGTGATTCTTCTAAAGCCTCTTCAAGGCAAAGTAAAGGCCATACTGTCCCTGCTCAGTGGGTACCTGGCACCTCTCACCCGTGGTGTCCAACGCCACAGAGGAAATGAATGATGAACTAATCAAGTCTCTTCTTATTTTTAGTTCGAATTACATCTTGGCTGAGGAGTTCTGCAGAGCTCTGTTCTTCTCCACATCCCTCTCATGGAAAACCTGCTGGTGCCACCGGCGAGGGCCTCTGGACCAGCACCTGGATGGCCAAGTGCAAGGTGAGGGCTCTGCCTCCATGGGAATTACAGGTAACCAGGCTCTGAGGCTTGTTTTTGCAGCCAACAGATTCAAGCCCTGACAATGCCATGGGAGGTGGAGCCTGAGGATGCTGCGGTGGCAGCGGTGCCAAGGAATTTGGAGATGTCATTCAGATGTTGGCAAAGCTGCATAGTTGGTTTTCCCCTGCCCCTTTTCCCCTCTCCCTAAGTTAAATCTCTGGCAGAGGCAACACCAGGAATCACGGAATAGAGAAATACAAGCAGTCATAATTAGGAACAGGCTTTTCCTTTTGTCTGGGCTGGATATATTTAACTGGTCAGATTCTGCTGCCAATGCAGATTTGCCAAGGAAAAAGTTTCTCTTTTAAACCTTCACTTACCCAAATAAAGAGAGTGTAGCTGGAAGTGTTTCTTGGCACAGCCATGGAGTTGGGAAGAATAATACACTTGGTGTCCATTGTTTGAATCTGTCTGCTCTTCAGTCTGAGAGCTGCTTTGTCTCAGTAGGTGATGGGCATCACACATCCCAGTGCTGCTCCCAGCGTCACTTGTGGGGTAAGGGTGGGTGGGGGGATGTGGATGGGTGTTTTATTCTTTTGTGTCCCCCCCATGCACCCTGATGTCCCGGTCAGCACGGGTACGCTGTGTTTGGGGAGGTGCTGAGGCCACCACATTGAGCGGCCTTTTGGGAGGAAAAAATGGTGCTTTGGGTCATCCTGCAGTGAGAAGGAAACTGCTTAACACCAGACCAGCTTGCTGAGGCAGAGACCCCCAGGAGGGCTCTCCAGGCTCTGGCTGGAGGGATCCCCATGTTCTCACCTGGTCTTGGTGTGAGCACTTTCTTGGCTTGTAGGTTTGGTCCCAGTGTGAGCTGGGGGGGTCCACGCTGGAGCAGAGCGTGGGCTCATCCACATCAGAGCTGATGCTGGGACTCAGTGCCTGAATCCCTCCATCCAGGCCCCTGCACCATCTGCAGAGCTGCCAGGGCGGCCAGCTCCTGTTAATTAAGGCGATGCAAATGTGAGAGGGAAGGTAAAAGGAGCTCATGAAAGGGAGCGCAGGCGAGGAAGGGAGAAATCATTCACATAGTCCGAAAGTTTACTTCTAAGAGGTCTTTTCTTTATTTTTTTTTCAATTTCATATATTTTCCTTGATCATTTGAGAGAAAAGATCCATCCATAGACAGATCTCCAAAGAGATTATTATTTTTTTTCCAGCATTTCTGCTGCTTTAATCCGTGGTCTCTTCAGACAGGGAATGTTTAATTGGTGCAGCAGTGAAATAAAATGTTTAAATAGATTGAATAGCAGACTTTTTCCCTCTGTTGTGACATTAATCCCCCAATATTCCTGGGCCCCTTGCTGGGTATTGAGGCAAAGAAAAGAACCAGAGGAGGTCCCTCTCTATACATCTGCCCATGATGTGAAAACTCCCTGGATACACTTATCATACACTATCCAATGCATCAATTAAACCGGAGACCTCTCTGCAATTATCACTTGCACACATGAAATAAGTCATTCTGTATGATGCATCTTTTCTGACTCAGGGCAGACTTCTCTGTGGAGGAGATGTGATGGGGAGGAGAGGGGAGCCCTGGCTCCTGCTCGGCTCTTGGCCAGCCTGGTCTCCAGCAGCTCGTGCCCCTGGATGAGGAGACCAAGCTCTCCACACACACGATGCACGTACACACACGGGCACCCAGAGAGGTAGAAGGACTTTCTGGAGAAGCAGATTAGACAGCAAAGTGTCTTGCTAGATTAGCAGGTAAACTAAAAGGTTGGTGCTCTTGGAGTCTTCTTTTTGTGTGTTTGATTTTTCCTTTGGCAGTCTGTGTTCATGATGGTGTGATGATGTGATCACAGGAATGTTTAAAATCACCCTGCACCTAGCTGGCTTTTCTCTGACTTGGGCTGAGCCTCCTGAAGGGACAGGAGTTTCTATAAACTTCTGAGTTTGCCTGTGACTGCAAACATCTCCCTACCCTCTGTTTCCAGAAAAAACCTCCTAAGAAATACCAAAAAGAGCATGAAACCATAGGCAGACTTCAGGCTCCACGTTCCTGGGTCACTTAGAAAATCCTTTGCAGAATTCGCAGCAGCAGATTAACATTCACAGACCCAGGAATCAAAGGATCTGTAACTCCACCCCCCCTCCCACCCATTATGCAGGGGGGGAAAAAAAATCTCAATCTCCTCAGACAAGAGAGAAAACAGAGGCGAAATTAGGGTTTAAAATAATTCAGTTTTCCATTTAATTTAGCTTTGCATTGTCAGTAATACACGCTGCCTACAGAAAAATTAAAAAGATTACTGTGGAATAAAAGGCAGAGCCACAGCGTGTTTGACAATATGCTCCATATTTTATGTTCATTAGGACAGGGAGCCTGAAATACTCATTTCTTTATGATGAAGGAACTAAAGATTTCCAATGAACATGCTGCAACGAGCGCGCTGGGGAGATTTATTGCTCAAACAGCTTGTTAATCACAGCGACCACCTTTCAGGCTTCACAGTGCGAGTAACCACGTTGTATAGATGCTTCTCTCCCCACAAAGACCCCCCTTTTGGGGTACTGGGGAAATGGGAACCCTGTGGACAGACTTCAGCAGGTCCAGGGGTAACTTGGATGCAGATATTTTGGAAAGGCACAGTTACAGCTTGCTGTTGATAACCCCCTTCCTTGGATACCCATCCCTTCAACACCAGACATGGGTGCAGGGGATGTAGAAACCTGCCCAGAGGGCTCTCCAGCTACAGCCTGGGATGGAGGTGATGGGCAATGGGACTGTGCCACTCACCAGCACTGTGGAGTAACAGTGGATAATGCGCTGTGGCCTGTGTGGGTTTCAGAGCCATGAAGACTTTTCCCCTGTTACTACAGCAAACACAGACTGGATCTCTCCGAAGGCCGCCTCAAGCACAGTGGGCTTGTTTGTAAGTGTGTTATTAGTAAATAATTAATAATGTAGACAAACCAATGACAGGAAAACCCACGGTCTCTCTTGCTGCAGCTGCTTCAGCCGGGGAAGGCAGGCGGGCAGGGTTGGTGCCGGTGTGCAGCTCAGAAGTGACCCCACGAGCATGGAAACATCCCTTCCTGGCTGGAGAACCTGCCTCTGCGATCGATGGCGAAGCAGGCACGCTCGTGTCGACAGGATTTGGCCCTTAGGAAATCATTAAGCTGTAAATTCTCAGCATGACAGGCCGGAGTAGCGCTGGTCTTCTGTTTCATGTCAAAGGCTGTGCGGAGACTCCTTCGTTAGGGGGTCGATAATTGACTCAATGGGCTGTAATCGCTCAGCCCGCACAGTCACGGTCCGGGGGTGGAGGAGCAGCCTGGCCCCGCACAGCCCCCACAAAGCAGCTCCTGGCCCCCCAGCGTGGCTTCAGCAGCTGGGAGCGCTGCTCTGGGGGCCAGGGAGGCACAACTGGGGTGATGGGGTGGCAACTGGGATGGGTAACATTTCCAGAACTGGTGGATGGATGCCCAGCCCCACGGCTCATCTCCGGTGAAGGACCCTGCTCCCTGATCCCGGGCACACACTTAGTGCTGATACATCCACCCAGCATTATGGGATGGCAATGGGCTTGCAGATCACTTTGACGATGCTTTGGAGAACAGTCCTCTCAGAGCCAGACCACAGTGCCACGAGGAGCTGACAACCTCTTTGGATGACCTGGTTTTGGACTGTTTTGCTTAGCACCTGACCGAGATGGAAAACTGCTCCTCTGCATGTGGAGGGGGATCATAGAATGGCATGGGTTGGAAAGGACCCCAAGGATCATAGAGTTCCAACCCCCATGTGCAGCCCCAGCAGCGTGCAGCTCAAGGATGTGGCAGGATGTGTGTCTGGACCAAGGGATGGAAGCTGCACGGTGTGCAGAGTTTGGGTGGTGACACTACAGAGACAAAGGAAGGACACGGAGAAGGTGATCCCAGTTACCCTCTGGGTATGGGCCAATATCACCCATGTTTTCATGTTGTGGCTCATTAAATCACTAAACACGAGTATCTTTGCAGGGTTGCTTCTGTGTGCTTCCTGGTGTGATCCCCTTCATTCCAGCTGAGGCGATTCCTAGCTGTGGGAAGCCGATTGAAAATGGCACATTGTCTGCACCTTGAATTTCTGACACAACCTCAGCACAGACATTGTTGGCAATTGTGTTTTTGACAGTAACAAGACACTCTGTAACTCAGGATCCAGAGACTTTCTGTTCTCCTGCCCTTGCACTTAATGAAAACAGAGTTTGTTTTAGAAAGGAAAAAGAAAACCCCAAACCCCTTTGTGAGTTAATTTCAGCTCAGCTCAAACCTGGGGATACAGAGGCAGGAACTGGAGCTCACATTTATGAGAAAATCTGAGGAGGGGAAAGGATAAGGTGGGTTAGGAAAAGAAAAATCCTTTTCATTTTCCTAGAAGGCATTATGAACAGCAGAGAAAGGGGGGGAAATTGCTTGACAAGGTTCTTCTAAAGAGGAAGAATAGCGTAAAGAGCCGGTTAAATTCCCATTGATCTTTCACTCAGCTTCCCATATACATGTGGGTTTGAGTATTTGATATTTCCTTTCACTGTCATAGGTAATAACTGAGTGGAAACAATCATTTCTAAATAACTGCCTATGATTCTTCTATTGTAGTGATTAGCGCTGAATAATTATTAGCTCTGCTGAATATTGCATGGATGGATATGATGCAAAGTAACTAGAAGCTGTCAGCCCCTGGCATCTGCGCTATCGACTGCTGCTCCGCCGGCGAGCCGCCGGGCGCCCCGTTCCTATAGCTGGTACCTATAGATGGTGCTCTTCCCCTCGCACAGCATCGCTGCTGCTCCAAGTCCTGGCTGTGGATCTGAGGCCTGGGCTGTGCCATCCGCAGCTCAGCGGCTTGTAGGAAATGGACACGGGGAAGGGAAGAAGAAGAAGAACTGTATTTTTATTTATATTTATTTACTGCTATGTATTTATTACTAATTTATTAGGTTTATTTTAATTAATTACATTTGGGGGTTTAATTTATTATATTTATTTTTTATTATTTATAAATATATATAATTTTTTGCCTACTTTAGGAGTTAGGGAAGAGCAAAGTCCATTTTATTACCCTGGGAATGACAAATGCAGAGCAAATACTGGACTTTGGGTCCAGCCACATCCGTGGGCTCCCAGAGGAGAAGCACCAGAGGCAATACATAAAGCCACATTACCCAGGACTTTAGAGAACACGAAGAGCTGGGTGCTGGAAGGGTTGAAAGGCTCCTTGCTTCACACAGCTCAGGCAGATTCATGACCCCTGCGGTCTGAAGCAAGGGAGTTTATCAAAGATGAGGACAGAGAGAAACTGTGAATACACAGGCTAGAAGCAGAGACCGATCTTTCAGTGATGCCTTGCTTCACCAGCTGCTTGGAGACTGCTTTGTCATCTGCAGCCTGCATCCTGCCCTGTGGGAAGGGGTGCTCAGCGCTGCTCCCTGTGCTGGAGGAAAGGAGGATGAGAAGCTGTGTGCCAGGAGTTTACAGATGGCTTTATAGCTGATCTTCCCAGCTCGGGCAGCACTTGTTGAGCTCCCAGTTTGCTCCACAGCACAGCTCAGAGCCCTGGGAGACGGGCTGAGGGGCTCTGCGCCCACACTGGCACTGCCCAGGGTTTCTTGGGTGTGTGTGTTGGTGACCCAGCGTGCCCAGCAGCGTCCCTGCAGCCCAAGTGGATGCCACACTGCTGTATCAGAGGGTCTGGGAGCCCTTTCTGCCCCCTCCCAGTGCCAGGAGCTCAGATGCATACAGCAAGGGGGAGCAGGCATGGACTCGTGTTGGCAATCCAGGCTCTTGAGTTCATGTCTCATGCACTGAAACTGCAAGAGCGTGTAAATAAACACGTGTGCCGAGGTTCTGCAGGGTTTTGTGGACACAGGACTGTACACTCAGGTGTGTGCCTCTCTCTACGTTTATCGTCACGTGTATTTGATGGAATTAGAAGCAGGTCCTTTCTTCCAAGCCTCACACCCCTCACCTTTCCTCAGGAAAAGGCAAATATCCACAGGAGGATTTCTCCAGCACTCCTTCCAGCACTGAGCTCGCTGATGTTTAAAGCCCACGACAGCCCAGCAGCCCGTCCATCGCCTGAGCAGGTGAATCTCCAGCTGTTTGCTGGGTTTTTTCACTCCCTGCATGCTGGAACAGCCCCTCGCTCACATGCCCAGTGCACGAGCTACTCTGCCAGTCTTGGGGCTGCTCCCCAGCTCAGCAATGCTGTAATTATCTTGTGATGGACTCTCCATACAGAACATAATTGACCATCAGTAAATAATAAACAGAAGATGGGATGCAGACGGTCCTGCAAGGAGGGGAGCTGGTTGCTGAGGCACTCTGTCCTGCCTCGTATGGCTTTCTGCAAAGGAGAAATTGTATTAGTGGGAAGCACGTTTAACCAAGGATGGGATTTGTAATGGGATTTGGTGCCATTCACTGACTGCACGACACAGTAAATGTATTGGGGACAGACTAGTGAAAGAGAAAAGCTTGCTAAGGAGCCAGTGCTGCCATCCACTGAGTGTCTTCTGTTTCCTGTCCTGAGCTGCAACCTGTGTATCTTCCCAGGATGTCAGAAGCCCCTGCTCTAGAGCTTCCAGTGGCGCCAAGGGGACCCTTTGCATGGGAGCTGGGCTGTCACTGTGATGTGTAGGGAGGTATGTCTGTGCCCCACTCAGCTGTAGAGGCACTATGGGAAGGGAAATCCTTCTCTGAAGGACGGCAGATGTCGTGAGGATGGGGAGAAGCCCAGGCAAGCTAACCTGTCATTTTCTCTGTGGAGAGGAGCAGTGCAGTCTCTGGTTTACAGCCCTCCCAGGGTGGGGAAAAGCACGGGATCCAGAGCTGCACAGTGGGGTGGAAAGGCATTCCCTGCCAGACCCCCACACAAGAGGTTCCTGAACCCTGTACATGGGGCAAACAGCAAAACTAATGGCAATTTTATCTCCCCCCCCCATCACGCTTGCAGGGTCCTGCTAACCTGCATCAGGTGTGTGTCCCTCCATGGGATGAACCAGGGGAGGATACAGCGAGGCTGCTTCTGTAGCTGTGCTAACAGCAGTGGAGGTGAGAGGGGCTGGAGGGGAACTGCCCTGTGTGCTGCTTTCCAAAAGTAAATTGGGTTGGTTTAGTCTCTTGGGTTCATTGTGGAAGAAGCCCAGGGTGATGGCAGTAATTTTCTCTTGCAAATTTTCCAATATGTAATATATAATTTTTTAAAAATATCCTTGATGACAGGAAATGGAAGGCAGCAATCCATCATGTTATCCATGCCCTCCTCAAAATTACCCTCATGCTGCTCTGCTGGGGCAGGCTTAGCTGGACCAGGGTGCAGCTGGGTTCTTGGAGCAGCGTGGCCACACTGTCCTGGGGCCACCTTTCCTCCCTGCTTGCAGGGGTTCCCAAGCCCTTGTAGGTCAGTGCATATGGCCAGTGTGGTTCGGGGGGGTTGAAGATGCTCCTCACTTTGGGTACCCTACAGCTTTCCAAACATTTGTGCTGGGCCAGCAGGAGAGGCCAGGCAGTGGGCTCTGTGATGAGCCCCTCGATCCCAAGAAGGGATCCTAAGGGTTCCCAGTCTGTGGCTTGTAGGGCACCCAGTCCTAGCTGGCTGGCCATGGCTGCTGTGGTGGGTCTCTGCCAGCTTTTGGCAGGCAAGGAGGTGAGAAGGTCAGCATCCTCAGGGGCTCTACAGCACACGTACAGCTGGAAATGATCACTTCATAGATGGGGAAACTGAGGAACAGAGAGCCAAGGTATGACTCTCCCCACCAGAACTGGGGGAGGGAGTGTACAAGAGGTCAGAGCTGGGGCCAAAAACCAGCAGCCCCCACCCTGAGCTGATGAGAGGTAATGGGGGGCAGCTGAGTGCACAGGTGGGGATGCCTGGAACTCATGGCCACTTAACCCCGGCCCAGGTGTGGCTGCCTAGGGATGCTAAGTCGTTCCAGGTGAGGCAGCCCCACTCCCCGTTTCCTTTTAGGTCTTTGTTTCAGCGCAGTGCCGCTTCCTCGGGCAGTTCGCTCCGCGGGACCACGGACCCGTAGGTAAAGGGATGGGGGATGGACACGGACGCGCTTCCCGCACCGCTGTTTGCGCGAGCGGGCGGGCTGAGCCCCGCTCCCCGGCTGGGGAAGGGTTAATCGCGGGGAGCGGGGGCGGCGCGGGGGCGGGCGGCGGCGGGCGGGGAGCGCGCCCGGGCTCGGCGGGGAGCGAGGAGCGCGCCCGGGCTCGGCGGCGGGCGGATGCCGGGGCGGCTCGGGGGAGGGAAGAGCCGGGGCTCGCTGCCGCGCTCGGGCAGGGGCTGCGGAGGCATGAGAGGCCGGCGGAGCTGAGCCGAGCCGCGCCGCGGGAGGCTGAGGGGCTGCGGGAAAGCGGAGGAGTAGCTAGCGGGCGCCCGGCCCTGGATTTCCATGGTGTCGGGGACCGTGTGGATTACCCCGCCGTGAGCCGGGGAGCCGGCACCCCGAGGAGGCGGGAGGCACCGGAGCTGCGAGGTCTGGTGAGTGGCCGAGGCTGGCGAGGGTTTTCTCTCCGCGGGCGTCCCCGGCGGAGCGCGGCATCCCCGCGGCTGGGGCTCCCTCGGGCATCCCCGCTGCCGCGGCGCGGCCGGGAAGGTGCGGGGAGGCGGTTTGGGCTTGTCTCCCGGTGCCGACCGCGGCCCCCTTCCCCGCGGTTTCCTAACGCGGGTGGCACCGAGGGCTGCAGACCGCGGGGCGGTGCTCGGCGGCACCGGCCCCACCGACCGCCGCGGCGCCGCCGGTACCCGCCCGTGCCCGGGGAAGCGGCGGTGCCCGGGAGCGGCATCCGGAGGGATTCTGCCTGCGGAGCGGCGTGAGGCAAAGCCTCCGAGCCCCCGAGCTCTGCTCCTCTCCCTCCCCGGGCTGGGTTACGCGCACACAGGCGTGAGACGTGTCTGTGTCCTCGGCGGCTGCTGCCGCTCGGTCACGGTCTGGAGCGGGCGGTGCAGCGGAACAAACTCCGTTATGGAAAAGTTACTTCTGGCAAGGGGGGGCTTTATTATTTATTATAAAACACCCCTGAATCTTGGGGGGGAGGGGGGGAAATCCCCATTAAAACTTTCCTAAATCCTGACAAGGTCCTTTTGGAAAGGCGGCGGTGGGAGGGAAGGCAGATGCACTTGTGCTCCCTTCAGGGAAATCCGAACTTCCCTGTGATGGTCCAAGTCTTCTCCAGCCCTGTAGCTGCTGTGATGGCGTGTTGGTCACGGCGGAGACTGCTCTGAGCGAGCGCTGGAGGGGATGCCACGCTGTCGTCTCTCGGTGTGACCTCCGTTTAACCTGGCACGGTCAGGCATTACAGGCTTTGTCTTTATTCACGCTATGGCCAATACTGCCACGTTCCTGGAGGTGAAGTGAATGATGTTCAATTAATCTGTGTTCTAAGTGAGGTGAATAGTAAGTGGTAGAGGGGAAAAAACCTGTGTGTCTGTGACCTACAGTTCAAGGTACTGGCTTGGAGGTGAGGGAATGTGGAGTTCTCTGAGGATCATGATGTAAAAACCTACTGCTGACAGGGTTTCCCTGTTATTTGCTGAGCACTTGATGCTTCGCTGGTGGCTTGAATGTGCTTAATGGCTCTGAGCTGACTTGGGAAGATGGTCTTGTCTCTCCTCTTCTGGATGGCTTCATTGATACAGTGTCTAAAAGTTAAATCGAATGACCTACTTTACAGCTGAAAGACAGATGCCTCAGAAGAAATCTGTGCCATCTTCAGAACAGATGTTTAGCCTTTTTCCTTTAACACAGAGGTGTTAGATCCTTTAAAATGCAGTGGGGTTTTTTCCCTTTATTGCTGTCCTTTTGCCATTTGTTGTCACCTTGAGGACCCTCAGAGCTTAAATGTGGTATTTTGGGGTGGCACAAGGAACCAGGTAAAACAGCTTTGATTTAAGAAACTTGGTGCAAACGATGAGTAACCTGAACGTACAACTGCTGTTGTGAAATGGCTTGTGTGGCAAACCAGTCATCTTCCTCAACTTTTCTAACCATCTCTGTGGCGCTCGTTGCAAGAAGATAAAGTAACCTAATGTACTCATCATTGTATTCATGGGGTTGTTTGATGTAATTAATCATGGAGTTTCCCCCCCCGGCTTATAGTGCGTTTGTGCTGTGGAAACAGGTAACAGATGCTGTAAGAGCTGCACACAGCCCACCGATGTGATAGGAAGAGCTTTCCCTGTTCTCTTAACCATGCTGGGTCTTGCTCTGTGTGTTAACCCTGAGCTTCCCCTGCCTCTGAGCAGAAGGGAGCTTCAGCTGGGTGCCAGAGGGAAGGTGCAGATCTGGGCTGGCTGCAGGAGCTGGGAGAAGAGGTGGCTGCTACTGCCCCGTGCTCTTTAACTCTCTTCAGTAAATTGCATTAGTATGTGACAAATTGGCTTGCAAAGCAGCTAAATGGAAATGACATTTGGAGCAGTTTGCCGAGCAGACCCTGTGGTGTCTCTGGGAAACGTGATTTGTGGTACCTTCCCGAGATCCCTAATTTAGCTACTGCTGTAAGACCTTCCAGAACTTACTTTGGGAGCTCCTGTTGTAGCTAAACATGGGAGTCAGGAGTGTGTCTTGGAATAGCTGCCCAAAAGCTAGGAGAGATGTAGATGCTGACTGTCTCCGTGCCTCAGGCAGCTTGTGTTGAGGAGCTGAACTGGGGAAGAAAGCAAATGCTGATGGGCAGAAGCTGCACGGGGCTTGTGGCGGGGAGGCTTAAGGTAGGAAGCTGTGCTTGCTCTTTGGTGTCAGCTTGATGCTTTCTGGAGGGAGCTGGGCTGCATCTCGGACGTACCTTTGTTCCACTGAGGTGCTTTGAGCCGCTCTCCGAAGAGCGGACCCTGCTCCGCCGCATCGGGGAAGCGTTGCACCTGCTGCTCTCCGCGCCTCTGTCTGAACCTGGCGGTGATCAAGCTGTTTTAATTGGCCCCTCTGCAGTTTGAACAATAAATATGTAATGGGGGGGAGAGTGCTTGCCCCCCTCCCCTGCTCCGCGTGGCGCTGAGGCTGTCATTTTTGATGGGGAAGCGTGTGCTCTCTGCCTGCCTCGTCCCTGCACGCTTGGGCGATGCGCTTCGCTCCTGCTCCAGCCCGTCTCCTACGGCGTGTGAAAACCACGCTCCCCCATCTGTGTTTGGCATCCTTAAAAAGGGGAAAAGAAGAAAAAAAGATGAACCTGAGCAGGCAGTGCTCCAGAGACAGCCCCCTTCACTTCTCTAAACACTCCTGATTATTCAGCTAATCTTTATTTCATGGGCCTGTTACAAGAAACACAAACGGGGGAGAAAGTAGAAGGCGGTGACACATTTAAAATACACAAGAAAAGTGCTGGCAGGAATATAATCGTTCTTATTCCAGCGATATGAAATATTTATGGGCCTAACTTGTGGCAAGATTCTCATATCCCCCCTCCCCTACTTTTCCCAAAATGTTTTCCCCAGGAAAACAGTAACTGGGGGGTGCTGGCTGTGCCAGCAGAGCCCTGTGTCCCATCCTCTGACACTCCCCTCCCCAGCTGTCTGCAGGGCAGGGGTACCCAGCTGTCCACATGCAGCCGGGCGCAGTGTCTGTCTGTCTGTCCATCCCCATGGAAGGGGAGCTGGCCAAGCTGCCCAGCTCGCAGGGGAGCAGAGCATTGTGTTACAGTCTGTTAACTCCAAATAATTCCGAAGCGTCCCCTCGGCGAGCCTGTGAAAAGCCCCCTTTGAGGTGCCCGTGTTTTGTGGGAGCCTGCTGCTCCCTCGGGGCATTCTGCTATTAATTCATTAGATCTGAGGGGGTTTTCTCTCTTTCCCCTCTTTTCTCCCTTCCCCCCCCCCCCCCCCCCGGCAATTCAAACAGTGATGAATGGACAGAAATCCCTCAAGGGAAACATTTTTTCACTTAGTTACAAAGATTTCATGGCTAATTAGAGTAAATGTGGTTTTTAGAGTGTTAATCTCTTAACCAGCTTGGCTAGGAGGCCACGCTGCAACAGCAAAGGTGAGGGCAGAGGGGGACTAAGGGGGGAAAAGGTGCCACCAAGTTCTTCCAGGGGCTGAGCCACAAGTGCCACTGGCTGGATTGGCTGTGTCTTCACCACCAAGAGCATCCCACCCTTAGCTTCACTAATTGGGTGCCCACCATCCCTTACTGGGGCATGGTGCAGGGCAAGAGCCCAGACTGGGAAGGAGCTCTGGCCTGAGGAGGCTATGAGCTCTTTGTCCCCAAAGGGAGCGGTGCTGAGGGAGCCTCTGGGATGAAAAGCCGAGCGGGAACAAAAGCAGAATTGAGGGCAGCGTGCTGTCCTGGGGCTGCAGAGGCGGCTGCCGGGGGCTTGTGTGCAGAGTCTTTCTCTGCAGTGAAAATACACGTTTGCTGGGTGGTTTAGTGCTGGTGAGGGAGATGGGCTGTGGCATCACCCGGTGATGCCTCTGGCCAGGCCCCCCACGTGCTGCTGTGCCCACCCGGTTGTGGGGTGGCTGTGATGCCTCCAGCCCTGTTTTCTCAGTGGGTGCTTAGGATTGCTGGTGAAGGACATGGTCCTGGTGGCACGCTGTTGTCCGAGGTGGATGTTTTGCTGATGAAAGCCATCCCCCTTTGCTACTGAGAGGGGGATTTATCCTTGATGTCTGCTGTTTGCTTCCCCCTGGCTCCAGTCCTTCCCGTCTGTGCTGCCTCCCCAGCATCTGCCTTCCCAGCCTGGGTTTGACTTCGCCCCAAATCCTCTGAAAAAGGTTTGGAGGGCGTAGGGGAGCGGTAGGAGCATTTTGCGAGCCGGGTCCCCTTGCAGCCCACTGCCCAGCCTGGGCAGCAGAGCGAGCCGGCGGCTGGTGCAGAGAGCCGGGGAGGGGATGGGAGTGGGATGTGGGCTTGAAATTCCTCCTCATCCCACTAGAGGGGATCCTCTGGATCGGGCTGGCGGAGCCCACTGGAAAATGATCATAAACCCAGCCAGCGGCTGGCAAAGCTGCGCTGAAATACAGCCTCTGGCTGGGGTGGGAGCCCCGGCCCTGGGATGGGACCCCGAGTTATGGGTGCTGTGGGTCTGACCGGTGCTTTGCTGGGGGGAGTGGGAGGGTTTTGGTGCCTTTCAGGCATTCCCACCTGAGGCTGGGTGGCTGTGGCTGCCTCTTCCCACTCCTCTCCCAGGAAAGCGTGTCTCCCTGGTGTGACTTGTGGCTCCCCTGCCCAGTGTGGTCTGAGCCCAAGCACTGGGAGCTGGAGGGGGGTGTGAGGCTGAGGCTGCTCTCGCAGGGTTTGACCAGGAAACCACAAGTTTAGCAGACACCTGAGTGCATCGTGCGTCAGTGATGGGTCTGATCTGCTGTGTGTTCTCTGCTGCTGGATTTGGAGTCTGAGTTACGGTCCATCCCTGCAATTCAGCTGCCCAAGTGATGCTGTCAGCCTGGCGTGGGCTACCAGGATGCTGGCTGCTGCGTGGGGGGGTTGCTGCTAGGCTCAGGGTGCTGGGAAAGAGGTGCCCTCCCCTCTGCTATCGGGTAGAGCCCATCTCACATTTCTCACTGTAATCGCAGCTTCTGTTTGGGTGAAATGGACCTGGAGGTGATGATGGGGGGCTGGGGGGTGGGGTGGGGGTGGTATAGAGTGAGATAAACATATTGTATTATGAAAATTTAATCCTGCTTTGCCTGGGCTAAAACTCTGTTCAGAGCAGGAGATAAAAAGGCATCAGAGTCACATTATAAAAACAGTCCAGATCCTCTCAAAAGGCAGAATGATAGCAAGCCAGGGCCCTGCCATGCCAGGGCAGCAGCACCTCCCTGTGTGGCATCGGCCCTGCCCCAGACCACCCTGCCCACAGCATGGGCAAAGCTCTGTGCTGGAGGCACACTCAGTACCATCTCCTCACTTGGCAGAGGAGACAGTCCTTCCAAGGCACAGGTCTCCTGGGGAATTCTGTTCCCCAGCAGATGTGTTTTGAGCTCCCTGCGTGATGTGGCAGCTCCTCTGGGTTCCTTACAGTCACGGTGTGGAGGGACAGCCCTGTTGTTTGAGGGGCTTCTGTCTGCTGGGCATCTCCTGAAGCTCAGGGGACCTGGAGAGGCTCTCTGCTCTCCGGAGGTCCAGCCCACCCTGGCCATTCCCTCTGCCCTTCTGATGGGATGGATGGCAGTGACTGTGGGAAGAGCCCAGAGCCCATCCCCAGCCTCTTGTAATTTTGGTGAGGGATCCGAGGGTCCTGTGGAGGACTCTCTGGAGCCAGCCTGGAGCCAGTTGCATGTTGTGCTTGGTGTGAGGGTGGCTTCTCAGGCAGGAACATCCCTTGCAGCCCTTTTCCTGCTCCGGCACCGCTTCCCCGCTTCATAAAAGTGAAAGGTGATGTCTGAGTAAATATTACACTGACCTCTCACCTCGCCTCCTCCCGCTGCCTCTGCTCCTTTCTCGGGGCTCATTAACTGAGCCGCCACTGACCCGGGGCTGTGCTGCTGAGGAGGGGGCTCAGCGCCGTGCTCGGAGTGTGGCAGGGGCTCGGCACTGGAGCGCCTTGCTGCTGGGAGCTGCACGGGAAGGGCAGTGTCCTTCCTGGCTGCTGCTGAGACTGAGCCTCTTCCCGAGCGTGGTAAGTGGATGTTAGATCAGCCTCTGCTTGGGCTTGGCTGGGAGCTGCTCCTGGGAGCATCACGGGCTCGCTGGGTGGGTGCTGGTGCCACGTAACACTGAAGCTGGGCTTGTAGCCCAGCTGTGACTACTGATGCTGGTGGGAGCAAGGAGAGGTGCTGATTTATGGTGGTTCTGCTCTAGCAGAAGCCTCTGTGAAACAACTACAACAGCGAGACCCTGTGTGAGCAGGAGGCTGTTCAGAGGGGTGGGTGCAGGCAGAGTTGAGCACGGACCTCTGTCTCTCCGGGGTGACTTGGAGGGGGTGGGAGGGCTCCCTGGGGCTGGACTGGGAGCTCCTGCATGCCATGGCTTCCACTGGGGCATGGGGCTCGGTGATGGGGAGGAAGCCCTTGGGATGCTCAGACAAATCTTGCTCCGCTTTCCCAGCGGAGGGATGGTGGGATGGGGGAGCGCCAGTCCGTGGAGAGGCGACGGCAGGGAAGGTGCAAGGAAACAGCTTATTTTGCGTTCAGCTCCTGGCTGAACTCTTGACAGCGCTGGGAAAAGAGCAGTTTGAATTCCCGCAGCAGCTCAGTGTCAGCCTCTGGAGCCCCACTTCCCTGTGCCGTGTCTTGGGAAGCTGCACGGTGCTGGAGAAAACAGGAAACCTCTGGGGCAGCGCTGGGCTGCTCCTTGCTCACTCTGCTGCCCGTGACGCGCGCTGGGAAGGAAGCGGATCCACCACGGCTGGTCCAGGAGCCACCGTCAGCCCCTGAGTCAGCGTGGAGCGAGTTCCTCGTGTTGTTTCCAGGCTCAGTGAGCCTGGGAGCAAATGCCTCCTGGAGGGATTTATGGGCAGTTTTTCTTCCACAGCAGTTTCATGTCATTGGTGAGACAGAGCTCGGAGCGATCCCGATCCCTCGCGTGTGGCACGCTGGGGGTGCTGCAGGAAGCTGGGCATCCAGTGAGAGAAGGGCAGGAATCCAGAGCGTGCTGGGATTTTCCTCGGTGCTCAGGCTTAACGCTGCCTTAGTCTGTTAACCTGGGAATGAACTTCCGAAAAGTGAGTTTGAGATTAATTATGGTACTGGTAACGGAGGCTCTGGGTTCTTTTTCTTTGCTTCCTGACTGCTGGGCTCTCAGTTTGTCTTGTCAAGATGTGTTTTGTTTACAGCTCAAAGTGGCCGTTTCCCCACCGCCAGGAATGGGAAGCTGAGGTTCTGGGAGTTGCCTCTTGGAAAGGCTGGTGCCACGATGGGCGTACGTGTGGCAGTGGCAGGGTTACACCCTCCCAAGTCCTGAAATGGGTGGTTTCCCACTTCTTGGAGAACATCAGCGACCCTGGCAGACCAGTTCCTTGCCCAGGTAGCCAAATCCGAGGGATTCACATGTAGCTGGCTCATGTGAAGAGCTTTGTTCCTAGTGGCTGCTGTAGATTTATTGATGTCAGGGCAGAGAAATGGTAAGTTGGCTGCTTAACAGGGATGTTACAGTTCAAGTCCATAAACCACACAGGCTGTCTCCTCTACTCATTCATTTGCCAAGTCCCCAAAAAGTCTCACTGACAGGAGCAGAGGATGGAGCACTGCCCTCCTGATCATGTTTCCTGCCTTTGCTGGTTTATGTCACAGCCTGTGATGTTATTTAAACAAACAAACAAAAAAGAATCCCGTGAATTTCCTTTTCGTGTGTGCTGGAAGTGTGAAGAGCTGGGGTGGGGAGGAAAGGGGAGCATGCCTGGAGGCTTCCTAACTGGCTAAATTATTCTTATGCTGAAGATTTGCTGTCTCAGGTTTTAAATCTATGTTGAAGCTAAAACATGGGAGCTCCTGCCTTCCTGGGCATCTGGAGGCACCGAGCATCAATGGGGAACAGGAGCAGGGCGAGGTGCTGGCAGCAAACCCCCAGCTCGGAGGCTGACTCCTGCGAAGCTGTTACCAGTGATGCTGTGAGGTCAGGGACAGCTGGCTGCAGCTGGGTGTACTCTTAGCATCACGGTTGTCCAGGGCTTTGCTGAGGGGTGTCTGGGTGGTTGTAGCAGGTATCTGCTTGATCAAAATTTGCTTGGCCCCAAGGAGCCCTGGTGGGTCTGGGAATCGTCTGTGGAACATGGGGATGGACTGCAGCCCCCGCATATTTCTTCTGCTGTTCTTGTTTCATGTAGTGTTGATGCTGAGGGCACAAGTGAGACCTTCCTTCGTTCAGCCACTGACCCCAGGAGCTGTAGGGCAGCTGGACAGACCAGCCTGCTCGCCGAGGGCAGGAGCTAGGAGCAGGATGGCTTTTCTTGGGGTTATTCTGAGCCAGTTCGTGGCATATTGAGTATTTCCAAAGATGCTGATTATGTCTTTGCAAGGAGAAAAAGGTCTTCCCAAAATCTAGAGTGAGCTCAGTGGGAGCAAGAGCTCCTCAGAGTCTGCTTTGGAATAAGAGATGCTTCTGTGTTTGCCCTAAACCTTCTAAAACTTCCAGCCTTTGGTGCCTACCCCTCCCTCTGTATTTCCAGATCAGTTTAAGATTGCGAAGCATCATCCGTTGTGTTGCAGAAGCTGGAAGGGCCAGATGAAAAACGCCAGCAGAAAGCAATCTGCCTGGCTGGGAGATGGTGCAGCAGCCAAAGGTCCACTGCAGGCTCCTCCTCTCCCAGTTGCAGTGGCTTCTCTGCAGGTTGTAAGGAGTTAATCACGGTGGTGATGCTTAGCCCTTCTCTGATCAGTGGACTGTGGTGTGTTTGGCTCCAGGGGCAGCTGAGGAGCCTTATGGAGCAGGAATTGTTCAAGGCTCGTTCGGTGGTCACAGGTTTAGGCTGCCTTTAAAAATCTCATAGCAACCCGGGAGCGTGGGCAAGCACTCTGGAGTTGGCTGGAAGAAAGAGGCAGGAGCCCTGTTGCTTGTCCACTGGGATATAATAAGGTGCTGTACAAGTGCTTGTGTAACTCAGCTTTTCAAGGCATAAACTGTGTGACGGGGGTAAATCCTTTCCATCGGTTCCACCACATCAATGTCCTGACTTGGAGGTGGCCACAGCTTGTCCTGGGCTGAGCTGAGAGCTGCTAGAACAAATCCTCAGAAGGAAACAAAAGCAGGGGCTCTTTTAAAGGCCTCCAAGGATGTTGTATAACTTGGTTTGGGTTTTTTTAATAAAAAACTAAGCCCTGCCCAGGGTACTGGGTCACTGGAAGGCTTGAGCTGGGGAGGGACAAGTTGGGTGGGATGGGACTGATGTTGCACGTGGAGATTTTAACTTCCAAGAGGGAATCTATTGGGATGTTTGGGTTGTTGGGGTTTTTTTAACCTTCGCTTCCTTACAGACTTGTTTGAAATGAGCTGTATCCCAATCCTATTAACACGAGATCTAATTTACTTTTAAGTAAAGCCAGGGTCTCCCTGGGTGGGCGTCCTGCCTGCGCAGGGCTTTGGGCAGCTCACCTTCCCTGCCAGCTCCCACACTGCCCTTTGCGTGAGCTCAAAGACCTATTGACAGCCAAACGATTTTGACTTAATTTCCTTCTTGTCCCAGGCTTTTAAAAAAAGAGCGTTCCACCTCCCCCCACCTCACAAACTGTGTGGATCTTAACATGAGAAAAAGTAAAATATTGACTCATTTGTTCATCCCTGACAATTGGTGTTGCGCTCGCTGCGAGTTTCCATTATAAACATGACACTTTGCCAGATTATCTGCTTTAGCCATCGTGTTGCTGAAGAGGATATGGTATTAATTTCCTTGTCGTTTAGTTTTTCTCGTGTACGTGGGATCGTTTGGGTAACGGTGCTGTGAATCTTAATGTGAGTCTTGGGGCTTTGCTTCTGGCATCTTAAAAAGCAACAGAGGCAGCGCTGAGGGATGCTGGAGAATGCACTGCTTTTCCTCAGTGGAAACGTGGTTTCTTTTTGCTCAGGGGGCCTCAGTGCTCTTTCAGTGGGAGTTCTGTACCTTCCAGGCCACAGATGGCTCATGATCATTGAGTTTGTCTTGCTCATCAGGACTGTGGGGGCAGGTAGAAATGTTTTGTGGCTCTAGAAGAACTATTTGTGGCTGTAGAGGAGACACAACCTGTGCTGATTCTCACGTGTGTGTCGCTGTGTTCTGCTGTATTTTGTAGAGTGAACTCCTTCGTGGCTGCAGCCTTCCTTTGGGCTGCCAGAGCATCGCTGAGTCTTGCACCAGATTCAGCTCCAGCATCATTCCCTCTTAGATCCTCCATATGTTCTGTGGAGTCAAGGAAACTTCGTTATGGGCTCAAGAAAACTTCCTTACTGGTTCTTAACTCATCAGAGCCTCAGTGATGTGTCTGCTTGGGGTGATGAGGTGGTGTTGATCTGCACAGGTTGCAAGTGCTGGTCCGTACTCAGGCTTCTGCAGGGCTCCTGTGCTGCTGGGGGAGGTGGGAGTGGAAGGATGGGGACTGCTGCTTGTAGTCAGATGCTCCGGGTCCAGGGTGAGACCACTTCCACAGAGGAGCCCTGGATTAAAGGGTGTGCAGGGAGCTCTGCAAGCAGGCTGGCTGCATTCCTGTGAAATATGGCCTTACAAGTCCTTGAAGGATTTATTGTTTTCCGGGCGCTGCTGGATCCAGCCCGATAGGCTGGATATAGGAAGGAAATGACTCAGTTGCTCTACAGACAAGTGCAGCTTTGAAATTCAGAGAGGCAGGAGACAGCTGAGAGGCTCCAGCTCATTCCCATCGGGAGCTGGGTCCCTGTGTGTCTGTTACTCTTTGTGCCCAGCACTTGGGGGTTGCAGCGGGTGGGGAGGGAGGAGGCTCTGCCGGGCTGTGGCCACGCTGAACTGGCCGATGCCTCCAAACCCTGCGGTGTGAGGACACCATGGGAGAGCAGGTGATGGCGAGTGGAGGAGGGGAAGGCTGTCAGCACTGCTGCAAGGCCCTGTGCAATGGTGGGAGCAGCTGCTGGGCTCCATGCCTGCCTTGCTGTTGCCAAATGATTGCTGTGAGGGGGTTGGTGTGGGCCATCACTTGCAGTGTATGGGCTCTTGGGTTTTCCACAGTGGTTTCCCACCCACACCAGTGTGGAGAAGCACAGTGATTGTCCCTCTGGGTGAGCTGTGAGAGGAATTGGGGAGCTCTGCCTTCCTGTGTCTCCTGACCTCTTCCCCACTGAGGTGTCCAGTCGATCTTTAGCCTCATGCAGTAACTGCTGGCTGATGTCAGATGTGGACACGAGCAGATGCTTTCTCCATCCTATTGTCAGCTTGGCTGCAGAGAGAAGTTTTAAAATGACAGCGAGATCCTTAGCAAAGGAACAAGAGTTGGTGTTAAAAATAAAGAAAACAAGACAGCTTGTTTCATCTAAACAGAAGGGTTATTAAACAGGCTTGAATTAATCAGTTGATCTGCCAGAGCTCTGAAATTGAAAAGCAGGGCAGAGGAGCGTGGAGCAGATGAGAAGCCACTTTCTCGGGTAGCTGTTGATGCCCAAGTGCTGCGGGAGAGGAGATGATGCTCAGTTGATGGTGGAATGGAGCTGAGATGGCTCCAGGCTTCGGTGGCTCCTTGGCTACAGCTCCGAGCACAAGGCTGGGGGCACCTGGCTCTCAGATCTGGGACTCTGCTGGGCACTGAAGCTCGAGACCCGCTGGGATCCTGCCAGCAACCAGCCGCTGTCCCTGCAGCTGTGCGATGGTCACCACTGGCTGTGCTTGGTGAAGCAGCCTGGGCAGGGTTTGGAGATGCTTTATGTTTCCCAGGGTTCAGGCACCTTGAAACGCTTCCAAAATCTGCCTCGAGTGCCCCGGTGATGCTCTTTAAAGGGCAGGCAGGCCTGTGTGAAGAGCCTTTGAGAGGTGAAGGCGCTGATAAAGCTGGTGTTGATTGCAGCTCATAGCACATACTTCCACTAAGACAGGCCTGACGAGGGCTGGTTAATGGTCCCTGAAGGGTTCTTCAGTGCGGTGTGGCTCTCTCCTGCATCAACCTGTCTGCTTCAGTTTGGTTGTTAATTTAAGGGCTTTTTCACTTGTGTTCTGCCTTTCCAAATCCCTGTGATCCCGTGGCAGTACCTGGGTAATCATTTCTTCCACTTCTGTGGTGGGAGTGCCAGCATTGTGATGGGCAGCTGAAGTCTGGAGCAAAGCAATGAGCCCCAGGGATGAGCTTCTCCCTTGGTCTCTTTGTACCCCGATGGCTCCTGCCTGGTTTGGTACCACCCCTGCCCTCCCGGTGCGATGGGGGAAGGTGCAGCGATAGGAGCCAGCGTGATGGCCTGTGGCTGTGCAAGCTTGGCTCAGGGGGTTATTGCTCCTAATCTGGAAAGATAAATCCCGTTCTGGAGTGGCCTGGAGCATCGTAGCCAGTCCACACCTCCCCAACGGGGAAATGTGCCTGAGTGTGTGCACAGGCAGTGGCGTGTTCTTAATAATTTCAGTGCTGCTGGCTGAGTGAAATCTATAGCTGCACAGTTGGGGATTCAGCATCTCAGAACCTAATTTTAACAAATGTACAATTTCCTGGTTTACTTAGGTAACAGCACTGTGGCTACTGTGTAAATACATCTGGCTGCCGTAGGGAGTGTTGGGGATAACGAACACCACGCGCCGTACAGGGCTGGCACAGCCAAAGGATTTCTGTTTCAGGATTTCTGTTTAATGGAGTGGCTGGGGACCCATTTAATTTGAAGCTGGGGTTCTTTGCTTGCCTGTGGTGCACTTGGAGTGAGGCCAGGAGAAGCTGCTGCTTATTTTTCTCCTCCAGTTTGGTGGCCGCTCTGTGATCTTCCCTCGTGCTGCACTGTGATGCTCTCTCGTAGCAGATGGCAGCTGGATGTCACCTGGAGAGTGTGCTGGGCTGGGGAGATAAAGCTCCTGGCTTTGCTACTGGGACCTTTTGGCTAGCCTGGGGCACATCGTTTAGCTGTTTAATCTGCTTGCACCGAAGGTCATCACCCATTAAATCCT
The DNA here is from genome assembly GCA_020800305.1 of Porphyrio hochstetteri. Classification (NCBI taxonomy): domain Eukaryota; kingdom Metazoa; phylum Chordata; class Aves; order Gruiformes; family Rallidae; genus Porphyrio; species Porphyrio hochstetteri. The sequence goes on along the minus strand of CM036930.1, from coordinate 6,372,835 downwards.
ATTTGGTTCAGAAGGAAGTCGGTGAATAGTGAAATGATGTTCAGGTACACCAGGGAAGAGGGTGGGTAAACCTTGGTCTGTTGGGACTGGGGTAAGAAACTCAAAAAAGCACTTTTTAAGTGACATAATGACTTGGATTGCCTGAGTGGTTGTGGACTCTCTCTCTAAACCATCTTTAGGGACCTCCAGAGACAGCACGATGCCAGAGCTGGTCCTTGCAGCAGGAGGCTGGATGAGCGAGTCACAACTTTCTGGCCACAAACTTTTACCATTCAGCCTTATTCGAAGCCAGTGACCAGTTCTCACAGGTTTGGATGCAACTGAGACATCCCGAAACTTGAATAAACCAGCCATGAAACTGAACAAGTGTTAAACTTCCCCTTTGTGTCATACTGCAGTGCAACCAGGAAAATAAGGATCTGTTCCGCTTCGGTGCGTGGTGTTGTCACCAGCCTTGGGTCTGTCCTCAGGGACTGCCTGGTGAATAAAGTCCCCTTTTCCCAGCACCTCTCGGGATGTGAGGTAATTTATAAGCTATTTCACAGTGGTGTATTTGGAGCTCCATAGCTGCCAGCTGGGGCTGCTCACATAGCAGGTGTCAAGTATCAGTGCAGGGAGAGAAGAAGGTGTCTCATTTCTGCCCCCTCTGTGTCCTGGGCTGATGATGAATTTTTTCTGGATGTCTTTTAGGGTTGGGGAGTTAAATGTCTCCAGCTGCAGTGCACAGCTGGGTGTGAGGCACAGCTGTGGTCCTGCTTTAGACTTGCCAGAGGAGCCAGTGCTCCCTTAGAGACGGTTGATGGTTTTGTCAGTGTTGAAGAAACGCCTCCTTGATGTGTCTCGGGGATGTTTCAGCATCCTTGGGGAGGTCAGGAGTAACAGAGCCTGTGTTTGCTTGTCACCACTGTCAGGGGGAGAGAAACCCTGCACTGTGGAGCAGTCTCTGCTCAAGATGTGAAATGAGATGCAGCAAGAAGTGTTAAACTGGTCCCTGATGCCCACTTAACGACAGCAGTTTATGCCTGGTACCTCCCTGTTGAGCCTTCCATCCATTGAATGCCTGAGTGCCCCATGTCTGAGGGGGTTATACCCGTTTCACAGGTGGAACAGCTGAGGCAAAGAGGAACAGGACTTGCTCAGGTCTATTCAAGTCTGGGACAAAGCTAGGAGTACTGTCTGACTACAGGGCAGGGTGCTGTGCTCTCCAAAATGCGGTGGCAAAGGTGGGTCTCTCCCTGGGGTTTTCTGTTCCTCTCTACCCCAGACCTGTTGGGATGTGTGTACCCACACATGTGGGAGAGGTGACTGATCCACTGTGCCCTGTATAAACAATGTCCCCAGTCTGGACAATATGAACACATTTTGTGCATAATTCATGCAGTGGTGTTTGTTATCAGGGAAATGCCTTTCCATGGCTGGGCTTCGTTCTTCCCCTCCTCTTCCTTGTCCCAGGGCTGGAGGAAGCAATAATCACAATACTGTATTTTGCCCTCTTAACTCTTTCTCAGAAGGCTGGAGAACCTGTCGAATACCATCCCTGTGAATAAGCAGCCCTGGGGAAGTGGGGATGCAGCTCCCAGCTGCGGTGCGGGGCTAGGTGCTGCCAGGGGGCAGTGGAGCTGGGGGGGAGGGGGGTGAGGCAAAATAGGGGGGTCTAGCCTGATAGCCACAGGGTTCAGCATTGTGGGTTATGCTTTAGGAAAGGCTTTGTTGTCCCTGTGGTTCGGTACCCTCTGCAGGAGCCTGAGGCCAGCATCTCGCTGGTGATTTACTACCTGCTCCTACTGTTGTTTTAGCCAAAATATTCTCAAAAATCCACCACCAAACATCCAACACAATGCAGGAAAAGGCACTGGGAGCCCTCCCCAGTGCTTTGTGTTGCACAACTGGAGTTGCTTTACATCAAGCTGCTGGTAACTCCAGCTGGAGTCAAGCTGAAGCAAACAAATGAGCTGGCTACTGTGTGGTACCTGGGTTTAACCCCCCCAGCTGCTGCCCCTCAGCCTTCCCTGGCCCCACCATTGCAGTGTGGGATGGGGAAATCCTCTGCACAGGGTTCAAATGTGCTGGAGAGAAGAGGCGAAGATGCTGCTGAGAGCAGGGAAGGGACTTGAGGGGGGGCCCAGCAACGTGAGGCTCATCTGGCTGCTGCAGCTCATCCGAGGAGGCAGGACTTGAGACCCAGACCTCTGATCCAGGCTGGAAAGGTCCCAGGGCTGAGAGACGCTCGGTTCAGTTTGGCTTAGAGCTTTTGTCTAATTAAACCAAAACAACCACCTAATTATTGTCAGATCTTCCTCCATAGCTGACAAATGAACATCACTTCCAAGGGGATAGATCCCGACAGCAGCTTTAATGGCTAGGAAATGTTTCCTAGAGAAAATTCCTGTGGGACTCTGGGGGGGATGCAGACCCAGCACACGTGGTCTCACTTGCCATGAAGAAATGGCCAAACTTTGGGCTTTGTTCCCTCATTCCAGCCCGCAGATACAATACAGGGCCAACACAAAAAGAAAGGGTCAGGCTGGTTCAAGGGTGAGGCTGTTCCAAATGGCTTGCTCGTGGTTTTCAGTTGATAGTGTAGCTTGCCCTTGGGTGACCCTTGAGATAATTCCGGGGGATTTCTGACAGCCTGGTGACCTGCAGAGGAGGTCAGCAGAGTGAGCCAGCCCATCACCCTGCTCCCAGCCTTGCAGCAATGAATCTTATTTGGCTATAAAAAGCAAAAAGGGCAGAATCCACCTCCAGCTTAGAAAGCAATCATGGGCACAGAAACCCCTCCCTGCCAGCTCTGTTGTTTCTCAGTAGGCTTCATTCTCCCAGTTCTCCAAACCCCTGTGGCCTTAGGATAAAACCCACAGTGGGGTTTTATCACTTGCTCTGCTTCCCCCTTTGTGGGGTGCTCAGGGAGCTCTGGGGTGGGAGTGATGCAGGGAGAGCCAGGGAAAAGCATGTGGCCTTGGATCCGGGGAGCTGGGGCAGGGAGGATGGGGTGAGGATGCTGTGGGTACCGGGTGCAGGTGTTTGCTGCATCCCAGAGGAGCCGGGGCTGTAGGAGCTGTGCCCTGTGGAGGGGATGGAGTGTCCCAGGCACTCAGGAGCAGAGGAGATGGGGTTGGGGGGGGCTGTGTATAAATTACTGCTCAGGAGACCAGCCCAACCCCAAAAGCAGCGATACCGGCACCGTGGAGCAAACGCAGCTGCTGCGATGGTGACATCAAAATTGGTCCTTTGATCCTTCATTTTCCACAGGAGATTCTCTTCTGGGTTTTGCTTTAATTTTCCTTTTTTTTCCCCAGTTTTTTTATGTGCATAAACCACCACTAATGACAAACTGTGGTGCCCGTGAGTGAGTGACAGCTGAATTAAGAGAAATGACTAATCGGCCTCCTGAAGCCCTGTCGCATGGAGATTAAATGAGCCCTTTTTTCTTCCCCCCTCAATGAGAATCATGGGCATTTGAATAATAATATTATAGTCTCCATTAGGATGACAGTGGGGGAAAAAAATCGGCTCAGACCTGTGATTATTCCTTCAATCTAATAATTATTTAAATACCAGATAACTCCTTTCAGCCTAATTGAGGCCTTTCAGCTGCTTGGGTTTATATTGTGTCCCTGAATTTACTCTCTCTTTCACCTTGCGTTACTAATAGCTTCAGATTGCTTTTAGGGCCATATTTTAAACTTGCTTCAACCAAAAAAAAAAAAAAGGGAAAATTAATGGTCAAATAGCAGGCAGGATTGGAGTTAAAATCAGCCCCTCTCCTGTTTGCCTGGTGTTTAACTCCCCAGCTGTACTTGGCCATCCCCAAACTCCTCTGCAGGGGTTTCTGGCCACGTTTGGGATCTGTATCACTGAGCACTGGTATAATCCATGTCTTGCACCCACACCTTGCTCCCGTGGCTGGATACTTGGGGTAACGGGGAGCTGATGTGGAGCTGGGGATGGACTGTGGTCCCCTGGCTTGTTTGGGCAGGATGTCAGCTCAGGGCTGCGCTCCATCATCTTCAAATAACGTTTTAAGGTGCAGGTTCTTCTTCCTGAATGCTGTCTCTTGCTTTTGGCAGTGGCTGCTCCCAAATACTCTGGAAAACCTTCTCTCTAAGGCACTGCAGAGAAGTTCAGCTCTGGCTGACAGCTCTGCTGCACGGCAGCTCCTGACCGGCTCCGGTACCGTCTGAACCGGGACGTGCCCGAAGCCAAGAGCTTCTCTCATCCCATACCTGTGTAAGGCTTAATTGTTTAGACTTGATAACTTTTAGCCTGCACTGGTCTTTTGTCCCGTTGCAAAGTGAGACCTTGCTGGAAAGGTGCTGTGCAGGAAGGCTGTGTGCTCCCCCGTCTCTGTCGCTTTCGGGACTTCCCCTGGACCAGAATATTCCATCCCAGCAGCACCTCCTCTTCTCAGAGAATGAGAAACTGAGGGGGGCTTTAATTTGGGGCTCTATATTTTTGGTGCTCTGCCGCTGCCCTGGCTCTGGTGTGGTTCTCCTATACCTGCAGAGCTCATGCTGGCTTTGCTGGGCTCCCCTCGAGCCCCCCACATGGCGTGGGGTTCCCCGGTGTTTACAGGAGGGTGCCATGCTGCTGGCTGGCATCTCCCTGCCAGCGACACCCTAGCATTAGTGGGCAGGGTGGAGAGCCTTCCTCTGAGCTGAGGCCTTCAGGAGCAGTTTGATTTGCATCCTTCGGAAAGATTCTGGATTTGGAGAACACATTTGGGGTGTTGGCTCCAAAATTGAAATGAGGTGAGCCAGGGAGGTCACCCTGGTTCTGGAGGGGCAGTGTGGGCAGCTGCTTTCAGCCACAGCCATCCAAACAGTGCTAAGAAACGTGGCTGTGAGAGGGAAACTGCTTCAGCCGGAGGTGGGAATTAAGAGACTGGAAATAAGAAACAAGCAGGTGAGGAAACGCATCCCTGAGCAGAATGAGAAACCCATTACTGTGCTCCTTCTCCTGTCTCCTCAGTGACAGGGATGTGCAGCCCGGGCACAGGGCTCCTTTGTCACCTTGCAGAAACACCCATGTCTGCTCCTGGCGTTAACAAGCCTAAAGAACAGCCGCTTGGTGACAGTGCTCAGGAGCTCAGGGTAGGGCTTTACCAGTGTGTGGTTCCTGACCCAACCATGGGTGTGAAGGCAGCAAGCAGTTTCTGCCTGAAGATCCCCTACAGAGGCACTTCTGGCTCTGGGGAGGGGTAGAGATGCTGGCAGCTCTGGTGTGTACATGCTCAATGAACTTGCCTGCATGAGACTCCTTCCTCAGGTTTCCAAATTAAATCACAGAGGATTTGAAGGTAGAAAACACCTCTTATTTCCTCTGTTGCTTCCAACAACATACCCTGCAGGAGACATCCTTTTAGCCAAGATTGCAGATTGATGGTTGGGTGTGTGAGCTGCGGGCTTTGTCTTGGGCTGAAGCTGATTATCCCCTCCCATGGCTGAGCAGACTACATTATAAACAGCTAAACCATGTAACCAATTAACACACAGAGGCTGAACCAAGTGGCAAAACATCAAGCCTGAACTGTTTAGGAATAAGTTAGGAGACCTGCTTAATTCTTGTTGGGCTTAGAAATGTCCTCACTTTATCTGAAGGACTGTGTAGTTAGAAAGCCTCCTTTGAATTTTATCTGCAGGGCACACTGGGTCTAATCCTTTGCTCTGTGTGTTTCTTTTCTTTCCCCAGAACCATGTGAGGGACATTGCTGGGGCACAGGACACGTGTGGGGAACACGGAGTTTGCCTTTCCCAGGATGGATCAGAGGAGGAACTGGCCTCGGGTACCAGACTCCGATGGCTGGTCGGTGGCTTTGCTCTGTCTCTTCCTGGCATCTCTCTCCCGAAATGTGTCCAGCAACGCCTCGTTCAGCACTTTCCACTCTGAGAACCGGGACTGGACGTTCAACCACCTGACTGTCCACCAAGGCACTGGAGCAGTCTACGTTGGAGCTATCAACAGGGTTTACAAGCTGTCGGGTAACCTGACCATTTTGGTGGCTCATAAAACTGGTCCTGAGGAGGACAATAAATCCTGCTACCCACCCCTCATTGTCCAGCCATGCAGCGAGATCCTCACCCTCACCAATAACGTCAACAAGCTGCTGATCATTGACTACTCAGAGAACCGGCTGCTGGCTTGTGGCAGCCTCTACCAGGGGGTGTGCAAGCTGCTGCGCCTGGATGACCTCTTCATCTTGGTAGAGCCCTCGCACAAAAAGGAGCACTACCTCTCCAGTGTCAACAAGACGGGCACCATGTACGGCGTGATCGTGCGCTCGGAGGGTGAGGATGGGAAGCTCTTCATTGGCACAGCAGTGGATGGGAAGCAGGATTATTTCCCCACCCTCTCCAGCCGCAAACTCCCCCGGGACCCAGAGTCGTCGGCGATGTTGGACTACGAGCTCCACAGTGACTTTGTCTCGTCCCTCATCAAAATCCCCTCAGACACCCTGGCACTTGTTTCGCACTTTGACATCTTCTACATCTATGGCTTTGCCAGTGGCAACTTTGTCTATTTTCTGACTGTGCAGCCAGAGACCCCAGAGGGTGTCTCCATCAACTCTGCCAGCGACCTCTTCTACACATCTCGCATCGTCCGGCTCTGCAAAGACGACCCCAAATTCCACTCCTATGTCTCTCTGCCCTTTGGCTGCGTCAAGGGGGACACGGAGTACCGCCTCCTGCAAGCAGCCTACCTCTCCAAGCCAGGAGATGTGCTGGCCAGGTCCCTCAATATCACAGCCCAGGAGGATGTCCTCTTTGCCATTTTCTCCAAGGGACAGAAGCAGTACCACCAGCCACCCGACGACTCTGCGCTCTGCGTCTTCCCCATTCGTACTGTCAATGCTCAGATCAAGGACCGCCTGCAGTCCTGCTACCAGGGGGAGGGCAACCTGGAGCTCAACTGGCTGCTGGGGAAGGACGTCCAGTGCACTAAAGCGGTAAGGATGCTCTGGCACCCCACCCCCAGTGCTGTGTAGTAATTCACTCACGCAGTCCCAGCAGATCCGGTGCTGCTAGCATATTGTGCAGGGAGCAGGAGCACATCTACTTGTCACTCAGGTGGTTTATGTTGCTAGGGAGTGTTCCCCATCCTTCCAGTCACCCCCTTCCCAGGGCAGCCAGGCTGGTGCTTTCCACCAGCCCCATGTTCACGTGGGGAAGGTTTAACTCTGCCCTAGAGCTGGGCTGTTCGTGCCAGAGGAAGGGGGCTGCTCCCATGGTGTCAACAGTAGAGTCCTCTCCTCTCGCAGTGTGGGACCAGCCGTGTCTGTCTGTCCTCTTGTCTGGTCGCTGACCAGCATGTCCTGCCTCGTGCATGGCAGTGCTGGCACCACTGCGAGCCCTTGGCAGCAGTGCTGGTGTGGGCTTCAAGGGAAACCTTAGCTGACATGAGGGTGCTGAGCACCTTTCTGGTTTAGACCACTCAGTTGGGTTGAGAGGATGTGGAATGGGTGGAGGAGGGAGTTCCTGCATGGCTGAACCCATGAGAAACCTGGACCTGCTAGCCCCCCTCCACGTGAGCCTGGGAGTGTGGGGCTGCCACCCCCCACCCTGTGCTCTGCATTTCACTCACAGCTGCCCCAAACCTTGTCTTTCCAGCCAGTCCCCATCGATGACAACTTCTGTGGGCTCGACATCAACCAGCCCCTGGGAGGCTCCACGCCGGTGGACGGGGTGACACTCTTCACCTCCAGCCGGGACCGGATGACTTCAGTCGCTTCCTACGTCTACAACGGCTACAGCGTGGTGTTCGTGGGGACCAAGACTGGCAAGCTCAAGAAGGTAAGCTAATTTCCATGGCTCTGGGGAGTTGGGATCGATTTCTCACGTCTCGGGAATCTCTGATGTGTGTAGCTGCTGCTGTTGTGTCTCAGATATTTCCCAGCATGAAACTGGGAGCCGATCAGGAGCAAAGATCTGTGTTTGGGTTGCAGGCAGCCTTGGTTTGGTGAGGCAAAGGTCATCTGTCAGTGCTGGTCGTACAGAAAGGTGTTGCTGTGGTTTCTGTTGAAGCAGAGAACTGCCAGGCCTTGGGAAAGGTGCAGTGGAAACTGCTGCAGCCTGGTCCTGAGGAACAGATCAAAGCAAGCTGCGTGGCTCCCATCGCTCTGAGGGGTGACAGCTCCAGAGCATCCCCTTGCATGGGCTGAGGGCACCTTCCAGCCAGAGGTTTCCTTCAGCAGCGGGGCAGTACTGGTCTTGCACCTTGCCAGCTCATGCATGCACTGCCTGCACGGTGCATTACAGTGTGTATTACCCTGTTGTTTGGGTTTTCTGGCATTTTATCACTCGGGACTGTGGAGTGTTTGTGGGGCCGATGCAGAAATTATCAGGACAATACTGGGCTGGTCTGATTAGAGACAAGAGAGGAGCTGATTTGCAATTTCTGAGCTGAAGTGAGCCTCAGCAAGCTGTGCCCAAGGTCTTGGATCTTTCCTCCTTTTTGACACACTAGTGGGAGTCTTGCTGCAGTGCTGAGTAGTGTCACAGCAGTCCTCCTGCTACCGGCGAGTTAGCTTTCTGTGATGGAGAAACTGCTGATGGTGGCAGATGTTTGGTCATGGAGAGACAGGAATGGGTTAACTTGACTGCTTTTGGAAACCAAGCCTCAGGGCAAAGTCCTACTGCTTCTCTCTGCCTCTTACCTCCTGCTCTTCCCTCTGACAGCTGGATGATTGATCAGTCCTGGAGGATAACATTCCTCACCCTCTGCATCACAAACGCTGGGGCTGGTTGCCCAGGGCTAAGAGATGCTCCTGCTGCTTTCCTCCCCCAGCTTTAGGGGTGGGGATCTCCGGTGGGTTTTAGGGTTTTGAAGCGATTTCCCACCTCTGAGTCCTCCCCACAGCTTGTTGGTAAGCGGGGTGCAAAGGCTGGTCAGGCACAGACAGTCTGTTTTGTGGCCCTCACTGGTCCCGTGGTTAAAATGAGTGTGGAAATGGCCTTGGGGTGTGGGAGTGGAGCCCCCGGTTTCTGGGGTTGGAGCAGCAACTGGAAGCTGCCAGCTCATCAGTGTGTTTGTAAGTCTGGTCCAGCCCCAGCGAAACCAGCCTTAGACACTACTCTGGAAAGCTGAGATCCTTCAAATTAACCTCCAGTATAAAGGAAGGCATTAGGTGAGCCTGCTAAACACAGACCCTGCTTCTCCTACCAGGGAAAGAGTTAACAAGTGTAATCAAGAGCAGGCTGTTAATTTTTGTGTGTGTGTGTCCGTAAGCAGCAGGGAATTTCTTCCTCATCTATCCAGGAAGATACAAGGACAGGCAGATACTACACTTGAATGTCTGCATCACTTTAATTATATCAGTTCATTAATATTCATTCAGCACTTTACAAGTGCTGAGTAGTAGTAAATTAGGTGCTTCCCTGGTGCCTCTTGAGTGTCAGTGGGGAGATTCTGAACATGGGGGAGAGGGGCTAGTAAGCCCCCTCTCCCCCCTGCCCACCCCACGGGACGTGCTGGGATTTTTCTAGCTAAATGGATGGAAGAGGCACCTTCAGCATATTGCAGATGCCAAGTGCCAAGCCAGCCATGCAGCCTGGCCCTTGCTGTTTGCAGTGTTTTTTTGGGGGAGCTGCTGGGGAGGTTTGGTTCAAGCAAACAGCCTGTGCCTGCACTAGGGACTTACTGTGTGTCCCTGAGTCACAGAGGCTTACCAAAGAAGCTGTCTCTCCAGAGCAGTTTAACTCCTTGTGCTGATCCCCAACCTCTTTGATGCCATGTTCACTGGGGGTTGGACTTGATGGTCTCTTGAAGGTCCCTTCCAACCCCTAAAACTCTGTGATTCATCTCTTTGTGCCTGGCCAGAGGCAGGTGGTGGGGTGGGATGGGGAGATGGGGCGGGATGGGGAGATGAGGCAGGGGGGCTGCAGGAATCCTTCCCAATGTACCTGTGTTAAAGCAGTGGTGACCAGGCACTTAGAAAACGGTCTCCTCTCTCCAGCCAGTTCATTCCAGGTGTTTACAGTCACACCAAACACCCTTATTTAACATGTATCAGAGCTGTCTGCAGCTGATGAGACCTGTGCCTCCTGTTATCATTAGCTGGAGCGATTGCTGTCCTTCTACATGAGGCCAGGAATGTTGTTCTTTATCTTGCAATCCTGTCCACACCTCCAGCAACTGTTTTCTCATTTGACATGTGGGATTATCCTTACGTGGCTTAAGAGAGGCCACGTGAAGTGTAGGCAGCAGCTTTGTGTTGAAGTGCTGGGCCCTCGGGACTCTGGCTGCAGAGGAGGCATTGTGGGGGGAGATAACAGGTTGTCTCAGGTTTTTTGTGTGTGTTCCAAGGCCAGGCGTGTCTCGAAGTCAGCGAGCGCTCAGGATGCTCAGGCCTGTAAAAATGGTTCCATATCTCTTTCCCCATATGTGAAATGAGGATGGTAAAAACGTCTACACCTCTGCCAGTGCCAGAGATGTAGAGATAGGCACCTTGTCTCCTGTGCCTCACCCCCTGCTTGCCTATCTACCTACAGGATCGATGCCCAAAAGCTGCGTCACACCTTTTCCCTGTCCCACAGCCATTGATTGACTTTGGGAACAAGCTGGTGGCTCAGTCTGGGGTTTCCAAGAAAATGCTTCTGTGTAGCTGGGGGAAAGAAGTCAGAGAGCCAGCTCTGAAACCTTTCAGATGTGCCTGTGCTGGCCCAGCGAGAATTCATTACTGGAGATGCTGTGTTATCCCACCGGTGTCCTTCCTCCCACCAGCCTTTCACCGAGCTGCCTCGTGTGACGCTCCCTAGGAGAGCGGCTGCTGCTGCTTCAGCCTCTCTCCTCTGAACAAGCCGAACGCTGAAGGGTCCCAAGCCCCTGCCTGCCTGCCCAGACATCCCAGCCCCGTGCTGTCTGGCTCTGCCCCTTTCCCTGTGTCCTGGGTACATTTGAAGTGTCTCTGCTCTCTTCAGCAGCCAGCGCTGGCTGAACTGTAAAGGAGAAGTTTCTGTGCGCTCGGGAGCAGCGCGGAGCCCCGTGGCGATGCTGGCAGCTTTCCCAGGCTGAGCTCGCCACTTGCTTTGCAGATTTTGGAGTCCCATGGGTCCAACTGGTGCAGGCAGCCTGGGCAGGGCGCCTGTGGAGCCAGCCCAGCCCAGCGTAGCTGTGCCGCACTGGAGGGGGGTTGGTACCAGAGCTGCTGACCACTAAGTCAATGATACCGGATTGATCATGAACTTGGCATCTTTCCCACAGGGAAGCAGAGTGTTTCCTGGAGTCAGGGTTAGAATTTGGGGGTGAGGGTGTGCTTGTACCTGCTGTGGTACCCAGACTGGCCAGATGCTCCTTGTGTGGCTGGTGATGTGTGTGTCTCCTGTGTCCTCAGTTGCTACTCATGGGAGAAGGATGAATTGATGTTTCTATTCCCCAGTAAACTCCAGTGCTGGAGGAGGGATTCTCCCAGTAGCACATGGGGCATGCCTTGTGCAGGGGCTCATGGTGCATTTGGTGCCTGTACCGTGTGAAATGGCAATGCCCCTGCCTGCTCCCTGGCAAGTTTGAGACCGCTGTTCCTCCAGTGGTTTTCTCCAAGTGGGTGCCAAGCAAATGTGCTGATGATGCTGTGACCCATGGGATACAGGTCTCCCTGCAGCCTGGTGGTCCAGCTCTCCTCTGGAACCACCTCAGCATTACAGCTGAGGGAGCAAGGGGGAAGGGGATCATTTTAGAGATGAAATCGTTCAGAGTTGTGGATCCTGCAATAAGATAATTTTCATGGAGCAAAATTAGAGGAGACATTAATGCAACAGTTAACAGCTACTAACTGCTGGGGGGAGATGTGTCGACTTGCTTGTTCTGTTTATGGGTTTCATAGAATTCCATCAATATTGATGTGTGATGCCTTTGATTTTGACACTAATCATTGCTAGGAATTAAATTTGCAGCCATATAATTAGGACTGCTATTAATAGGGCCTCAAGCTAAGCACTGCTGTGCTAGTTGTCTTTTTCCTGATGGAAAACGGCATCCACGGAACTCTGCTAATGCGGTTTGCCTGGTAGATGCTGAGACTGATGTGAAAATTATCCTTGCTATATTTAGAGGGGCTCCTCTGAAAGGCAGATGCAGGGAAGGGTCTGACTCAGAGGTTTCCCAAGAACCGTACTGGAGTTGCCCTTAAACGTCCTAGTAGTTTGCAGCTCTTCTCCTGAGAGATGTAGACGTAGTGGGAGAGGGAAGGATTGCAGGAAGGAAGGAGTAATCCTCCTTTTGAAGAGAGCTGTTGCAAGTCTTGTTTCCACTTCAGCTCCCCTTCTTGTGTGAGCCCTTCTCCTTATTCCTCCCACCTGCTTGCTCCATCCCTGTGCATCGGCGGCTTCATCTCATCACGCCGAGCACAGCGGCTGGGATAGCAGCGTGGCTCACCACTAAAAATCAATCTTGTATTTCATCCCAAGAGGTGTGTTTCTTATTAGATCTAATAAATCAGTGAAGTGCCCTTCATTCAGCTTGTCCGTGGAGGACATTGTTTGTGATCAAGAATAAATAAATGTCTCTTCTATGTGTGACAGTGCACTGTCTAGGTGTTACTGTACCATCACGCTGCTTATGCCTGTTGTAGGGGAAAGCCAGCTCTGGCTGTGGGAGCCTGCAGCCTGGCTGTGGGAGCCTGCAGCCTGGCTGTGGGAGCCTGCAGCCTGGCTGTGGGAGCCTGCAGCCTGGCTGTGGGAGCCTGCAGCCTGGCTGTGGGAGCCTGCAGCCTGGCTGTGGGAGCCTGCAGCCTGGCTGTGCTGAGCCTGCCTTGACATGAGCTGGGTCTGCTCCTGGATGTGCATGTGGGGTGGCTCCCATGAGAAGCAGTAATGGTGACATCGTGGCAGGTTTTCACCCAGCACTGAGTTGCACTGCTGCTGACAAGGCTTTGATCTATGTGCCTGAAGATGCTCAGAGCTGTGGGGCATGCTTCTCAGTGCTGGCTGTATTAGAATGGTCCCGGTTGGGTTCTGCACCCAGGGGTTGCTCCTACAGAGTGCTCTTGCATCGGCAGAGTTCAGTGGCAGCTTTGGTGCTGGGGCAGGTTAGGTTATTTCAGATGCTCTAAGGTGAAGGATAGTGTGGGTGTATCAATTTACAGCCCATGCTCCGGGATAAATGGGCACCAGGCATCACTCTGAACTCCTGTAACACCCTGTCCTGATAGCAGCTGCCACTGTCCATGGCCCGAATCCTTTCTGGCATGCAAGGTCACCCAGGGAGAGCTGCTCAGGATCTGTCTGCAGAAGTGGAGAGAAGAATACATGATGCTGTGAGCAGCTTTCACGAGTGGGAGCACAGTCCTGCTCACCTGTGGAATGCAGGAGCACAGGGTGCACCCTGTCTGTGCTCGTGTTCGATGCAGACAGACCCCCACTTTTGCAAGGGGTGGTGACAGCCACTCTGCTTGCACAGTCTGGGGAAAGGGGAACTTTGAGTGTGTTGCTGCGTCTTGGTATGTGATTGGTTTGGCTGATTTAATTTGTTCCATTAGTGGGATTAAAAATAGGTCTTTCACAATGAGATAATACGCCTCAACCTGTCCTTATCTGACTTCATCCTGTGGATGGTTATCTCATCTTTTTAATTTCTCCTTAATTATTGCCCCCATGCACATTCCGTAGCACTTTTTCCCCTAAAGTCAGTTGCATCAGCGTGTAGAGAAGCCAAGAGGACACCAGGCTGCTACTGAACAGACAAAATCCAGCTGCTTGCAGATGCCTGTTGAGGGAGAAGCCTGGTTTTAGCTATAGGCTGCGAGGTCGGGTGCTTTGCTGACTCCATGATCAATCCATCACCCTCAGAGCACAGACCTCTGCGTCCCGACAGAGGTGTAAGCTGTGGCAGATGATTCTTACTTCACTGAAGAAACTGTTTAATTGAAAGGTCTGAGAAGCAAGTGTCTGTTTCTTGCCCCAGGATGTGAAATAAGGGGGTGTTTATTCAGTGCTGAGTTGCTCCACTGTGGTGGGAGAAGCTGGGATGCTTTTCCTGCCCTAACCAAGGATTTTCCAGCCTCAGACAGTAATTTATCTTTGCTTCCTTCGGTGTAAGAAGGGCACTCTCATCTTGTGACCCCAGAATGCCTGATGGGCTCTTATATTTGTTATCCTTAGAGGTTGGAGCCTTATTAATTGCAATTTGGGCAAGGGAGTATGAAAAGTGATCAGAGCCAGAGGAGACCACTGCTGCTGGAGAAGGGGCCCAGCTCCCAAATTCCTCCAGACTCAGGTTTTGAGCAGTTGAGGTATGTCCCTACCACCTCTTTGAGGCAGCAGATTGGCCTCTTCTCCCAGCGCTGCCTCTCTAGGTCTGTTCTCTGTTGCCTGGCAGAGTGAGTAAAATAAGAAGGGGAAAAAAGACAGTAGAGATGTATTTTTGTAGCTGCTGGAAGCTGAGGGCAGGTGTTCAGGGAATGCTGCCTACGTGAAATGGAACCAGGTGGGCTCCGAGTCTGCTTTAGTCTCTTTCTGGGCTGGTGAGATGATGATGGCTCTGGTTCTTCCCGGGGTTCAGGCACCTTGGAAAAAAATCAGCTTGAAAGTTTGGGGCGCAACAGTAGCATTTTACTCATTTCCCAACGAAGCAGAGCTGGGAAGGGCTTGTGTGTGGACAAGCAGCCTGCATCAGGTCTCACCTTTCCTGGTGCTCTTGGGTTTCACGTGGGCAGGAGCAAAGCTTGGAGCAGCACGTGGGAGGTTGGAGCTTTGAGGTGCATCAGTCCGTGTGCTCTGGGACTAGTTACCAGAGTAACTATTGAGAGAGCTACCAAAAAAGCTGCTTTTCCCCCTTGTGCATGTACATTTTTCTTATCTTTAACATATTTAGAAGATAATTATTCCCCACACCTTTTACACAGAGAGGTATTATCTCCTTTTTATGAGGATGAAGCCAGGCAGAAGTTATTCCTCCTCTGTTTCACGCAAGAAGCTGCATTTTCATTTCCTTCAATAGTGTGTTTCTTGAAGTAATCTGGGTGAAAAATATCAGGGAATACCAAACCCTTCTGTGAATTCGTGTTGGTTTTTCTGGCTGTCCCCTGCTTTCCTCTGGGTGTAAATCTGAAGAAGTTGCTGTGTTGTGGATGTTGTTGGGGTGGTTTTTGGGGGGTGGGCTGTGCTAGACTCCTGCCTTTCTATTTATGAGTTGAGATGTCTGTGCTTTCTTCACTACATGTAGTTTCTTTCTGCAGGCTTTTAAAATCCTCAGAGGTCAAAATAACACAAGTTTTGGTCCATTTGTAAGATCTTAAATCCCCGGGTGGCAAGAAATACTGTGAGAGGGCTGTGCTATGTCTCTTCTCTAAATGCCTCCTCCAGGCAGAAAAACAAATGTGGAAAATACAAATGTGCTGGGAGAGGTGGAGGAACCCCAGGAAGAGTCCTGTGTGCTGGCATGGCCCCCACACCACTGCTGTTGCTGCTAAGAGGTTGGGATTTGGGGGGGAAAAAACCTCAAAACCTGTGGATTTGGGGGCTGAAATGCCATGCTAAGGCAGCGTGCAGTGGGACTCAGGGTTATGCTTTTGTTGCGCATCTGACTGCTGCCTCTAACATCTCCTCAGCCCCACGGTCCAAGTTTACAGCCCATTGTTGTTGTGGGTTGCTTTTTGCTGCTGGCCAGGGCGATGACAGCGTTAGCAGGGCTGTAAAATACTGCATGGATGGTGAAGGCAAATCCATCACTGGAACGTCTGCCTGGTATTTATGGATGCGCCGGGCGGGCGGGGATTGGATGCGGCCAGTCTCTATATTAGCATTAGTCCATTACGCCTGGTATGATGCATGGTCTCCCTACCTCCCCGTGCGTTTTATTACCCTCTTTTCATTTCTGCTGAGATGCATGGACAGGCAGATGCCTACATTTCTCAGGCCTTCAGGGAGCTCTTTGCAGGCAGCCCAGCCTGCGCGATAAAGCGGGGGGAGATAACCCACCCCCACCCCTGGTAGGGAGCTCCTGGAGCTGGGGAGTGCAGAGCCCAGGGGGATTTTTGCACTGGAGAAGTTCATCAGAGTCTGTGTGGGGGCTGTAGGTTTTCCTGGCTGCGGCTTGGACAAAAAGAGCAGCAAAATATTAAGCCTAAATGTGGCTGCTGCTTGTTACCAGCGACGGCAGGAACTCTTGGCTCTCCTCCCAGCACCCCCCCAGCCCCAAATCACACTGAGGGTCTGGTGCATTCAGTCTTGCTATGTGTTTAGGTTTTAGCTGTGGGGTTTTTTCCCCCCATTGTCACCTTAACTGTAGGTTGGAAGGTTATCCCCATCTGTTAGGCATGCCCGAAGAGATCCCCGATGATGTGAATCAGGCAGGAGGGAGCCACATCTAGTGCCTGTGGGAGAGAGATGGGCTGGTGCAGTCAGGGTGGGGATGCCTGCATTGTTCTGCTCACCTTAGCCACGAGTTTCATTGAGTTGGGGCATTGAGTATGTCGCTCAAGCTTGCAGTTCCCTGCTCTGTAACTTGAATTTGCAGAGTGTGATTCGCACCCCAGTACGTGGCTGCATCCCGCCTGGAGGATGCTGAACGGGAGCAGGGGTCTGCTCGCATTGAGGCCTGGCCTGGGATCGAGGGGACGTGGCAGTGATCCCTGTTTGTCAGGCAGCTCTCCCTTATGGGCAGGTTTCCCTGCACATCCCTTCCCTGGCTATAAAACAACACCCCTCTCCCCAGCCCTGTACCAGCCTTGAGGTGCTGCCGTGCCGCAACTGCCATGCGATCCCACCGGCAGATGGGGCGATGGCTGGTGGGGCTGGGGCTGCCCACTGTGTGGCCATTGGCACTGTGGGCTTTGCCCAGGCTCTGTGCTGCCACCAGTCCATACTGGGACTGTGACCAAGGGAGGATGGTGGAGGAATAATGGGCTGTGCAAGGGTTTAAGGTTCCTCCAATGTCTGTGTGCAGACAGGGGGGCCCAGGCAGCAGCATGGGCAAGCCTGGAATAATGAATATGTGGCTTCAGCAGCACTTGTCCCATCATCCCCTGCCTGCTCCTCAGCCGGGGACCTGTCACCTCTCCTGGCTGTTCCTTCTCACTCGGGTACATGTCTTTGCATCAAACTGATACATGTAGATGAAAGTGATGTGCATTTAAAATGAATGTACACATCATACAGCCTGGCTATTATACAGTGTGCTGGTTTTTTTTGTTTGGTGGTGTGTTTTTTTTTTTGTGGTAAGCTGCTAAATTATTTATTGTGTGCTGGGCTTTAATCTCATAAACCTGCCTGCAGGCCGTGGGCAAACCAGCCCCAGCATCCTGCGACGCTCGTGCGAGGCAGGCAGCACAAAGCGCTGCCACGACTGTAGGTGGCAATTGTTCATCTTGCCTCGGCCTCTTCCTCCCCCTCATCAGCTCATTAAAAAGCTCTGGGGCCTGTTAAGTTGGTCATTGCCACTAACTTAAAGAGTCATTTGCATTTGCTGCTTGGAGAGGATGCCAATCCTGAGATCCCTGTTAGTGGGAAAAGAGTCTGGTCCCTTGAGCAGCTCAGAGTGAAGAAAAAAGGGGGAGGAAGAGACATGGGGGTAAAACAAGGTCTTTCGAATAAACATCACCGTGCCTCCAGCTGGGAGCACTTACCTTCCTGAGCGGCTGGGAATGTTCACAGCCACCAACCTCGCAGCTTCGAGTTAACATTTGGCTGACTAATGCGATGTTTGCTTTGCTAGTCATCCTGCAGCCAGTGGCTTATTAGCGGGAAAACAGAGCATCCTTTTGCCTGCTTTCAGTTCCCAGGCTCTTTGATGCTTTTTGCCTGGTGCTCTTAAAGCTTCCCACTCTGAGAGACTTTGTACCGCCAGCGAGCACAGAAGCGAAGGGACTATCCTGGTCTGATACGCTTAAATTAGTGAATGGTGGAGTTGGAATAAAACCAGCGTCCCCTCCTCCCACCTCCTCCTTTCTTTTGACTCCCAGACCAATTGCACCTCTTGAGTACGTCGGGGCTAAATCATTCTGTGGAGCTTTGAAGCCCGAGGACAGCAGGATGACTCCCTCTGGTTTTCTTTCATGCTTGCTTTGTGCAGAGCCGCTCACGCTTGGAACTTGGGCTTGTTATTGAGGCAGAAATAACTGGTGGAATCCAGAAGGCATGGGCTGAGGGATAGGTACAGTGGAAGGGAGCCCGAGAAGTGTGAAGGGCAGGGGCAGGCTGCTTTCTGCCTGTGGCTTTTCCACTGGGAAAGGGGATAACATCACTCTGTGACTTGCCAGGGACTTGGCTGGAAATGACTTTGTGATCCAGAGTGCGAAGAAAAGGAGATAAATGCTGAGCTTTGCTGTTAGCAATCACCTGAGAGATGCATTTTGCATCGCGTGTTTCAGAACAAAGCACATCCCATGTGTAGGGCACAGCTAATATTTGGGTTTTAACGAGCTGCCAGCTTTAATGGGGTGCTGCCCTGCCAGGGGCAGGCATGGAGCTGACGGCGAGGCAGTTGCTGTGCTGCAGCATCCCCAGTGCCACACTGGTGCTCAGCCCATGGTGCTGCCCCTCTGAGCCAGAGAGTTTCTCACAGTGGTGTGTTTTCTGCTACACATGTGTCCTGCAGCTTGCACTTAATTAAAAGCCAAAGTGGAAATTCCCTCGGTGTGCTCCAGCCCAGCTGCTGTAAGAGCTGCCCCGTGTTTCCAGCTCTTGTCCTATTGAATGAGTGGGATGTTTAATGGAGACACAACAGACATCATACGTCCCTGGTGCTTGTTAAAGTCTGCATGTGAGATGCTGCAGTGTGGGAAAGGAAGATGCTCCTGAGCCCCTTTTCTCCCTCCAGGAAGGTGTTCAGGAGCACGACTTAACTCTGGACTTATTTTCAGCAGTTTGGACTGGATTTACTCCTTGGTGCAAGATGGGAGCACAGACTGTTAGAAAAGCTATGATGCTTAAATGATTACAGGTGTTCCCATAACTAGGAAAAGCAAAGAGGTCGATGCTGGTAGCTGGGGGGGGGACTCAGAATCTCTGTGTACAGGGTTAGGCTGATAGCAGCAGCTTCGGAGCCCAGATTGCCATGGAAATGGGGCAGGAACGGTGTCAGCAACTGGGTGCAGATACAGGGCAACCAGCACAAAATGCCAGTGATGGAGTGTTGGAACAGTAGCTCAATATTTGCCTGGGAAAACAAACAAGTTTAATGTTTTTTAAGTGTGCTGCATCGAGACTGGGGTTGTTAAGAAACCTGTGATCAGAGGCACCAGGCAGCCCAGGTTCAGCAGGATCAATGTGTTATTCCTCGAGGAGCATTAAAGAACAGCCGATGCCTTCTGGAAAATGTTGATAAAGCTCTCTTTTTAGACTCGTTTCTGCTTCTCTAGCACAAATGCACTATTTCTTGTTTGTACGTGTTGCTTTCTTCATTCACTCTTTTATTATTAGGGACATTTACATGAAAACAGCGTTTTTTTGCTCTCGCAGCACATTCCCCAATTGCAGCTGTGCTTCCTCAGCCACAGATCTCTACCTCCCCTTGAAATGGGGCTGCCCTTTCTCCTGGGCATGACTGCATCCGCCCTGGCTCAGGGATGCACATGCAGTGATGGTTCATCTCTGAGCAAAGCAGCAGCTGCCGCATCCCCCATGCTCCAGAGTGGGATGCTACAGCTCCCTCTGCATCCCTTCCTCTCTGTAAGCTGTGCTGGAAGTTGGGATGCTCAGTGCCTTGGTTTCCTCCTGTGCGTAGTTGCTGTCGCTTTACCTTTCCAGCAGAAAGAGGCCTGTGTAAAACCCCTGAGCAGAGAGGAATCCGCTCGGGCTTTCCCAGAGTGACTGGTGCTGGCAGTGGGAGCAGCAGTTTGGGAAAGGAGAGCTAATGGAGACGGCTGGCAGAGAGCGAGTGTATGTGATAATGTAGACTGAAGGGAAAAACAAACCCCAAAAGGTAGTGTTTAGGGGATAAGTGATGACATAAGCGACGTGGGATGATATATTTGTTTGCCCCAGACCCTGCTTGCTAAGAGCCAGACTCCCTCCCCTCAGCAGGCACCTGGCGAGGGGCCTGGGGGACCTTTGCTTTCTGCGGGTGCCTCGCTGGGCTCGCACGTGGGGAATGTAAACTCCAGATGTGTTAAGCACATCTTGAATTTCCTCTGTTTCTGCTGGAGCTTTGCTTCGGGGGGTTGGCATTTAGGTGAGTTTTTGCTGGTATCTTGACAAGTTTGGGATAACACCCCCCACCCCCCTTCTCCCTGTGGGAGAGCAGGGGCTGCTGTGCTGCTCTGGCCAGGGATGGGGGAGGGAGGATCTTCCTCTGCACCCCCTGAGCCCCCACCCCATGGCCCCGGTCAAACCCAGCATCCCTATGCCTGGCAGGAGCTCCCTGACTGATGATTCATGGAAGCTAATGGTTGGAGAGGTGAAAACCCTCCCTTCTCTGCTTCTCTCACCCCTGACCCTGCTACATTTCTTCCTCCTGACCCCTGAATTTCAAACCTGACCTCTTGTATCATGGGGGGAGGGAGGGCAGGGAAAGGGAGAGATGAGTTTGGCTGTATTTGGGAGGTGGGGGATGTAAAACTGAAAGCTGAGTGATAGCTGGAGGGGTCAGGATGCTGTGGGGTGCTGGGTGCAAGCGTGGGACCACAGAGCTGCTGGGAGGGGAGCGGGTGCTGCTGCTCCATCACACAGTGTCTGTCTTGACTGCTCGCTGCTGCCTTTGGTTTCCTGAGATGTAAAGTGCAAGGGAACGGCTGAGCTCTTATGTTTCCTCATCACCACCCTGCTCTTGCTCTTACCAGCCTGCCAAGCAGCCCTGCTCTGCAGGGAAGTGGCAGAAGCATTGTGGTTGGTGCAGGGCCATAGCTCTGGCCACACAAGGCAGGGAGAACTGTGTGTGATGCTTGTGGCGTTCGGTTTCCAGTGTGCAGGTTGGCAGCAGCTCCCACCCCGCATGCTTTCAGGTACAGCCCAGTCTCGATGGGCTGGGGAAGGGGGTTCTGCATCCAAACCTGGATAGATCTGCTTAGTACAGCTTGGAGCTTGCTTCTGCACCGCCTCATGCTGCTCCTCCCGCTGTGCCGCGGCAGTGGGCTGCTCTCACCCCTTCCCAGGAAGAGCAGAGCATGGTTTTTCACCCATGGTAAAGCAGCTATAGACCTGCCCTGGCTGAAGGAAGCACATTGCCAGGGATGGAGGGCACAAGTTGGACTTAATCATCCCTCTGGGACCTTTGCCCACACCCTTCGGTTTGAGATGCGGGCACAGCCCTTGGCTTTCAGCCCTGCCTGTGCTCACCAATGAGCTGCAGATTGTGACTTTTACCCTCAGACACATGGCCTGGGGGGGATTAAAACTAAAATAAATTTTAAAAAACCCCACCCTGCTGACTTATTCAGAGGCAGGCTGGTGCTGCAAAGTGGCCTAATCCATCTCTGTCCCCACCCTATCCCCAGCGCGGTGTTTGCTCTCCCAGACCCCTGGGAGGGCCCTTGTCGATAAGGTGCTGCATCTTGTCGTAGCTGAGCCGAGCCCTCCGGAATGGATGTGGAGGCTGGGAGCGCTCAATATCCTCCCTGACAGGTAGAGTCTCATTTAATAGGATCCTGCCATATTCATTACCCCGGCAGAGCGGCTGTCGGCCAGGAGCGCAGGTGCAGTGCGCAGCCCCGCCGCCCCCCCGCTGCCCCCGCCTGCACAAAGGCTCTGTGTGAATAAGTATGCAGTAAATGTCTCTCTCTCGCAGATTTATTCCTTCATTAGGTATTTAAATACATTCTGCTGTATAGGATGCTTCTGTGAGCTGCTGCCTTTTTCCTCTCTGTGGAATAAATGTGGCGGCTGCGAAAATCGGCTCTCCCCGGCCACCCCTCCCTGCACCAAGCAGAGCCGTGGTGTTTTCGGTGGGGAGAGGAAGGGGTGTGAGGGGAGAGGATGCTGGTGGGCTGTGGGAGCATCGGAAGGGGGCTCAGTGCGAGGGCAGCCCAGGAGAGGAGCGAGGAGGAGGTGCGAGTGCCAATGCCCTAGTGTGTGCTCGGCGCTGGAAGGGGCTGTGGGTGGGTGTGTGTCTGTGCTGCTGGATGGATCCAACAGGCTGTGGATGTGTTGGTCTGTGCATGCAATACTGTGGCCAGCACCTGGCCCTTCAACCACTCCAGGGGGTCAGACCCATGGGGATGGCTTCTGAGAGGCTCTTCCTCACCTTCCCCTTTCATGCCAATGCCTGGCTTGGCCCGTCCCAGCGTGTAACGTTTTAGGCAGTTGCATTCAAGTAAATGCTCTAAAACCGTGTGATCATCCACCAACTGGCTCAGGGAAGAGCAGAGAAACTAAAATTAGCAGAAGTGCCCCAGGCAGAGGCCACCTGGGGCTTTGTTTGGTTTCACTTTTAACTTTCATCTCTTTTATTTATAACTCGCGGCTGATTATTATTTTTTTCCCTTCCCTTCTCCAAACCCGAGGAGTTTCACTGGCTCGTGATGCAGCCGAGTCTAATCCCTCCAGACCCCAGGGCTGCTTTGCCTCCCCTCCCCCTGTTTTGCCTGGTTTCTTTGCCAAGAGGAGCTGTGGTGGGAGAGCTGTGCGTCCATCCCCAGGACACACGCCCAAGGAACGTGTCCCAGGGATGGACCTCAGGCTCTCCCACCACATCTCCTTCTCTCACTCCCTTTTTTTTAATCTGTTTTTTTTCCCCTCACTGCTGCTCCATCCCAATCTTGGACATCACCACTCTGGAGGACCCTCGTGTGGTGATTTAAGACAGTGTCACCTAGTTGTCTGCTTTGCTTCAAACCTCCACCAGTGATTTAAATTGATGTTAACAGGCTTTGTCCTGGGCTGTTGAAACAGATATATGTCCCTTCTGCTAATGCCTCTGGGCTCGGAGCCGGGGATTGTAACTTCTTGAAGCACATCAGCAGAATTTGCTTATTCGAGTCTCCATCCACAGACTCACTGGGCTTGGGGGGTCTAATAGATCATTTGGTTGCAGAATATCATAATTGGGTCTATGTTTTCAAAGCTGCCTTTCATTTGGGGGCTGAAATGCCCCTGGTAGCTGGCAGGTGTTGGGCCACCAGGAGGAATTTGGTGTGTTTTGAAGATCTGGCTGCCTAAAATTTCAGGGATGCTGTGGGCAGGGACAATCCTGGTGATGAAGGATGAAAGGCTTCATGTACCAATGTACTGATTTACCTGTGCCCAGGTAACAGTGCCGAGAGCTGCAGGTACTGAGGGAGGGACGTGATGCCACATACAGCTGTTTTCTTTATCTCTGTATGTGGGCCAGGTTTGGGTCTTGCTCAGCTCCTTTTCACCCTTGTCCTGGAGAAGGCCTGGTTGGAGGGCAGCAGAAGACTCAAGTCTCTGGCTCATTTTGTTCCTGGCTTTGCTCACAGCCCAGCTCTGTGCCAGCTCTGCTGCTGATGGAAGCAATGTGCCCGCAGTTGTCTAGAAAATAAACAAAATCTCATTCAGTGCTGGTCAGCAAGGCGATTTTTTGGGTGAATTCCAGCGGAGCGGGAGCTGGAAAGGATTTGAATCGATGGTTTAAGGTCTAACAGTGCCCCACTGGACCCGAGCAAAGCCCTCCCCCACCCTCATTATATAGTTTATTCTTCTAATGAGTGTTACTTCCACTGATCTGACCCACACTGATTTTCTTTGGTGTGAGGTGGCCTGACCCCTGTCGCACTGAATCACTGTTACTGCTTCGCTGCCTTCCCCAGGGCTTTCTCCCAGCCCCGGCTCTCTGTGCCTTTGGCTGGGGATAAACGTACAATCAGGAGCTGGATAAATCCCATCCCACAGCCTGTTCCAGCTGCTGTGCTGAGCAGGACAGGGCAAGGCTCAGCCTAAACCATGCTTGAGGGGTGTTGGAAGGGTGGGTGGCAGCCAGGCTCCGGGGTGCCCTGTCCACCCTGGCATCACTGGGCAGTAGGAGATGTTCAGGGGCTTGTTCATCACTGAAGCTTTTCCTGGCATGCCATGGCATTGGAATTTTTTTGGGGAGAAGGAGCATGAAGCAGAAGCTTCACATGCTGCCGAGGAAGTGGCAGGAGCTGGGATTGGATGGGGGGACACAGCCGGTGTCAGTCAGCCTCATCCTTTGTAACACAGATTTCAGCTCCTGTCTTTGGTCGGTGTGGAGCAGGGCTTCCTCTTTTTCCCTTGGGAATGGCATGGTAAATGAAATATTAATCTTAAACAAGGGTGTGTTTGAAAAGCCCAGAAAAATCCAGTACCTTCCAGTGAGCCATTGTTCTTCCCTGCTGTGTCTCTGGCTAAATTAAGACTTTCTTAGAAATGTGCAGGTTAAAAGTTTAAAAGCTTAAGGTTTCATTCATAATTCACGTATCAATGAGGCTTTGATTCCTCCTGGGGAAAAAGCCGCCTCTATCTGCAGTGCATGTTGATAGGGTTACCCAGAGCTGAGGACCTCCTTGGCTCTCCTTTCTGAGCTCCTCTTTTCAGAGGCAGCGCAGAGGAGGATGGCTCCCGGGGGCTGCTGATGGGGAAAGCAAAACCTCTCCCTTTTGGGTCATTGGTTTAAATCTGACCCAGGTCAGTAGTTGCCAAAAGTCGTTACCGTCTAATGGCTGCTCAGTGCCCTGTGAAAAAGGAGTCACTGGGTCCTGGTCCTGTTCCCAACCTGGGCAGGCATCCATATCCCAAAAACCTGCTGTCACCGCGCTCTGATGGCCCTGAGGAGGTGAGCGAAAGGCCAGCTGGACCCTGTCATCAGGCCCTACCTGTTATCCGTGCTCTGGGCTTGTGCAGCTCTTCCCACCAGCGCATCCCAGGTTGTTTCGGGAGAGGTGAAGCCTTGCTGTCCCCAGTGAGGGACCAGGAGCCTG
This sequence comes from Porphyrio hochstetteri, assembly GCA_020800305.1. Taxonomy (NCBI): domain Eukaryota; kingdom Metazoa; phylum Chordata; class Aves; order Gruiformes; family Rallidae; genus Porphyrio; species Porphyrio hochstetteri. The sequence goes on along the minus strand of CM036930.1, from coordinate 6,348,072 downwards.
AGCTTGTGGGGGGTGAGGTGAGTTGCTGCAGGTCGTGGTGTATCAGCGCAGGGCAGATGCTCCCTGTGCTGTGTGCCCAGGATGAAAGAGTCAGGGAAGAATAAAGCTGTAGGAGAATAATGCTGCTTCTCTCACGTTACCCTCCTTTGATAGTGGTTGCCTCTTGAAAGGTGCCTTTAGAGCAAGCAGGAAGGCAGATCAGGTGGCAGTTTCAGGGAGTGTCAAAAGGAGCCCAGACCTTGAACAGTGGGTCCCAGCCCTGGTCTGGGAGGACAGAGCAAGGTGTGTGGCTGCTCACAAGCTGTGTTGGTCACCTCACTGGGTGGAACTTTCACCTCTGGGGCTGCCAGAGTAGTGGATGTGCTTTAACTGGTCCTGGGTTTATGGGAATGTATCAGACAGGAGCAAAATCCTGGGTGGGTGGAAGAATGGCTGTGCAAGCAGCCAGGTCCACATCACTGAGCCAATGCACCCGTGTCTGCTTGTCTCTGAGCTCCAACCTGTTGCTTCACATCCTTGAGGAAGAGGAGGGTGGGAACGGGTCCCACACACACAGCTGGGCAGACCTGCCTTCCCCTGGCCGGGCTGGTCCTTCCCATGGCTGGCTTGGCACCCAGCCCTTCCTCCCCTCACCCAGATGGTCTCTGCGTCTCCTTGTCAGGCATCCAAAATACTTCCCATGTGCTCTCCCCTGTCCCTTCCAGCAGTCCAGCCTGGCTCTGCGCCGTAGCCTTTCAGCCTTAATCTCTTCTTTGTGCCTCAGACACCTCTGTGGCGCTTGGCTGGCACACCACACTGCAGAGGCTCCTGCTCCTTTGCCTTTTGGGTGAAGATCTCCTCTGTGCTCCCCCCTTCTCCCCCCTCTGTGTATAATACTGACAGTTTTGAGAGGGATTAAGTGAGAAGGGGAGAAGCCTCGCAGTTTGGCTTGGAACTTGTCCCTTTTGAGAATCTTTTGCCTTTGTTATCCAGCAGATAAATCTGCTTTCAGCTGCCTCTCCGTGCTGGGAACAGGAATGGCGCTGAGCCCGCTGCCTTAATCCCCCCCATAGGTGTGATGCCTCTTCTGTGACCATGCTGCTTGGGGTGGGGGTGTGCAGAGATGAGCTGGGGCTGGTGCTCTCTGCCTTTAGCTCCCTAGTTCTTATTCTTCATCACAAAATTCGTTTAAGATATTCATCCCAGGAAGGGAGAGGCTTTTCTTCTTCTTTCTCTTTCTCTCCCTCCCCTAAACTTTACCTTGGCATCTGCTGGCAGCCGCCGCTCCGCAGCAGTGGGGCCAGGAGGATGCTTGGCAGGCAGTCCAGCGGAGGGGATGGGGTTGTGGGAGCAGAAATCCCTCCACACTGTGTGCTTGGTTTTATTCCACCATGTGGCATCTGGCCTCAAGAGCACTGCCTGTTCCCTGCGCAGCCGGAGATGATGCCTGTCCTTGCCCGTGCTCTTCTCTCGGTGTGAGAAAGCCCTGCTGGTCCTGTGTGCGTGTGCTGTGGCTGTTCAGGTGTCTTCAGGGTGGTTTTGAGGTTGTTTTCAACCTCTTGAGAGCTTTGTTAAAAATCTGTTGAAGAATGAGCTGAGGCAGCTGCTCTCAGAGCACCAGGTTGGGGCAGGCAGAGCTGTGCATCAGACCTGGAGGGTTCAGGGTGAAGGTTTGGGCAGGTTCAGAGTGTGGGTACATTGGATCTTCCCCAGCATGGGGCTGTGGTGCTGAGGGGTCAGCATCTGGGGAATGGGGGGAGATTTGGGCAGCCCTGTCTATGGGGATCCACTGTGAAGACAGCAACGAGCATGGCTGCAAGAGATACGGTAACGCAGGAAGGTTTTAGTGTTTCCACTGGAGTTGTGTTTGATGGCTGATCTTTCCTTCCTAAAATCCCCAAGGGGCTCATCCTTGCCTCCCTTCCCCTTCCCAATCAGACACCTTTGCCCTTCCCCATGGGGTGCATCTGCCTCCTGTATCTGCTTATCCAAAGCTCCCCTAATATTTCAATCTGTACCCAGGCTCAGGATGTTAGCGTAGCATAATGCATCAACATATACCACCCAGCTCTCTGATAATGACATGGGTACCAGGGCAGCCAAAGAAAATCTACCAGGTTTCCAACTCGATGGGTAGGAAACAAGCAAGCAAAAGCTGCCCCAGGACCACGGGGAAGGCACCTGTCCTGCAGTGTGCCCTCCTGCTGGCAGCTTTGGGGCTGTTCTGTCCCTGGGAGGTGAAGAAAGTAATTTCCAAAGTCCTTTTGTAGGAAACCCTGCCACTGGGCTGCCAGCCCTGCCTTCCCGTGTGCTTCTTCCCTGTCCTCCTCTGGTTCTCCCCTCGGAGTGGCTGCTGGCATGGTGTGGCACAGGCTCGTGCCGGTGGGATCGCCGGGCTCCCGGCAGCCCTGAGCGACCAGGGTCCCAGCTGGAATGGTGGAGATTAGAGCCGAGCCCGTCTGGGCTGGCAGATGCTGTGTTAGCTGATCTTCTGGCTTTAGTGCTCCGCTGTGAACCTCCACAGCCATTCCTTCAGATTTTTCCAGGGGTCGGGTTGATAATGAAGGGATTAATTTAATTCCCCCCGCCTTCACCCCGAGCTTCTGATGCAGCTGGTGTGTGCCTGTTCATCTGTTAGTGTTTTTATTGGCATAATTCAGTATCTGGCCAGGGTTGGAGCTCATGAAATCATCAGGCTGTGGTTCTACAGGCAGAGCGGCTGCTGTGGGGTGCAGCCACTTTGGGGTGCCCCAGCACCCCCCCACTGCCCCTGCCCTCCCCAGGCAGCTGGGTTGGGAAGGGAGAAAATATTTGTAAGTCCTAATGAAAACTGAAAACATGTTGACTTTGATGGAGTGGCCCCATTATGAAGTTGCCCTCCTTCCCCCCAACCCTGCCCAGCACCCCTGGGCAGTATGGGTCCTTAGGTTTGTTTTTCCATCAGCGTGGGCTCAGTGTAAAACCAGACTCCTCTGGCATTGCTGCAGCACTGTGCAGAGGGACTCGCTGGCTTGTGACAGAGCTGCGATGCAGCCCCTGGCGCAGGGGTGGCTCAAGCCCTTTGGGGACATCCCTGTAGCGCTGCTGTCCCATAATCCCATTGCCTTGAGCCTTGCTGAGTATGTCTGGAGACTGGGAAACAACCTGAGTACCAAACCGGGGCTGGGAGATGGGGCACAGGGTGGGAGCCCAGGCTGACCCACGGCTTCTTCCCAACCACCATCTGCATGGCCAGTCGGTGCCCAGTTTGGGTGATGGATGCGAGGGGCAGTGCACAGCCTCAGCACAGGGCTGTTTTGGTTGGTTCTGTGCTTAGTGCTAAGGGTAGGCACAGCACAGCAGTGGATCTGGGACAGAATTGCTGCTGTTTGGGCTCCCCAGACTTCACATCCCACCCCCTTGGTGGTCCTGGCCACCCCTCGCAGGATGGGGCCGAGCTGCTGGGTCTCACTGCAAGACTCAAGCATGAGCCGGTGACCTGGGGGTGCCCATGGCCAATCCCCCCACGAGCATCCCTGCTGCAGCACAGTGCAGCTTCTCTGGTGGGCGCGTGGGGGTCTGTGCCCTGGGGAGGGATAGGGGAGGCAGGGCGCATTCCCACGCTGAAGGCAATGTGTGTCTCCTTTGAAGGGAGAGGGTGGCTGGTAACTGAGAAGCACATTAGTATTGCTGGCTGCAGCTTTCCTGCCTCTGAGGAGCTCTTGTCGGTGGGTGGCTGCGTGTTTTCCTTTTCTCTTTTTTTTTAAATTCTATCCCAAACCTGTTTCAGCTTTAAAAAAAAAAAATGCTGTTGCATATCAGTTTGTCAGTCACTCCAGACCTAATCTCTAAAAATAATCTCCTGCCAACCCTCCCTCTCCCCCTAGATGGGCAATAATCATTTCAAGACATACCAGCCTTTGTTTAAAGTTAGTTTTGTATTTTCTTGAGGCTCACGTAGGAAGCAAAGGCTGCCTCTTGTTTCTTTAAGGGAATGAAAAGAGGTGCTGAAAAAGCCTTCGCTGCAGGGAGCTTGTGGGTAGGGAGAGAAGATAAGGGGATGCTTTTGCTGGTAAAGCCTGATTTGACTCCAGCCCTGATGGGCTGAGGATAGTTTACCTGCTGGCACGGGACAGCCTGGATGGTGGCACATGGGACAGCCTGGACAATGGCACAGTCCCATGTCCTGGTCCCATGTCCTGGCAGGGCTCAGAGCGGTGCAGTGCCATAGGAAGAGCAGAGGGACCTGCAGACTCCTTCACAAGCAACAAGCTCTACTTCCCATCAGTCCCAGAAAACAAGCCCTTGCGCAGATTTTTGATCTGTTTTGATTAAATATCAGTCTACCCCTTGGCTCCCTGTGCTTTATCTCCCCCAGGTAGATCTGCGTGTCGTTGCCCGAAAGGCTCCTTACGGCGAGTCACTGCCAGCAAACCCTTCCTGTTGTGTTCCTCACGTGTGTGTAGTGCGTGCTGGGTCTGAGCCCGGAGCAGCATCACGCCTTTGCCACTCAGTTCCCCTCTGCTGCAGCCAGCAGCAGTGCAGGGCGATGGTGGAGGGTCTGTGCTGGTGGGGACTGCCCCGCTCCGGGGGCTGGTAGCTGATGGGAATGCCCCTTGGGAACATGCTTTCAAAGAGAGGGGGGCTTTTTTTATCTGAGCTCTGTGATGGCGAAGGAGGGGTTGGAATGAGAGTGAACACGTGCGCTTTAAAGGCATGCTTTTCTAAGTGTAAGGAGTAGATTTTAGGAGAGAAGAGCTTGGTGGTTTAATTAGGGGAAGCAGCTCAGGTTCCTGAAGCTTGTGGCTCCTGGGCTCACGTCGGTCTCCCCATCACCTCCACCCACGCGTGGGGATGCACGTGCTCAGGGCTCTGCAGACACGTGTTTCCCTCGTGCCTGGGCAGACAGATACTGCATACTCACTCCGGTATGTGGCGGTTACCCCAGGGCTGTCATGTTCTTACCTGGCTACGCTGTTTCCGCTGGCTTTATCCATGAGAGGGAGATTGACAGTGCTGGGAATTGGCCACCGGTCCCAGGAGGAACCGGTTTGTAGGTTGTTCTGGCAGCTCGAGCATCTGGGACACGTCAGTTCACAAATGTGGTAACAGCTTATCGGGGAATTGTGGTTTGGATTACAGCAGCATCTCGGGATGAGCAGGTCCCTGGTTAATCTGGAGTGTTCTGTCAGCTCGGGTGCAGTTCCTAAAAGGAGGAAAAGAAAAGATTTTGCAGAAGTTTGTTTGATCTCCAGGGGCTTTCTATTGTAATAACAGAGTAAAACATACCAGTGATTGCTCCCTCCTTATTATTTCCTTTACCTTTTCCTTTCCTTGCTTTTCCTGGCAGTGTTGCCTGGTGCCACAGGCTTAGTGCTGCTCATTAGAGACAAGGCTTCAAACAAGAAGTTCAGCAGTCGGTTCAGCTCCACGTCCCACTTGGCAGGTCCACGGGTCCAGGGTGAGGACCATGGCCTTAGGAGCATTCAGGTGCATCCATGAGAGCCAGGAATTACGACTCCACCTGAAGCGAAGGGCAGAGAAGCGTTTGAGCTATGATGTTTGTGTGAAATTGCTAACCGGGGTGTTAAATAGCTGCAGTTTGTGGTATGAGGAGATGGCTTTTAATGCATGGACTTGCTCTGCTGGATTCTGGCTGGTGCTTGGTAGCAGGAGAAAAGCAGCTCGTGCTTTACCTTTTCTATACCTCTGTCCCCAAGAGCTGTACGTTAAGCTGTGGGCTCCAGGCATATACAGATAAATAGGATGTGGGAGAGGCAAATTGACCTGACATCCCTGGGGCTGATGTTGGTTAGAGCAGTGGGGGCACCCGCTGGGTGAAATACAGCCCAGGGAGCCCTTACTCCATGTTGCTATCCCTGGTGCATCCCCCCAGAGCCTTAGTGACCAGTTGAACCCCAGACCTGACCTGCCAAGCCCCATTTTGTTGTGCTGGCCCAGGGAATACAAAGAGCCATCATCCACAAGACCGGTTGAATACAGAACCCCACAGGGCACCTTTTGACAGGTCCCTAGCAGCTTTAAACACAGGACCTGCAGGAAGCTGGCAGTCTGGATGGTTTAAACAAATCCTTTCCCTTGCCCAGCCACCACCAAAGCTCTTTGTGCATCCCTGATCTAAGACAGAGCTGGAGTAACCACAAGTGTGAGCTAACAAGCGATGAGCAGACACCCCACCTTCCCCGGCCTCGCTGGCTGCTCTCGCCTGCATTATTCAGAACCATCAGGGGATGTGATTTGCATTCTTCCTGGCCAGGCAAAGACACCCTGGGATCTCTGATCCCCTTTGGGGAAAGATTACGTGAGATTGCGGAGAGACTGGCAGGGAAATTGCTCTAAATTGCAGCTATCATACCAAGTACGTGTGTGCATAGGCGTGCGTGGTTCCCTGTGCTCCACGCTGGCAGGCAAGGGGATGGCTCGGAGTGGGTGAGGGAGAGACACGGGTGCGGAAGGGATGCGCCCAAGAGAAGGGCATGTGTGGTCCGGGGGTGTTGGCGAAGGCAGCGCTCCATCCGAGGGGAGCTGGCTTGAGCAGGAGGACGGGGGTGAAATGAAATGCCAGGCATCTTTATTTTTTGGTGGGGGGAGAGGAGTTGGAGAGGAAGGTGGAGCGTGGACAGATGGGATTTGACTGTCTAAGCCTTCAAGGGAAATAAGTCTGGAAGCACGTAGGATTGTGCTGTGAGACGCTTTACCTCACATCCCAATTAACACAAGCAAATAGAGAAACTGTGCTGAGCACAGGATACATGTGCTGATATTTAATTATATACCCAGAGCCAGGTCTGTTACAGCCGCTCCCGGGAGTGGGAGCACAGGCGATACAAAGTGTGCTGGAGTTAATTTAAAAATACTTTGATGAATTTATTAAAGAGGTGTCGGATCCTCTCCTTGTCAGCAGTGTGAGTCAGCCAGTGGGTCCCAGCCCTGATGCTCACGGGGAGCCTGTGCCACCACCAACATGCAGCAGCATCCTGGCCAGTCGCTTGCCTCTCTCCGTCCCCCTGCCCAGAGCTCTCTGAGGGCTGCCCTGTCCACCCCACTGCCTCATATCCCTTTGCTGGGAGCTCTGCCATCGATGCTCATGCCTGAGCTGGTCTGTTTGAGACTTGGTGTTACTGACCCTGAGTGTGATGTGGGCTCGTAGGAGAGGCGGGTGCTGCATGAAACATGGGGGCCGAGTCCTGAGGGATTGCTCTGTGCTGCAGGCTTGGCTCGGTGTCCCTTCATGGTGGCACCCCACAGCTGGGATGGGGCAGGCTTTAGCCATGACAGCCCTGGGTGTCCAGCATGTGACCCTGCCTGCACAGCTCTGTTTCCAGCCTCCCGTATCCTGGGCCCCCTAAATGATTTCCCAGCAGCATCAACAACAGGATAGAGAGGTGATAACTATCGAGCCTGGGAAAAGCCAGCAGAGCTCAGATGACTTGCTGAAACAGCACCTGGGCAGTAATCTGGGAGCTGCACCGCTCTCTGGCTCCTTTCCCTTTCCTGTCCAGTTTGCTTTTCTTGGCCTCCCTGGGTGTAAAGGTGCAGGCTCCCCCTGCATCCCCCCAACTGCTCTGCAGCTTCTTGGAAGGGGATCGGGGCTTGACCACTGCTCCTTTGGATTTAAAATAGATTTCAGCACAAGGACCTGCAGTTTTACTGGAGCAGAAAGAGCTCTTGTGCAAGCTCCTCTTTCACGCCTCCTCTTGCCGCCTTCTACTCCAGCTCTTTGCTCCGATGCCAGCAGGGACCTGTGTGTTATTTATTTATACTGCGGTAATACAGAGCAAATTCCTCCACCACTGCTGTGCTGGCTGTGCCCTGTCCACAGCCCCAGAGAGCACCTACTGCTATGGAAAGGAGGGGAAACTTGATGTCCGTTTTGCAACTGGAAAAGGGGGACATGGTGATGGGCCTGTGGGCATGCAAGGGAGATTGATGGGGCTGTGTTAGAAGGTCATAGCCCCCAGGTTTTCTCCTGTTGCAGAGGAAAATCTGTCATGATCCCCTTCCCTCCCTGATGAGACCTCTATCCTTCTCCATCTCTTCATCCTTCTCCTCCATCCTTCTTCCTGTGATGCTGAAACATCGGAAAGGGCTTAAATGTGAATCCACACCAAAATCACAGGGGCTGCCAAACTGCTGTCAGAGCAGGAGCCAGGATGGGACTGAAGCCATCTGCCTTGTCCCTGCTTCTTCTCCACGTACTCCATGTCCCCCTGCACGGTGGCTGAAGTAGTAATTGGAAAAGTCACAAAGATTTTGTGGTGTGGTGTGGGGGAAGCATCCTTCTCCCAAGTGACTTGTCGAGCAGGTTAGTGCTGGGTGATTGATAGGTTGTTACCTTGATCGATGGCTCTAACTCAGGGACACTCATGTTAAAGTGACAAAGCTGGTGTCTGTGGGTCAAGACGAGTCTGTAGACAAAGGCTGCATCTCATTGCCCACAATGAAACCACAAAGCTGGAGATAATCTTGTGCAGGCATCAAAGGCCTCGGGTGCTTGCTGTGGCTGAAGGAGGTGGTCTCACTGCTCCGCTCGTCTCTTCCCGCAGGGATGTCCCCTGTCTCAGCTGGCTGGTTTGCAGGGTTGCTGTGCAGCTCAGAAACTCGGGGTGCACTCAGTGATTTTTGAGGATGGCAGTGTTCTGGATAACGAAAGCAAAATGGAGGCTGTGTTATCTGGCTGGCCTCTAAGTAGGCAGTGGAAGCAAAGAAGCTTTTTTTTGTGGGTGGAAACTGCCAAGCCCATGCTGGGGCTGGGCTGTCAGCAGGTCCTGCTCCACCAACCCCGCTGGTGCTGCCTTGGCATCGCCTCCCGTATCACTCCTCTCACACGGGCACGCAGATCACGAGCCCCTGAGCAAGAGATGGAGCCGAAACCACATGATAAGCAAAGCATCTGCCTGCCGTGCCGTGTCCGGAAGACAGAGCCTGTGGATACAGCCTGGATCAATTGCGTGAAGGCTTTGCCCCTTTCCTTGTGTAAAACATCCAGAGCAAATGTAGAGTGACAGGAAAGGGGTCACTGGTCTGGGTCACCACTGAGGTGGTGGAGGAGATAATCAGACCCTTTTCCTTCCAGTTCAGCAGCTGCCAAAAACACCAGAGCGCCTTACAAAAGTGTGGAGCCTACCGGAGCGGAAGCACTCAGCCGGCTGCGCGGAGAGGCCGGCCGGCGTCCGCGAAGGCTGGCGATGGAGAGGATGGAGGAGCCCAACTTCCACAGCCCGGAGTGCCGTGACGCAGCTCAGCTCTGCCCTGGCATTGCCCCGCAGGGTGGTGGCGGTTGGGCTGTGCGAGTCAGAGCGTGTAACGCGCGCGCTGCCCCACACCGCCTGGGAGGTGGCTGCGCTTTGCTGGCCAAGTTCTCCTGGTCGGATGCTCTTGTAAGGGGTTTGTGAAGTCCTCAGGGACTCAGGGCGTGCTGGAGCACGGCAGCCAGCTCGTATTAGCGTTGCTGTTAATAAAACTACATGGCAGGAGACGGCATTCTTTAAGGAAGAGCTGCACTACGTCAGGCGCCGCTAACGTGGCTCTAAGGGCTCTTCCAGAGAGCAGGAGCATGCTGATAGCTCGCTGCTGTTTCCTGCAACCCCCCCTCCCCAAATAACACTCTGCTTGCAGTAGCATCGTGGAAGATGCTCTCTGTGAGGGATGTTTTGACAGAAAGTGTGATAAAATATAATGCAGTAGGTACCGTCCCATTTGCGATTTATGAGGAATTTTGTAACCTAGGGGGATTAATTCTATATCATGTTACGATGCACAATATAGATTCTCTCCTCCTGCTCTTTCTTTGCATGCATAATGAGCGAACCTTCTCATGAATTTGCTTGGATCTGAAAAAAATGCATGGCCGTGTTCGAGCCAATCAAGTTCCCATCTCCGGTAGCTTTTCCTCAGCTCATCCCTCCCCGGATGATCACTGGGAGCTGCAGTTATCCTGACTTTCTCAACACAAAATAATAGGCCTCCTGTGAAACTTGTGATCGCTTTTGGCAGCTCCATGCTTCTTTGCAACTGGGAAACTCCCAGTCCCCCCAGTTCTGCTTGCACCAGTCCCACACCAGATCTCTGCTGCTTCCCATCTTCCTTTGGCATTTGCAGCCCTGGAAGCTGATGCGGATGGCGCAAGATGCTCACTTGGGAGCCACGTGGTTTTCAGAGGCACCCGGATGGTTTAGTGGTAAAAATCAAAAGGATCGGTGTGCTTTTGGAAATGATCGTGCAAATGATCAACAACTCGAGATGGAGATGGGTTCCTTGCTGCCTCTTTCTGTCAGCTTCCATTTGCCTCCTCCTGCCCTTACGCACAGTCTCTAAGCCCTCCTCTTTTGCATGATTGTCTCAATTTGCATTTCCAGCAGATCCACTGACATTTGGCTGGACTCTGGGTGAAACACTCCTTGAAATTAGCCTGCATGTTGAGTTTGTTCTGGGAAGATAAGAAGGAAAGTGGCAGGGGGGCCCCGGGGGGAATTACGCATGTGAAACTGCACTGTGAAATTAGCACCAACAGTCAGACTCTAGGCCAGCAATATTTCTCTGGGATTTGTTTTGGAAGCAGAATTTTTCACCGTGGGCAATAGACTCGTCTCCCTCACCCCACTGGCTTTCAATCCCAGCGCAAGCCCGTCTGAGGAAGCCAAAGGATAAATTGTCTGCTAGCTTACTCTAAAGTTGCTCTGTAGTGCTGGCAATATGATACTGAAGAGGAATTTTAATTTCATGCTGTGTAAGAAGGGTGCATGCAACAGTAGCAGCCGTATGGATTTTCATATGAATAGGCGTACAGTATTCATAACAGGGTAGCAGTGTTGTCCCGCAGGTTTTCATTCTTCTTGTTCCTTTGCTGTTTTCACATCTCCCTTTGCTGTCCACCCAATTCTCGCACTTGCTGAAACGGAAAGTATGTCCTTGCCAGATGGATGTACAAAGTGACGAGCCTGTTTCTCAGTTATATTGCGATTGGCTTCAGAGACCTTTTGTTGCTTTAATTTCTGTGCAATCCAAGTGCAAGTCTGTTTTGCTTGAGAGGGAACGTTTTCTTAGCCTTGTGGCTCTCTTGCTCAGCTTTGCGGGTATCTAGGCGAGAGCAGTTTGCAGACAGTAGAGCCCATTAATGCTGCTCTGTCTCAAGGATGCTCTATAATAATGTGGCTTCAGCAGCTCGCTTGGTGGGGGAAGGCAGGTTGTGTGAGTACCCTGCTTGCCAGTGCAAGCTCCACGTCAATGGGGTGTATGGGGCTGCACTGGATACAGATGATGCGTTTCAGCCCTTTCTGCTTCCCAGCGCTGGTGACCTCTTTAGTTTTCACCTGAGAGATGAAGTCATCTCAGCAGCAAAGTATCTGCCCTGTAGAATTGTCTGTGTTGTGCTTTTTGGGGGTAGTGTTTTGTTTTGTTTTATTTCACACTGTACACATTTGGTAGGGACGGCACCTGCAGTGATTTTTCTTGAGGTTGCTGCCCTAATACGTTCTCCATATCTATAAAAGAAACTTTCTTTAAATAAATTCCTAACAGCGTCAGGGAGGTGTGCTGCTTTGCTGGTTTCCATGCTAAACTGGTCATTAATGCATCTGTGCATCCCTACATGTCTGTCAAACCCCATCAGTTCTGCCAGTCAGGACAGGTGAATAAATCCACCTGCCTGCAGACACCGCTCCCTCGAACATCCCTACGTGGGATATTAGGCACGAGCTGGGGAAATCCCTCTCCCAGCTGCTGCAGAGGTTTGTGTATGTGCAACAGGAGGGGAGTGGAGAAACACAATGGGCTCGTCTGCGCCGAGCTAGCCCAGACGCTGAGGCCAGCAGAGGAGGAGTTTGCAGCAATGCAAATGATTCTTGCTTCCATCCTCATCTTCCCTCTCTGACAGCTGCTGGCAGCGTGCTAAGCTGAAGCCCAGCAGCTCCAGAGCTGGCTCCTTGTGTTTCTTGCCAGTCAGCTTGAAAGATGGAGAAACCCAGCAGCATCACCAGATGGACTTTGCTTTGCGATCGTTTACCATCCCGATGGGTTTGTCAGGGCGCATCCTCTGCTCCAGTCCCACAACGCCCCTTGCTTTGCTCCTGCCAGGTGAGATGGGAGGTGTTTGCACCGGTGAGGGGAGATGGCAGTGTTGGCTGGGGTCTCACACCTCTGGGCTAACCCTGGTGTCCCAGCAGCAATGCTGCACACTCACGGCATTTAGATTTACTGGCTTCCTCGATGGCTGTACAGCTGATACAGGATTGATACAGCTGGGAAGCACATTAAAGGGTTCAGTAGCAAAGCAGGTGCATAATTAATAAAATACAGATTTTCATTTGAAGCCATTGCCCGAAATAGCTTGCTAATGGAGGGAGAGCTGTCAGCTGAGCTGAAGTGCCAAGTCAGCACGCTTGGTGTGGGTGTCCCTTCAGACAGAGGTCCGGGGCTGAGCTCTATCACTGCCCACAGCATCTCCTGGGCACCTGGCGAGCATCCAGGCAGAGCTGTGCTGGAGCAGGGAGCACCGCCAAGCCTGAGCCCTAAAGAGCAAGTGTCCCCCTGCCACTGGAGCATGGCTGAGTCTGGCAAAATCCTGCCAGCCTGTGAGATCAGGTATTTCTCATGAAAATAAGTTAGAAGCGATTTAAGACAGTGAATTTCCCGTCAGGTTAAGCCAAATAACCCCACAAGCTGCTGAGCTTCCTCCATCAAATGTGGTGAGCTCTGGTGAGGGCTGGTGGTCTCTTCTCTGGGGTATGTCTGGGAGATGTTCTCATGGCCTGGGAGGAGAGAGGTTGCTGCCTGTGCAGCCCTGGCAGGAGCTGGCACTGCTGCTTTTCCATCAGGCTGGCTTAGAGAGGCTAGGAAGAAGCCATTTCAAGTGCTGGTTAAGAGGGAAGCTAAAGTGACCAAGAAAATACCCATTTAGCAATTCTAGAGGCTTTGGGATCCTCTTAAATCTTAAACGTGCAGGTAGCCTCCTGGAGTGGGAGCACAGACCCACAGAACAGGGCTAATGAGGCCACTGAGCATCCTTCCCAGCTCTTCTGTGACAGCAAAAGCAGAGGTGAGCATGTGTTGTCTTGCAGAGCCCACAACTCTAATGGCAGCACAGGTTCTTCAGAAGGAGCAAGGGGACAGGCTGGGGAAAGACCTTCTGGGCTGGCTCATTCCCAAAGACACGGGAGTGTACGAAGCTGCTTGTGTTGCTTGCCTGCTAATTGGAGTTGGCTGTAACTGATTTAGAAGGTGATGGCCTTAGGGAGCTGAGATTGTGTTTGTCTGGGTTTAAATACAGATGGAATTAAAAGGAGGAAAAAAACCCCTCACTTGATTCATGAAGGAAGCTTTGATGGAAATAAATTTATGCTGGTGAGGGGAGAGTGGGGAGATGCTGTGGTCGCCTGGTCTGGGTTTCAGGAGCATTCCCATAGATGTTCTCAGGGAAACAATAAAAGGGTAGAGAGAAATAGAAAGCAAAAAGATAGGTGGGCTCTGATGAAAGAAGTCCTATTAATAACAGAAACTGGAGGTTTTGAAGCTGCTTTGGAATAAATTTTCAAGGCATAAAGCCCCTCCGGAGCAGAATGCGGAGCTTGGTTCAACCATTCGGTGAAGCCACAAATCGCAGGGCTCCAGATGCAGAGGACAGGACCCAGCTCCCAGCCGGGCTTCCCACAGGCACACGGACTCAGGGACAGACAGTGAAACACCTGGAGGGTTGAAAGACCCAGGCTGTAGGACTCCAACACCAGCAAAATTGGAGCCTCATGGCTTTAGGTTATTGCAGGATATTTTTGCTGCTGAGCGCAAACCATGACACAACCAATAAATCATGACACTCACAAAATATGAGGCCTGAACTCGTTAGCAGATTACATTATGCAGATGTATGGATACGGAGAGGGGACTCTGTTAATCCTGGTGCAATAGGAAGAGAAAAGCAAGAAGTAGCTTAGCTCCTCTGATAATAAGCAGTGGCAGCATCCTGCGATCCTTGCGAAGAGGCTGCTGCGGCTGCCAGTGCTCTGTCTCTGGGGAAATCTGTCCTGGAAGGTAGCTCTCCATATCAGTTCTGTCTCTTGGGGTTTTTGGCTCAGTTTATAGCTCTTACTCTAAAAGCTTTAGAAACGTTTGATGCCTGGTCTGATTTAGGGAGAGCAATCCCAGTAACTTACCTTGTTAGAAACTTCAGCTTCTGGGGGTGGGAAGGTGGAAGCTGGTAGCCTCACTGCCCTGTGCTGTTCTTCAGGTCACTTCCAAGCTGGCTGTGGGTGAACTCGAGCAGCTCCCTTTCCTTCCTGCACCTCTTTCCACCCCCTTCACCATCCCCTGACACATCTTGCCGAGTAGCTGCAGATCTGCCAGCGCTCATTAACATGGAAGCGAAGGCTCCCCAGACTTTTAAGTCTGTCTGGAGACGCTTCCACCACCCTCTGGCTAAACAGTAGCTGGGAAAATACCCAGCTTGCTGGGATGTAGCTTTGATGTGGCTTTACTGCCTATGAGCTGGTAGCAGAAGATGCTAGGGTGGCTGTTGCATATACCCAGTTGGTATCTTGGTCCCAGCTTCCTGCTGGGCTGACCTGGGACTGTGTTCCCAGTTGTACATTGCTGGATGCGCAGTGGGGAAAGTGAGGGAAAACACCAGCCAGCCCCTCAATGAGCTGCATACAGCTCTTCTCATCAGCTCAACGCTCTCCATGGACCTTTAAGATGCCTTGTTTTGGGATGGGGTGGCTGATAGAGAGGAGAATTTGCTGGATCTAAGGCCAAGGGACCACAGACCAGTCAACACACACATTCACGTGTCACCGGCATTTGATACGGGGGGGAGTTGGCCAGGATGAATTTCTCCAAAGCTGCCTAAAAGCTGGAGTAATTACTGAGAGACAGAGAAACGTGATGTGCCCAGGTTGCTGTGACCACCACCAACCACAGTGTGTGAGCGTGGTGTGCCAGCTGTGTGTGCTAGCAAAAGTGTCCCCATGTACGTGTCCAACATGGTGGGGAAGGGTAGGGGCCAGCATGTCATGGGGCTGGGTGGTGGCCAGCACCACTCCACAGTTGCCTGTGTGTTCCCACCTCCTGAGCCATGTTGGGATGGGAGGGAGATGCGTGATTTCCAAGGGAGATTTCCAGTGTTGCCTTCTGAAACGCAGGCGAGGGATGAACTCGCTGGCTGAAGGTCCCTGGGGGGAGGCATTTCAGTGGAGAATCCTTTGCTTGGCCTCAAGTGCTCTTCCTGTGTGAAGGGAATGATGGCAAAGCAGCAAACCTTGCCTCTCACTTAAATCCATATCAATGCCATGCCATCCAACCAGGAGGCTCTGTTTGCAGCTGATAGTTCATCTACAGCACCTTCCTGGGAAATAAGGGGTGTTTGAAGGGCGGGGGAGAGGGATTGGCTTGCCAGTGCACTGCAAGCAGGCATCCAGGCTTCTCTCCTCAGGGGCTTCTCTTTAAAAGCAGCTTTGAGTTGATAAATTTTCTCTCGTTCTGGTATAAAGAAATCTCCCCAGCTTTGACACAAAGGAGCAGCTTGCTCTGCTCGCTGCTGGTTTGTTTACAGAGCGTCGGTGAGATGAGGAGGGGAGAGAGGGAGTGGTGCTGGGGGGGACACAACCTGAGCCTGGAGCCCAAACATGGGCAGAGCTGGGCGCAGCCCCCTTGCCCGTGGCCTCTGTCAGGGTGAAGATGCAGAGCTGCAGACACGTATGCAGCCAGCTCTCGCCTGCCAGAGCGCGTAAACAAGCGTTCTGTAAGGATCCCGGCTGCAAGGCTGGAGCTGTGCTATGGTTTCAGCCTGCTCCTTGCAGAAAAGGGGTTGGTTGTTTTGTCATCTCCCAGGAGCTGAAATTTGGCCTCTGCAACGTTACCCCAAACTAGCAAAACAGAAGCTAAAGCCTTTTTTTCTCCCCTAAGAAGAGCCAACCAAAACGACAAAGCCTTTGTAACGGAGCATGGGGTGAGGATTAAAACCCTCTGGAGAGAAACCCTGACAAATACTACGTGGAGCAGCATCACTTTCAAATGCTCTAGGGTGATCCTGCTCTGGTAGAAGGGTTGGATTAGATGATCTTTGGAGGTCCCTTCCAGCCCCATCATTCTGTGAGTCTGTGATTTCAGGAGACTGCCTGATATTAAGTCTGGAGATGAAAGAGATAACCAACTCAGAACTGGAGTAGTCTAATTTCTTTCACAGGGGAGTTTGAAAAAGGCAACAAATATTGCTCCATGGCTTGAGTAGTTCAGATCCTTCCTTTTTGCTGGGGGGTGGATTAAATGGTTAAACAAAGCTATCTTCTAGCCGTGCATTCTTGGGTTCCTGCCTCCCCGTTGGCACGTACATCCACGTTCTCTATTCCTCTCCCATCTGCCTCACTTCCCAAATTTCCAGCATTTTACTTTTAAAATTTTGCCTTCATGTATATGAATGGAAAAGAAAAATACCACTGCAGGCCCCAAAGGCTCAGTGGCTGCGATGAATTTTGATCTACACCGTAAAACTCCTTGGAAGCGTTGCTATCACCTCCAGCTCCAGCAGGTTCTGGTGGCAGTGCTGAGCTGGATGGAGACTTTCTCCATCAGGGTCTTCATTGTGACCAGCAGATCCTGACTTTAGGCAGCATGGGGTGGCACAGTCTTAATAACTTGGTGGCAATCACTGAAGGATGCAGAAGGGATGGGGGGGACCTCTCTAAAATCAGCAGCTGGCGTGATTCTTGGGGAACTGTTTGGCTTGTTTCATGACCAGCCCTTCAGGGATGTAACCAGAGCGTGGTGGAACAGCAGTTTCAGGGATATCAGGCCTACTGCAGTCATGAAACCACTTAGTACTGTTTAGGAAAGCGAGCCTGTAAGGACAGCAGAGGGGGGGTTGTTCCAGTGTTAAATTACCAAACCACACACACAGTATTTGCCTAACCAGCTAGACCTGAATTGCTGTTCAAACAGTGCTTTTCTGCCTGACGTTGGCAATCAGGGAGCTAATTACACTGGATTAGGGTTTTTCTCTTAATTACATGAAAAATTTAGCATGGCTGATGTTCATGAGGCTGCAGGGGATTAAGGCGGAAGCCATGTGTTTATCTACAGGTCAATTATGGAGGCGAAAGCAGTAATGTGGTGGGGCTTTGTCTCTCCCAGCCGCCGACCCCAGCCTGAGCCTATCTCGCCATGTTGATTTTGGGCCGTGGGCATGACGAGGGATTAGCTGTGCTGGCTGGTGTGTGAACAAAAGCAGGGGCCTGGGGGAAGAAGAATGGAGTTTCACCCACTCCATCTCGCCTTGCAGAGGGAACTAGAGGCACAACCTTTCAGCACGAAGCCCGGTGTGGGCTGCTTGGCCCTGATGAGCTGCGGTGGGGAGCGCTCTGCTGCTTGTACGCACCGATGTGCATCGTACGCCCCTTGGTTTTATGCCACATATGCACGTGGATTCATACTTATCTGAGTCCTATCTTTAGGCTTTAATACTTCCAGGCCAGGGCCCTGTATAAGCAAATGTCCTTGGGCAGAGTGCCAGCCCAGCAGTTCGTTGTGCCTCTTGGTTCTGCACCTCACTTTGCTCCATGACACCACGCTTGGTCCAGCTCCTGTGTGTCCGGTGATGAGCAGGACCTGAGCACAGAGCAGGATTTCCCTGGTAGGTGGTTAAACACCGATGAGACGAGCTGCATGGTGTACAGGGAAGGGGAGGGATGGGAGCTGTCGGTGTGGCCGCCTGCAGAGCCGTCCCCGGAGCCGTGGGGCAGTGCCAGTTTGGCTGTGGCTCTGCCCGTCCTTACATGACCTTGCTGTTGCTTTAGTAAAATCCAGCCTGTACACAAGCAGGGTGGGTGGTCAGCTGCTGGCTGGCGAGAGCTTTTGGCTCCTTCATGCTCTGGCCCATCTCTTACCTAGGAAAGATCCTTCCCCATCTGCACTTCTGCCTGTCTGCTGGGCATCTGCAGTGGCTGTAACCAGGGGTGTACGGTGCTCCCCGCAGCTGGCCACCACGTGGGACAGAGCACCCAGCGATGTGGGACAGCCATGTTTCCTGGGATTTAAGCTAAGCTGTGTGCTCTGTCCTTTGCTCCCCTCCTCTGCCTGGGCAAGGTTAGATCTGATCAGTAACATATGGCTGGTTCCACGTGCACGAGTCAAGCCAGAAACGTGCACGGCCTCCTCCTTCACCTGATCACTCCTGTCCAACCTAAAGCACTGCAAAACTACAGGGCAGGATTTCTCCCTGAGTTTGTAAAACTGAAAAAAAAAACCCCAAAATTCAGATTCTTTCATTTCCTTCTGGGTTTTGGCCTTTGGTGGCTTGCAGTTTGGCTCGCGTTGCTGCGTTCCCGGGAGGTGATGGGCAGGAAATTTAACTCATTTGAAACATATTACTTACACGATGGTTTTTTTGCAAAGGAAAGAGACTAATATTTCCTGAGGAACTTTCTGGTTCCCACCTGATCAGCTGGAAGCCCTGACTTTAGGAAAGCGAGGTTGTTCATGTGGCGATTTTTGACGGTCGCTTGGCTTTTCCCTCCTTGGGGAGTGGTGCGACTTGCTGCCGCTCGTTTGGAGCAGACTCTGCGTGAGACAGTCTTGTCTTAAGTGGCTTTTCGTTCCATTTTACATGGCTGCTCAGGGTCAGCAAGCTAAACTAAGCAGGACCAATCTCCTCAGCTGTGAAATGTACTGCTGTCGGAGGGTGATGGCGTGGGGAGAGCTTGGCACCGAGCTGTGCGGGGTTACTCAGCTGGAAGGGCGCAGGTGAGGTGTGGATGGATTGCACAGGCACGGGGCTGTTCTGGGTGCTTTGGGGAAGAGCTGCAAATGGTATGTGACAGGTAACTCCACACATGTACCTGGGACCTCTGTCGCCCTTAATACCAGCTCTGTGCTTGTGTTTTCTGTTGAATGCAGAAGGCTTGGAGAGGGTCAGCACCTAGTCCCGTTTTCCTTCGCTGTGGCTGTTGCTCACCCCCCAAAATGCTGTCCACAGCTCACTCTATCGCTAATTGTGTCCAGCAGGCAGCAAATGCCTCTCTCCTGTCCTTGCTTGTCCATCCCTTCAGGCACCTGCTAATGCTGAGCCCGGCTACAGGCTCAGGGCAAAGAGGAGAAACAGCCAGGGAATGATGATAATGTTTGTGATTTGTACTTGTGCTACCCAGGGCCTGAAGGGCAGAGTGGGATCAGCCTGTCATAGAATCACAGAGCAGGCTGGGTTGGAAGGGACCCCAAGGATCACAGAGCTCCACAGGCAGGGCCACCAACCTCCAAACATGATCTACTCAAGGTTGCCCAGGGCCCCATCCAACCTGGCCTTGAACACCCCCAGGGACGGGGCACCCACCCCCTCTCTGGGCAGCCTATTCCAGCCCCTCACCACTCTCTCTGTAAAGAACTTCCCCCTAATATCTAATCTAACTCTTCTCTCCTTCAACTTCACTCCATTTCCCCCTTGTCCTGCCAGTCTCTGCCCTTTCCAAGAGCTGGTTCCCCTCCTGTTCCTCTGCTCCCTTCAGGGACTGGAAGGCTGCAATGAGTCCCCCCGCAGCCTTCTCTTCTCCAGGCTGACCCAGCCCAGCTCCCTCAGCCTCTCTTCGCAGGGCAGGTGCTCCAGCCCTCTGATCATCTCCGTGGCTCCTCTGAACCCTCTCCAACAGTCCCACATCTTCCTTGTACTGGGGGCCCCAGCTCTGGACACAGGACTCCAGCTGGGGCCTCACAAGGGCTGTCCTCCCATTGCACACAGCTATCCCTGGTAAAGGCTGCCAGCACTATGTAGAAGAGGATGCTTTAGCAAAAAGATAACCCAACCCCTCTGCCTGTTCTGGAGCTGTCCTCTTAGCTCATCTGTGCTTTCATTTCCTTCCCAGCTCTAAGGGCTGGATTAGAGCAGCACAAAGCAGGAGAAGCAGGGGGAAGTCCAGGGAAGAATGGCAGAGGCTGAAGGAGCGTGGTGCAGTGCCTTGTGCTACAGCAACACCTCCCTCGTTCCCTTCTCTTGGAGGCCAGCACTTAGTCTCTTTGATTTCCTTGCTCAGTGCCAGAATGTAAAGCCTGTGAGCAGCAAAGAGCTGCTACCGGAATGATTCCCCTTTCCCAGGGAAGCACTGAGCCATCCCTCCCTTTAAAAACAACACAGGGATGTGAGGGGAGCAGGGTGCTTCTGCTGAACAAAAGCAAAGGGAAGTCACTGCGTGTCGGGGCTCTTTATTAGGGGACAAATCAGAAGGGACTGGGTTCCGTGCCGAGCTGCAGACGTGCCCTGAGCTGTCCTCCTCCCGGGGAGTAAACCCACAGGATGCTCTCGAGCATTTCCACCTTTAATGGGTTGTGCTTTGATGCTGGTGGAAGGTGGAAGGCTGATAGCCCTAAACCCCCCAGTAATCTTCTCTTTGCAACAAGTGCTCCAGAAAAAGAGCAGCCTGCCTTTGCAGTGCTCCCTGCCTGGCAGCCTGATCCCTGGAGCCCTCCGAGTTAATAGTCTCTACCTCCTGCTTTTGAATTGGGGCCTCTTCTGCACTGGCTTTCTCGAGGAGGAGAGGAGCCAGACTGTTGGGCTCTTCACTCAATCACTTCATTTCTGTTTTCCCATCCCAGTCCTGTTCCTCACTAAGTCTGGTCTGTGCTGTGAGGGTGGTTGGGTCACGATGCAGCTGGGCACACTGACCCTTCCCAAAGAGCTTCCCTCCTGGTGGGAATCCCACCCAGACTCAAGGAGAAGGCAGCACACCATCCAGAGCAGTGCGACCCAGCCAGCCAGCCCAAACTTGATTCTAATGAATCCATCCCCGGAAGAATACTACTTAATTAATTAGCAGCTCATTTGCATGAGGTGGCATGTTATTAAAGTTCTGCTGCTGCAAGTCGGGCTGTGACAAGGTGTGAGCTGACAGCTTTTCAAATAAAAAGTCTTTTAAAGGAATGATCTTCTGAACTGGCAGCTTTGTTCTAAACGAGCCTCTCATGCAGTAATAAATTAAAGACATGGGGGCTGCTGATTAGGCTCCACATGGTGCCTCTGTACCATCCTCCCTGTTTTATCTTGGAGAATCAGCTCTCTGGAAGGGTGGAGGGAGCAGAAGGATGGAAGAAGGGAGTAAAGGCGGAGAAGGGAGCAGAATGATGGAAGAAGGAAGTAAAGGCTTAGGAAAGGAGGAGAAGGGAAAAGCTTCAGTGGCAGTCATGTTTTAAGGTGTTGTGCTGGTACCCATTAAGATGTCTGAGCTGCAGCTTCAACCCAGCAATTGGATTTTTTCCTCTCCAGAAGCTAGCAGAGAGGTGGCCAGGGATGCCTCTGCCCTGCTCCCCTTTCCAGCTGTGAAGGGGAAGGATTCTGTTGCTCTTTTCTCATGCAGATCTGAGTCCCAGCCTCCTTGCCAGGGATGCTGAACGGCCAGGATCTGTGATACAAACCTGTTGGCTGTGGCTTGAGCTTTAGCACAGAGGGAAGGATGGTTTTCTCTCTTTGCTTTGTTTTTTAAAGCCTTGCTTTCCCTACAGATGGGTCCAGACTCTTTGAAATGGTAAGACTAGAAGTGTTCAGGTCCCCGTTTTAGTTACATGTGTTGATTCTGGGCAGGCTCAGAGCCTTCCTGTCCCACTATGGTGGGAAGAAAGCCTCGCTCCTAGGAACAGCTCTCCACCTTCAGTGCTGGGGATGAGAGGAGTGACAGTTAATTTAGGTTTGTTTGTTTGCTGGGTCGGCATTCATGTGCTTAGCAGCATGTGTGGGTGTTGGTGCTGCAGACTGCAAGCCCCCCATTCCCTGTGGAGCTGCCTGGGACCCTGGGGTTTTCTCTGTGCTCTTCCCAATTAGCCCAGCAGTTCCTCTGATTTGCTCTTCCTCTGGGGAGCTGCAGATTCCCAGGTTGTGGCTTTGAACACTTAGCTAACATTTCCCAAGCAGGAGAGACGGGAAACACATGTGGGTGTGAGAGACACACACACACAGAGACATTTTTGACGTGAGTATTGAATTCGCAGAGACCTCAGATCTATAAATAATTCGGGTCACGAAGCCTGATGGGAATAAACTCAGGCTCAAACCCACCCTGCTCCCCCTGCACCGTGCCTGGCTGTACTACTGCTGACCCCACGTTACCTCCAGCTCCCAGACCCGTGGCACAGTGCTCACTTCCCCCTGCCCCATCCCTGTTTGAAGGCATCAGCTCCAGTGTGCAGCCACACAGGCAGGAGGTGTCTGCAGATCCTGGATGTGAGGCATCGTCTGAGTGGATGGTACTTGCAATTTCATCCACTGGGAAAGCTGAGGTCCGGGCAGGACAGGGATGGAGGAGGTCTGTATCCTCACACCTGGAGCTTCCCTGAGTGCAGGGAGGGGATGGAGGAGGGGAATAGCTCCAAAAAGGGGACTAGGTCTCAGGGAACATGAGCAGGAAAGGTGGTCTCGGCTTTGCTCTGCCTGGATGCTTTGTATTGTGCCAGCAACAGAAAGAATTTGGGATGAGAGGCTGGGTTTGCTTGGATAGGGCTTTCCTTTCTCTCTGAAGTTCTAAAGGAGCTGTGGATTGGAGCACCAGGGCTTTGCAAAGCAGCATCACCGGTGCGGCCCTCGCTGGAGGGTGGGGGGAGTTTGGGTGCTTGCACCAAAGTACCACCGACTTATTGTTACAGCCTCTGAGCCTTCAAGCAGTGTCCCGAGGTAGGGGGAGATGCTGATGTGATTCCACTGGGCACCTGTGGTGCTGGTCCCACCAGTTCCTCCCCTTCAGCAGGGTGGGGGCCAGACCTGCTGCCCCTCACTCTGATGGCTGCAGCAGCTCCTGGTAAAAGAAAGGTCTGTGCCTGTGGGAATTCAGGGAATGGCCACGGTACCGGTAGGCAGTGCTGGAGGAAAAACCCCTCTGGGATGCAACAAAGTCCCAGCACCCGTGTGCTTGCTGTGCTGAGCTCTTCACCAAACTGATTTTTCTCCCTAGCTGATGCTGTAGAGTTTTGTAAGGGCATCCCCAGTGGGGATTAGTGAGTGTATTTAATGTTTAGTCAGCCAGTGTAATTCTGGAAAGGATGGATTTTCTCCTCCCTCGGAGACCAGATCGTTTGGTCTTGAGGAGCTGTTTTGCTACAAGCCGCTGAGCCCGGCAGCATCACGACTTTCTGGCAGGAGCCCATCGATCAGGGCTGCCCTGTGCCATCTTTGGGGCAAAAATAAAGGTGGTGCCCACCCATGAGGGATTTGTTCTGTCCTAATCTGGGAAAAAAAATGCATAGAGAAAATGTGACAGGAGCAAAGGAGACTGGGATATGAGGGAGCCTCCAGGTAATGAAGTTAATTGGATATGCTGATTTGAATTGAATGTGCATGTAAGGGTTGTCATTAACTTCCTCATGGACATATCTATGATTTAAAGGAAAGATACTTAATAGGATTACTATTTCACTTTAATTTCAAGGGGGAGACTTCCCACATGGAGAGTGGTGAGCTAAATCCCACTCCCAGGTTTCCTGCCTGCAGAAGGTGTGTGTGGGGAGTGCCAGGTCCTAGGGGCTGGGTTTCTTCTCCCATGGATGCAGACAGGGAAGGATGCTATCCAGCACTTCAGGTAGGGGCTGGAGCAGATTCAGATCCCAGATCTGCTAGGGACTGGTTCCACCACCCTCACAGACGCCTGGGGGTTATTGATGACCTGCTCTGACCCAGCTCCCCAGCAGTGAGAGCTGGGTGATGTTAGCAGTGCCCGGAGGGACTCTGAGGGGTCCTTTACTCCCCAAAGAATTTCATACAGGGTCTGAAGGGACCTTGGAAACTTCTTGGATAGAGATTTGCAAGCTCTATTCCAGATTCTCCCCTCCTAGAGATTGCTGTGCTTTTTTCTCCCTGGGTGTGAGGTGGGCAGTGTAGGACCATTGACAGAATGCAGGTGCCAGTGTTTGTAACCCTGTAAAACGACACAGGAGGAAGGATGTTTGTGTGGGGACAGGAAAAGCGACAGGTTATCATGTGCTTCTCACCTCTTTTTTAGTCTGGTGTGAATGCAGAATAGCCTGGTTTAATTAAATTGGATTAGCAAAACTAAATCCTTTCTGCAAAGACTACTTGGTGGAGGCACGCACAGGAAATCTGGACTGATATTTATTCATCTCCTCCTGTCTTTGGGGAGCTTTTTCATTGCTAGTCTCTTGCTTGTGGAAACTTCTTTTAGTAGCAGGTCCAGACAGGAAAGACCCCACAGAACCTGGGACAGGAGGAGGCAGAGAAAGGCTATTTAAGCTGTATTGTGCTTCAGCCCGAGATAGAAACCTGCTGCCAGTAACAGCCTTTCTGCTAAATTTCCAGCACTGAAATAAGAAATCCATCCTGGAGCTTTGTGGGAAGCTTTAACAGGACATACCCAGGAGCTGAGATGTGTGGACATAAATAGCAAAAAAAAAAAAGGCAATTCTGCAACGATGCACCTTGGCAATGAAGGCTGCTGCTTGCTGCCTTTGGTTTCTATTTCGGGCAGTAGATGCAGTGATGCTCCAGTGCGCATTCCCGGAGCTGATACGGTTCTACTCACAACGTCCATTTTACACAGATGCGATGCTATTTGATAGCATTCCCCCTCAAGGGCTAGAAATCCGAGCATGAAAGGAGCAGTCCTCAAGCTCCAGGCTTGACTGGGCTTTTCGCTTTGTTCCATACAAAGATAAGCGTGTCCAGCCGCTGCCTTGCACCTCCTGACCGAGAGCATCATTTCGGGAGCCCATCCCGTGCCTCCACGGGCTGTTTGGTGCAGAGTGGGGCACTCAGCAGGGTTCTTTGGGACCCATCTCCCATTTGGCACCTGCATGTGTGGGGAGAAGCTGCAGCTCTTGAGGAGTTAATGGGTGGCCATGCATCTAGGATCCAGGATCAGGAGCCAGTCCCTTCATGCGTGGACTTACTCAGCTGGTTTGGTTAGGGTTTTTCCTCTGGCAGCAGGCGTTTCAGCATGAGTCAGCCTCCCTGAAATGCTCCTAATGAAAGCAGACAGGTAGTTTAATCATGGAAAGTTCCTACGAAGAGATTGGATGTCTTCTAACGGGAGCCTGCTGGGAGGAACTGGAAGGGAATCCGGATGTATCTTAGCTCTGGCTTAGGCTGGGCAAAACACCCAACAGGAACTTTAATACAATAGATGTGCTGGAGCTTCGTGTTGGGTCAGATCCTTGAATGGTTCATAGGTTTATTGCCACGGGTGACACAGTGCAACACATATGTGACATGATATGGTATTGTGCTGATCAGGAGCTCCCGCCTGCAGTCTGTAATGTGGGGGGCATTAACCACCACAATCCTTGCAGTGCCTCTGGGCTGCAGGTCCTGTCACTGAGCAGCGCTCTGACTCCTCCTGGGGGCAGTTCCGCTGGCCCTGGGTTTGTGCATTGTGTCATTAGGCACTTTTCAAGCCATATTTGTAGGTATCCATCAAAAGCAAGTGAGGAAAGTGATATGCTTGTCCCAGACAACTCTGATTCGCATTCAAGTGTGTGCCAGCCTGTGATCTGTCCTGCCAGTCTCTGCTGCGGCTCAGGTGGCTGAACATGTCTCTGGTCCTGGACACTTCTGGTTTCCATTGCACCGATGTGCTCCTCCCCGTACCCACACACTGCCTGTTTCCCTGCACCCCCACCCATTTCAATTGGCACCTCTTCCCTCTGTGTCTTCCTCCTAAACCCTTCCTGTGCCCCATCAGCATGTCACAGGGGAGGAAAAACTGGCAGAGTTACGGGGATGTCAAGAAACACGGCTGCCAGCAGCCCAGCCCTGTCCTGCTCCATCGCTCCCCTGCTCCGCCATGCCTCGGGGATGCACCCAGGCTTGTAGGGTTGGTACCAGGCTGCTGTTCTGGTGATGGGTCAGCAGCGGTTTGTTGACATTCTCCAAATGCCAACAAGAAGCTTCCTGCTGGGCAGATGATGCTGTTCTTCCACATTCACAGGAATCATCATTCTTCTCGTCTGACATCATCATTTGTTGTCATGGAAACCAAACCCTTAGGAAGAGATGTAGTAGAGCATCCGGGTGTTGGTGGGTGTTTCAGGCTCTGGGCATGGGGCTGTAAGTGTAACACACACTGCAGTGTGCGGGGTGGGAGAGGAGAGCTGCAGGGTCGGGTCTCATCCTGCAGTCTCTGAGTAGCACAGAGCCATCTCACCTTGACAGGTGCTGTGAGACACCCCTGGGATGCTCCTTCTGCAGGGGGCAGGAGGATGCAGGCAGCACCCTGTGCAGGGCTCCAGCCATGTCCCAAGGCACGCATGACAGGCACAGCTCCAAGGTTCAGGCTGGAGGAGCCATCACACACATGGTGCCATCTCCAGCTTAGAGCTGCAATTCCCAGTTGGAACTGGCTTGCACAAGGCTTGTCCAGTGGTATCTCTCTTTATTAGCCCTGTCTGAGCTCATTACTAGGAAGAAGCTCAATTTAACGAGCTGCCGGTGCCCCGAGGGAACTCTGGAAAACAGTTGTTTTTCACAGAGGCTGCTGATCCGTCATGTCCAGCGTTTCCGTTCCCGTTTGGCCATTAATCAGGTGTGTGCATGGAAGTGGCTGCATGTCCCTGACAGCACAGTGCTCCTGCCATTTGCTCCTCCCGTGATTCTGCAGCCTTGTCCCTCTGTCCATTGCACAGGCTGTGCTGGAGGCGGCAGTGGCTCTGTGGGCAGTGTGGGTTGCCTGGGTTGCAACACCCAGCATGGTACTGGTCTCATACTGGTCTTCACCTGCCTCTGGTTCTTGGTATTTCGTGAAGGCAGTGTTAGCACCATGGGATTTGACCTTGGTTTGGTTTTCCCTTCCTGAAAGTTGACGGTGTCTGAGCCAGGCGTGGGCTGTTGGTGTAACCCTGCTGTAGGTAGCAAACCAGAGCGCTCACATTCGCACCCGGAGATCTTTCATCTCCCTGAAAGCTCAGACAGTAAGGAGAAAAGAGAGAAATCCAGAAAATAAACCCATTTGTGTACCTGATGTGCCTCTACATGGCAGGAGGCATCAGGGCTCTTTCCAAGAAGAGGATTTATCAGGAGGAGGGTGCAGGGTGTGAAAATATCCTTGTGTTTCCAGCTGGGTGGCATGTTTCTCAGATAACCCTTAAGATGCTTAACAACCCGCTCTCTTACTTCCTAGGACATGAACCGGGACGAATAAACGACCCCCTCTGCTGCTCCATCCTGCCTCTTCTGAAGGCTTAGGCTTGTCCAAAGCCGGTTCTTCGCGCTGCAGCCAGGCAGGGAGTAATTGAGCAGCAAAACGGGATGCGCCAAGGCGGCTTGGCAGCAGATGGCATCTGCGTGATAAGAGGTTTTTCCAGGGACGGGCAGTCCCTGAGCATCCCGCTCCTCGCAGGGCAGCGTGCACGTGCTGCACAGCACCCCGCGTGCATTCCTGGCCCCTGTCTAACCGCATCGCTGTCGCTGTGACCCGCGGGGCCGGCGGCGGTTCCACCCAGCCCTTGGCTCGCCTGGCTGCTCTTGTCTCCCTGCCTGACGGTTGCCAGTGTTTGCAGCTCTGTAGACACCGTGTTGCAGTCAAATGGCTATTCAAATATGCAAATCCTGGTAGGAAAGACAATGTAAATTGTGTGTTTATCCTCCTCCCTTCCCCCTGCACAGCCCCAAGGCCATAAATTATTAACTTTTGGAAGAGATGGCATATCCTCTACAGCAGCCGCTCCTGGCAGGGATGGGGCTTGTCACAGTTTGGGCAGGTTTTCCTGCAGGAGTGGGGAGTTGTCCTTTGGTGGGGGCACATGGATGCTGGGAGCCCCTCAAACCAAACAGGCCATATGGCTGCCGTGTTAGCTCTCCGCTCGCTCAGCAGCATGGGCTGGGTTTGCCTTGCCCTGCATGTTTACAAGTAATGGGATGGCAGCAGCATCTCCCAAGTTTTATTTCAAGATGGTATTGGAGGAGACTTCATTACCTGTGCAACCTGTCCTAGGGAACCTGCTTTGCCGGGGGTTGGACCTGATGATCTCTGGAGGGTCCCTCCCAACCCCTACAATTCTGTGATGCAGCCTTGTTCTTCATGCATCTGGAGAATAAAAGAAAAAATCTCTGTTATAACTTGACCTTGTTGCAGTGTCAGTGGGGTCTTGTGGTTTTCTTTCAGGCTTATTTTGGAGAGAAACTAAAAAATTCACAATCTTTGTTACTCTTGGATGCCTGTGGTCAGTCAGAGCACGCTGACAGTCTGTGAGGTCCCTTTGGCATCCTAAGGCTTTCTCATTATTTCTCGTGGTCTGGGGAAATGGCATCAACTTCAGTGGAGAAGGAGCCTTTGCTTCAGCTCCTGTGCCCACATGTTGCTTGCCAGCTCTGTCCTCTGTTTCCAGGTCACGAGCTGAGATTTTGAATTAGATTCCTTTTCCCCCTCCTCCCACCTCCACCCCCTGAAACAAAGCCTGAGTTTGGCTGCTATGAAATCACCTGTAATCTCTTTGTGCTCCTTCCAGATCCGAGCAGATGGTCCTCCCCATGGTGGAATTCAGTATGAAATGGTGACAGTGTTCAAGGATGGTAGCCCAGTCCTTCGAGACATGGCCTTCTCCATCGATCAGAAGTACCTGTACGTCATGTCGGAGCGACAGGTAAGGCATCTGCTTCCGTACCTCCGTGGTTGTCGTTTTCTTCTGTGAGGAGTGTGGTGTTGGAGCCCATGGAGCAGAGATTGGTATGGGTAGGAGCACTGGCAGCAGCTTGGCTTTATCTGCCTCTGACCAGAGACTGAAATCGGTGCACAGGGCAGGGGCTTGTGCCCACGTAACTCTTGTCTGTGGGCGTTGGAAACTGAGCTGAACTGGGGAGGAAAGGTGGTTGTGGGCACTGAATCATCCCTGCCTAGCAAACAGGGTCCTGAGCCAGCAGCAAGGCTGGATAGGCTGTGGTTTCATGTAGCTTCGTCTCAGCGTCCATCCCAGCATCCTTTAGGATGGCTTTAGTTATTTACTTATTCATTTGCCGGTGTGTTTGATGTGGTGGTAGTGCTCAGAGGTGGGACTGAGCACGGTGCAGGTGGGTGCTGTGCAAGTGGTGTTCCTGCTGTGCCGTCCATCGCCGTGCCAGCCCTGCCCATGGCTCAGCGCAGAGCTGGGTGAACCTCTCCCCCAGCACAGCCAGCATCTCCTCTCTGCCCCGTGTAATCAGGAACAGATTGGTGTAATCTTTACCACTGTCATTTCGCACTGTAAAAGCAGGAGTAGTTTTCCCCCCTGTATTATACTCTGGTGTTACAAGGAACGTTCATGAGTGGTTGGGTAGCTTGTAAGAGAGGGGTGGTGTGAACACATCCCTGTGTTCGCAGTGCTTCGACCAGGGCAGCCCAGCTAACAGGCGTCAGCCCTGAGCAGCTCAGGTCTGAGGACTGGGGACAGCTTCTCGTGCCTGGGAGGTGATTTCTTTGGTGACAGTTTCATCACACAGACCTTCCCCTGGAGACTGGCAAACTGAGGCAGTGCTCAGAGGCGAGAGCATCACCTCGCTCAGGACCCGCTCATGTCACCCAGCATCCCAGAGGGAGATCCCAGGACCAGGTCACCACCTCCCAGCTCATGCCAGTGTCTCTGGGGCACACTGCTGTTTTACTGCCCACGGGGCCCTGTTTCTGAGCAGGATAAACTCCTGCTCTGCAAGGAGCAACCAGACTGTAGAAAGCAAACCCGAAATGATTATGATGGGAATTTACGGCCCGTGGTCGCCGGGCGTCTGCTGCTGCGGGGAGCCAGCATCTGGGACCTTCTGTTCTTCTCTGAGACAAGAAAACAAACCAAGTCCCCACCATTAAGCCAGACTTCTGGGTTCACTGACTCTGTTGAGCATTTTATTGGCTGTTACTCATGACTGTGTAATTCAGATTAATAGAGCTGGTGCCTTGTGGGTGATGGAGACAGGAGAAGGGCTGCATCTGAGGACGTCTGGATGCTATTAAATTGCTCTGTGTTGAGTTAACCCTCTGATCACTAACAGCTTTCCGTGTCTGCTGGTAAACAAATATCTGTCCTCCCTCCCACCTGCTCTTAGTGAGATGCTACAGGGAGGTGTATCAGTGTGAAGGGCTTGAAGAGATGCTCTCGGAGGTAGATGGAGAGTGAGCAGTGAGTGTAACAGCTCACCTTGCACCGGGGAGCTCACAGCTCCTCCCAGAGCCAGCAAAGCTGGTTTGCAAACCTGTGGCAAAACAAAGCAAAAATTACTTTGCTTGGTTATAAAGTTCTTTAAAGCCAGGGAATAAATTCTTTAGAAGAGAGCAGAGTCATCTTCTGGCTAAAAGACTAAACCAAGTGAGTCCCCGTGGGTAAAGGCAGCGTGATATGTTTGTGATAGAAACTCCATGATAGAAACGGCCACTGGTTTAGGATCTCATTCCAGCCTGGACTGGGATTAGATGGCAATAATGAGGATCTATATAAAATAATTTGATTTCAAAGTTAGCAAAAATGTTGATGTTGGGTTCGTTTTCCCCGGGAGCTGCGTGCTTCTCATGCCAGGGAGGAAATGGCCCAGTGTGTGTCTCAAACAGTTGGGGAACTCTTTTCTTTAGGAGGAAAACCCGGTGGGAATGCCTTCAACTCATCTTTTATGAGGCAAGAGTGCCTTAATATTCATCAAAGTGCTAATTTGCTTAATTGTGAAACAAAAAGATGCTAAGAGAATTAGCAAATAATAGAATATTCCTGGAACGTTGGCTGCATTTCCAACCCTGGCTCTGGCAAAGCATTTTCCTTGGTGGGGGGAGAGACTCTGGGAGTGGGGGGGCATGGTCCCTCCTTCCTTGCTGGAATGACCTTGGAGAGATGCGTGCTTTGGGTGCAGAAGTCCCAGCATGCTGTTCCATATGGATTTTGTCCGCTCCTGTGACCCCCACTGCCCTAATCCTGGTGATGTGATAGTTCAGCAGAGTGAAGGGGAGAATAGATTTCTTCTCCCGAGCACTAAATAGAGGAACCTGATGATTGAAAAAGGGGTCAGCACCAAGGGAAGGAGAAAGGTCCACCAGCTTCAGAGGGCTGAGGCTGCAAATGGTGGGAAGCACCCTCGGAATTGCTGAGAATATACAGTAAAAATGTCTTCTGAAGCCTTGAAATCTGGAACAAAATGAAATTCTGCCATGGTAAAATGACACAGAGAGAGCAGCTGTTCCCTGTGCTGATCGGGTGCATGCTAACGTACTGGGGGAGGGCGTCTGGAGCCCGTGATTTTAAATATCTGCTGAGAAGGAAATAGGATATGTGCCTGTTTCAAAACATATATTTTTTAAAAAATATATTGGGGTGGGTTTTATATTTTTGGTGGAATTCAGCTAAGGAACCTGTGCTGCCCAATAGAGAAGGGGAGCAGGTCCCAAGCTCTCACCACTGTGGTGTTAGGACCAGCCCAGCGATGAGCCACGATGCTCTGCGTGGAACTGGTTATGCCAAGTAAACTGAGAAGTGGGGATGCTTCCCAGCGAAGAGTAGCTGTAACATGTTGGTATGAAGCCCATCTTCCTTCTGTGCTCGCAGCAGCTAGGACCAGCTTTACGCTGCACCACAGTCGGGAAGGAGTCGCTTCATCCTGAAGTCTGGAGTTGCGGCTGTGGGCACAGCCCTTCCCCTGGCTCCTGTCCCAGCCCCGTCTGCGCCTCACTCCAATTTATCCGCAGTCCTTTTGAGCTCTCCCTGAGCCTTTCATGTTTCATTGCCAACTCCTTCCAAAGCAGAATATTTGACATTTGATTTCACTCCCACAAAGCACAGAAGCAACAGTTGCACAGCCTAGTCCGGGGGAGAGGCGGATAAAGAAACTTTGCTTCCAGCCACTTATTCTGAATTCTTTAGCCTCGTGATTTAAGAGTGCTTATTAGGAGCTTTTCCAGGCTCTCTTCCCATTGCACCTGGTTTCAAATAGCTCTTATGGCAAAGGAGAACTGGTTCTGACCCTGACTGTTTCAAGCAGAAATTAGTTTCTCAGCATCGCTTAGCAAGCAAACACCATTTCTGCCCACCAGCTGAGCAGGGCTCGGGTAGCGCCTGATGCTGCTGAGACAGGGATGTGTTGGATGTGTGGGACTGTGTGGGGTGCCAGGGCAGCAGCAGGGCTGGGGAGCAGGGCTGGAGGTGTGGGCAGGGTTACACCGAGCCCTCCGACTGAAATAGCCATGGGTTGGCGTTGGGAGGGACTGGCACAGCTTCATCATGGGGATTTGCTCCGTGACTCTTTTCAGCTGGTGCCCAGCGGGAGCTGCTTCTTGTTTTTCATGGGTAGATACATTCAATTAATAGTTTCTGTCAGAGAAAAAAAACCCAAACAACCTGCCCAAGCCAGCAAATAAAGTACCGAAGGGCAAGCAGTAATGTTGCTGTTGTGACAGGCTCATCTGATGCTTCACTGGTCTCTACTGGGGCGGTGAGACATGAGGATGCGCCCAGGTCTGGGACCCCCCAGAGACCAGGAGGCAGGCGAGGGGTTAACAGCCAGCCCTGGGGGTCTTGGGGCCACCAAACTCCCCCCTGGATTAAAAATCTTCCCAATTAACAGTGAGCCTGGACCAATAGCCCCTTCTTGTGCAGAAAAGCCTCTCTGGTTGATGCTTGCAGGGAAAGTGCTGGTTATACCGAGAAAACGTGGCTCTCCAGCTCGATCCTGAAGGACTAATTGTCTGGGGATGGGGGGGACAGTTGGTTTTTTGAATGTACTAAATCTCAGTGTGTTCCAGTTCAATACCCCTTGTAGGGCGAGAGCAATTTGACAACTCCAGGGCTGTGACCCCTTCTCACTCTCCATCCCTGCTCTCTAGGCAGGTTCAGGCTGTTGGAGTGCTGGCTGTCTGTGCGCAGCAGGTTTGCCTTTGCTCCCACGTACACCTTCAGCAGTCAGTAGCTAACCCTGTGAGAGGTGGTGGGCATACTCCAGCACGGGGATTATATAAGCACCAGCAGAATTGGGGCCAAAGATTTTTGCAGCTCTTGAGAGAAGAACGAATTTTGTTATTTTTAAATCGGGGGTGAGCGGAGGCTCCATCAAACGCATCGCAGGCGCCAGGGCAGGGATTGCCAGCTCCAAAAGATTTCACCACCTAATCAAGGGCTATAAAGGCGAAATTTAAAGTAGTGTGATCAGATTACTTGCAGGGTTTGCTGGGAGGAGCATCCCTGTGCTGGTGAAGAGAAACGTGGCCCAACAAGTCTCTTCCCTTCCTGAATGTGGAGCATGCAGGGGCTTCCTGCAGGCTGTGGGTGCAGGAGGCAGCGATGGGCACAGGGTGCTGGTGGGTGCAGAGGAGCCAGACCCTGGAGCAAGAACTCCTCCTCCTCCTCCCCTTTCCTGCCTGCAGACACTCTGTGCTAAGACATGTTTTTTCCTTCTTTATTTTCCAAGGCTTTTTTTTCCCAGCTAATGATGTATCACTCGTTTGTGCTAATCACGTAAAATAGTTTGATGAAGTGCTGAGGTCACGCAATGCGGGTCTGCTCCCTGATGGGTGAAGCAGCACCTTCCTAATGAGATACCTGGCCAGGATGCTGCAAATGCAAAATTCATCCTGCCTAAACATCCTCCAAAAATCCCTGCACATTTCCTTTCCTCAGAAACACTGCTGCTCTCAGCTCATCCATAGCTGCTTCGGTGGTTAATGCTGCCACAGGGGGATGATTTTATTCTGGTTTTATACGGTATGTAACAGAGCAGCATCCTGCTCCGTGACTGGGAAACTCGCTATTCCCGTGGTAGAAATAATAACACATAATCACCCAGTGAAATGCAGATAACATCAATTAGCACGGCAGAGCTCAGAGGGCCCTGGACCTTCGTAGCCCGAGATGTACAGAGGAATCCTTTGCTCCTCCAGTGGGTACAGATGCTCCATGAGCATCTCCCCGCTGAGCCTTGTGTGATGCTGAGCCCCTCTGTGCCTGTCACTGGGGAACCCTTGGCCTGAGCTTGTTTTGGGGAAGGCAGGGAGGGTTTAGAGGGCACGGGCTGACTTTTTGCTGTCTCTGAGAGCACTCTGCAGCACCTCAGTGAGTTCCCGTGGCCGATGTGATGTTTTTATACCCGGTTGATGTAGTTCAGAGCCCCCTACGCAGCGCACTGTGAGTGGAGCCGCGCTCCCACCCGTCACTTGGTGGGAGGCAGCAAAGATTGATGCTGGCCCCTAAAGATTCCCCTCACGCTGTGGTGAGAAGGACACAGCAGCGGGGAGGTACAGCTGCTGCTGTAAGTGATGGTTCCCAGGCTGCCCACGGCAGCGGGGGACTCCTGAAGGTTGTTTGGATGGAAGAGGAGGAAGGGGCCCTTTACCTGCCTGCAGCTGCTTTGTCCCAGCCTTGTCTCTTATCCTGCATGGAGAGGTGCTCCAGACATTACCGTGCGTGCATCAGTACTGGGGGAGAATTAGCCAGTATGACCAGTATCGACATGGCCATGGGCATCTCGTGGGTGGTCCAGCATCTTCTGTCCCCTCGCTCCGCAGGGGGAGCAGGCATTGCTGCTGGGGATTGCTCAGACCTGTTGCTGTTCCACCCCATACATCATCACAGCGTTAGGTAGAGGAGCTGTCTCTTGGTCTGCTCTGTGAAATATTTGCTTTGCAAATGCCCCCGTGTCAGGAGCTGCAGATCCACAGGAGTCCCTGAGGATAATTTGTTGTGTGGCTCCTTGTCCTGTAACCCCAAGAGGTTTAAGTCCTGTGAAAACTGCTTCACTTTGGACTGAACTTTCTGGATGCTGGTTGAGAGGGAGGCAGGTGGGAGCTGCCCGGGTGATTTAGAAGAGGTTGGAATTGGAGTGAGGGCTGAGAAAAAATAAGTCCATCAGTTCTGGAGTAGCGAGGCTGTAAATACTGATGGTGTCCTGAAAAGAACTGAGAAAACACAATAAAAAATGCAAGAGATGTGGATAAAAGGGTCTGGAGTCATCAAGAGGGAAAAAATGAACTGATTAATTTTTTACCTACATTATCTGCTAGTTGAACAGCCAGTTAGCTGGACATAATCTTAGCAAAGTTTAAACCACTGGGACAAGTGAAATGGCTCAACTGAGTCCCACCAACGATGTCCAGACCCCCACCCTCCCCTGAGTTACTCCATCCAGTCATCCTGTGCCCACACAGATCAACTGAGGGTCCCGAAGGACTTGTCTGGCCAGGACCTCCTGCTGCGACCCTCAGTGTCACCAGCCTGGCTGGGACCTCCTGCCACTCCAGCATGTTGGGGTGCAGAAACACAGTTGCCCACCCTGTGTTCCTCCAGAACCACTGCTGGAAAGGCAGGAAACAGCTGTAAGCCAGAGCCAGGAGGGAGCAGGGTTAAGGGGATGAGAGAAGGAGCCCTGAGGAAGGGCTCCACTCCCCAGACAGGTTTGCATCCTTCTCCACCACCACTTCATGCTGTGCTGTCCTGAAATTCATGAGCTGATGCAGTGTTTTTCTGCTTTCCTCCCTGTAGTCAATTAGGAATAATTAAGAAATTCTGCTAAAACCTTGCCTGAGATCATTAACAATCTCTACCTGGCCAGAAGTATGTGTTAATTAACATCAGTTGGCCAGGAAACCCCCAGCCTGGCCAGGTGGGACATGATGCGCTCTCATTTCTCTGGCCCATTGGCAGTCTGTGTGTGGAGCTCTGGCCGTGGTGGGGCTGATGTGTCAGTGCCCAGACTGATTCCAGTACATTCCAGCAGCCCTGCAGCCTCCTGAGATTGATGTGCAGATGCAGGACACTCCAGGGGTCAAAGGTGTGGGGTTAAACCCACAATTCTTTGAGGTAATGAATACTTTAATAAACTTTCCTGGAAGAAGGGGTAAAAAATGCCCCAATGGAGATGTTCAGCATCAGGGTCAGTGGTTTGTTTTTCCTAAACGAGATGTATTTTGGTCCCTGGTTGTGTCTTTCAAGTGCTTGTGAGGTTTGCTTTCAGGGTTTGTTTGTTTTGCTTTGTTTTTTCTTTGTATTAGCCTGTTTTTTCCCCTGCCAGCCAGAGCCACAGGGTTCCCATGTGTTTGCTTCGGCATTTGCTTCCTTTTCCAATTCCTCCTCTTCTTACAGACCTATTGTTTAATTTTTGGGCAAGCAACCGCTGTCCTGAAATATTTCCAGAATTTCCCTTACGTGCACGTACACACACACACACCCCCCCCCACACACACACCCCTCCACCACCTCAGCTCACTGTATGTTGGGTGCTTCTAAGGGGACGGTTGACAACAGCTCGATAGCTGCAGGGATGTCTGACATCCCTCCAGATCCAATGCCAGCCCCCCCGTTCCATCCATTGGGCTTCCCAATCCATTGCTGTGGATGCTGCTAATGTTCATGGCTGAGCTGTGGTGGGTTTGCCGCAGGGTTTGTGTGTTTGGACAGACAGACACGTCTCCTGTACTTAATAGGAGTAACAATGGGGAGAGAACAGCATTCCCGAGAGAGAAAAGTGCTTGAAGGAGAAACCTGAAGTTTCACACTCGATGCTCAGCTATGAATTTGAAAGCCAACCTCAGATTCCTCTTTCTCTGTACTAGAGCTTTGGAAACTTTTTCCTTTCCCCTTCTTCCCATGCTGCTGTAGTAGTATGTGTCCTCAGCAAATGAGTTTGGCGGCTGTTCAGCCGGTGAGGAGGGGAATTGTTCACACTGGGTGCTGACAAAAAAGAAACATCACTCACAATATGGTGAGGGGAGCTCTGAAATTGCACAAATTATTCTATTTTATACTTTAATTAGTTTGAATTAGCAATGGGAACGGATGCATAAAATGATCCAGCGAAGGGTGAAATGGGAAAAGGGATACGGGACGGAGTATCGCTGTATTGTGATGGAGTTTGCAGGCAGTAAGCACAGGCACCGTGCTGTCCCTGTGAGCTCAGACCTCAGGACTCTGCAGGGAAGGACAGTGAGCTGTGCCCCACAGCTCTGGGACACAGGCATTGCACCCGCAGCTCCGAGCCTGGGAGCAATGTGGCACCTTCTGTGGTGGCCCAGCCGTGGGGAGCAGCCAGGAGCCCCTCCAGCAGCCAGCTCTCCAGGCTGGGCTCCTGGCTCTTCCTTCAACCTTGGCATCAGCATCAGGCTGGGTTGTGTGGCTCAAAGCTGCAGAAGGGTTTAAGAGAGTTGAGATCTGAGTGGTAACTGCTGAGCATCCTTTGCCATTTCCTGGGTTTCTCCTGGAGGTTCCTGACAAGTTCTGTCCGTGTCTGTATTTTCTGGGGGGTTAATTTCAGATCAGTCGAGGGAAACACAGCTACAGACAAAAATTCCTGTGATAATTTTGAGATGAGCAGGGCTAAAAAACACAGTCTGAAGTCCTGGCCTGAGCCTGTGGAAGCACTGAGCCCTCGGGACCCCATGGCCAGTCCCACTGGCACAGCTTTAATGCAAACAGGTACCCAGCTCCCAAACCAAATTCCCACTGAACTGTTTGAACAGTACACAAATGTTCAGGAAAAAGTTCCATCAGATTCCAGACAGGTTGGAAGCAATGGATGTGCCCCAGGGGAACTCCTGTGATGCTGCTCTGAGCAGAGACTAAATATAAAAGTTAAGGCTGGTTGCAAAACAGAAAAACAACTGCTTGTGGGTTTTGGTTCTTGTTTTCCCTCTTCCCCCCGGCAAAATGTTTCCCTGGTTAAAACTTCGCTGTAGTGAAGACACTGACATTTTCAGGAGTATGCCCAGCTGTGGCTGTGGAGGAAGGTGCAGGGGCTTTCCTGGGAAACCTGGGCTGTTGCTGCAGAGCAGGCAGGTTCAGCATCCCAAATAAAATCTCCTGAGCACCAAATCCCACGAGGCTCCTGGCCAGGGCTGCCTAAGGGAGAAACTCCTCTGTCCCTGAGGGTCCCTCCAGCCCCATCCCTGTGCCGTTCCCGGGAGCCACTTGATAGCTCTGGCATTCCTGGCCGATGCTGGTGAGGAAAAGCAGCTCCATTAATAATCTTCTATTTATTTTAGCAGCGCTCAGGAATGTGCCCAGCAGACTAAACACTCCAGCCTCCCCTCTGCGCCGCAGGGCTGGGGGGCTGCGTGCCAGCCCCAGGCATGCCCAGGGCTCTGCTTGGGACTTTCCCCTGCCAAGTTTGCTGGGGGCTGAACCAAGAAGAGCAGAGTGTTCATCAGCGCCGGAGGGGGCTGTGCAAGGGGAAATGGTGGTGCCATCCTGGCAGTTTCTGTGTGAGTGTGAAAGAAATCACTTTTATCCTAATCAAGCTTAGAAAGTGCTCCTTGGGCAGGGAGATTGATGTTTCCTCTTTTTCCTTCCCCTCTGCGCTTACCTGCCTGCTCAGTTAGCCCAGCTGCCTAATTTTCCCTGGCTTCCTTGCAGCAAACAGCACCAGCCCGTGAGCGTTTTGCTGTCCACTAACAGATTTATCCTCCCCAAAGCCCTGTGAGATGGAGCAGCACTGTCGCTTTCTAGATGAGGAATTGAAGCGTAGAGATGCTATGTGACCTCTCCTAAGTCACTCAGGAAATCTGTGGCAGAGGAAGAGGTTGAACTGAAACCTCCTGAATCCTTAGTCCCACTACAAAGGACCATTCTTCATTCCATCGCTGCTCAGTTCCGTGCTCCATAGTCCCAGTCAGGTGAATACAGGAAGAAAAGGCACTGGTCAGGGTTTGCAGTGACAAATAGTTTACAAAGTCCTCACCAACGCGAGCATCCCCATCCCAGCTGCAGTTAGTCACTCCGACTCTTAGAAATGTACCTTAAAAACCCCCTACATCTTCTCAAACAGGTGATGTCAGTGCACAAGCCTCCTTTGAAAGTATTTAACCTTCATCAGTAAATCCCCAAGTGCTGATCACGAAGGGGGATGCTCTTTGATGGTGATGCCAGCGTGGTGGCCTCACAGCTGGCCAGGTCCACAGGAGCTTGGGGAGCATGTTCCCATCCCAGTGAAGCAGCTGGAAGTGGCCGTAGCTGGCGGT
The DNA here is from genome assembly GCA_020800305.1 of Porphyrio hochstetteri. NCBI lineage: Eukaryota > Metazoa > Chordata > Aves > Gruiformes > Rallidae > Porphyrio > Porphyrio hochstetteri. The sequence continues at coordinate 6,309,250 of CM036930.1, read as the reverse complement.
GTATTCCCAGGCTTGGCTGAGCAATAGGTTGATCCGTGGTGGCAGCCCTCAAGCTCTGGATGAGATGCCGTGTGCGTTGGTGCTGCCGAGCAGCACCAGGGAGTGTGAATGGAACCCTGGGGTGGGTTGTTTTCCAGTTCTCCAACTGGAAACCTTTCCCTCCAAGCCACCTTGAACTCTGAGTGCTGGTTTTGGTGACAAAGCCCAAAGCCCAAGCAGGGGGTATTGTCTTTCTGCCTCCATGTGCCTGGGTTACAGAGAGCATCTCCACAGCTCTGTCCTCCTGGAGCACACGTGGAGCAGCCTCACTGGCTTCAGCTGCTCCTTTTCTATTTAATCGAAGAGGTGGCAGGAAAAGATTCTGCTTCAGATGATCGTTATCCTTCCAGCCTGCTGATCACAGCCCAGAGGGCTGCTCAGTTGCAGAGGAGTTGGCACAGGCGTTTTGGAGCCTGCTGGAAGCTGGCATGGATCTGCTGCTCTACCCGGCCTTCAGATGGAGCACAATGTTGTTTTGCATGTGTGTGGCTGAAATCAGGGCAGCTGGGATGTCACCACGGAGGAGGAGGAGGGTGGTTAAGGCAGTAAAGGAAGTCCAGCACACTCATGCACCACAGGGTTCGCTTGGTTCTAGGAGTATTTCAAGTGACAAGCGCTATCCTGAAGTTGTGCCACCAAAAACAATGACACATTGCCTCCTCCCCTCCCTGGCTCCACTTCAGAGCGTGTCTCTCCAGTTTCTCTTGCAACACATATTTATCTGCTCTGTGCCCTTATGGCTGTTTAATTAGTATTCATGTTTCCTTTCAAATAGAAATTGAGTTGAGTGCAGAGAGAGCTGGAGCGACTTGCATCACAGGGGCGGGATGGCGCCTGCTGCTCTCCCGCTCTACCCCCACGGTACTGAAGGACCTGGAGGAGACCAAATTAGGTTGTCAAGGCATCAGAGATGCTTTCAAGTAATTGAATTAAAAGACCCACTTGGAATCCCATACCAGCAGTGGAGAAATAAGGAGATGTGAGTAGTGCAGGGGCCCAGAAGGGAGACCCAAGCGCTGAGGGACTCTGAGCAGCTGAGATGGATGCAAGTGTGGGGGGGCTTTGGGCTGCCTCAGCCTGGGAACACCATGGCCCAGAAGGCTGACAGAGGCAGGGATGTGCCTTTTGCTCTGTTAATGATCCTGGTCAGTGCTGTGGCCTCCAGAGCCACTCCTGTGACAGAAATCAAACCCAAAATGGCCAAAGTCAAGCGACGTTTCAGTTCGAGCTCAGTAAATCCTTGCTGCCTGCCCTGCTGCTGGCTGCTTCTCCCATGGGTGCTCTGGGCAAAGGCTGTCCAACAGAGTCAGTGCACATCACCCAGACTCCAGTGAAGTCACCCAGCAGCACCAGACCCACGCCACACACGCGAGCATCTCCCACCCAGCCTGCTGAGGTAAGGATGGTCCTTAGCACCACAGGTCCTGAGGGGTTTTTTCATTGTCTCTTCACCAGCCATCGTTGTTGCAGGCTTTTTCCCATCTCTCTAAGAAGTGACTCACAGGCAGGCAACTGTCAGTGCCTTGGGTGCTATTAATATCTCCATAAGAACACGATGATAAGTTGGGTGGGTTTTTTTTTAATTTGGGGAGGATGGGTGTTAAAAAAATAACTCCTCCTTGTGTGTCTGGGCCTTTGTGTGAGCGAGCTGACAGTCCTGCCCACAAAAAGAATTTGCTTAAAATCCTTTCATCCAAAAAGAGCTGACCACACTGGAATATGTTCATTGGAGAAACTGTGCCAGAAACAGCATTGCTGTGACTGCAGAGAGGAGTGTGAAACTCCAGTTGTAAGTCAAAGTCAGGCTGAATTTTTCTGTTTTAGGGCTTTGCTTTGGGTGCTCATGGCCTGGTTGGACCCGGTTCCATCTCTACTAGCTCATCTGAGCAGGATGCTGGAGGAACCTGTGGGAAAAGCATCCCTGTAAGGCAGCAGTGTGGTATCGGCGAGCTCAGGGTAGAGTTTGTATGGCTGTGGGTGTGCTGCAGCAGAGGATGTGCTGCTCCAAGAAACTGCATCTCCGTCTGGCAAAGGACCTTGATCCATCAAGGCACCTAAGGTCAGCTTAGGGCTGATGTCCTTAGGGGTGCAGTGGGGCATGGGAGCACAGCTCATCCTTCCAGTGCCCCAAAATAGCCCTGGATGCCCTTCTCCAATGTCCACAGGGATATGGGGCACTGCAGCGCTGTGTGGGAGCGGTGATGGAAGGAGTGGTGAGAATGTCATTCAGATCCCAGCCAGCAATTTCCCCTCCTTCCCTAATGGACCAAATGTGGTCCCCATAACTACAGGTTTCCTGGCTTGGGTCAGCTGAAATTGGAGACTTAATGCTATGGAAGGGCAGGTTTTTATTTCATTTCTGTGCTCTCTGTAATCACATTGATGGCAGCGGTGTAACAGTCTTGAATAATGGGTGACCAGAGAAAAAGAAGGCATCTCCTTAGCTCCCCGTCGTTATTGTCTCTGGGTGCAGAGTGAAATGTGTAGGCTCCAGGCTAGATTGTGTAAATCTCGTTAGAAAGCCATTCCCAGCTAATGAAACCCTGGGAGAGAGGGATTTGGCTTCCCAGCCCTCAGCCTTATAGCAAAGGCTGGAATAAATCCATCTTCAGTTGTGTGTAGGCTGCTCTCCCCTCTCCCCCAGTGCGAGTGTGTGTTTATTGGTGGGGTTGAGCTGCCGTCCTCCTCGCTTGAGATCAGCCGCAGGTCAGCAATTTGTTGCGTCTGCACCCGAGTCATTTCAAGTGACAGTTACGTTCTCTTGGGGGGGGAAAAATAATATTAAATAAATAAAACCCAGTGTGTGAAGAAACCTCACCTGGTTTTTTCAATCCTTCCGTGGAAACGCCGATCAGACATGTAAATAATTAGAGCTCCCCCACTGCGAGCCCGCTCTGCATCTCGCTTGGCAATAGGTATTAATTCAAGGGGCCAGAGCTGTTGGGGAAAGCTTTAGAAATGAAGAGCTTGAGATAAATGTACCTCATCTTCCCCTGCTTGTGTAGGCTGAGGACGCGCCTGCCAGAGCCATAGATCCCAGCTGGGGTCGTGTGTGTTTGGCTGTGACTCTGTTGCTCTGAGCAGGGGTTTACCGCCTCTGACTGTGTGAGATACAGCTGTCTCTGTGCTCCTCCGCTCGATGGCCGTTGTGCTGTTTGCTGAAGTTTTGGGCACATCTGCTCTCTTACTGGTTTTAATAACATGAAACCATGGCAGACACCTCGTAACACAGACCCTTAGGTCTGGGGGGGTTGGCACCGCCGTGTTCGTCTTCCATGGGTACCAGGGTGAGTGGAGATGCCAACACACCGGGTCCTGTCCCCATATTCAGTCTATCCTTGTGCTGGGCCATCTTCTTGCTGCAGACATTGAGGCAGAAACATTTATTGCTCTTGTACTCTGTTTTTTTTCTAGTTCCATCTATTTTTTTCCTCACCCACCTTGCCAAATGCATACAGACACAGGGGAGGTTTTTCCCCACCACCTCCATGTCTGTGCGGTTTAGACCTTGCTTGGGGTTTGCTCTATGTCCTCCAAGTGTCTGTCAGCTTTGGCTGCTAAGAGCAAAGCTCTGTCCAAGTCCTCAGGGCTGGGGGACAGTGCTGGGTGATGGGGACATCCCTGTGAGGACCACGATGCCTCGAAGGGCATCGCTGGAGCAGCATCGTGCCCCGTGGGTGTTTGGCAAACATGGGCTTGTATCACACACGGTGAACTTTCTGTGCTTGGAAACAACCTGGGAAGTTTGCTGTGTAACAAAAGGGGCTGGTGGTGGAAGCAAACCAGCGTGGAGGTAGGAAGCCCTCGGAGAGGGAGTGACTGTGCACTGGGCAAGATGGAAACGCTATAGTGCCGCAGGGTCTGGACGCTTCTGGGACAGCACCAGCTGCTGGAATCGCTGGTGTTGTTTTACATTCACTTTATCTCCTGCCTGTCCCAAAGAACACAGGGTCTCCTCTGTGTATAATGAAGTCTCTGAAGGTTTGCATGCTTTTTTTTCCACCCCCCCTACTCTAACTAATCTTTTTCAGTGCTTAGCAGCTTTGTGTTCTGTAACTGAATGTGTTTTATTTAGAAAATAACATTTAGTGCCACTTTGGATTTCCAATTCTTCTTCAATCGGACTTGGAGGGCCCAATGTCTTTGTCATTTCGATATGCACAAAAGATGGCAACATCAGAGCAGCCAACAGCAAATTATTTCCACTCCCAGTTACTAGGCTTGGGAGTAAAATATGCAGGGCCAAACTTAGTCTCGGCATAGATCTATTGAAATGAATTACAGCATTACACCAGCAGCAGCAAATTTGTCCCACGACTTCCAAGGATGCTGGAAAAAATGCTCCCTCCATGACCTGTGTCATCATGGCCCTGTCCTTTGCCAGGCGTGGGCAGAGGTGCATCCCTCCAGCTCCCAGCCCTTTCCCTGCCCTCCTGAGCTGTCCATGTGTGCAAAAGGGTCCCATGGCTGTTCACAGCCTGGGAACCAAGGCCGAGGAGCGGCGATGTTCCTCTCTCTCTAAATCTGCTTGGTGAGTCTAAGCTGATACTTCAGGGCTCCTCTCCAGCCTCGTGAGAGCACATCTGGTGCCTCAGCATGGGCTGAGATGCCCAGGGTTACCAGCAAGGGGAGGTGGGGAGGTGGGCAGGGTCAGACCCAAAGGGCGGCTGATGCTTTTTGATGCTCATCCTTAAAGGAAAAGCAAAAATGCCTTGTTCAGAGTAGGGAACTGGGATAATCCACATGGATTGTCTTGAGGCTTCAGTGCAAACAGTATCTCAGCCTCCAGCCCAGCCTGGAGCATGCAGCGGGACCTGGTGGCACGAGCCTGGCTCATGGTGGGACCAAACACCCTCTGCATGGAGCAGGCAAGCAGCATGTTTTGGCAGCTCTTTGTTTTCCCATGTTCTGATGCAGCCCCTGGAGCTTTGCCGTGCTGTCTCCCGAGATGTTCTCTTTGGCAATCACCAGCATGCCACGGCTGCCATGGGACACTGGTTTTCTTCCTTGGGGGAAGGTCTTAAAGCTCATTTTCTTTCAGAATTAGTGAGTTTGGGATATACTTAGGAGGGTTTGTCTCTCACACTGGTGGTTGGGTTCCTAAATTGTGTTTGTGACAGCTGTATGTAATGATACACAAATGGGAGAGTGATGGAGTAGCAGAAAATTGACTGGCAAGGACAGCGTAATGCAGTTAGAGAACAATACTTAGTAAAAGGCTGCGGAGACTATGGCAGTGTTCCTGGAGCAAACAAGTAGTAGGAGCACAGCCAGGCTGTGAAAACAGTAATGATGTGACTCTGTGACCTTTAAAGCTGCTTAGGGCCTTCAGATGGTTTGGATTTTCAAGGCTCTATGAAATTACACACACTGGTCATGCCTGTGGCTTTCCTCCGAAGTTCCTGCAGTATTTAAACAAGGTGGAGAGCCCTGAAATGCTTCCCGAACTGGGGGATGGAGGGCTGCTTGGGTGCCTGCGTTGCAGCCTGCAGCAGACCTTCGTGACTAGCTGTGGAGAAGAGCTGAGCAGGGTCTGAGGTGGCTGCACTGGATCCATCCACCCCCTCCAGACTGCCTCAAAGCTCAGCATCCCTTCGGAAAGGCAGTATCCCGTGGGATGCAGGTGTCCAAGGGAGGAGCCTTGCAGCCCTCCCAGCAGGGCCCTGCTCACCAGCCCAGGATGAGTGATGCTCAGGAAGGCAGATGGAGAGGTGAGTGGGCATTGCAGGGGCCGGGGGGGCTGGAAGCTGCCGTTGGCTGCTCAGCCCGTTCTCTGGGCAAAGCTGCTGTTGAATAATAACGCCGGTCACACGCGAGGTGCAGGGCAGAGCCGAGGTTGGGCTATTGAAACGATGCTTGCGTGTGCCAAGAAAACAAACAGAAAGGGCCAGTCAAAGCTTTTCAGTGTCATTGACACCCTCGGACGTGCCAGAGCGGGGAACAAAGCCCGCATTGTGGCGGAGCACAGCCTGCGAGTCTGTTCGGAGCGGGCAGATGCGGGGCTGCCCACCCTGCTGTGCCGCGGCCAGTTGGCCACGTGGGAGCCCTTTCAAGGTGGGTGGTGAGACACGTCCTCCCGCACAGCCCTGGGCTTTCTCCTGAGCAGGATGGGTAAACAAAATGCGGCCTCCACATCCCCGGGCGTGCCAGGGGTGGCAAGTGGCCAGGCACTCCATGGCAGGGAGGGGATGCTGTAAGGGCAGGGATGGGGAGAAGCCGTTTGGCAGAGGAAGCTCCAGCTCTGCCTCTGTGGTGGGCAGGAAGAGGGTGGCATCAGGACACTGTCCCTGACACAAGGTGCCCCAAGCGTTTTTTGGCAAATTGCTGCCGTGCTGGGACTTCCCTCAGGGGGCTCTGGAGGAAGAGCAGCAGCAGGTCATGGAGGCAGCCTGGGAACAGACACACAGTGCTGCCCTGTCCGGCTGCAGCCCTGGTGCTGTGCCCCATCACACTGCTCCCACCAGCCCTAGTCCCTCATCTATAAACCGAGGATAATGTTTCATCTGCTTCTGGGAGCAGCTGTGCTCGGTTATGTTGTGTGTACACACATTGCCTGTTCCAGCAGGGCTGCAGCTTCTCCTAAAGCCCCCCGGGCGTGCCAGGAACGCAGGGAATGCATTGCCCTTTCAGGGGGCACCGGGGTGTTGGTGACCATCAGGTCCCCGTGGCTTTGGCTCATTCGCTCCGTCACAGCGGAGCGAGGCAAGGGTTAAGCACGGGGCCCCACTGGAGAGAGGGGAAATAACCAGCGTGGCAGGGGAGCTGGAGGGAGCCGTGGGGTCCCCGGCTCTGCAGCGAGTGCTGGGCTCCAGCTGCCTCCCATACATATGCTGCTCATTTTTCATACTGCACACAGCTGCCGCCAGCATCTCTTCCCTACCCCTGTTCCTGCCAGTTTTATGAGGAAAGAAGAAAGAGGGGGAAACACATAACTGCAGAGGTTCATTTGCCAATTGTCAGGCTGCCGGTGCATCAGAAATAGAGTCATCGGTCTGCTTCTTCCCCTGCACCAGGGCTGTGCAGGCTTCTTTTCATTAGCAGCATTATTTATTCATGTCCCCATCATGTCCATCGTGTCCATCGTGCCCCCTGCACGAGCTCTGCTCTCCTTTTTGGAAGAAGGGACCTGCTGATGCTCCCATTTTTGCCAGGGTGGCTTTGGCCTTCATTAACTTGCTCTGTGTGTGGGTGGGATGGGAGAAGCTGCCTTTCCTGGAGACCTCAGCCTCTGCTCGGGGGTGAAGCCCTTCCCTTCGCCGGCGGGCTGCAATCGATCGGATCAGCAAGGGCAGGCGCGGGCGACAGGATGATGCTGGCTGCCCCTCTTTCTTTAGCTTGGTAACTAGAAGCTCTCAGAGAGAGGGAAGAGAGGTCACACATGGAGTGGGCCTATTAACCCTGTCCCTTGCCAGCTACCCTGCAGAGAAATGCCCTTGGAGCAGCTGCTCTGGTGCAGGCTCCAGCAGGAAGGCAGCTGAGAGGAGGGAAGGTCCCCCCCACCTCCGCTGCCCTGCTCACAGGTGGGGATTTGCCTCCTGTGGGGCAGGGGGGGGTTACAGCTGAAAGGGCTAACTCCAGGGACTGAATTTTGCCTGGAAGTGTTGGTAGACTCATCTCTTTCCTATGGCAGGAAGCCCCACCACTGTGGGTCCCTGTGCCCTGCCAGAGGCAGGAGATGGAACGTGGGTCACACACCCACTGGTCCTCCCACAGCATCCTCCCAGATGCTTGGCATTCCCAATGCATCCCATGGCCCTTAATGATCTTCTGCAAGTCTATTCCATGCCATCTCCTTTCGGCCTCCCAGTTGCACGTTCCACTAGCTGGAAGGACCTTTCCCCGTGTTTCCAGCTAGAAACCAAGAGCCACCAGTTCTCCTGGAATCGGGTTTATTTTGTGCTTTGAGTCAAAGCCCTTCTGACCCCGTAGCTGTTCCTGGAGTTGGTCTGTAGGTAGGCTGCAGGATCCCCCTCTCAGCCTGTCGGGTCTGATGCTGTACTGGCGCCAGCGATATTTATGGAAATATATGCAGAAGTTCCTCAGGCTCTGATGGAGCAGAAACAGTTTCGTGGCAATATTTGCCCAAAATGCCACCGTTTAGAGTGCCGTATCCGGACAGTGAGAAGCTGATGTCAAAGGAACTGTTTACAGCAGGAGCTGATATGGCTTCTAGGGACAAGTGACTTAGCGTTGCAGCACTGGGAGCATTAATGCAGTGATTCTGAAGTTTATGTATAAGCTCTGAGCTTATATCACCTCTGCCTTCCGTCAAAGCGATGCCATTGCCCCCGAGCTGCTCTTTGATTCTGCTTCTCCCGTGCAGCAAAACAGCAGCCCAAGGAAAAGCAGGTAAAGATGAAAGCTGAACTCTTTGCCCAACCTTCTCCGGCTACAAAAACCCATTCCAGCTTTTATTTTGGATAATGGGAGGCCCTTGGTTAGTTTACCCAGTTTCCCAGGGGCACTTCCACGCTGTTTGCTCTGCGGTGTGCAGAGGGGAGGGGAAGTGGGGCGGTTAAAGCGCTGACTTGGTGGTGGTGCTGGAAATGAAGTCGTGTCCCAAAGGATGGGAATGTTGTGGGGAAGGTTTGATGGGTGAAAACCACCATGTTGTGACTCGTGACCCACCAGAAACCCCTAATTGCATGTTTAAAGTAAACCCCAGACGAGCTCTGTTTCTTTTGCCTCTGTCTTGGCAAGCTGCCTTTGGCTTCCAGGGCTCCTATCACTCATCCTGTGGTTAGCTGGTCAGGAGTCACTCGAGTAGTTAGGAAAGGAATGTTAAAGGCCTGTTGTGTAAACCAGCTGCTGTCTGAACAGACTTTGTTTTCAGTGTAAATCTGCTGCAGGGAATGATTTAACCTTCATTTATTCTTTTTTTTTATTATTTCATTAAATAAGATTTATACAGGTATAGTGTTGGAAAGGTCACCCATCCCCTGAGCTGTGGGAAGCGCTCGGTGCATTCCTCCCTCTTCACTGCCCTGCTTTACCCCGTGTCTCAGGCTGGGAAAACGCAAAGACTGGGTTTTGTTGCCTTCCTGGGAAATTAAATTTATATCTGTATGGTACACACAACCCCCCCCAGCCCTCCTGCCCCCCATTCCCACACTTGATGAATCCTCCAAGCTCAGCGGTGTTTCAGCTGGAGTAACTGCTGGGTAGCCTTTCCCCAAGGGAGTGCATCCTGGCTGCAGGGTGGGTTACTCCACCCCTCTCCCTAGGAGAACACTAACTGATGGATCTGATGCTTGCAGGGAGGGCCTGGGGTTTGGGCTGGGGTTCTCTGGTTTGCTGTGCCGCTGCTGATTCGCCCTGTGCTCTTCCTGCAGCCAGCTCCTCTCTCTGAAATGTGCAGCTCTGTGTTTTCCTTACTCAGAATTTACAAGGCTGAGTGAGGTGGGTTTTTTTTACAGAGAGATTTAAGATCCCACAGCAGCAGAGCATCAGTGATTCGACACACCCATGTAGGTGTGCTTACAGTCGTGCTCCATTTATCTGATCAGCAGGCTGGCCATCCAGCTCTGAGCACGGCACCTTCCCAGGAGAATCCCTGGTCACATAGGGGAGACTTCATCCAGGCTGAAGGCTCCCAAGCCAAGGCAGCAGAGCTGGAAAGGATGTTTTTGCAGTTTTCCTAGCGGCAACCTGTTCTCCAGGGCTTTCCTGAACCCAGAGAACAGATGGAAGCCGGGATGTGAGGACCAGGGACTCTTGTTGACATTACCTTTACCAGAGTGCTTTTCATCATTAGCATGTAAATGCCATCAAGCACCCAGGAATTATCCATCTATGATCTCTTCATTAGAAGAGGCCTCTGATCAGGTTAATCTGGCTTTTCCCTGTGGAAAGGAGGATGCTGAGCAGCTGTATCCACCAGCAAGCAAAGGTGGGGTGAATTTCTGAGACGGAAGGATGCTGCGAGCATCAGGTTTTAAGTGACTCGGCAGCGATTGCTTTGGCTCTTGCACAGAAGCCAAGGGCTGAAATAGTGGCCTTGATGGCAGTAATTGAGACTAATGGGACCGGTCCTCTGCAGCAGGTGCCCTGGAGTCCGCATGTGGTGGCTGCTGCCTGGCCCTGTCCTCCTGCGGAAAGGAGGGGAGCTCAGGAAGCATCCTTCCAGGCCAGTACCTTTTTCCAGCCTCTCAGCGGTCTGCTCTCCCTCTTGGGAAGCAGAAGCCAAAGGAAACACGGGGGAGGGTGGAGGAAATGTGTTTTAACAGTAAATACGGACTTGTTATTTATCAATGCAGAGTAATTGAAGTAATTTCATGTCGTTCTTAAATGCAGCGCCTAGGGATCTAATCTGTCTAATATTAATGGGTAATATTTGGTTGCCTCATTCATTCATTACTGTTTTCATTAAGGTTCTAATCCCATTTAGGAGTCTGTTTGTCATTTTAAACTCCTCTGTTTTATCTTAGCCTGCCACAATCCTCTTTAACAACTTAACTGAATTCATGAGTTCTAGGCTAGCAGCTTGGGGGAAGGGGCCTCTGCTGTCTAGCGTGTGGTTTTTATGGGGAGAGAGGAAAAACAGACGGCTGAAGGCAATCACAGGCAGCAGGCACTGCGCTTCCCTGTGATACACACCACCGAGATTTAGGTCTTTCATAACAGATCTGGATGTGTCTGCGTTTCAGAGCATGGAGCTCCCTTCTCTGACACAGGGAGTGCATTGACACCTACTTTGAAGCCTCCATCATTTCCAAACCTGGTGTAAGAAGCTGCTCAGAGTGGGGCTGTGATTTATAAGTGCTGGGGCTGCTTGCAGACAGGTGCTATCATTCCCTCCAAGGTACCCCCGCTTGCAGTCGTCACCGCATCGCGGGTGCTCGGAATCACCAGGTTGGAAAAGACCTTTAAGATCATCGAGTCCAGGATCCCGAACATGGAGGTGCTGGTGGGGACTGTGGAGGTGTACATGGAAGTGTTAACCCCCAAAACATCTGTGCTGGGGCTCTGAGCAGCACAGTCTCTGATTCCAAGGTGCAGCAAGCTGCATCAGTGCGGCTGGTACCCACAGGAGTGGTGCTTGTTACGTGATGGTGTCTGTCCACCACACACCAAAGTCACAGAGCTCTGACTGGCCCGTTGGTATCATGGAGAAACCTTTTCCCACTGCCCGATGCTGGGGGCTCTGCCCCTGTCCTAGGTCTCCTCTTAGCTGGATCCCTGTGCTCTGAGGCTGGGAAGTGCCAGGGAAGCCTTGGGGGGGTCCCCACGATGCTGCTGGGCATCACCTGTAGTGCCAAGCCGGTGGTGGAGCCAGGCATCCCCTGCTCTGTGAGGCGTCCAAGTCTAATTAGAGTCCCGGGGAATCGAACCATTGTGCTGTTAATGACTCTCTGGCAATGTTCTGACTAAAACAGTAATTTTAATAAGCACAGCCCAATTGTAAGTGTTCGTTGAACACCTAATTACATTGGTTATAACTCCAAAATTATTCAGAATTCTATTTTTGCCGCTTCCTCGCAAAATAGAGAGGGGGAGAGAAGCACACACTTTTTAATTATTCACCTTAATTAATTTTCTGAGCTTCTGTTAAAACTTTTAAATGACTGGAGGGAGTGTGCTGTGAGTTCCATGGCAGCAAGGCAAAGCACTGAGCGCAGGGGCCGTGAACCGATGCGAGATGAAAGTTTACTGTGTCGGATTGATCCCCACCTGAGCCCAGAAATTTTGGAAAGCTCTTCCCCTTTTATCCTTATTAATTAGTTCCCCTGAGGCCTGGACTCATCAGTGCTGTGGAGGACAGTGCTCATTGGCTGGGTACCATGGCAGGGTGGTCTTGCCAAGCAGTGTGCTGTCAGCAGGTGATGCCAACACTTCAAGTCACTTCAGACAGTGGTAGCGATGTCCCCAAGGCAGGGATGCCAGGATGTGCTCCAGGCAGGAATATCAGCCCCTTGTCCTGAAATCTGAAGGGTCCTCCCACAGGCTGGGCAGGGGGAGAGGTTGTGTCACCCTGGCTGGTACCTGCAGCACCACAGAGGATCTCTGTGGAGGATCTCCCACCTGGATGGAGCTGCTCAGGGGCAGGGCTGTGCAGCACGCCTGCAAGAGCCCCATTTCCAGAAACTCCTTTTTTTGCAGTCAAGGCTAAAAATGCATCTCCCCAAGGCACAGTGGTTTTCCAGGGGAGGAAATGCCTGGATGTGTTGCAGCACAATCTTGGGTTTGTGGTGGAGACCTTTAGCATCTCCTGCCTTGTTATTAGTGTGTGTAAACGTTTAGCATGTTACCCTCATTTCTTGTCGAGAAAATGGAGTTTCTGTGGGAGAGCAGAGCAACTCTGTGTCCCCAGTGAAATGGGTGCTCTGCCAAGGACTGGGCAGGAGCAGTGTGGTAAGTGTGAGGCTGCACCTCTGTGCTCGGGTTTGACCTCATTATTCAGTCCATAACTGTTGCTGGGTTTGCAGATCCTGGAAGCCTGTGTAAATACTTCAGCCAGTGGTTTTATTTCTATGCTGGAGATAAAAGCATCGCTTCTTGGTCTTGTACGTGCACCAGGCCCATTCTCCAGTTAGCAGGGGAGACGTGTGGCTGGTGGAGGTGGCCGTGAGTCCCCTGCCCCTCACTTCCAGGTACAGGAGAGCTGATGCTGCCAACCCCCAAACCATCCCCATGCCCTCCTCTGCACGAGGCCACTCCGCAGTGGGCGAGCAGCATCGTCTCCCTCTGGGCACAGAGGAGATGGCGAATGGTCACGGGCAGCCCCTGCTCAGGATGAAAACCCTTCTCCTGCCCCAGGTTTACGTGATGTCCTGCTGCTCCTGGGAGTGGGGGTGGGATCTCTGCCAGACACGTTGTTATTCCCACAAGTCTCGCTTGGATGTTCCCTACCCATGCGATGGTTAACCCCAGTGATGGTAAAGCAGTGGTCTGGGTACTGCAGCACAGTTCTGCCCTGAGCCCAAGTCCTGCAGCTCCTGCTGGGTCGGCTGGAGGAAACTGGCTCGAAGATGATTTTCCAGCTCGATTAACCCTTACTCTGGGGAATTTTCTGTTCGTTCGCTCTTTCTTGCTTCCTAAAGGAGAGTGCCCTCCGTTTCACCCCCTCCCTCAGGAGCCTAACTGGGTGCCAAGGAGGCAGGTACGCCCTGGGAGGGTTTGGGTGCTGCTAACAAAGCTTTCTGCTCTCCTGCCCTCAAAAGCAGCTTGTCCTCCTGGGATGCTAATGAGGTTCTTATAACAGTAAAGCCAAATGCATTGAAAAGGTTGCTTGGATCAGAGTATAAGGGACTTTCTCCACATGCATCTGCAGCGCTGTAATTAAATAATCCCTTTGTAGTCATGGAAACATTGTCTCTGTGTCCTCTCCCACTTGCTGCTTTTCTGCCAAAAGTTATGGGTGTTGATGTGGTTCTGACAGCCCTTCGGTAGCTCTGATAATCCTTCCTCTGCTGAGCGGCGTGGGAGAGGAGAGCCAGGTCCTCCGAAAGCTGCTGTACCTCTCAGGAGAACTCCCCCTCACCTGCTCCTCGCCTGGGTGCATGCCTTCATCTGTCACCAGCACAGTCCCTGACAGCAGATGCTCCTGCCTTTGGGGCTCAGCAGCGGATGCTCCTCATCGCTCTGCAGTTAAAACTCTCCTCCTTTGCCTTCTCCCCCGTGTCCCGGCTGTTGCCCCACACGATGCGGTGGCTGCATCCCGCTCACTGCTGGCACCGCGGTGCCCGAGATCTGCCCCAGCTTGAGTTGAGTCCTTTCCAGGTAAGACATTCCATGCAGCATGGGGTGGATCGCACCCATGGGCCTTGCTTAGCAAAGCAACAAGTGCTGCTCAGCCCTGCATGCTGGTTTTTTTCCTTGGCAGGAACAATATCATGAGATACCAACACATGAAGACACAGGGAGGAGAAACAGTGGGAAGAAGAGTCTGTCAAACTTTTCATGAGCCTCTGGGAAAGCTTTACTTTATCTTCCCCAGCTCCATCACCCTGACATGTAAACATCTGGAACAGATGAGTCCTTGCTCCTTCCCACCCTGTCCGTGTCTCCTGCAGCACCACAAAGTGGTGTTTTTTCATGAATGAAAGGAAGAATCAAACCCTCATTGGAAAGTTCATCAACTGTGAGCTCCTGCTCGCTGAGCGATAGGTGGCTTTAATGGCATTGAACTAGTTGGCATCTCTACTACAGCTCCCCAAAGTCATTAAAAATAGATTTTCTGTTTGAAACCGAGCACCCCGAGGGGTGTGCAGGCAGTGTGCCGTGGTGATGGGCTGCACCAAGGACTGGCTTCAGCCAGGGAGGTCAGAGGCCGGGGCTGGGAGCAGTCATAAGCTACAGAAACTGTGCTTTGTTTGTTTATGTATGTATTTATTTGGAACGGGGTTCTCAGTTATTTTCTCTGGGGGCTGGCAGGGTTTGAGTTCATGTGTTTTGGAGAGTCAGTATTGATTTTTATTATTTTTTTTTCCTTTTTATTTTGGCTGATGCTCTGGGTCAGGCAGTCAAGGAAAGCAGTAATGAGCCTTTATCCTTTAATTATTGAGAAGCAGCTTCATGAATAGGGAACTGAAAAACTCGGCAGCAGAATTTTGTCACAGATAGAAGGGAGAGAGGGAGCAGTCGGGCTGGAGGGAGGAGGGCTCTGCCCTCAGAAGCAAGGACGTTCCCCAGGAGTGTTGTTTTCTTGGCTGTGGTCCTTCATGCAGATGCTCCTCAGCTCTGCTGAATCGCTTGATCACTTTGCATTCGCTGTGCCCACGCTGATGTGGAGCGTCTGTTGCCTCATCTTACCCCCAAAATGCCTTGCTGCTGGCTTCAGCAGAGGTGTGGCCTCGTGGGGGGCTCTGGGTGCTCCTGGGGAGCAGCAGAATTGAGGCTGCATTTGGAAAACTCATGTGTGCCTCTGTTTGGCTTGAGGACCTCTCACCTCGTGGTTCTGGTAGCTGGAGCAGAAATCTCAAGGCATCCAAAGTGAGCATCTGCTTTTTGAAAGATCAGCCTTTGCTGTGAGGGCTGCTAGCACTCCAGGAGGGGGGCTGAAGCTGGGAGCTCTGCTCCCTGGGTGCTGCAGGACCTCCTACTCCTTCTCCTGCGCGGCATATGAGTTCATCACTTCAGGCAACAGCTTTCTTGGGGTTTAGTCTGGGGTGGAGAATACACTGCTGAAGTGATGATAGACCTTCTGAGATGTTTGCCAGGAGCATTCCTCTGACCTATCTTCTCTAATGTAAACAAGGGGAAGTATTTGCATTTAAAAACTAAATACTGCAGACCAAAGCCCTTTCCAAACAAACCATCCTGCTGCACAGCCGGGCTGAGAGCAAACAGACCAGGCTGGGACAGATGGGGGCACGCAGAGCTGCGAGCTGCTGGTGCCAAGGCTGGGGTGTCATGGGTGGCTGTGGCTATCAGCGGGGCTGGGCAGCCAGGACCCATTGGTGCCTGCGATTTGGGGTTACTGAGGGGGTGCCTGCTCCTTTCCTGTACTGCCCTGAAGCTTTGTTCCCCCTTCGCTGCGGAGCTGTGCTGGCGCAGGCACCACTGGGGTGAGGGCAGGGGCTTGTGTGGAGGGGTTTGCCTGTGAGCTCAGGCAGGATTGACAGAATTTTAGGGGTCAGAAGGCACCTCCATAGATCATCAAGTCCAGCCCCATTCCCATCCACAGGAAGGTCAGTGTGCTGCCATGATGCTCCATGGCCGGGGATGCAGGCAGCTGTGCTAGGGACAGTGATGGCCTCCATCGTACAGGGGACTATCAGCAGTCCCTCAGCTGTCTTCCCTCACATCTTCCCTTCTGGTTTCCCTTTCAGTCCTTTGCCATCTCACTCTCTTACCATTTCCTTCCTATGCAGCAGCTTCTTTGCCTTCACCCTCTCTTACCTCTCCTGATGGCTGAGCGGGGCACAGGGGGAAGCTCTTGGACTTGGGAGTCCCACCCCAATCTGTGTTGGTTTTCCTTCCACCTGCAGACACTGGTATTCCTTGTCCTCTCTTCTCTCCCCAGCCAGCGGTTCACATGCACAAATACTTTGGTCTCATAATGATCATTAGACCGGCAGAAGACAGTTTAAAGGTACCTAAAGCCAAGAAAGTGTTTCCAGTCTTCCATCAGGAAGAGCAGGGGCATCTGAGCTCTGTTTCTCTACTGTCCCTGACAGAAATACAGCTTTCAGCCTTCTTGTTCGTGATACATGGAATAACATGGATATAGCCTGTTCTTAATGGTATTTCTCCTGTTTTTCCATTAAAATGAAACATTCTTTAGAGGGTTGGAATATTTTTGCTATCTGGATTGTGGATGGCAGGGAAGGTGCATTAATGCATCTGTGCTGAGAGATGGGCAAGTACTGCAAACCCCCCAACCTCTGTCGTGTGTCGTGCATGCAGGTGTTTAAGTGCCTGCTGTTCATAATCGTTTTGAACTTCTTCATTTAAACACTGATTTGGGTACCAGAGCGACATGGGTTTTCTGGCATGAATGTTTATGAAGGGTGAATTTTAAAGCCATGGGCACAAGGACTGGAGGAAAGCAGGAGGTTTATTCTCCCCCACAACTCTTTGACCTTTCTCCAGCTGGGGACCATGGGGTGCATCTACAGCAGGGCTTGACCCCCGAGACCCCCATCAGGGCTCTGCTGACCTGATGCTGGGCTCAGCCAGACCAGGTGCCCCAGCACAGCTGGGTGAGGTTACCTGCCCTGCGTTTTGTTGGCATTCCAGAGGAAGGGATCGACCCTTTGGGATCACAACCTGTCACTCTAGGAATTGTTCGAAATTTCTGAGTCATTTTTAAAGAATTACCATGTGCAGAAGCCAAAGCTGCTGAGCAGAGAAAGAACCCAAACGCTCAACATAAAATCATCTGTAACGAACTGTTATTCATATAATTCAAATCCTCTGATATTTATAGAGCGCTGTGAGAGCATTCAGCTCCTCACAAACATAAAATAAGCCCTGAGCTGCATATAAATCACAGGGACAGATCCTGTCATGCCTCACACTGTGGGTAAGAGACGGGTGAGCCGTGATGCTTGGTGATTCCAGGGCTGCCCGGGCCTCCTGGGTGGGTGAGGGCCATCCCACCAGCATGGCTCCATGTGCTGGGCAGGTTTTAGGGGAAATCCAGTCACTGCCTTCACAGCCAGGGACTCCCATGGGAGCTGATGGAGCCACTGCAGCTCCATGGGCTGCTTGTTTGCTTTGATAAACATAGGTTTGCTCCCAGGCTTCCATCCAGGAGCAGGGTGATGTCAGCATCTCTGGTCTGCACTGAGAGATGTCAGATTGTCACTGGTGATGGAGTGGGATGGGCATGGGAGCACAGCATGTGCTGTCCAAGCCCAGGATTGGCCTCCCTAGGGGGGTCTGTGCCTGCTGCCAGGCTGGTGGGCTTGCTCCCACCCCACCATGATGTCTGAGAAGTGAGAGGGAGGAAGCAAAGCAGGTAAAACCATGTCACTTGTGGTCACCTGAGGCGCAGGGCCCCAAGACGGCACCCCAGGTGCCTTTGGCAGCCCAAAAATCAAACCCAAACGCTTCCTAAACACCTCTGTGCTGTCCCATTACCCTACGTTTCTCTTCTCCATGGCTGAAGCAATTCACAGCCATCACAGCTGGAACACACACCCAGCATACCTGGCTCTGCCCTTGCCTGCTATCCCGGGGCTGCTTTGCTTTTGCATTCCCCAGGCTGAGCCTGTGCCCATCCCACGGGCTTCATCGAAATGGGGTGGGGAGAAACACCCTACCGAGAAACACCCTACCAAAACTCACCACTGCACATCCATGTACAATTTCTGTTTGAGGAAAAGCTGTCAAGTAGGGCTGAGGACACAAGAAGAACAGCATCCCTATTGGCGTGGTGTTTAGAGAGGAGCTGGGTTCTCACTGTGTCAACAGCACTTGGCGTGAAAGTGGCCGTTGTTTGGCAAGACACTGCTCCTTTCACCCCCCACCCCCAGCTGCTGGGAGCCGGGCGCTGTTTTGACGGACAGAGCGAGTGCAAGGCCGACAGTTGGTTTAACTCGCAGCCAGTTGTGGGCATCGCTCCTGCGGCCGGAGCGGGGCGGCCGGCGCTGCTGGGTGGCTGTGCTGGGGGCACCAGTAATTCCTTGTGGTGTTTGATAGTAGAAATGTTAATACAGGGAAGAGGGACTGGCAGGGGCAGGGCTGCCGTGGTGGCACAGGAGGTGCCACCGTGCCGTGCTCGTTGGAGGTGGCGAGGGATGAGTGGGGAAGGTGGAAGTGGGATTTCTTCACTGGGGTCAATTGGTGACCAGTGGTTAAAGCTTAGTGTCGTTTTGGAGCCTTTGGGGGTTTCAGCAGCAATAAAGGGGTCGGGACCGTGCTGCCCCTCAGCAGCACGCGGGGACCTTCTGCATGTGCCATAAGTCTGAGTGGGGGGGTTGCAATGATGCTATGGGTTGGTATCCCCTTGTCCCCTCCCTTCTTCTCTGGCATCTCTCATATGATGCAGGCAGCTCCTGGGGCGGCCCAGTCCATGCTGGTGGCTGCAGAGGAGCAGTTTGTGCAGTCCCCATATCAGCTGCCTAAGCTGCCAACCTGCAGGATCCCAGTGAATTTTATTCCCTGCAGCTCCCCTCATGACAAGGGTAAGATCACAAACTGTAAATCAGGGAGGAGAGGACACGGCTTCTGTCCCAGGAGCATCTCTGGGCAGGGAGGTTGAGGGGAGTTCTGGTGCCAGAGGGTGGCCAGGCTCTGGCTTCGCTGCGCCTGTGATTCATGGCTGTGCCCAAGGGACGGAGTGATGTCATGACGTGGTCCCCAGTATTTCCTGCTCTTGGCTGATTTCTGTGCAGGTGTTGGAACAAATTCACCTGGGTTTGTGAATCGCTGTTGCATTGCTCAGACCAGTGAAGTGGGACCTGGAGCTGCTCTTGTCTCATTTTCCCGGCGTGGGGAGCACTGAGCCCCTGTGTTTGCTTCCTTTGCAGGTGTCCCGGGTGCCCGTGGAGTCCTGTGAGCAGTACACGACCTGCGGGGAGTGCCTGAGCTCGGGTGACCCCCACTGCGGCTGGTGCACACTCCACCACATGTAAGTCCAGCCTCTCGTTGGAGCTGCTGCTGGTGACAGTCAAAGCGGCTTCCAAAGCCACCGTGTGACCTTTGCAAAAGGCAAACTGGGTTTTGGTGTTCCTTAAATCCATTCTCCTCTTCTCTGGGCGCTTCCTGCGGTGGGTGTGCCGCTGAAAATCCCAGAGGAAAACAGATCCCCTCGTTAGGAGCGGGTGCCGTGAGCACCCAGGAAAGCAGAGGGTAAACTGGTTGGGATAGAAGCCTCATGTTGTGCACGCTGGTGCTTGCTCAGGCCCCAGTTAATATTTAGACGCAATAGTAGACTTAAGTATAGAAGTAGGACTTTGCGTTCACAGAGATTACAGCACAGAGTACCAAGCCTTGTTAAATGCATGGGGAAGAGAGATTTTGTGCTCCAGCATCCTGATAGGGCCGAGCCAGCAGCACAGGGCTGGGAGCTGGCAGCTTCCTCACGGGTATCAACAGGCACAAAGGGCCAAGGGTAGTTTGTTTTTTTTCAGGGGAGCTCCAGGAAACGCTCTCTGCATTCAGGAGGTGTCTGTGTCCTTCCTTTCTCTCCCCTGCACCATCACTTCCTAAGGCGGAAGGGGGACCACCAGGCACAGGCAGATCGGGGGAGGAGGGGGAAGCCTCGAGGAGGCTGGAGGAGGAATAGAAATCCCTCGGGCTGCGTGCCAGCTCGCAGAGTAGCCCCGTTAAATGCATGGAAATGGGGCGGAGGCAGAGTTCAGGGACCCAGAGCGAAGCTTGGCCACATGCCTGAGCAGCAGGTGCTGGAGAGGGAGCAGGGACGGCAGGCTCCTCCGCAAATCCGGCCTGGATTCCGACCTGTGGGCTTTTTGGGGTGCAGGCTGCCTCCCCGCTGCTTGCCTGGTTCGTAGAGTCATTGCCGTGCCTGGGGAGATGCAGGAGAACCATTGCAGGCCCTGAGCATCCCGTGGGCTCCCTGCAGGCGGGGGGCTGGGGCAGAGCAGCCCCCCCAGCAGGATGGCATTGCGGGGAGGGGCACAGGTGCCCTGGGCATTTTTTTTTTAATTATTTCCTTTTTTTTTTTAGCTTTTTTCATTTCAGACAAGCCTGTCCAGCCCTGCAGCTAAGCCACCATATGTGCTGTTGTGTCCGAAAGTCTTTGCTGTCAGAGCAGCTCTGTCAGAAAGACGTGATTCCCATCCCTGGTGATTCCCATCCCTTTGCCCCTTCCCTTGGGACAGCTATCCCTGTGTGCCTTTCCAGCAGTTGGGACAAAAGCCACCGCAGCCTTTGGATAGTGAGGAGACAAGGAAGCAAGGAAGGGGATGTGCATCTGGCCTGAGGTGCAGGTGTGTAGGTACTCCCAGGAGCCAGCCATAGGGACCTGAGAGCACCCACTCACCCAGGACGGTGCCTTTTAGTGCCTGGGCTGTGCATCGGGAGGGGGTGGCTGCATTACATGCCTGTGGGTGTTTGGCATTGCTCCTCTGCAGCAGCTCCTCTGCAAGCATCACCAAGTGCTTTCCTAATGCTAATGAACCGAATCTTCATAAACCACCTGGGAAGCAGGTAAAGGTTGTTATCTTCATTTTGCAGAGAGAAAACCCTCAATGTCAAGAGGAGAGAAGGGTGTCATTTCCTCTGCCCTTTTGGCCGTGACATTTCGGCATTAGCCTATTCCCAGCAAGGGTTTCTTCCCTGATGGTATTTCTCAACCCTCCCTTCAAGCATCTGCACTTTCCTGGCCTGCTTGGAGCAATGATCATTTTTTAGCTTTTGTCTTAAGCTGTAAATAATTGAGTTTATCTTGCTGTTCTTGAAGCCTCTGTCATATTTGTTTGGAAGCCCCAAGTGCCAGAGTGTTTGTATTTAATTTGTCATCTCTCTCTCTCCTCTATTTCTTACTTGTCCCTCCTGCCAGATGGACCAGCTGCTCCTCTGCTCTGCGGAGGGGTTGTGGGTCAGGGCGTGATGCTCGTGCTGCAGTTTCTGAGGGCTGGTGAAAGGGTGAGGGGCAGGAGAGGAGCTGTGTTCGTCCTTGAAAGGGCAAGAGAGTGGCTGGCTGCCTGAGCAAGCGTGGATACTGCAAACACCAGCACTGAGTCTTGGTTGGGGGTTGGAATCCTGGTGTTTCTCCCTGCTGCAGGCCAGCCCGAGCCACAGCTCCTCTCTGGGCACTTGGCATCCACCTCTGCAGCTGCCAGAGAGTGTGGACACACGGGTCCTGAGCTGTCAGGGAGCCAGGAAAAAAAAAGTAATCAGGGTTTTAAATGATGCATTGGATGTCTGAACAGGTACGGGTGTGAGGGGGATGGATGGACCACCGCCCGTTCCAGGTGGCATTGGGCAGGGTGTCCGGCCTCAGCTGGAGAGGAATGGTAAAGGGAAAATAAAAGGACCTGAGTTGTCCTGGGATGAAGCTTTCATTGTCAGTGTTACACAGAGCTTTCCGTGGGTGCTGTTGTGTATTACTGTCTCTTGGAGGCAGAGTCAGGGCTCAGGGCGGCTGCACAGCAGGATGCTGGCACACATGGGCTCATACCTACAATTTATGGGTGGTGATAGTAGTGAAGCTAATGAATGAGCTACCAGTGAGGAGAAAATGGGTGAGCTCTGGAAGCAGGGGCTGGTCACGCTCCAGTGCAGGCTGACCAGGGTGGCTCTGGCCATGAACCTGACCCTGGGAGGCAGCTGGCTGTGGGCTAGGTGCAGGCACCCAAGCAGACTGGTAACTCCTGCCCTCAATCCCTGGCACAGGACGTGTGAGCAAGGGCTGGAAACCAGCAGGAAAGGTGCTCGTCCTTCTGCAAAGCTCCTCTGCTCAGCCACAGAGCAGCAGTGCAATGGCTGAGCCATGTCACCCGGCTGGGGGGTTGCTCCCAGTAAGAGTTTGTCCTCTCAGTGGGAGAGAAGGATCTTCTCCTCCTCCCCTCCAGCAAACATCACTCTTTGGGAGCGCGAGGAGGCCTCGAGGAGATTGTTAAAGAGTCTCTTCAGCCCAGTGGGATTTGAAACCTGCAAGACTTCCATATGCTGCTCTCTGCAAGTGTATTATTGTCTACGGACCTATTTATCTCTGTTAGGGCTGTTGCCATAAATAGTATGATAAAAAAGAGCCATTCCAGCGAGTCAATGAGATAAAGGCTCCAGTCAAGAGCTCACTTTAAAGCTATCTTACAGATTCACTTAAACCTCAATAACTCTTCCTTTGGCAGCATTCATATTTACCTCCATTATACTTCAAAAAAAAAGCCCAGAGAGGGTGCAGAGAACAGCAGGAGTGTTTGCTGGGCATCACATGGGTGGCCTGGGAAGGGAAAGTGTCAGCTCTGCTTTTCTTAATCGAAAGCAAACAGCCTCTCAGGGAGGATGCACGTCCTGTTTCAGCACGGGGAGCCCTGGCTTTGCCTGGTGCCTGTCAGGTGGGAGCTGGATGCGCATGGGGAACCTCAGGCTCTGTGGGCAGGAGGTGTTTCAGCTGATGCCTGTGTGTGTGTCCGAGGCTGACCGAGCCCCTTCTTTGGGAACCAGGGAAACAAGTGGTTTGACAGCAGCACCTTGTTAATTTGAGTAACATATATGCTCAGGTAACTGTCAGGAACGTGCTGGTGGCGTGTGGGGCTGGTGACAGCATCTCCATCCCCTGACCTTTGCGCCACTGCTTGAAATTGGGTCCAAGATCAGCAGTGAGTGAAAGCTGGCAGAGTTCCCTGATGCCTTATTAAGGCTCTTAACACCAAAAGGCCAATATGTCATCGGTGCCCAGGGACAGGGCTTGGAAGAAAAAGGTTTTTCCCAAGTGACATACAAGAGAAAATCATGGAGGGATGGCAGTGCCACGCTGCAGTCGCTGATACCTGGCTCAAAACGCTGACGATTCTTCCTTGGTTTCCTGGTGGGCATTCCTCTACCTGCTGGAAGCAACTGAATTTCACTGGGCTCCAAAGATGCCCTCAATAGAGACCAGGGATGGAACACCAGCTGCCCTGCAGCACACAGCGTGCCAGGAGCACTCCTAGTCGCTTTGATGTGCTTGGAGACTGGTGTTCCTGATAGTGGGACGAGGAGAGCTGGGAGCTGAAGGGGTGAAAACTGGCCAAGGCACAGCCAGCAGTGCTGGGAAGTCCCATTCCCGGCCCTGCCCTGCTCCTCTGCTCCAGAAGGTTAACGAACTATGTGGGTTTGTTTTAATTAGAAAGGAGGCGTCATCTTGGTACTGCCCATGGTTAATTCCTGTGCAGATGATGAAGTTACAGCTTGCAGGGCCCCCGCCGAGCAGCGGCAGAGTGCCTGGCTCACCCTGCACCCACAGCTCCCACTGGAACATGGGGCTTTGAAGCTCTGGAATGTGTCTCTGTGCAGGCAGGACCAGGAATCTCTCCTGAGATACTTGTGGTTTATCTTTCCTCTGATCACAGAGTATTTTTTCAGTGCCCTTTGGTCTGGAGCCTGCCTCATACAGGTCCGGATACAGAGCATCCCCCCTGGACCTGCCACTATCTCCCCCTTCCCCTGCCTGAGGAGGCTCTGCCCTCCTCTTTAGCTCAGCCCTGCTCGGCTGGAGCACCTTGTGCTGTTTGACATCTTCCCCGGGTGCTTTGTGTGCGCTGATGTGTGCTCGTGTGTGGCAGGTGCTCCCCGAGGGACAGCTGCGAGCGAGCAGAGGAGCCCTACCGGTTTGCAGGCAGCATCAGCCAGTGCATGAGCATCACCGTGCAGCCCAGCAGCATCTCTGTCTCTGAGCACAGCCTCCCGGTAAGTGCCAGTGGGGAGGGGATAGACCTGTTGGTGAGAGGCTTTTCCAGCATATTTCAAGTTCATAGTCCATTCTCCAGCCTTTCTCCCTGCCTGTCGGCACAACTGTTTTCCCATGAAGTCAGGCTTGTGGAGGGACTGGTGGGGAAGGGGCCATCCGAGCGGAGGAGAAGGGGGTGGGGATGGCAGAAACAAATTCCCCTTCCCCGTGGGCCTCAGCTCACATTTCTCTTGGTCTGGTTTCATTAGCTGTTGAAAGGAAAGGCTTTGTTTCCCAAACAGCTCATCTGTGAGCTCTGCTGAGGCCCGGCTCTCTGAAGCATCCCAGCTGTTGCTCTCTGAGCCCCCCAGCACCCCGCAGCAGCTGGCCTTGCTGCAGCCCCTCACCTGCCTGCCGAAATGGGGGCTGCAGGGGGGCTGCTCGCCCCTCTGGGCAATCAGAGGGGGCAGTTTTGAACGAGAAAGCAGCAGGTAATGGAAATAGGAAGGAAACTGGGGCAGCTCTGCCCGCTGACGGGTTGGTGCCTGTGTTTTGTCTCCCCTCTGCCCTCCCTGGCCGCAGCTCAGCTTGCTGGTGAGTGATGCTCCGGACCTGACGGCTGGGGTCACCTGCCTCTTCGGGAACCTGACGGAGGTGGAAGGGCAGGTTTCGGGCAGCCGAGTTTTGTGTGTATCCCCAGCGGCGAAAGACGTTCCCTCCATACCCGTGGAGCAGGGTAAGTCACCAGTTCTGGGCAGCAACATGACATCTGTGCCACCAGAGAGTGCGATGCAGGTTTGGGAGGATGTGCTAGGCAGAACAGACCCTTTGGGGGAATCCCTGCTCCTGTCAAAGCCCAACAAAGCCAAATATGCTTTGTCCCTAAGAAATGCACCCAATGCTGGGAAAGACCAGCTGGGAGCAGGCAGCACCCTGTGTTTACCTGGTCCTTACACCATCCCCACACTGCCAGACAGCTCCCGGGGAGAGGAATGGAGCCATCTGTGCCCCCCAGGGTGGCTCATGAGTGGGGCAGGGCCTCGCCACGCCAGTGGGGAAAGCGGGCACCCTCCCCTGGGCCTGGCTCAGCACCCACGAGCAGGTGGAGGCAGTTTCTATTTTTCAGTCCTGATCTTGAGGTTGTTTCTTCATTAATGTCACTGCTGTCATATTTTCTTTTCCCATAACCAAAATGCTACTTGCTTAAAACTCGTTTTTTCCTTGGCCTCCTTCCAGGTGTCAACTGTGCTTCCCTGCTGATGTCTTTGTGTTTCTAAGGCATTATATGGAGCCTGAGACTCGGTGAACGCTGGGGGCCGGGAGCTGCCATGGTAGCAGGGCGGGCAGAGGCTTACCCATAGCAATCTGCTCTTAATGAACCCGGTGCTGAGGCTGCTAAGGAGCTTTGCTAACGCCCCTGCTTCCAGCGTTGCCTCCTATTCTAGTCTTGGGCTGCTTCTCAGAGTAGACTGAATTAGAGGTTTTTATCCTGGAGACAGGACGCTCTGGGGACTGGGATGAGACCCCACGTGACCCAAGGCAGTGCTTAGACCCTGCATCTCCAATGCATCTTCCACCAAGCCTGATTTGGTTGGGAGGCATTCCTGGAACACCCCAGGGTGCTTGAGGGCAGGGTCCATTGGGGGGTTGCTCAGCCCCCAGCTTGGGGAACTGCTGCGGACCCACTGCGATGCCTGAGGAAGCAGGGAGATGAAGGCAACCTGACTTCCACCTTCTACCCCAGAAGCAGATGGCTCAGCATGCTGGCAGGCAGGGAGCAGTTACCCCCATGTCTGCTGTTGCTTCCTTCATTACCGGTGGTGGTGGGACTGACAGGCTCTGGTTTGTGTCCCCAGACTGGTTCGGCGTGGTGCTGCAGCTCAAGTCGCGGGAGACGGGGAGGACGTTTGTCAGCACGGAGTTCAAGTTCTACAACTGCAGTGCCCACCAGCTGTGAGTGCTCCCTCTGCATCCCCCACCAGGGCAAGACACTGGCTGGAAGGAGGAAAGGGCTGGGAAATGGATGCTGGGCTCTGGGCACAGCTGGGGAGCTCCGCACGCTGCTTGGTCCAGCCAGCAGACCCATGCCGTAGAAGGGGAGCCCACCGGGTCCGGACATCCCTGAGCTCCCCTGGGTGTGTGTGAAGCATCTCTGCCTTGAGAGATGCAGGCAGAGTGAGCCTGAAAAAACCTCAACCTGCTGGTGCCCCCAAGCTGCCTGATCCCGCAACTGTGAACTCGCCTGGATCTCCGGAGGCAGCTGGTGATGGCAGAGCAGAGGGTCCGCAGAGGTGGGCTTGCACGGAGGTGGGCTTGTGGGCAGCCAGAGGAGGCAGAGCCCTTCCCTGCTGCACCGAGCAGGACAGCAGGGTGATGGCTGCTCCAGTGATGCTCCACAGGGTGACAGGACAGCACGGCTGCCGGAGGAGCAGCTGTGACAGGCACTGACCTGGATGTGTCCAGCCCTGGGGTCTGAGCACAGCGGCTGTATTTTAGATGGGGTGAGTGAGAGCGCTGGTGGCAGCAGCTCCCTGCAGCCTGCCGGTCCCCGGAGTCGGGCAGAGCAGCCCTGAGAGCCCAGTACAGCAGCCCAGGCGGGGTGGGATGCTTCACAGAGGGCTGGGGGGGCTCAATGATGCTGAGCATCCTGGAATTGTATCCCCTGTGGGCACATCTGCTGCTGAAAGGTGGTGTGCAGCTGGCTGGCCTCACAAACACGTTTATAGCTTCCTCCCTGGGAACACAGTGAGCCCCGAAGCACCAAACTGAACAGGGACAGGACCTGCCAGGAGTTGGGTAGCAAAAGGCAGGTCTGACCCGTGGGGCTGGGCGGCATCTGCAGCAGCAGGTTCGGCTGCCAGCTCTGTTCTGGGAGTGGGATTTGCTGCTGGAGCTGGCTGGTAGGAGTCAGGAAGTGCCAGCACAGGGTCACTCCCAATTTTTCTGCACTGGATTTGAAGCCTCAAGCCTGGGGCCTTCCCTGCTGTGCTTGGAAGAGACTTGCATGTGCTGCTGGGCTTGGCTGGCCTGCAGTTTTTCTAGGCATGCATTCAGGGGGTTTAAATTCAGCTTTGAGCCATAGCACAGAGAGGAGGTACCTGAGTGAAAAGAGCCCTGTGAGCTGTGCTATCCCCACACTGCCCCTCACGATGGTCTGTATCCATTACCCCGGTGATCCCTGCCTCCTGTCCTGCTACCCCTCACATGCACCCCTGTCCTCACATCCTTGTCCCTCGGTCTGGCTGTTCTGCACTGGCCTCTCCTCCAGCTGCAAGCAAATCCAGCGCTTCTCCTGCATCCTGGTGGTTTTGAATTTGCATGAGGGATGGTGTCACAGGCACCCCCGTTTTCTCTTGGGGGGCTGAGGAGGTGGTTACTACAAATAGCAGCAGCTGTCATGGACTGTGCACCGAACCAGCAGCTGGTTTGTGTGGAATACAACCCACCCAGCCAGTCCAGGGGCAGCTGGGCCACCCCGCGCTTGGGAGGGCTGGGCTCTGCCTTCCCTCAAAAACATTTCATAAACAGTTAATTTCTTCCATCATGAATCAAAAGTGCATGCTGGACTCCTTGCTCTCCGAGGCCAAGCAGGGGTGTTGCTGTTGACTGGAAGCATTCCTGACTTGCAAAACAGCTGATCCGATTTTTGCCAGGTTTGCCCTGTTTCCCACTTCGTAGAAACTAAAGACCAGGTCTGGTGTCTGTGTGATGCTGGGCTTTATTTCATGCCAGTGCAATGATGTGCGATAAATCCCAGCTTGGATTTTATCACTGAGTGAATTGTGAGGCTGCTTACAGACTGTCTGCCAAGCGTGTGTTTTCCCAAACCTCTTCCTTAGTTTTGTTTTATCGAAACATCCCTCTGGAGAAATTACCTTCCCACAAAGGATGCTGAGCCCAGGGTCCTGGCTGGGCCTGTCAGTTAGGGCATCGACCTCCCATCATGACAACCTCCTCCCTAACTCCCCTTTCTGCCCCCAGGTGCCTGTCCTGTGTGAACAGTGCTTTCCGCTGCCACTGGTGCAAGTACCGGAACCTCTGCACCCACGACCCCACCACGTGCTCCTTTCAGGAGGGACGGATCAACGTCTCTGAGGTACTGGACCAGGGTTTCAGCTCTTCTTCTTCTTTACTTTTCTGTGGTGCAATTAGAGTGATCAAGGCTTACAGGGTGGGGGGTTTGACTGTCCGTGGATCAGGGCCTCTCCCTCAGCTGGCATCGGGAAGCGTGGATGCAGCTCAAAGGAGCAAGATGCCAAAGCTGGTCCCACTGCGACACGTGGGTACACTCAGGTTTGGTGACAACCATAGCTGCTGTGGTGCTTTTCTTGAGGGGTCTTGAAGACTCCTCAAAGGCCAGTGCGCTTCAGCAGCTCTGCTTTCCAGACTCATGGAATTATAGGGGTTGGGAGGGACCTCCAGAGAGCGAGTCCAGCCCCCCCTCCAAAGCAGGTTCCCCAGGACAGGCTATGCAGGTGACCTCACATACCAGATGTGCAGGGATCTGCAGGGAACAGTCAGATGCAGAGCTCTTGGTGGGACTCAGCGGGTTGTGTTGGTAGGTCTGAAACCTGTGGCAGGAGCTGGACTGTAAACTGATTCGCATGGGAATTATGGATGTGACCAGCTCCAGGCTTTGGGAAAGAGAATCCAGTGCTGTGGACCAGGAGCCTTCTCTCTTAGTTAACAAAAGGTGTGGGACTCAAGTCCAAAAAATGCTTTTAACAGTTGGAAGGAGGATCTGCTCTGCTGGGTCTCTGTGTGTGCTGAGGCAGAGGGATCCAAGGAGGTTGTTAACACAAATTCCTGATCAGAGGTTACCCCCAACCCCTGGCCTGGGGTTTCTGCACCCGTGGTTTGATACCTTGGCTTCAGGTTCACCAAGTACAGATACAGCCCCATCTCAGCGAGTAGTGGAGACAGAGGAAAGCCAGAGAGACTGGTCACAGAGTAAGACACTGAGCTGTCAGAAGCGCCTGAAGGGGCCAGGTGGCTGCTAAACCAATAGTAGACTCAAACCGTAACTCGTGGGTCAGTCTGGGTGAAACCTGCCGGGAGGCACATAGACACAAGACAGGAAATGGGAGAGGGCTGCACGTGTAGGTACCTCTGTGGGGATCCACCAAACCTATTTTAGTGGGGATCTGCTAAACCGCAACAAAGAGACAAGGACTGGATGGTACCTGGGAGCGGGGCGCTGCCTGCAAGGGATGGGGAGAGGGCTCACCCACAGCCCCAAAGAGCTGCCCCGTGAGGCACAGGCAATGGATGCCCAAGGAGAAGCATCCACCTTGGGGACAAAACAAAAGCTTTCTCAGTCCAGTTCAAAGTCAAGAGACTTCCTTTCAACATAACAAGAGAAAGCAAAACTCTTTGCTTTCCCTTCTCTCCAGTGATGTGGGGCTCTTTCTCCTTCATGCTCAAAGCACCGCTGTCTTCCCAGGCTTTACAGTCGTAGTTCTCAGTTTTATAGGTCTTCAACCCCATGATCTCAGAAGTGTTTGACAAGTCTCTGGTAAAGTAGGACAATCCCATTATCTCCGGTTTTCTCCTGGGAATGAGCAGGACTTGCCTGAGATCACACAGAGGGAGCGAGTGGAGGAGTTGGTATCTCTACCAGTTCCTGCTGGGATCACAGGACTGTCGCGTCTCCAAAGAACTTCCTCTGTCGTCTTCATCCTGTAGAGGTGGTTTCTTACCAGGAGATGCTGTGTGATACCTAACACCTTCCTGGTGATTGCTGATAAAGGCTGATGATAACAATACAGATGCTCTGCTGTTCCTCATGGCTTCTTCAAAGCTCAGAACTGAGCAAAGCCAGTCCCAAAAAACTGATTTGTTTGCTTATTTAAGGCAAATTGCCTCTTGTGTCCACAGTGCAGTGCTGATGCCTCCGTTACGGGCACTTCACCCCAGCTAGCACAAGACACGGGATAAATTCCCTTATGAAGAGTTTGCTCTTATAAACCAATTGAGATCACAACGTTTTCATTGTGTCATTATTAGCCAACTGCTTGTGCTTTACCACCTCTGCTCCCTTCCAGAGAGCCGGTTGTGTTTGGAGCTGGGGATAGTCATGGAGGCACATGCTGCCCTACTTTGGGTCCCATGTGCCTCTTCTCACGTAAGATTTGCACACATGTTCACACTGGGATGGAAATTTTCTCATGCCTTTATATTTAATTCAAGAGAAAATATCTTGTATATTCCCTTTTACTCCTGGCCCATCAGAATTTGTGTCCCGGTGGGATTCGATGAGTAACGAACTCCCTTTGATGCTCCCAGGAATTGTCTGTCTTGAGAAGGGAAAAGAGCTCGAAGCCTCAGCTTCTTCGCAAGGTGATGGGGTAAGCAAGTCCTTCTTCAGGAGCTCTACACTTGCTCCTTGCAGCCTTCTGGCTGTATTGACTGAGCTAAATACTGCCTTCTTCCCCTGCTTTCCATGAAAATACAACCCAGAGAACAGGCTGCTTCTACCTCTCTGCCCGCCGTCAGATGATTTTTCTCAGTCTTTTTGTAGCCTGAGGCATCCTTTGTCCACAGAAGGTGTCTGCTCTGACATCCAGCCGTCCAAAGAGCAGTGGGAAGGCAAAGGTTCTGGGGCTGACTGATACCCACCAAAGCAGGGCTTCTCCAAGAAGAGGCCCCATGGGTACATAGCATTGGCTGTCTCGCTCTACAAAGCTTCAGATCAGGCCTGTGATAGCATTTGAACGTGGTGGAGGTGGTGGGGTTTGTGTGTGTGTGTGTGTGAGGCTATAAAACTTCTCCCTCTAAATGTGTAAATCATGCAGATGAAGAGGAATGTAGATGCACAAATACATCCTTACCCCCTATCCTAGTGGCGAGCTAGAACCAAATAAATCCTATTAGTCTCCCAGAATGTGGGATCCCATCCTGCTTTGATGTCCACCCCGTGCAGATAATGCCATTTCCACGTGTGTGAGGTGCTGAATCAGGGGATGGAGCATTTCAGATTCTGGTAGTTTAGTGCAGAGCCAGACTTCAGCTCTGGCCTGATGCCTTTAAATTCTCATTGCTTTTAGAGCAAGATCTTTGCCCCTGGCCGTGCCCTTGGATGCTGAGTGCTACTTGATGCGCCTTGAAAGAAATAAAACACAATCAAACCTTCCTCATATCTGTCCTTACCATCCCTGCTATTGAATACCTGAATGGGAACTGTGATGTGCAGGAGATCACTCAGAGGAACATCTGAGTCCGCCCAAGTCAGCAAATGACTCTGTGGGTCACCTCACTCCTGGGAAGCTGCGTTTGTTTGAATAAGTACCAGCAGTAACACAAAGCCTGGCTGCAGCAAGGTTAACTCATCAGAATTCGAGAAGATCAGTTGGAGCTTGTTGGCAACACTTTTTTCATGTGGATTTGTGATGTATTGGGTGTTTGCAGGGGGAAGGAGCCATGTGGGAAAACACTCCGCAGGGCTGCAGGGGGGACAGGAGGGTGCAGGGAGCCAGAGGGAGATGTTCCCTCCTGGGAACCACTCCTGCCCTCACCTCTGCTACACAACGGCTTCTTTATGGGAGAGAGATCGGCTCTCCAGCCGTCCGTGGTTTGCATGGCTGTAAATGTCACAGCACTTCATAAGCTAATGGGGAAGACCTGGGTTACAGCACGGAGCTCAGGACCAAAGGGCGCTGGGTGAGACTGTACTGGTGAGAAAGGGCTCACTTCAGTTGCCTTTCTTTTCATGTTTGGTTTCTAAGATCTGCTCTCCAGTAGCATAAACGAAGACTAATGTGTTTCCATGAGTGACGGGGACTGTAATCCGTATCATTGGGAGCACAGCTGTGAGCCAGGGGTTTACATTCACGTGCCACATTCATTTATGTTTATAACTTTAAAATGTGCCTAGCAAGTCAGCATTTGTAGAGGGTGGCTTTTTTTAAGATGAAAAATACAAAACCCTTCTATTTTCTTCTGTTTGGGTAGAATCCCATGGTTAAAAGAAACACCTGCCATTTCTAGGCACTTTCTTCCAAATAAGAACAAGATTTGACCTGCTAAACTGCTCCATTAAACACAAACAATAACCAGGGGTGCTCTGTTCTCCTCCTGAGACAGGCACACTGCAGGGTCTTTAAGGCATTTATAGACTTTGGAGTCTTTTGAGGCCAAAAAGTGTTGGAGAAGCGTGAGGTGTCTCTGTAAATTGTGTGTGATGGTGCTTCATACGCAGAATATCCTCCGAGAGCCCGTGCCGCTCACCCAGCAGAGGCTCGTCTTCCTCCAGCAGATCTTCTGATTTGTGTTTATTCTGGTGTGCAGAAGTCAAGGAGGATAATGAGAGGGTGCAGCATGTGTTTGTTTAGTGAGAGGAGGCAGTAATGGCCTTTCTCACTCTCTGCAGGATTTACTTCTCATGAATTAAAAAACAAAGTAAACTGATTATGGAACAAATTGTATACTCCACTGGTCAAGCTCTCCCTTTTAGTCTGTGTTTTCTGGATGCTCAGCTTTTCCTGGCATCTAGACAAGACCTGAGCCCTGCAAACCAGAGTCGATCTTGTTATTTACCACCATGAAGGGACCTTTGCCACAGCCACGCAGCACCGATCCCAGCAGCACTGGTGCTGCCAACCGCTTCCCAGCTCATCACGAGATTCCTGTGGAGTGAATGAGCATCGACAGAGGCATTGCTAGAGCTGGCGCTATACCTCTCAGGAAATAATTTGTGGTAGGAATGGCTTTTAGGCCAAAGAGGTGGCAAAGGGACGAAGCGAGCTGCCAGCACACCCCAGGGATGTGTGCAGGGATGCAGCTGTACATCACTGCAGCAGCAACTGGGAAAAAAAACCCCAACCAAACAAACAACAAAAGAGCTGAAAGCTGAACCATGAGCCTGGATGGGGAATGGCACAGAGGGGGAGTGGAGGGGGGAGTGGAGGGCCTCCAGCAGCGCTTCTGCAACCCGAGCGGTACCCGAGCAAGCCCCTCACCCTCCACAAGCCCCTCACCCTCCACAAGCCCCTGCAGCTTCTGCAGCCTCACTCACTCATCTGATAAATTCAGCAGCAACCGCCGGCAGCGCTGCGGCTCCCCACGAGTGCCCTGGGCTGTTGGCAGTATGGCATCTTCCTATGGATCCTCCGTACCCAAATGTGTGTCCCCTTATTACTGTGATCACTGTAGCTGTCAGCCAACGCAGAGGGGCTGCCTTTCTCAGTGTTTCCCAGAGCAGCACACGCTCACAGGCCTTTTTTTGACCAGAATCCCAACATGACATCTTTCTCCTACTAAAACTAAAATTTAAAAAAATAATAATAAATTAGAAATTCTGTTATGTCCTGCTCACCCCTGATGATGGCAGAAAGGTTTTTGCTACATGCATTTTCAGCACCACAGAGCAGATTTGAAAATGTAAGTCCTCTCCCATGTGTCTAAAGGAAGAAGCATTTCTTTAAGAGTCATCTCACGAGTGGCAGTACCCAGGAAGAATAATGGGCCATAACATATTCATTATTTTCAGGACTCTGCTCTGTGGTTCTCCCACTGGTGATGTGGCTGGAGATTTTTTTTTTTGTTGTTTTCAATCATAACTTGATAAAAGCCTCTGCAGCTCCAGGATGCCTTCCCTCCCCAGCACGGGCTTGCTGCGGAGCTGGGACCTCTCTGGTGTGAAGCCATTTGTCTCCCGTTGCTCCTCGACACGACTTGGAGGTTAAATGCAAAACCTGAGCTGCAGCCAGACCTTGAGCAGAAGGTGGCATGGGTGGGCGGTGCGTAGAGAGGAGGAAGGGATGTGTGTCAGGTCAGGATTTGGATGGAGAACACCATCAATCTGAGGAGTTTGCTGGTGGGATGGTGTAGGGGCTGGGCCAGGGGTTGGATCCACGTACCAGGGTCTGTGGGAGCCCGAGAGCCAAGCTTCCCAGTGGCATTCCCTTCCAGCCTGTAAGCCAGCTCTGCTGCAGGAAAGGGCTCTGCTGCAGAGAAGAGTTTTCTTTCCTTTTCCTTCCCAGCTCAGCCCACTTTCAGGCTGTTGAGTTTAAAACCACTCTTGGCTGTTAATCCGTGAAAGTCCCTGTTAGAAATAAAATAAAAAATATATAAGGAAAAGTGCCACTAAAAGGGTTTATGAGGCAGCAGTTTAAGCTACTGGCTTCTCCAAACCGGGGTAGCATCTGTTTCTCATTTACAACTTGCCTGAGCCAGTAGCAAAACAACATCCCATCGGTCTGGCTGTGAGCTGGAGAGGGAGCACGGCTTGGTGTGCTTCATGGCTGTTAGTGAGAGGTGGGGATTTTCTCCCTGGATACACAGTCCTAGTGGGAGCCCAGTGAGGGTGGCACTCATTGCGTTGCCATCCTTGTGATTTACTTCAATTGCCAGGCAGGGTCGCAAAAGGTTTGGGATGCCAGTCTGGGATTTGGCAGAGGGAAGGGGGTTGTCAGTCCCTTTTTCCCTAAAACTTCGACTTTAGCTCAGGATTAGCCGTTCAGCGTCAGGTACTTACAGGTGCTTGGGTACCTACTTCCATTAGATCAAAGCAAATTAGAGCTAACTGGAATGTAAATGCTTCTGGTGGTCAGAGCCTTTGTCTCTGCGTGTTGCGGTTCCCAGGGTATAAATCGAGGCAAAACTCTATCTCCCAGCGTGTTGTGAAGAGATAATGTTGAGGATGTTGAGATCTTATGGGAGGGATGTCATACAGTTACCAGGCACTGATAGGTCTTTGTTTTGCACTTCATCTTGGAGTATCGTTCAGACACTTGGTGTGTGCTCATGGGGAGCTGGAGAGCTGCTCCTCTGCACAGAGATGTTTGCAGGGGGGGCTGTTTTGCATCTTGCATAGCAAGCCTTGAGCTACTGCAATATTAAACCTCACCATTAATTTTCAATTGTGTTATTTTGGCCAGATAGTGGCAGGAGTGGAAACAAAACACATTTCTCTGTGCTTACTGTTTTAATCTCTGTGTTGTTTTCAGAATAGATCAGTTTGGAGGCAGCAGCAGTTTGTTCTTTTCTTTGCTGCTTTATTGGAGTCACACAGATGTTTGAGATGTTTTCACACGGGTTTTCAATGGGAAATCTAATAGACTGCTTCCACTGTCGTGCTGTTTCTTATGGAAAAGGCTTAGGGTGCTGCAGGGACTGTGTCCAGAAGAGTTGGAGGCTTAAGGTTGGGAAGCCCACAGGGTGCTGTGAAGAAGGCAGAGACCCAGTGCCTCGGGTCCCAGGGACATGAGAGCTTGTTTGGCATCATTCCAGCTGGTCGTCTTCCTCACCTGAGGGTGTCCCCAGTGAAACCAGTGGTAGGAGATCTGTGGGTGTTGTTGCTCGGTGTTAATCTTGCTGTGTTCACTGGACAGAGGGATGTGTGGCTCTCCTGGGCACAGCCCAGCATCCTCCCCACTGGTAGAGGCTGAGGTGCAGCTGTACACAAATTAAATTAGGTTTTGTTTCGCTCTTCCCTCCTCCAGGAGAGCTCCCTCCTCACAGCCAAGGACAGACACTTTTTTTAAAGCCCTGTGACCTTTGCAAATGCAGTTTGCTGGAGGAGGCTCTGGGTTTATTGAACATGCCAGGCCCTTGGCTACAGCTCCTGAGAGGCAAGGCCAGTTTTGCAGAGTAGACAGAACTTCAGGAGGTCCTGGGGAATCGGGATTAAGGTGCTTAATCCCACCTGTGAAAACCCCATCCCTACCATTCTGGGTACTTACTACAACCAAATCCTCCCATCCTTGGATGTCCTCCTCTTCGCAGGAGCACAGAGCAGGGAAGAGCGTTGCTTTAGAGGTAGAAAGTCCATGTCCCAATGCCTTGGTCACCCAAGCAGCATCAGCTGATGGAGGAGCTGTGCCAGCAGCATCACAACAAGCTGCCTGGGCATTTCAGGAAGGCCAGAGGTGTCAGAGCACAGTAAGGGGTCAGAGCAGAAATTAATGTTGTCTTGGAAATTAGTGGCACACTGCCACAGTTGTGCTCAGATAAAGCAGAGAGGAACAGTATCTGGTAGCAAAAGGGAAGCACATCCTGTGCTGATCAGTCTCGCTCCAAAGCGGTGTGCAGCCGAGGGGTGTAAGGGCTGAAATGGGATTAGGAGGAGGCCCAGGGAGCGCAGCACTTGGCTGGGAGCATCCCATCACCCTCGTGGAGCAGCGAGGCTCAGGCGGAGCTGGAGCAGCTGATAACATGCTGCCAGGGCAAGAGCTTGTGTCTCAGCAGATAAAACCCACGGCAAGCTCAGAGCAGGGAGGGCACCTTCAATTTATTCCCCAAATAGTGGCATTCCTTCTTCTGCAGCTGCAGTGAGAACATCAGTGCCAGTGCCAGAGCAGGGGTGCTGTAATAGGGGGGGCTTCTTTATTTCTACACTTCACCTGCGGCTGCATGTGGGGACTGAGAAGTGGCTGGTCCTGCATGCCGAGGATGTCCTGGGTCATCAGTCCCTGCCATGGGAGCAGGCGGGCTGAGACCTGGCCAGACCTGCAGACACACGGTCACCGCTGTAACCTCCCCATCTCTGTAACTGCCCCTCAGGACTGTCCCCAGCTCTTCCGCACCGAGGAGATCCTGATCCCCGTGGGAGAGGTGAAACCCATCACGCTGAAGGCAAGAAACCTGCCCCAGCCCCAGTCTGGGCAACGTGGGTACGAGTGTGTCCTCAGCATCCAGGGCGTGATCCACCGCGTGCCTGCCCTGCGCTTCAACAGCTCCAGCGTCCAGTGCCAGAACAGCTCGGTGAGGGACTGGGAGGGCAGTCGTGTGGCATAAAGGTGCCCAGAATGCTCTGAATAGCTGCAAAGGGGGGTGGGCTCAGCCACAGGCAAGAGTGAAAAATCCTGGAGTTAAACTAATCCCGAATTCCTGGTGGGAATGTGCTGTGGGCATCCGAGGTGTTTCATTATACCAGCCTGGAGAAGATCCGTTATCTGGCACTTCCCAGTCTGACTGTTGGGGGTCAGAGAGGGGAAGGGGGGGAGGAGGAGGAGGGAATGCACGAAGATGGAAGGTGTTAAGGCAGGCTAATTCACACAGGGAGATAAGGCGAATCACAGACCCCTTATCAGGAGCTGTCGAACTCCAGGTCACGGTAGCTGGGTGAATACAGTAATGCTGGTGTGGGGAAGGAGAGGGAGAGGAAAACTGCTGGGGGGAGGGAGAGGGAAATGATCTGAGTGCTGAGCAGGCAGGGGAGGGTACCTCTCCTCCCTTGGATGGGGCTCAGCCCTGCCAGTGGACCTGGCAGGATTTTACCCCAGAACACCTGAAGTCACGGTGACAGGTAGTTGGGGGATGCCAAAACACGTGGGGCAAACGTGGGCTTCCCAAAGCCACCCACCACCCGTGTCCGGGTCTCGCTGTGGCACGCTGCTTGGCGGGGAGGAGCGTGGTCCTGCCTCCCATCGCTGTGCCTTCGAAGAGGTCTATGGGCAGACAGGGCACATGCAGTTTGTTTTAGGCAGCAGAACAGGGTCTACTTAAATATTCAGCACAGATGGTCTTACATTGTTAATGAAGTTTTGAATTTTTAAAAAAATCACTGGGTATTTATATATCACTGGCCATCTCTGGGCCTTGCAGCTTGGTGGGTAATAAATGTGCTAATACCATACAGTACTGTTCCTATCCAGAGGAATTTATAAACATCAGAGAAGCACTTTTATGCCTGTCAGGCTAATAGGAAGTGGTGGGTAGAGAATGTGAGGGCAATTCTGCACCCCCAGCTCTGTCACTTGAACCAAGGATCTGGTTTTACACCAGCTTCCTAAATCCCAGGCAAGGTGAATCTGTACACCCAAGCATAGGTTAAAACCATCCAGATATTGCATGGGGACAGCCAAAGCACTCTGCTTGGGTTTAATCTCCATCCCCTGCCCCCAAAGGGGCTGGCAGTGTTCACTCACCCCTTTGAGTCTTCCCAGCAGCTCCTGATTGACTTAAAGAGAGTGGCAGAATGAAGCCTCATCGGGGCTAATTGTGCTAATGGGAATTTCAGAATACACTGGGAATTCACCTAAAGCCTCCAGATTCTGCCACAGCCCCAAGATGTCCATGAGAAGCCAGGGAGCCATTCAGGCCAGTGCTAGCCTAGGCTGGGCTGCAGCCGAAACTGGGAAGGGACCCTTCTGCACCTGTTTTTCCTCAGCTGCTGCTTATTCCACGCACCAGAGCTGCACAGCATGGTTTTTCAGCTCCCAGTCACACTAGGGTGCACGGCGACTGTATAAGAAGATAGCCTGAAGGCAGCGGTCCTTCCAGTCTGATTAACTGGAGGGGCTGTATTGATAAGCTAGAGACTGAGTGACAAGAGCAACCACTGTGAGTGGAATAATTAATCTATTACCTCTCTCAAGGACTAGATCTGATTTAATTATCTCTTCCTGGTGAGGAGAGGGAGTTAAAGCAGGATGGTAGAGATGAAGTGAGGAAGTGGTGGTTGTGGTGCAGACATCAGCACATGTTTTATAAGCAGAGAGTAATAATAATAATAGTTATAATAAATAGTAGTTTCTGTAAAAGAAAGTGAAAACTTCTTTTCCTGTGAGTGTCTGATACATCCTCCCCAGCATTTCGTTCTCCATCTTCCCCTGCAGTATCTCTACGATGGGATGGACATAAGCAACTTAGCAGTGGACTTTGCTGTGGTTTGGAACGGGAACTTTGTTATTGACAACCCAGAGGATCTGAAAGGTAACGTCTGCTTGAGCTGGCTTTCAGGTCACAGGGGGGAGGGCGGTGATGGGCACTGGGACACGAGCGGCGTGAGCTGCCATGGCTGTGGGCAGAGATGTTGTGGTGCTGGTGTGGATCCTGCTTTGGCTGAGAGCATCTCACTCTGATAGTGATGCTCACTAAACATCCAGACCCACGTGTGCAGGTCCATTGGGTCAAAACCCAACATGTGCCTTTGCTGATGAGTCCGAGAACAGCTGTAATCTGTATAAACACTGCAGTTCTGGACTTCACCCTGTGTGCTCATCCCCTCTTCCCCGCAGTGCACCTCTACAAGTGCGCAGCCCAGCGCGAGAGCTGCGGGCTCTGCCTGAAAGCCGACCCCAAGTTCGAGTGCGGCTGGTGCAGCGGCGAGGCCAAGTGCACGCTGCGCCCGCACTGCAGCGCATCCTCCGCCCAGCCCTGGCTCGACTGGTCCAGCAGGAACGTGAAGTGCTCCAACCCTCGCATCACCGAGGTAAGAGCATCTCCAGCCCCTTCTGCTTACTCCTTCCAAAAAAGGGGCTTTGTCTCTGTCTTCCTCTCAGCTGGAAACCCACTGGTCGTCTGCCCAGTGCTAAAGAACAGGGAGTAAAATGCTCCACTGCTTTGCCAGGGTTTGCTGCCCACTGCCCCACCGTGCAGCTGTCACTCACCAGCCCTGCTACCAGCGGTGCAGTGACCACTATAGACTGTTGAAGGACTGTTGCAGGGATGCTAATTAAAACTAGGCAGCTAATTAGTCTAGAGTTGATGCTTCTGATGTTTCTGTTCACACCATTGAGGGATGCAAAATGTCTCCCAGGAGCTTTTTTTACCAGTAAAACTGCACTGGGTCTGTTAATGTTCCTATTAGGAGTGACACTCGTACCAGGTGGGGAGGAAAGGTGATTTGGGTTTCTCAATTAACTCCCCTGAAAAGCCACCCTTGCCCTGAGTGTGTATCCATGCTGTGGAGAGCATGGGTGTAAAACAGCGTTGGATCCACATCGCCTGTGGCACTGATGCTCCCAGGGCTGCTCAGCACACAAACCTCTGCCAGCTGAATAAAGACCCCAGTACAGGTGGAAGTTTCCTTTTAACTCTACTTAGTTTCT
The DNA here is from genome assembly GCA_020800305.1 of Porphyrio hochstetteri. Taxonomy (NCBI): domain Eukaryota; kingdom Metazoa; phylum Chordata; class Aves; order Gruiformes; family Rallidae; genus Porphyrio; species Porphyrio hochstetteri. The sequence goes on along the minus strand of CM036930.1, from coordinate 6,269,713 downwards.
ACACTGGCTTAGCTAAACTGGCTCATGCTCAGACCCTCTGGGAGGAAGGCATCAGCCTCCTTTTTCTGGAGGAGGGGAAGAAACTGCAGAGGCTGGTGATGCTGAGTCAAGGCTGGGGCTGACCGGAGGAGGATGTTGCTGAGGAGGGTCCATCCATCCATCAGGGATGTTACCAGGCCCTCAGTATTTCTTAGACCCTCTGCCTAGCAACATTACACCCTCAGAGGGCAGGTATTTCTCTTGTGCAGTGTGTTGTAGCTGCAGAGAGGAGCTGCTGAGCCGCAGAGGTGGTGCTGGCACTTACTTTGCAGGGACATGAAAGCCTTAGGAAATGTTGGGAGTCTGTCCTTTCCTGGCTTAGGTTTTTGTTTGTGTGTTTGGCAAGTCATCCCTGTCTTTACAGAGAGATAAAATGAGCCTTAAAGGCTTGTTGGGATACTCACCTCGCCCTGCCAGTAGTCAGAACCCAAAGTTTTCCCATCCGAGTGCTGTTTCGCTTGCACAGGGTTATGCTGCAAGAACCAAAACAGCCTCTGCCTGAGATTTTTTTCACCATTCAGACAGCTGTAAGTCTTAGATTTATTTCTTCATCCCTTCTTGAGTGAAGCAGGGAAGGGAAAAGCCGCTGTGCTCCAGCCAGCGAGTGACTTGCATGGAAGCCCTGCCAGGCTGGCTCTCGCGGCTGGCTGCGGGCATGGCGCTGCCACCGAGTGTTTTATCACTGTCCAACTTGAAAGCAATACTTTTGGTCTGTGTCCAAGGAGGAAAGAGCAGAGCTCTGCTGGTATAGATTTCTTTTCTCCGTAACCAGGTCTGTGTCTCATCCTTCAGAGTGGGAAGTGTGGGGTGCCTTGCCAGGGGATGTTGTTTGTCTCAGGAGATTGCCCTGAGTGGGTTTGGAGGGGAGAAGATCGAGTAGGAAATGGCTGGGCTTTCATCAGCAGGTTGGCTTATTCCACAGTGAGGGTCTGGGATAGAAAATGCAGGTTTTTAGGGGAAGGGGATGTGTTGTCCTGTGGCCTCAGCTGGCTCTGGCAGCACTGTGAGCTGCTGTGATTGTAACACAGGCTCGCAGCGTTTGGGGTTTTTCCTTAACTCCCCCTCCACCCTTCTCCTTGGGAATTCACAGCTCGCTCTCTCTTTTCTTTTTCATGGAAGTCAGGTTTGGGGTTCTCACTGCAGAGAGCTCATTGGCCTTTCTCGTGTGCTTCAAGACCCACAGGTGGGAAGGATGCTGCACGGGGTAAAAGCTCTTGGGGAGTTTTGTGGAGTTCTTGAGCAGTCAGGTCTAGGTAAAATGGCAAAACCCCTCCTGAAAAGCATATGAGATTTGTCTTGGAGAGACCTTTACAGCCTTCATTGCTGCTGGGTCCTTTTTTACTGGCATTTGAGTTTTTTCAGAGCTTTGGGTATCGTTTTGCTGGGAAGAGACAGCTCCATCCTGCTGGGACAGACTGGCAGGTTTCACAGACTCACAGAACCATAAAGGTTGCAAGGGACCTCCAGAGCTCATTGAGTCCAACCCCCTGCCAAAGCAGGGTCCCTAGGACAGGTTGCACAGGTAAAAAGCTCTCACAGGCTTAGAGCTCCCCTTTCCACAGGCACCAGCACTGACACACTCGATGGGGAGCAGCGCTTGGCCTCGTACCAGGGCTTGCATTGCAGCCTGGAACTCTCAGACGTAAAGATCTTTGAATCCAAGCTGTTTCCCACTCCTTTTGCTTCAGATGGCCAGTTTCAGCCAGTTTCACTCTTTCCATCAAGCTGGAGGTCAAGGGCCTTGCTCCAGGTGCCAGTGCCTCCCAGGGATGCACAGCTAGTGAGAAGAGATCATGTTTTAATAGTCATAAAAGTAAATGAGCAGCAGGATCCACGCAGCCCTGTTCCTGAGCGAGAGGCCCAGCTGTCACCAACCATGTCCCTTCAGCAGTGAGAAGCTTCCCCATGGTCTGTGGCCTTAGCAATAAATAAATAAAAATCAGTTTTCTTGGGAACAAGCGGCACTCTGATCTCCTATTCATTTATTTGCAGGCCTCATTAATATAACATCAGCGCAACAAACAGCCGAAGGGGGGGCAGTGTCAGGCTGAATAATGGAGTTGCTCTGCTGAGATAACAATTAGGTTCTGAATGTGCTATCAGCTAAGGCAGAGACAAGGAGGGATCATGCCGGGATAACAATGCTTATATGCCAGTTCCCTGCTGGGCTCATCAGCTGGGATCCAGCTAGCTTAGAGCAGGATGGAAGAAGACAAAGAGGATGAAGGTGGATGACATTTTGGGAGGGGGGCAGGGGTTATGCCATTTATTCTGCACACCCTGACAGATGCCAAGTGGTTATTGTGCAGAGCGGGCTTCGGCTCATGGCTTGCCTCCAGCCCCAGAAGGGAAGCCTCATCCAACTCACAGCCCATCTCAGGTCTTCCCATCTTGTGCACAGTCTTCATCTGGAGGCTAAATATTGCCTCCCAGACCCCACACATTAGGTCTCGGTGACTTTCAAGCTGCTTCAGTTCTGCAAACAACCTCAAGAAGTTCCAGTAGAGGTGCAGAGCCCTGAACAGTAAACCTCAAATTCCTAGTGATGGCTTTGGATATCCTTAGCTGCCCTTTGCAGGTTCTTTTGTGATACCCCACAGACCTCTGGGTGGAAAGCCGCTCCATGGGGAATGTTTCTTCCTAATCCTGTCTGTCCCAGACCAGAAATCTGGGATGTCGTTGCAGCCACCCTTGCAGCCACTCCCTGGGCTAAGGCAGACCACGATGCCTACCCTGGGATGCTCAAGGTCCTTCCGCAACACAATGAGGAGACCCAGGGATGCTGCCTGGTCCGGGTGATGCCCAGAGGCATCACCAGCGCCGGGATGCAACGGGACCTTTAAGATTTATCTTCTTTCTGCAATTGCCACTGAACCTCTCCAGCTGTAATTAATTGAATGCATCTGCTCTAACCCCGGGGCTGCTGTATGGCACAGTTACTTCAAAACTGTTCAATTAGCGGCCACTAAAATCTAGGTCGAGTGGAGCTCCATATTGGGGATTTTCCAGGTCAGGACGTTTTCAGAATGCAGCATGGGCTCGGCTTTGTTCAGTGGGGCCAGTTGGCTCCACTGGTTCTGGTAAGGTCAGGAAATGGCAAACGCTGGTTTTTTCCTTTGGCCGATGATGAGACAATGAGCCCAGTGCTGCGAGTGCCCCAGCAAACACGCTTCAACGTAATCTGGAGCTGCAAAGGACAGTTGTATCTGTCAAGTCTGGGAACTGCTGCCTGCAGGTGATGCCCGACTAGTGATGTAAACATTGCAGGGCTTCAGCACTCGCTGTAATGCTGTATGAGGGGGTTTTGCTGTGTCTCATGGGCACACAGTGCTTCGCGGAGCTAAGTGGTACAGGGAGTGTTAGGTGGCATGAGATGCAGACAGCAGCCACGTGACAGGGAGCTCATTGCAGCCTTCCAGCCCCTGAAGGGAGCTTATAAACAGGAGGGGAATCAGCTTTTTAAAAGGGTAGATAATGGCAGGACAAGGGGCATGGAGTGAAGCTGGAGGAGGGAAGGGTTAGATGAGATGTTTGGGGGAAGCTCTTTACAGAAAGAGTGGTGAGGGGCTGGAACAGGCTGCCCAGAGAGGGGGTGGGTGCCCCATCCCTGGGGGTGTTCAAGGCCAGATTGGATTGGGCCCTGGGCAACCTTGTGTAGCTCCAGGCCTGGAGGTTGGTGGCCCTGCCTGTGGCAGGGGGTTGGAGCTCTGTGACCCTTGGGGTCCCTTCCAACCCAGACCAGTCTAGGATTCTGTGACAGTGTGTGGTGAATAAATGAGCGTGGTGGTGAGGGAGGTAGAAGTTAAAGCGTGCACAGGGGAAGGAGGTGGTAAGCAGGTAGGGGAGAGGGTCCTGAGGAACAGCAGGATGACCATGACCCACAATGTGCCCTCATGGCCAAGAAGGCTGATGGCGTCCTGGGGTGTATTAGAAGGGGGGTGGGTAGTAGGTCAGGAGAGGTCCTTCTGCTGTCCTAACCTGCTCACACCCAGGGAACCACGTGCTCTGAAGGAGAAGGAAAAGCACCATCCATCGGGAAGCACTAAGGGAAGGGTGCTGAAGAGCTCGAGTCTTTTGCCAGAGGCAGGGCTGGGACAAACAAGTGTAAACAGGCTTTATCCATTAAATTAATTAAATTGCATTATTATGGATTATGTTTATTAATAACAGCTGTAGCATGGGGAAGATTAGTAACTCAAGAGCAACACCAGATTGGTGGCAGATTCGGGACAACTATTGGACAGTCTTGAGTCCAAATTCTGTGACTACACATTATTGTAATTTATACTCCTAATTGAAGAGGATATTGTCCTTAATGAAAGTCTATAGAAGCAGAGATGATTATGGCTGAGGCAGGCTATAAACAGGCAGCTTTAAAGCACACACCTCACCCTTTAACATTTGTAAGTCATTTGAGGTGCCAACTTACTAATAAAATGTGACATTAATGTTCAGAGAAGAGCCAAGGCAGAAGTTGCAGTTCTCCAAAGCACCAGGCTACTTCTGGAAGGTGACTTAATATCCTCTATATATATAAAAAAGGAGCCAGTCTCACTCTTCTTCAAGGCTTTCTGGGAGATGGCATTGCCCACACCTCTCAGCCAGCTCGGGCACCTTGATGTCCTCTCTAGGAGCAGGGCACAGATGGATTTTCAGCATCCTTGGGTTTCCTTGAGCCATCCAGAGGAGTTGTGAGGAGGTGGCGCTGGCCTGGAGGAGCAGGTGGGGGCTGCAGGACTCCGTCAGCTTCCATGAGCAGCCTGCAAAGCAAAAGCCTTTCCCCAGGGCAGATCCGGGTGTTGTGGGGGCACCAGCTCAACTTCCCTGTGTTCTTCTGTTTCCCTCTAGATCCTGACGGTGTCTGGCCCCCCAGAAGGAGGGACGAGGGTGACCATCCGTGGTGTGAACCTGGGCCTGGACTTCTCTGAGATCGCCCACGGGGTGCAGGTTGCTGGGGTGCAGTGCACACCCCTGCCCGAGCAGTACGTCGTTGCAGAACAGTGAGTGGCCTTGCAGACCTCCCCTGTGCCCTCCTGGGTCCCCAGTGTGCACAGACCCAACCTCCAGCAAGTGCACAGGAGACCCACAACTCACCTAGACCCCAGTCACCACCTCTCCACCCTTCCCAAGGGGTCTGGAGGTGGATGGTGCCTGGACCGGGGTGTGCCAGTCCCACACCAGAACGGGATGCTCTGTGCTTGTGGTGGGGAGGAGGTTAAGCAGCCCTTTAAGCTTTCATTAAGTGTTCTGTATCCTTCCACTCTGCCATTCCTGCTTTGCTAAGCAACTTTTCTGATGAGCACCTTGCTGTTGGTGTGGAGCCTCTCTGCCCCCTCCGCTCCCCAGCGCACTTGAGATGCAGGCGGCGCCGCGGGCTGCACGCAGCCATTTGTTAGGCGGGTGAGGCGGTGACAGCCGCTTAATCCAAACGGGCCTCTGCTGGAGTCACTTCATTTGTTTCCCTGAGAAAAATGTCAACGAAAAATTAGAGAATAGGCATGTAACAGAGGAGGGGGAATAAACCTCCCAAAGTGACACACGCTCCTGTTGCTGGTTGGGAGGAGGGAAGGGGTTGTTCTGATGTAGCCAAGGTGCCAAGCAGGGTGGGAGGTCATTTCTGCAGGAGTGATATGTGATGTCTCCCCTTGGGTTGTTTAATCTTTCCCCCTGAGGACTGGGATAGCATCCTGGGTAGTGGGGCTGCAGACAGTGTGAGGGAGCCCAGGGCCATGAGTGGTCCCAGCAGCAGGGATCTCCCAGCCCCAGGAGCAGCCAAAAGCAGTCATCTCCAGTGATGAAATGCATTTGGTGGGTCCCAGCCTGATCCCTGGCATAGTGGAAGGATGTGTCACTAGTACTTCTTGGTGTCATTTCACCATCCATAAGACAGAAGGGACGTTAACCTCTCCTTCCCAAGGGTATGTGCAGTATATCCAGTGATTGCAGGGCATGCTGGGCGTGTGGAGCATCCCTGGTGTCACTGCAGAAGTGGCTTCAAGCTCCACACTGCTCCTCCTGTCACTGCTGGTGATTTGGGCTGATCTGATTGCTGAGCAGCATTTTGGTTTATTTTATTTTTCAAATAAAGGACAGAAGATTGTAAAATTATCCTCCTTTGATGGTATGAAACCCCTGATTTTATAATCATGACTCTAATTACGGCTCTTGAGCTTTCAAAGTTTGTTAACATCATTAAAACATTTACCCTGGGCAGATAACAGCAAGCGTTAGCATGAGAGCTGCCTTTTAAAGATGAATACAGATAAAAGGACCCTCTTAAGGGTTCTGTGGGCAGACTGAATTCCAAGACAGTAATGACTCACCATATGCTCCAGCCACGCAATCTATCAGCCAGCAATTAGGTTAATGTTGGTGAAAGGGCTGCTTAGCCCTGCAATCAGCACCCTACGGCTCTGCAGAATGCATCATTTTGTAACAAGGTACCTGCTGGGAGTTTGGCTTTTATCAGGAACCCAGGTCAGGGGGTACCAGGGTGGTTCTGCCCTGTCCTGTGCCCAAGACTGTACAGCAGCTGCTGCTTTACTGGCAAACACTCAAGTAGTTGGTGCTTCCCCCTGTACATAGGGTTTGGTGCATCCTTGCTTCTTGTGGCTCTCCTCTCTTGCCTGTGGGGTGTCAGGAATCCCTTCACCTTGCTTTGTTTGCCCATGGGCTGCCAGGAGCAGAGGTCACTGCTCCCAAATGCCAGCCCCCTCCCCACCTCACCCACCGCCCAGCATCCCTGCCTCTTCGCCCCACTGCCCGTTTGCAGGAGGAGATGTGATGAAGAAGCAGGCAGAGGAGAGAGAGGTGCCCGGGCGATGTCTGGTTGAAAGGCAGCGAGCAGCACGTGGCAGAGGGAGGCACACAGCTGAGATGCTTCAGTTCCCATTCTCCAAAGGCACCGTCTCTCTAGGCAACCCGTTGTGCTATGCAGCAATAAGGGCTTCTGCACAGGAGAGCTCTTTACTAGCATGTGTGTATTCCGTTAGGCCTCCCAGCACCACCTGGCCGTGCTGTCTGCGGGTTCTTTTCTCCTTTAGTTGCTTGATTTTATTTTGTTTGTAGTGGATTTAAGGCTGCTGAAGGCAGCTGAACCGCTGCCTTCTCAGATTGGAGCCTTCCGTGCGCCTGCACATGATCAGCAGAGGAGAGAGCGATTCCCCTGCTGCTCTGCTAAAGCACCTTCAGCCTCACTGGGGAAAGGATGCTCTGGCTCTTCCTCTGGTCTGGCTCTCAGGGCAGAACACAGACGAGCATCTCATCACTGGTGTTACTGCACACCCTTGCCCTCAGGCAGGGTATTGAGGTTCCCTGTGCCTGGCAGGATGCTCTTGGATTTGTCTTCTCAGCGTTGCAGTGGGAACAAGCAGGATCCATCCCTTTTGGTACAGCCGGAGAGCCCTGCCAGCTGACCTCCCCAGAAAAGTCCTGCTGGCATGACCAGCATGTGCTTGCTGTGGTCTCCCCTCAGGCATTACACCCAGGATTTTTGGATTACACCCCCAAAGGTGCATGAGGAGGGTTCCTTCACCCCCCAGCCTGGCCCAGTGCAGTTAACCCCAGCAGCTCTCCCTGTCCGTACGGGGCTGAGCTGGACCACGTGAGGGGCACGAGCTCCCTGGTTCTGGTGCCACCAACTGCTTTGACCAGCATCAGTCTGTTCTGTGCCAGCTGCCCCGGCTCCCCTGTGAGGGCTGCTCTCCGTGGCCGTCTCTATCATCCCCGAGCAGGTCTCTCCATTTTTGATTAACTGGGAGACTGCAGTGTGAGCTGTTCCCTTAATGAACTCATCTGTTACTCTAAGGACTTCGCACTCACTTTGCTACTGGCTAATATATTGCCATTAGTGCTCTGCTTTGCTCTGGAGTTTACAGCTTGTAATAATTATGTCTAATTTTGATTTTTTTTTTTTCCCTTTAAATTACTACATGGGGTAAAAATAGAGTCAGTAATTAACTTCTTCCAAAGAGGCAGATATCAAAGTTAAAGAGGGAAGGGGAAAAAAAAGAAGGAAAAAAGACTGTTGGCCATGCATGGAGCAGCACGGGGCACTGTTGGCACCTCCTGCCAAAGCCTCACTGCGGCATTTCTGCTTCCAGGATCGTCTGTGAAATGGGGCAGGCGCTTCCAGGGATCAGCTCCGGCCCAGTGCTCCTGTGCATCGGAGAGTGCAAGCCGGAGTTCACAGCCAAGTCAGCGCAGCAGTACATGTTCGTGGTGAGTGTCCCAGGGAGGAGGGGGGGACAGGGCAGCACGTGTCCCCCATGGGCACAGGCATGATCCGCGAGCGCACATGTCACGTGGACGGGGTTCTGCACCAGAAGGCAATCCCGAATCTGCCAGCTTTTCCCAAGCTTTTCCCCACAGCACGGCAGGATTTGTTGGTGGCCCAGGCAGCCAGCCCAGTTTTCAGGGTCAGGAGTTCACACAGGGCTAGAGTAAAGAGGATTTAGGTGGGAACCTAAACCTGGGGCTCACGCAGCTCTGCACCTCCAAAACAGAGATGACCTCCTTGAAATTGCTGGGCTCACATGCTCCTTGCAAAGTGGTTTGATGTAATCCCAGCAACACGCAGCCTGTTGAGGAACAGGAGTCAGCACTCGACCCTTCCTGTTTGTGGTGAAGGGACTTGGTGACTGTGGTGCTTACTTAACAGGGGTAGAGCTGGGATTGACTTGCTGACCTGCAGCTGTGTCCATACATCCATGTATACACATAGAGGCACCTTTTGGGTGGACAGAGAAACGCACAACAGGAGAGCTGGCACCAAGCTCCATCCTTCTGCAGCTCAGGTTCTGAAGTCCTGCTAGAAATTCAATTGCTGCCTGCAAACTCTGAATATATCTGGGTTATTTTCCATCTCTATTGATGTAATTTTTTCCTCCCACAACACCCTTTAGGATGGAGGGACAATTCTGCATCCAAATATTTAGGGATTAGGGTTTTTTTCTCCTCCAAGGGTGCTGGTTCAGTGCAGGCTTTCTCTCCCTGCTTGATGGAGAGCTCCTCTTTGGGTTGGTGGCCTTCCACTGCTTGAGTGGGTCATTTCTTTCTGTTGCTTAATTAGCAGCCTTTTGATTCATAAACTTAAAAAGCCACAGCTGGGGATTCTCATATCTCCAGTTTTGCCTAAACAGGGCACTTCATCCAGCCACATTGATTTTGTGCTCAGAGGGATCTGTATGCAGGGAAATGCCAGCACTTGCCAATTGTTTGCAATTTGTAAACTAATTGAGAGATAAATCAGGCTAGCCCCTGCCACCCTGCCCAGCAATGCAGGCAGCACCCTCCCCTGGGATTTCCTTTATTCAGCAACATAGCAGGGGGTGCAAAACATCAGCACATCCTGCTGGAAGATGCCAGGAACCCCTCTGATCATCACGGGGCCCCAGATTTGCTGTTCCTGAGAGGCAGGTTCCCATGGATGGAAGGAGGATGCTCTCTTGCTTTGCATTCAGTAATAACCAGGAGCCAGTGGAAGGTAATTGCAGAGATGAATCTCGGAGTGGTACCTCGCAGTGACCTGATGAGCATCTGCTTGAGCGTTATCAGCCTTGGCATTGTTGCTTCTGATTTTCAGCACTTACCCTGATTATATCATTTCTTCTTCTCAGGAGTCTCAAACTTCCAGCACATCATTCCCTTTGTTAGTTGGCCTCTATTTTTCTCTTTAGCGCCGCCACAAATTCCATTAGGGCTGGTTTGTGCCATTAAAGTCAGTAGTAAAATTGATTGGTACCTTAAAGTGGAGCTCTGTTCTGACCCTGAGAGGGTTCATGCCTTGGTGAGCTCATCTGGTGCCTGACACGGCGCAGGAGCGATGCTGTCACCTTAATTACACCCGTTTTATCTGGGGAGGTGGAACCTTGGAGCAGGTTTGGAGCTGTAAATCTGTCATAATTATCACCAAATCAGGAGGTGGAAAATTCTTACTCAGGTTTCAGACCCGCATCCCGTGGCAGCCTCACCCCAGCCTTGGGAGTTTTTGCAGGTGTCTGGGATGGGCCCTCACCTCTCTGGTCCTTTCCCTGTTGCAGGAATGACTGCTCAGGGTTACAGCCTGACTTTCTAATTTTGGCAGCACCTTGAATTTCCAAGGCTGCAATGCTTGAACAAGGCAATGCTCACCCCAGAAACAGATTCAGGTAGCCAGGAGGTGCTTGTAATTCACTTTGGAAGCAGAAGAGGGCCATGCTTTCCAGTGTGCATGCAGCCCTGCTACTGGTGTGTGCCTGGGAACTGCTGGACCTCCCAGACACATTAAGGAACTGCTCCTTTGTGTCCCTGTGCTCCCACGAGCAGACTGGGATGGGGCAGGAGGCTGGCTGGGAGTGGGCTCTTGCTGTCTGGTGTGCACAGTGTTGCTGCTTGTTCCAAATTCTCCTTGGGAACAGCCCCCAGGGTTGGGCTGGAGGCTGAAGGGGGTTTTCAGCATACACTGAGCATCCTTTGGAGGTTTCTTGCATTTTGGAATCTCTGCACTTGGTTGTATGAAATGCTCCCAAGCCTGCCTGGTGTAGTAAACATCACTGTTACCATTCCTGTTGTCTGATATCCCATTAGCTGGGATAACTGTAGAATATCCTGAGCTGGAAGGGCACCCATGAGGATCATCAAGTCCAGCTCCTGACCCCAGTGAAGATAAGAGCTGTGAGCTGACCACAACCAGTTGAAGGATGAATCTTACCCTCCAGCAACATCATTCCATAATTATCCACAGCAGGGTGGATGCCTGGTGTTCCCTGGGCTGTTCAGGGTCAAACAGGCTTTTTTTTTGGCCTAAGCTGCTTTGGCAAGTGCTCTGGCACCCAGAGAACACATGTTGCATTGTGAAAACAGGAGAGAAAACAGGACAAACTCACCAAGTGCCAAGCAGGTGGTACCAGGGGAGCGGAGCTGGGAGGCAGCCAGCCTTTGCAGATAAGAGTCATAGGGAGGGTAATGGGAAAGCATTAGGAAAACAATTTGGTAATATCCACTGATTGAAAACGAATAAAAAGGTACCTGCTTTCTGCAAATTCTATTAAGAGGCATAAATAGCTCTCCTGGTGCAAGGCAGGGTAAAGAAGGGGCACTGCTGCAATAACATCTCTGGAAAACATCAAGTGGGACCTCAGTTCGCCCTCTAAGGATGTTGTTCCATCAGGGATGGGAAACTGGCCCTGCCCTCAGTACTGTCACTGGTGGGACCTGCTGGCTCTGCCTTTCGTTAGAGCTGTGCTGTGTGACCCGTGTCCTGGGGAGGTGGAGGGGGGGTCTGATGCCTGGACACATTGGCAGACTCCAAACATTTGGGTTCAGCTTCCCAGTGTGGCACTTCACTTGGCTTGGGATATAATTTGAAGGTTGAAACTCTGGTGCAGAGAGCTCACCTGTGTGGGAGAGCATTGCCAAGGCTGATTGTGTGATGGTTCTGTCGAGGTGCATCTCTCAGAGCTGGATTCCAGGGTTTCACAGGAGAGCTGCTGGATGTCCTGGACTCATCCCCATTTTGCTTTTTCATTTTAAAAAGGATATCCCTGCCCTGCCAAAGATGGGAAGCTGCTCAGAGGGTGGTGCTTCTCTGGCACAGCCCCCACGCTGAGAGCTGTCCTCTGGGAGCTCCACTGAGTTTGTCCTTTTCTTTCTCCAGACTCCAGTAGTGAGTTTTCTGAATCCCAGCCGTGGTCCGGAGTCAGGAGGGACGATGGTGACCATCTCTGGGCACTACCTGGGAGCTGGCAGCCGCGTGTCGGTGCTCCTGGGAAACCAGACCTGCGAATTTTATGGGTAAGGGACCAGACTGGGCCAGCACAGGCTCCTGCCATGCCTGTCCTGTCTCTCAGCACCACAATACCCTGTACCTGCTGTAGCCAAACATGCAGCCAAAGTTCATCTGGGAATCCCTGAAGGCTCCCATTCCCTTTCTCATTGCATGAAGCCATCTTCTGTCTTACTGCTACTAAGCCAGTAAGGGTACCACTGCTGCAGGTACCTCAACCTCCTAGAAATGGTCCAGGTGAGGGGTGGGCTTCTGCATGGTGGAGCAAAGCGGGGATCTGCGGACACCTTCTGCTGAGCAACCGGCACAGCCGTCAGTCTCCTTGGGGATTTTTAGGGCAAATTTGCTTTTTACCCAGCAGTGTAAACACAGAGTTGACATTTGCAGGGTTTAATGGGTTTTCTTGGGGCTTAGTTAAAAAAAGACACGCACAGGATACATCTGTGTGCACCCTGGATGCATCCGTGCCCCTCACCAGATGCACCTCGGTGCCCCGAAGCAGCTGGCAGTACATGGTGCAGAGCGTGGCACAGCAGCGACCTAAGCAAAGCAGTGTGATGTGCAGAGGGATTCTGCCTCTTAGATCCTCGCTCAGGCTTCCTGGGAGGAACCAAGGAAGCTTTTGGGAATGTAGAGACCCCTGGAGATGAATTTCTCATCGGGAAGACTGAGAGGTTCTCTGGTACAGGAGCAGTGGGCGTTCAGGCTTGGGAGCACCTTGGGGTCTTAGCGGTTCTAAGTCCATCCTAGAGCGGTGCTAGAACACACCAAGGCATTCAGGGGCAGATGGGCTCTCTGGGGCGTCAGGCACTCTAACCATCCATCAACAGTTCTTCCTGTATCCGAAGCAAAGATGCCAGATCGCATCCTCAGGTGCATGTGGGTGATGGCATTACCAGAAGCAGCCAGCACACCTTCCCAGGAGCAGAACCAGCCCTGAAACATAATCCCCTCAATGCAGGATTGTGTTCAGGTAGCCTGCAGATACCGACCTGCAAACCCTGGAAGAGTTTGGCATTGTCTGTGTGTTCTAATTACAGCAGGCAAGCAGAAACTTAAACAAAGCGAGCGGCAGAGTATGAACGGCCCCATCCTTCATGTGGGGTCACGCTGTGCACTTTGTTTTGCTTGGACTGTTCTGAGGCAATGAACTTCAATTGTACTCCAGGGTGTGGGGGAGCCTGATTAGATGAAGCAGTTTCTAATGAGATTCACTCTAATTACAGCTTCCCCCATTCTCCCCTCTCTGATCGGAGGAGTGGGTAGATTCACCATGACGACATAATAATAGCACAGAAAGCTAATTAACCGATCACAGGGAGCTGAGAGCAGCTCTGCCAGCAGCGATGCGTCACTCTGGATCTCACACCAGAGCTAAGCAGGCGCGGTGGAGTCTGGCAGGGCTGAGCAGCTGCGCCGGCGCAGGACAGGAACGCTCCGAGACGCGGCGAGGGGCAGGGAGAAAGGTGCTCCAAGCACGAGGATGCCTTCATGGTTAAATTAAACCAAGGTGGAGAGGGAGAGTAAGAGGGAGGGAGGGACAAGGAGGGCAATGAGGGACAAACCGTGTAACTGCATCACTAGAAACAGCCAAGTCGGGTTTGTGTCGGGTTTTAGGAGGTTGGTTCTGGTCCCTTGGTAACGGTGGACAGGTGCACCAGGGTGTGAAGTGGAGACATCGTGGGCCCTGCTGTGCCCTGTGCTGAGGGATCTGCCTGTACTCCTCAGGGTGGGTGGGGAGTGTGTAAGGGCCCTGACAGGGGGCACTGCGCAGCATCCCCCTGCCCGACAGAGAGACAGGAGGTTTGCTGGAAGCAGAGCCACAGGGCAGAGCTGCACCTGAGATTCAGATGCTCAGAACCTCCACATATGGTGCAGCCTCTGAGGAGGATGAGGACTGGACATTCAGGAGTGCCAGCTTTTTATTTAAGTGCCAGACTGTCGGTGAGGCACTGAAGACCTGCCTGCCCTCTCCCCATGAGAAGCCAAAGCTAAATGAGCCACAGAAGCAGCACGGCCTCTTCGGCAAGCGGCGGGGGCAGGTTTGGGCAGGCAGGATGGCCCATGAGCAGTCTCCCAGGGATGTCTCTCCAGCACTTCTCCTGGGAGCAGCACCCAGGCTTGCCACAGAGCAGTGTGGTTCCTTGCAGCTCTGTCCCGGCAGTGGGAGCAACACCGCTTGTATCTCATTCCCCTTCTCCATCCATCCACCCACCCACCCACCAGTGCCTTTGTGCTTTGACAGCCCCGCTGCCTTGACCTTCTCCGGGGCTGTGATGGAAGCAGATGGTCTGTTGTGTCCGTCCAGCCAGCGCTGAGGCTGAGGTCAGCCCCGCTCTGACGGGGAGACAAAGCTGGAAGGCAGCGGTGATGGTGGAATCGCCCTTCCCAGGCGGGGCCTTCGCGGGCTCCATTATGCTGCTCACAAGGGTCCGTGTGTGCCGCGAGGTGGGGAGGGGAAGAATTTGGCTTTTGAGTGAGCTTATGCATCCCATTTCAAAAGCAGCCATCTGTTTTCACACGCCCAACAGAAGGCAGCGGGTTCACGGAGGGATGCGGGCGGCTGCGGTTTGGCACAGAGTAATTTCAGGGAGCCTGCCCGTGCCAGTGCAGCCCTCCTGCCCGCCTCGGGAGCTCATCCCCTTCGCAGGGGTTGGGATGGACTCACAGCTCAGCCTTTTCGTGAGCTGCCCCATGTGCCAACACAAAGGGTCCTTCTCTGCCCCCAATCCCATTAACTCTCCCCTGGCTTCGTTCTCCCTCAGGCGATCCATGAACGAGATCGTGTGTGTGTCAGCACCTTCAGCCCACGGCCTGGGGGCCGTTCATGTCTCCGTCAGTGTCGACCACGCTCAGCTGGAGCGGACTCTGCTCTTCGAGTACATCGATGACCCAAAGGTGCAGCACATCGAGCCCGAGTGGAGCATCGCCAGGTAACACGAGGCGCAGGCAGCGGGAGAGGAGCCGGCTTGCCTGGCCTGGGTCTTGTCTCTCAGCATACGCTCAGTGAGGGGAAAAGAGTCTGTTTGGAAATGCACATCCTGCCCAGCATCCTGGATTTGTCAGTGCTGGGTGTCTGCGGCATTTGCATTTACCAAAACGTTGCTGAAGCCGTGATTACCAAGGCAATTACAGCAGGAGCAGTCTGCACCGAGGTTCTGGGAGCACAAATAAAGCCCCAAGATCGCTTCCATCTGCCGAAGAAGTGGTGCACAATTGCTCATTAAAGGCTCCATCTCGTAGTTGTGGAATAAAACAAAACCAGCAACCACCAAGAAAAGCAAAAGCTGATGCTAATCAAAATGTACTGTTTGTCCCAGATTCGATGCTAGGAACGGGGCAGCCAGTGCTGTCACATCACCGTGACGTCGTTGTGGCTGCTAAAAACCCTGGGCCATGCTCATCTCCCGGGGTTACGGTAATGGTTGTGCTCACAAGGGCTGGAACACAGCCCTTCGTTTCAAATTCCAATTATTTTTTAAAATTGCTCATGAAAGAGGTAAGTGCTTCACAGCAGGTTCTGCAAGGTGTCTGCTTGGAGCCCAAACTCAAGATTGCCTCTGGTTTGAGCTGGGATGGTTTGCTGGGATGTGCAGGACCAACAGAGGTGGTCTGAAGGGAGCAGCTGGGCTTTCCTTTGTGGGGGGAATCTGGGGTGAATCGGGGCTGTGCTGCTCCAGTTAACACATGAAAGGAGAAGCCAAGAGTGAAAGACTTTGCTCAGGGGCACTGGCTGTAGGAGAATGGGGGTACTGTAGCCCTGGGGGGTTGGGTCCTCCCTGGGCCTGCTGGCACCCGATGGTCTTCATCCCTCCCCAGCTCTGTGTGACAACTTGCTGCGTCTGCAGTCCAGATGCGAGTGCACGTCAGTTCCTTCAGTGCATGTACCATTTACCGTGTTCCTTAAAAACATCGCTGTGTAAATCATTAAACACTGTGACTAATTTATTGTCTTACGTATTTAGTCTCAGCTCAGTTGATTTCTTTGGTCCCGTTTCTCATCCTGCCGCCTTGCGATGCCGTTAGGTGGGAGAGGGTGCGGTAGGGAACCGAGCTGACCTGTGAGACAGCGCTCCCCAGAGACTCAGGGAGTGGGTATTAATGCACACTGTCACCCAGTGCCCGGGGTGTCTGCAGAAAACATCTTTCTGAGATCAACAAGCGTCCTTATTGTCAAGCACAGGCTCTCTGCACACCCCCAGCCCCTCCTGCCCAGTGCATTAATCAGGTGTCTCCCGGTTCTCCGCAGTGGATACACGCCTCTGACCATCACCGGCTCCAACCTGGACGTGATCCAGGAGCCCAGGATCCGTGTCAAGTACAATGGCAAGGAGTTTTTCAATGTAAGTAGTGGCTGTCAGTGTGGTGCTGCTGGGTTGTGCCTGGGAGCATCCCTGTGCTGCAGCATGGTGGGTCCCAGCCACCAGATGCACACATGCTCTTACTGGTGCCAGTGGTCTCTGCGGGGTGAGACTTGCCGTGGCAAAAGGTGCTGAGAGGGAGTATTTCCCTCAACTTTCCCAAACTGTTAGCAGCAGGACCTGGGGGTCATGGAAAGAAGGGTGCTGACACACAGAAATGGGAACTGGTAGCTGCCACCGAGTGTTCAAATCTAGAAACAGGCAATGCTCCATCACCTCAGGTTCTGTCTTGGATCAGATAACTTGTTTCACTCCTGAAACTCCCCCTTTTATCAGACCCCCTGAGCCCCAAGAGATCTCCTCTCCCCAGCATCCCTCCCTTCCCCGTACCCAGCTCAGCTCCACAGGCACTTTGTGATGGGAAGCCCAGGCGGTGCTGTCCCCATCGTCCCCAGCTGCTCCATGCTTCCCATTTTAGTCCTGCTCTCTCTGTAAAAGCCCAGAGCCAGGCACTGAGCTCTGCCAGCTCCCAGCCTGTTATGTTTAACTAGTCTCTCCCTGGATGCCTCTCTATAAATAAACTCCTGTTGCCGCAGCTCAGGGCTCAGCGAGCCTGTACCAGCCCGGGGAGGGAAGGAGAGAGGGGAACCGCTTCTGAGTAAGAAGCTTTCAGGCCACTTTTGCAGCTTGTAAGGCAAGGGGCTGCTTCCCTGCATCCTCCTCGCCGTGTGAAGGATGCTGGCTGTGGGGATCTGGGGATTTTGGTGAAGCTGGATGTTGTTTTTATGCCTCCTTCCCCTCCTCCCTCCATCATCATCCTGATGTTCCCGAAGGAGGGAGTTGGTAGCAGGACTCGGGGCTGATCTGGAATGCCACCTCTTTCCCCTAGCTGTATTTTTTCCAGTCCAAGAGAGAGAAATTGAGATGAACCCTCAGCTAAAGGGGAGCTAAGCAATGTTCCTGCATGCTATGAGTAAGAATTGTACCTCCAGGACCTGCAGGAATTATTTTGACCAAGTAAAACTGAAAAATATTGTTTCTATGCAGTGATCTTTCTGACTGATTCTGTATTATCTTGGAAATGGCAAATCATTTAGCAGTCTTTTCCTATTCCCTTTCTCTCTTCCCTTCTGAAGAGACCTTTTTCATCTGAGCTCTTTTTAAAAAGACATCTAATTTTGTTGTTAGCAGTTGCAGTTAGCTGCTACAAAAATAATTCTGAAGACACGAAATTGAGTGAAATTAAATCTTCCAGTTATGGAGGGAGGCCAAATGATTGGGCTCTCACTGCTTTATAAGGCAAGAGCCTCATAAATCAGCCAGCTCCCTGCTTCCAGGGCTGGAGGAGCTGTGGGCGTCCTCAGCCCGGTGGGAGATGACCTTCGTCTTACCTCCAGCCCACGAGTGTCGGGTGATGGGTCCTCTGCCCCGCTGGCATTCGGGAATTGCCTCTGATCACTGGTTTGGAGGAGGGACCAGGTATCAGCTATGGGTCTGTTTCAAAGCTAGAAGTGCCAAAGCTGGAAAGGAAAGGGAAAAGAAAGAGAAAGGGCCAAGTGATCTGCTAGGTGAGCCTCTAGCTCAGGTTGAAGCTCGCTCTCCATCACTGCACCAGCTGTCGTGCTGGCTGGAAGGGAAGCACGTTCCCCCAAACTACAGCCGTGAGGCATCAACCCTGGATTCACTATTTCCAGCTAAACTTGAATCCACTGAACATCCCAGGGAGTGTCTAATGAGTCAGAACGTTGTCCAGGTCAGGGTAAGGTTTTTTCCCTGCCGTCTTTCAAAGCATCACCTTCCCACAGGTCTGCAAGGTGGTGAACGCCACGGCGCTGGCGTGCCTCGCTCCCCCCCTCACCGCTGAGTACCGGCCCGGCCTGGACGCCGTCGAGCGGCCGGATGAGTTTGGGTTTGTCTTTAACAACGTGCAGTCCCTCCTGGTCTACAACGACACCAAGTTCATCTACTACCCCAACCCGACCTTTGAACTGCTGAGCCCAACGGGGGTGCTGGAGCAGAAGCCAGGGTCACCCATCATCCTGAAGGTAAGGAGACCCTCACCCGGTGGGAAGAGGCAAATTGATCCCAGAGAGAGGGGTTTTCTACCCCCTTTGGTAACATTAGTTGGAGTCCTGCCCTTTGCACAGGCTGGGGATGAGGTGCAAGCTGGAGGAATGGGCTGCAGCTTTGTACAGTCTTCTCTCCCCTTGTCCCTAGGGCAGAAACCTGTGCCCACCTGCTCCAGGGGGAGCAAAGCTCAACTACACCGTGCTGATCGGTGAAACACCCTGTGCTGTCACTGTCTCCGAGACCCAGCTGCTGTGTGAGCCACCGAATCTCACTGGACAGCACAAAGTGATGGTGAGGGATCAAACACTCCTATCAGCATCCCTTCTCTCCCTCCTTCCCATCCTTTGTCCTCCTCCATCTCCCTGCTCAGACATTGAATGCAATTTCTCTTCCATGGATCAGTATTTGAGTTCAATGCCTAACTGGAAGCTTAAAATATTGATGTGGATTAGCACAGAGAAACTTCTTATTCCCTCCCTGAAACTCACTGCCTACTATCAGAACCTTCTAGAAGGAACAGATCTTCCTGGCAGTACCTTCAGCACCAGGTACTGCCCTGTCTGGGGCTGCTTGTCCAGGACACCACTGAGGGACTACAAGGGAGGAAGGGACTTTACTGGGCCTTGTAGCCGGAGCTGCTCTGCAAACTGGATGGAAAAGTTTGGCCTTTTCCTCAAGCAGAAGCAGTCAGGACAGCTGGACACTGGGCTGGCTGGATCGACAGGCCCGTCCAGGCTAAAGAGTTGGTGTCTTCTTCTGCTTCTGGTTATTGCTGCTTGCTCTAATCCCCTTGCAGACCAAGCACGAAGCTGTTGAGATTGTATTTGGGATCCATTTCCCTTTAAGTTCAGCATCCAAAACATACTGACATTATCCCAGTGTGATTCGTGGACGTGTAACCCATCTGAGAGCCGTTTGCACCCATGGCCAGGGCACATCCCAGAAAAGCCAGTCCCAGCATCAACCTCCTGTTAATGCATTTGCTCTGCAGCTTCTGCATGGGGCTCTCTCTCCCCATCTCTCCTGTCCCTTCCCAGTGGCTCTGGTTTCTTGTCAGTGAAATTATCACTGGGTTGCTAATGCCCAGGGTTTACAAAGGGAATTGAAAGCTTATAAAATGAAAGTCAAATGGAGCCATCAGATAATAAGAACAAAGCTCAGATAGCAAGGGGCTGGCACATTTATCATGAATTGAAGCCTCATGGTGTTCACATAAGCTGCACCTTTGTGTTTGAAGGCAAACAGAGTTGCTATAGTCTTGGCTGAAAGAGATGCTTCCTTAAGGGTCGGTACAGCCAGCATGGTGTGTGTCCCAGCCGGGAAGGACGGGGCTTTGGGACCTACTGACACCCTTACCCAAAGCTGCTGGTTACCCTCCTTGTGCTTTGTAGGTGCGTGTTGGTGGTATCATCTTCTCCCCTGGTTCGGTGAGCATCATCTCAGACAGCCTCCTGACCCTGCCAGCCATCGTCAGCATCGCAGCTGGAGGCAGCCTCCTCCTCATCATCGTCATCATCGTCCTCATCGCCTACAAGCGCAAGTCCCGGGAGAATGACCTGACCCTCAAGAGGCTGCAGATGCAGATGGACAATCTAGAGTCCCGGGTGGCCCTGGAGTGCAAGGAGGGTCAGTACTGCCCGGGATGGGGCATGCTGTGTGTGCTGTGGCTTCGTGCTCTGGTTCCCCACCAGAGCACCCCGGTCACCCAGTTTTTGCAACAAGGAGCAGGGTGCATGTCCCCGTGAGGTCTGCATGCCTGCCCCACAGAGGGAAGGAGGGAGGGCAGTGACAAGTGTGTCAGCAGCAGACACGGCTCCGCTGCCTAATGTGCAGAGAATAGGATTAGAGCTTGATCCCGCTTAAGCGACATGCCTGGATCGCACTGCGAGGACAGCGCGAGCCCCGGGGTGCCCGGCACAATATCCCCCCTTATCTAACGGCCTTTTAGTAAAGGGCTTGTAAAAGGCAGAGGAGGATCGGAGCAGAGGAAGTTCGGACCCCCAGGAGACATACAGACAGCGTGACTGTGTCCTGGGGGTCCCACAACTGGAAAGCTGGTCCAGTTCCTCCTCCAGGTGTGAGCCCAGAGCAGCAAGAGCAGGTCTGAGGGACGGGATGAAGCTCCTCAGACGTTTGCTTCTGGGAAATGCTGTGTGTTATTTGGAGGAGCTAAGCATGCTGCTTGCAGGTTTCAACACAGACTCATCTTGTCCCTTGCAATGGGCGGCTGAGCCTGGCCTCTCCCAGGGGAGCAGAGGAGGAGGTGGGCTGGTGGGACAAAAAGGGAGGGGTGCTGCTGGGGTTTCATACGTCCTCCCAGCTGGATCAAAGGAAAAATAAATAGAAATCCACAAATTTCACAGTGTGACCTCTGTATAGATGGAGAGGTACACTGAATTCGTTCAGCTGATTTTTAAAGGATAGCCTTGAAAACACAGGGCAGAAAATGAAATCCATTCAGGGGAGACCACAGCTCCAGGATGGGGACAGCCTGGCTGGGGTACAGCTGGGGTATGCCAGCATTTTGTACTCTGGGGAGCGAGCACAGGGACACCCATGCAGCAGCGTAACACAGTGAGGTGATGTTGTAAGAGGCTGAATAAATTCCTTCCCCGTACCAGCAGCAGGCAGTTTCTGCTCAGTTTTGATGTGCATCAGATTTGATTATTTTGGCAACTGTTGATAGAGGAGGAGAAGAGGAGGAAGAAGAAAGGAAAATATGGGCGGCACCAGGTTATGGAAATAGATGCTCGTTTCTATCTGCAGCCTTTAAAGGTGGTTTAGGTGTGTACACCCGGTTGTGAACTGCATACAGATTAACGAGCAGCTTTTGTTCTCGGAGCCTGCTCTGTGCAGGGTGTGCTCTTCCACTCCCAGCCGCTGAGACAGTCTCCAGGGTGAGGGTCTGAGCTACGTGGCGAGGTCTCCGAATCGGTTTCCTGAGCTGGCCTGTGGATGGGTGCTGCTGTGCCCCAAGGGGAGCGGGCAGCTGGCCCTCTGCCCCACAGCCTCAGCTCCCTGAGCTCACATGTCTCTCTCTGCCTTGTTCTGTTCTCCCCCCATAGCTTTTGCGGAGCTGCAGACAGACATCAATGAATTAACCAGCGACCTGGATCGCTCTGGGATCCCTTACCTCGACTACCGGACGTATGCCATGAGGGTCCTTTTCCCTGGCATTGAGGACCATCCTGTGCTGCGGGAGCTGGAGGTAAGGCACAGACTCTGCTCCAGCCCTTCCAAGTGTGAAACCCTGAAGCACCTTTCCATCTTCCACACCAACTCTTACTAGAGGCACTGGGGTTAGCGGGATGAGCCCCAGGTTCATTTTAACTAAGAAGCTGGTGTTCTATCTCCATCACACACTGATTCCTCTTGGTTTCTTCTCCCCAGTTTATTTTTATTTTATGGGGGTTTATATTGCTATAGACCAGCTGCAAAGCGCACCAGATAAGTTATCGGTGTCCTTTTAACGTCCTCCTTAATCACGTTGCAGCGCAGGGGAAGGTTGCGTGCCTGGGAGCATCCTCTCGGAGCATCCTCCGGGAGCATCCCGCTGCTGCTGCTGCTCTTCCCTGGCGTGTCCACAGGAGGGCAAGCGCAGTGCCCAGGCACGGCCAGCATCCCTCCTGGCTGCGAGCAAGCACTTCCATCCCCCTGGACTTTCCACCGGGAGTGTGAATATATAGTTACGATTTTTTGCACTGAGGATTTAGAAAAATCGGTACCTTAAAGGGATCCATCCGATGGGCTTGCACTGGGCCCTGCTCACCCAGATTAAGGCACCAAATTAGCTTCCTCCTCAGTGCCACCAGCGCTCAGCACTTGCCATGGTGTTGGTGAAGCTCACACAGGCTCCAAACCAGCCTCTCCCAGCCCATTCCCATGCCCTGAGTTTTCCAGCCCCACACATTCTGTTCGCTGTTTAAACTGCCAAGAAAGCTGATGCCCCAGCAAACAAATATGAATGCTTTTTATTTGTTTTACCCATGAAAAACAGAATTGCAGAAGTGATAAATGTGTTGCCAATTACACAGTTGCTTAATTATGTAACGTTAGTAAAACCAATATATAAGTCTCCAAGATGTTTGGTAAAGAGTTGCTTAATGTAGTTCATCATTTTCACTTGTAATGAATTACTTGAAGCTGCAACTGGCTGAAAGCCTCAATTAATTTTTTACACTTGTCCCATAATAAAGCAATAGTCTAAATTAGTATTTAATTTACTTACAAGAGTGTCACTTTTTTGTGCAGAACAAGCAAAATTGTGTGTCATTTATAGGGCAGTTAGTCTCCAGGCAGCAGCTTTACAGCACGCAGGGTACAGCTCGGAGCAGTGATTAAAACGAGCTGTGCTGACGTGCTGGGGGGAGTCAGAAAGAGGGATGCTTGTTCAGGCCTGACCAGAGCCCACATTCAGGGATGCAGAGACCCGGAGCAATGGGGTACTTGCTTGTGCACTCAGGGTTGAACCATTCATCCCACCCACAGTGATGGCAGAGTGACCCTGTGATGATCCCCTCTGATCCCTTGTGCTCCCGAGCCTTGGCTGATGGTCATGTTCTCCATCACAGGTCCAAGGGAACGGGCAGCAGAGTGTGGAGAAGGCCTTGAAGCTCTTTGCTCAGCTGATCAACAACAAAGTCTTCCTGCTGACCTTCATCCGAACGCTGGAGCTGCAGCGCAGCTTCTCCATGCGTGACCGCGGCAACGTGGCTTCGCTCATCATGACGGGTCTGCAGGGCAAGCTGGAGTATGCCACCGACGTGCTGAAGCAGCTGCTCTCAGACCTCATCGAGAAGAACCTGGAAAACAAGAACCACCCCAAACTGCTCCTGCGCAGGTAACGCAGGGGGACAGGGAGGGGATGGGGCTGTGGGCAGCTCAGCGTGGTCCCCTGGGCTGGCACAGCCACGCTGCTGGTGGCACCTGGGGGCTCTGTGGGATGAGGATGCTGGTGTGGAGAGGAAAATGCTGCTCTCCATGGGTGGCTTTAGATGACCCATCTGCTTCCTCACCTGTCTCTGGGACACAGGGTTAACTCCACCACATGTTTCCACAGAGGGCTGAGCAGGGTCTTAGCTTGGATCCGAGAGAGCTGTGGCCTCTGATGCATCTCTCTCCCACTCAAAATCTCTTCCCTTGCCCAGCCCCAGCAGTTCCCCCTCCCATGACTGGGCTGAGAGTAGGTGATGCTGCCAACGCTGTCACCTCTGCCACCAGCTGCCTCCTCCCTGCCCTGCCCCAGCTCCTGCTTCTCTCACCTGTGTGTGCAGAGATGCCTGAGTGGTCTAGCCCCTGTGCTGGTCCTTCATGGCAGAGAGGTGAATGGCACAAAACCTGGAGCTCTCCATCACGTCTCAGTGCCCTGCGAGTGCAGGCTGGGGAGAGCAGCGTCTGGAGAAGCAGAGGTGCAGCTCCTCCAGTCGTCTTGCTGCGCTTGAGGCTCTTAAGGGCAGGAGATCTTACATGTCTGTACAGTACTTAGGGGCCTGGTCTCCCCTGAGCTGTGGTGTTATCCTGATGAGTAGAGCACCACAGACCTAGTGATGGCAAGCACCTCTCAGTGCTATGAGATGGCCCTGGAGCTGTCAGGGAAAGGCCCAGTTTGGTCCCCCTCCTGATGGCAGCTGGGTGCTTCTGTCCCCTCCACCCCCACGCCTCTGAGCTGCCTCGCAGGTATTTATGGGCTTTATCCTCGCAGCATCCATCCTTTATCCTCCATCCTCTGCCCGGATGGAGCAGCAGCGTTTGTGTTTCACAGCTGGGGAAGGAGCACAGGAACGGATTATCCGGCTGGCCCAAGATCCTGCTGGGAAACAGCAGAAGCACAAAGGGGGAGAAGTGTGTGTTAGCCACAAATAAAAGGCTCCCCGTGCTCCCTGTGTCATGAGCCACCTCAGTCCATGTCCCTTTGGGTCCAGGCTGTGCTGCAGAGTCTGGCATTGGCTGGCGGCAGGAACATGGCTGAGCCCACAGCTCCGCCGGCCTCTCACAGGGGCGGGTGGATGAAAGGGAGAGGAGGATTTCAAAGCTCTAGGAAAAATTCAGGGATTCCTCCAGCCATAATGAATATACTTGACAGGAAATTGCTTTAAATCTGGCTGTGTTTGCGGAGGCAATAACTCATCTCGGGAAAGGAAGCCGTCTTAATTTCCCTCGTGGTTTGACAAGTCGCTGGGAAGGCGTCTTCTGCCTCAGCCAACAATAATGACTTTTCACAGTGCTCCAAGAAACCACAGAGCCAGCGATCAGAGCCGTGCCCGCTGCTCCTCACAGCACCCAGCAAAGAGACAGGACACAGGCAACGCCAGCGCAGCATCCTGAGCCAGGATTTGGCCATTTCATGGGAAACCCGGCCCTCAGCGTTCCCAGGGATGGGGCATCTACCACCTCTGTGGGCATCCCACTCTGGTGTTTCACCACCCTCATTGCAAAGATTTCTTCCCTTATATTGAGTCTAATCCTCCCTTTTTTTAGCTTAAGACTATTCCCCCTTGCCGTGTCGCTACAGTCCCATTAAATCTGTGGCTGGAGCTCTGTCCCTGTGTCCCCCAGGCTCCCAGGGTGGGGGTCTTGGTGTACGAAACAGCCTGGACTTGCACATCTTGCTCTGGCTTCACATGGAGTGTTCAGCCACAGAGCGAGATGCCTGGTTTATTTTTTTATTTTATTTTATTTCCTGAGCTCTCTGGTGGCAGCAGCTGATAATTGGCACTCAGTTCCTGCTCTCTTTCTTCCTCGCTGTCCCCTCTTTCTTCCATGACTACCCCTCGCGGGAGACAGCCAGAGAGCTGACATTAAATCAAATAGCTGCTCTGGTCCCTGGCACAGAGCGCAGCACACAGCAGTTCAGAGACCTATATAGAGCAGGGAAAATTAATAAAATACATATTTATTTTTGGGGGTTCTCTCAGCTCTGTCTGTTTAGTTTTGTTTTATTCCTGGTGCCTCAGAAAGCCGTTGGAGCAGCCAAGGCGCTGGCTGCTGGCGTCAGGCTCCTTTGGAAAGTCATCTCGGGATCGTGCTTTGCCCTTGTTCTGTGGTCAATGTGAGAAGTGTTTTCCCTAAGTCTGGGGCTTCTCCCCCGCTGTGTTAATCTTCAGGAGCTTATTCTTTATTTTTAGATCTATACCAGCGTTTCAGATGCCAGCACAGGGACGGCGGCGGCGGAGCGATGCCTGCCGAGGGGCAGCACAAAGCCCTCCCTGCTTAGCAGAGAGAAAGGGAGGTCAAGCCCCGTGGTGACAAGCTGAGTTTAAGGGATGGCTTGGCTTACCCAGCAACCCAGCACCGATTCCATTTCAAAGGCAGAGGCGGCCAGGGAAAGTGTCTGCAGCAGCCTTGTTGGGAAGGAGCCTGCGGTGCTCCTGCTGCATCCCGCTGCGGGGAAGGCTACAGGCAGCCCCAGCCCTCAGCCAGTGCAGGACAGTGACAATTAACTCAAGTGTTGTCTGTCACTGAGGGCACTGCAGATATCACACAGCGTCGGTCTGTGTGGAGAGGAGAGTGAGATTTGGTGCTCAGAGGCAAGGGAAATGGGATTCAACAGATGCTCTGAGGTGTTTCTTTTTGCTCTTCCATTCAGCTGAATTTCTGATAAAGAAATACAAGGGAACAGCTAGACACAGGAGCATCCGATACCCTTCTGCCACACACTGTGTCCCAAGTTCCCTGTGATGCTGCTTTTCAGTTATTTTCACAGTCCCAGTGTCAGGGCATGAGCAGCCAACAGGGATGGGATATGGCATTACTTCACTGGTAGGGCTGATGGGAGGCTTGCCAATTCTTAATTTAATATTCTATTAACAAAGTAGTTTATTAAATGAATTATTTTAATAGATTTTTATATTATATAAGATATCTCTTTATGTATTAATATATTCGATGTAAATTACTTTTAATAAGTTTATTAAATTAATATTCACCCTCAAGTCCTGAATGTATCATTTTCCGAGTTTTTCCACCTATTCCTTAGTTGGTTTGACCAACTCTCCATGTTCTGTGGCTCGCTGGCGTGGCAGCATGCTCATGCTTCTCCTCCTTAATTGGGTGACTGAAATATTTTCAGTGAGAGAACCAAGTGTGTGTGTCAATTTGTAGGATGAATTTTTAGGCAGTTAATCAATTCAGGCTTAAATTCTTTGGAGACCTGCAGACATTTTCACAAATTCCTGGCAGATGTTGTGATCCTCAGAGATGATGGATAACGTGACCCCGGGTCCGCTCGCCGACTGGCGTCAGGTTTTTGTTTGCTGAAATCTGTGGCTCACGTTTATGCTTGGTCTGCTTGACTTTGTGATCAAACCCTGTTGCTCCTCTAGTTGTGTGTTTTTCATTAAATGCCAGAGTTTTCAATCAATGGGATGCTGTATAAATACCTGCCAGGGGACAGTCCCTGACTCAAGCCACACAGCAGATGGGGGAGAATTAGGGAAGATGGGTGAGAGCAGGATGGGGACTTGCTCCAGGTCAGGGTAGGGGTAGAAACAGGCTTGTGGCATTGCTGTGCACACAGATGCTCGTGGTAAAGGTGATGGGAGGGGATGATGGTCCCCAGAGGACAGGCTGCTGCAGAGGGCAAGGCGTTGGATCCTCTCTGCTTGCTGAAATTCAAGCCAGATCCTGAGGGGCAGGCTGGGGGTGCAGAGAGCCAGGGCTGCCCACGGGCACGTTCCCAGCTGCAGAGCATCTCTCGGTGGGCGGGCTGGCAGCCTTGTCTGCTGCCTCCCTGCTGCCCGCCCGCCTGCCCACCACCCCCAGCCTGCACTGGGGCTCAGATGTGGAGTGTGAAACACTCTGCCACCCGTGCAGCCATCCTGTCCTTGCCCCCTGGAAAAGGGCTTGTGATGCTTTAAGGAAAGTCTCCCGGGGTCCTGCAGAGCCAGCATTAAAAACTATCATTAGGAGCCATTGTATTTAAATTAGAGATAATCTCGGGCACAATATGGGGAGAGGACGCTGGGTGGGACGGGGGAGAAAGCTGCAATTTCCCTGCCATTGTCACTTTGCTGTCCCTGATTGCCAGAACGCTGCAAATCCCAGCGATTTCCTGAGCCAGGCTGTAATTTGCACCATGTGCGTGTCACCAGGCTCCTTGTCACCAGCCCCGTCAGGGCTGTGATGGGCTGTCAGCTGGGCAGGCTGCGGGGAAGGAGGGGCTGGGGGCAGGATGGGGGACACGCAACGCTGGCTGCATCCTGCTGCCTGCCTTCTGCAGAGCCACAGCCCCGGGTCAGAGCACGGTGGGGAGATTTGGGGCCTCTGATCTGTGGTTTGGTTTTGTGTGTGACATGTGTGTCCTCCTGGCTTGCCTAGGACCGAGTCAGTGGCTGAGAAGATGTTGACTAACTGGTTTGCCTTCCTCCTCCACAAGTTTCTCAAGGTAAGGAGGGATGGAGCAGAGACACTGCTGCTGCTTTGCTGCCTCACCCAGCAGCTGTCCCTGGGGTGAATTTGGGCTTGAAACTCTTCAGTGTGAAGACTCTTTGACTCACAAGTCAAAAGATGTAGTAGTAGCAAGGCAGGGGAGGTGGGAATTTGCTCAAAGATGCTCTTACATAGGCTGAGCCAGAGCCAGAGCCCCTGTGCTCAGCCTTCTTCACCCTCGCATTGCCTGGTGTAATTCTCCTGTAACAGAGTTTCTGCTGCAGCTCTCTAGTGCTTAGGAGAAATTCCCAGGTCTCTGTGCCTGGGCTTCCATGTTTTTCAACTTTAGTTGTGGTTTTGGAAGCCCCACAGAACTGGGAGTGAACAATGTGATCAAGATCTCAAATTCCCTTTTACAGCCGTATGGATTGGGTAGATTTCCCCAGCCAAAGACAACATACCCATGGAGCAGCAGAGCTCATGGCTTCTGCCTGCCCTCCCCAGGACCTGCTGGGGCTGCGCCTGGGTTGCACAAGCCCTAAAGACTGAGTCAGCAGGACAAACCATGTGCAAAGCCTGCGTGCAGGGCAGCGGTCCCGGGGGAGCTGCTCCTTCACCCCCCTGTTAGTTCTGCTGTCTGTCTCCTCGTGCAGGAATGTGCTGGAGAGCCACTCTTCATGCTCTACTGTGCCATCAAGCAGCAGATGGAGAAAGGTCCGATTGATGCCATCACAGGAGAAGCCCGCTACTCCCTCAGTGAGGACAAGCTGATCCGGCAGCAGATTGAATACAAGACCCTGGTGAGTGACACTGAGCCACTTCTGTCCTCCTTGCTTGGCCAGGAGCTCTTCTGACCTTTAGGCCAGCGACTAGGACCCTCCTGTGAAGCACAAGTGTTGCCAGTGCAATAGACCTCGTGGTGCTAAACCCATGCCCAGGGCGTGTGCCTAACTCGCAGGCACAAACAGCCCGAGCTCAGGGTTTGAAAGGAGGGGTTTGGGGGGGCGTTTTATCTCCCTGTGCCTGGGCATTGCCCTCCCATCATTCCCCTGATGAAAACAGACATCCAGGCCTCCTGTGTTAATACTCATGATAAAGATACACTAAATGTAAGAGCAGTGATGCAAATGGGGATGTTTCTCTGAGAAAGGGCTGTTGTGACAGTCCTTGTGGATGCTGGTCTGAAGCACTTTAGAGCATGGTGTGGTTCTCCTTCCCTTCCAGATCCTGAACTGTGTGAACCCTGATAACGAGAACAGCCCAGAGATCCCCGTGAAGGTGCTGAACTGCGATACCATCACTCAAGTCAAAGAGAAGATCCTGGATGCAGTATACAAAAATGTCCCGTATTCTCAAAGACCAAGAGCTGTTGACATGGACTTGGGTAGGAGCTTCCCTACCTCATAGGAAGGGGCAGATCAGAGAGGTCCTTACTATCAGTGACTCTCCATGGGTTTTGCAGAGCTTAAGAGCTAAAGCACAGGTTGCATGATGCCACACACGTTTCTGCCCTTGGAAAGCATGGCCACTGCTCCTGCCAGATAGGTTTTGAGCTCTGTGGCATCCACTGACCACAGAGCAAATAGTTCCTGTAGCCACCTTCACTCTGCTGAGCCAAGCTTCTCCCCAAGCTCAGGTATCTTACTCAAGCCTGGGGCATTGGCAGGGGGCACAGGGGAAGGTCCCACACCTCTGCTTAGCTGAGCACCACAGAACCCAGAATTAAAACGCTGTGCTGTCAGTGTGACCTCCCCTGCGGCTGTAAGATTAAGGAGCAGAATTTGGGTGCCTCTCCTGGTGGGGGTGGGCTTTGCTATAGGCTCCTCTGTCCAGTAGTTACTTGGGCCAGAAGCAGGCTGAGCTCTTTAGTGCGTTTTCCCTCTCTGACTGCCACATCCTCTGGGTTTTTGCCTCCCCTGCAGAGTGGCGGCAGGGCCGGATAGCTCGCGTGGTCCTGCAGGATGAAGACATCACCACCAAGATTGAGGGAGACTGGAAGCGCCTCAACACCTTGATGCATTATCAGGTAAGAAAGCAGCCCCAGCAGACAGCTCCCAGAGAGCTGCTGGAGGGAAGGGAAGGGAAGCAGAGATTCAATTCCCACGTAGCTCATCGGCGAAGACAGGCAGGGAGGTCACGTTTATGTGATAAACCAGAAGGGTTCAATGTGCTTATGCATTAGACAGGAAAGCAGCCTTGACATGGATCTTAAAGAAACTAGCAGAGTTGAAAATTGGCTAAATTAAAACCGCCAGCCGTGCTGGTGAGATAGAGGGAGCAGAGGAGAGGGCTGAACTGCTGCTGCTGGAGACACGTGGCCCAGGGAGGGGGATGGCATGCAGGGCTCGAGTCTGCGTGGGGTGTGAGACAACCTGGGGTGCAGCAGGGAAGGAAGAGGAGTCTCTGGTTTCCTCCAAAGCTTTGTGAACACCACAGGATCTGATGAGCTGATCCAGAGCACCAGGCTGCAGTGGCAGCTCGTCTCTAATGCTCGTCATCTTCCTGCGTGTTGACTCTTGGGCATCGTGCAAGGAGTGAGGAAGTGAACAGGGCAAATACTTTAATTGCTGGGAGGGTCAGGGGAGTGTGGTGGGGAGGTGTGGGATGAAGACAGGTCAAGAAAGGGTGAATGTCAGGGGCTACTTCTTGACAAAGTGACATTAAACCTCCTTAAAACTCAGACCTATTCTTCCAAGCCAAGTACCAGGAGCTTTGCTGCTGGAGCCACACCAAGCTGTGTTAGTCAGTGAAGATGCTCCGTTGTGCATCAGCCAGGATGGGCGAGGTGACCCCAGAAATTGTTGCCACCTTTAACTTTTGCAGCACACGTGGCCCAGCCCAGGCTGCCCTGGGGCACATCTGTTGGAAAGGGCTGCTTCTTCCTGTGTGTGGGAGATGGGAGGAGAGGCAAAGGCAGAGCCAAGGGAGGTTTGGTTAAAGGGAATCAAAGGCTTTTTTGCTCAAAGCCTGTCTGCAGCAGAGGATAACTGCATTAATTGGGACCTGTAACCTACTACTGTCCATCACTACCTACACACAAGTGTTTAGTATTTAATCTGGCATCTCTCCCTGTTGCTACACCATCTCGAGCCCATCAGCGTGACTCGTGCTGTGTAAGTTGAACGTGAGCCAATATTGACAGGAGCTGCATAATCAGGGAGTGAGGCAGAGGGAATGGCATCAATATGCAAAGTGCATGTAAAAACCACCTCCAGGGTCAACTTTCCCGAGCAGCCTGAAGGATTTAAACACAGATTACTGTAAAGTGGCCTAGGAGTTGTACAGATTAATTCCCTTGTTCCTAAAAACCCGTTTTACCTGACAGTTGCGAGGGATTAACCAACACCCAGGGAAGCTGTGAGACTTTATTATGCCTTGATCTTTAAAAGTCATCTTAGGGAAGTCACAAGTGAACGCCACATTGGAGGTGTGCTGGATGCTAAGGGAGGGAGTGCTTTCATTGCAGTGCCCGGGGGAAAATCCCAGCCGCAGGTTTACCCTTAAAATAAACCAAAACCCTTGCAGTGCTCAAGATGCTGCAGCTCTTCCTGCCAGCTGAACGTCAGGTTTGCTCTGGAACAATGCAGAAACTTGCTGCCAGGCATCCAAACAGGTAGTGGTCACAGATGGCTCTCCCCACTCTGGCCTGGCTGAGCTGTTTCAGGTATTAAAAATGCCAAGTTCTCTGCACTGCAACAGAAATCTTGTCCAGGCAGGGCTTTTGCCAAAAACAAACACCTATATATATAATATATATATATATTTATATACACACACACACACTATTTTATTTTTCTTATTCTGACCAGGTTTTTTCCTGTTTGAGTAATAAATGTTTTTATT
Source organism: Porphyrio hochstetteri (assembly GCA_020800305.1). Taxonomy (NCBI): domain Eukaryota; kingdom Metazoa; phylum Chordata; class Aves; order Gruiformes; family Rallidae; genus Porphyrio; species Porphyrio hochstetteri. The sequence continues at coordinate 6,238,270 of CM036930.1, read as the reverse complement.
AGGTATCAAAAATACAGATGCTCCAGGACTGCACAGTAAAACAAACATGTGGGCAAAGGCACAGCTCCAGAGGGGGTAGAAAATCATCCAAGTTTCAGGCGCTGCTGTCTCACTGTTTTAACAGGAGCATTGTGTACAAAGCAGGTGTGGTCCAAGCCATAAAAATGAAATCTCCATTTCTCCAGCTCCTGGAGAACTAGTGAAGATGATTTCTGAATTTCCAGGTGTGTAAATCCATGTCCACCCTTCGCTCAGAGCTGTTGTGTCTTTGATCTGAAGGCAAAGTGATCTCTGGATTTGCACCCAGTAGTTGGGGATGCACAGCCCATGTTTCCATCCGGTAACACCAGGAATTCTGAGGGCTTTGGGACAGACAGTTCCTGAGGCAAGGACCAGAACCTGCCCAGTCCCCACAGCCTTGTCCCTGCTCCCCATTCCTGGGGTCTGTTTGCTCCACAGCTCCATTCCCTGTGGAACTCCTGCCAGGGACCACACCATCCTCCCCCTCCTTGCCATGGCAGGGATGCTCCACAGTGGGCAGTTACTTAATTCCAAGAGCTTCTCAGCTCCATATTTGGGTGCTGGATTTTGATACTATTACATTTGTTTTCTACATGTTGAGGGTGACAAAACTACAGTGTGTGTCTGCACCAGCCTATAAAATGCATTTTTCATGGGAAGCCTTTGCATGCCAAAGCCAGATTTGATTTAAAGAGAAATATTCATCTTTCTGTAATGTTTTTGAACCACTTTATAGAATGACGTGGAGAACTCTATGCCTGCTGCTCATTTCTTCGGATATAAAAATAGATGTGTGGGTTAAATAGGTGTAATTCTTTGTTAAATTCTCTGGAGCTTTTAAACTATGCTGTAAAGAATTGTATTACATTTGTGTGGTATCCTTTTTGGTTTCACGCCTGTTAAACTCCACGGGAGAGTCTCACCCCGTGTGGCTTTACCCAAGAAAAATGAAACACTGAATTTAATATCAAATGATTTACAGTGGCTCATGCAGGGTTAACTCAGAGGCAGCAGAGCTTGAATACCTGTCAGCCACCGTGGGTCTGGAACGGCTGAGAGGCTATAAAACTATTTTTAATGAAAAATTAGAAGCAGAGAGGGAAGATTTATGTGGAAAATGAGATTTAGGAGCTGAGGGTGGTGTGGCTGTGGAGCCAGCATCCTCGCTGCATCCTCGCTCCCCCACGCCAACGCAGTGGTATTGTCTGGGCTTCTGCACCACTGCTCTCCCCACTCCAGGTTTTCATTTTTCTTTCCTTGAAGGTGTTTTGTGCAGCACATTTCCAGCTTGTAGAAGAATCGGAATATTTATAAAGTTGTAAAGCAGCCAGCCAGCTTCTCGGGCGTCTCTGGGGTTTTATGGGAGTGTGGCAACAGCGGAGCGAGATGGGAAACGAATGCACATTACATCTGATGCTAATTTGCACACTGGTATTTTTTAGCTGACAAGAGCCATTCGACCCAAAATTTAGAGAGTGAGAGTGCTCTGTTGTGCGTGTGGAATTTTTAATGCCCTTCTCCCAGTTAACCACAGCGCTGGGGGAAGTGGATCCCAGCACAGCAGCCAGGGAGCTGCTGCCTCCTTGGGAGCACCCTGGGCTGCTGGCGCTCTGGCTGCTCCCGAGTGAAATTGAACTGAAGTGGCAGCTAATAACAGCCCAGGAAAATAATATCACTGCTGATCGCTTCTTCCATTGACTTAATAAATTGGATGAAGTGAGGCAGGAGCAGAAGAGGAAATAACAGAGGTGTTTGAAGTGTTTTGCTTACAAAGATCTCACTATTGTGCTGTGAAACACAAGGGACTATTATTTCCACTATTACTAGCAATAATAATAACTCACATTTACATGAAACCTTTCATCTGAATGGAGCCCAAAGCCTTGGAGGCAGCGACGATGGCTGCGTGCGGGTCACCTCACATCGCCGTACCAACAACCCTTCTGCATCTCTTCGGAGATGCTGGGCGAGCAAAATCCAGCTGCTGCCCCGTGTGTAGGGACAGGGCTGAGTCCCTCGCACCACTCCTGGCAAAAATAATAGAGGGCTTTGCCCCAAAAGCAATTTCTCCAGCTTGAAAAGCCTTTTTTTTGTGTGTTTCCTCAACATGATTTGTTGGCTGGGCCCTGGTGGGTCTGTCTGCCTGCGAGATGTGGTGCCTCCACTCTGCTCCCTTGCTGTGCTGCACCACAGGCCACGAGTTCAAAATTAAAAGACACTTGGGCTCATTCCCTGGGAACCTGCAGGTTCTTAATTAAGGGAAATAAGTTAAAAAACTTGCGGTGACTACTAGATTTATAGGGAGGATAAAATTAAACATGGCCACTAAAATCTGCTATAACAAAATCTTGTTAGCACTAATGTTCATTTATAGTTTGACTTCCAAGCATTTAATTCCTTCTCTGGTGCAGTAGAGGGACTGACAATTTAATACCCTGAAAGATGGCTTTATGACTTGCTCACGTGTAAATCAAACTTTTAAAGTTCTTAAAAACGGCTAAAATAAAAAATGGTTTAATAGGAATGGTTTATGGTCCATAACATTATTATAGCTGCTTTATTCCCTCTGCATTGTTACTTTAATTGGATCACAACAATTCTTGAGATTCTCATTTTTATTGGATAAAATGTAACCTTAAATCAGAACGACCCAAAACATCTTCAACATGCTGTTTGATGGATCACTCATCCCCTTCAGCCCCTCGCTGTAGAGCTCCTGCCAACCCAGCACAGGGCTCAGTTGGACCAGGTGCTGAGCCAAGGCCGGGATGGTGGGATCAATCCCTGTGCTGTGCCAGCAGCTCCCTGTTTCTGTTCCCTGCCCTTGCTGATCGTGGTGTGAACGGTGGATCTGGCTGATTTTCTACTCTTCCTTTGCCTCCCCAGGTATCAGACCGCTCGGTTGTGGCTCTCGTTCCCAAACAGACCTCCTCCTACAATATTCCTGCCTCTGCCAGTATATCCCGGACTTCTATTAGCAGATATGGTGAGAAGCAGAGCTAAGGGCTGGGACAGGATGGCTCGGGGTAGCGAGTGGGCATCGCTCCTGATGCACTGCATATCTACAGCCAGCCTGGAGCTTGGCATGACACCAGCCTGGTCGCTGCTTTAAACGAGATTGTGATGGGGATGGCATTGAAGCGGCCTTTGTTACAGGAGGGCAGCACCAGAAGGGAATTAGGAGGGGGAAAAGCAGCAGTTTCCCCCAAAGACCCACTCCACATCAGCCAAAATGGAAGCACGGGCACGTGCCAAACAGCAAAACATCCATGGCTGCAGGGCTTTTTTGGCAAAGGCTTTTCCATCATTAGCAGAGCAGCAAAGAGACTGGGGAGAAGGATGCAGGCAGACTTTGGGAATGTGGGTTTTGGAAAAGCCCTGGGAAAGGGGTTCAGCTCTGAGGGGATGGATGCTGCAGAGCATCGCTGCAGGAAAGCGGCTTTGTGTCCTTGCACACGAGCAGGGGTGCACCAGGGCACAGCCTGGCTCCCTCACCTATTATTTCTTCTCTCAGTGGAGGATCCCCAATTCTCAGCTAATGGGTCAGAAGTGGGTAACTGCAATTTCACTGGCGTGCAGGGCGGCGTGCACCTGGGAATCGGGTATTTGCATAATAGCAGGGCTCAGCACTTTGCAGAGGGTCCCTGAGGATGCTGCAGCCCCAGTAAATGAGCCTGCTAGGTGCCAGGTGCACGTTTAGAGCACTAAATCCACAGTAATAGTAATAATACACCTCCCTAAAAGGCAGTAGTGGCAAAATCTCTGGTGTGCTGATCTTTCATTATCTTCCATTTCACAGAGTGTTTTACAAATGAGAGGTCTCCTGACAAACCCATCTCCTTCTCTTGTTTATACCTCCCAAAATAACGGTTTTGGGTTTTTTTTGTGTCAAGCAAGGGTTATAAGGAGCCATCCACAGGAGCAGCTTTATGCAAAAGGCAGGAGAAAAGGTGTTTCTCCCTGCGCAGGGTGATCCACCTGTGCTTTGGGTGATGGGAGAACCCATGGTCACACCAAGTCGGTCCTCGTTGATCTGTGTCAGATGGAAAAGCTTTTGCAAGCTACTGATGTGAGCTATCACTGCTCACGTTAGGATTAATACTTCTAATTGTGCAGACAGAATTTAAATGAGGTACTTTATTTACATCCCCTGTTATATATGGGTACAGAGCTACGTGTAAAAATAGAATTACTAGATGCTTCCCTAGCTGTCCCCCTGTCTGTCTCCTTAATTATATCAGCTGGAGTACTCATTTATCTAAGCCTTAATCAGGGATGAAAATCTAGCTAGTTTACTGGTAGACTTGCACATTTCCCTCGGCTGACTCATGATTGATCCCCGTACTCTGGATGAGGAGGCTGATGCACAAGGTTCCCAGGGAACAAAGAAATTTAGGGAGAGGGGAAAACCCACCGACCTCTGGTTGTGCTGCACAGCCCCGTGCCTCTGCTTGAAGATGCCATGGATGGGATCCAGGGAGGCACGTTCTCTGGGAAGTTGAATGTTTCTCCTATCCCTCAGTCGTTTCCAAACAATTAAGGAAAATAACCTTGCCTGCTGCCCTCTGAGCTCACCTTTCGCTGCCGGGGAAGGGAGGGCAGAGGTGGGGAGCACAGGGATGCTGGACTCACTCAGCCCCGGGGCCGGCACAGCCGGGATGCAGGATTGGGCATCGGCGAGTCTGGTGGCATCACTGAGAAGAGCTGGGGAAATGAAAAAGGGGTTTGCTTTGGGCATGACCGACTTCTCTTCTTGTCCTTCAGACTCCACCTTCCGCTACACCGGCAGCCCTGACAGCCTGCGCTCACGGGCCCCCATGATCACCCCCGACCTGGAGAGCGGGGTCAAGGTCTGGCACTTGGTCAAAAACCATGACCATGGAGACCAGAAGGAAGGAGACCGGGGCAGTAAGATGGTGTCTGAGATCTACCTGACCAGACTATTAGCTACAAAGGTAACTGCCATGTGTGAAGTTCCCTTGGAAATGCACAGGGAGGTCCGTATAGGCACACTTTCCGGGGGGCCAGCACAGTCCCTAATGGTGTTCAGCTCCTGGCAAGGACTGTCCAGATTTCCCATGCCCAGGGCTTGGGGGGGCTGGTGGAGCTGGGACACAAACACAGCCCAGATTTCCTCACGCTGCACACCGATTGCTGCAGTGCTTCGTTCTTCTGCATGGAAGGATCTCAACGTCCTTCCTGTAGAAGGATGATGGAGCACGTTCAGAGGAGGGTGACGAAGCACCTCATCGCTCTCTGCAGCTCCCTGCAGAGATGTCTCTTCTCTCGGGTGACAGGCGGTAGGATGAGAGGGAATGGTTTCAAAGGGGAGCTTTAGGTTGGGTATCAGGAAGAATTCCTTTCCTGAAAGGGTTGTGAGGTACTGGCACAGGCTGCCCAGGGCAGTGGTGGAGTCACCTTCCCTGGGAGGGTTTAAAAGGTGTGTGGATGAAGTGATTGAGGATATGAGCTAGAGGTGGGCCAGGCAGGGTTAGGCTATGGTTGGACTCGATGCTCTAAAGGGTCTCTTCTAACCCTGGCAATTCTGATTCTGTGGCATTACAACAGAGAGTTGGACAGGAGCAGCAGTGCCTGCAGATATTTAACCTGTTTCCTTGGCCAGAGAGAGTTTTCCTGCCTCTTCGCCCTGTGTTCACCGCTGCAGATAATGCAGCTTTGCTTTTGAACGCAGAAGAAATTGTTTCAGGTTAGAAATAAAGAGTAAGGGCAGTAGCTGCAGGCTGAAGCATTTCCCTGGGGTCCTCCAGCAGTGCAGTCAGCGTTCCTAAACACCCCGTCCTTAGTTCTCCCCGCGGGGTCTGTGGCAGCACTTTGAGGGGCTGCATGGAGCTGGCAACACCATCTGGCATCCCCCCCTCCCCTCAGCGCCGCTGCTCAGCCGAGCGTGTGCCCGGGCCGCCCTTCACCTCCTCGGTTGCTGCTCCCATTAGGGTACTCTGCAGAAATTCGTGGACGACTTGTTCGAGACGCTGTTCAGCACCGTGCACCGCGGCAGCGCGCTCCCGCTCGCCATCAAGTACATGTTCGATTTCCTGGATGAGCAGGCAGATAAGCACGGCATCCACGACACGGATGTGAGGCACACGTGGAAGAGCAATTGGTAAGAAGGGAGGAGGAGGGTGGAAGAGGGGGGCAGACCTGAGCAGTGAGCAGTTATCTGTGTCCTGGGGAGAAAGACAGAGCTGGGGAAGAGCCACATCCTGTAGCTCTGCATCATGAGGTGCACCACGGAGCTGTGCTAAATGCTCTTCGACCAGCACCGCTGCTGTCCCAGTGCCCCGTGTGGATGCAGCAGTGGGGGCTGATCCTGGCTCGTGCTGCCCCTTGTGCACGCATGAGCTGGAACCCCAGCACGGTGTTAAACCCTGAGTCCAGCTATCGCTGATTCCTCTCCCTGGGTGGGAGCTGGGCACTGGCCTCGGGCTGTACATCCACACACCTGGACTTTGGAAATCGCTGGGTTTGCAGAGCCGCTCAGGTAGTGGGGAGCAGGGCTCTCTGCCCACACCACCCTGCCCATGCAGCCCTGCCTGCACAACCCCACTGTGGCAGGACCCCTGGCACAGGCCAGGAGGGAAGAGCTCCAAGGGCTGCACCTCCATTGCTTCAGGCTGTGGCTGGACACTGGGGCAGCAGGAGGAGGCAGCGAGGGACAAGATGGTGATGAGGGGCGAGGAGGAGGCAAGGGGCAAGGAGCCAGCCCCCCCCAACAGCAGCCAGGTTCAGCCTTCTCCAGACAACGGAGCTCTCCATCTCTGCCTCTGGGGTTTTTTTAGGATTAAAAGCTCTGTGGGTTAGAAATTTACCTCTGTGAGGAAGGGAGGAGGAAAAGAAAGCACAAGAAATGGCTGTTCCCTGAGGACTTTGTATTTTCCCCCGAGCCCCTCGCAGTTTAAAAGGCCTCTAATCATCCCGGCTGCAAAAGCTGGGTTCCCCATGAAGGCTGTGGGAAGTGAAAAACAATTTATTGAAAGCCTCAGACAAAGGAGTTGTTAGGATAAAAATTCCAGAATCACAAAAAAAAAGAGATTTCTTAGAGCAGTAAAGAAAAGAAAGCACCGACTGTCAAGAGTTGGCTCTGCCAGAGCCATCAGGTTCTTCCTTCTGGCCCGGGGCACGGGGGTGGCTCCGGAGAAGGGTGATAATTTGGCCTCTCAGCTACCAGCTTTGCTGAGCACTTTGGTTGGCGGCAGCATCCCTAGAAAGGGAATTCTGGTGGGGAGATGGGAGGAGGTTTATGTGACTGGAGCAGGTCAAGGCAAACGGGTGCTTGGAAGAGGGAGCTGGGGTAACAGGGGCTCAGGGAGCTCCACTGCTGGGGATGCCGAGCTCCTTGCCTGCAGTGCAGCAAGAGTTAAGGCTGAAGCCTTCAGTGCAGCTAGCTGGGTAGACAGAGAGAGCTGAGACTTGAAAGGTAATAGAAAGCAGCAGCTGGTTTTTTGATCCTGCTATACAGCCAAAGAAAAAAGGAATAATAATTCCCCTTTGATTGCAAAGGCCTCGGGATTTGGGGACAAAGCCTCTGATGCCTGCTGCACCGCTCGCAGATGATGGGCTGCGGAGTGGCCGGGCAGCAGCTGATTAGCGCAGGGGCAGCAGCGCCACTGCCCTGGGCTCAGCCCCGTGCTGCAGAGTCACACTCTAACGAACTGGGTTTAATGGGCTCCTCGCAGAGCTGCTCACCTGGTACCCTGGGACCTGCTCAGATCTGCCCCGGCACCCACAGCCTGCCCTCGGCACCTGCTGCCCACACGGGTCTCGCCTCCTCCACCTCTCTGCACAGGGTTGGAGCTCAGGGCAGCTCCTGGGGCAGCAGCATCCCGCCCAGGCAGAGCAGGACCCGTCACAAGCAATTGGGGCAGGACTGGAATCACTTTTCACTTTGCTGGACCTGGCCCAGCTCCTGTTCATCTCCTTCCCACCATTTGCATTCCGCCTGGGAACACAAACTGCAGGAAGCTTGCTTTCCTAGCCTTCATCTTAACATTCCATCTTGTTTCCTGACTCCCCTACAGCCTCCCTCTCCGATTCTGGGTGAACGTAATCAAAAACCCCCAGTTCGTGTTTGATATCCACAAAGGCAGCATCACGGATGCCTGCCTCTCCGTCGTGGCTCAGACCTTCATGGATTCCTGCTCTACCTCGGAACATCGCCTGGGCAAGGATTCCCCCTCCAACAAGCTGCTGTATGCCAAGGACATCCCCAGCTACAAGAGCTGGGTGGAGAGGTGGGTGGCAGCGCGTGGGCAGCAGCAGCGTGGGTGCAGGGCTGGCCTGGCTGCCCCTGGTCCTGCTGGATCTCCTGCTCCCAGCAGCTTTGCTCTGGGTGGCTCCAGGAGCGAGCTGGTGGCCCAGCTCAGCACTGTTGAACATTGCTGCTCATCTTTTCAGCTCGTTACAGACCAGGATCCCATTTTGCTAGATGTAACCATAAAGCAAAGTGATGCTCTTTTCCCTGTGGAGCTTAGTTTAAATCCTGAGGAGAAGAGGGGCATTTTCAAGCCCCCCATGTTTCTCATGGCCCCCGCTGCCCCTTCCTTCCTGCAGGTATTACGCAGACATCGCCAAGCTCCCCGCCATCAGCGACCAGGACATGAACGCCTACCTCGCCGAGCAGTCACGCCTGCACTCTGCCGAGTTCAACATGCTCAGCGCGCTCAACGAGATCTACTCCTACGTCAGCAAGTACAGCGAAGAGGTGGGTGTCCCCTGGGGCAGGCACGAGAGGCATGTGCGGCGTGGGAGAGGAGCTGTGCGTAGTGGGTCCGGCAGTGATGCCCCTTACTAACACCCGGAGCTCCCTCCTCTTCCCTGCTCCTCGGTGTAGCACCGCTGTAGCTCACACCGCTGCTGCCCCGCTCCATTCTGTTCATGCTCAACTTGGTCTGGGTCCTGTGCCTTAATTCCCAGGAGGACTGAGAGCTAAAATATCGTAGGAGCTACTGGGGCCCTGGGCAACCTTGTGTAGCTCCAGGCCTGGAGGTTGGTGGCCCTGCCTGTGGCAGGGGGGTTGGAACTCTGTGATCCTTGGGGTCCCTTCCAAACCAGACCAGTCTATGATTCTATTGCTTTCCTCAGCCTCGGTGTATGCCCAGTGCAGCCCAGCCCACTCCTAAATGCAGTGGAAAATCCATGACCCAGCAAAGCTCCCCAGAAACATCCTTAGGGAACATCCCAGAAACATCCCTGTCCTTAGGGAACAGCGTGGTGCAAACCCCATGTTGCAGTGACGCAGGCTCCTGTTTGCAAAGAATCCCTGGCAGCAGGAGCTCCTTTAATGAATGCATCACTTGAAACCAAGTTCTCACCATCTGTTCCACCCCTTCATTTCAGTGCAAGAACAACCTATTTTGCAATTATGTCCATTAAGAGGAAGGGGGTTTGGCATTTAATTGCCTGTATGCGTTTGTTGTACGATGCTGCAGCCGTTTGCTGTTTAGGGCTTAAAAATCTCACGACTTCCATGCTAAATGAGACAAGAAACGTGGCAGCCTGAGGTCCAGGAGTTGGGGGACGATGGTGTTTTGTGGGCTACACACCGAGTGGCCCAGCAAGCGAATGAGCGTGGCTGCAGGGTGGCAAAGCGCTCGTCGCTGTTTGCTGTCCAAGTTTCACACATCCACGGTGCAAGTTGCTCACATCTCGCTGCCCACCCACCCCCCTACCATCCCCTCCCGCACGCTGACTTCTCTCTCTCTCTTTCTCTCTCTTTTTTTGTCTCTCCCTGATAATTTTGGCCGCCCCAGCTCATCGGAGCTCTGGAGCAGGATGAACAGGCACGTAGGCAGCGTCTGGCATACAAAGTAGAGCAACTCATCGGTGCCATGTCTATCGAGAGCTGAAGAAAGGTTGCGGTGCTCACGGGCAGCAAAGGGCAGAGGGTTGCATGGACTCTCGGGAATGAAGAGGGAGAACAAGCAAGAAGGGCGCTGGACACGTATAAATACCAAGGTTCTTCTAGAGGGAGCAGAGACTGGCCCAGGGGCTGACTGTGTTGAAAATCGTGTGGGATCCGGTTTGGAAAGGCAGGAAGAGAAGCAGACAAAGCATCTCAATCAAAGTCACATCAAGAGGGATCATTTTTTTGAGCGTACGTTAAAAGGAGGAACCTGGAAAGTCTGGATGTCTCCATGACCGCTGCTTTGCATGAAAATCGTTTGATGTATATTAGAAAATAAAACTTTATTTAAAGGGGTTTTTTTTAAAAAAAAAGAAGAAAAGAAGATGAAAAAGGGAAAAAAAAAAAGAGAACAAAACCCAGAGAGGCCACAGAGATAATCCTGGCAACAAGGTTCAGCTCTACATCCCATCCTTGAGAGCCTCCTCAGGCGTTCTGTGAATGGACTCTGACACCAGTTGGGAAGCCTGGCAAACCGACATTGTCTTCATGTTGGGATCTTAGGGAAAACCATGAGCACAAGTTTGCACCACACCTTTTTACACGAAGTAAAATAGCAGTTTAGCCAGAAAATAGTTCAGTGGCTGAGTAACTCATAGGCACTAGAAGGAACTTTACCTGAATTGCAAAACCATCAGATCATCCGACCTGTCTTGAAATCCAGCTTTATCTATGTATTTATATAGTGTCAATATATATATATTTTTTTTAAATCCCATTTACTGTCGAATGAGGAAAGATCTGATTTTAAACGCTTTCCCCTTTTCCACCCCTATTCCGCCTTGCTGGGTGCCGATGCCACCGTGGTGATCTGGCGATGCCCGAGCCGTGGTGTGGCCACAGTCCTGCCCAGTCAATGCGTTGCCGGTTTCTGCAGGTACAGTTTGAGCAGAAGCAGCCGGCTGCCCCCTCCGTGTTGGGCAGAGCTGGGATGAAGCCTCCTTGGTTGGGTTTTGGGGTGGTTTCCAGCAGCTGCCTCTTGATTTCTTGCAGTCAAGACCAACAAACACCCCCCACCCCGATGTTTACAGTGAGCGATACTTGAAAAGACTCGACGTAGCGAGAGGAGATGTTTATTGCTTTTCTGTCTGACTTGCAGAGATCAGCACAGGCTCCCTTTGGGTTCCTCTGCCGGCATTTGGGGTCGAGCGTGGCACTTGGATTTCCACTGGGGATGGGGAGGGAGGAGAAATCTTTGCTCCAGGCAAGGGAAAACCTTAACCAGCACTCCCGGGGCCGGCTCGCACTGCTGTCTTGTCTCTGTCTTGTCGTGATACTCAGTTCCTCGCTGGCCCTGGCAGCGTGTGTTCTTGTGGCCAGTGACAGGCAAATGTTTGTCAGTGTTATTTCTTTAAAAGACACCAAAGCGTACGTGTGTCCCTTTGTAGAGTGCCAGGAGGGGAAGGAACGCTGTAAATATTTCTCTCTGTAATAAATATTGATATTTGTGTGGGCTGCAGTGGGGAGGACAGGGTGATTAGGTCTAATGGAAATGCAATTATTGACTGCATGAGCTTGGCTTTGGCAGCAGAATAGCTCTGGGTGTCTGCTCAGGCAGCGCCGGGCTGGATCGGGACCTTAGTTTGCAGCCAGTGTGTGTGAAAGGAAAATCCATTTTCATATCCATCCTCTTCTTCGTCCTCCACCGTTCCTGCCCAGAGGAGCCCAGGGGGGTCACCATGGCTCCCCGTGCACTGGCAGAGCTGCTGGTCTTGAGATGCAGCCCTGAGGGGAGCAGGCGGGGAGAAGCATGTAGGGAAATACTCAGGAAACTTGTAGGTTTAATTACCGTTCAGTAAAAGCCATGCCAAGTCCACCTTCTTCTGGTGATCCACTTCTGTGAGTTTCTGTGGGCCCCGCTTAATACTCTGGAAGAAAACACCAACCCTCAACCTCATGCAATAAGTTCTTGACACTTATAACAGCCTGAGCGTTGTAACTGGGAGGGCTGGGATTGACTGGGACATAGAGAGAGATGGCAGGGATGCACCAAGAAGCAGAGCAGGATTCGAACTGCCCATTATCAGGAGAGTTCCCATCCTGGGGATCCTTCCCCTGCGCAGTGCACCTAATTTTAAAGGCAGAAGAGGTGCAAGTGTCCAGGATGCCGGGTTAAAGCGTGACCAAGGAGCTGTCACTGTGGCAGCTGCCAGCCTTCCCTGCTCCTGTGGGGCGAGTCTCCAGATCCCCCAGCTCACTTTTTTACTGGTCTCTGTTACTGCCATCACAGCGACCCGACAGGCAGCTTAGGTGAGCCATTTCCAGACCTGTGCTTTAGTTACGGTCACTGGTGCAGGAATTCATATTCAGGTCGTTCACCCGGATGGTTACAGCACCCCAAAACCCAGAGGAAGCACTTGGATGGTTCCCAGATGGTGTCCAGACTCTCCTAAGTCTTTGTCCAAGTGAGTTATCTCTGCAGGTTCACAAAATAAGAGTACTGCCCGAAGCGAGGACCTGGCTTCTCATCACCTGGGTGCGGGTGGATGTGTGCCTGCATCCTCACAGTCCTCTGTCATCACATCTGTTCGAGAGGCTTTTGCGCAGCCGCTGTGGAACCTGTTGTCCTCCCCCTGCTCTCTGCCTTCTGGCTGTAAGCAAACATTTTGTCTCTGCCCCTTCCCCAGGATTGCTCACAGAGGTAGAGATGTCTGGTGGTCCCTGGGGTCTCTGGCAGGCGGTCTGCTGGGCAGTGAGGAGGGTGGTGGGTGCTGCAGCGATGCATTTCAACTGCCCCATGGGCAGGAGGCAGGAGAGGCAGCAGGCAGGACATCTCCATGCCAGGGATGCTGCACATCCGGCATGGTGCGATGGGCTGTCAGCCCTGCTCGGTCTCCCAGGAGCTGGGGAGAGGGCCCATAAACTGGGTTATACTGGCAGGTAGACATGCAGGGAGAAAAGGAAAACAGTGGCAGGGCCCAGAGGGATTGGTTCACGAGCAAGGATTGAAGAATCCAACGTGTTCCAGCTGGCTAAGGACAGGTCTGTATTCTGTGAATACAGGAGAGTGCCAGGGAGAGGAGGGAACAACCGAGTGAGTTTGCTGTGCTGTGGGAGAGATGCGAGCAGAGGAGGACACGGGAAGCAGTGGGAGCACTTTGCCAACTGGGAAGCTGTCACCCCTTTGGCTGGCTTTTGAGGGAAGCCACAGCAACATCACTTCTTCCATCACCTGGGCAGGCATTAGGAGGATGGCATAGGGAGCACGGTGCTGGCTGGAAGGGGGTGGCCTATAAATAATCTACTGGTGGCGGTTGACATTAATTATGGATCTTTACAGGCAATTATATGGAATGAAGCAACATATCCCCTTGGGACAGAGCGCTTGTAATCCATTGCCCTGTTTGCATCTGGCTTTTCCGTTGCTCCTTCAGGAGGGGGAAGGTTCAGATCTCAAACTGGCATTTTCCTCACGCGTGCATCAAGCTGGACTCGAGGTTTGGTCAGGAGGGGGCAGTGACTCCGCCTTAGATGAAACGATTTCACCTCCCTCTCACTGCCCCCTTCCTCCAGCAAGGCCGGTGTCTGTTTTGCTTCTCCAGTTCACTTTGTTTCAGGTATTTCGACATCAAAGTGGGAGACGTCATTTTCCGGGATCTCTCTGCCTTGGTGTCGCTGCTTAAATAATTCCATTTAATCTTCTGCTCATGAGCTATCAAAGCACCCACTCCGAGGGGGAGCACGGTGCTAATCAAACGCTTCTCCACCTTGAAAGCCTTTATTAAAAACCCATACACAAGAGTCTAACTTACAGGCAAGCTTGTCTCCGCGCCAGCCCCGCTGCGGAGCACCACAACGCTGCAGCCCACCAAAGGATGTGGACGTCAAGGGGTCCACGCTTTGCCATGAAGGATGAGTTTGTGTTTAAAGGGAAGCAGGAGATCAGCATGGCCGAAGTGCTGGAGGCCCCGTGGGATCCAGCACAGACCAGTCTGCGGCTGCGTGAAGACCCACTGTGTGTGGGGTTATCCCCAGAGGGGGCTGGACGTGGCTGTGCCGGATGGTGATGCCTTCCCACAGGGTCTCGATGCTGCGACACCGGGGATGGTGAGTGCACAGCCGCTCGATGCAGTGGCAGGAGAGACCTTCATCACAGCAGTGCCTTCAACACACTGTCTTAAAATCCTAACGGCCTGTCCCCATGTACGTTCTCTCTCCTACCTTCAACTGGACTTCACCAAAAATCCATCATAACATAGGAAGCAGTTTGGGGAGGCGTACGGAGGAAGAAGGGAAGAGGGCTTAAAGCTCTGGGGTTGCATCCCTGTGTGCTGCCAACTTGGAGTTGTTTAAGTCTGTGTGAGAAGGGTCAGAGAGCTTCCCTCCTCCCTTGGGCACGAACTACAAGCAAGATCTTATTTCCAGAAGTCCCAAGCAGGCGGCAGGGATGAGGAATGCCGACCTGCCCACTGCCCTCACCCTGTGCTCGGGACAGCGGGTTGGCAAAGGGCAGAGCAGCTCCCAGCACGGTCCCCATGATGCTCCTGGCCAAGCCCGTGCCTCAAGCCCATTCCCCAGCAGCAGTCCAGCCACGTCCTCGCCTCTTGCTGGCTCTTCTCCATCCAGTTTCCAGTGCTGTCAGAGCTCACCTGTCACGGGGACTCAGCTCACCAAACTAAATGAAACTAAAACAGACTGACTTGAATAAGCTGGGACATCAGGGAAAGCTCACGAGTGACTGTGCCCTGGAGAGAAGAAAAAAAAAAATGTTCAGAGAAGGATAAATGACATCAAAGATGCATTAAAATGCCACAAAGCTTCAGTCATCCTATTCCAGAATCACATTTGTACCATAAACCACAAGCCAGTAACGCAGGGAGCTGCGACGTTGTGTATATAGTTGCGTGTCGGTAGAGCTAGGTGAGCAGTCCCGTCTGTGTAGTGACTGTGTCTTTGGTGAAAACACCCCCAGCACCCCCACCGCTGCCTGAGGCCATAAACCAGTGGGTTGGAGGCCAAAGGCAAAGTGCTGGTGGGTGCTAAGAGGGCACCCAGCACCTGCATGGACAGGATGCTTTTTATTTTCCCCCTATAAACTATATATTTGGTGGGGAATTGGAGTGAAGGTGCCATTCGGGATCTGCGGAGCTGGGCACCCCTCAGCGTGCAGTTTACATGGTGCTTGGTCAGGTTGGTTTTGAAGGGGAAGAGGGAATGGGGGTCTTCAAACTGAGTTTTGCCCCCCTGGCAGGCTTTGTGCAAAGCTAGCTTGCCACAAAACATCCCTGGCTTTGGGCAGTGGTCCTGTTTGGGGCAGGGTGTGCAAGGCTTTCCTGGCTCCTGCGTGTCCCCAGGACCAGCCCACAGCCCTGATGCTTCACCGCCTGCCCAGGCTGGGGAGGGGGGCAACGGGAGGTGTGTGGAGGGGTGATGGCAGCAGGGCAGTGTGGGCTGGCAGACTGACTGTTCCTTGCTGGAAAAGCAGCTCCCGGTCCTGCCTGGGTGTCTGTGCCAACGCAGTCACTGTCACCGCGCTGGGAGCAGCTCAAACGCCGTGACTGAGCCCAAAGCAGGTGTTTGGCTGTGCTGCGAGTGTCTGTGTGCTTGTTCTTTTGGATCTCTGTTTGCCCCCTATTACCCATTCCTCCCCTTTATTTGTAAAAGTCGGATAATACTGGAAAAACCCCTCCTGCAGTGCGTAAGAACACGCTCAGGAGACCAGCAGGGTCCATCCCATCGCACGGACAATATCCTAAACCCTCTGGGCCTCCTGAGGCTGCCAAATCAAAGGGGAGATCTCCTGTATGGCCTTTCCTTCGTGATTTTTTAATACCTCCATTTCAAACGAGCTTGGGAGTTCATGCACCACCTCCTCCATCTGATGTTTCCATCTCATGGACCGGGCAGCAGAAGGGTGCACCTGGAAGAGGAGCTGTCAGGAGGCGAACGAGCTGATAAGCTGATTCTGCCACGTTATTTCACGGCTTGGGAAGATGCTGTGGTTAAAACATCCTCTCGTACTGATGAGCAGTCGTGTTAACGGCACCTCGGGGGCTGTTAGGGTAGGAAGCAGCGAGGGGGAGGGAAGGGTACAGGTACTAAAACTTCTGGAGTCCCCAAAAGTGTCACTGAATGTAAAGATACCAGCCATGGGACGGGTTCTGATTCTATCCCCCCATCCTCCTTAAAATAATCTCGTGCCAGTTTTAGGGGATTTGTGTGTTGGCAGGAACGCTGAGTTGGTTTGTAGCTGTGCCCACTCCACCAGATCATTCTCTGGGTCCTCCCCTCCCCGTTATACTTGACACACTGGAGTTCTGTATTATATATATTATTTTTTTTTAAGATGATCGTCTGGTTTGGGTTTTTTTTTTTGTTTTGTTTTGTTGTTGTTTTTACAAGTGTTGTGGGGGAAAAAAATGTAAGAAAGTTTAAGTATTTAAAAATGTTCCAAGGAAAAAGGGGGTTTTGTTATTATTCTAATATATTATTGTGTACCTATTGTAAATATGAAACACTCCTATTTTGCAAGCCAAGGACTCACTTTGTACTGTTGTTATATATAAATAAAGTTTACTGGTTAAAAAAGCCCTCCTGAGTGGGTCCTTGTATTTCAAACACGTGGTGTGTGGCATTTATTGTATAAACTGAGTATACTGGTGAGAAATATTTACACCAGCACTAAACAGGTAACTGGAAATCTGGAAGTGACCCCTGCCCAGTGATGGCGGGGGTGCAGCTGGGCTGGATGGGGTCTGAGATCCCCCCAGGCCTCCTGCCTTTGAAAAACAACTTCTGCCTTTGCAGCATGGGGAGTTTTCCTGCTAGTAAGTGAGAAGCGAAGTGGGGTGGATGGAAGGAGGCTCCGAGGGACTGAGTGCTGCTGCTTCCCGACTGCCTTTCCCATGGAGCGGGGCTGGTGGGGCTGCTCCTCAGGAGCCTTCAGTGCAGAGCTTTAGCATCACTGCCAGGTGTCACAGCATCACAGGATTGCAGGGGTTGGAAGGGACCTCCAGAGCTCATGGGGTCCAACCCCCTGCCAAAGCAGGGTCCCTAGGACAGGGCACACAGGTCGGTGTCCAGACGGGGCTGGAATCTCTCCAGAGAAGGAGACTCCACACCCCCTGGGCAGCCTGTCCCAGGGCTCCCTCACCCTCACTGGGAAGAAGTTCTTCCCCACATTGGGGGGGAACTCCCTGTGCTCCAACTTGAGGCCATCATCCCTTGTCCTGTCCCCACAGACACTGAGAAGAGGCTAGGCCATTTCCCCCTGTGTCCCACCCTTCAGATATTGATAACCATTGATCAGATCCCCTCTCAGGCTTCTCTTCTCCAGGCTGAACCGCCCCAGCTCACTCAGCCTTTCCTCATAGGTTGATGCTCCAGGCCCTTCCCATGAGACACCTGAGTCTATCATCTCAGAAAAGGGACCTGAAGGGCCGAGCTGGCTCTTGGGAGATACACATGGGCAGGCGAGGGCACACCAGCAGCCCCGGGGACTGTGGGAGATGCTGGGCACTCCCACTGAGTCAGGGAAGGAGCAGGCAAACACTGTTTACAAATAAAAGGCCTGGGTGAGTTGGTTTTGTGTCTTCCCCTCCTCGAAATTATCGATCCTTGAGGTAAAATGCATTTGCTTCCATTTCATAAATTCAAGCTAACACTTTAGCGGAGGCTGAGAGGCATCTGCTGAGTAGCAGGAATTAGCAAGTGACTTCTTCAGCAGCTGTCTGTCAACTTTAATGACCAATATGGTTGCAATTACAGCAATGAACTTTCTCTAACAGCCCAAAATTACCCTGGATGATGGTAAGTGACAGAAAAATGGAGACCCTTAAGGAAGCATTATAAAAGAAGCATGGAGATCCACAACAAAAGGTCTTACTGCTTTTTTTTTTTCCCTCTCCTGAAGGATCTGAGGTTCTTTTTCTTTCTAAATTAGGCACTGAAAAGGATAAATCTGGCCCAGGAGGGGAAGGCAGGGCACACTGGATCACAGTGGGGAGCACAGCGCTGCCCCGAGATGTAGTTTTTACACAGACGTTTGACACCCAGCCCCTTGTTTTAGTGTAGTGCTAAGAGGTGCTAATGCAAATACATCATGCCAGCACGTTGGTCTGCTCCTCAGGCAGGTCTTTTTATCTTGTTGTCCTTCAAATTGAGAGCAAAGCTTGAGATGAACCTTAGGAAGGCAGTTGGGCCACATCTCAGGCTTAAACCAGTAGATCTGGACCTTGGATGATACCAGGAACTCTCTTAGGTCTGCTGGTGGTGGTCCTGTAACCCTTCCCGTGCTGAACCAGGGGTTGTCAACCCAATGTTGAGTGAATTTTCACATGACTTGTGGAGTTAGGGAATGAAAGGGGGGGATGATTGCTTTTCACCTGTCTAAATTTATACTGGGAATAAAAGATGAGCTGAACTCGGTGAGGTTCTCAGAGCTTTCCTGAAGGCTGGAGGAGAGGGGTTTGGTATTTTGCAAGGAGGGGAGTGTCTCTGGGGGTGGTGATCTCTGTGCTGACTTGTTCAAGGCTGCTGCATCGTAGCAGAGACACGGGAGGGATGCATCTTGTTAGAGTATTGAATATCATCAGTGTACTCAATTAAAAATTACATTTTATCTGGCATGCACTTCACAGGGCTTTATCAGCACTGACAGGGTCAAGAGATGCTTAATAAAGGTTGTACAAAGGCAGATGGCTCCGAGCCCTCCCATCATTTTCCATGTCGGGAGCAGTGGAGTGAGGAACCATGCAGAAACCCTTTGGAAGCAGCAGGTTTGGACCTTACCCAGGTAAGGACATGGGTCTGAGCTAATGTCCCCCCCGCAAGTCTGCTCTTACAGCACTGAGCTGGGGTACCCAGGGGGGTACCAGGCTGCCTGGGCCACCTTTTCTCTCCAAACCGGCACCCAAACAGCTTTATGTTTATCCCCCACCACCCTATTTTAGCTCTGTGCATCCCCCAGGCCAGATTTTATTTCCCCTCCTGAATAGATGGGCTTTGCCCTGGTGCTTCCAAATGACTCTGTAAATAGTGGAAAGGATTTTGGACATCCTGGTGCTGGCTGTTGAAGCCTGGTTATCAGGGCGAACTAATGGAGGTGACACTTTCAATTATCAAATACAATCCAGCCATTAATATTGACCTGCTTAAATTCCAGCGTCTTTTCTCCTCTGTGCATGTTTAGCTAGAGGGTGACATCTAATTGTATGTAATTACAGACAGTAATTTTAAACTGGCAATAATAACCACAAAAATCTACTGCCTTTTATTCCAATAAGCACCCACCAGCTTGTTAGGTTTAAGTGGCTAACCCACCCCTTTGTAATGGAAATTTATCTTGGTGGTGTTGATTGGAGCCTAAAATGGGGCACGTCACTAATAACCATGCTAAACCTCCCTAATCCAGAATGGTTTTGGAGGGACACGGGTCCCCTCACCAGTCCCACTACGGTGACACACTTCCCCAGGGTGCTGGGTCAGCCTGGCCCCTGCACAGCACAGATGTTGTTACTGTTCTCACATCAACAGGGTGACAAGGAGCTAATTAATTCTGAGAGCTTCCAGAAGAGAACGCTCATACCTGCTCCAGTATATAGACATATTTGTGCAGGCAAGTGTATATAAAATAACGTGAAAGCATTACAAGACAATATCAACTGGATGTGCAGCATAATGCAACGTGAACGTGTCTGTACCTATTTATATCAAGAGTAAACCCTGGGGTTCATGTTAAAATTACAAATATCGATGCCAAAACAAAGGAGTTGGTTTTCATTCAAAGTAATACTTAGGAAAATGGAAAGCACCCAGGCTTTATTGTTGCGCCGTAATTAACTTCAGTGAGGGAACCTGATTACAAATGTTCAATGCTGCCCCATGGCAAAATGTCTAAGGAAGGAGGATGGGCAGGCTTAAACAACTCGGGTAAAAATCAACTCCCTGGTAATATTTGATAACTGAAAATGTCTCTATCAGCTCGCCTGGGTGATAATGAACTGGGCTGTGCTTTTCACATTTGATTACTGGAGTTTTATGACTGCCATTTCGCCCTTATTGCTCCTGGAAATAGGCTTGTCTGTGGCCTGAGCACCAGGAGTAATGTTCGGGGGTGTATAAATAGATCCTGTTCTTTCCCTAGTAAAACTCTACTTCTTTTTCCTTCCTTTCTTTTTCAATCTGGACTGACTTCAAGGCAAATCTTGTAGCTCCAGGACTGGGTTGATGTGGGTCTGTGGATGGGTCCTTCCTCGGTGCTTCCAGTTTATGATGTGTGCAAAGATGCTCTGAGCTTATCCCACAGCATCTTTGTTTCGGAGCAGGCTGGGAAGGGAGCAGGGGGCTCCCTTGGCAGTGTAAAACACAACCTGGGGCTTCTCTGCTTTGTAGCCCCTTTAAAACAAACCCAGCAGTGACAATCACAGTCAGAACATTATCTTTTCCCAAGGTTGCTTTGTTTGGCTCAGCCCTCACTGGGCCTATGGGGATGTGCTGTGCCATGGTGATGCTCAGGCATCTGCTCTGTCCCCTAGGTCCCCAGCAGCAGCAGCCCCTCAGGGAGGCGTAGGGGCTTTGCAGAGCCCCTCTGGCTCCCCCCAGACCCCCCACACCTTTGAAGGGCTGCTGATGACCAGCTACTGGCTAAAGCAAAGAGCAGGGGGACCTCCAGCTCCGAAACCACAAAAGCTGGAGCTCCAGCAGCCTCCTGGGGCTTCAAAGCAATAAATAGCCTCTATTTACTCCTGCAGCGTAGAGAATCATTCTCCCCCGTGGTTCGCTCCCAGCTTTGCCATGTGAGTGACCTGCCTGCCTCCTTCCCCCCGTGAAAAACATAATGGAGCCACTTCCCATCCCTCCTGCAGCTGTGGGGAGATTTCATTCTGTTTTGAGCGCCTCAGATGAAAGGCGCTGCAAACGGACCGGGGACTGATACCTTCGTTAGCCGGGTCCCCGCTGGGTGCCGGGGCTGGCCCGGGACCCAGCACCCTTCGTGCGAGCGTGGCAGCGGGTGGGGCTGGGAGCTGCATCTGGAGCCGCTGGGATGCGGGGCAGGGATGCTCAGAGCTGGGTCTCCCTGCACGCCCAGCATTGTCATTCTGCTCCAGCCGCTGCCGGTAGAGGAGAAAGCATTTTCTCTTTCGTTAGCTCTCAATTAGGCTGAGCTTTGAGGAGATGAGAGAAATACTTAAAAGTCCCTTTTTTTTCTTTTTTTTCTTTTTTTTTTTTTTTTGCCGTGTTCGGCTTTCACAAAGGGAAAGGTTGGGATGATCTCGGGGGGAGGGGAGGGGGGAGTTGCTTTTGCACGAGTTTTTAAGCATTCGTTTGACGTTCATTTGATTTTTGCAGCGGGAACCCGCAGTCCCTCTGAGCTCCTCACAAAGGCATTGCCTCAGGCTGTACAGGAGTTTAGAGACTGGGTCACGGGCCTCATGTATATTTTATATGTGCTCAAATAGCATTTTAGCCTTTGACAAGCGCAGGTCAGAGTGCCAGCACCCTGCCCGGGAGGGAAGTGGCTCAAGGCTAGTCACACAGAACAGATGCACCAAACAAATAGATCAAGCACCAGGAATGCTCAAATCCACTCTGGGAGTGGACTCAAAGGATTGCTCTCTGAGTGGTCTGGCCTTTTTGCCTACTCAGGTAGGAGCAGGAGGGTGGCCCGATGCTTCCAGCAGCTTTATAAGCTCTGCTGGCAGCAAAACAACGGCCCCAATGTGCTAACGGGTGGGATTCCCCTCTCCTGCTACAGGGGTATAAAAGGGATCGGTGATTCTGGAAGATGTTCCCCCCGACTGGGCTAAATCACCTTCTGGAGATGCTGTAATTCCTTGTCTGGCACAGGAGCAGGGTATCCGTCCTGCCGGAGCCCGAGCCCGAGCAATGGGGCACTGCTGGGTGGGTACATACTGGTGTGGTAGGGAATGCATCCACAGTGATCTCAGCACTGCACTAATTGCAGGACTCAAACAAATGCCTCGTTTACACACAGGGTAATACACCGACTGCCTTTTGATACGGAGCTGTTAAGCAGGGGGCTCTGCGGGCGCTGGCTCCCAAGGATGCACCTTGAAACAAAGCAGCATCTCCTTCTCCATCTGCAGACGAGCGGCCAGGAGTGACTGAGGGGGAAGCTAATACCCCTGCACATGGGCTGGAGGATTAGCAGGTTGGTAATGGATATGGGCTGAGTAATAATCTGTGGAGTGATTAATATGGATATGATTTTTGGATTAATAAGGATGCAGCAGAGCTGTCTGCTCAGGGAGGATGTTTGCACTCACCGGTTGGGATGCAGTGACCGTTACCTTAATGCTGCGATTCAATCCCCATTTAAGACACCTCATTAAATTGGAGTGTAAGAGTGAATCCTTATAACCCACAGCAGGAAATGTATTCAGGCCTGGTGGGTGAGGAATACCAAGAAGATCCCTGGAGAGCCTCTGGGAACCTGTTTTACAGCTGCTGTGGGCCAGCCCAGCCTGGCACGTAGCCCTGCACCCAGCATTGCTCACAGACATTTCACTGCCACCTCCTCCTCCACCTGCTCTCCGGAGCTGCCACCCTCCAGCACAGCTCCTGACCACAGGCACACAGACACTCTGGAGCCATGTTTCCTTCTGTGAACTCAGCTCAGCTGCACAGTAAGTCTGGAGCAAAAAGCACCCGCTGTGTGCCTCAGGCGTGGGGTTCCTGGGATGGTCTCAAGTGGAGGGAGTTAGCCCATCTCTGCTGAGCCCTGAAAACGCGGGTGTCCTCCTCACTTCAAAAGCAGGTTAAATGTACAGATGGATCCCTGACCTGTCTGCAAAGCGCTGACCTAGAAGGGAAAGAGACTTTCAACTGGCTTATTACCTACCCTGCAGCTCAAAGCTACAGATCACGTCCCCTTCAATTGCCTTCTGTTGCTCTCTGGATGAAAGTGGCCTTTGGCAGAGGGGACTGGAGAACCGAGTGACTGCGAATCCTTCCCTGGCTCTGCTGCCCTTGCTCCAGGGCAGGCACTGCTCCCACCCTCCAGAGGGCACTCCTGGGGTGCATCAAAAGGAGCATGGCCAGCAGGTCACAGACGGGATCCTCCCCCTCTGCTCTGCCCTGCTCAGGCCCCACTTGAAGTGTTGTGTCCAGTTCTGGGCTCCCTGGGATAAAAAAGACAGGGATCTCCTGGAGAGAGTCCAGAGGAGGGACACAAAGGTGATGAAGTGACGTACGGAAATGGGTGGGACACAGGGGACATGGGCAGCCTCTTCTCAGTGTCTGTGGGGACAGGACAAGGGGCGATGGCCTCAAGTTGGAGCACAGGGAGTTCCACACCAATCTGGGAAAGAACTTTTCCCCAGTGAGGGTGAGGGAGCCCTGGGACAGGCTGCCCAGGGGGTGTGGAATCTCCTTCTCTGGAGAGATTCCAGCCCCGTCTGGACACCGACCTGTGTGACCTGTCCCAGGGACCCTGCTCTGGCAGGGGGTTGGACCCGATGGGCTCTGGAGGTCCCTTCCAACCCCTAATACAGCTCTGTGATTCTGTCACTCACGGCACTGCCCAAAGCCAGGGCCACCCCTGCACACGCGTGGGCACACACACACACACACAGAGACAGTTGTGTGTTTGTGTAACAATCTCTTTAATTTTCTGGTTGGGGTGGCAAATCACAGCTGCTCCTTCCCCAGGGCTCCTCACACAGGTCCCCATTTACACTCCGCTGGGCTTTGGATTTCTTCCTCACTGTGTGTTTCAGAAATAAGCCACCTGACATATTGTGGATGGGTGGGATGGGGAGTAGGATGAGGGACATGGATCATCACAGAATCACCAGGTTGTAAAAGCCCTTTAAGATCATCAAGTCCACCTGTTCCCATCTTATGCTGACCCATATCCCTGAGCACCTCATCTACCCATCTTTTAACCACCTGTTTTTAACAGACATTTCTCCTGCTGGCAGGGCCCAGGTTTGCTGTGCCTGCCCCGTGGTGCAGCATTACACGAGGGTTTGCTCTCTACTTATTTTTGCTTTAACTGCCTGGTTTTGCATTTACCAGGAGCCTGACGAGGTCCTTGAGTATTAATGGATTCGTGGTGCCGAGTGTGGCTCATTAAACAGCAGCTTTGGGGTGCGAGTGGCAGCTCACAGAGGCAGTAATGAGCTGGACAAGAGGTCCGAGGGCTGAAACTTCTCCCTTGCAACATCTGTTACCGCAATTACAACCCCAAAAGCCGCAGCACCCACCACCAACCGCACAAAGGAGCCTTATTAAAACAAAGGGCTCTTCCCAACGCCCCCCATTCAGGGAAATGACAGGGATTTCGCAGCTGGCAACACCCCGCAGCTGGGTTAATTGCCACGTTTGGGAGGGTGCTGCCCCACCTCGAGCCCCCACACTCCCACACCCAGCCCGGGATGGAGCCGCTCCGGCTGATTCGGTATCGAAACCCCGCGGGGTGCCCGGCGGGGGGGACATTCCTCCCCCCCGGGGCAGCGGGCAGAGCAATTAGTGCTCCACGGTGGTTAATACGGCACGTTTGTGTAATTACGGGGGTAATTAACGCGCGCAGCTGATGATAGCGGAGCTTCCGCGGTGCCGGGCTCCCGGGCACGGCCCCTCCGCTCCTCGGGCCCCACCGCCCCCGGGGGGTGTGGTTCCCACCGTCCCCCGCCCCGGGGAGGGGGCATAAACCCGGCGGAGGAAGGAGGGGATGGCTGCTGGGAGAGGCCGCTGCGAGGGAACGAGCCGAGGCAAGGCTGGGTGCTGGGGTGGCTCTTCCAGCCTGTCTCGCTGGGGGATGCATAGCTCGGGGTCACTGGAGTAGCTGTGAGGTGCTGGCCGGGCTTTGGAGGGGCTGGAGGATGTGAGGTGACGGCAGGTGGCCCAGGGCTGGTGGCAGCAGGGGTAGGGAGGTGATTGTTCTGTTGTGCTCAGCTCTGGTGAGGCTGCACCCTGAGTGCTGGGTTTGGTTTTGGCCCCTCGCTGTAGGAAGGATGTTGAGATGCTGGAGTGTGTCCAGGGGAGGGGAGGCTGGGGGAGCTGGGGCTTTTTAGTCGGGAGAAAAGGAGGCTGAGGGGAGACCTCATTGCTCTCTGCAGCTCCCTGCAAGGCAGTTGCAGAGATGTCAGGGTCAGTCTCTTCTCTCAGGTAATGGATAGGATGAGAGGGAATGGCTTAAAATTGCCCCGGGGGAGATTTTATTTGGATATCAGGAAGAATTCCCTTCCTGAAAGGGCTGTTGGGAGCTGGCACAGGCTGCCCAGGGAGGTGGTGGAGTCACCATCCCTGGGATGGTTTCAAAGGATGAAATCCTTAAGGTCATGATCTAGAGGTGGGCCAGACAGGGTTAGGCTGTTGTTGGACTCTGTGATCTAAAGGATCTCTTCCAACCCTGAGTGGCAAAATGCTTTTCTGCATCTCATCCAGTTCAACTTGCTGCTGTTGGTGTGCCTGTGCCCAGGTGAGTGCAGCCCCCTCTCTCCAGGTGAGCCTCAGTGATGCTCTCAAGAGCAGGGGCGGCCTGGCAGATTCTCTGACACGTCCTGGCTTGGCAAGACTCTGGTGCTCTAGTACACTGGCTTGTAGGGCAAATGGTAAACAACTACAACAATAACATCCCGACTGGTATGTGGAGGAGGTGAATTGTAAATGGGCTTTAAAAGTACCAGACAAGCTTGTCCTGTGTGTGATGCCGAGCAGGGCGCTGGGACACAGCCCTGTATTTCTGTGCTTCTGAGCTTTAGGGTTGTTGCTTCCTTTGAAAAAGAAGCGAGAACTTAGGAACTCGGTGCCCAGTGTAGGGGACCTGCTGTTGTCCTTACCTCAAAGTCCATCCTTACAGTCATGCAGATGCTCTGCACCCCAGCACCCTGCTCAACTAGGAGCTGGGCACGGAGCCTGCAAGGGGCAGCCCCTGGTACAAATATCAGAGTGCTGGGAGAGATGATCCAGCTCCAGATGGGATGGGAAACCCCTTCAGAGCACAGGACTGTAGCCCCAGCTCTGCAAGACCCAATCGCTGCTGCAGCTGAAGAGAGACTTGTTAAATGAGAGGGATAAAAGCCTGTGTGAGCAGGGGCACGGGGATGGCTCGGCTCATCCCCATCCTGGCGATGGCTGCTTTCCTCTAGTGAGTGACAGGAGCGTCGGAATTGAGTTTGAAAGAGCTTGAATTCCCTGAAGGAAACACACTGTGGGAATGCACAGGAATCCTTTTCCAGTCTGGCTTTGTGGTGGTGGCAGCAGAGACTCTGAAAGGCACAGACAGCAGAATAAATGTGACCCTCTTCCAGGCAGCTGGTGATGCAGAGGTCTGAAAAAAGAGATTGATGAGGAGAAAAGTAAAGAATTACATATAATGGGTGTAATATTCAAAAGGAGCTGGCGCATATGGTGAGTGATGCCAGCTTTTTAAAGGCACTTAAGCTTTAAATTTCCCCTTGATAAAAGTTATGTCACTCTTAAACAGTGCATCATGCTGACATGTTTTATGGGCAGAGTGTCATGTAAACATCCCCAGAGGGGAGCAGAAATGCTAGTGTAAACAGCAGTGCTGCAGGAGCAGCAGGCAGGTGGGATCCAGCTCTCTCTAGTGAAGCCTCTCCTGCTCCTTGGGTTCTGGCCATCATGTTGGGACCTGGGCAGGAGGGTGGTTCCTTCTGTGGGGTTTTCTTGTCTGTTTTCCTACAAGCAAGGAAAAAACAAATCTGCCTTCCTGCTCTGCCTTAGGCAGCCAGCAGCTGGGTTTGATCATTACCAACAGCATCCCGCCCCCAGCTTGGAGATGTCCAAGGGTGGGACACTTATCCCCAGCTTGCCTTTTGTCCAGGCTCAGTGGTTTTGTCTCAGAGCCCTGTATTGTGAAATACAGAGGAATAGGGGCTGCTGCAAATCCAGTGCTTCAGGGAGGAAAGGCCACAGGATGCAGGGCTGAGGATGCAGAGGTGTGATGGAGAGCCAAGCATCTTCCCCAGCACATCAGCTTTCAGCATCAGAAACCCTCATGATTTATTGGTCTCTAAACTGGGTGCACACAAAAAAAATTAATAAATCAGGGTAGTAATCAAAGTGATAAACTTTATGCTTTTCTATCACAATGAAATAATTGTTCTGCCTGAGCATCGTTATCCTGCCATTTTTCTGCTCCTGTGTCACTTACTGAAAATAAAGGCTCACTTCTCCCATTCTAATGAGCTACAGTTTCAATAATTCACAGGGATTTTTACTGGGCTTTATTTTTTTTAATCTTCATCACAAGGTTATATAATTTGTGCCACTCTTCTGAGTGTTACTGAAGTCTCAGCAAAGCACGGGGGTCAATGTGGATTTGTTCAGTGGGATTTTCCTGTGCTGTATTGGAACTTTGTTGAAGGGGTTTTGGTTTGTGGGGTTTTTTTTCCCCTCAGTAGCTGTTACTGGGAGGACAATATGGTCCTGGCTTGGGATGGCATTTGGGCCACCATCCAGCCTGTTGGTATAGAGAGAATATTTTCTATTTCTGGATGCTTTGGTACCTGGAAAAGTTCCTGAAGCAGTGTAATCCTTGCACAGTTATTCTAGGCTAAATAAGGGCCATTTTTTTTCTCCTATCCCTCTTCCACCATTTCTTACTGGTTTTGATGTATGATACTTCCATATATGCTCTGTACATACATATTTAATTTTCCACATACTAAGTTCTGCCTGTCTTAAGGAAAAGGATATGGAATTATTTTTTTTATTATTAATCTGGTAGCATCATGAATGATGGCACTATTTCTGAAAGCTTTCTTCATATATATTAAATGATTATTTGACAGAACAGCATTCAATATTGTTGGAAAAATTATTATGCCTGTTTAATACATCAATTTAAACTGTTATCATGGGTTCTTTGAAATGCTGGGTAATTACATAAATAATTATGAAGCATTCTATCAATGCTTCGTAGTTCTGTGTTCATAAAAGACGTGTTGAAGCTGCAGTTGTGAAAGGAAGGGGGAATCCGTGGCACCAGGCTGGATAGGCTGTTTCCCTTACACACAAACCAGCCAATTCAAGTGCTGGATAAAGAAATAAACTGTCACTACCTCTCCTGCTTCCCTTCTCTCTCTGTTCCTTACTTCCCCTGCCTGGATCCATGGGCAGGAACTGGCTGAGGGTCCCTCACCCACAGGTTGCTGAGCATTTCAGCTGCAGAGGCTCTTGGGCATCAAACTGAACTGTTAATCTGGGTTATCTGGTACTTTTATCTGAAGTTGTTTGTTGGGATGATGCCTCATGCCAAAACCTTGACTCAATGACCAGGCACTGGGTCCCCCATCTGCAAACCAGGATGCTGGCTGTGAGCTCCTGCTGCTGGTTGGCTCCTCCTCGTGCCCCAACAGCACAGCACATCCCTAAAACTGTGGGGTCACGCAGTTATTTCCAGAACTCCTGTTAAAATAAGCTCATTTAACCAGACTGGAGTCTCCTATCTACAGCCAAAGGTAGGTGCTGCTTTCTGTAACTGGGAATTTCATCACCATAAAGCTGTGCTTGACTCTTCCCTCTCCTGGGCTGTGCCTGAGGCTGCTCGCTTTCAAGCAGGGCCTGGCAAGGCAACAGCTCTATTGATCTTTGTTCTTCTGGAGGTTTATTAACATGTTAATTAGCACGTGAGGCCAAGGGGAGGTTTGTTAGCACTTTCATCTGCCATTTCCACACTTGTAACCCTTCACCTCTCTCTGGGCTGGCACCTATGAAATGGGGTTTTTCCTTCTTTTAAAGGCAAACCCTGGTGTGAGTGTTCAGCAAGCTCTTGGCTGTTTGAAAACAGGGGACAGATGTGGTAGTGCCACCTCTGCTGTGCTGCCAGCCCAAGGAGGGGATGGATGTGAGAGGACGTTGGACACTGGAGCTGCAGCCCAGAAGCATCGAGTCAGCACTTTGCGTAGGTTTCATAAGAAAATCTTGGTGCCTCCAACCAGAGCATCCTTGGGCATCTGGCTGGGGAAGGTTCAGACTGAATTTTTCTTTCCTTTGTTTAAACTTCTCCCCAGTGAGGAGGGAGCACTCACCCACCCCACCCACCCCCGGAGCTGAAATCCCAGCCAGCACTGACCCCCTTCCCCGTTTTGGGAGGGAGCATCTGGTGCTGTCAGCTGAGCAGTCCATCAGGGCTGGGCGCTGCTGTCACTGGGAGACGCGGGGGAGCGACAACAAAAGACGTGACAAATTTGTCCTTTTCTCTTTTATAATTAACCAAAATATCTGGTTGTGTAGCAAAGCATGGCTCCTAATTAACAGCCAGGCGAGAGGCTATTTTTAAAATCCAGACCCCCAGTAATTATATTTGCAG
This sequence comes from Porphyrio hochstetteri, assembly GCA_020800305.1. Classification (NCBI taxonomy): domain Eukaryota; kingdom Metazoa; phylum Chordata; class Aves; order Gruiformes; family Rallidae; genus Porphyrio; species Porphyrio hochstetteri. The sequence goes on along the minus strand of CM036930.1, from coordinate 6,209,087 downwards.
CAGAGAATGATATTTCAGTCAAACGCGACAGACAGTGAGCCCAGCTCCCATGTGAGGCAATTAATATTTCACACCTGCCAAGTAAACCAGCGGCAGGGAGAGGAGGGAATGGGCTTGAGGAGGGGATGCTGTGTTGGGGGGGGAGCCACTCTGGGCACAGAGGACAAGAAATCCCTGACCTGGCTGTAGGATGGCCAGCGGAGTCGGGCTTGGTGCTGCTCAGACTAACAAGGAGGACCTGGCTGTGACGTGCATCAGCACAATGGCTCGTGGTAGGGAGAGGGTCTGTGTCCCAGCCCAGCAGGGATGGGGAGTTATTGGACATGCTGATGATAACTTGGCCTGTTTGGGAAGCAGGATGTTGCGACAGGCATTCCTTGTCCCTTCCATCATAAAGTTACTTTTCTTTGACTGGTCCCAGCGCTGGGCAGCTGGAGGAAGCTGTTGCCTTGGGCTGTGTGTGTCTCCCAGCACCTCTGGGCTCTGCCAGTCATGTTGTGCGCTTGTAATGGATGTAACGGCTCCTCTCCTGTGAGTTGTACGTGTTGGCGTGTTCATTTTCCCTGTTATGGAGACAAAAGCATGTATTTTCCTTCCCACTGTTTTTGCTGCTCAGGATTAATCTGCCCATTAATGGATAATCTGTCAGCGTTCAGATGCATTGAAGCTGGGAGGAGATTTACAGGCTTGTGATACCATCTGCTTTATTAAAATGGTTTGAAAACCTGACGTTCAATTTGTTCTGCAGGATTTGACGACAGATTATTCTCTAGATTCCAAAATAATTAAGAAAACTAAAAACCAGAGAGAACGGTGATGAGGAAGATGGGTAGAAGGGAGGGGAGGCAACTCCCCTGCATAGGAAGGACTAACCCTGGCACAGCAGTCCCAGCTGCTGAGGGTTTCTTTGTTCCTGGCAATGAAATGCCACCAGAAGCACGGCCAGGAGACCATCAGGCAGCAAGTCTGAGCCTGGAGAATAGCACAGACACAATTTGTCTCTGATGCCTCAGTGATAATTATAAAGCTTTTGTGTTTACTGAAGAAGCCAGTAGCAGGGAGGTGGTTGCGTGGTCCATAGTTTGCTCAGAGACACAGAGCAGCACGGAGGGGGGGAAGGTATCCTGGCTGCTGGAGCTCTGAAAGTTTCCCCTCTGCATTAGGGAGGAATCTCGCTCAGGCAGGGGACTCGATTGACCTCCTGCCACCATCCTAACGAGAAAAGATGATGGTAAAACTCCGGGGGGGGGAAAAAAGCAAACAAATGTTCCTTCTTCCATAAAAACAAACCAAGAAACCTGTAACAATTAATCTGAACCCATCCAGGAGAGGTCCCGGGAGGGGGCTTGTGCTTCCACCACGCTCTCTGAAGCACTTCTTGTAAGTAATGGAGCCTCAGCCTCCACGTATCGATCGTGTGTCCTGTGTCACCAGAGTGCTTTAGCTAAACGAAGCAGCGTCACTTCTCATCACCGATGCTCTCCCTAAGATTACAAATGCTGCTGAGAGGGGCTGCGTCCCAGAGGGTTGGAGGAAAAGTTCTTGGAAGTGGGAGAAAACAGTTGATTTATAGTATTTCTCATCCCCAAGTTAAGCTGAGTTCCTTAGGTCCTCCAACCACTCCAGCCAAAGGAGGGGAAGCTGTGCCCTCTGCAATTCTCCTGCGTGGGATATTGTGGGATGAAAAGATACCTGTTACAGCAGAGGTTGGCCCATGCTGGCCTTCTCATGAAGCTGCTGTTTGATCTTGAGCATCCATATGTGCACATGTACACAACCCCAACCCTCAACCCCACTGCAGTATCCCTTGCAGCATCCCCCAGGGCCTCCCCTTACTCCTCTCAATGGATTCCCCAGGTTCTCTCTGTATAAAATTAAGGTGCTCTTCATTGTTGATAATTGCTTGAGATCCTTGCAGAAAGGGTGTGCTTAAAAGCATAAACCAGAAATACTCCTATATCAGAGAGTTCTGCTCTTCATGAACAGCTGACAGAGGCTGTTCTGCATCTTGGCAGGACCTTAAGCCACAGTAATTCTGGTGTGGTACTGTGGGGGTGGGGGAAACGTGTTAGATGGAGCGAAGGAGAGAAACATCTGAAAGAAAAATGTAATGGGAGAAACCACAGTTTGTGTTAATAGTGGGCAAAGGGGAGGTGGTGGAGGATGGATGTGTCTCAGGGCTGATGCTGGTGCTGGGTGGGCTCCCAGCAGGGATGGGCTGTAACGTGGGTCATACATGAACATGGAAAGGGCAGTCTGGGTAGGTACCATCTGGGGCCTATGGAGGGACTGAAAATAACAAGCCCTTTTTTTCTCATCAGCTTTGGGGTCCCCATGTGAAATCTCTTGTATTTCCAAACCAGAAATGCCTGGGCACATGGGCTGCCTGTGACCCTGCTGCAGCTGAGGTGCCATCCTGAGCATGTGGAGGATGAAGATGCTGTGTGCCTGCAAGGTGTTCCTGGGCCCTGAATCCTTCCTGCACCTCTGGGAGGGAAAAAGTATTCGCTCTCTGTGGAATCTTCATTCATCTAGGTAATTTCTAATGCAGCTTTTGTTATTGTGTAAATAGATATTCTCCCCCCTATATCATCAGCGTACTGAGAATATAGGTTTGGGATTGTGTCCACAATTTGGATGTCCCTTTTTATGCTGCTTCTTTAGTCAGACCTTATCAATAGCATTATAGGAGATACACTATAATTTATATGGTGAAGTAGCACCATAATTTTAAATGCTAATACTGTTGAGTGTTTAGATTTTAATGCAATTGTCCTGTAATACCAACCTCCTCTGTGGCAAGAGCTACGCTCCTAAGATGCCCCTCGCTCCCCTTCCCAGGAGGTTTAACTGGATAGCATCTGATTGCATATGCGCTTTGATTTTCAGTGATAGTGGAAGCTTTTTGTTCTATTATTCACTGTAGGTCTGTGTTGTCTGTGCTTATTATGTGCCATCAGAAGGTACCTGGGAGCCTGCAGCCTTCCTAGCCACTCCTATTGTACAAACACATCAATAAATAAGTGGTGTCTGAATTTAGCTGTGTGCTCGTAACTGTGAGCAGAGCCCTGTCATTTTTCCAGGTCATCTACAACTGAAGTTGAAATAGTTTTGCTATTGCATCCTTCTCTTCAGGAGACAACCAAAGAAGTGGCTCTTAGATTTCTATTTCATTTTATTTATCCCTCCAAGAGCAAGGACACGACTTTAAAATCAAAACAAAAGGATATTTTGAATGAATGGGGGATGTTAGAGCTCCCAGTGCAGTGGGTCAGCAGCAGCAGGAGTTGGCAATGACTGAAGATGCTCCTGTCGATGTATTTGAACAATCCCTCCTTTGAAACTCGGAAGGACTGGTACCTCTGGGACCTCATTTCCCAGGTAGAAAACATTGGTACTTTATTATCAGCAATTGCCAGGGTGGAGATGAGAGCCCTTTCCAGTCCTTTTCCCCTGGTGCTTTTAAAGATGCCGTTCACAGCAGCCGCTGATGAGTTTTACATCTCGTCCGATGCTTCAGTAACACCTGGCGCTACCCTGCTATTTACTCAGAGTAAAACCATTCCTTTATTTCCTAATTACAGTTTGGGTTTCTCTCTCAGAGGTACCACCCTAGTTTTTAGGCTGTGCTTATACATAAATTACCGCTGGAGGGGGTGTTCTTCCTGGAAATAAAGGCAGCATAGACTTCACCCCCACTAAAGTCAGTGCTGCTTCACCAACGACTTGCACCTACTGAGAGCAGCTACTACTGCTGCTGGGCTTTAGGGATGCTTTAGCATTCAGTGCTGTGGGAGGGAGCAGTGTTCTGCATCCCCCTCCTGCAGCACCCTGGCTCTGGCTGACAGACCCCAAACCCCCCAGAAACCCCCACAATTCTGTGATTCCATAATTTCATCACACTTAAAGTGATTGGTATTGTGAATAGCATTTATTTGGATTAAAAACTTAAATTAAACACCTTGTGTATCTCAGGTGCTGTTTGCTTGGTGCATCAGTGAGATGGACTCGCTGCTGTCCCGGTGATGGATGGAAGGCCCCAGCAATGAATCCAGTTTGCATGTTCATATGACATCCATAAATGGGAGAAATAAATTGCAATCAGCAGTCTGGAGATCTGGATGGAGAAGCTAATCTTCGTACTAAATTACGAGACTTATGCTTTAATGATTTTTATTGGTGTTTGGTGGTGCTGCTGTTTGTTATAGTTAAGTACTTTGGATGGTACAGCAATGAAAAGCAGTCAGTGAAACCAGCCAGGTTAATGAGACCCTGATACAGTCTGAAAGTGGTGATGGATAGCAACAGGAATATGACAGTTCATCTCTGTCCTCTCATGTTCTTTTTCTTACCTTCTGCAGCTACTTCTCACTCTTTGTGTGTTCAAATGTGCTTATTTCCAGAAAAAAAAACCCAAACAGCAGATCTTGAGGATATCTCATCCCTTCAGGGCACCAGCAGCACCCACCTAAAATCACACTCCTGTGTGTTCGACGGTCCTGAGCGCAGACAGGTGATGCAGCTCGTCCTACAGAGGTGTGTAATTAGCTAATTTGCTCTTTCCGAGGTGGCACCATGACTTTAGTGGGAGCTGGTTCTCTGGGCTGATGGAATCACCGTTGGAAAGACGTTTCAGCCAGGTCTCTGCTGTCACTGCCTTTTCTGCTTGCTCTGATGCGAGCCGGGCCCTCTTGCTCCCGGAGGGAAGGGGTGCGATGCAGGGGTGCTGCAGAGCTCTCTGACTCTGCTCTTGCTGTCTGGAGAGATAGCATCTCTATGGATCCTGTTCTTTCTGTCCCAAAGCCAGGAGGAATTGGATTCAGAGACAACAAAGGGTTTTATTTAGCACTTGTGCAGGAGCAGTTGGAAGGGTTTCCTGTCTGTGCTGTTCAGCGTGCTGCAAACTGTTTCCAGGTCACACCAGCAGCTCTGGCCGAGCATCCCCTGGCTCTTTGCCCATAAAGGGCCAGAGTTTCTTTGTGTTTAGGTCCCTGCTCTTGCAAGTTAAAAAAAGAGGGTTTGCAGGCTTCTGGTTTTGCCCATTCTCGCCTTGTTTTTCAAGGCAATTCCTTCTGACTTGTTCCACCACCGGTATGGCTGCAGAAAACATGCATCTGGGGAGCAGTTTCATGGAAAAATGCTTAAGTAACTTGATTTACATTGTAGCCTGCCCCTTAAAACTGGATTAAAGACCTAGTAATATCCTACAAAGCACTGAACAGACAGAAGGTAGCAAATGAGCATAGCTTCGATTAGATTTGAACCAACAGTCTTGAAGTAAAAGTATAAGGCATAAAACTGTTCGACAGTCTATCCACCATATGGTTTTCCTGGATGTAGTCAAGTGTATGCTTCATATTTGCTTTACTATTTCAAGATATTGATTTTTAGGAGGATAATCATACTAAGCAATTTGTTTTAATATAGCACCTTTATTAACAGTATGTTGTAGTACAATAAACATTTTTTTTGAGATTTCCAAAAGCTTTTTAAAAGTAAAACATATGATCTACGCATCAAAAGGCTGATGTTCTTGGGGTTTTTTCAGCTGTCTCTCTGAGGAATGACTCTGCTGAGTGTAAGTGAATGAGCAGTAGCTGCGCAAGGGAGTACTAAATAGCAAGGAGCCTGTAAAATACTGTTGTAAGGATTATGAAGAGGCAAGAGACTGCCCAAGTTTAAAAAAAACCCGAAGAATTTTGGCCTTTAATTCAGCGAACTATATTCAAGTAAGGCTTAGAGAAAAAGCCTGTGAACATGTACATAAATAATGATGTGGAAAGCCAGTGTTGTCTCGTTAATGATGGTTATTAAAGGCTCGGTGCACTCGGTTCAGGAGTTTCATTTGAAGTTGTAGGTGGAGGTGAAGGGCAAGAGAGATCTCGTCCAGCATCCTCTGATAGCAGAGGGCAGCATGCCCATAGCATGGAGGGGGGATGTTTCCTCAGGGATGAGTGGCTCTTCCAGGGCTGGGAGATGCAGATGGCTTTGGAGAAGCTGTGATGTAGACATGGAGGCAGTAATCTCTTCAGAACAGCCTTCACACAGAGGATGCCTTGAGAGGAGTCTCAGGATGTAGCTTCTGAAGTGCTAATAAAGGAAACGTTTCCTGCCCTGAGAGTTACACCATCGATACAATAATGTGCAAAACCAAACGCAATAAAACAAATACATGACAGGTTCTTAAGGAAATCGTGATAAGGATGATAATACTAGGGAAGCTTTTTGAGCCTTTCACCCATTCTTAGGTGAGCCACAAGCAGGCTCTTCCTCAGCAGCTGCCTGCTTGGAGCAGAGACCTCGTGTCCTGCGTCAGCAGAGGACAGCGGCTCCGGGTTTAATGCTGTGCTTCCCGTTAACACAAAAGAGATGCCATCCCAGCAGCATCTTAGAGGTTTTACTGGGAGAAATACCCCAAGCTTCACTCAAATACCATTTTATTGTCAGTTTTGGACTCTGCTCTGGCTGTCCCGCTCCGTAGAGGCACAGGGATGCTGGTACTGCTCCCGAAAGCTGGATCTCCCACAGCAGTTCCTCAGAGGCCAGAGTGTGGTGGATGTAGGAGATGGGATTGGGATTTCCAGAAAGCCTTGGGCTGTCTGGGAAGCGGTGTGGTTTGGTTGCTATGGCTAAGCATTGAGACACAGAACTTGTGGCTTTTGGGGTTTAGCTGTGGTGTGGCGTTGCTCCAAGCCCTTCCACGTGCCTCCGCTCTCGCCCCATGAATGCTCGCTTTCCATTTAAGTGGGGAAGTTACTAAGCCACTTTGAGACTCTTGAATGGCAATGGAGAGGCGAGTGTAAGGTTTGATTTATTTGATGGGGTTTTGTACAGAAATAGTCTTCTGTGGCTGCACATCCTCTGGGGCAGCAGTGCTGGTGTCTTGGGAGGATGGTGGGAATCTAATTATTTCATCTGTCCAAAATAGCAACTTTTAAGAGGTGGGGAAATGACTACACCAAAACTATTGTATGCCATCTGCCTGCAAAAATACTTACAGAAAACACGTTTCCTGGCATATAACTTCCCAGCCATATGTCTGTTGCATCATTCACAATTAAATTAAATCACCCTTAAATACTTGGACCAATTCCCAGTCTATGTGAACAAGCCTTCATCACCGTGCTGTTTGAAATTTGGACACTTGATCCTGTAAATGTTTAGCTGAAATTGGCTCAGCCATTGTTAACCTTACAGGGCCGACACAGATGCTTTGGGACAACTCCAGTGCATGTTTCTTATTTTGATCTGTAAATTTTTAACTATAAAAATGTGTTATGAGTCGGGGGTGGGGGGGGGGAATTCTCTAGTATTTATTTGCAACGTGCTTCAGTGACTTGAAGCAGAGGTTTGGATGGAAGGTCATAGGAACAAGAAAAGGTGTTATCTTCCGCTGGCTGAACAAACAGACGGAAATAACCAAAGCACCTGGTTACAGCTGGAGCCTCTGAATGTGCCTGGAGGTATGTACACACACCCTCCCTGCTTCACAGCGCCTCTGCGGACATCAGTACCCCTGCCTAGGCTGGGTCAGCCTTGTTTAAGCCTGGCCCTGGCAGTGCTGAGTGCAGGGAGTGCTCCCTTGGGGCTTATTTTTTCAGTTCCTCATTTGATGATGCATTAGGTTTACCCCTTGTGCCACCTTAGCTGAGTCACCATCCTGAGGTGAGTTCTACATGTGATCTGACATACTCAGCTAGTGACACAGTGGACATAAGTATTAATGAAGCCCTACATCTCTGATACAGGGGATCTCACTTACGTGCAGCCCAACTTCCACTGGAAACCAAATCCACAAGCTTCCCATGCTCAGTGTCTGGCAGACCCGGCCATCATCTATTTTTAGCCTGGGTGTTTATTTTTAGCTTGTTTTTGAAAGGTGAAATAAAACCGGCAGCCAAACCCGGATGATTCTCTTGGTTTCTTTCATTCAGGAGCCCGGAGCTGCGCTGGAGGAGAATGGCAGGAAACCAGGCAGGGCGGAGGGGCGAGCCCCCTGGGTGGGCAGGACCCTGTTGTTTAAATAGGACCTTTGTCTGTTCTCTCTTTTCATCTTTTGAATATGCTTTCTGGGCTGATAGTGCATGCAGTCCCGTGCTACATACCGACTCATGCGTGTTTGAGAGGGGAGAAAGAGCAAACCCTTGGTGGGCGCTGTTGGGAGACAGCAGGGCTGAGTCCATGCTCTGGCTTTACACGGTGCTACAGGCCATATTTTACTGTGTTATCTCAGTCTTTAATAGAGCTCTATAGCTCTGTCATTCAGTAATAGATTACTGAACATAATAGAAATCTTTATATAGATGTTGGAGCATATTTCTTAGCTGCAGATGTTTCCTTCCAAGAGATATTGTCCTGTCACAGGCTCACAGAATGGGTTGGGTTGGATGGGACCTTTAATCATCAACTCGTCCAAATCCTGCCCTGTGCTAAAAACAAAAGCCACTGGAATTTTGTCATAGCAATGGTGTAGATACTGTAACAGGGGCATCAGTATAAAGAGACTACACTGAGTGGGTGCTAATTGTCCTTCCTTCCATAACGATTTTCCTGGCCACCTCACTTCTTGTTTCCTGTTAGCAATGACTCCCTTAGTGCCCACATCATTTAGCTGTGAAAGAAAAAGGAAGAATTTGGATTTAACTAGAGTTTTAGTTTCCCAGATGATCATATCTCTTTTTTTATTCCCAAGATGATTCTGTTGTCTTTGATGTCCCTGGACATAAAAATCAAGACACAGACACATCAAACTATTTTTAATTAATTCTTTTCTTCTTTTTTTTTCCTAAAGCAGTAATTCTGGAGCAGAATGTCTCTTACAGCCCCATCAGGCTGCATTCACTCAGCCCTGTGTGCTGCCTGCTGCAGAGCATCCCTCACCAAGCTGGTCCCGTGTGTGCTGGGGGTACAGCCGCTGGAGAGCTGGGGCCAGCCGTTTCCACTCAGTGAAGTCCAGCCTGGAAATAAAACTCAAGTCATTGTTTCTATACTGGTTTTACCATTTCCATAACGTGTTATTAATGGAAATGAGCTCCAGGAAGTTATTTATTAGTCTTGAGTCCCTGTTCTGCTCCAGGTTTTGTGCCAAAGTTTTTACCTGTGGGTTTTTCTCTCCCCCAGACCTTCCCTAAACCATTTCATTCATGCTCTCTGTTTGACTGAAGTCAATTTAGTGAAGATAAAGGAGTTATTTCTCTTCAGGTCAGTGATGATTTTGCATCCTTGAGTTCCTTGCTTAATTTGTTGAGGAAATTTCAGGTTTTGAAGTGTGTTTTCAGAGTCCTCCCCCTCCCTTCCCATGGCACTGGGAGCCCAGGGACCGTGCATGGGGCTCACTGGTGGTGGCGGGACCATGTGGGGTTTCTCAACATCAGATTGTTGTTACTTTATTTAAGAGAAGCTTAGCACTGTATTCCTTCCTTCCAGCTGGAGCACATTGCATCCCTGCCCATGCTGTAAGGGGAAAGCCAGCAGCTCTCAGGAAAGAGTTAAGCCCAGCGAGGCTCCGGGCTCCTTTGCTGGGGAGAGGGCTGCTCCTTTGTTTGTTTTGAAGCACTGGCAGGAAAGTGGGGAGGAGAAAATTACCTAAGTGATAGTGAAGTTGCCACGAACTATATAAAACACTGAAATCAAGCTGGACAAACTCCACCTCGCAGCCTTCAACCATAAGCACAACCCCTGAAGAGAAGAAACCCACCCCGCGACAGAGTGATCTCAAAGGCTTGAACTAAAACCAAGCTACATGAGCTCAGAGCTGCTGCAGGACTGAAAGCCCAGGAGCTGTCACAGCCAGATCCAGTTTTAGTGGGAGCTGCGAGCAGGAATGCTGTTCTTGGGAAGTTTAAACATCATGAAGTGGAGGCGGCTTCTCTGGATCGCGTTCTGCATCGTGGAGCTCTGGGGTGAGTATCCACTGCAGAAAACACCAGGCTGACAAGCACTGAGCAGTGAGTGTGGAACTAGTGCATGGGGCAACTTCTGTATAGCTTCTGAGGTAACAGCTTGAGGGGATGGATTTTAATGAGTGTTTAGCAGAGATTGCAATGTCTCCTCGTGAGCAGTGCGGTGGCATCCTACAGAAGGGCACTGCATCGGGCATCCCTGGCCAACCCTGCTTCATGGGATGCACTGCAAAGGGAAAGTGCTGCTGGTGGGAAAAGGAGAGGAATGGGGATAGAAGAGCTCCCTCTAATATTCCAGGTAACACCAGGGGATGCAAATGGCAGCATGCAGAGCTGGGGAGTGCAGCCACTGTTTGAGCCGATCCTCAGTCTGCATCGGCGTGCATCAGCCTTCCTTTTGTTGTGTGGTAGGAGCTAAACGTTTTTCTGGAAATCAAATGAATCTCTATAAATATTAAAATCTCCTATTCCAGCTCTTCAAATATTCATCATGAAAAAAGTGAATAATAATAATAATAATACAGAGGGGGTTTTTTTCCACTCTACTTAGCACTTTTTAAAGGGCTGAATCTTAGGGAAATATTATCATTTTTGTCCCAAACCCAACAACCATAAAGTAATAAAGGACTAAAAAAAAAAGTGAAGCAGCTCTCTGTGCACTGCATAGCGTGCTGGGACAGGAGCCAGGAACTGGTGGGTGTCTCCTCAGATGTGATCCTTCCTCACTGGTGTTCACACGAGCAGATGGGTCTGCTGAAAGAATTCGCTGTGTTTCGTTTCACCTGTGTTTTGGTGCTTCTTTCACCTTCCCTCTGCTGCCAGGGTACAATGCTCACCCCACACAGGGTCTGATCCTCCCTTCTATGTTTGCTTCTTAGGAAGGAAAAATCCCCCTTGGGTTTGGTTTGGTTTTTATTGGAGAGAAATAAAACTCAGCATTGTCCAGTTGGGCTGAAGTGAGGAGCGAAGGGAGGGTGTGAGAGAAACGTGCTGAGCTGAAATGCCAACCCCGAGCTCCTTGTAGCACAAAGCAGAAGTGATGCAGAGGAGGTAAAAAGCTTTGCCTTCGTGAGGACAAAGCTGCCAGGCAAGCAAGGGTTCAGCGCTGCACAATGTCATTCCCCTTGCTGGCACAGCCAGGAGGTTACAGTGGTTTATCAGTGCTTGCTGGGAAGTGAAGGAGGTTTCTTGTTGTTCATCCACGTGGCTGATGGGGAGGGAAGAGGGGAGCCCATCCTTGGGGCTCTTCACCTCTTTGGGGAGCCCCAGTGAATTAGGTGAGGGTTCAGTTGTGTGGCTCTGGGTGGAAGTCCCAGTTCTGGGGTTTGGTGTTAACGTTGGCTCCTGGCAGCGCTGCTGTGGGTGGGATACCTGACCCCCCACTTCCTCCCAGGACAACTTCAGCTAAAGCCATGTGTTTAACCGTGGGGGAACAAACCCTGTGCCACGCTGGGCCAGCTGCAGGTCTTCTGCACGTGTGGGCACAGTGTGGGGAGGATGGAGGCCGGTACAGAGGAGCTGCTCATGCAGTCTGACTCCAGAGCAGCCTTGTCCAGCCTCACAGGGACAATCGTGTGTGAAACGAGCAGTTCTGGCTTCTGCCTGACCCTTTGGGGAACTGCTGAGGTGCAATGAGTGTGGGAGGGGTTTACCCCCCATCCCTGGGCTGCAGAGAGGAAGGATGCTCTGGGGCTGCCTAAGAACCCTCTGCCTGTGCAGCATGATGATGCGAGCGGTTCGCAGTAGCAAAATCAGGTATTGCTAAAGCACATGGAGAGCTGTAATGTGCCCATCTCAGCCCTTAGGTGGAAAAAAGAGCATATATCTATTTGTACTGAATACAAACATTTTTTAAATATTTTATCTTTCTTTCTTATGGTTTTTATTAATTTCTGACAAACTTGATTTTTTAAAAAGATGCCTTTTCTTGGCATTCTAAAGCCTCCTGCCTTCATTCCTTTACAAGACTTAGAAAAGCTTTAAAAGAAAAAATCAAGGAAGGAAAAAGCAGCTTTAAAACTCACAGCCTCATCGACTTTAACATCCTTCAGAGGGCTGCAGATTGTAACTCAGTCTTGGGGAAGTTGCTGGGCTCCCCAGCAGCTCCCAGCTGCTGAAGAGGCCCCAAGCCCGAGCAAACCCTTGGTCCAGCAGCTGGGGTTTGGCACGGCAGCTCCGGGGGCTCCCTGCAGCCCCCTGCACCCTGCGTGACTGGGCCCCACACCCACATCCTGCCTGAGAGGAGGAAAAGGGGGAGGGAAGGGATTTTTTTATCAGATATTTCCAGAGGGAAGAGGGCTCCACCCGCTTGAATTCCTGCCACATGGCTGGGAGCAGTGGGACTGGGAAGGCGTGAGTAATGCTGGAGCCCTCGGAGATGCTCCTGCGGGGAGCCGGGGCTGGCTGCAGCTCCCCAGCTCCCACTGCCCTGGTCCCCTTACCCTCCTCTTCAGCGGCTGCTCGTACCAGCCGTGCCATGGTGCTGGCTCAACCACGGCGCTTCTCCAGCACTCAGCCACAGCCCTCGTGGTGCTCTGGCTGAGCCTGGGAGAAAAACGCTTCATTAAACACATGGAAGAGTTGGAGAGATCCTGGCAGAGGCTTTCTGTGTTCAGAGTGCTGATGTAGGCTCCCAGTTACCACTAAAAGGTTTTTCCTGGGAGGTGTGTGTAGCAGTGTAAGGTGCGATCACTGTCTGGGGGATGCACCTTCCCCCGTGCAGGGCTGGAGGTGCAGAGGAGGAACCCCCATGTTTCATTTGCTGTGGGTGCAGAGCAGGGCACGGACATTGGAAACCTTTCTCTTGTTTCCTGATCCTTTGCCACTGCAGAGTTTCACCTTCCATGGCCTTGGTTTAGTGGGATGAGTGTTGGGCCAAGTCAACTCCTTTAACATTTGTTTTGCTGCTTTTTTTAAAAGCTCTGGTTGGGGCAGAGATGCTGCCCAAGCCCTGGGATTAAAATACCTTTGAAGATCAGAGGGGTTTACTTTTCCAAAGCTAGATAGGTGAATGCACCAGGTAGTGCCTAGAGTGGTTTCCTTTCGTGTTACCTGTGTCCTTTTGCTCCTCCATGTGCTCATGCTACCAGTGAGGATTTCTCTGAAGCTCATGAATGGCTTGGCTTAAACTCTCCAATTCTTAATGCTAACACATTGACAAAGTTTAGCAAAGCCAGTAAAAATGGATGGTGCAATAAATGACCTGCTTTAGCTGAGAAACATGTGGATTATCCAGCTCACATCTGGATCGTTATTTATCTCAGGAGTCCTCAGGCTTCAAAAAAACCCCCCCATGCTTTCTGTAGAAGTGCCACGTGTGCTACAACAAAGGGAAGAGAGAGAAACACAGTGTGACAAGTCTCCTCACAAATTACACTGAGTAGTAATCCAGGTTTCAAGTTATGATGTTCAGTGGTGAAAAGGCTTTGATTGGAAATACCTCTGGTGCTTTACAAACATCTGGAATAGTTGGAAGGTGCTTGGGTGGCTGTGGCACCTTGGGGAGGTCAAGTCCAGGCGCTACATTGTTCTAGTGATGTAAAGCTTCCTGCTAAGGTCTGAGCAAACACAAAGGTGTATGCCAAGCGTGGATGTAACTCTCTGCTACTCACTGGTCTGGGCAGGCAGTCGTGCCTCCTGCTTTTGATTTGTTAAAAGTCATCAGAAAAATTTGGTGATTTAAGCAGTTGGAACTGAATTGTCTTGGAGAGAAGAAACCTCTCCCTTAAATGAAAGCCATGCCAGAACCTAAATCCCAGCTCCAGACACCTGCACCAAGCCCTCAGCAGGGCCCCCTCCTCCCTCCACCCTGGTGCTCAGACACCCAGAGCAGCTGCAGCCTGGATGTGGTGGGATGGGATGGGATGCCCCAGCACAGGCAGTCCCGTGGGGGTAGCCTGGGCTGTGCTCCCCATAGAGCAACCCCCTGGTACAACCACCCACCGGCTGCAAGACCAGCTGAGCAGCTCTGCCTGCTGTCACCAGAATAAACTTTGCTTTTCATGAGCTGTCCAGGTTCTCTGGACCTGACCCAGCAAAGTCCAAGCATCCCAGCTCAGAGAAGATTCCAGCCAGGGCAACCCTGCAGTGCCCAGTACGTAACCGCCTGAGGAGCCGGCAGCGGATGCATCCAGCCCTGACGCTGGTGCTGGGCGGCTGCTCAGGACCTGTCAGTGCGGCTCCATCTCGAAGGGCTGTTGGGAGGATGAAGTAACTCATCTTGGAGCTCGAGCTCCCCTGGGCAGGAGTACAAATGAACCAGCGTACTTTGTATGATTTTTCTCTTCAGTGTCTGGATAAGAATCTCAAACAGCAACGAGCCCTGGAGCAGAGACCAGAGCTGTTTGTAAAACGTGGAAATAGATCTTTAAGAACAGAAGAGGTTCAGAGATGGGAAGAAATGTTTTCCCTGGCTCGTGTGGTCCATTTCAGAAGGAAAAGCTGGAAGTGTCATCTCTGTACCATACCAGGAAGCAATATATAAACTTTAAGTTAGAACAGCAAACCGTTCTCCAAACATTCTGTTTTACCTCCAAAGATGTTTTCACTCATGAGTCAGAGCTGATCCCAAGCCAATGGGAATGTTTCTATTTACTTTGAGCTTGTGCCTGCAACTGTGAATCCAACTTATTTTTCCTGAGGCACACAAGAGATCTCTTCCAAGGCCTGAGTCTTTCCTCCAAGGATTATAAATCCAAACTACTATGAAATCCAGCTTTGTGCAGAGTTTTGTGCATCCCTCAGTATGGGATGAGGGCAGAGATGAGCCTGTCCTGCTCTGGCGTGGCCCTGGAGCCTCTCCAAGGGCTGCACCACACTGTGGTACTCGCCCAGCCAAGATGTTGAGATGTTTAGTTCTGAGCTTCTCCCGTGTGGGCTTCTGGTGCAAGGAGAAAGTGAATTTGTGAAAGCAGTGACTCGCCACCTGCCCTGCCCACAGGGATCCTTGGGGGCAGGCAGGGGGCTTGGGCTGGAGCAGGGGGAACAGCAGCCTCTAACCCTTTCTTCTTCCCCCAGGCAAAGCTTCTGGGAGCCCCACAGACACCCCCACACCCACCGCCACGACCATGGAACTGAAAGTCAGCAGCAGCACTGGGGCCACCACTGCTACCACAGCCCCTGCAGCCCCCACAGCCCCTGGCAATGCTCAGCTAACACCACAGACATCTGGTAATTGCCCCCTCACTCCCCCTGCCCAGTAGTGTTTGCGTTAATAGCCAGATTTATAGAGCTCACAGGTACAGCACGCCCTAAGACGCTGCAGGGTCGGTGTGTGGGTTGTGCTCCCAGAGCAGAGTCTGATGGTCAAAAGCTTTCAGCCTGTCCAAAAAGCGCTGCCCCCGCCCCTGGCAGCCTGACTCTGCTGGCTCAGGACAAGCGGCTTAGACCCGTCCTTTGCCAAACAGCCAAGAGATGATGGGGTGAAATGCTCATTAATCTTTTCTCTCAACAGTCTTTGCTCAGCAAACGGCACCCGCACGAGGTCTGCCGGCCCTGCCGATGCGGGGCCAAGGCTCTGAAGGGCTTGGAAGCAGGACCCTCGCACAGATGTGTGGTGCCTTTCTTCCTTCTGGAGGCTCTGGGTTGAGGGGGAGGCGAGGGCGATGCAGGGGCGGTGGGGCGATGGCATCCTCGCTGTGGGGCAGCATATGCCCAGGAAATTAGCCCATTGTAAAGAGCTTATAAAGAGCATATGTAACAATTAGGTAACTGAAGCAAGTCTAATGCACGTTTCTCATCCAGCCAGTAACGCGTTCTGGTACCGCTTGCTATGACAAATCAATATTGTACTTGAGTCATCCCAATGCCACGCATTGATTTTAGAGGACTTAAGCGTTTTCATGTATCCTTTTCATTGCATTTCTTCAAAACCCAAGCTGCAGCTGGGGCTCTGGCATCCAGCCCCACCTCCCCGGAGCTCAGCAGCACACAGACGAGCCCACCACCCAGCCAAGCCCCCACGCAGCTGCTGGTCAACTCCTCGGACCCAGACCACACGAGCCAAGGGGTCCCCACGGCCGAGAGCCCAACAACAGGACCCAGAATGACAGCAGAAACATCGGGGCCCGTGTTGGTGCTGACGAGCTCTTCTGCCACCTTGGAGCAGCCCGCCATCTCGGCCACCACCACCCTGCAGCACACAGGCAGGGACAGCCCCAAGGTGAGGATGCAGCTGGGTGCCACGGGACTGGGAGGTGACAAGACTCATCTCACGACCCCCCCCGAGGGTTCACCAATACCACTGCTGTGTTTTCTCCCTTCCAGCCCATCACATGCCACAACGTCAAAGAAGTGAGTGACACTGGAGCCATCTGCTTGCAGCTCAACGAGTCCAGCACTTGCGTGAGTTGCAGCTCTGGGTGGCCACGGGTCTTCAAGGGTGGGGGTGGGACATGCAGAGGTGGGGGGCTGCAAGCAAACAGCTGAGGGCAGATTCTTGCAGTGCTCTCAGGTTTGCAGCTATGGGGTTACCTGCTGTACCCAGGGTGCATCAGTTTGGGGTGGGAGCTCACACTGTTAATCTCATAGCACAGCGTTTGAGCTGCACCAGGACTGATGGAGGAGGGGATGGTCACAGCAGTCCCAGGAGGATCCCAGAGGGACCATCACAGCAGTCCTGGGGAAATGCCACCTCCTGGTTGCACAAAGCCTCCTTTTTTATGATTAAGCTCTGGGGTCAGTTTAGCTCCTGAAGAATCTCCCATCACATTGAGTGGGAAGTTGCCTTTGTTCTTCTTCTTCCTCTTCCCCGTTGGGAAGGTGACTGCCTTTCTTTTGTGTTGCCAACTGCCCTAGGAAAGAAAACAGGGTGTCTGAATAAGCACGGGTAGCAGCTCAGTGTCCCCATCTGCACTGAGTCCTAAGAGAATCCCGGGCTTCCCAAAACTGCCCTTGGCCTCGTGCAGCAGAACCGAAGTGTCTGTAAAATCAGAAGAGGGTCCAGCTGAGGCACGGTCATGGGTGGGAGGCGAGAAACCTTCCACGCAGGAGATAGAGCCTGCAACAGAGGGCGGATGGGGCTGGATCTCGTGGGGCAGGAGGTTTGGCAATGCCCCCGGATGTGACATGACGATGATTAACTTCAGCCAAACTGCTACCACGTAGGATGAGTGAGTTTTTACCTGGATTTTGGGGGATAACGTGGCATGTAGGCTTGCTGCTGTTCCCAGGGATGCTGGAGATGCCATCTAGTGGGCTACGGCACCTCCTGGCACAGAGTTCATATGCTGTACGTGTATGTCACATATGCAAACAGCTGAATATACAACGCACAGAGCATCCTACAGAGCCACATGGAACCACACAAGCCCTTCACCCTCCCTCCACATGAAATGAGCCCAGCTGCCCTGCTTCTAACAGTGGTTCTTCTGGGAGCTCTCACCCCCCCCTCCCCAAGCCTCCACCTCAAGTAATCATCAGATGGGGAAAAAGCAGCTCAGGCTCAGCAGCCGCTGAACTTGGGAAGCAGATAAGAGTGTCTGTGAGGAGAGCAGATAGGAGGGACGGTGCCTCGCTTCCCTTTCCCAAGCAAATGAGCAATACGCTGGCACCCAGCTCTGCTAATTGCAAAGGGAAATTCTGACACTCCGATGAGTTCTTTCCACAGCAGAGAAAGGAAAACACACACTTGGGTCTCTTGTTCCATCTCGGCCTTTCTCACCCCAAGCCAAGCTCTACAGGAACAGCTGAAAGTGATTTGTTTGTTATTCTCCCATGGACAAGTTTCTGCATTTTTCTATGCTAAGAGGATGCAGGGAGCTGAGTGCAGCAGTGAGGCAATGCTAAGGCAAGGGGAGGAAGGCACTGACCTGCTGGGCTCTGTGTGATGCTGTGGGACAAGAAGGTTTTCTCCACCTTGGTGGGGAGTGAGCGGAGGGTCGGGGCAGGATATGGGATTCAAATGGAGCTGGGCTCTGTCTCGAGAGGTGATATCTGAGGCTGGGAGGATGTTAGGGAAGCTGATAATGTCTTTTAGCAACTTCAGGCTCTGTCTCCAAGCCTGCCTGTGGCTGAAAATAGACCCAAGGAGAAAGCCTGTCCTGTCCCACACAGAAATTGGCCCACAGAAGGGAAAGGCTGCAGCTCCTCACTCCTTTTCCTCTTCCACCAAAGTGTCGGTTCAGCTATAAAATGTGAGAAATTTGTATTTTTTATCTAGCCTTTGATCAGCAACCTAGCAAAAACACTGAAGACCTTTCCTAAACAGGAAGGCTCAATGCTTCTTTGTTATTTCCCCCCTTTCCCAGCCCCTGCCTGGGACTCTGAAACAATAGAGCTCTTCAGGCGGTTTTTGGAGTCCAAAAATCAGAGGGACTTGCCATGCAATTCAGATCCTAAATTTAGCTTTGCTTAAACACCGCTTGCAAGGGTTGCTAAAAATGTCTTCCTTTAATTTAACCTCGTTAAGTTAAGAAACAAGAAACAAGTATCTCCATTTCCTAGGTGTTGGTGTCAGGGCCCAAAGCGGCGGTGGGAGGTGATGTGGTGTTTTGAGGTGGGAGGTGAGGGGCTGACACCCAGCCCAGCACAGCTTGTCACTTCTGGTTGCTTCTGCCCAGCTTTGGGCAGCACAGATCAACCACCAGAACAGAAAGGGTGGCTGTCCAGCACTACCAGTACCACCATCAGCATGGCTGAGATGGGGAATTGGCTGGCTGGGGTGGTTCAGAGCCTGTTTGTTTGCCAATTTTGCAGAAACATTTCTTAGAGGCGAAGGGATCGGCCTTGTGGAGCGCAGTGTGTGAAGACAGCACCCACCCCGTCCCCTCCCCCTGCCAGATTAAACTCGCCAAGTCGGAGGTGGACCCTGACTGCATGCTCCTCATCCTCTTGGGGGAGAAAGGTCAGTTGAGCTAATTCCTTCTGCTGCCATCGATACCCACCAGATAACCACCTCAACGTGGGCAACAGGAGAGGGGACTGTTTGCAGGGAGAGGCTGTGGGGCACAAACCCTCAGTTACAGCCTGGGAGGGGACTGGGGGTCTTGCTAGATCCACAGAGCCACGGTGGTCCCTCTGGAGCAGCAAAGGGGCTCATGGACCTGCTGTGTTCAGTGCTGTCTGGGCCTGGTGAAGCTGGCCTTACCTGCAGCGTGATGTGATGTGCCTCTCCTGTTTTCACCCTTGCAGATCCTGCTACGGATATGCTCCAGGAGTCTCACTGGGAGAAGGTAAGTTCCTTCAGCAAATTCAGCTGGGAAAAACGGGTGGCCTGAGTGGCTGGAGAAAGGAGATTTTTAGATGGTTGGATGAGACTGAGGTGGGAGGGTGAGACCTGAACCTGCTGCCACCTCAGAGGTATTTTTTTGGGCATTGGATGGTTGGAGTCGACCACCTGAGAGGCAGAGAGGCACCGTGAAGAGCTCTGACAGGACCACTGAGGCAGAAACACTTCAAAAAGCAACTGTAAAATTCGGTAGTGTTTCCTTTAGAAAGGGCCAGATGCCAACAGTAACTCTTAGGATGCAATTGGCACTCTGTTTCTTCAAAGCACCACGTTAACATTAATTAATTCCTCCTCTCAGCACTCTGGTAAAGCTGCCACTGGCTCTTAAAGCTGCGCTCTGGGTGCCTGTGCAAACGGCAGCCCAGCAGCGGAGTGCAGAGGTGTTTTAGGCCTGTGCTCTGTATCTCAGGGGCAGAGCACTCCAGTCCAGGGGAGAAGATTTCCCTGGGCCACAGAATGGAAACGGGACCATGGGGATGTGAGAGCTCCCAGGACAAGCGCAGAGCTCAGGGGCTCGGGCAGCAAAGCCCAGCTTTGTTTGCGTGAGGTTTAACAAGGAGGTGAAGAGCGGCTTTGTTTGAAGCCTGCTGCCTGGTCAGCAGATGCACATGTTTCCTCTTTGCTGGACTCCCAGCTCTCTCTGGTGGTGTTTTTTTCTTTTTTTCCCTAGTTTGGAATAAAATCCCTCAAACGGGGGAGTGTGAGGAACCACCAGGACTTTTCTCAGAAGACCCTGATCGCCTTGGTCACGTCTGGACTCCTGCTGGCCTTCCTGGGCTTGGCTGGCTACTTCCTGATGAGGCGGCGGAGCTGGAGCCCGGCGGGCGAGAGGCTGGTTAGTGCTTATAGATGGCAGAAGAGCAGGTAGAGAGGAGCCTGGATAACAGGGTGGGGGTGTGTGTATGTGTCTGGGTGGGAGAGGAGGGGGCTGCCCCGCACCCTGTGGCTCTGTACCCTCAGCCTGTGTGTGTGTCCCCAGGTCGACAGGACTGCTCAGCTGGGGCGTTGTGACCCGGCGCTGGGTCAGCCTGGCTGAGCAGGGAGGCCAGACCGTACAGGGTGAAGGGAAACCTCTTCTTGCCTTCTAAAATTAACTCTTAGATGATTGCTCCTGGGGGAAAACCGCCCCTTTCTTGCTCAGACTTCTAGGCCTAACCCTTATTTTTGCTCAGCAGTAAGAACTCATCCAGCAAGACCCCTCCAGAGACACCGAAACCTTATGAATTTGTCATTAGAAGTGATGCACTTTAACTTTCCACTCGTTGTGTTTGAGTTACGTGTCTGTCTTGTACCAATGCTGTAATAAAGGCGACTTCTCCCCTCACTTAACAAGCGATGGCAATAAAATATATCAAGAAAGAAAGAGAAAGGAATTTCCTATTTCCATTTCCCCCCTTCCAGGCAGGCTGACTGCTGAGGACTCTTCCCTACCAGTGCCTTTCAGGCACGTGTGCCCTCTGTAAAGTGAGGATGGGCCACACTTACTCCCATTGCTGCCCCCAGGCATGTGAACTGTTCTGTCCTGGGAAGCTGCAGGTTGTGTCACTGCCAGAAAGGATGCTCCCAGCACACACAGATGGGAAGTCATGTGTCAGTGGCAGGGACACTGCAGCTCGGGCTCTTGAGCCTGCTGCCTCCAGGTAGCATCTCCTGGGTGCTGGCAGCAAGGGAAAGGCAATGGGAGCTGCCCATGTGAACACATGGCAGCACTGACCCAGTTTCTAGGTGAGATGTGACCAGCACACCCATCTCGCTGCCACAGGCAAAGCAGGCAGGAAGTTCTGCTGCTTGTGTCCCTGCTGGATGCTGCTGAGCAAACAAGGAGCTGGCACTGGCCACCCACAGCCTGGGACCACCAGCACCCATCGCATTGCTCTCAGACCTGCCACAGGCAGACACATGGCGAGTTACTGTGGTGGGGGATGGAGGCAGCTCTGCTGTTGCTCTAGGTCTTCCAGAAGCATCTGCTGCTCAGAGCAATGCTGGTGGAGCCGAGCAGCGTGTCTTTGCATTTGCTGGGGTGCAGCCCTGCACATCTGCCAGCACCTTGCTGTGAGCTGGACATCCAGCTGAAAGGAAGGATGGGGAAGGAGAAAGAGACAGTTTCCACAGCTTTTGTTCAGCAGTGTTTCTTTCATGGCCCAAGTGGAAAGCAGAGGGGGAGAGGGCCTGTCACAGGGCAGCTTTGCAAACCCAAGGCAGGGTCAGCTCTAAAACCTGGTTACGAGAAAACAGCCAAACCCAACAGCTTTTCTTTTCAGGTCCAGGAGAGAATAAAAAAAATGCGGTTTCTAGCTGGTTTTCTTGCCTCATCTTGCTCCAGCAAGGTTCAGGCTCTCTGTTCCCCTTCTCCCCAGCGAGAGCAGGTTCCCATGCCTGCAGTTGTTTGTCCCTCCAGTCCAGGAAGCACAGGCGGGCAGCCAAGCCGTTGCCTGCAATCAAAGCCTGTTGCTGTCAGCCCTTTCCCTTCCCTAACTCTGCCTTTGTTATTCATGTACCTGTTTAGGCTGAAGACCCCTATTACACTGAAAACGGCAGCCAGGGAAACACCATGTTGATGATGCCGCCCCACGAGCAACCTGAGCTGCAGGAGAAGCCGAACCTCAACGGCGGGACCCAGGAGAACGGGACTGGCCAAGTGTCCTCCAAAAACGGCCACTCAGCCAGGCAGCACAGCCCTGCTGACACCGAGATGTGAACTGGAGGAGGAGAGCATCCTTAGCATGAACTAAGAGGGGAGCAGAGACACAAGCAAGGGCAAGAGTTTCCTATGGACAGCTAGGGAATTGCAGACCTTGCTTTTTTGTTATTGTTATTATTAATACCATTATTTCTGTGAAGAACTTCAAAGACAGCCTAAAGCACATTAAGCACCAGAGCTGCCAAAGACCTGCTCCTCTGCCTCCTCCTCCATCTCCTGGTGACCACACAAGACACTTTCGCAGCTGTTCTCTGCTTTTGTTGTTGGAAGGATGTAATGAGAAATGCAAGTGCCCTTGGCCCTGAACAGCTTTTAAGCAGAGGCAGACCAAAGCTGCAGGAGCCTCGAGCCAGACTCCAGCCAGCCAAACTTCTTGGTGGCAGCACGCTAGGCTGATGAAAAGAGTTAAACTGGGAGTTCAGTGACCAAAACAACCCAAAACCTCTCAGGTTTCAGATCACTTGAGTTAAAGCAGAGTTATTTTTTAATCTCATCTTTATGTTTAAGTGCGGGGTGTCTTCCTCTTTTAAGAACATCAGGCATTTAATCCCCCTTCTTGTGCTTTAGGTCTTCCTTAGTATTTCCTACTCCAGCAGAATTTGCTGAAGCTCAGTGTAAAACTTTTGCATGGGATTGAAGGCTGAGATGTGAATAGACCTCAAACTTGCTTCCTTTTCCATCCTACCACTATGCAGGTTGCTGTTCTAGAGTCAAAATCTTGCCCAGTCTCTCCCTGTCATGGACTGGAGATGGCGTTTGATGAGGCAGAGGCAGCATCAAGCCCTTGAGGGAGATGAAGAACATTTGTTATGGTTGGCAGTCCCATCTCCCTCTCTCCCAGCACATGGGGATGGGGCCTAGGGTAGGATTTTTGGAATTAAAGATGCCCAAGGGCTCCCTGTGGGATGAGCACTGGGCAGAAACCTGGTTCTGCTACCGGTGTTTCTCCCCCTGTGCCAGCAGTGGGTGGGTGAACAAACATTTCCCCCTTTGGTAGGTGAAGGGCAACGCCAAAATCCAAACAGCAGGAGCAAGTCTTACCCCAGCTCTGCCCTCATCCTGCTCCCAATGAGCAGGATGCTGTGAGCCACATCACTGAGGCTGTGCAAGGGGCATGAGCCAGGACCCAGGGGCAGGTTTGGGCTCAGTCCCAAGCAAGGGCAGACGTTCCTCGTACCATGATCCCCACAGAGACCTCCACATCCGAAACAAGGACAGAAATGGCCTGTAAAGCTGAGCTACACCCCTCACTTGTGAATTTACTGCAAGGGGAAGGCTTCTTGTTGGGCACAGTGCTTAAAGGAGCAGCACTGGAACATAAAGGAATGAAGCCGTGAGCAGGCTGCTCAGGGCATGGGGGGGTCACTGTTCCTGTAGGGATTTAGGAGGTGCTTTAGTGGTGGGATTGGTGGTGCTGGTTGGACTGGATGATCTTAATGGTCATTTCCAACCCAAATGACTCTGCGATTCTATGACAGCAACGTCTGTGATTGTCTGGGGCAGTTTGCATGGGGTTGGGAGAGTCATTTAAACACATTTATAATGCTCCAGGTTTTGTTCTGGTGTGAATTTGCTTCTATCAAATCTCGTTGTAAATAGTCCCAGATGGGGGAAAGGAAAAAAAAAAAAGTATTAAAAAAAATCAGCTTCTCCATTGTGTCCTTGGAAGAACAGAGTGTTTATCCCACCGGGATGCGTGGCTCTGGCTGCACCCTGTGCCAGGACGATGAGAGGACAACGCCTTGCTGAGAGGGGATAGCTGTGACTAAAGGCCATGGCTCACTCCATGCATGTTCCCCCTGCCTTTCACAAGACCCACTCACAGAGTGAGTGACCCACGGAGTGCTCTTCAACCTCGTCTGGTGGGTTTTGTGGTGTTTAAGGTGCCTGGCTGGTTCCTGGGTGAAAGAAATAAGACTCCAGTGGGATGGAGGGATCTGTAGGGCTCTGTGTGTGTGTGTGCATGAAGATGATGAAGATGAAGGCTTCCTCCCACTGAGCAGTGTGCGATGCCAAGCAGCTTGTTCTTGCCTCAGTGAACTGGCTGGGTGAGCAGGGCAGTCCATTCTTGTGGAGATGCTGGAGCTCCACTGAACACAGGAGGTTTGGGGCTGGGTATTTTCACTGATGCAGCCTCCTCTACTTTGGGATGCCTGACCCTTCCTGGTGCTTGTGTCCAGGTACCTCCTGGGGGTGCCGAATACAGCTAGAAGCCACAGCTGCTGGCTTTGTTGTAGCTGGGGGAGCTCTGATCTCCCCAGCCTGGCTACAAGGGGAGCAGAAGATGCAGGAAGCCTTCCTCTCCTGAGAGCCACAGCTGCTGTGGAGCACAGGGGAAGCTCTCTGGAACCTTGATTCGCACTGCAGGGTAGGACAGGCCTTGGCTTTTATTTATTTATATATATATTTTTTGGCAATTGTTTATCTGATCAGCACCGCTCGCTGTGTCACGCGTAGGAGATGTAATCAAACATCAGGTGCATTTTTCACAGCTCAGGGTCAGTCCTACAGCCAAGCAGAGACAATAAAGTTACAGTCAATTGCTTTGGCAAAACAGAAGCTTTTCCCTGAAACCTCCAGCTTGAGGGAAACGCTGGGAGCAGCAGTGGGGGTGCAGGGACAGGCCGAGCCAGCGGAAAAGGCTGCGCTTCCAGCTCAGGAAGTTTTTTGCCTGTGTGTAAACAGACAGGCTCAGCTGAGAAGGTTCTTGTTATTATTCCTTCCCTATCAAACCTCTTGCATTCCTTCCTTGCTGGCCTCACCATCAGCCGGGCAGCCTCCTCCTCTTGCCACCCCGTGCTGCCTGCGAGCTCACAGCTGCTTTTGGGACAATGGTTTTTTTTTTGGGGGGGGGGGGGGAATCCATCTCAGCTTCCAATGGCGACCTGCTTCTCCATAAAGATGGTTCAAGGTTGATGCAAGGGTTCATGCTCTCATGTCCTGCTTGGCTGGTGGGGACCCTTCTGTTGCTGTGAAGTGCCCTGATGAAGATAACTGGCATGAAAGCATCCTCTGGGGAAGGACGTGTACATGTACAAGGCGTAGAGATAGAAATAGAAATAGAAATAGAAATAGAAATAGAAATAGAAATAGAAATAGTGTGACACAGCCATTAAATGACCTGTCCATGTCCCAGGCCAAAGCAGAGTCAGGAGCCCTGACACCCACCCAGGCAGCCCCCAAATCTGCTGCAGGTTGAAGCCAAAGGCTTGATCAGAAATGCAGGAATACCTCCTGATCTCAACTGCTATAACATCTGACTGTGAGCTGAAGGTGGCTCGCTCTGTGTATGGCTGAAACCAACCAAATCTATCAGAGCAAACAAGTTTTAATTAAGTCTCATTAAGTGTGTCCTTCGGTGGATCTCCCATCCCTTTCATAATAAAAAGAGCACAACCCTCTCAGCTGAGAAAACTCCTGCCCTTCAATATCTCAGGCCCTGCATAGGAAAAAAAGCACCTCCCAGGGCAGAGAAAGATAGTTCCTTGCTCAGTTTGCTGGTTGTTAATGGGGTTTTTTTCCACTGATTTAGCTCTGGGAGGTGCTCAATGCTTGGAGCCTCCAGCACCTGGATCAGCCCTTCCCAGGCAGCAAGGTGGCCAACTCCTGCTCATGTCCCTCTGGAGATACCAGCATTCTGCCCTGTCCTGGTGCTCTCCACACTCCAGATTTACTTGGGCAGCGTGCTATAACTCCAGTTTAAGGATAGGTGCCTCGTTACTCTGTGAAATTTCCCTCCCCTGTGAAATTTTGTTCCACACGGTTTAGTGAGGAGGGTCCAGAAACACGAACACAACAGGGGATTGGTTCACCCAGCTGAGCCAGAGCTCGGTGCCTGGAGTGCCCACCACAGACACGGAGGAGGGTGGTGGCCCCAGACTGAAATTCATCAAGGTTCCGGTCTGAAACGGCAGCAGAAGTAGCCGAGGGTGTTATTCTATATAACAATGCTGCTATCTGCTGGCTGTGCTTTGCTAAAACATTTGACGCTTCGCTCCAGAGGGTTGCTGGTACGAGCGATGCCCAGTCAGAAGCAGCACCCGCAGATGAGGCCTGGTCCACCCCAACCCCCTGCTGAAGCCTGGGGCGCCAGTGATAGGGCCAAAAGGCCGAAGCATCCACGCAATGAAGGGCTGAAGGCAGGAACGGGTGCGGTGGGCTCTGAAACCCCTATTCCAGGGATGGGGAACATCTAAAATGGAATTTCTGAAACGAATCCCCCATCCCTCCGTTTCCCACCTGCCGGCTCGCTGCCCGATCCTGCGGGAACTGGCGTGGGAGTGGTACAATGTTTGCTGCACCATCTGCTGCCAGGCCATGCAGACTTTGCCATCCAAGCATAGGGAACACAGACACAGGCACACACACAGGCTTTGGTAACATCCTGTTTCGTGTGGCTGATGGGGAAGAAGCTGGTGAAGCAACATCAGCAGAACCAGGGCACAACCCTGCGAGCGGAGCCCAGGCTTCTTCCAGCCAGTCCCACTGAAATCCTGTCTTGCACCAGATTTGGTTGGTCAAAAGCTCAGCCATCATCTGATGGCTGGCAAGACACCTCCCAGCACTGGTAAAGGGTGATGTTCAGGCTCATTTCCTTTTCTCTCCCTTTCTATACCATAGGAAAGAGCCTGGCGTCACGTCATGCACGTGTATATAACCTGCCTGCCTTTGCCTTCAAGGTAAAGGGAACAGGAGCTGTGTGGGGCTCTTCCATCCCCCAGAAAAACAACAGGTATTTACAACTGTTCACATTACAGGCGCTTCACAGGTGTTTTAATTTGAAGTCTTTAATCTCAGCCTTCAGATCCATTTAATTTGCTGGTGTTTTGATTTGTAGGAACCAACGTAAATGAGATTATCCATCCCCTGGGATAAACTGACAGAGGCAAACACTGAAGAATTGGGCTCTAAAACCTGTTTAATAAGCTCACCTTGCAAAGCCTGCGATGGAGCCAGAGATGAACATCGATGAGCGTGAGCCAGGACTCGGGTCTCCAACACGATGCTCTGTGAGGACCTTTGGGCTGAGGTGTGGAGCCGTTCCCGTGTTCGAGGGCTCACTTCCTCTTTTCGTTCCTTAAGGAGCCCTGAGGGATGGAGGAAACACCTTCACAGCATGTAAAGGGCTCTGAGTGCTGCAGGGGCTGAAGGTTTTCTTTTCTGACCTTAAAAATATGCAAGGGGAGATGGAATAGGTAAGCCTGGGATGCTGGGGAAGAGGGTTGGTTTGGGGAGGGTGGCTGTGAAATTAGGCATGGGAATGCATCGGGGGGCAGGCAGGTTGAAAATGGTCCATGTTTTACTTCTGGAGACAAACAAACAAAGAAACAACAATTTGGAATAGTTTTTCTGTTGGTTTTCTGATGGAAAGGGTTTTTTTTGTGGGGGTGGGGGGAAGTAGACTAGTTCCAGTGTCTCTCACTGTAGAAAAAAGGTCTGAAAGGAGTGATGTCTCTTCCTGTCTTGCATAAGAGACAGATAGAAGATGTCCCAAGGGCCTCTACCTAGAAAGTTTATTTTCAGGGTATGTATTTTTTTAATTCCTGTAAATTAAACAATACATTACGCTACCAACCCTGGGCTATTTATTTGCTATTTTGGGCACTTTCACTAGTGATTTTTATTTTTTTTCCCCCTCTTCATTTCTTTTTTAATCTTTGTGTTTGCATCTTCCTTCTTTTCTTATCTTCCTCCTGCCCCAGAGGCTTACTGCTGCTTTGGCAACACGCTAACGTGTTTAGGAACGATAAGACGTCTAATTAATAGTTTAATTAGTAGTACAAGGTCTTAATAGCTTATTAAAGGAAACACATTCAGAAAATTCTTTTCCTTTGCTCACATCAGCACAATATAATTTACCAGCAGATGATAAACCCGTTCTGAACAGCGTTCAGACGCTCAGTTAGGAAAGTGGTGCCGGCTCTGCGATTTCATGGGGGATTTTTTTGCAGCACTAATGCTATTATTTTGCTGTTGTTGCTTAAAACCAATTTAACAGATGAACAAAAAGCAACTGCAGAGGAGCAATGTCGCTGTGGTGTGGCGGAGCCCGAAAGCGGAATTAAGTAAAACTGCCTTCCCCGCTTCTGCGTATAAACAAGTCCCCAGGGAAGGTAAACTTGCTCTTTAAGAGGCTCGGGCTGAAATGTCAGGTCCTGCTCCAAGCTGGGCAGCTCAGCTGCTCTCAGACTACAATCCTCCCCGCTCCTTCTCCACTAAATATTTGTTAAGATGGATTATTTTGATACGAAAGCATCCTTGGCTGATCAACTGCAGCGGAGTGAGGACCACTTATACAGCCCCCCTGGATCCCTCTTGCTTTTACCAGGGAGAAAGTCAGCGTTAAATCCTGCGCTGCAGGCGGGCGAGCAGAGGGAAATCAAAGTGCTCTGCGCCGCGTCGCTGCAGCTCGGATTCCCCAGGCCGCCGTGTTTTTCCTCTGACCCACACAAAGATTTCTTTCTAAATTTATCACAGCGTTCATCAGCAGTCCCACTTAGTGGCAGATTAGGAGGCTGGGCAGGCAGGGCCCATTCAAATGAGGGCAGGGGAGCCTGAAGAAAAAACACCACGCAAGGGGGATGACGCAGCCAAGCGAGGCGAGGGCAAAGGAGCGAGGCGAGGGGGGCAGGTGCAGCCCCAGCTCGGCTCCCACCAGCCTCTCTGCTCCAGATTATCCGTCCCTTGGAGCCTGGGAAGCTCGCTGCAGTGGGAACGCTGCACTGAGATGGCAGCGCCCCAAACTCCCGGCTGGGTCCAGCGAGGGTTTGCTGGTCGCTGGAGGCCTCGGTGCTGGCGCCGCTGGGGAATTTCCACTGGGTTGCAGAAGGAGCTGCTGGCCTCGGCGTGGGTCACAGAGCCACAGCAGCATTTGGCTGCAGTGGGTGTCTGTGCTGCACTCCTCATGCCCATGAGCATCACATCCCGCCCCCCCACCTCCAATTAATACCTGCATATCCTGGGCTCCTGCCCACCTGGATCCAGCAGCCTTTGCCCCCTTCACTCCCCATGGTGGTAGGGGGTCTGTGGGACCACAGCTGTTATCCTTTTCCCCCCCTGGACTCCCACCCTGATGACACTGACCGGTGTAACCCACCCTGGCACGTTGATCCTTGCAGAGATGAAGCCCTGTACGGGGAGTACGTGCCATGTGTGGAATCACACAGGGAAATTATGCAGTTACAAGGATGGCATAATTGAAAGGATGCTTGACTAGTGCAATTTTCTTATGCGCCTGTCAGCAAATCACTTAATCTGTGCTGTGCCAAGTTTCCCATCCGTTAAATGGGGAATGATTATCCCCCTACTTCCTAAGAGGGAGCGAGAATAATACCCAGTAACGACTGTGGAGGTACTGGAAGGTGTCCACGGAGATGTGCAGTGACACACATGGCAGCTGCAGACCTGGGAGGAACACGCAGCACTTTAAAACCAGCCTTTAGAAATTAATTTCGCCTCCTGCTGCTTATTTATTTTTTATTTATTTTCCTCCCGAAATAGCCCTGTCTCTGTCTCTGCCGTTCCCCGGGTCGGGACATCCCAGCTCCAACGGGAAGGAGGGAAATGCCGGGAAAAGGACCTCGGGGGAGCGGGGCGCACTTCCCTCGCCCCCCAGCCGGCTCCCCCCCCCCCCCCCCCCCACCCCGTTCCCACCCTCCCCTCCTCGGGCACTCGCAGCCTCCTGGGAGTTGTAGTCGGCGCGGGGTGACCTTGGCTCCGCGGCGCTGCGCCGGGCGGGGGCGGCCGCCTCCTGGGCCCGGGAGCCCGGGGGGGGTTGGAGGGGAAGGGGGGGAGAACCACCGCCTCCCCCCGCCCCCGCTCCCGCCCCGCCCCAGCCAATGGCAGCCCCGGCAGCCGCTGCGGGAGCCGGGCCGGGAGCTGCGGGGATGCTGCGCACCAGGCAGGTACCGGGGAGGGGAGGGAGGGGGAGCGGGGCTGCGGGGCCAGCGGGGCCTTGCACATCCCGTTCTATACCCCACGCACATCCCCTGCACATCCCGCGAGCATCCCACGCACATCCCATCCACCGCCCCACTCACATCCTGGTCGCATCCATGCCCACATCCCCCCATCTCGGGCTGCCGCTGCCGTCCTGCCCTCCCCGCGGGGCAGAGGCGGTGGGGACGTGGCGGAGCCCCGCCGGCACCCCCACAACCCCCCTTCCCCCGCAGCCGGGGCCGGGCGCGGAGCGATGGGCAGAAGGGAGCCAGGCTCCGGCAGCATCCCTGGGGCTGGGGAGGGCGCGCCCTGGGCTGAGGGGGTGACCGAGCCCCCCTCTCTCTGCATCCCCGGAGTGATGAGGGTGAAATGACGGTAGCAATAACAACACCGATAATTAAAAAAACCCAAAAAACTAAAGAGAAGCAGCAGCAGCCACCAACTCTGCTCTGCTCCAGCAAAGGCTCCGCACGGGTAAAATCCAGGGCAGCTCTGCCCAGGCTGACTCCTTCCCGGTGGATAAGCTGGAATAAGCATCCTAGGCCAAATGGGAACAAGGTCTGGAATTTAAGGGGGGTCCCTCACTCATTGCTGTTTTAACATCAGGCCACAGGGGCTGAGAGTGGCTGTTTACAGCTTCATGTTCCCCCTGCTTTTATATTTAGGGATAAGAGCTCCTTATAGTGCTGTAACTTCCATGTGATGGATTGTTATGTCCTTCCCCCCCTTTTTTTTTTTCCCTCTCTCAGTAAATATGATGCAGTTTCTGTTTGTAGACTGTTTTAATAGCAAGGTGGCTGAGACAAAGTTTACTCAATAAACTTGCCTTTCCCCTTGAGCAGCTTTAGCTTAGATAAACTGGCTTTAAAGTCCCGGTTTAGCGTGGGACTAGGACTGTTTACCATTCATCATTGTTAGTTAATTGCTATTTGGTTAAATATTTAGCTTGGATTAAGTTCTTTTATGCTCTTTTCTTTAAAAAATAACAAATAAAGGTGTGTTTAGCAGTGTGGTAAAAGGCTTTCTAGGCAGCTTCTTAAAGATATGCTGCAGTAGGGAAGCTCCAGAAAGTTACTTTCTGTATTTTGCATTTAAGTTGCACCATGTTGTTCTGTGCAACTAGCCAAGCTAAAGCAGCACCGACATCCCCCTGTTTTGGGGAGTGACCACAGAGTTCTCATTGGCTTTACCGGTTTCGTTCCTTAGTCTGGAAAGAAAAAATAAAGGCAAAAAAAAAGCAGTTTGCATTGTTTAAATCTATGAAATCCAGCTCACAGCCTGCAAATCGGCCGTGCTCAAGGTTGGACAGTGCAAAGGAAGGTCAGGTTTGGAAAAGGCAGTGACAGCACCCCTGCTTTCTGCCCCATCCACCCCGTTTGGTGAGCAGTGAGGATGAGGATTGGAGTTCTGGGGTTAAGTCTCAAGGTGGCTCTTTGCTTTCAAGTACCAGGGTTCCTCTCCCTGCGAATGGCTCCAGAGACCTGGGAACATCCTGGCTGCCTGCGCAGAGCCCAGCAGCCGATGGGAGCTCATCCCAAGACAGTGCAGTGTCAGCTGAGCAGGTGGATCAGGTGAGGACACGAATTGGGAAGGAAAGCCAGGGAGACAGGGAGCTGAGCAGAAAGCCCCCCAGCAAGCAGCAGCATCCCTGCAGAGTCTGCTTCTGCAGGGTCACTGCCCGCTGTGGAGGTCTGTGTTTCCTAGGCCCTTGGTACAACGCTGTGCTCTCCCATGTTCCGTGGCAGCGACCTGGCCCTTCCATGGGCACGGGGTAATTCTGGAACTTTAATATTGAAGAAGCCAAACTCTGTGTCGCTCCATCAGAGGAGTTAGCAGGACAGGTAACAGAGCATTGAAAGGTTCTGGAGGATGGAGTTCCCATGGGGATGGAAAGTTGGGTGGCTATTTTCCCCCCATGCTGTTAGAAGACAGCAGGTCCTTCTTAAACTTGTGTGGTCTTGATAACATGATTTCTTTGTGATGGTGCAAAGTTGTAAGGCAGCTGCACGTTGGTTTTAGTGGTTTCTATCACTGCCATTCCCTCCAGTCACTGAATTCCTAAATCTCCAGCATGGAAGCTCACTGATACGTGAACCACGGGGGAGTAGCTCCCTTCCCATGCCGGTTACCTGAGCATGATCGCCCCATCTTGTGGTCACTGTGAAATGGATTTACAGAAGAAAGGACTTGTTTGTAGTGCTGTAGGAATTACATTAGTGTTCTGGAAAACAAATACCTGTCTCAAAAGGATGAATTCATGTTTGTGTTACAATCCTATTGCTATCCTACCTGGGTCCACTTTCATGTGGTGGCCCTTTCATGGCACAGCGGTCAGCCAGACGTTTCCATAAAGCCCTGACAGAAGGCGTAATGTAGGCTTTGCACTCCTTAAAAATTGCACAGTTTTCCGTGCTGGCTGCATTGGGCTGGGGAATAAGTAAGAGCTGTGGTTAGATCCAGTATAAAACTTGTCCCTGGCGTGTTTCTCTGGCATCCTGCAGTTCTACAGTGCCCTGTGATTGCAGACCGTCACGCTGCCTGCTCGGTACAGTTTGTCACTTAAATGGAACGATGCAAATATGAGAATTAGCCCTGCCCTGCTCAGACTGGGCAAATCCATCACACCAGGAGCCTGCCTTTCACCACAGCGGGTCAGGAGCACCCCGGGAAGGTCCGTACAGGCAGCTGCACTCCCGGCTCTGTGTGAACTTCTGAGCAGCACCACATCCATCACTTGAATTCGTCATGGTTTGGGGTTTTGTGGGGTTTGGTTTCTTTTTTTATACCTGTGTCTTTGAACCTACAAATTCCGAATTCAGCCAGTTCATTTCTTCCCCAGCCGCTGCACACCACGAGATCCTTTACTCCTCGCTGTTTCGCCACGGATGCGCCTCACTGGTTTTGTATCATCTCCAAACGCTGCCAGCTCACCACATACTCATTTTCCAGAACATTTGCAAACACATTGAATGCTCAGGAAGCTCCCAGCATCCTGGCCTGTGTATTTATGTACATTTGAGCACTGAACATCTCAGTCTCCACCTGCACCCAAAGTTCAGTGCAGGCAGAGGATCGTCCTTCTGAGGCAGCCCTCATCCTGGACAACCTCATTTTAACCTCACCGTTTTGAGGCAGGATTGGCTTTATATAACCCAGATTTCATCCCCGGGGTGGCCGGTTTGGTGTCGAGGCTGTGCGGGACTAAACGCTGAGCTGGGGCATCAGGGACTCTTCTGCCAGAGACCTTGTACGTGTTTCATCTTTAGCTGGTGAAGAAACACTCCACCTCCAGCAAAGGAGCCACAGATCTCCGGAATGACAGTACAGGAAGGGAAATGGTAACGAGAGAGGCTGAAAGGAGAAGCCCCAGGATGCTGCAGCTCCCAGGAGGCAGCCCTGATGAAAGAGCGTGTGTCAGAGGGAAGGCTGAGATTTGGGTCTCATCGTTCTTGTCTCACTGATGTGCCCATCTGACGGCTGTATTTCCACCTGCCATAGCCAGTCTGCTTCCCTGTGTTGCCCTCGAGCACTCCCCTCACCCAAAAGATGACCGAAATGGGGTACCTGAAGCGCCAGAAGACACCTCCTTGCACAGGTTCCCCCTGCACGGACTCCTTTATTCCAGCGAACATCCCCACCCTGCCATGGATGTGCCTCTTCAAGAGCTGACCATCCCGCAGCTGTCTTTGCACGGGGAGGCAGAATTACCACCACCATCTCGCTGGTTTTGTTCCTTGCTCACACACACTGGTCCCTGTGCTGGTCCCTGACAGTCCACAGCCTGTCCCTGGGTGCCCATCGCATCTCCTGGGCAAGAGTCTTCACATCTGGATGGTTCTGGATGGCTCGTTTACACCAGCCTTTACCTTTCTATGCAGTTCTTTGCCTCAGAGATGAGACTAACCCCTTCACAGTACTCCTTCACGATACTGACCTGAGTGTGGAAAACATGTCTGTGTGTTTACAGAGGAAAATAGACGTGTTTTCTGTCCTCCCTGTGTGAGGTGAAAGGCACTGGAACTAAAGCCTTGGTGCCTCTGTGCAACCAGGAGCATCATAGCTGCTGTGCAGGACTGCCACCTCAGCAGCCCCCGACTGCTTAGAAATGACTTTTCTTCTAATATCACTGCTAAGTTAGAATCCATTCAATAATAATTTAAAAACCCCATGTCTTTTTCATTATTTAAGATATATGCAGCTCTTCCCCTTACCTTGGTGGTAAAGGCTTTACAAGAGTCTCACTGGCTCTCTCTGACTTTGATTTACCTCCTCACCTTCTCCGTGCTGATAATTTCCTGTACCAGCAATGGCTTGGAGAAGCTTTCTAATGCTTTAGGTTTCAGAAAATTTGAAGGCCTGCGTCTACCAGCTCTTCTGATCAGGTGGATGGACAGGACGTCCCAAGGAGTGGCAACTGTGAAACCCCACAGAATAGTTGATGACTGGGGCATTTGGAACTGTAAAGTCAGAAGACAGTTTGGGTCCAAAGGGGCATTTAAAGATCATCCACTCCAAGCCCTGGAGTTGTTCTTACCTTTCAAGGTACCGGCCATCCTCCCTCTCCATATGAGAAATTCCTACACAGGCAGAGGGTCGGCATCAGCAACGTCCTTCCTCTTGGATACAGTTCAACTCAGCGCTGTTGTATGGAAAACAATTCTGTACAAAGGGGCAGGGAAGGGGGTCCTGGCCGTGTGACATGCTCGGTGGGAGCCTGAGCCCAGCTGGGACTGCACTCTCTCTTTTTAAGTGCTGTCAGTGGGGATGCTCGTCTCTCCTGGAGCTGGCGTGTGCCTTTGTGCCCCATCCACCCCGAACTACCTTCCTCCCGTTGCCAAGGAGCCGAGAGCCGGGACTGAGCCTGAACTGCTCTGGCATTCCCGCTCTCCTTCTGCCTTCTCCCACCTCCCACTCGGCCTCTGCCACAACTGCACTAGGACCGGTGATCCTGCCCCCGCCGCCTCGCTCTCAGGGTATTTATTTGGGGCTGTGCACGTGGACAGTGCCAGCGGTGGGACTGTAGCTTCGGCTGTGACACGCAAGGTGTTACTACCACAGGGTGACAGGCACCTCTGCAAGATAACTGGGGTTGTCATGGTTACAGATGGAAAATAGGGCTACGGGTTAACTCAGGCCAGTGTCGCATGAAGCTCAGCATCCCACACTGTTTGGTGCACACCTAGGGATGGGGAAGGCCGGACTGGTGGCCACCATAAATCCCCAAGTCCCACCCACCCCACTCCCCCCCAGCTCGTAGGTTAAACTTCCCAAAACTTTCTGAAGAGGAATCAGTGTGTCCAGTCAGCCTCAGGGATGAAACTGGGGTCAGGAGCCCATCTCAGCCCTGTCTTAATTATTGGTGTGCCCCAAATTTTAAGGCTTTAGGTAAGCTCTGGTTTCTCTGAGCTCTGACACTGAATATTTAAGAGGAATCCTCAGGGTTGGGCTCTACATCACATCCAGGCAGCGGCTGCAGCTTGGAGGCAAAGCAAAGGTGGACCAGCCAGTGATGCAGCACTCCTGAGCATCCCTGGACCACGATCATCCTCAGGACTTGGTGAAAACCTCCCAGGAAAACAAAGGGACAAAGGATGCCTGGGGTTAAAAATAAAAAGAGATGAAAAAAGGGAAAAAAATACAAGAGGAATGAAAAGTGCCTGTGTGGGGACGGATCTACAGAGCAAATGCTTGTGGCCAGTGCAGTCAATAGGCAAATAAATGGGGTTGAACTGTTGATCTCTTCAGTCTGCTGTTCAAAATAGATATTTTTTAAAAGTCTTTAAAAGTTTTTACCTTCACCACAATGTATTTATTGCTTTGGGTTAGGGTTTTTTTTGGCGGGGGATGGGGGGAGGAATAGTATCAGAATCTGGCTTCAAACCAGTTCTCAGTGCCAGCCCTTCCAGCAGGCTGAGGGTTAATCCCCAGCTTTTTAGTTCCCCTTTAAAGGAGTGAAGCGATGTCGGGGCTCTGGAGGAGCCGGTTTCTGTGTCGTCTGGGGTTTGGGTTTGTTGGGTTTGGTTTTTTTTTTTTATTTCCAAAAAGGAAAATAGTTGGCAGGAACATGAGCAAAGCCCAAAGTATTTTCATCTGTTTTGTTTTGCAATGTTTAATGTTTTGTTTTCTACTTTCTGAATTATACAAAGGAATCACTCAAAATAAAGGTCTCCCACTCTGGAAAGGGAAGGAAAAAAACCTACAGTAGGACTAAAAGTGACTAATCAAAATTGGCCAACTTAGAAAAAAAAAACCCTCCCAAAACGCCTTGAAAAATGACAATATCTATTTTCTTCTTAGGCAAAAAAAAAAAAAAAAATTAATTCACCCTCTAATTGAGATTTGTTTGCAAAATAATTCCAGGCTGGGAAGAGTAATCAACGTGTGCATAAAAATATTTGTTGAGATTATTTTTGTTGATGCTAGCTTGGATTTTAGAAATTAGTAGTGAGTTTTTTAAAAGTGATTATTGCTACATAGGTACAAAATACCTGCCCTGCCTTTGAAACTGACAGGTACCCTGGTTACATGGAAGGCTACAGAGACCTGACCAAAAAGACATGATTTAAAACCAAATATATGTAAAATCTTGGCAGTTTGAGGAGACAAACAGCTGGGAAAGGAGTCTCTTCCTGCTCCCTCTTTTTTTACAAGCAGTTTTTAAAAGATAATAGCTTATAATTACTTATTTTTAGAAGCGTCTAGAAGGCTCAGCTGAGACCCAGAGGCCAGCATGGCTCAGTGCTGCACAAGCAAAGCCAGTTTATCCCCGGCCAGAATGATTTACAATCCCAGTTCCAAGGCTGAGGTGAGAGAGGCAGAGATAAACCTCAGCCAGCACCTGCCAGTGCTGGACCCCCGAATGCCACGGGCAGTGATGGGGTGGGTTGGTTCAGCTGAGCTGCTCCCCGATACCCAGCTCTGGAAGGGATCATTTTGGGAATAAAAATTTTTTTAAAAGGCATTTCAGGATTTTTTTCTTTCTTTTTTCTTTTTCTTTTTTCTTTTTTCTTTTTTTCTCTTTTTTTTTTTCTTATCTTTTTTTTTTCCTCTTTTTTGTTTTTTATTTTCTTTTTTTTCTTTTTTCCAGATAAGACCAAATAATGTGCAGCATGGAGTTGGGAATGCTCAGGGAGTGTCTTGGCAGCCGCTGCTTAACGAGGAGCCGCAGGCAGCTCGGCGCTCGCTCTGTGTGTGTCTGGCAGCTCCCGGGCACTCGTGGGTGCTGTGCAGGGAAGGGGGGGTGGGAGTGGGGACCGGAGCGATTCCTATGAATCACAGCACATTTCCCAATCTCTCTGCTTATAAAAGCAGGCACTCCAGGCTGGCAGACACATGCGTTTGGTGCCCTCGCAGCCATCGGTGTTTCTAAGGCACGGGCTGAGCATCTCTGTGCACATGCAGCAGCATCACCGTTCAGTCGGTGCCTCTGTAAAGCAGTGGGCTAGGGGAGGAGGAGGTCTGCCTTCAGACACAGTCTGCTGGAGGCACAGAAATGCTCTGGAAGCTGCCTAGGGATGGCCAAACATTTTTTCCCCCTTGTTTATTCATCTCCCAGTTGGAAAATATTGCTTTGTCATACTAAGGTCCATCAAACTTTTAATGGGAGGGTTTTTTTCCTCGTACGCAGGGTGTAACCACAGGGAGCTGGGAGGTGCCGGCACACTGACAACGGGGCTCTGCCAAAAGCCCTGCTAGGAACACGGCCGGGATACGGGAGAGCGGAGCTGCGAGACTCCCTTCCACGCAGAGGAAAGCGGGGATGCGCGGGAGAATGTCGGTCAGGCCAGGTGAGCACCCACCAGCCCAGGGGTACCGGCCACTCTAGAGTGCGTCTTGCTCATTTAATTAAAACCAGACAGAGCCAACCCCAAGCTCTGGATCGGCATCTCAGTGCAGAGGGCGAATGGAACCCAAAAACTGTAAAATTCAATCTTTTCTGAGGAGCTGTAAGTAAAAATGCTCCTTGCTGAAGCAACAGCCCCCCTCAAAACCAATGAGGCATTTTCTGGGCAGATATTTATGGCAGGTTTGGGCATTTTCTGGGCAGAACCCTCTTCCCAATGCTCCTTCCCTGTGAGAGCTGCTCAGCAGGGCCATAAGCATCAGCGTTCCCAGGGGTTTCTGTCGCTTGGCTGGTGATGTGCACAGCCTGAGGTCCATCCCGAGCAGGGAGGATGGATTACCTAGTGATTGCTGCTACAGGAATGGAGAGAAAAAGAAAAAAATAAAAGTTAACTCCTGGTTTCTGATAAAACAAACCGAAGCTGTTACATTTTCCAGTTCAATATTTAAATTGGGAATTAATATACATCCTTTAGGGTGGGAAAACAGTTGTTTCCCATAGTTTTGTTGGCTTTACAGGAGAAATAAACTGCTGTAGTTTGGAAAGCAGAGGCTAAAATATGTTTATTTCACACTAAATATTTTGTAATTCTGCCTGTGATTTGATAGTAAGGCAGCTGTGTGAGTGTGGTCCTGGAGGAACTAAAGCAGGGATCTCTGGCTGCTCCAACGGGATGCGATGTGCTGCTTCGCTCCTGGGTTCAACCACACTGGGCAGCCCCGGCACAGCACTGAGCTGCCGGCAGATCAGGGAACCGGTGGGAAGGTTTTCCAGTGGCTTAGGCTGGTTTTGTTAATTGGGGAGAGCAGATTTCCGGGGCCAGGCGCTGAGTTAAGCCTGGAGCTGGGCAGCCGAAGGCCGGCGAGGTGGGACGCTGCCATTGCTGCCGTCACTCCTCCCGTCACTCCCGTCATTCCCGCCGGAGGACGGCGTGTTCCCGGGGGTTACGCAACGACGGGCAGCGTGTGCCCCCCGTCCCCTCTCCTGCCTCACCGAGCCCCCTCTCCCCTCCTCTCCATTCACAGCCTCTGCATCCCCGCGTGAAACGGGAAACCTTGAAAAAGCAGAAGCATGGCTGTAATTAGGATTAATCTATTTTTAGCGAGCTGTCTGGTGCCCTGTCCGTGCTCCAGCTGGGATGTTTAATTCTATCCAGCTCCAACTCTTCCCACAGTGGCACCCAGGATTGATACAAATTTATTTTTTTCTTTCTTAACCCTTGAATTCGTTGGGGTTTTTGCTTCTGTTCCAGTTGGGGATGGTAGTGTTGACACAAAAACCCCCTTTCATCCCCTCCCCTTGCCCGTGTACAATAGCTGGGACATCCAGCACTGCAGTAACACAAAGGTTGTGGTACTGAAAAGAAAAAAGAAAGAAAGAAAGAAAGAAAGAAGTTGTACAACTTTTACTATCATTATTATTCATTTCTCTGTGTGCTTTGGAAACCTAGTCATGGATCAGGAATGTGTTGTACCCTGGGCTGCGCAAACAGCACAGAAGGAGAATCGCCTCCTCCAAGCTCTCCTGGGCAAAGCTCTGCTGTGACCACCCCCCCCCACCCTCCCCTGTGCCACCATTCGCTAAAGAGCATCAGGCCAAGGAGTTAAAGGCATCGATGAACCCCCAGCTGGTCATTTACTGATCCCACACGCAAACATCACGCGTTCAACCTCTTTACAACGTGTTTGTAGAGGGAGCTTCAAGCAGTTAGTAGGAAAACACCGTGAACACACAGTTGGCGCGAGATCACTGGACTCCCCCGTCCCGCTGCCCCCCTCCTCTGCCCCCCTGGGTGATGTTTTTTGCAAATATTTGCTTTTGCAAATATTCCTGTCGTGAGAGCAGCTGGAGAGCCAGGCACCAGGATGGGGGTGGGGAAAGGGGGGCAACAGCCCCGGAGCCTCTGTAGGGGCAGGGAGGAGTATGGGGCACCAGCTCTGTTTGAAGTGTCCCTTTGCAGCGGCCGTGCTCTGTGATGCAGGGGAGCGAAAGTGTGAGGGAAGATGCTCTGCTTAGAAAAGACCAGGAAAAAGCAGGAAAAAATCAGATTCCTCAGCAAAATGCTGGTTTCTCCCAGGAAATTCCACAATCGGGCCAAGGGGGATATGCTGCTTTCCAAGTAGGGGCCAGGTGGCTTTGCCTCTGCCCCCACCTGCATGTGTGTGCGTGTCCGTCCCCGCGTATTTCGGTGACTCACGACGCTTCAAAGTGCTGAGCGTGGAGAAGGGCTATTTCTGTGCTTCCCCTGCAATCCCTGCTACCTCCGACTGCGCTGTCAGTGCACCTCAGCCGTGCTCTGCACCCCCGCCGGCTCTATTCTTAGCAGCTAATAGCTGAAATAATTACTTTTGTCTCAGCGCTGTTGGCTCGATAGATTTGGAAGGGAGCAAAACCTGCAGCTCGGCTGCCCCCGCTCCCACTCCCACCGTGGGCAGAGCGGCCGGGGGTCCCCAGGAGCCGCCACACCAACCTTGGGGCAGTGTTTCCATCCTGGTGCCGAGCAGGAACGCTGCGAGCTGGCGGAGTGAGCGGAGCTGTCGGCTGAGGATGCTCAGACCCGGCTTCGGCAGAGCCTCCACCGAGCTTTGAGGCAGTTTGTATGGCAACGCGGCGGCACCTCTTTGAAAAGGATCCCTGCTCTTCCAGCTGGGATTTTCTGAGACTTCCCAGGGTACATTCCAGGACTCCAGCATTTCAAAGGGAGGGCCAGGCTTTCACCTGCCGGTTTCCATTTCAGTGCCTGCGTTACTGCGTGGGCTAGGTTTGGGCGAAGGATGCAAGCAGTGCATGCAAATGTGCCTACCCGATGCCAACACATCCCCGACGGCTCTTGGGAATGGACTCACCCCTCTGGATTTGCAGTCTTCTGATCTCAGCACCGGCTCTGCCATCTGATTCCCTCAAACCACCCCCCCAGAGAGGACTAGGAACAAGCAGAGCCAGTTGTGCCCACCCAAGCAGGCACACAGGATCGAGTTTAAAACTGGTTCCAAAAGGGATTTTAATTGTTCTCTATAAACCTTCCTGCTCTTCCTCCTGTTTGGGACCCCCCGTGATCATGCTGGACTGGCACAGAACTGGAAGTGTTGGCCATTCCTCTGGCATCCATATGAAAACAATAAACCTTTGGGGATGACCACCCCTCCCAAACCTTGTTGTACCTTTTCCACTGCTGCACAGTGGAACAAAACCTGATGTGTGGTATCCGTGTAGAATATTCCTTCAGGGACTTTGGGACACCTGGTGGCAACAAATACTCCGATTTTAGAGCTGGGAGTCTCTGGTTCCGTGGAAATCTGCCCATCTCAGGGCTGCCAGGATCACACTGCAGGATTGTGAAGTGTCTCTTGCTGGCCACGCATGCCTGAAAATAGAAGGAAAAACTTTGAAGTCTTATTTCTGCTTTCCTTTGGAAAAAACCCACCCCGAAAGAAAGTATCTCCCAGAAATAATCCCCTATCAATTTCCTCTAAAAGCCACGCTGTTCCGGCAGCTTCTGTTGCAGATGATGGATAAGTCTCACTAATTGATTGGGGGCCTTCTGTGCAATAGGAATGAGTATAATTAAGCAAGAGGCACAACTTGAGTAAAATCTGGGTGCAAGGAACTCCTGAATTTCCCTATCAGCGCTGACCCTGATTCTGCACACAATGTGGGCCAAATTCTTTAACCTTTATTTAATTCAGCCTGTACGTTAAACAAGCAAACACTCAAAACTTGCTGGTTTCCCTAACGACTGACGTTATTATGTGTTCATGGGCAATGCAGACAACTGTGGCTACAGCAGAGTTAAAGAAGTTGGCTGGTTGTTTTTTTGAGGATGATTTTCTATCACGACATTCAGATTAAAAGGCTAATTTAAAAACTAAACCTGGTGAGGGTTAGGGTTAGGAAAGTGTTACAGCTGCATTACGGCTCTGGCTGGTGTTCCTCATGGGAAGCTGGTTGGGAATTCTGTGCTGAAATAGATTTTTCTTGGGAAAAAAACCCCAGGATTTTGCTGAGTTTCTTGAGTACTTTGTGAGGGAGAGGTCGCTTTGACAAATTTCCCATACTGAGAACAAGCTACGTTAGGTCTGTGTTTGAAAACACAGGCTGGCTTCGGGCTTTAAAACAACTTTCAGGTCTTTAGGTGCCACCTGAAGAACACTGTGCCGAGTGGTTACTCAGTTTTAACATTCCCTCTGTCCATCCCTGCCGGATCCTTCGCTCCTCCTGCTCTCCACCTACCGCTACTGGGGGGTGATGTGCTGAGACGTCATTTACCCGGGTGCTGAGGTCGGGGGGTTAGGGATTTGCAGCTGCACGGACGCGCCGCATCGCGGGTAGGAATTTGTTTGGCACAGCCGAGGCCTCTGGATTATTTGATCTCAGGCTTTTGGTTAAACAGGAACATGCCCTGATTTAACAGCCGCAGCTTCCTGCAGTGGGAGGAAGGTGTGGCCGATGGCATTTA
This sequence comes from Porphyrio hochstetteri, assembly GCA_020800305.1. Classification (NCBI taxonomy): domain Eukaryota; kingdom Metazoa; phylum Chordata; class Aves; order Gruiformes; family Rallidae; genus Porphyrio; species Porphyrio hochstetteri. The sequence continues at coordinate 6,167,021 of CM036930.1, read as the reverse complement.
AACCGAAAACCTGAGCCAGGACTTTGCCAGCGGGACGCTGGAAGTGCAGGTGGTACCTGAGGGGTTGGTTCCTCGTTAAGAAGACCAAGGACCTTTCCTGGGGGGGGTGGCCAAGGTTGGTTTAGCACCCACAGCACCAATAATGATGTGCCTGAGGGCTGGATTTTTGGAAGGGTGGGCTTGGTGTGTTGTCGCTGTTACGGTCACTGTCACATGCTAGCAGAAACCGCATGGGAATGCCTGAGAACCAAGGATGCACCTTTACATACAGCTGGGCTTACAAGCAGTGGCAAGCACACACTTCATCCACTCCCTGACCTTTCCTGATGCTGAGGAAATCAGAATTGTAGGGGTTGGAAGGGACCTCGAGAGACCATCAGGTCCAGCCCCCCTGCCAAAGCAGGTTCCCTAGGACATGGAAATCTCTGACTGACAGCTGTTGTGGTGATGACTGGAGCTCAGTCCTCCCTCCTGAAGAAATGTCCCAGCACCCAGCCTGAACCCATGGGGTGTAAGCCGTGGGGTCCTGGTGCATGGTCTGGTGCTACCAACACGTTTTTTTTTCCCTTTTAATGAGCACTGTGAGCACCCGTGGCATGGCTGCAGCTGGCGTGCAGTCACCCCTGGCTTTGGAAGGGACACTGTCCCTCGGAGACTCACACCACCATCACACAGGGAGACTGGGCAGGCTGCCTCCCACCATGGCCGTGGACTATTTCCATGTACCAAGCTTGCTTCCTAGCTCGGGGCTTTGCTCCTTGCAGCCAGTTCTTACAAAAACGGAGTGGTGCCTCCTGCTTTTAGACAGAGTTTGGAGCGGAGGGGGGAAAAAAGCCAACAAAACCACCCCCCACCCCAAACAAAACGCACACACAGGCTCCACTTAAACCAACAGAGCATCCCAGGTTCCTACTGTGGAATTGCAGCCGCTCTTCCCTTCCTGCAGCTCACAGAAAATGCCAAAGCCTGCCCAACATTTAACTGACTCAACTGCGTGAGAAGACGCCTTTATTCTTTTTTTTTTTTTGGGCCTCATTATTCAGTTCTGAGGCCGAAGTGTTCCTTTCCACCATGGCTTCTTAGTCGTAGGGCTGAGCATCTCCCAGCCCAGTGTGGCTTTGAGCCTTCTTGGAAGCCTGAGTAAAAACCTAAATACTTAGTCAGGTAAAGGCAGAAATATTCCCAGGCCAGTGATTCTCAAATGAAAGTAAACCATAACATAATCTGCTGTCTTTCCCCTGAAAGCAACCAAAAGATACAATTCCAAATAAATTAAAGTTCCGTTTTACTTTCTTAATATACCACAGGACTGATAAAGCTGCAGGGAGCTAAAAGCACTGGTCATCAGTCCCATTTCTGGGGCTCTGAGGCCTTTATCGTGCTCTAGTGCTGTTCACGATGCTGGTCAGAGCTTCACTGGGTCTTGTGGGTCCAGTGAGATGGTCCCAGTCTCGTCTGCGTGGTGCCAGCGGCTTGTATGTTGGCCCCATGTCAGTGGGGAAAATGGGGAGTGGGGAAAATGGGGAGTGGGGAAAATCCGCTCCGGCCCTGCACGGTGGTGGAGCTCCTGAGATAACTCAGGGGTAACTGAAACCAGCACAGGCGGCTTAGCGTCACGTAAAACACTGGCCTACTTTAACGAGCATTGCTGCTGGGTGACTCATTTAAGTAGCCGGAGCGCTCTTATGATTTTACCTTCGTTAACTGAAGTAGTTAATGCTGGCAGCTTCGGCCACAAAGCCTGGATGTGAGGCTTGGAGCTCCGTGGGCTGGATTGCCTAAGAAACCACGTCTTGCGGCCTTCGCTTGCTCCAGCACTACTTCTTTTGGTCACGTGGAGGTTTGGTTTCCCCTTGCATCAGCTACAGCAGAGCTTCCACATTTTTTTCATGCTGGTTCCTGTTGGATTCACGGGGGCTATCCCTGTGTGTGTCCCCCCCACCCCCCTCGCGGTGCCGGTGCTGCTCCCCTACCTCAGAGCTAATTTTTTTCCCCTTTTTTTATTTTTCTTTAAAAAATTTTGGGTAGAATGGTATCCGAGAAACCGGGAGCTCACAATCCCTCCCGTTGGTGTCTGTGTGTAACAGGTGTCATTCTCAGTGTAGTACAGACAAATCCCAAAATAGCACAGGCTCTTCAGACTGCTGCAAAGAGGAAAAAGAGTGGTTACTTTAGCTTGGGTTGTAGTGAAAAACCCCAAGCTCGCAGCCAGCTCTGGAGTCTGGAATTAAGATGGCAGGGGTGGCTGTGCAGCAGGGATCTCTCCCTCAGGTTGGTGGTTTTCTGACGGGATGCTGGCTGGGTCACTCGCTTTCTTGTGTGTGAAGTGCCGTGCACTGTGCCGGCTTCCCTTGGATTCCCGGCTCCCAGATCTACCACTGATCCTCCTCTTCCTCCTCCTTGTTTCCCAGTGTTGAGGCAGCTGCTTCTCCTGCCTGGTGCTGGCTGAGGGCACTGGGGTCACTGTGGGGCTGGGGGGTCAGGGGGAACAGAGGTGAGGGGGGTCTGTTAGTCTGCAGAACGTGCCTTGCCCAGCAACGCAGTGCCGAAATAGAGCTGCCCACGGCCTTGCTCTGACAGAGGCTGTTGCATTCTGGTGACCCCGGGAACGCAGTTATCAGCCCACTCCCAGCACCCGGAATCAGTGCAATAACACTTATTAATACAGCTGAGATTAAGAGGAGCCCGCAGCTTTCCAGCATGGCCAATGTCCCTTTCACACTGTGCGGCTGCCCAGCAGCAGAGGCCTACCCAGTGCCACAGCCATGGCCGGCACCCAGGGGTCTCACAGCAGAGGCCTACTCAGCGCAAGGGCCGTGGCCGGCACCTGGGGGTCCCACAGCAGCCTCATGCCGTTAGGCCCAGATCAGCCATGTTCCTTGAGGGCAGCAGGTCCTTCCAAGCCACCTCGTGCTTGGGGGTAGCTGCCCGCTGAACGTCTGCAAGGCATAGGCCTGAAATACCTTATTTTAGGAAGTCGAGGAGCGGTGCCTGTCACCCAAACAGTTAATCAGAAAGCACGAACCCTTGACTGGAACGCGTGTGTGTGTGTGTGTGTGTGTGTGTGTGTGCGCCCGCGCGTGTGTTTTTGTTTTTTAGAGCCAAGAAGATTTGCTTTGGGGTTTTTTAAAGCAGAAACCACCACAAAGTTGGCTGTGGTTTCGGCTGCGCTCAAGATTTGTGTTTGCTGACTACCAAGCCTAAAAGAGTTAAATCCAGTAAGCATGACTCAGAAGCAGAGAAGGAGATGCGGGGCTGGGTGCCTAGGAGGAAGCACAGGAACGGAGGTGAGGAACAGAATAACTACCAAAAAAAGGTGCAGAGTCCAGTAGCGACGTTCCCCCCCGGTTTGCCTGGCCCTGGCACCGCTGGCACGGGCTCCCTGGAAAGCTGCAGTTCCGCTCTTATAACACAGGGAGCAGGCTGGAGAATTTAGAGCTGCGTCACAGAGCTCAGCGAGAGAGTGAGAGAGAGCAAGCTCCGTCGATAGGTCTACCAGCAACAGCCCTGCTGCAGCAAGAGGGGAGAGAGGCAGCAAGAGAGGCAGAGAGGGCTCCAGAACGAGAAGTGTCCCCAAGACCAGGGACTGGGCTCCTGCCACCATCCTGCGTCGGTTAAAGATCGCGTTCGGGCTCGGTTGGCGTAGGAGGCTTCGCCCATTGACGATGCTGGAGACCCGGCGCACTTAATCCCATGGGGAGGGAGAGTGGGCAGACACCGAAAGGGTTAACGGAAAGGAAATTTCTGGAACCTTCTATTCTGCGGCGCTACACAGCGAGCAGAGGGCTGAGGACTGCGCAGATGGTGCACGGGCAGAGCTCTTCGGTCCGGTTCGTCTTTCCCACGTACGTACCCTTTAATCAGGATGGGGCTTGAGCTGCATCTACGTATTTTAATTATTTGCAGGGCGTCCCTTTCCCCCCGGCGTCCCTGAGTCCGGATCCCAAAGCGGCGGTGTTGTTATTTTGGCTGGGTATGATTGCTCTGTTCTGCGTCAGAGCTGTTTTCTCAATGGAACGACGGCACAGGTTGTACTAATGTCACTCCTGCCGGCATTGCTGTGCTGCAGAGGAGGGTAGCAGGCGCGGGGGAGAGATGACAACTTTGCAAAGACTGCTGTTTGCAGGTTTTGTTTGGGCTTTTTATCCTCCCCCCCCCCACCCCCCTTTCCTCCTCCTTCCCCCCGTCTCTCGGAAGGCTGGCGTGTCGGCGAGGGCTGGGTGGAGGGGTTAACAGGCGCTCTGCATTTCAGAGCTCAGAGGTTTGTCACTGCGTAGTTCGGAAAGTGGCAACCGGTGACGCAGTGATCATTGCAGGGCATGTCGGCCAGTTTTTAAAAGCACTGGGGACAGGTAGACGGTGCCTTCCAGACGCTTCCACGCCAGCTGAAAGGGGTTAAGGATGAGTCGAGACGGGAAGCTAGCATTTAGGGATTAAATGTCATCATTTTGGCGTTGGAAAGTTGTTTACCTTGCTCTCTCCGTGTCTCCATGCTGGCAGCCGTCCAGCTCACATGTGATAGTCTTCCCTGTACTGCTGCATCATTAACTAAGTGGCAGAGCCGGCTCCCCATTGGCCGGGGAGGGCTCTCGGCCCAAAGGAGCCATCCGATTGGCGGAGGAGGTGATGGCAGGTGAAAAGCCTTCCCGGATTGGTCGGGGACTGGGTGTCAAATCTCAACGTTGATTTCACTTGCTTCAAAGTACCGGCAGCGCTCAGCCCGCTCCCTGCCTGGTGCCTGCCCGCTCCCTGCCCACTGCCCACCCGGTGCCTGCCTGGTCCCCATGGGCAGGGCCAGCAGCAGTTAGTCCCAGACCTGGCACCCCTGGGTGCCCCGCGCGGGTGATGCGGAGGTTTCGTTTTACCCGTGCAGTTGCGATGATGACGTGTCAAGAGCTGCAAACAACGGGGAAGGGGAAAGTATTTGGGCTTGGGGGCTTCTCTCCTGGCTTGCTTTGCTCCTTCTCCCTTGTCAGTGGCAGGACCGTGAAGTGCTTGGGGTGGGGAGCGCGCTGGGAAGTTCTGTCGCCGGGAATAATTAAAGTGGAAAAGGGCTCACCGCCAAGCTTGGCTTTTGTTTGCCTGAGTCTGAGCTCACCACAGGCTTGGGAAAGTCAGGGAGAGCTGAAGATGGTCCTAAGTGACGGGTCTGTAAAGGTCTGCAAAAGAAAGAAGAGCATTAGAAAGCAGGGATGGAAGGATTGGGAAGGGCTGGGTGAGGGTGTATGGGAGACCGAAGGCGCAGAGCAGCTCCAGAGAAAGGATGAGGAGACGAAGAGGAGAACGCTTTTCTCTCTTAACCATTACTATACTATTTTTTCACCTCTCTTCTTTAAGTGACCAGCAATGAAGATGGCAGCTCTGCCTGGAAGTGCTGAGGACACAACCAGCTTTGAGCTTGGTCCTTCTGGCCGAGGAAGTCTCCTGATTATGCAGTGGAGTGGTAACTTTGCTTTCTCATACAGCAGGGAACATCACTGCCTAGCCTTTCATCAGATCAAGGCTGAAACAAGTTTAAGGATAGGGTGGCATCAGCATTTAATCTGTATTACTCACTCGCTGACATCTCGAGCGTCAGGTCCGGTTGTTTAGCAACAACCGCTGGTTTCAGAACCGGCTCGAACATACCGCATCCACCATCTCCAGCAGTAGCCTATCCTCCGAACGGCAGTCTGAGAGAGAGGGGGAGAGAGAGAGAGAGGGGCTGTATTTACACACAGACACCTACCCAGACCGAATTTTGGTTGTTTGGTCCCAAAGGCCGTCCGCACTGCGGTTTTCTCCCCGACTCCATTCCGTTGCGCAGTACCATAGACGGGAGGATGCCATTTCGCACGGCAGTGCGGTGGTAGGAGCAGGGAGGGGAGAAGAAAACAGACAGTAGGTGCCACTCCCCACCTTTTTTTTTTTGCTTTCCCATCTCCACCTTTCTTGCCTCCCCTCCTTTTCTGCCAGATTCCATAGGGAATTTGAGACTCTTACTGCAGTCGTCACAACCCCTCCTGACTCACTGAGCCTTCGCTGGCTGTAGCTGGCTCCCTTGGAGCATCCTTGCCTCCTGCAGCGCCAGTTCTGCAGAGCAGGGGAACAACAGGAATAGCAGCGACGACGGTGGTCCCTGCAGCAAGACGGACAGGCATAAACACACACACATGTAGGAACAGTACTGGGCAGCCATGGAGGTAATTCTGGACAGGCAGGAGCTAGGCTAAGGAACGCTGCTCGGTTGCATGGAAGACGGGTGGGCTGCGTTTGCTACCGAGCGGTCTGTATGGACAACCCTGCATGGTGTTCCCCATCGCAGTTGTGGGGCAGAGGATCTTACTAATTCGCAAAGCTAGTGCTGCTAAATGGCATTTCTCAGTCCTTTGGCAGGAGGTGCAGCCTGTGCACTTGCTCAGGCATACATGTACTTTTGGAGTATCAGTGTGCAGCATAGGGATGGCAGCATTTGACTCTGTTCCTTTCTCTACCACCTTTTAGCCACAGCGATCGTTTAATTGTGACCAAATGCAGGGAGGGGAAGGAGACAGAGCTAAAAGAGGAGTTATTTCAATGTTAAACTTCGGCTGTAAATCTCATTACTCAGGAACTGAGGTTAATATCGGCAGGTAAATCTGTGGGACTGGCAAGAAACAAGGCGAGGAAGGGGCCAGGGCTATTTCTGTCGGACGGCAGCGATCCTGCGCTCAGGGACAGTGGTGTTGCTGTAGGTTGGCTGTACATGGCTAACTGTTCCATCATGGTTCCCCGTGTTTTGCCGCGAGAGCACTTGGGAAAGCTGGGATCTCTTCCTCCCTCTGACACCTGTGTGTGTGTGACCCTGTGTAAGCTGATTCATTTCCCTGTATTCTGGTTCCCCTCCTTTGCAAAGCCGGGCTCGTGGCAGCGCTCAGCCTCAGTGCGGCATTGTGACGCAGCGTTCATTACTGCGTTGGGTCTGTTGGCAAAACACAGGCAGTTTTCTGGGGAGCTCTGCCTGTCCAGGGGCCACAGAATTTGGTAAAGGGAGTTAAGGATTGCAAATGCTCACAACATAGATTTAAAAGCATTACCATCGTGGTCCCCTCTGGTATGGAAGGCAGGCTCTCTGACTGGCGAGACAGCCATGATCTCTTCCTGCTCTTGTTTTGCCGATGGTCATGTTACATCTGTGACGCAGTCCGATTTTGCTGTTGGTTCCTGTCTGTGCTTTACGGAGTTGAGCTGATGAGGGCACAAGCTTGAATATGGTTAGAAACATTAATTTAATATCGATGCTAAAGGTGGTAACCATACCTGACACGACAGGGGCATCGGCATCCACCTCTTTTGCCACCCACAAACGGCGAAGGAATTGGAACGAACACGACAGCACCCCTAGCCATTTTGTTGCTCGCAGAGAAGACTCTGAGCCTGCAGCGCTGCTGCTGCTGCTGTTAATTTCCATGTCATACAAATACAGCGTTGGGCTCTGTGTCAGGAGCTTTACTGATGCTGTGAGAAGCTTAACATCTACAAGCAAATGTTTTTCTTTTCTTCTTGGGGAAAATTCGTTAAAATATCCAAATGCCAAGGATTCTCCCCTCGCTCCTCTTACAAATCACTTCCAGACCCAGCCAGACAATTCTCTGCTGCCATGTATTTTTTTCTAAAACTTGTTCACGGTGGTTTCTTACAGTTTGATACAGGTGTGGCTGGGCAGAGGGAAGGGTAGGATTTAAGTCGGTTAAGTATCTGTATCACTGATGCTAATGGGCAGAGCTGCAGGCAAGAGATACAAGTCACCCCTGTACTCTCCATATCTGTATATAGACAGTCCCGAGCCCAGGCTGCAAGGTGCCCCTGTTAGGAACAAGAAGGGAATACTCTGCCCTGTTCTCACCCAGGCAGAAGTTTGGGGGTTAAAGGCAGCGGTAGAAACGGCCACTGTGGGAATCTCACAAGATGGTTTCAGGAGCACTGAGAGATGCCAGTGCCGTTTGTACTGGCACGGCTCCGGGAGAGGTATCGGGAGCTGCCTGCTGCAAGGCTGTTCCCCCAACTTGCCATCAGCACCCAGTTGGGTCAGGAAAGCCCCACTCCCTATTTCTTGTGAGTGTGGCAGTGCTTGAGCCCTGAAACCCAGAGGTGAGGCTTGAAAACTACTGCTACTGCAGTAGTGAGCCGAGTCCCAGAGTGAGATACTAGGAATTCTGCATCTCAGAAGCGTTTAAAAATCCCCATATATCAGTTGTTCCTTGAGCTAGCTACAAAAATGTTGTGCTAGCTCCCTCACCCGCTTTTCCCCCAGGATTTCCTCTGGACTGCTGGGAATCAGGAGTGGCAAGTATTTAAGGACGAGGCATCAACTTACACTGGGATCCAGAGGAAAAAAAAACCCCAAGTGTCTGCATATATTTGCATTTCTGTTCTGTAATCTCTAGCGGGTGGACTCCGCAGGCTGCTCTGAGTTCCGCAGTGTCTGTCAAGCTGGTGGTGTCTCTCACGAGCTTTCAGTTTTGGGGACATCAGCCCAATAAGCTTGTCACCTCCCAGGTTTCCACATTTTTCTCTGGTGGTCCCATTTGTCCACACCACTGGTATTTTCAGTTGGCTTAGGGCTGGCTCTAGACTTCTCAGCGTCATAGGCAGCCATGGAGTGGTTAATGCCCCGAGGATCCTGAGCAAGAGAACTTATTTTGCCCACACCTGTGCCATAACAAAGTTCAATCTGGGGGTGTGTTACCTGGCTCTGTTTGAGCACAGAGGCTCACAGGAGCCAGCACAGGCCAAGCATGGACACGAGTGGGTCCGTCCTGCCAGCCTGCCTACCTGGCTTGCTAACCTACCTCCCCAAGCCTCCAGCCCTGGGCAGTGTCTGCCCTGGCTGAGCTTAGAGCCAGCCTTAGCCTTCAGTGTCATTATTCCCTAGTTTTCAAAGGGAAAGAACCTGGCTGCTAATCCTGATGCCAGTGACGACTCTTCGCCTACAGGGAGGCATATGTGATAGCTTGTCTGCTAAAAACTGAGCCAACACAGTGTGATTCAGACCTTAAGCTTTCCAAGGAAGAGAGCTATTTCTGAGTTAAGCACATCACTTCAGCTCCCCACACAAACACTCTCTATCCAGTGGAAATGGTGGCCCTCAGCAGCCACCAGTTTTGTGCCTGGATATACAGCTCAAATGCTTCTCACTGACCACGGCTCTCAAACATATAGTGACATTTCAGTGACAGACGGGGAGATGGAAATCCTGGGAGCAGGTACAAAACAAACCACTCGTGCTCAGGGGACTCAGCCAGGAGTTTGGGCAATGCTGTTCTCCAGCTTTTCTGCCAGGCCCATCGTGGTGAGACACGGCAGGTACCGAAGGCACGCTTCCCATGTCTGGTTTAAGGGCAGGTTATACTTCAGAGAACATCTGGCAGTATTTGCTTCCTTGTGCTCTTCACTGGCACAGGACATTCTTTTGTCTCTTGAACGCCACAACTTCCCTTGACATTACCTAGTGGGAACAGCAGCGCTGGGGGAATACGTGTTCCTGAGCCGACTACACAAATCACAACAGTAACCACCCTGTGACTGCTTTGAAGACCTGCAATCAATACTTTATATTCTAAGGTGATACTTAGGTACAGAAAATTACTTTTCTGGTTTTAGTGGTGGGTAATTTATTATTTTTTTAAAGTGTAGTTAGTTTGGCAGTGTGCTGTGCAGCCGAGCTGTGCATGGCTAAATGGGATGAGTTTCCAGTGCTGTGCTTTCCTACCGCTCTTCCATGATCTGGGTCATGTTAAGTGTGATGCTTTTTTTCCCCTGTGTAGGTTTGCCCAGTTTCACCTCATTGTTCCTCGTGAAATCTGAAATCCTCAGTAGGATTCAGTGGTTCAGTAGTTCCTGCACCCTCCAAACAGGCCGTGGTTCTGCCTAGGAACTCTCAGGAATGCAAAGGTGGAAGGAAATGGTCTGACTCCAGGCAAGTGAAAGCAATTTCAGATGAGCACAAGGGAAAGAGAAGATCAAAAGCTACAGCCCTAGTATCTAGCACTCCTGGAATGGTTACCATGCTAAAACTGCTCCCTTTGGTTCAGAATAGCTCTGGGGCAGGCAACAGCAAATAACTGTTAGATTAAGCTTAACCATTCCCAAAAAAAGTTGTGAGATTTAAACCAACCCACAGGCCTTGTGAATAAATCCTTGTGACTTCAGTGATGTTGCACTGTTACGAACTATCTGCAAGTTTCTAAAAACCAAAATCTCTGTAAATGGCAAATTAAAGCCTCCTGCAAATGTTTTAGCCCAATTTCTTAGACCCAAACACCGTAGTGAATGTGGCTCAGTAGAGCAGAACCATGAGCTGAAGGGTGGTATGGCCCATCACATCACTGTGCCTGGGTCAACGCTAGCGCTGAACTACCTTGCCCTCAAAATGAGGGTCCTGAGCCACTAATACCCACTTGCCGGTGCTGACTGCCAGAGTGTGGCTCAGCCTTGTTTAGGAGAACCCTGGTTGGCACCAAACCCATGCTGGGAACGAGCCTTATCAAACTGTCCCAACACAGCAAGCGTTATCCCCTCAGTAACGTGCCTTCAGTGCCACCACGCTAAGAGAAAGAGCCGAGATGCAGCTCTCAGACCCCATCACAAGGCAGATTTCAGCCATCGCAGCCACCACCGATCCCCTGGCCTGCCCTAAATTATCTGGAAATGCTGCTTCTCCCTATGTTAAATGAAAACAGAAAGCTGGCTTCCCCCTCACCCCTGAACCATCTTAAGAAATGGGTTAGAATGACAGGCAGCGCCTTGACGGTTCAGCACAGCCAGGCCAGAGCAAGGGAGCGCTCTGACTGATTACCCTTAACAGGAATCGAAATTAGTGACTCAAATGGTAAGTGGGCCCAACTGCCCCGTTACTCAAACTGAGCTAACTGGGACAAAAGGCTCTATGGGCTTCGACCCACAGCATGGTACAGCCCGCTGTTCAGCCTGCCTTGGGGTTTTTTGGGACACACACTCGTAGCACAGGGGTTGCAGATCGAGAGTGCTTGGCTTTACCTTTACTATAAATACAGCAGGACTAAAGGAATAGTCAGTGTTCACTCAAACACCCAATCTGGAGTTTTCATTCTAGTCCTGATCAAGAAAAAAACCCATCTCTATCATGCTTTAAACTCCCAGGGAAGCGCACGTTTTGCTGCCTATAACAGCAGTGGGATCTCTGAGCCATCTCCTAGTCCCCAGCACCGACTCCACCGAGCAAGGCAGCATCCACCCTCCCTTTACTCAGCCGAGGTCAGCGCTGCCGCCGACACAGAACGCGTCACACACCAACGCCTGGCTCAGGCTGCAAGTTAGGGCACATTTGTCCGTATCTGACCTACGCAACCCCACACAGTAACAGAACTGCACAACAAACAGATGCAGTTACATGCTCCCCCCGGGCTGAGGAAGCTTTTTTTGAAACCTTAGAAGTTCACTCATTTCAATTCCTCTTACAGGTCATCACTTGCACTGTCACACCCCTCTGTCCCGCACCTGGCCCTGGGCTGACTCATTCCTGCACTGAGAGGATGATGCATCAAGCTCACATTTTCTGCATGTAAAACAGGAATCTTTTCTCCAGGGGAGGCCAGAGTCTGATGAACCATGAGCTTCACTCCGTGATTTGAAAATGGAGGGAAAAAATGCTATGATGCACACAGGGTCAGGCAGAGATCAGCTTTGCTTACTGTGGAAGCCCCAGAAGTGCCTGCCTTCGTAAGCTGTAGGCTGTGAAAAAGCAGGTCTGTGCCATCCAGGCTTGCCTTGCTCCTGCAGACTAGATTAAAGGTCTTGGGCTAGGGAGGAAGTTCCCTTTCATGGGGGAGGCAGGGATTTCTTCCCTTTCTGCCTTTGTCTCTCACATAGAATGTATAAAGCAGTGTGAAGCTTTGACATTTTCCTCTGATAGAAGCTACAGGACAGAACTGCTACTAAAACGTGTCTGAAAAAGCAGGAAACACTCTGAATGATAATACTGTACTTTTTTCCCTACTATTATTTATCAAACACTTTGGCAAAGCCAACTAGAGCTGATAGTAGTCGCTTGTCCCCACGGACACACGTGTCCGTATGTACATGCTTAACACACCCAGCAACTGCTTGAGACAGGCACTGGGTTGGTTTCTGCATGTCATAGCCCCTCTCCCCACAGCCTGCCCAAGCACGCTGTTAGGTCTGGACCAGAAGAGCACACCCTCTCACAGCTAGGTCCTTTGTAAACTGGTGTACCTGCAGTTTGGGAGGAAGGACTGACACCTTCTGGCTGCTGGGAGGGACAGGGAGCTTGTTAGGGCGTAGGGCAATCTTCAGTTAGCCTGGAGGAAGGGCAGCAGCACCTTCATTATGCTGAGGTGAAAGCTGGTTTTTATCAGACTATAAATAATGAAGGAGCCGTTGGTCTTCAACTGCTGCGTGGTGTTTGTGGGAGGGTCAGTCTCCTTTGAGAGGGGAGGCATGCAGTTCAGACTCTGGCCATCTCATACCTCTAGAGAAGCTCCCCACAAACGTAGGTGACATTTCCACCAACTATTCTTATTAATAAAGATTTCTTTTTACTGTTCATGCACGTGCCTCACGCTGAGACAAGAGAAAACCAAAGCAGCTCCTGCTTTGAGCCCGTTTCTGGAAGATGCTGCTGTGGTACTTTCTGTGCCACAACTGACCCCTTGTCAGCAGTAACTCTTGGCCCAGCTTTTTCCAGTAGTAAATCTTCATGCTGATAATACAGGGTGCCTCATACATAACTGTGCCAACAAGACTGACACTGGGGAGGGGAACCTGCTTTCCACTTGTCTTTCACCCTGTTGCCCCAGTTAATGGATTTAGAAACTACAGTAAATATCTAGACACTGTAATCTAGTACAGCTCTTTCCTCTTCCTCCACCCCCACTTTCTTGCTCTTTTTCTCCACGCTTTTCCTCTCCTGTCTGTGTGGTATGCACTAGGATGTAGGCACCGAAGCAAATCTTGGATCTGGTTACAAAACTAACGTAAAGAATTGCCAAAAAGTCATGTCATGGATCAATGAAACTCCCAACTGCACTTCTGCTGCACTCTATTCCATTTTACATCAGCTTCTGCATCAGCACAGGTTAGATACGGGGGCCAGGGTTTGACAGTGCCTGAATTATGCATGTACATAGTCACTCACAGACTTCCATCTATTCCTGCTGTACTGAGACAAGTCACTGTGGGTTAACTACCACAGCTGTGCTGCACCACAGCACAGCTCAGACCTATTCCACCTCCAGGAGCTGTCAGCCACTCATTTTCACACACTCGGCTCCCTCAGCAGCTTTCACTGAGCCACTCACAGTTAGATTTGGAAATGCCCCCTTTTCAGAAGGTTTCACTCTGACCCACACTCAGAGTAGCTCCATGCAATGTTTTTTTCACTGTCCCTGCAGAATTTAAACGTCGCCTCTCAAAACCCTGCACAGCCTGGCTTTTGAAGAGCATGCTGGTCCCCAGGCTGTGTGATGCAGGAGGCAGGGGAAGGGCCATCATGATGTCATGACAACTCCTTTCCCAGTCACAAGTACCTGACCCATCCTGCCCTCTCAGATGATGCTGAAACCAGTAAGCAATGGCAAGTCAGAACCCTCTCTACCTTGGACAGAATGAGTTTTATAGTTCTGTCACCAGTGGCATGAAAAAAAGTGTTCCTATACAACACAAACTCCCCCCCACCAGTTCCATACTCTGCACCCCAGAGAAGTCAGACCTTTTCCACTACTTGCTGGTTAAAAGCTTCAATATATTCCACCTGGCTATGAAAGGAAATTACAGTCCCTGCCAGGGCAGTGGGTTTGTCCATCACATTGTTTCATTGCTCCTGTATCAGCCTCAACTATTCATGAAATGCCAAAACAAAAAGTGTTAGTAACATAACTGCCTTGAAGTTCACTGTATTGCTTTCTAATACAATTAAATAAACTAATTTTTCTCTAGGTACGGTGGAGATGAAGGATTTTCTCTCTCAGCCTGCAGCCATGCACGAGATGTGTCTTCCTCTGGAAGCTGGTTTCACATGGTGGCTTAGATTTTCCCACTTTGTATCTAGCACCATTTGAAATCAGTGTTCTAGGAGCAAGAATTACAGCGTGGGAAGAGATCAAGCAGCTGCTAACTTGACCAATGGCCTCTACTCCTTAAACCAGCACTTTTTCCAATAGTTATTTTTTTTTTTGCCAGCCATCCACTTTGTAACATCATCTGATTCTAGACACTTATACAACCACTGTATACACCCTCTCAAGCTAGGGCGGCCACAGAACAGCTTCCTTCCAATGTATTGCTACTTAATAAACAATGGATACTGAGTTAAAGTTGTCCAGAGTAAAGTGATCCGAAAGTTGCATGAAAACCAACGTAGTACATAGTGTATCCTGACAGGCAGAGTACCTTTACTATGCAATCACTAGGAAGGTTTAATTTACTAACTTAGAGTAAATGTATTTCCACTCTGTGCTTGGGGACTCTAAGCCACAGAATTACCATTCTGTAGCTCCCAGAGACTTGCTTTGCAAACACAGAAATTCCCTCCAACAATTTGATCTCAGCAGCTAAAGACAGAAGTGCCTTCAGCAATCATGATGATGTCACACTGGTGCACACACAACCCGCTCCCTTTTCTAGCGTTCTTTTTAAAGTTTCTTGCTGGTAACATCTAGTACTGTTCCAACAGACTTCTCACCCTTGCCTCCAAAGCACTGACCTGAAGGTAAAATATTTTTTGCTTGACCTCACTGTTGTCAGACCCGTTCCTGCACACAGGACGATGCTCGCTGTGCGGATGGAGCACTTGGTCAGACCACTGAGTAGTCGTCTCTAAAGAACGTGTAGCTGGCACCTGCAAGAGGATTCTTCTCTGAGCCAGGAAAATGTCTCTTACACAGGCTGACCGATTTCTCTTGGTGTTCAGAGTCTCAGTTTTTGTCTAGCACCATTTGAAATCGGTTATGATGTAGGGGGAAAAGCAACAGTAATGGAAAACTTCATTCCCCCGCCCCCCAATGTCCTTACAAACACCCACCATCAGAAGCAGGCTCTGGCTTCACAAACACATGGGGTACCCCATGTTCTGCTGACCTGAAGCCACAGCTACAGGCCGAACATCCTGCACTAAAGGAGGACAGTCAGCAGCACATTCAACTAGGAGGGGTGCTTAAAGAGAAAGCCAAGCATCTGCTCCAACACCTAACTAAGATTCTTCAACTCACACCAGCCAGGGCCCAGGTGTGAGCGCACAGCAGCCACCCAACCTGCTGACCAGCTATTTCCATGTGCTATGTGTTTGCCTTAACCTGTTCTTTACTCAGATTATTATTTTTTTTTCTTTTTAAATAAAATTGTGTGCTACTTGGTATCGGGCTTTGTCTCAGGTAGACAGGTTACATGTTTCCCTGCCAGACAATACCCAATTGCTGCAAGTCTCTTCATTTCAGTCCCCAGCTTCATTTTCACACACACACACACACAACCCCCTCCCTCCCAAACCACACTTAAAATCAGTGTAAATGCTGGCATCTAAGTGTAAAACACCACAAAGCCTACCAACCACTGACACTCCACACACTTTAAACACAGCAATGCTGTTACCCCACTGCAAAAACAGCACTTGTTTATCCAGCAGACAGCCAGCACCTCTGTATTACACATAGCCTCTCAGCACAAAGTTCACAGGTTTGTGACTTTCATCTGTTCCAGATTCCAAAGTGAAATAATTCCTGTGGGACTGAGCT
The DNA here is from genome assembly GCA_020800305.1 of Porphyrio hochstetteri. NCBI lineage: Eukaryota > Metazoa > Chordata > Aves > Gruiformes > Rallidae > Porphyrio > Porphyrio hochstetteri. Next base: position 6,151,275 of record CM036930.1, on the reverse strand, counting down.
TTAGAAAGAGGGTGCAGAATTTGTGACAGTTAGGACAAATTATTTGTAGCATTTAAGTCAAGTTGCCTGGCAGCTGCCTGTCCCATCAATGCTCACGGCAATCCCAAAACTTCATAGATCACAAAGCTGTGTGGTCTTTGTGTTGTCATCCCTTGTGGTCCACACCAACCAATTCAGAGCATCACAACTACAAATTTTAAGAACCATCCCAAAAGACACAATAGTTACCTTTCTATCTCACCCTCTGAAAGGCTTCACAGTAAATTCTGAGTGTGAACCTCATACAATTAAAACCAGTCACTTTTTACTTGCCTAGGCTGTGTTCCCTAAGGATTACATCTGTCACACTGTGGGCTTTGCTCTTGGTGTTACATCAGAGCAACCACGTAATAATCCAGCCTCTTCTCCATCCAGTTTTTACCAAGGGTTTCAAGGAAGAGACAACTAAGGAGGTTCTGGGAAATTGGCTGCACTTCCAAAAAGAAAACCAAAAGGCTATTGAGACTGCTCAGCAAAATTAAAACTCATTCTCTACACTACAATTAAGTAATTCTGTGCAGAAACTTCCATCTCAACATTCACCACCTAATGCAAGTTTGGTACATGAAAAATCACCTTGAGAATAATGGGAAAAGAGCTGCTTACCATAGGACGAAGGAAAGAAACACTTACAGCTAAATAATTTAACATTTTTATTTAGAATGTTACAAGTCATCTTTAGACTTTACATCTGGAAAAAACACTGTAAAAATACGTCCATTTTGTACAGGTACTTCACTTAATGCTAAAGTGCATTTCAGCATATTTTAAAACATTGAAGATACCATACATAATCAAGCTAACTAGGAAATAATACACTCAATTCCCAGTATATTACCTAGTTTGATAATTGTTTGTAAACACTATGATATCAGCTAGGCATTGAATAGCAAATAATTCTGTGTAGTCCAAACTCCTTTTTAATAACCAGAGACTATTATGAACTCTGACAATACAACTGCTGGGATTTTCCCACAAAGCCCTATAAAGCCTGAAATAGTTCAATGTTATTCAAGCAGCCTGTTCAGAGCCATGGAGAACAGTGCCAACCTACCCCAATAACAAAGCAAGAGGAGTTTCAAAGCTGCCTCGGCCATCGAAGTGAGGCAATTTGTGTTTTTTCTGGGAGAACTGGCTCTTGTAAGCTGCCTGCACGTTGATAGCAAACTCAAGAGATTCACAAACCCAAGACCTGTCCTAATTAGGCTTTTGGTTTTAATAAGGAATTAGAAATAGCAAGTATGCATTTAAAGTAAGAGCTATCAATGCAAGACTGAGTCTCGATTCATGGCAAACGCTGTGATGGGAGCTCCTGGAGTCAGTCTTAAATAAAACACTTCATGAAACAAACAGCTACCTAAAGAGAGACCACAGCTACCACTGCTGCCAGCACACCCATTCCTTCCCTCCTGCAACTGAGCTGCTTTGGTCTTCCTTTAACATGAAAAGAAGAGTCAGACAGGGAAACACTTCTGTTTCTCAACAGATATCTGATGCTAAATGCAGTACTGCAGAGCTGGATTTAGCATCACAGTCTGTATCGAGATTTCAAATACTATATGTGGAATACACGATTTCAAGTGAAAAGCAAGGAAGCTAGATCCAGACAGTGCCCTGTCTATCCTGAAAAGCAACAAAATTACCTTAGAAACTGACATCAAGGCTCCAGAAAAATCAAGCACCCTAAGGAACTTATACTGTGCTGAGGGGAGAGACCACCATTGAGTCCTCAGCAGTCCCTTTAATTGGGGCCCTTCTATCAGGAAGCCAACAGTCTTTCTGGGACTACATCAAAGAGTGAGAAATATATATGGTTTGGGTTTTTCTTTACCCTTCTTCACAACAATAGAAAAAGCTATAAAACTCTGATTTAAAGGCACATTTTAATTAGATACAAAGAAACCAACTTTGGCAAACAAAGAGGTAGTGTATATAAGGTCAAGCTGTGATAGCCTCAAAAAGACATAGCCTTAAATGGCACCAATCTCTTAAGGAAATTAATAATACAACATTTCAGATACAAAAAGACAATATTATCATTTATACTGCCTCAAGTGTGAAAAATGAACAAGAAGCACGTTTGAATGTCAGCAAGCAGAACGAACAGTGGATAGTCCTCTGCAAGAAAAGAGGGAGCACTGCAGGCAGCAGCAGCTGGTACTGTGACAGTGACAGGTCCAGTACTCCCGCCGACACAGACTCTCTTGCATGCTACAGGTATGTGCCTTCAAGACCATTTCACATACACAGAACAGACAACATCATGGGCCCATGAAGAAAAGCAGATATGTATCATCTGTTTACCCTACTAATGATCTCCTACTACAGTTCAGCAGTATAAGACATAGTACAAGATACTCATCTACAAAGACTCAGTGCAAGTGCAATCGTTTTCCATCTCTGATAATTACTTTCAGCTGCTAATTCCCTCCCACCCTCCTGCAAAGGTCATTCATGCTTTACAGATCTTATATTCGGCAGTACCTGGAGTGCTGTCACGTTTCCTACAAACAAAAAAACAAGTCAAATCAGAGATTTTACATTTAAATAGTTTTTACATTTATTCTGAAAGCACATCCTTAGTTTTGTCATTAAGTCAACAGGTAAAGCCATGAAGCTAAATCATTATTTGTCCTCTTCTTACTAAGCAACTGCTAGACTGAGGAGATTTTGGCTTCATTTCATCCACTAGTCTGCTACAAATGACCCCAGAACAGAAGAGCGTTTGATCCAATGGGATCATTTCAAGTGATAGATAGGCCATGCCCCAGTATTATCAAACACTCAAAACAGAACAATTTGGAGCCTACATCAGGAACATCTTGTATAAATGTTTAGTACATATTTTGTAACCAGAAGCTGAATATTAGGTTGTGATAATTTTGATTTTGTAGTCTGCTAAGAGCAGATTTACAATACTTAAGCACGTGAGGATTAAAATTCATAACTACATCCATATATATATATATATATTCTCAAGTTCTTGAATAACTCCTGTTTTGCTCTGCAAAAAGCCCCAGCAAAAACAACAAACAAAAAGCCATACCAGACTTCTGGACTATTACTCTAGGTCTCTAAGGAGCTCTAGATACCGTAAGAAAAACAAGGGTTACTAGTATGTGCACACCAGACAATTATTTTTTCTTATCACTGTCACATGCAAAAGGCAAGATGGAAATAAGAACTTTCGATTGTTTTTTTTTTCCTTCTCTCCAACAATAAGGCAAATTAATCCCATCTCAATTAGAAACTGTGATATTCCTTAATTCACACATTATTTTGAAAGAATCTCCAAGCTTAGTTTTCATGTATCCCATCACAAACTTGTAAAAAGTACTGAAAAGTCCCTCATCTTTTAACAGTGAATAAGATCAAGACTATGCATTTGAAAAGATCTTTACATTAGAGTAAAAGCTACGATGTTTCAACTGTTACCTTCTCAGAACTTGTGCAGTGGAGAAAGGCCACACAAAAGAAGATACTAGTTTACAAAAGGATTTGATGTAATGGCAAAATGCTGACAAGGAATAGTCAAATTAAACTGTTCTGTCTTAAATGGGTCCTGTTGTAACAAGGTTGGAAGAACTAGGTTTTTGAAAGAGCTGATTTGACCCCGCAGCTGTGCAGAGCCAATCGTACCTATCATCAAATGCATGACTACAGGACTTTGAATTTGAAAAATAAATCACCTTTTCATTTAAAAAAAGAGTTTGAAAAGACAACCTTGTTTGCATCTTAATTTACTTTTCTCCTAGAAAGCTGAAAACACAGAAATTGGTAATTCCGAGCCACCTGTATTCTGGTTTCCTCTGAAGGGATGCACACTACTGTTGTAACTCCAGTGTCCATGCAATGCAGCATAGGTGATTTCAATCTCCCAGTTTTCTAATTATAGGGAATTATACTATTAGCTAACAAGAGTGAAATACCACTGGAACCCACTTCCCATCCCTGGAACAGGTGCAAACATTCTGCTGAGTACGCATGGAGAGACAACCCAAAGCTAGGATCCGTGATACAGAACCACTGGAAGCTGCTATTCCCAACACTGAATGGCTGCTCGTTAAGGAACACATCCCACTTTCCCCAAATGAATCAATGGTTATTATAGTCTTTCCTTTAGGAAACAGGATCTAGCTGGCTAGATCCTACACTTCTGAAGCTCCCAGTAAAGCATCATAAAGAGACACACTTCAGCTTCATTGCAAAAGTCCAAATTAAGTGGAAAGTGTATACCTTTTAAAGATCAATTAATTCATTCGTGCAGTTTCTTCCATCTCAGCTGGTACATTAGTTTTAAAACACTTATTTCCTTGCAACTCTCATCAACTGTATATGAGCTGAACAGCAGAAGGGGAAAAAGGTCTAATTGAATGTCCTATAAAACTGGCAGATTAATCACACAAGAGAGAGAGGACAAGGAAAGATCTTGGCTGTAATTTGAAGACTACAACCCAGCAAGTATGAGGCACTGGAAGCACAACAGTTCACGAAGGCTCAGCTACATCAGGAATCCAGAAAACTAAATAGGGAGATCTAGGCCTTATAAAAGGAGATTAAAGCAGGGTTTTCAGACAAGGAAGAGGTTTAATAGATGCTTACAGCGAGGAAGCTTAAGGAAAGCATTGGGCGCTGGGAGACTTTCCATGTTGCAAAATTTTCAGGGATATAACACCCTCTAATTTTTGAGATGCTTTCTACACCCTGAGAAGCGCCTCCAGAGATGAAGGCAGAAAGCACTGGCCTAATACTATGAGCTCCCCTGTACTCTTACTCGGACCATCCAGACTGCAGATTATCCAAGTCACGGATGAAACACAGTTACTCCAAAGCACTAAATCACTTAGCAGCACAGAGCTACACAGACACCCTGCTTACAGGGCCAGCCTGGCCCTTGTAACGCTACTGTATGGCCTACACCGAAGATACTAGGACTAAAACTTTGCTGATAGAAGGGTTCTGTCAAGTAGTAGTGTGTGCTTCCTTGCAAATGCAAGCCACAGGAATATTTCCTCTGGTTTGCTTTATTTATACCACCCCCTCCTTTGGCTGCACACACCACAGATAAATCCCAACAGATTTTGATGAAGGGTAAGTCAGTTTTGACAAGATGCTGCTCATAACATTCTACGTGTACCACCTCACCTGCTCTGAGTTTTCAGTATTTTGTGCACTACAAACTCTTTCTCCAACAAAACAGGATTTTTTTCAAGATGATAAAATAACACATCACTGCAAGAAGCAGTGTGCAGAGGCATTTAAATCTCCTGCCACCCCTCCATGAAAAAGCATACACAACAAGCAGCTGTTTTGAAGATAAGGTTCAAAAGGCCCTATGTGTCTCATTAAAGTATTAGCTAAGTTGTAGGGTTCCTCTGTGTTTACAGTTGATTTTGCAAGTCTCTAACACAGGGATCTCTATCATCACTGCCACAGGAAGATAAAAAGTTACATGGATACACACATTAAACATTCTAGGAGCAAAGCTGGCTATTGCTTTTTCAAACAGCACAGGAGCACCAGTTTAGGTCAAGGATTTACTTTCATGTTTTCCTTGTAACTAAGCCTGTAGTATTTCATTCAAGGTGCTTCTGGTCCAAAACACAAATTGGTTGCCCAGTTTCCCCCACTAACATTAGTACACCTCGTGTAGAGAAGCAGCAGCTCCTTGGTTCACCACCAAGGATTCCAAGTTCATATAATCCACTCTGGCTCTTAAAATCTGAGACCAAAAACTGAGACCTAGCAATGCCAGAGGGAACCCAAGCAATAAAATAACACAAGTCCATGCAAACCAATACTGCCACTGGTTTTAAAAGGTAAACTGACATGTTTTAGAGCAGGTGTGAGAAGTACTTTCCTTGGCAAATAAAACTATGCTAAACACAAGCTTAAAAACACAAATCTTCCTCCTTGACTTTAGAGCAAGTGTTAATTAGCAGCTTATCTGAATAGCAGATACCAAAATGTAGTTAAATATATTGTTAGGCACTTCAGCTTCTCACGAGTTGCTGCGATAAGCTCACATATCAGGCATGTGAAAAAGAAAGGGCAGATGAAGCTCCAGGAACTCACAGGGGCATTAGCTCTGCTTTTGCTCAGTCACTTGTGAATGTGCAGTAATAATAAAAAGTAGGCTTACTCACCCATTTTGTGACTTCTTGTAGTACCAAGTGATTCCTCCCAAGATGGCCAAAACTGCAACTAACGTAGACCCTTTAAGAAGAATGAAGAAAAAACACTCAGAGTGATAAAGACCAGCTCTCACTCTCAAAAACAGCCTCAAACTTTTAGCAGAAATAGCACTGTCTTCACCCCCAGTCCTATGCAACCCCCACCCTCCAAAAAGCCCCAAACCTTAAAATTTTCATGGCTTATTTCACAAATGTGTCTCCAGTGTTTTACTCAAGGCTCTTCAAGACAGTGACTACTGTTCTTGAGCTGAACTAAGATGGCAAAGTCCTGGCTCAGTATTAACAGGTATGTTAACATCCTAAACATTGCTTTTTACAACAAGTTTGTAAGAAAGAGATAGGCTTACAAACTAGGGTAACAAATGCAAGGCCAGGCTGATCACTTGCACAGTATTTTAGTCACACTTCCAGCAAACCCAGGCTCTGAAGAGTTTATAAAAGTGACTTAGTTGTGGAAGTCTGCCTTTGGAATCCGATACCTCAGACATAAAAAAAAAAAAAAATACACATTTTACATGAAATTGATCTATCAGTGCTAAGTAACCTGAACTTTTCTTGAACCCTGCAGATTTAGGAGCAGATAAGAATTTTCAAAATAACCAAAACTCCAAAATCACATTATATTACTGCAGTCATAGGTGATGACCAGTACCAATCCACATAAAAAACAGAATCCACATCCTATCTTGTTCATGTTTTGTATGATACTTACCACCGATACTGGCTTTGGTAGTAGTACCTAAAAATAAGAGTAAATTAGGATCACAAGAGGAACACACGTGCTTCTTATCCGACATTATTTCAAATAAATCAAGCACTTCTGTTGACACAATCCCTGCAGCAGGATAGTTTATATCATTCATTATTTATAATATTCCTATTTTTAAGTGGATCTTACCTAAATCTATTTTCTTATGTTCAAACAAAAAAAAGGAAGTTTGCATTAAACGATTTTCCTGAACACAAAAGAATCTCCCCAAGAAAAGCTTCTGTTACATGTACTGTCGTTCAAGTGGAAATTCTTGCAGCTCATACTTACTTAATTGGCACGTTGGCACTCCAGGATACCACTGGTTTTCTCCCACATACTGGATCTCAGCTTCACCATGTAATTTGTAGCCTGTGTTACATTCAATCCTAATAAAATCCCCGAGAGAATATGAAGGTTTTTGTCCCTCAATTACTTGACCGTGACTTATGTGTGGGGTGAGACCAGAAGTTGGTTTAGACTCACCTGGAAAGAGGGAGAGGGGAAGAAAAGGAGATAAAAGTCCAAGAACAGAGCTGGTATATGAAACATTCAAGAAGTTGCCAACAAGAATTCCCTACATTTGTCTAACTATCAGAAGCTCAATCCATCCTTAAGACATTTTATATCCAAAGGCTTCCTGCTTCCTAGAGCTGCAGGTACTTCTGCCGATACTAATTAGGACATTCATAGAAATGCACGTCTCAGCTTCATTAGGACAAGCAGCTGCATCCAGTTATGATAAATTCTGTTTATGCTGTAACAAGATCACATGGTGCAAAGTGACAATGAAGCCCCCTGTCATCAAAAGAACACCTTTCAGGAAACATTCCCACAACAGTTTTCACACTGGCCTTTGAGCTTCACCAATTTCCATAAACAAAGCAAAGGCTCAACAAGAACCCCAACTCTGCCAAAAAGCCTTCCTCAGTTGCTGAAACTCCACCCCATGACACTCACTAACACAGCCCACGTGTCCCCAGGACAGACTTCTGGATTTCAGAGAATGACAAGTTCAAAACATCTGATGTAGTAATGTGCACTCTGCCCTTTATCTTACCAATGACGAGTTTTACTCACATTCACATTTTTCTAGAGAAGTCCATGTATTCTGTCCTACACAAGTTACTGTCATCTCACCAGCGCCATCAGGAAAGGCACAGTGCAAATCACACTTTATCTCAACAGACTCTCCTCTGTTATACACAGATTTCTCTGGAATCACCACTCCATGTACGACACCTGGCTGACCACATTTATCTTCTGTACCTTTAAAAAGTAAGTTTAGTGATAATAAACATTTCATATTTCATTAACTCACTCAATAAATATACATTGGCTTTGTATGAGAAGAATAGATCAGCATATCTGAATACTTTATATTTACCACAGTTTTCTGAATAAATCTTTCCTTTTGAAGACTAAAAGAAACATCACTGTAGGTATTCATTAAGGTTTTATGATTTGATGATGTGGCAGCTAGGCAATTCATATTTGCTTGTTAATTATTTTTGTAAACTCTAGAATCATTTCCAGGTGCCTCATCAGACTCATTCATTACAGAACACCCAAACATACTCCTTGCAGAAGTGGTTCTCATTCTTGGGAACTCATTATTAGAGCATGCGTGTAAATACATCCCTCACTGTTCCCTACAACAACGTTCCCTCTCCCTCCAGCACACAGAGGAAGAAGAAAGGTTACTGAAAGATCTCTGCTATGTCCCAGCCCTCACTTAATATTGCCTGAACAAAGTTAACAACGTACTACACACCATACATCATGCATGAGAGAACACAGACACATAATGATTTTGAATACTCCTAGTTCTATCAGAAACCCCTCTTTTCTCTGTGTTTACACAGGAAGTCACTAGAACAAACACAGTACTATTATGATGCAGTAGCAACACAGCATGCCCACGTCACAAGTTCTATATGCACATCTGTAACCCAACTCACTGTCATCCAAAAACTCTCAGGAGCCAGGAGTCACTTGAACAACTAAAATTTAAGATCATAACCCTAAGACAGATTTGCAATATTCTCAAGACAGAAGAGAACCTGGATTCTTATTTAAAGGCTTACTTTTTTCACAAGTTGGTTTTGGAGGAGACCAGGTGCTATTTTCTTCACAGGTGATCATCTCTGATCCAATCAGGAAATAGCCTGGATCACACTCAAACACAACTGCGTCCCTATAGTTATAGGAAGGTCCAAATCCAGACCTTTTCCTCCCATTTGCAACTGTCGGGTTATCACATTTGACCACTGAAACAGGTAAAAGAAAAAGAGCTCTGAAACATTTGTTACCAGTATATTTGCAACAGCCACAGCATCCTTCTACTACTTGTAAGGTTCCTCATCTGATTGCTCAAACTCTTTTGGAGGGGTCTAGTAACAAGGTTACTCTCTTGAAAGTGGAGAAGGTCCTTGGTTAAAGCTCCTGAGTTGTAATGTTACACACTCACAAGACACTGTAATAGTTGATATAACCACTTTCCCACCTCCAGAAGACACACTCCTGTACAGTGGTAGACTTTCAGGAAACAAAGTGCTACTAATTAGGGTTCAAATGACAACATGCAAGCACCTGGTATTTCTCCCTATGCTTGCAAAGCATGACTTTGTACTTACTTTGCATTCATTTTTCCACTTGCATAGTAGCTGTGTTTAGAAAGAGTTCTTCCTCACCTTTTTACTGTTCATAATCTAGCTTCCACACTCTTGGTCTCTACACAGCTTGTCTTCAGCAACCCAAACTTTATAGTCTCTTAGTTCCTTCACTTTGACCTTGTTGCTTCTAGCAACAGTATGCTCATGCATATATTTTTCAAGTTTTAAATTAAATTTTAGTCACATTCTATGCCATGATCAATCAATATCCATAATGCAGTTGCTATGATCTCCACTGGAACTGTACAAAATTTAGTACCAGAGGATCTAAGTCCACCCCCCTTCCAAAAAAGGGACAGATAGTGAAGTTTTGGGGTCACACAAGCTATGATAAAACAATACATTAAAAATCTCAACAACCTTTACACTGTGGAGGTGGTCCACTCCAAGCTCCATTTGAGTCCCCAGTAGACATGCAGAAAATAGTATCTGAGCCAATTAGTGAGAAAGGATCCTGGCCCTTTGGTACACTGTCACACGTGTAGGTTACTGATGATTGATACACATAGCTATCTGCTTCAGGGTAGTGCCCGTTGGCTATGCTCGGGGGTGGGTCACAAGGGATTCCTAGAAATAAATCACATCAATTAATTGACAGAATTTTTCTGTTACTTTGTTCATCTAAGAAATAGCTAGCCTGGATTTTTCAAGTAATTTAACATATGGCAGATAACTATTTCTAAGACAAGCTACAGTTGTAACAGAGAGTTACCGATGGTTATTTATTATAGAGACACACAATTTCAATAAGAGATTGCCTTTAACTGAGATGAGCTAGTTACCAAAATAACTGCTATTTTTCAGTGGTCATTCAGGCACATCATGGGTAGTACCAAAAAGAAAAAGAAAAATTAGTCCCACATTACCACCATGTCTTCTACTGGAAAGTTCACAGCACAGCTGTCTCTAAATGAGTTATCACCATCTGAATATAAACTTGTAACACAGTAATATTTTACTTACTTTCACAGAAAGGAAGATGTCCATTCCAGTCAACACCTTTATCCTTAATTACACAGGAAATTTCACGAGTTCCACGCAATCTGAATCTATAGACAGGTAAAGATTTTTAAAGAGGTAAAACATAAGAAATCTCTCATTTCTCCCACAAACAGAGAGAAACATTTACAGAATTCTGTTCTTTGATTATAGGGACATGACACACCAAGTTTTTGTTGTAATGAGAGTGGAATCTTAATCTTATTTTGCTGACAGTCGCAACGTTGAAAACAAGAGAGAAGTCAATGAGACTGAAGGAACTGATGGAAGTCTCACTGGTTTAAGACGTGTACCTTTGAATACTAACACCCTGAAGTTACTAATACTAAAGAAATAAGCTGTTAATAGGAAAAGGAGGAAAAACCCTTGTGAGAGGTTAGTGTTCTTGACCTAATTTGCTATACACAGACAGGTGGGTCATTATTCAATATAATAACAATGTGTGATGAATATGTGTATTTACTCCCTCTGCCACAGGAGCGTTAAAAGAAGGCATCAGAAAACACTGTAGCTGTCACTCTGCAGAATCTCACTATAAAGCTTAACCCTTGGTTGATGCAAACAGCAAGTAGACCCTGGAATCAAATCAAGTTTAGTTGTAATTTAGTTTGCTCCAGGTAGAGTTCTGGAGATGTTTCAAGTTAGAACTCGAATAGAACCTGGGTAAGAAAATTTGGAGTTGATTCAAAACTGGTGTAAACAGAGAGAAGTGGAAAAGGATTCATCAACTTCACAAAAACACTTACCCTTCTTCACAAGAAAAAGTAATTGTTGAACCAAATGTAATATTTGGTGCATTAATATATCCATTTTCTAATGTTCCTGGATGCCTACATCTTCTTGCTAGGGGGAAGGGGAAAGAAAAGAATATAAATCTACACATTTGTAGTTATATACAAAGACTTTGTATATACTATAGTCTATGACTAAGTCTTCAGGTCTTAGTGTCATTAGCATTTTTCAAGCTTTATAAAAAATTCGTACAGAATACTAATTCTTGCATGAAAATGAACTATAACTGTTAAATGCCAAAAGGAAAAAGCAAAAGAGCTCACACATAAGTTACCTGTACAGAATGGCTCTATGGGTGACCACTCCAAGTCTTCCCCACACGTACGAACTCTGGGTTTTCCAAAGATTGCCATATACCCTGGTCGGCAAACATACGTCACCTTGTCACCAACAGCAAAGCTCTTTATTGCACTGAGATTGCCCTCGAGCTCTGCATATTGCAGCCTATCCGGTGGCAAACACGTGCCTGTCAGAATAAGAGGAAGCAAAAAAACAATAGGCAATCTTGTCAGCAAGAGGCATAAGGACACAGAGAACAGACTAGTTCAGTAGGTTTTAAGGACTCACTGGTGAATCAAAGGGGTGACATTCTTAAGAGCCAGAGCTTTCTGCATATTTAGCTAGGTTTCACTTCTTTAATTTATATTTTAATTACGTCCAACCCTACACTAGTACAGGTTCATTTACTTTCTCAAGTTCTTTAGCTATTTCTACCCAGACTATGCACCTCCTTCCAGTGTACAGCTCTTGTCTGTTTGCTTTGTTCCTGTAGGTAAACACATGGCTTAACCCACTGTGTGCCCATCTGCAGGAAAAAGCCTGTTCGGCATGCTGCAGGACAAGCCAGCCAGCCAGCTGTGCTCGCACAGGTCGCTCCCCTTCCTGAGGCACAGGGCCAGGCAGATCAGCAAGGGGAGTTTAAAACCACCTGCACCACCCAACAGAGCCATGCGGGCCCAAGGATACCTTGAGGCACCGTTACTGCTCGAGATGATAAAGCTCCGTGCTGGAGGACTCAGAAAACGCATTCAAGCCCTTGTAACCCAGACACAAACGCCAGATCCGCTTTTGCAAGACGTGCACGCAACACGGTCCGCGAGTGCTCTAACGATGCCTATTGATTTCCTTCCCAATCTATTTATATCGCTGCTTACAGATCTGCCAAGCCATTAAAAGACGGCCCGGCCCCAAGCTCAGGGCAGGCCCACCACAGCCAGCACAACCACCCACCACAGCCAGCGCCACCCGCCTCCGCAGCACAGCCCGACCCTTCTCGCACCTTTCCCCACCCCGCAATCCCCACCCAAGGCCTCAGCGCTCCCCTTTCCGCCACCGCCTAAAGCCATTTCCTCTGTCTTCCCGAGTGGCCTCAGGAGGGCTCCCGGCAGCCCAGCGGCACCCTCGGGGCCAGGGGAGCGGCGGCCCAACTCTCTCCCTTCCTCCCTGTTGCTCTCCCCGCCGGGAGGCCGCGGGAACTCGGCGTGCCCTCCCCGTATCCCCCCGCCCCGGAGAAGCGACCGAACCCCGGTTTCTCACCTTGAGCCCATGTTTCACCGAGCCACGACAGCACGAAGGCCAGCAGGAGGCCCGGGCCCGGGCCGCGGAAGGGCGGGTGAATCCACTGCCTCATGTCCGCGGCGGCTCCGGCGGGAGCGCCCGCTCCGTGTCCCTCGCTACGGCGGCAACGCAGACGCAGAGCGGGGCTGAGGCGCATGTGCGCTACACGGCCCCGCCTCTAACGGTGACGGCGATGGCCACGGCAAGGCCCTTTTGCTCCTCAAACAGGGTGAGAAAGCAGCAGCGGGCGGGGGTTCTTATATGGCGTCAACGCCGCTGTCCTGAGCCGGGGCTTGGCTCGCCCCGGCCTGAGCAGACCGGACGTTTGCCTGGGCAGGGTCCTCAGAGAGCCGCCCACGTCTCCCGGCACAGAGGAAAAGCGTCAAAGCACGTTTAGTTGGGCAGCTGCAGCGCCAACAAAGGCTGATAAAAAAATAAAGGTGTTTGTGTGGAAAAATAAAGGTACTTGTGTGGAAAAATAAGGGTGCTTGCGTGCCAGTCCCAGCTAAAGAGCCCTGCGCAGGGCTGCTGCCCCTTTAAAACAAAAACCGTGTGTGCTGCCAAACAGAGCAGTAGTAATTTACGGTTTTTTAATATTAAATATAATTAAAGATAAAATAAAAGCTGGACGCAAAAGGAGAGACGAAACCTAAAGCTGCTACCGTGCCATGTTCAGCTTTTATTAGGTGAAGCACTCAAAGGGGAACACTGCAAAGAAGCGTTGGTGACGCTGCAGGCAGGAAAACAGTTGCTGATAAGAGGATTTGGGGTTAAACTGTGACTTCCACACATGCTGGGGGATGCTCTGCAGGGCCTTACCACAGCGTTTGCAAACCCAGAAAGGAAACCTTTGGGAACTGGCAGCCCTGTGCCCAAGTCCCGTTGGCATTTCCTTAAACCCTGGTAGGAGTACTGGCCCTGATTCTGCAGTAAAAGGCATTTTACTCCACAGAATTTCGGTGTGAGCAACGCTTCCATGCAACCTGTGGCCCGTCTCCGTGTGATGGATGGAGACCATCGCCTGGCTGGCAGCAGTGTGGCAGCGCAGCCTAGGAAAAAGATGACATGCTGGTGTTAAAATTAGACTTTCTCTGTTTTCACCGGATATCCAGAAATTATCTTGTAGCTCAGGGAGGGAGAATTTCTGGGAAATGCATTGTTACAAAGGAAGAATTATCTAAATCCCAACTTAAAAAAAAATAATAAAAAGAGCTAGTGTTTATAGGTGCCATTTAGTAGTCAAGGCTGATTATGCCTGGAGTGCTGCTAGCAGTGAAAATTCATTGTTACCTGCAATTGATTCAGCCTAGAAAGCTGATCTATAAATAAACCCATACCTCCTATGGAAGACATGAGCACTTCTGTTCAGGGATCTGGTTCAGGGAGCTTTGGTAGTTTTCATATGTACGATAATAGCTAAGTGAAAAAAGAAGAAAACAGGGAACTGAAGTGGTTTATAAAAGAGCACTCTGATTGGTTTTCTCTAGGAAAAGTCTTGACATAAAACATTACACAACCACGCCATCAATTCCACATTGCTGTGCCTCATACCCTTTGGAAACATGAGCTGAAGATACAACATTACAAGGCCCAGACACTTTCTTCCAAGTATTTCAAGTGTATAAAGCATATAAAACCTGGGACTTGGCAACGAAGGACGTGAATAAACATCCAGAAGACCACCTTACCCTTCCTTCTGCTTAGAACTAATTTTCCAGACAATGCTTGCCCCCAGGAGAAGCAGGACTCCTGCAGCTGCGACTCCTGAGAGAGAAGAGCATGTATAATTCTCACTGTATGTTTTAAAGCATATCAGCACAGAGGATATAATGAGGCATATCTTGTACAGAAGCAGAGGGAGATGATGCCACTGAGGCCAATAAAGGTGTGGCCATAAAATGTTGCTAAGCTGCTTACCTAAGCCTACTGAACCAGACTTCCGTGATGCTGAGGGGTAGAGACAAAGAAAAATCATCAAACTGTTCCAACAAAAGATATTTGCATGCTTACAGTGTATTTCTGTTTGATCTTTGCTTCCTCCACATTTCACTCACTCAGTTTACAGGCTGGTACAGGAGGGTCCCAGCTGAAGTCCTCTTGGCACTGAATCTGACTGATGCCTTCCAGTGTGTAACCATCATCACATTCAAGGGTGATGTTAGTCCCAAAGCGATAAGTATTTCCTTTTATGCCTGCCTTAACGCCTTGAACTTCTGGGAATACACATCTGATCTCTGAATGAGAAGTAACAAGAAAAGTGGATTTAATGAGACGGAACATAAAGCATTAGAAATACAACTGTGGATTTTTCAAGACATTGTTCTTGAATTCACACAGAACATAACCAGGAATTAATTCTTATTCCACAGGGTAATTCTTTTTGTTGTGGCTGCAGAAGAGGGTGGGTGTCTGACTCCCACATGTGAATATTTGTACAGATCAGCTACCCCGCACTGATGCTGCACATGGAAAGTTGTGTGTCAGAGGGGTACCTTGGGAGAAGCCTGCCAGAGAAAGATTTTTTCCTGATACTGGGCTACCAAAACATCTGGAGAAGAAAGGTGTACTAGGGAGGTAATTCTGTGGGACCTTTAGAGTCAACTGCCTACAAGCCACTTCCAGTCTGTAGAAGTCCCTTGTCCTTAAAAGATATCACCAGCCATATCAATATCATATCAATAATTAATTTATTAGTTAGTCCAGCCATCTAAGCTATTTATACCACTGATGTCAATGGAGTGAATTAGTTGCTTCAATTCAAGTGTCTGATTACTTTTGAGAGTTCAAGCTCAACTTTCTTTGGAGGAGAAAGTTTTCAGTGGAGTCCAAAGGGGTGACATCAGTGTGTAACTATTAACTTTTCATGGGTTTAGTTTTTTTTTTTTAAATTTTTACTTTTCTTTAGTTACTAAGGTCACTTCAAAACCACGGGAATGTGGAAAGGCAGGGCGAATGTTTCCATGAGGGTGCTTCCTTTATAGAGCCTCTGACTTTACATAAGCACTTGGTACGTTATTTCCTTTCATTGTCCTCCAAGTGCATTTCAAGTCTTGACTCACTGAGGTGGGTGCAGCTCTGCCAAGGAAGCACCTTGTGTGTGCAGTGAATTTATTCAGCGTGAGGTCCAGTTTTCTGTGCAGGAACACCCACGCTAGGGACCTGGTGACCTTCATGAGGTTGCCTTTAGTCAAGCTTGCCTGGTGACTGACCTTCACAGCAAGCTACACGGAAGTGCCAAGTCACAGACACACAGACACATTCCGAGAAGGGAGTAGTCAGGCTCACGTGTTCCTCAGAGAAAATTCTGATCTACTCACTGCCTTAATTTCCTGTTAGTAGTGAGTGAGGCATGAGAGGCAAAAGGGGGAAGAAGAGACAAGGGACAACGTTTCTATTCTACTATTAAAAGTCAAAAGCTCTTAATGGAGGGAAGTTACTATATAACTTGTTCACATAGCAACCAGAGCAGAGATGGAAAGCAGGCAAGAATTAAACTTGCTTTCCAGGCTTGTCTCTATTGCACCCATAACCTTCTGGCTACTGGCATGAGATTCCCATCCTGCTGCCTTACAACATTACCATGCTCTCCCAAGGAGTAACAGAGAGCAGACAAAGTTGCAGTTAACAGACCAACCCTGCCTAGCTGTGACATGGAAAGGGTTTGTTCCCAAGTGAAATAAGGAATTCAGTGTTGCCTGCAGAAAATTTTACTGCTTAGAATCTGGCCCATCTCTGGAGATTTAATTTTTCCTCAAAGTAAAACTTGTATATCAGTGTGGCTCTGTGTCTCCTCATCCCATTTCTGGGAGATGTCTGAATTCCAAACATCAGCAAACCAAGCACAAACACACCTTTGCACTGAGGAGGCGGCTGGCTCCAGGTTCCTGACGCTGTGCAGTTGATGAAAGCATTCCCAATGAGTGAATAACCGGGATTACAGCTGTAGGATACAGATGCTCCATAGGAAAAGGTGTCAGAGATGTTGCCCTTGAGATTCCCGTTAGAGATGTTTGGAGGATGGAGACACTTCACGACTGGAAAGTCAGGGAGAGACAAAGGACAGTGTTGACATGAGGATCCTCATGGACTGCCAAGGAGCAGCTGAGACACTGTACCTTTGCAGCCTTGATTGTTCCCTCTTTATTTCTTCACCTAGGCTCAACAACTGATTTTTTAACCCTGTAACGCCATCACGCTTTGGAAAAGCCTTGATCTTGTTCTTATCACTCTTTCTATAGTAGAGGGCTTGGGTTTAGTCCTTATACAAACCTTTCCCTAGGGCAAATCATATTAAATGTCCTTTCTTCTTAGCTCTGCAACAAAAACACACCTTGACAGACTGGAGAAGGATGGCTCCAGGCTCCAGACACTGTGCAATAAATGGATGCTGTCCCAATGAGGGAGAAGCCACGATTGCAGTGGTAGTACACAAGTGCTCCTACATCAAAAGTGTCTGAGAAATTACTGCTGTGTTCCCCATTAGCAATGCTTGGAGGAGACAGACACTTCACTGCTGAAAGAAGAGAGGGAGCAGGTCATGTTAGATTGTTAAAAAAAGTAGTAACAAGAGAGTAAAAAAGTGCAATTAACCCTCTTCACTGCAAAAAGCAGGAGAGGTTGGGAGGAGGAGACAGTGTTTGGCAAATCTTGCCTCTTCTTATAGACCTACCTGGCTTTGCTGTGGTATCAGGATGATGATAGCGTTCTGCCTTTCCATCTAGATGCAGCATTAAGAGTTTAAAGTACACATTTGGTTAAGCAGATACAATGCACAATTTTACCTTCGTTTTCCATTATCCTGCCTTTATGTTTCCAGCAAAAATTTCACTCCTTTCTGATAGTCAGTGTCCTGCCATGAAGCTACAAATGCCTCACTCCCAGGAAAGGAAGGGAGCAAGGACTGTGGATTGCAATAAGCAGGGTGAGAAAAGTGCAAACCGTGCTCCTACTTAGAGCATTACCCCAAACCTGGCTTATCTCCTGTGGGAGAAGAGACGCATAAATACAAGGAACAATTTCTGGTTTCTTCTTAAAGTAGTTGGAGCAAACTATGGAAAAATAAACCATCCTTGGCTTCAGCGAGTGGGCAGGAGCATCTGGGGAGGAATCTGTGATGCTAACAAGTCGGAGTGCTGCCACTTACCCTGCTCACAGACTGGTATGGGTGGATCCCACGTTCTATCAGCTTGGCACTGGGATGTGCGGTGGCCTCGCAAGGTGAAACCCTTCTTGCACTTAAAGCTGACAGTATCTTTGTATGTGTAAGGGTATTTAGGAACAGATACTCTCCCATTCTGGAGCTGTGGGACTGGACACATCACCTCTGAAAAAAGAAATGCAGTATCTCAAAGAGGGAGCCATATGTGTGCTGTAAATGATGCATGTATCAAGCCTGTCCTTAACATGCTGCAGCTCAGAGGAGTTTCACAGGTAACACTGTGAAAGGGACCAGTCCCTGAAGGCACCTCACAACTCTTCATTCTACATAACTCTGAGAGATGAAAAGTGAGAATCTGGAAGACTTTTAGACAAAACCACCCAAGCAAGAAAAGCAAAGCAAGCCTAGAGGAGCACTGTGCTTAAAAAGTGTTATTCCTCAGGGTTCCACTTCTTTTAAGGAAATGCCACTTCTTAATTTTAAGGACTTAATTTAGCAGTTCTGGGCTGGATCTAGTCATGACCTACTTACTCTGACAAATGGGGAGGACACCACTCCATGCAACATCTGCTCCAAAAATCTCACATCGCCTATGAGACTGTCCAACCAGTCGGTGCCTGGAGTTACACAGAGAGACATTTCAGTTGATACCAAGTCATGTAGTTTGGACTTTGCCTCCCACTCTGACACTACCCCAGAGGTTTCTGTCTACAGCCTCCTGATTCCGGCTGGTCACAGAGTTGTTTCTGTTCCTTTGACACATGGGAATGAAGGACAATGAGTTCCTTCTTCCCAGATCCAGGAGGAGCAGCAGTGATCCCCAATTACTTGGGGTTGGATTGGTCAGCTGCTAAATCAGGGCTCAGACCCAAGTGATTTCCAAACTGCTGGAGCCTCCTTGCAGCACGTGCTTGCATGCTCGGCTCCTGCTGGGTGGCCATCTGAGGTGGCAGACCGAAACCAAAGTTTGCAAAGGAATATATTGAACACAGGCAGGGTAAGATGAGAGACTCTCCTCCCTTTCCTGAGCAGGCGACTATGGCACATCTGGAACCACAATACGAATTCTGGCTTGTTGTGGGAGAACGGCTGGTGCAGAGGATTGGGCTCTCAGTCGTTGTGATAAGGAGCCCTACACCGAGCTCAGGAAATGGAGTCAGCAAAGGCAGCGTGGGACTCACCCTTCTTCACATGAGTGGCTCACGGTTGACCCAAAAAGGAGATCTGTCAGAACAACAACTCTGCCATTCTTTGGTGTTTCTGGGTATTTACATTGCTTCCCTGGGAAAGAACAACGCTGAGTTTAACCTCCTCTCTTGGAGTTTTGCAATGCCCTACAAGAAGGTATCTTAAGGATCTGTCCATATGGAGACACCAATAAAGATGTGATTTTTAAAAGGCCAATAGCTACCCAAAATATGTGACTAGTGAAGCCATGTATGAATCATAGTATAAAGAACTGCTATAAGAAACCCACAAACATAGCTTAGACAAGTTTCAACAACCAACACCAAACGGATTGAGCTATTCACTTTTACAGAACGCTAGCGCTTCAGACCACGTGTGGTTTGGGAGGCATGTCAGAGTTGGGGGTATTCCGGGGTGTCGGGTGTATCCCAGCTGGCAGCGGTAATGCACGGTGTCCCCGACAGGGAACTCCATCAGATTTCTGTATTTCTCAGTCAGCTCGGCAAAGGTTAAGTTTGGAGGGGCACCACAGCCACCTGGCAGGAAAGGAAACACAGGGGAAAATAGGGATATCAACTACAGAGTTGGTTTAAAATGTCTGTTGAGTATGGATAGTTTACAAGCAAAAGGGGAAGGACTGAAGGATTCCAAATTTTGCAGAGTAAGGGAAAAGATGAGTCCTACAGGCTTTCAATGGCAAAAATTCCCAGATTTTCCACAGATCCCATCTCAGAACCACTGTGTACCTGCACACTGAGGAGGAGGGAAGCTCCAGTTTCCAGAGTCGGTGCAGTAAATGGAAGCCTCTCCCAGGAGGCTGTAGCCAGGGTCACAGCTGTAATTTACAACCATTCCAGTCGTGAAAACTTCCAAGTCGTGGCTGCTGTGATTTCCTCCGTCAATACTGGGAGGTGAAGGACATTGCACCACTAAAGAGGGAGGACAAAGCAACATGAAAAAAGGAAAATGGCAGGGTAACACGGGGGCAGGATGCACACACAAAGCCACCAAAGCTCCTGGGTGTGCTGGAAGCACGTCAAGACCCGTGGGGGTCACTGGGTGTGCATTTCTTGCCCCCAACCAAGCTTGCCTGCTCCAGGCTCAGATGAGCATGGAACAGACAGACGCTCAGCCAGCCAGGGGAGCTGTGGTAGCAGCCGGCCCCACCTGCACAGCGTGGGTACGGGAGGCTCCAATTCCCTGAGGCCGTGCACAGGACAGAGGGGTCTCCGAGGAGGGAGAAGCCGGGCTGGCAGCTGTAGCTCACGGACATGCCGCTGGTGAAGTTTGCCCCGAGCTCCGCGCTGTGCATGGCGTGGGCGATGACGGGGGGTGGAGGGCACGGCAGCGCTGTCGGGGGCAAGAGCAGAGAGCAGCATTTAGTGATGGTGCCCAAGGGAGGAGCACATGTACCTCAGAGAGAGACCCTCACACCTGAAGCCATGTGAAGTGAGGCAGAGAGCACAACCCCAGGCCCCCTCCAGCATGAGGATGGCCCTGAGCATCCTCCTTCGAACCCCCCTGTGCTCACGCTCACCTGGCTCACAGGTGGGGAGAGCAGGTGCCCAGCGGCCGTTGGGCTGGCACTGGGCTTCACGGCTGCCCCACAGCACGTAGCCCGGCTGGCACTGGAAGGTGATGTTGGCCCCGGGATGGTACACAGCGCTCTGTCCTTCAGCCACTTCTCCATCCTGGATGCTGGGGCTCATACAGGTCATCACTGGAAGTGAAAAGCAGCAGAGCAGGGGCTGGGGGAACAGCTGCCGAAGCTGGGTGTTCCCCAATTGTTTTTATCCGGTGAAGGTTCAGGGAAGCTGTGACCACGATGGTCTCCCTTTTCTCTGTAGGTACAGTGTTAGCAGCTCACCTTCACACCGTGGGTAAGGGATGCTCCAGGTTCCATTGACCGTACAGTACAGAGTTGCTTCACCAATGAGGGAGTAGCCAGGGTCACAGCTGTAGTTTACAGCCTTTCCAGGGAGGAACACATTCACAGCCCCACCATCGTGCTGGCCATGGTCAATCGCTGGCAGGGAAGGACACATCCGCCCTAGAGGGAAGGATATCTTCACTGAGAACAGGACAGGCTTTTGCATGTTCTCCTTGGGTTTCCCATTTAGCACTAGAGAACCGAGTCTCTGCAAGTACAAGTATGTGGCTATTCCCTTTATTCCCCTTTCCTCCTGTAATCCCTTTGTATCCCTGGCATATCCACAAGTGAAAAAGGCAGGTGAATGCACCTTCACACCGAGGGGCAGGGATGCTCCAGGCTCCAGAAATACAATCGAGCTGTGCCTCTCCAACAAGAACATAGCCAGGATTGCAAGTGTAGCTCACAGATGTGCCACTGGAGAAAACCACCATGTTCTGGCCACTGTGCCTTCCATTGGCAATGGCTGGGGGGGGCGAGCACTGAGACACTGGGGGAAGACAATAAAACCACACTCACATCAGTAGTGAGAAAAGGAGGAATAAGGAAGGAGGAGTGAGCTGTGCACATGAGCGTTGCAGCTGAGCTGCCAGCCTGTAAGAGATGGGAATGCCTTGGATGGATGTCTCTTGGCTGCCGCTCATTGCCAAAGTCCATCTGGATGCTTCAGCCCTCCAGGCTCCTGCAGCGGGGGCTGTATGGCACTAACACACCCCGACCCTGCACCTTCCCAGCTGCTCCTGTCTTGGGAAGAGCTCCACAGGACATCCCTGTTATGTGCTGAGCCCTGCCTGCATCCTCGCCGGTGGGGACAGGCACCCACACCCCGCAGAGCCCTACCTCCACACCGCGGCGGCAGCCCGCTCCACACGCCGTGCTCCCCATCCTCAGTGGTGCAGAAGATGGAGGGCTCTCCAGACACGAGGTGGCCGGGCTCACAGGTGTAGGTGACCACGTCTGCATAGGAGAAGGTGCTCATCAAGTCCCCACTGTGTGTCCCATGGGGGATGTTCGGTGGCGGATCGCAGGTGATACCTGAGGGCACATGGAGGGTGGCTTTTAGCATCAGCGCTGTGGCAATGCTTGAGGCCTGCAGGATGCACACGCTTCCCAGGGAGGGAACTGGTGGGAATGGACCCGTCCCAGCAGTGATGCTCTTTGTCTTTGCCTTGGCAGATCTCTCCCAAAGAAAGCAGCAATCTGAATCTTGTTGTGCTGTGCTTGGTTTCTCCTCAGTCTCTGCTCAGCTCCCGTCACAGTGTACTTACTCTGGCAGACAGGAACATCGCTGCTCCATGTCACTCGTGTCCCAGTCCTCGAAATCACACAGTGCCGCTGGGATGCTCCAACCAGCCTGTACCTGAGGTCAGACAAAGTCACTCTTGTCACTACAGGACTGTCCTTGGAGGTCACATCTCCTGCAGCACCCATGTATTGCCTTAGTTGCCATCTAACACTGCCATTTAAAAGCTATGAGGAACCTTGGCTCATGGGGGGACCTCCTCCCAGGTCCCTCAGTCAGCAGAGGCAGCACATCCCCAGGGGCTCAGGGAGCTGCCGTGCCCTCTCCTCTTCCTTCAGTCCCCTGGAAATGTCCACTTTAACAACTTCTGGTTTAAGTCAAAGCTTTCAAAATAAACCCCCATTTCACCTTCATATGCCCCACACAGACAGGCTGAGGCAGTCGTGCCCTTTAATTGGCACTTAAAATTTATAAATAAATCCCTTTCCCTGATTTCTGTTGTCACTTGGACCAGGAATTAGACTAGAGATAGACTGTCACAAAGGCTGGAATTGCTGTAGCACAGAAACAGATTTAAACCCCCCAAAGGATTCTGAGGTGTTCCCCAACCTTATGGATGATTTCTGCTCTCTCCCAGCACCTCAGAGCTCCAGTGTCTCCTCCAGCATCGCCTTGTGCAGGCGACCTGGGGGTGCTCTGAGCTCAGAGACACGAGCACTGGTCTCTTGTGGGAAGGTACGTGGTGCTTTCAAGTTGCAGAAGGAGCAGAAGCCTTGCAGACTTCATGGAAGGGAGGTGAAGGAGCTCAGCTGGGACTCACCCTTCATTGCAGGTGTAATTCACTGTTGACCCGAAGAAAATATCTGCTGTAACGATAACTCTGCCATTCTCTGGTTCTCCTGGATGATCACACTTTCTCCCTGGGTAGAGAAAGAACTGGTTTTAAGCTTATTTAACTCAATGCCATAGGAAAAGGGACACAAATTCTGCCCAAACCCTCCAGAGGAGGGAACTGAAAGGGAGAAATTACAAGGTTTCAGTCAGCACACTGCGATTTAAACACATTAGAAGCATCTGCAAAACCTACTTTTGCAGAACTCTGGGGCTGTGGACCACGTGTGGTTCTCAAGACACGTAATAGTTGGTGATATTTGAGGATGTCTCATGAATCCAGGTTGACAAGTGTATTTCACAGTCTTCCCAACAAGAAACTCAGTCTGATTTTGATACTCCTTGCTTAGCTCAGCAAACAGTAACATTGTTGGTGCCCCACAGCCCGCTGTTGAGAGACCAAATCCACATGAGAAATACAGGCTGGCTCTGAAACGCAGCTGAAGGGGAACAGGGGCATTGGTAGGCACTGTCACAAACCTCTGGAGCAGTTAATATCTCTTCTATGTATTCTGACATTTATCTACATAAATTAACACTTACTTAACATATAAGGACACGTGCACCTGATTTATATGCTCTTTAAAAAAACCAAACTAAAGCAACACCCAGAAGACCCAGTTTTGCCAGTTTGGCATCCCCACCCTCCCCACATCCTGCACTGTGACACCTTTGGGCCAGAGAGTCCAGGAATCTGCGATGCCAGAAAGGAGAACAGCCATGACTCTCCTTCTGGGGAACCACGGGCATCAGCAATGCCACCAGGTTATTCCCAGTGCCACCAAATTGGACCCAGCTCCTGGGTGTGCTGGAAGCACGCTGAGACTCGCGGGGGTCACTGGATGTGCATTTCTCGCCCCCAACCAGGTATGACTGCTCCAGGCTCAGCCGAGGACAGGACAGACAGACGCTCAGATGATCACAGGACAGACAGATGCTCAGCCAGCCAGGGGAGCTGTGGTAGCAGCCGGCCCCACCTGCACAGCGTGGGTACGGGAGGCTCCAATTCCCTGAGGCCGTGCACAGGACAGAGGGGTCTCCGAGGAGGGAGAAGCCGGGCTGGCAGCTGTAGCTCACGGACATGCCGCTGGTGAAGTTTGCCCCGAGCTCCGCGCTGTGCATGGCGTGGGCGATGACGGGGGGTGGAGGGCACGGCAGCGCTGTCGGGGGCAAGAGCAGAGAGCAGCATTTAGTGATGGTGCCCAAGGGAGGAGCACATGTACCTCAGAGAGAGACCCTCACACCTGAAGCCATGTGAAGTGAGGCAGAGAGCACAACCCCAGGCCCCCTCCAGCATGAGGATGGCCCTGAGCATCCTCCTTCGAACCCCCCTGTGCTCACGCTCACCTGGCTCACAGGTGGGGAGAGCAGGTGCCCAGCGGCCGTTGGGCTGGCACTGGGCTTCACGGCTGCCCCACAGCACGTAGCCCGGCTGGCACTGGAAGGTGATGTTGGCCCCGGGATGGTACACAGCGCTCTGTCCTTCAGCCACTTCTCCATCCTGGATGCTGGGGCTCATACAGGTCATCACTGGAAGTGAAAAGCAGCAGAGCAGGGGCTGGGGGAGCGGCTGCCAGAACCGGATGTTCCCCCATGGTTTTTGTCTGGTGAAGGTTCAGGGAAGCTGTGACCATGATGGTCTCCCTTTTCTCTGTAGGTACAGTGTTAGCAGCTCACCTTCACACCGTGGGTAAGGGATGCTCCAGGTTCCAGATATCAAACAAGAAACTGTTGTTTTCCCAGTGAGGACGTACCCTGGGTCACAGTAGTACTTCACTGATATTCCAGGGATGAACGCTTTCACATCCTTGCTCTCATGGTGGCCGTTTTTGATATTTGGAGGGGAAGGACACAGTAGCACTACGAGGTGGGGAAAATCACAGCTGGTGAAGGGCTGGTACCACAAACCCCTGCTCTAGGGCAAGGCAGCCTTTAAACTTCTTTCTTTCCCATTGAATATTTCCAAATAGCTAAGGCTGTCACTGTTTCAAGTATGCTCCCAGCCCACCCTCACTCATCTTCCAGCCTTCCTGTTTTTCAGGCTTGTGGCCATCAAGAATGATCGTTTCTCACTACTTAGGCATTTATTAGGTGAGGTTCTATCTGTGGCCCTAGCAGTTTTCTCTGGTCTTTCTGTGGTTGTGAACAACACCAGGCACCAGCTGGGTGCTCCCTGCTTTGTGGATTCATTTAGGGAGGTGGAAGCCCTACCTAATAAGGGTCTGAATGGGCCTTATGAAGATGGTAGACAGGTACTTGCATCTTTTCCCTTTCCAGACCTGGAGAGTGGCCCTTTTACCTCCAATGCAAAGTGTTTGTCCCCTGCCAGGGGACATTCAGTGGTTCAGAAGAAACCAGCTACCATCCACAGCTGCATTGAGACTTACTCTTTTCACAGATGGGGACAGGAGGGTCCCATTTGCCCCCAAACTGGCACTGAGACTCTTGAGAGCCCTTCAAGGCGTAACCAAAATCGCATTCAAAGACAACAACATCTGTGAGTTTGTACATGGTCTCCAGCCCAGTAGCTCTTCCATTCTCAATCTCTGGTCTTTTGCAGCCAATTGCTGGAAATGAAGAAGGAAATGAAGGTGTGTTTGGGACATGGAGCCCATCCTGGGCACAGAGGGACACCAACCAGAGCCAATACCTGCTGCTGAACCTTGCCATCATTGTCACAGGCATGTCAACATTATTGACTGTTATTTTTATACAAAATACCACTACTAATCTGCTCCCGAGCTGCTCTCTCCCCTGTTGTTAGGTGGGGAGAGAAAGGGAAATACAGAGGCAGGTGGAGCCTGGGGGTCTGTGGGACTTTTGGCCACTGCCCCGACTGGAGGTATGATCTGCAGTGA
The DNA here is from genome assembly GCA_020800305.1 of Porphyrio hochstetteri. Classification (NCBI taxonomy): domain Eukaryota; kingdom Metazoa; phylum Chordata; class Aves; order Gruiformes; family Rallidae; genus Porphyrio; species Porphyrio hochstetteri. The sequence goes on along the minus strand of CM036930.1, from coordinate 6,125,003 downwards.
TTAGCCCAAGAGCCTACAAGGAAGAAAGGACCCAGGGAAAGGCAAAAGGAAGCAACACAAACACACCTTCACATCGGGGCCGGGGCCGGCTCCATGCTCCCTCGGCGGTACATCGGATGGAGGCGTTGCCGACGAGGGAGTAGCCGTCCCTGCAGGTATAGTGCACAGCCGAGCCTGGAAGGTGGCTGTCTGAGGGCTGGCTGCTGTGCTGCCCGTTGGCGATGCCTGGAGGAGGTGGACACTTCACCTCTGCAAAGGAGAAGGAAAGGCAGGTAAGAAATACAGACAGAGGGCAAGAAGAAAACATTGTAAAAATCCATCCTTCAAAACCCAAAGGGGGAAGACAACCAATCCCATTAACTCCTCTGAATAAATGTGTATCATGTTTGCTGCTGTCTCATCACCCTGTGCAGCCACCATCATTCCTTCCACCACTCACAACCCTCTCTCACCGGTGGGGACAGGCACCCACACCCCGCAGAGCCCTACCTCTGCACCGCGGCAGCGGCCTGCTCCACACGCCGTGCTCCCCATCCTCGGTGGTGCAGAAGATGGAGGGCTCTCCAGACAGGAGGTGGCCGGGCTCACAGGTGTAGGTGACCACAGCCATGTAGGAGAAGGTGTCCATCAAGTCCCCGCTGTGTGTCCCGTGGGGGATGTTCGGTGGCGGATCGCAGACGATAGCTGTAGGCACATGGATGGTGGCTTTTAGCATCAGTGCTGTGGCAATGTCCCGGGCCTGCAGGATGCTCATGCTTCCCAGGCAGGGAAGGCATCTCAACACTCATGCTCTCGGGGTCTGATGACCCAAATTATCCTGAGACAAACCTTTCATGGGAAGAACCACATGTGGGAAGGAAAAACCTTCCTTGCTGCCCATGCCTGAAGTGCGTGGGACAATTCTTACCTCCCTTTCCATAACTAGTGGTGACACATGCAGGAGAGACTGACCACACCATTCCTACATGTGACCAGTGGGAAATTCTTACCCCAGTAACAGGGAGTCTAACATATTAATGGTTTTCCCAGTTTGGGCCAGAATGAAGAAAAAAAAATCGTTGGAAACGTTTTCAGAAACATCCAAAACAAAAGAAAGAAATTAAAGAACTTACACATACATGTGAGGAACATTTTGCAATAACACCTTTGTCTTGAAAGATGTGCTGCTTTCTTTTGCAAACCATCTCCAAAGACCAATACTGTGGCCTACTTACCCTGGCAGATGGGAACATCTCCACTCCACGAGACGTGTGTGCCAGAGACCTCGCACGTTCTCTGAGACCCTCCAACCAACTTATACCTGGAGTCACACAGGAGGAGTTACTAATTAACACCAAGAGACTTGAGATTTCTTTACAGCCCGTAAGTGGCAGTCAAGGCTTCTGGCTTGGGAACTAGGTTCCTTCACGTGAAGCTGAAAGAGCTGCTTCACTCCCACCGGGCAGCCAAATTCAGCCAGTCATGAGACTCACCCTTTGTCACACGTATAATTCACTTTGGACTCAAAGAGGAGGTCTGTCAGGACAACAGCTCTGCCATTCTTTGGATCCTCTGGGTTAGCACATCGTTTCCCTGGAAGGGAACATCAGCCACCATTCACCCCACAGCTGATGACTCCCAGCCCAGCCAGGGATGCTATCGCAGAGACCAGGCTGTGTAAGGAATCCCAGCAAGCCAGAAAAATGTGAAAATCCAGCCAAGCTCAACACTTCCCATTTTTCAGCACTGTCAGGACATACTTTTACAGAATTCCAGCGCCACAGACCACGTCTGATTCCCAAGGCACGTGATGGCCATCAGCATCCCCGGGTGCTGGCTGTACCCTGCCCGGCACACGTATTCCACTGTCTGCCCCACAGGAAAGATGGTCTGGTTGCCATATGGCTCCTTCAGCTCAGCGAACCCCAGGCTGGTAGGTGCATTGCAGCCTGCTACTGAGAAAGATAAAGCCAGCCCAGTTATCAGAGGAGTCAAGATAAAGGAGATCTGGGGGAGTGGGGGGAGGTTAATGTTGGGAGCACTGCTGGAACACTTGCCCTGCTCGCAGGCTGGCACAGGTGGCTCCCATGTGTTATCTAGTTGGCATCGTACCACTCTGTGGCCACGGATAACATAGCCTGGCTCACACTCAAAGGTAACAGTGTCCTCGTGTGTGTAGGCACTCTTAGCAAGAGACACTATTCTCCCATTCCGGACCTGTGGGACAGGACATCTTGCCTCTGGAAAAGAATTGCGAGTCTCAAAAGAGGCACTTGGGCAGCACGCAGAGCCAGGCAGCTGCCAAGCCACCTGGGGCCGCGGTCCCTTTGAAGACACAAAGCTCCAAGTAATTTTCCTATGGATGAGGAACTGCCAGCATGCAGCCCTGTGGAGCACTGAGGGAGAGATCCAAGCTGAGAGGTGAGGCTGGAAGTGCTGGAGGCAGCAGGGTGGTTCTCCAGCTTCCTCCCCTCTGCAAGCCAGCCCCTGCAATCCCTGCCCTGGCAGGCACTCTGGTGAGAAGTGCAATTCTCCAGAGGTATCCCGGTCTTTCCAGATAAGAAGCAACCGGCACTGGGAAGGTTGAGGATCGCACCCGAGTGCACGTGAGCACACAACCTACCTCCGCAGTGCGGGAGGGGGCTGCTCCACACGCCGTTCTTCCCATCCTGGGTGGTGCAGTGGATGGAGGGCTCCCCGTGGAGCGGGTACCCGGGGTCACAGGTGTAAGTTACAGAGATGCCAAAGTGATACTCATCCAGCAGCCTGCCAGTGTGCTTCCCATGGGGGATGTTGGGGGGCGGCTCACAAGGGATACCTGCAGAGGAGCAAAACAGGGATTCTAAATTCAACAGCAGCACCAAAGTACTTTAAATCCATCAGTCTGTGGGCATAAACACTCATCCTAGAGATGGAGTACCCACAGTGAAGTGACCAGTGTGACTGGTTTCCATCTCCCTGGACAGATATTACCATGACAGAAAGCAGACCAGTAAGACAAACCTCTGTGGAGGAAATACCTACATGCTTTGTTTTTTCTACCATTTAAGATCAAATATTTGGTTGGCATTGCCTGTGTAAAATGCTGCTTTTTCAGCTGCACACGGTGCAGAGGCACACAGGCAGAGAGTTGTATGTCGCCTTAGGCTAGTATGTACCTAGAGAATCTGTAAAATGCTTTAAAATCCCAGAATGTACCAGTAAAAGTTTCTTACTTATATGAAACCGTCTCCTAGTCAGCAGAGAAACACCTGGGTGTGATTGCTGCGGTGCAGCACAGCAGCTCCTCAGGTACACATCAGGTGTCAGTGCTCAGGGTGAGACAACGAGCCTGAGGTTTGGGACTTTGGGACCCCACTTCTGGCCCTCCCACAGCACTGCCTGGTTGCTCTGTGTCTAACATCAACAACCCTCAAGCTAAAGATAATATTTTTCCTTCCTCTCCTACAATGGAGATGAGATACCTGAGTGCTGCTGTGAAATCTCCAGCTGGGTCATTGCTTTTTATGACCCGTTAAGCTTTGAGATCTTGTACCAGAATATTTTCTTATGACATCAAAAACTCCTGATAGTTTTCATGCCCACAGAGCAAAGAAATTCCCCGTGAAAGATATGGCTGGAAAGATTCTCTGCTGGAAAATATTTGCCAGGTCCAAGCAACACCCCCACTTACGCTGACAAGTGGGAATTTCACCGCTCCATGCAACACGCCCACCAGAAATCTCACATCGCCGGCTGGATGGTCCGATTAACCTGTGCCTGATGAGAAAAGGATTGAACATTCATTCCCAGTCGTTTCCATGTGAGTTACTACCTCCTGGATGCCGGGATCAGCCCCGCTGACAGCAGAGCTGTGACGCTGCTTGCTCAGCACCACCTTACCAATTTCACAGTATTTACATGTGTTCATAGGATGGGGAGCACCTTATGTGTTCGGATAGATCCAGAACTCTAGAGAGCAGCCTCTGTATCTAATCTATTCGGTGGGAATGAATGAATAGGGTGGAAAATGGGAGACTTACCCAACACATCTCTCCTTGCTGGCTCAAGTGGCAGCCAGACCCAGGACTTACCCTTCCTCACAGCTGTACACCACTGTCGACCCAAACATGAGATCTGTGAGAGAGAGGATCTTCCCATTCACAGGTTCACCAGGATGGCTGCATTGTTTCCCTGAGGGACAAGAAAACCTCAGTTTAGACTCCTCTCTATCCACACCACGGCAAGACAGATGCAACTACTACTCCAGTAATCTGTCCACATTTCCAGTTACCCCCAAACCAGGTTTCAGATAGCATTACATTACATGGCTTTACTAGTCACATATATTTGAACACCAGAATAACATTGATGTTTTTGCAGCATGGACAGAACCTAGGGCCTATTCCTTCTGGAATAATGGACACCAAATCAAGGAGCTATTCACTTTTACAGAACTCTAGCGCTTCTGACCACACTCCGCTCTCAAGGCATGTAATAGTAGGTGACATCCCTGGGTGTTTAGCATATCCAGGTCGGCAAGTGTATTGCACAGTCTTCCCAACAGAAAAATCGATCTCGTTTTTATGCTCCTCTTTTAGCTCAGCAAAGTGTAACCTTGTAGGAGCACCACAAACACCTATTGAGAAAGAAAAGAGACATGAGGATCAGGCAGGACAGGCACGCTGGGTGCAAGCACAGAAAGGCACTGGTATGAGGAAAGGTGTTTGGTGTGCCTTGCAAAAACCTTTCTTTGGATTAATGTAGCCATTTTTAAATAAACATGATGTGTTTTCCCAAAGGGTTTCAGAAAATAACATTCTTTTTCCCAGGACATACTTAAATCTTCCACTGAGAGGGTTTAACCACCTGTCCTAACAGGGTTGGGGACATAGAATAGCGGTGTAGCCAAAGGCAGCTATGTCACGATTTACCTGGACGTTCAGACCTCTTTGAGACATCCTGGTGATGGTCTCGCCTGGTGCAGCTGGGAACGGGAGGGAGCCAGCTGCCATCCTCTTGGCAGAAGACTTTGGCACTGCCTTGCAGGCTGAAGCCATTGGCACAGTGAAATGTCACTGCTTGCCCAGGTGCAGAGATAAGGTCTTGACCACCAACGTGCCACCCGTTCTCTATGTCTGGATTTATGCAGACAGTCACTGGAAATGATGATGGGCCAAAGTGATGAGCAAAAGGAGTCAGAACAAAACAAAAACCAGACAAGCTGTTAATAGTGCAACAATAAAACCTACTTGACACCCACAGAAACCTCCCTGGTCCCATCTACGTTCATTTGTACCATGCAACACCTAATAGGGGATTCATCTTCTCAGAGGAACCTGGCTGCAAGGGTCAGGGTCTGCCCTGTGCTCAGAGCATCACTAGGAGCTAGCATCACTAGGGGACAGACCACGGACACACCTTCACAACGAGGACCGGGCTGGCTCCAGTTTCCAGATGCTCTACAATACACCTTGGCATTTCCAACCAGGTAGTAGCCAGGATCACAGGTGTACATTACAGACATTCCCATGGTAAAAAATGCTTTGTCCTGGCCGTTGTGGTTTCCATTGCGCACCGCTGGAGGCATGGGACATGGTCGGACTGCAGGAGGGACACAGAAAGGCCAGCTCAGCTGGAGCACAGTGTGCAAGGGGAAGGCACTTGGCAGGATGCTGTGATGATGGGTTAAAGCCATTGCAGGAATGGCTCTGCCTGCACAGGCTGCTCCTACCTGCAAGGAGCACCTGCCGGGAAGCTGCGGGCACCCATACTCACTCCTCTTGCAGATGAGCGCTGGCGGGTCCCAGGTCCCCCCTGGCTGGCACCGAGTCTCGTAGGCGTCCTCTGCAGCATAACCAGCGTTGCAGTCAAAGTGAAGAATTTCTCCAGCTTTGTAGGAGCTCTGTGGCACATGGATTCTCCCATTCTGCACCTCGGGTATTTTGCAGCCAATTGCTGCAGGGAACATGGACAGCATTCTTTAAACTTCAGTGCATGGGCTAGATCCTGCACACACAGCATTCTCCCTTCTCATGACTCCCATAACCCTGCCTGCACCGCTCCTACAGCCAGCAGCCTTTCTGCCCACCCCACACCTTGCAGTGAGACATCACCCACCTTCACAGCGGGGCAGGGACCTGCTCCACAGCCCGGTTTCTGTGCAGCTGATGGACACATTCCCGACCAGTGCGTAGCCATCCTTGCAGCTGTAGGACACAGTCACCCCCCTGGGAAACTTCTCCCAGGTCTGCCCGTTGTGCAGCCCATTGGCTATGTTTGGTGGCCGAGGACACGTCACCTCTGAAGGAGAGGAAAAGCCCATGAGAGCATCTGGGAGAGGCAACGCCTAAGGGACAGCTCAGCTCAACCCTCCTGCACGACAGACTGGGGAAAGGTGAAGGGGGAGGGTAGAGGGCTCATGCCCCAGGTGCTGCTGGGTCCCTTCTGACAGCCAGCCTTTGGATGCCCTGTCTGTCAATAAAAAAGGCTGAATCAATTCATAAGAATCCAACCATCTTGCCCCAAAGGCCGTGTTGTGACTTGTGCCTGGTTGCCAGCACTGTCACCGGCCACGTCCCCAGGGGTGTGCTGCAGCTGGGCTGCTGCCAGAGCAGCAGGAGGAGGGTGCTGGCTCTGGAGACCCCTTTGCATTTGGGCCCACATGAAGTGATGTGCCAGTTCTGCACATACACTGTGGGGTCACCAGCACCCAGCCCCAGCACATGACATTGAGCACATGCACCCCTGTGACAGGAGTACCAGGAGTACCCACCTCCAGGTCAAACAGACACGAGCTCATTCTTTACACAATATAAAACTCTGTACTCCATTATAGGAGTATTTAACCCCTCAGTGAAGGACTGTGACAAGGGTCAGGATCTGCCCTGTGCTCAGAGCATCACTAGGAGCTTCTCTCCCCAGGGGACTGACCACGAACTCACCTTCACAGTGAGGACCAGGCTGGCTCCAGCTCCCTGATGCTCTACAATACACCTTGGCATTTCCAACCAGGTAGTAGCCAGGATCACAGGTGTAAGTTACAGACATTCCCATGGTAAAAACACCTTTGCCCTGGCCGTTGTGATTCCCGTTGCGCACCGCTGGAGGCATAGGACATGGTCGGACTGCAGGAGGGACACAGAAAGGCCAGCTCAGTGGGAGCACAGTGTGCAAGGGGAAGGGACTTGGCAGGATGCTGCAATGATGGGTTAAAGTTGCCTGCATGGGCTGCTCCTGCCTGCAAGGAGCACCCACCCACTGGGCAGGGCTGCCCTCTGGAAGCTGCGGGCACCCATACTCACTCCTCTTGCAGATGAGTGCTGGCGGGTCCCAGGTCCCCCCTGGCTGGCACCGAGTCTCGTAGGCGTCCTCTGCAGCATAACCAGCGTTGCAGTCAAAGTGAAGGATCTCTCCTGCTTTGTAGGAGCTCTGTGGCACATGGACCTTCCCATTCTCCACCTCAAGTATCTTGCAGCCAATTGCTGCAGGGAACATGGACAGCATGCTTTAAACTTCAGTGCATGGGCGAGATCCTGCACACACAGCACTCTCCCTTCTCATGACTCCCATAACCCTGCCTGCACCGTTCCTACAGCCAGCAGCCTTTCTGCCCACCCCACACCTTGCAGTGAGACATCACCCACCTTCACAGCGGGGCAGGGACCTGCTCCACAGCCCGGTTTCTGTGCAGCTGATGGACACATTCCCGACCAGTGCGTAGCCATCCTTGCAGCTGTAGGACACAGTCACCCCCCTGGGAAACTTCTCCCAGGTCTGCCCGTTGTGCAGCCCATTGGCTATGTTTGGTGGCCGAGGACACGTCACCTCTGAAGGAGAGGAAAAGGAGTTGCTTAGTGGGTTTTGTGTGTTACATTGGCAGTTTTGTGTGCTACAAGGATGGTTTGGGCAGCATCAAGGTAAAATCCCAAATTCTGCTCAGTCTGTGTTCCATTTGATGACCTAAAGCATTCTGTTACAGGAGGAATGGCAGCACCATGATTACAATCACATTGTGGCTGGAGGAAATTGCTAATAACAACAGTGCTGAGAGGAGAACTCCCAGGCACGTTGGGGGATTCGGCAGAAGAAGCACACGAACATGAAAGCAGCAAGAGCAGCATGAAGCTGTGGTTACTTCCCACTGCAGGAGGAAGATGAAAACATCCCACGTCTGACCAGCAGAGTCATAGAAATTCCCCTTCAGGCAGCGGAGAGAGCCTGCAGTTTGGAGCATCCCGGAGAGGGCACAGCCTCCTGCCCACACCACCTCAGCCCCAGGGATAATTTTCCCCATTGTCCTCCAGAGCCCAAGGAAGGGCAAGGCTGCAGCCAGCCCCACATCATCCCACCCCAGCTCCTTTCTTCAGAGCTGTTTCCATCTCTCTGAGAGAAGAGCTGGCAGCGCTTTGGTTTGAGACGTGAAGACAGATGCACCCCCATCCTTGCTTCCCCACTGAATTTAGGGGACCCTTCCCCCCTGGCTGTCACTGCACGGGGACACTTGCCCTTTTTGCACGCTGGCAGAGGTGGGCTCCACCTGAAGTTAGCTTGGCACGTGCTTGTGCGGGACCCCTGCAAGGTGTACCCCATGTTGCACGTGAAGCTTACGGTGTCCCCGATCCTGTAGAAACGACGAGAAGCCGACACCCTCTTCCCGTGCTGGATCTGTGGGAACGGGCATTGGGTAACTGGAAGAGGGAGAGAAATAAAACCTTGTTTATCTACAAAGCTTTCGAACTGTCCCTGCCTGCAATGGTCACCGTGACCTTACAAGAGAACTGTGGGGGGACTTGCTGGTGTGCTTCCAGGGGAAACTGGGGGGCTGTTTGCATGGAACCCCTGGGGAGAGGGAGAGAAAGACAGACAGAGATGCAGGCATGCAGAGCGCCAAGTGGGCAGACAGATGCTCAGACCCAACACTGCAGGGAAGTAGCTTTGTGTTCACTAGGCAAGAAGATAAGCACTAGATGTGGGAATATAAAAAGGTCCAAGAAACCTCTCTGGCTCCAAACACCCTTTGGGTTACAGGGCAAAGGGCCCCAGCTCCATCCCTCTGAGCCCTTTCTGCAGCTCAGAGTTTGGCTTTGCAGGAGAACCACGGCTCTCAGCATCGAGCAGCACTCGTGAGTCACAACACTGAACCTCTGCCAGGCTGGCAGACTGAGTGCTCCTACATCAGCCCAACAGAAAGACAAGTACAGCAGGAGGAAACACAATGTAACGTTTTCAATCACAAAGTATTAACTTAGTGATAATTTGGGGGTTTTTTATAAAAGCATAGCTGGGCCCCCAGCCACCATGGGCAGCTCAGGCAGCAGGGTTCAATTTAAGGGAGCCCAAACCCAGTGTATTACTGGAACAGGCCCCTGGGCTCGCTGCCGTCAGGCGCCGCGTCCATAAGCAGCTTTACTTTGCCAGAGTAGAGACATAGGTCAAGCCTCTTGTTAGGAGAAGCAGGGCAGGTTGTGAAAGGCTCTGGATTAACCCTCACTACAGGGGGTTAATTCCCTTTCTCCCAGGCATGGGGTGGCCCTGGTGCCATCCCAGAGAGTCTTTGTCACAAGCAGACTGGCTCAGGTGCTCTGTGGTGCTGAGGGTCTTGTGTGTCAAGGTCCACCTGGGACCAACACAGGGCTCTATCCACCTCCACAGAGAAAAGCAAGAGGGTCAGTGAGGAGAGAAGCAGCGATGAGGAAGAGGAGGGCCACGAGAGGAATGGCCCCAGAGGCACCGACCCTGACGGTCTCCCTTACCTTGAGCCACAGTGGCCAGGAACAAAGCAGAGCTGCACAGGACATGGAGAGTGAAGGTGAGCACCATGGTCCGGACCAGAGGTCTCTGGCACAGACTGCAGCTGCCGGGGGGCTGCAGGAAGATATGGGTACCCCAGTTCCCCCTGCTATCCCCCCATGCGGAAGGAGCCACAGCTGTGGGGCTTCCCGGGGCCCAAGGACAGGAACCCGTGGGCTCCCCAGAATGGGGCAGGCGCAGCCACCACCCCCGGGGTAGCTGCAGGTCCTACATGCTGCTTCCGCTGCTGTTTTTGGCAGGGGAGCATGTAACCCTGAGACCCACTGCGAGACCTTTGAAGGAAGGGTGGGTGCAGGCAGAGATGCACCACTAGCTGAGCCCTATCCTGGGCGGAGAGCATCCTTGGCAGGGGAAGTGGCCCGGGCTCTGCCCCAAGTCCCCGGGGGGTGACAACAGCCCTTCCAAGGAACCAGCTGACGGGATGTGGGCCACCTGCCCCGCTAAGGGAAGAGCAGAGCGGGGCATTCCCCCCTTGAGCACCCATGGGACCAGCTGCAGCTGGGGACACATCGGTCCCTCTGGGCCGTGGGTGCTCAGCCAGGAGGTCCAGCATGCAGCTTGGTCCCACACATGGCCCCGAATCCTCCTGCCCCAACCCTGGCTGCTCTAGGACTCATCCACCCCAGCATGATCCCTTGCCACTGGCTGGAAGAATAAAAGAATAAAAACACCTAGAAGCAGCCGCAGCAACCTCCAGCTCCACCCTCCCACAGCAGAGGATTCTTTCTGAGCCTAAAGCAAGCAGCAAGACACGTGTTACTCAAGTCTTTTTATCCCTTTTATTGACAGAGAGCTTCCAGTATTTACACACCCAGCATGCAGACTGCAGAATTCCACTTGGCCGGTTACAATCAAGTTCTAAAGTTAGTAACAGCTCAATAACAGAGAGAGGCCAGTTTCAGCAGCAAGTGCTGGCGACCACAGCCATAAGCTACACCACAGCATTCACAGGTCTTGTCATTTGGTTGCCAGGGGTGGGATTCATCCCCAAAATCAGGTGTTAAATCACTTAGGAAAACCCCTCTGCGTTCAGTGGGAATACCTGTGCTCAAAGGACAGAACACAAGGCTCAGCTACCAGGCTTTCCATTCGTGTTCTTTCCCCATCTGGCCACTGACGTGCTTGTGGTGAGGGACACGTAAGAACAGCCTGTGAGGGCTTGTTCTGCAAGATTGGCTTCCGAAAAAGTGTGCCCCAGTGCCGTGGTGCCAGCTGAGCTGTGCCAGGAAGGAAGAACCTCCCGGGTCTATTTGGAACAAGATCAAGGGGTGGAAGGAAAGGGCTGGTTGTGTTTTGCTAGTGAGATGCACGTTCCTGTTAACAGGGAAGCGCTGGCGAAAAATGCAGAAACAAAAAGTAGGTGGTGGACATATTTCGCATACTTCTTGTTCCCCAGGGCACACCACGAGAAGCTCACGGATGGGTCACCTGCCTCTGTGTCCAACTACACCCCCAGAGCAGCTTTACCAGCAGCTGAGGGTCCTGCTGCCTCAGCTCAATTCAGGCAGTAGCTGAACACGAGTTTAAAGCCTGTCACAGTTTTGTTCCCCCTATAAATAAATTAAGATTCCCACGAAGCCTTCAAACATGTTCTTCATTTTACAAGATGCTACATACCCCTCTAGCTTATCAATGATCAGATAGCGAGGCTGAGTAAAACCAGGGAAGGACAGCGATCCCCACACCATGGGCTTTCTATCAGCCAAACAGATCACGGGGACTCGTGCCTGCAGCTTTGGTGAGCGAGGTCCCAGCCCCTGAGCTGTCCCCTGGCACCACAAAGCCCGACTCATCTCGCTCCCCTCCCACTCACCTCCACCCACCCTCACAAACCTGCCCTCCACACCACGATGATGACCAAGGTTGGGTTAGACAGGGCGAACACAAAGTGTTCGATGTGGGGTTCACATCCTGTTCCTCACAGAGGAGTAAACTGCCCCCCACAGCCACCCCCAGCCCCACCGTGAGCGGGGCAAGAGGCCAAAATCCCGCTTTTCCTCCCCCAGCATCACAGCATCCCTGAGGCATCCCAGGGTTTGGGGTGCACAGCACCACCAGAGAAAGCCTTTTAAAGTGCAAATTCAAACAGCAATTCCCTGCACAGAGCCTCCCAGGGCAGGCAGAGTTTGAGAAAGCGTAAAAGGTTCACGCACTGCCACTTTCTGATGCTTGGTGACATCTGCCAAGACACCTGCAAGTTCTGCCATGGGCCTGGACACCACCTGCCAGCAGACAACCTCCACTGCCCTCCAGCACCCACCCGTCTGGCTCCTCGTGGGGCTTTCAGCCCACCAAATGCTTGGGCACTTCGAGAGAAGTGTTGTGTCACTGCTGAGACAGGAAGGATGTTTCAGCAACACACCAGTGGAAAAGCCTCTGCATGACAGGGCAGAGACCTTGGACTGAATTTTAACACTCATTTTAGTACCTACAAGGAAGAGCCAGAGTAGCAGATCTGTGTAATGAGGCATTCACATCTTTTCTCTCTGGTGCAATCCCCTCTCTGGAAGGATTGCTGTTTGCAGTAACAGCTACAAGCGTGCTTTTATACAACATTTTCAGTGCTTTCAGTACCTGATTTGTGCACCCTTTTCACACCCAAATTAAGTTTTCCAAGCATCCATCACTCACCCAAAGACATTCACCGCAGCAGCACTTCAGAAACCCCAGAGTCCTGAGCAGGACCAGGCACACCACACCCTGAGCAGGGCTGAAAGCCCAAACACGTGGAGGTACCCAAAGCGCATGGTTTTCTCCAGCCTACCCTACTGCAGCACGAGGGTCTCTGTCCCAAAATCAAAGCCCCGCCATAGGTCAAAACGATGCCAAGGCTCTCGATGAGGCGGCAGAGCTGCTGGTCCCAGCACGGTGCTGTGACAACGGTCCCAGCATCCAACACAATGTGCAGCAGGGAGCGGCTGGGGTTTGCCATCTGAGGTTGGTGGGTTGGGGCTTCAAGGCCAGTTGCACAGGAGAGAGCGGCAGAGCACTGGGATCAGTGAGATCAAGTCCAACACGTCTAGCGGGGCCATCCTGCTGCTAGATGCTCATCACCAGCAATGCCAGGAGAAGGGGGATGAGCCCTGCAAGACAAAATAGCCCAAGTCTTCACTCCAGACACATTCAACTCTTTTCCCTCTGTCCTGGTTTTGGCCAGGATAGAGTTAAATTTCTTCCTAGCAGCAGGTGGATGCCATGTGTGTTTGGGAGTTGGGATGGGAGCAGTGCTGATAACACCCTGATGTTTGTAGTTGTTGCCCAGCAATCAAGGACTGTTCAGTTGTTCATATTTCCCTGCTAATGACAAGGTGGGGGCACCCAGGAAGCTGGGAGACACACGCACACAGTCAGGACAGGTGACCCACACTGGCCAAAGGGGGTATTCCATGCCAATTACATGATGCCAGCATAAAAGGGGGGGCTGGTGGAGGGGAGGAGCAAGCAGCTCCAGGACATGCAGTTTTGGGGATGGTCCAGTTTGAGGATGGCTCTGAGCTGTATAGCCTGAGCTGTGCAGTTCAGTGACAAACCACATCGTGTCCCCAGTCTCATCTATTTTCCTATAACGTCCTGTTATTATTATTGTATATCTCTCTCTGCTATCCCAGTAAACTCTCCTTATCCCAACCCATGAGGTTTTGTTTTCTTGGGCTTTCTTTTCCCTCCCGTTCCCCCTCCCCACAGTCTCTCTTAAAGACCCAGCAGCTGCGTGATGCCCAGCTCTCAGCTGGGCAAACCCATGACACCACCTTGGTCCCCCTGACCCCCCACTCTCGCAGCACAGATCTTAAAGCAACAAAAATATCAATCTGAGGACAGGCAGCAAAGGCTCTTAAGCTTATTTCAAGCAGAACACACAGGAGGGAGCCACATAAAGACAGGCAAGACCGCAGTGCAGGGGTTCAGCTGTGTCTATCACTTACCAGCGATGATCCTGTCCGCTCCACCTGGAAAGGAAGGGATTCAAAATGTGAAACTCAGCACCATGAGCCCAGCTACACAGCTCACTGATCTCACATCAGAACCAACGCACAGGGAAGATGCGGAAGGGCACCCCTGGGCAGCCCAACTCCACAGCTGTATTTGCCTGGATACACTTCCACTGGCTTGCACATCCATGTCACAACCTAGCCATGCTCCTTTGGCACTAGATTTTAACTGAAGCTCTTTCAGGAAGCATCAGAAGCTTACTCCTTAGCACAGTTATCTGGCTTGATTCACAGAGGAAGGGGAAAAATAAAAATAAAGTCTTTGAAGACAGAAGAGAGTCACCTCTGCATTCAGGAGTGGGTTCGCTCCATACTCCGTGGTGGTTGGGATCCGTTTTACAGTGAATAGAGGCTGTTCCAGCAAGGGTGAAGCCCTGCTTGCACTTATAAACTATGATGGAGCCAAGGCCAAAGCTTGTGCCCTTTGTGCCGTTGTGCATCCCGTTGCTAATTGTGGGAGGCTCGTCACAGAAGATGGCAGGGGGCTCTCCTGGGGGAAGGAATACCAGCAAAGGTATCTGAGTACGCTTCAGAGCACATCACATCTCAGGCACGCACAAATCGCTGGCACAGTCAGAGGAAGGGGGAGAAAAAAGGTCTTTGAAGACAGAAGAGAGTCACCTCTGCATTCAGGAGTGGGTTCGCTCCAGACTCCGTGGTTGTCGGGATCCACTTCGCAGTGAATAGAGGCTGTTCCAGCAAGGGTGAAGCCCTGCTTGCACTTATAAACTATGATGGAGCCAGGGCCAAAGCTTGTGCCCTTTGTGCCATTGTGCATCCCGTCGCTAATTGTGGGAGGCTCGTCACAAAAGATGGCAGGGGGCTCTCCTGGGGGAAGGAATACCAGCAAAGGTATCTGAGTATGCTTCAGAGCGTATCACATCTCAGGCACGCACAGATCGCTGGTACAGCCAGTTGAGAGAGGAATGGAGATACTCACGTATACAGAAGTCTGGGTCTGCAGACCAGGTCCCATTGCTGAGACAAGTGACAACAGAGGACTTGCCATGGGCTGGGGTATAGCCCGTTTTACAGCGATACCTCAGCTCAGTCCCAGCAGGAAGGCTGTCACCCACAGCCTGCGTTAGCTCCGCGAAAGGGAAGTGTAGAGCGGGACCACAGGAGACTAACAATTGGAGAAAAGGCAAGGTTGGCTACAGAGAGGTACCCAGCAGGTCTGCAGCCGCAGCGGCGAACAGCTTTCGCCACAGCATCTCAGCCTGGCTAAGCATCCGTGTCTGGGATCAGTTTGCATCCAACCCACTGAGCAACAGGCAGGACACGGCACAGTTTCAGCCAGAGAAAAGCTGGAGAGGGTAGCATCTCCAAGGCAGAGACACTCTCAGAATCACCAGGTTGGAAAAGACCTTTGAGAACACCAAGTCCAACCATACCCATCTCTACTAACCCATATCCCTGAGCACCTCACCTACCTATCTTAAATCCATCCCAGGTCACTGACTCAGCCCCTCCCTGGGCAGCCTGTTCCAGTGCCCAATAACCCTTTCAGGGAAGAGCTTTTTCCTCATGTCTAAAACGAATTTTTCCTAATGTCTCCATCCCTGACCACCAACCCAACCAGCAGAACTTGCTGAGCGCAGCACCCAAACATCCCCAGCAAGTCTGGAAGCCGGTGAAGCTAACCTGCCAGGTGCAGAAGGCAGTTCCCCCTCTCTCTCTTCTGTGCCCTTCTCCATCACTTACACTTCACAAATAAACAGCTTCAGGCCTAAACATATAACTGGCCTGGGCTGCCATGCTGAGGACCCAAGCCAGCGTGCTCTGCACGGGCATGGCTACCATCACACAAGGTCCAGGAGCTGGTCTGCCTACAGATCCACAAAGGTCAGAAGCTCTTAGACCACCACTGCAACTGCTCAAGGAAATAAATTTGTACTCACTGGTGTCGCATGTGGGTAGAGGTGGCTTCCAGTTATTGTCTGCTTCACAGGTAACTACACTACTACCATTCAGTAAATAGCCAGGGTTACACTCAAAGCTCACTGTATTTCCATACGTGTGCTCAGTGCCAAAGCCAGATAATCTTCTCCCATTTTTCACCTCTGGATTTTCACATCTGACCACTGCAAGCAAAGAGAAGCCAATGTGAATATTGATTAGAAGAAGGAAGAGCCCCGCAGTGGCACCAGAGGTGCTCCAGGAGATGCTCACTAAGAGATCTGCCATCCTTTCACTCCGAGACAGGCGGGTCCCCAGTAGGGTGTGACCACTCCATGAATGCGGATGTCATCAAACAACTACACATGAGAGCTTAATTTCTCACTTGCAGAAAGCCCTGGGCATAGGCAGGGCAAGGGAGGCTACCCATGGGCTAAAGAACCCATTAAACCAAGCCCTGCCTCTGACCACAACTGGGGCCATCACCACATGAAGCTTTCTGGCAATTGTTTTAGACTCAACCCCACCTCCTCGTGTTTGGCAGATGATGGGGAGAGGGATGAGCAACAAAGTCAGAAGGAGAGAAAGAAAAGATTCACCTTTGCATTCCGGGGCTGGACTGCTCCATTTTCCCTGGAGGTTTTCCTCTGTACAGAGAATCACAGCGTCTCCAATAAGGGAAAAACCACTGTTACACTGGTAAGTTACAGACATGCCATAGGTGTAGCTGCTGTAGCCGTTGATGATGTACCCATTCTCAGTCTCAGGTGGCGGCGGACAGGGAATAGCTGTGTTGGGGAAGCAACAGCACGAAAATGCCAGAACATTTCCACTGAGTATCAAACTGGATGTCTAGCTACCCAAACTGAAGCAAAAAACAACCCATGCAAAAAAAAAACCCTGCAAAAAGCAAAGAAAACCAACCCCAAAAGCCTTTAAATGCTGAATGATTTCCAAGTTTGTTTTTTCTTTAATAGATAAACAGTAAAACAGCAAACCAGCATTTGCTGTCCAAGAGGAGATCCTACAGGAGAGGCCTTCTGGAGGCAATAAACATGGTCACACCAAGCAGTATAGGACCCTAAGCTACCAGCATTGGCATTTCTGCTAACAAGGGTGAGGCCAGAACACCCATTATAGCAGGAAAACATCCAAATTATCAGCAGCTGATGGTCAGTCCCATCCCACAGGATACTTAAAAGAAAAAAGCCCAAATAGCACCAAGACAACTCTTTGAATTTATTTCCCCTTTGAAAACAATGGAGATTTTTGGCTGTGTGGTCATGTCTGAAGGCATCCCAGTCCTGGTCAAGAGCAGCTCTTGATAAATAATTTACCAACAGCTGCCTGATGGAGAGCACAACGAAGAAAGCTTGCTGCATGCCTGGGCTGGGCAATAACACCAAGCAGTCTGGGAGCTGCTTTTCTCGTAGATCTGACTAGAGAGCTCCTCCAACATCCACAGATCCTCCTTAGTATCATATTTTAATTCCCAGCTCCACCAAGAGTGCTTGTTTTGGGGAGAGGGGAGGAATCAGTCCCATTAAAGGCTAATGTAATTTGCATTGAGTGCCAAAAAGAGCCTCCAGCTGTGGTTCCCCAAACTTCCCAGTGTATCAGCAGCTGCCAGGAAGAGATCTACACAGAACATTCACGATCCACTTACGGTCACAGTATGGAACGTCATCCCAAGCAACTTCGTTGTTGCTTTTAAGAAGGCACTGTGCAGACGGCTTCCCAAACAATCGGTACCTAAGGAAAGGAAAGGTTGAATCTCTTGGGAAAAAGCCAGGGGGGGAAAGCCAACACTGAGGAATTCAGGAAGCTGTACGGTTTTGAATGGGATTCTCTGGGGGAGCTGAGCCCTGGGGGAGAAGCAGCTAGCCCTCCTCTAAAATACAGCTTCCTCAACACCCCAAGAAATGCAACGTGAGATGCAGTTAGATGGAACTTAACACTTGGAGCATGCGAGTACAAGCTCACGGGAGCAGGATGGCATCCCTGCTCCAGCTCTGTCCAGCCTCGTACTGCACAGTGCTGGATCCAAACCAACATATTTTCCTATCAGAGCTCAGTGTGACTGATGTACCCTGCCTGCTGTATCCCTCTCGCCCCACTACCAGCACTCCTGGGATACCATAGCCTCCTTTTCCCAACACCCCTTAGATAAGATGGGCAGCCGGCCCCACTGCGCACCAGCAAACACTGAGTTACTAAGGAGCACCAACAGGAGAGGGACAAAATTCCTTGCAAAGCAGCTGGAGAGCACTCTGCAAAGCCTGAGCTCTCTGTGTCGACAGCGAGAGCAGGAGGGAGCCTGGTCCCCATGGCTCTGTGCTCCCACACCTCCCGTGGGCCTGTGCTTGCCCAGGAAACAGCCCCCAGGCATGAAGTCTCTAGGCACTGTCTCCACGGCTCCAGGGACTCAGGAGGAGCCTGGGCCAATGCTTACCCGGTGTCACAGGTGAAGTTTACTGTTGCCCCAAACAGGAGGTCGGTTATGTAGTGAAATCTGCCATTCATGATGTCTGGTGGACCGCAGGACTTTCCTGGAAGGGCAAGTGACCAGCCTTAGCTTTATTTTATAGCATAACAAAGAAACACTGGTGGCAGAGTTCAGTGACTCCAGGGCCGTTTACTGGGGACCTGACTTCCCCCATGAGCAAGTCCCAGCACTTTCAGAGAAGATACAAGATCCACATTAATTTCTGAGGATATGAAAGTTAAAACACATGTAAAAAGCAAGTAAAAGCATGAAGTGAGCTAAAGACAAATAGAAAAAGCCACGTTTTGCATGTTTACTGAGAATATAAACTGATAAACTGACCAGAAGGGCTCAGGGCAGAGGTTTCGGGTCTGTAGGGAGACAGCGTGGAGGGCAAGAGGATGGGGAGGGACCCCCTGACCACCCTGGGGCCAGTGCAGGTGCATGACCAGGGGGATTCCCACAGCCTTTTCCTCACTGAACCTTGTTCCTGTGTGACTATATTAGCAGATGGTAATAAAGAAAGGCAGAGATCATCTCCCAGAGATTAAGAGGTCTAAACAGATTGGACAGTCCCAGGCAGCCCCCCACATCCTACAAACAGTAGCAGGGAGCATCCTTCCCAACCGAGCTGAACCGTCAGCAGGACGCATCCCCTCCCCGCCCCAAATCCCAGGAGCCCGCGAAGGGGGAGGACCCACCGATGCAGAAGTCGGGGTCTGACGACCAGTTGGAGCTGGAGAGGCAGGTGACACGGGGGGACTTGCCCGAGGCCATCGTGTACCCCGGGCGGCACCGGTATATCAGGCTGGCCCCCACGGCGTAGGGCTCCTGCAGGGGGGTGGGGGGCTCCGCGAAGACAAACCTCGGCGGCTGCCAGCAGTCACCTGCGGGCGGAGGGGAAGGATAATGGTGACGGCGGTGGGGGGGTGACGGGGACCGGATGACGGTGGAAGCTCCTCTTACACCTTCCCCACGCAGACACGGCCCCATCCCCACACCGCCCAGGCCCCCTTCCCATCCCCCTCGGCCCAATCCCCTGTGGCCCCTCTCCCCCCGCGGCTCCACTCACCTCGGGCTCCGGGCAGCACCAGCAGCACCGCGCAGAGCCAGCGCAGCGCCATGACCCCACCTGCTACCGGTACCGCGCAGGGATGCGCAGCGCAGAGCGCGGCGGCTCAGCCCTTTCCGGGGTGGGAGGGGATGGGTCACCCTGCGAACCGCGTCGCAGCTGAATCACGACGGAGGGTGGGATTTGGGGTTGGGATTTTCCTTTCCAGCCCTTGATGGAAACAGGGGCTTCGGGACGATCCCCTCCGCCGGTGCTGAGCGGGCGCGGAGGTTGTCACGGCGCGATCGCTTTCCGCCTTCTCGGGCAGGCGCCGGGTCTGGTCTCTGCCCGGGTCTGGTCTCTGCCCGGCTCCGCGGGGCTCAGCGCTGCCCGTCAGGTGCCGCCGGAGCGTTCACCGCGTCACCCAGCACTCACTCGGCCTGACCTCATTATAAGCAATGCCGTAAATGATGGGAGTGCCTGGCTAGGCTGGTCCTGGTTCACCCAAGCCATCGCCCTTGGCCCTAGAGGGCAGCCTGCGGCCACCCCAGCCTCTTCCAGGGAAGAGCCCTTGTAGTACCTCCACTCCCTATGGCAACAAGCCTTTCCTTCACTGCGCCTCTCCCAGCAGCTGAGTGAGGGTTAGGGTGTGCTGGGGGTACCACGGGGCACCTCTGGGACAGTCCCTGCTGCCTCCAGCCCACGTTCCAGAGGGTGATCACAAGGGGGCAAGTGAGGGACAGCAAGCCATGGCACAGGGTGGCTCAGCTGGCCATTGCCTCTCCTTCCTCAAGGTAGAACCGGGATTGTAACCAGCAGCACGAGCCCAGGAGAAGGGGCAGCATCCCGGTTTGGGAACAACTGCAGGAGCAGAACCAGGTAATGGTGTGGTCCCTTTCTGCCCTGCCCGTGGCACTGCCCATCTCTTGCCAATAAACTCAACCTCTCTGCAAACACCAGTAAAGCAGAAGGGTGATTTTTACAGCTTTTCACAGCTCCAGGGGAAACAGTTAGTTTAATCCTCTGAACACCTTGCTGGGGCTGCAGCTTGGATTGTTTTTTTTTGGGTAGAGAATATGAGCAATACAGAATTACTCCTGGTCCGTGGAGGGAAGGTTGTACACATGGAGGAGTGCACCACACCTTCCCTGCGACCGCGCCGGTAGTGCCAGGAACTGGACTCTGCTCTCACAGCAGTGCCCTCCTTTCATCACTGCAATTCCTAGGAAAGGCCAAGTAACACAGTGCAAGCCTGCACCAGTTACCTAAGCAGCTCGTTACGTCCAGTGATGAATGAGACTATGACACCACCATGATAAGGCTGGATGAGTAAACAGAGGAAAAACCCAACCCAAAGCACAAGCAAGGATACTGATAATGCTTATATTCTTTTTAAATACAAAACAGTTTTATGATATATAAATACTGCACTTGCACTTGGATCTCACACTAGTAAAGGAACCTCAGTAAAACAGAAGTTTAAAAAAATGCAACAAGTAAGTCTTGAAAGAATGTGCAAAGAGGGGGTTTACTGCGAAATCATTCTCCCAGTGGCAAGAAATGTTTACTGAATTTAAAAGTTTAAAGAGTTACAAAAATAGTTTTTTCATAGTACACCAAAAAAAAAAAAAAAAAGAGGAAAAAGGAGTCACTAAACCACTGTGGGACTGAATTTAAAGTATGATTGATTGCAAAATCAGACACTTGACTTCAGGTTGCCTTAATTGCACTTGGAGCCTCACCCCTGACCACGTCAGGATTTAGTGTAGCAACTCTCCTGTCTCTCCAGCCACCCTTGTGCTGCTTAGGATGCTTCAGCCATCAGTGTTTCTCCTGCAGCAGGGAGACAAGCAGGTGATTAGGGTTAGGGGCTGTGTGCTATAGCCCCCAGGCTTTGGGAGAAACACAGCATCTGGTTTGTGGCACCTCAGCACCCCCCAACCTTGGTGACCCACAGGGTGTTTCGGGTGTCCCCACACAGGTCCTCACGGTTGGGCTGGCACAGGTGAGTGTGGGTGGGCGCTGCACAGACGGGGCAGACGTGGCAGCTGGGGATGCGCTGGGGGACGAGGTGAGCCAGGGTCCCCTCCCTGGGCAGGGGACACACAGGGCGTCCTGCTGTGTCGCTGTGGACGAGGGAGAGGTACAGCTGGTCGGCGCAGGGAGCGCAGACGGGTCTCTGCAGGCTGTGGGGAGAGAGCAGAGGGTGAGCCCCATGGAGTTCACCTTGGAGGCTGCGCCTAGCCAAGCCACTCCAGCACCCAGGAAAGCTAGGTTTGTTAGCAGTGTCAAAGATAATTCACTTTTTAAACTCAAACAAGCAGCGACTTGTGAGCGTGAAGCTGAAACGGCTCCTCTGGGGTTGGGGCTAAGAGCAGGTGGTACAGCAAGCAGGGCCAGCATGACATAAATGGTTGGTGACAAGGTCACTGGCTGTACTTACAATGGCTGAAGCAGGTGGATGCACACCTCAGCCCATGTTTACCTTACCCAAGTATTTGTTTGAATTTGCCTCTGTGAATGATATCTTTGTTAAGCAAGTGTCAAAAAACAGAGCACGGGGCATCACTTTGCTCACCTCGCCCCTGCTCCACCCCAAACCAACCAACCACGCCTGGAGATGGGAAAGCACTCAGCAGCGACCTGGGCAGAAGGCCCACGCTGCTGCAGGGGCTCTTACAGCTCTCGGGCTTTCTGCTGCTAGACCAAAGCCAAAGCTCCAGCCCAGGCCAAGGAAGACACAGGGCCAAGAGAGGACAGCTGAGGAGCACAAACCAGTTCAGAGACACCCAAGGAAACAGCACAAGCGTTGTCCAAATTAACCTCACACCGGTTCCAGCTCTCAGCTTACAAGCAGGCACCCCACTTTCACCCTGACAGGGAGCACAACCAGCATCTAGGCACCTCCATCATTATCTTAGCTTCAATTAACAGGGTTAACTCTGGGTTTGGAGGATGCTCAGCACGCTGCAAGGAGCTGCCTGCGCTGGCTGCACTGCACTCACCTCTCATCCCACTGGCAGGCATCCCCCAGCTGCTCCCAGGGTGCTGTGGGATGGCTTTCCTGCTGGCCAAGGTGGGTGCGCATCCAGCTTTCACAGATGGGACAGATGTGATGTGTGCTGTGGAGAAACACCGTTGGGGATGCACGTTTAAGTCTCTCTAGGGAGAGTCACAAATCTCCCTGAGTTTCGGGCACCTCCAGCTTCCCTGGTACCGAGGATGAAAACTCGACGCGGGTCGCAGACTCAGAGGGAATTAGCTCCCTCGCTTTGCTAACATCCATGAGATGCCTGCCCAGAGCTCCTTTGTTTTTAGGGGGAAAATAACAGAGATTGGTGTTTTAAAAAGTAATTAAATGCTGTAATAGTCGGTGGAGCCTCAGGACAGGGAAGAAGTGGGAATAAAGAAGGAGGGGCAGGATACCCTCATCTTCTCCTCAGAGCGAACAAACACAGTCCTACTCCACTCTGCAATGGTTTTTATTCAAGCCTCCCATGGCCTGTGCATATTTTTAAGTGGAAGACTAACCTTATGTGGGCCGTGGGGTGCTCTGCCTTGCTCTGGTCCAGAACAGCTTCTCCATCACCCCTCAGCACATCTGCAGCTTTGGCAGGAGAACTGGATTCAGAGAGAGAGAGAGAGACACTGGCCTGAATGCACCGCAGGCACGGCTCTCCCACAGTGCTGACCACCCCCTGGAACCACTTTTTTCTAAATAGCAAATACTTCCTGCTGCTAAAATTGGACTTGAAGGAACCAAAGGAGCCAAATCTGTAACATCTGCTCCGTGTGTGGGTTTTTTCCTGCTCTCTCCCTACAAGAAGCACCCCTGTCCTCCTGCTTTGGTCTATGTGGACCCAAGCAAGGGGAAGGCAGAAGCAAGCCAGCCGTGGTACCTGGTGGCTGCAAGGCTTTGGATCTCCTCACTGCCGATGCTGAGGACTGAGTAGGTGCGTGGCATGCCCAACTGGCCACGCAGCCAGTCCTCACAGGTGGCACAGTCACCACGTGCGGGCTTGGCGCGGGGGTCCAGGGCAGCGTGCAGCCGCTCTTCGCAGGTGGGACACACGTGGCAACTCGTCGTGTGGCTGCGGATGAGAAAGACGGTGGGGAGGGAGGGGGAAATCCCTCCTGCTGAGCCCCAAGAGCAGAGGTGAACACCAAACCCTGCTGTGAAGCAGCCATCAGCCCTTCGGCGAGCAGCATGTTCATCGCACAGGCAGAGGTGTTGGCATTTTAGAGCCAAAGAGAGATGTCCCATACTGGTGTGGTCAGGTACGGTGAGGTTTGCAGCCAGAAATAACACGGGGAGATCTGTGGGTACAGCTGGGAGAGTGGCATGGGGCTTTGGGCAGATGAACAAGCAAACCTACCAAAAATAGGAATGCCACGGCACGGGCTGCTTCTCATCACCCATCATCTGTGGGTGCACTGCTGGATCCCTCCTCTGCTTTTCGAGAGGCGTATTGTAAGAGCTTGAAGAGACAGAAAGGAGAAAGTTTATTCAATAAAAAGCAACTTAGCAAGATGGGAGGATAGTACTAACCATGGGAATGCATACTGAAGGGAATTACTGCCGCTCAGAGCTTAAAATGCCCAGTTATCCCTTGGGGAAGCCACAGCTCAGGAGGGGCAGCTGAGGTTCACTTACTGTCTTTCTTTGCCTTTACGTTTCACGATGAAGTAAACTCCAAGGGTTGCCAGGACACGCCACAAAGAAGCAAAGAAAAGTTAAAAAAATTGAAATTTTAATTTAAAATTAAAAGTTAGAAAATTAAATTTCTCAGTTGAAGCACAGCACTGCAGTTTGGTAAAAGACCAGCAGCAACCCCACCCTGCTCCAGGGCAGCCCATTACTGAAATAATGCAACCCCCCCTTCTTGTGTCTCTGAACACAGCACAGAAACCTCTGCTTAAGGGCAGGATCCTCGCTGATTTAGCACTTTGAGGGACAGCACCTCTGTGTTTTCTATTTTAAACCTCCCCGCTGGTTTGAGTGCCTGATCTCTTGTGCAACAGGCACGTTCCCAGCTTCACCCATCCCTCTCAGCACCTGCCAAGGCCTTTGTAACACAACTCCATCAACTGAAGAGTCACAGGACACAGAGCTTTTGGTTGGTGCCTTTCATCTCAGCACCCAGGGCTCTACTCTAAGACACAGACAATCCTTCTGGCTGGTTGCACTGCTGCCACGTTACCCAACAGCAGGGAAACCCCCCAAGTGCCGACCACAGACACTCAGTAAAATGGGCAAACCAAACCCACTGACGCCAGGTATTTAACTGCACATAGTAGCTTTGGGTGAGGAAAGTGGTTGTTCAATTTTAAACTACTTACCAATGGAACAAATTAAGATGGTGGTGACGACGATGCCGCAGACGGTGATGATGATTGTATTACCTAGAGAAGAAAGTAAATGGAATTGCTATTAACAAAGGAAAGCCAGCAATGCTGGTAACTAACCAGGGAAGTTCCTCCTTGATGCCCACAGAACACTATTACTCAAACCCAGGTAACTGTGACGCTGCTGGGAAGAAAAAAACGCTGTAAAACAATCTCTCATTAACTACTACACACATCGTTATGCTTTTCTTGAGTCCTCCAGCCCACCCCTCTCCACTGATGGAGCTGAGGTCCATAGCCCCAGGCTACCTCCACCCTCAGCATCAGCCAAAATAATGTCAGTGATCTCTACTGAGATGCTGGGCTGCAGGAGAGAGATTCAAGCATCAAAAATCCTATCACGTGTCCTGTCAGCTAAGGAGTCGCTCAGCTGGGAGCAGAGAGGGAAGGGGATTTGACCAGGGAACAAGCTGTGCAAGCTTCTTAGAAACTGGACCCACCAAAAGAAATAGGAGAAGGCACAATGACAGCAAAAAACCAGCAGCATGTGGAGCCACAGGCACCCACCGTGGGTGCAAACACAGCAACTAAAATGACCCGCAGGCAGGAAGCCTCTCCCCAACTCTTACTTAGGCTGTGAGGATTCTCTTCTGTATTCTCTTCCGAGGGTTCAGTTTCGTTTATCTCTCCTGTAGTGCTAACTATAGAGAGAAAAAACAAAGGGAAACCAGGCAAAATCATATTTTATATCATTCTCCATTTATATATATTTAATACTTCAGAGAGGAGTAAGCGTAGCACAGGCAGGTGATGTGTGCATCCCTTTCCAGGAGAAGATTAGGACTAATTAACCACACAGCAAGAAAACCCATTTGAGGCCAGGGTAATTACCCAGCAACGCTCACCCATGCAAGCAGGGGGAGACCCACTCCAGACACCGTTGATCCCATCCTCTGTTGTACAATGAAGAGTTTCATTTCCCATGAGCTGGAGCCCCGGGCTGCACACGTACATCACAGCCAAGCCGAACCTGAACTCCTCCACATCGCTGCCATCGTGCTGCCCGTTGGGAATAGCTGGAGGTGGGGCACAGGAAATAGCTAGGGAAGAAAAAGAAGGGAGATCAGGAGGTGACTGACCCCAGGGATGTTCTCCACGATGTCAAGGGAGGAGAACCCAAGCGCTGTTGTGGGCTGAAAGGGGAGCGTGAGCCACCCTCCCGGCAAACAGTTACTTCAGGTGCCCACTGTCCTCCATACACAGGGGCAGCAAGGACACCGAGGCCACCGGGCCCCTCGTCCATGTCAGTCTTTCACGTGCAGAAGGCACCAGTGATGTGACCAGCTTGTCCCTGCTTTTATCACGGCAGTGAGATCCCTTCCAGAGACGCTCACCTGGCTTCAGGTGGTTCAATCCTCATCTGATTCTGTATATTCTGGGATATTTGGTATTTTTGGCCAAGCGCTGGACAAGCCGACTTACCCTGACAGGCTGGAACAGAACTCCAGGCAACCCCTTGTCCCCGGAAGGAACACCAGACGGTAGGTGATGCTCCCCTCAACGTGTACCTGCAGCAGTAAGGGCACAACCCCCAACTTGTCACCAGCCACAAACAGGTCACCCGCAGGGTGGGGACAGGGTGGGCAGGCAGAGCCCCATGTCCCAGCTCGCACAGCGGTGACTGGCCAGGCAACTGGGATGTGATGGGAAACTGGCTTCACACTCACCCATGGTCACAAACTACATTTGCTCTTGTGCCAAAGAGATGGTCAGTTGCCAGGATTTCACCATGTTCTGGATTGGTTGGAATGCCACAAGATTGCCCTTTAAAAAAAAAGGAATAAGATTATCCTTCTGCCTAGAAGTATCTAAAAGGAGGGTGCAGAGAGGTGGGTGATGGTCTCTTCAGCCAGGGGACAGGAGATGGGACAAGGGGAAATAGCCTCAAGCTGCCCCAGGGCAGGGGCAGAGCAGATGGGGGGAAAAGTTCTTCCTGGCAGAGCTGTGGGGCTGTGGAACAGGCTGCCCAGGGAGGGGGCTGAGTCTCTACCCCGGGTGTGTTTAAGAGGCAGGGAGATGAGGTGCTCAGGGATGTGGGTCAGCACAGGACAGGAACAGTTGGACTCCATGATCTTAAAGAGCTTTTCCAACATGGTGATGCTGTGATCCTTAGGAGACTCTGAGGATGGAGAAAACACCCCGCAGACATGCTTTTCATGATAACACCATAGCAGTGTTAAACCAGGCACTTGGTGCTATTTCATGCTAAGCTTAATTTAAAAAAAACAACCCCAAAACCCAATCCTAAAATACAAAGGAGGTGAGGGGCTTGAAACTATGGTGGGTGCAGCTATGGGAGGGTGCTGGGGAAAACAAAACGGGACAAAAATACTCACTCTGACAGAGCTCGGGAACCTCTGACCACGTTAAGTTGTCAAGACAAGTGCTGGTGGGGAGCTGCTCTGTGGTGTTCTCATAGCCTGGGCGACACACATACGTCACCGTGATGCCAACAGGGAAAAAATTCTGGGTTTCATGTTCTGGTGACACTCTGGCGAAGCGCATGCGTGGCAGGGCAGGACAGCTACCTGGAGACAACCCAGAGCACCAGAGCCCACAGTTACAACACAAATATAGCAATACTTTGCATCCAGCTCCATGCAGCACAAACCCAAGGGACAGCACACGAGCCTCCCCAGTACAGGGAACACAGTTTTTAAGGAGGTGGTTGGCAGTTTGGGCAGTTCAAAAAAGCATTCCTACATGGCTATTTAATAGAAAATGGTTTTAAGTGTTAAAATTTGCCCTCTTTCAGCCGTTCACCAGCACAGTGCCTCCCTCCCACCAACGAAGGAGCTGCAGTGGGGAAGTGGAGCAGACAGCTCTCACCCGGAGGTTTACAAACACTCAATGCCAACCCCTCCCTTCTACTTAACCTGTACATCAGCAGCGAGCTGTACCAGCGCCTTGCCACAACAGCTCTGCCCCTTCTCCGTGCTTCCCCAAGCTATTAATCTATTTTAGTTAACACCCAAGCACCAGCACACGGCTCCAACAGTCTAAACAGAGAGGGACAGCAAGAGATTCGCCACCCAGCCACTCAGTCGCGGGTCAGTTTGGATGGGGAAGGACGTGAACCAGCGATTGCTGAAGCAGTAGATGTTTTCACATGCAGTGCACGTCCCTGAGCAACTTGTTTTGGAGAAAACGAAATACTCACGGCCACAGAACTCCGTGAGATGGGACCACTGGGAGTTTGAGAGGCACTGTATGGTATCGGACAGTGACGGGCGTTTAATGTAACCCGCGGCGCATCGGTACGTTATTTTGGAGCCCACGGTGAAGCTTTCCAAGTGGTCAGTGCCCGGGGGGGGCTCGGCGTGGTTTATAGTTGGCAGTGGCCCACAGTCACCTGCAGCAGAGTAAAACTGGGTTTAGGCAGGGCTTGTCCTAAAGGCTGCTGGGCAGCACGAACACAGGCACTGGGGCACACAGACACAGCAGGACACACAGACACACTGGGGCACATGGACACACACTGGGGCACATGGACACACACACCAAGGCACACAACGGGACACACACACACACACCAGGGCACACCCACACAGCCACACACACCCCGGGGCCCACGCACGCACACACACACGCACACACAGCCCCCACCCTCACGCACACCCCCCGGAGCACATCCCCCGCAGCCCTCCCGTGCGCTCACCCCAGGCCCCGGGCGGCAGCGGCAGCGGCAGCAGCAGCAGCAGCAGCAGCAGCGAGCGGCGCCCGGAGCCCATCGCGGCCACCCGGAGCCGAGCGGAGCTGGGAGCCGAGCACCGCCCGGCCTTGGCCCCGGCCCCACCCGGGGGCTCTCCCCCCTCCTTCCTCTCCCTTCGCTTCCCTTCCCTCCCTCCCAGTCAGCAGGGCGTGGGGTCTTGCTCAAGAGCTCGGCGGGGCAGCGGGAGGCGGCTGGAGGCAGCGCTGCACCCCGCCCCGAGCCCCCGCCCGCCCCCCGTCCCGTCCCGTCCCCTCCCCGCGGCTGGGAACTTTCGTGCTGAAGGGCTCGGGAGCGCACCCCGCTCCTCTGCTCGGCCCCCGGAGGGATGCGGGGACCTCTCTCAGCTGGGTCTCTGCGCTTTCCCGGGAAGACACCCCTCTCTCCAAAGCTAGCAAGTCCCAGAGGGGAAAAACACACCAACCCCTCAAACCTCCCCCAGACGGAAAGGGCAGCACGTGGGGCTGTGCCTGCTCTGCCTGTGGACCCTGCAGCGAGGCCTGAAGCTGGAAGGATGGAGGGTTCATACCCCAGCACAGGCTCTGCCTTCTCCGAGGAGGAGAGCTGCATCTTCATCCCTGCCTCCTGCCCTCTCTGGCAGCATCCAGCTCAGGGAGCCCAGCGCAAGGCAGCTCGGCAGCACCAACCCCCCCAACCTGTCTTCAAACATCACCTGTCCCCAGGAAGACACCTCAGCAAAGAGTGGTTTTTCCTGCCTGAATTGAGGAGAGGGATTTCCTCCAGCCCAAGGGGTGCACAGGAATGCAGAGGGCTGCAAATCAGCCCCACCTCGAAGCTGCTAATTGAGCTGCTTCTGTTGACACCCCTGCACAAACCGACACTGTGGGGACACCAGCATTTCCACCCGGTCTCTCCCAGTTATACCCAAACCTCTTTGAACACGGTGCCATGCTGCCCACAGAGGAACAGGACAGTTTACCTTGGCTCAGCCCTCTCGTGGGAAAGCAGAGCTGCTCTGGGATCGCTGCCTGCTGGGCTTGTGGGAAGAGCCAAAGCAAAGGATGTGTCCCTTTGCTGCCCCATCCCGCTCTGCTGAGCCATGCTGGCAGAAAGGGGGAGTCCTGGGTCACCTCACCCTGAGGAAAGGGCAGCCAGCAGCATCCTCCACCTTCCTGCCTCCCTCTGTCTGCTGGTGTCATCCAGGAAACATGTTTCCATCATGAAGCTCAAATTTATCATTTTCCTTTTTCCCCTCCTTCCCCCCATTTATTCCCCTTCCCAATACAACTGGAACTCCAAGAATATGTAACAGAAACATTTGCAATGAGGCCAAAGCGATGTTTTCCTAAGGGGTGGAGTTGAGCAGCCTGGATAACACAATCCTACAAAATACTTACTTGGGAAAACAGTGACAAATTCTGTGGAGATGCCTGGGCTGTGTGTGTTTTACAGGCCACTGACTTGGGCTGGTGGCTGCTCAAAGCAAAAGGAAGTTGCTAACAAGGAAAACAAGAAAAACGCCTTAAAATCAGGGGAATTCTCTTGTAGGAGCTTACAGTGATGATGTTAGTGTGATGTGAGATGTTGAGAAGTATTTGGCAAGGGCTTCTTGTAGTGTCCCCAGGGAACAGCCCGGTTCACACGTGCATCAGAAGAAGCAACTGCTGTAGTTTCCACTCAGTCAGGTCCCCTTGCTGACCCTTGAACCTGGCTGCTCTCCTACCCCAGGCCATGCAGAGGCATCCATCACCTGCTGAGACCATCAGGCTCAGACCAGCCTGTCCCTCTGCCTCTTTGCCACCTACGTTTGCTGTCCCATTTTACCCAGTATCATCCCAGCAGCTGAGCCCCGTGATAGTGGTTCTGTGCCTGCTCAGTGGGAGCAGCTGAGGGCAACGTGCCTTATCGTGCTCTGACACCCCTGCCCTGCGCTGCAGAAATCAGGCCAAGCAGATGGAAACGGCAGAAGTGAAAACATGTACAGAGAGGAGCCTGCCCTGTGCTGCTGGACACACCTTCACTGCCAGGCTCGGCCTGGAGCAGCAGGAGGTTTCCAGTAAAACCAGCCAGCAAAAGCAGAGGTTGGGCTGCCAGAGCTGCTCTCAGGTCCTTGCCTGCTCCCACGCTCTCCTGCCATCCCTGGGCAGGGATGTTTCCCACAGCTCCCAGAGCCTCTTTGGGACAGACCCCTGGGTCTGCCCAGGCTGAGCGGAGGAGCTGCCACAGAGGGGCTGCAGAGCCCGTTGCTGGGATGGATAAATAGATGAAGGCAGGGGGGCATCACTTCACACCTGCCAGCTTGCATTTCCAGACCCCTTACTGGAAACACTCACAGTTCCAAACATTACTGCCTGGATTGTGTTTTCATTCTTTACTATTTATTTTTTTTTAAACCAATTTAAACTTGCCCAGGAGGGGATTTAGAAAATAAATGAGTGCTGATAAAGAGGGAACAGCACACCCAACTGTTATCAGGGTACCTCTAAAAGCTGCTGTCTTCCTACAAAGAGCATAAAACATCGAAAGGGAAGAGCAGGCAGTTGAATTCACATTTATAAACAATTCCTATTTGTTACTGAATGTAAATAAATCCCTAGAAAGGCACCTAACTGTAAGGACAAAGATGGTCCAAGAAGAACCCGGTGTTTCTCACAGTGGGAGGGCACTGGGGGCTGTATTTTGCAGTTACTTCTGCTATTCGATGTGCTCAGAGCCTGCAGAGTGGCAGAGCCACCTCCCTCCACAGGCAAAGCAGAAGTAGCTCCGTTACAGCATGAGATTAGATGCCCAGACCGTGGGTGGCTGTTATCTCTCATGCTCTGTAGCCAGGACAGAGACAGTAACTGCCAGGCGCTGACGTCTGAGACAAAGGGGAAAGTTTTTGCTTAATAAAGTGCTGACGATATAAACAGCAACATTTAACCATGAAACCAGCCCATAACTTTGCAAGAGAAGGAAATTGGTGTTTTGCTTTCAGCGTGGCTTTGGGTGGGGGTGTGTGCAGCTGGACCCGGCGACAGCCAGAAATCCCTGGCAGCGATTGTCCTGGAAGCAGGCAGCTGATCCCAGCAGAGCCGTGGGTCTCGGAGCCTGTCCTGTGGCTGCGTGTTTGTGGTGACTGCTATGGCAGCACGTTGGCACTGCCAGCAAACAAGGAAATCCGTGGCTGTGGAAACACCGTGTCAAACAGGTTGTGACATAACTGAGCTCAGCCAGAAATTCCGCCGAAGGCCCAGGGGGGTTCTGAGAAACTCCAGCTTCCCATCCCCAGCTGGAAAAAAAAACCCCTTGAGGCTGGTCAGATCGATAGGGAATGGTAA
Source organism: Porphyrio hochstetteri (assembly GCA_020800305.1). Taxonomy (NCBI): domain Eukaryota; kingdom Metazoa; phylum Chordata; class Aves; order Gruiformes; family Rallidae; genus Porphyrio; species Porphyrio hochstetteri. The sequence continues at coordinate 6,093,412 of CM036930.1, read as the reverse complement.
CCAGGTTTGGGATGCGAGGAGGAGTTACCCAGAGAAAGGCTCAGGTTGGAGAAGAGATATGGGAACCATCCATTTCTTGCACAAGTGACTCTCAATCAGTGTCTTGGATCATTAAAACATAATCAATTAAAATTAAATACATTTTGGACATGTACATGGGACAGAGCTGATCTAAATCATTCTTTGTTTTAAGGCAAAGAGTAGGAGCCTTGAGAAGCACAACCACACGTTTAACAAGGAATCAAAGCACCCCACAAGTCCAGACAAATCCCTGGGGCTCTCAGTCCCAGCCGTTATCCCAGTGATGCCAGCAGGTTGGAACAAATCCCGCCTTCAAGAAATGATGCAGCGATGGAGAAGATCCCTCTGCACCTGCACAGGGGCATTTCTGGACCTGGGCTTTAAGCACCAGCCTCATCCTGTTTGTGTGACAGCCCCACCAAATCCACCATGACAGGAGGGACAGACTTTCTGGGTTTTGATGCGAGAGACATGGCTCAGGGATGAGCAAGTTCAGCTGGACCCTGACCCTGGAGAAATGGTCTCCTTCCAGCCTCCAGTGGGTGTTGAGACGTTACATCTTACAATGAAATGCACATGGTTCCCACCCAGACACCGTTTCCAACTAACCGGCAACACTCACCCTTGTTACAGGTAAAAGAATTGTTTGCAACGGATGGGAAACCTGTTGTAGCAACACTTCTGCCATGTCCAGCTTCTCCTGGCTGCCCATGACCTGCCTGGAGTGGAACAAGGATACCGTTAGTGCTGCTGGAACAAGGATGCACTTAAGGCTACGTGGTGTAAGGTTATCTCATGCTTTTCAATATGGGGGGGAGGAAATAATGGTTAAACAAAATCCCAAATAACACAAGAGCAAGGAAACAACTGGCAAGTGACAGCACATTTCCTACAAGACAAAGCTTTTTTTAAGAGGAGGAGGCTGGTGCAGTCAGACCTGAGCTTTGAGCCAGTGAAAAATGCTGATTCTGCAGAGAAAACTTAGAGCAGAACAGAATAAAATAAAGATAATCATCACTCACTTCCACAAAGTGACGCCACTTTAGACCGTTTTACGTTTTCAAAGCAGCCAGCTTGGGGGAGTATGCCAGAGATCCCCATGTATTTGGGAGGACACATGGATCCTTGGCTGGTCCAAGGGCTGTAGTACTTTTGGGTCTTGTACAGAGGTACCACAAACCTGAACGTTGAGGTAGCACAGCCCCTAGACACTGGAGAGAAACACAGGGAAAAAGAAGATGCCGGGTGTAGGGCTGGGAGTAACGAGGGAGTTACTCACTGAGGAGCTCCCCTGGACTCCAAATGAGCCTCTGGGGCTGACCTGGTGTCAAGGAGAAAGAGGATGACTGGGAGAAGGAGTTGGTACTTTGGAGTGCCTTCTTATAGAGGCTGAGCTTCATTTCCCACTTGGAAGCCTTCTTAGAGAGCTGGATGCTATTGCCACGGGAAGCTGGAGGAATGAAAATCCAGATGGGAAATTAATCTCAGGGCTTTTTCCTGGAAATGTGACAGAGGAGCAAATTAAGCTGGGAAACGTGTGAGATCATTCAGTGTGGGATCATTTCAACTCACTTGGTAAAGGAGGGATGCTCTCCACTCCTGTTGCTCCAGCTCTGAGAGTCATGCTTGTCTCTAGGGTATAAAGAGCAGGTGTTGCTAAGGAGCACAGCCCCTTCCTTGCACGGACCACACGCTCCCCCTTCACCTGAGCAGCACTGCACCTTTTCTCTCTTTTAAACCAAAGCATGGCTTAGGCTTCCCATACCCCATACTAAGCAATTGGAGTATGTTCAGCCGGTGCTTACTGAACACTCAACTCCTAAGAAGTACCAAACTGGGAGGAAATCACCTTTGCACTGAGGTGCAGCTCCACTCCAGACCCCGTTTGTTTCATCCATACTCGTACAACTGATGCTTGCATTTCCAAGGAGTTGGAATCCAGAGTCACAGCTGTAAGTCACTGTGGAGTTATATGCAAATCTGTCTACACCATCACCATCGTGCTTGCCGTTGCTAATTTGAGGAGGTGAAGAGCAGGTAATTACTGCAGGAAAGAAGGTTCCCTGTGAGCACTGCAAAACGCTTCAGTAACAATGAAAATGCCAAACGTTTCCTGAGCCCCCTGAGATTCTTGAGGACAATAAACCTTTGGACAGCTGAAATGGGCAACTAGCTCTGCCTCCATCGCCTCTCCCTTCTTTCTGAAGTGTTTCTCTTATCACTTATCAAGATTTTTGGTGACTTTCTCACTCCAAGGGTCACCAAAACCAAACAGGCAACTTGTCATATCCTGGCCGGTGATCCCTCAAAACCTCTTCCCATCACCTTCACTGCAAGCTTAACTCATGAGAAAGTACAGTGGCGGCCTGAGAACAAAGCTGCTGGAATTCAGTGTCAGCAGCATGGGGGGGATTCTGAGCCACTGTGTTGGTGACACATCTGCCACCAGTATCAACAAAACCAAGCAAGGTACAGAGTCAGGCTTAGGCTAGGCTTAAGCACACAAGGTCTGCTGGAGAGAAGTTGGAAGTGGAGGTTGGATGAAGCTTACATTCACAGGTTGGAAGTTTACTCCAGGCAACATCGTTTCCTTTCAGCTGACACTGGATGAAGTTACTCCCAGCTAATTTGTACCTAAGGGAAAAACACAATGACAGAAAACTTGGTGTCAGGATCCAGCAGCAGCTCTGAGGATGGGCAGATACAAGGTGGTTAACAGGAGAGCTCCTTCACCACGCTCCCTGCCAGGATCCTCATTAATCTCTGTCCCATCACTGCAGGGATGGGAGAAGTCGCAGGTGGCTGCTTGCAGAGCAGGAGCAGGCACCAGACAGCGCTGGGGTTACATGTGGAATCCCACACAGAAGCGCTGGGCTCGGATTTGCTGAATCAGGGACTATATCTCCCTGCCAGCTTCCTGCTGGAGAAGAGCACTGGGATTCATGTTGCTGGCACCCAGAGCCCTTCTCACCCTGCTGTCACCCATGGGGGTGCCCAGCGTTGTTCAGTGCCACCTTCTCCCTCAGATGCTGCTTTTGGTTTGGGATGCTGGTGATGTACCTGCAGTACATCCAATAGACACAGCAGGGACCAGTAAGGGGCAAGAGGGATCTACATTTCATTAGCATGGTGCTTGGACAGGCTGGCTGGCAGCAAATACATCATGTCCCCAGAGCACTGACACCTTCCCCACACCCTGATCAACCTCCTCCTGTGCGAAAGGATTCGCTACTTGGGCATGACTGAGAGTATCTGATCTTGCTTAGATGGCTCCATTATCCCTCCACCCTGATGTGTGGTTCCAAAGATTAGCAGAAGGGTGGGACATGCTGTCATTTCCCCAGAATCCATCCTAAGGGAATATCTGTTTGGGGGGGGAAAGAAAGCTCACTTATATTCGAAGCAGCTGGAAAGACTGACAGAACACACCAGACGGTGCCAGCTAGCTGGGAGGGAGAAATATCAGCTGGAGAGCTGCTTTTTGTTGGGTGGTTTATGTGCCCTGATTGAAATCAGGCAGAAAGTGTGAGTCAGCTCGCTGCTGCACTGCGGTTTCCTAGCTGGCCATAAAGGAATTGCTAAAATGCAAACATATACCCCCCCTTTTTATTATTTATTTAACACATCTCAAATGTATTGAGCTTGTTTTGAGGTCTCTAGGTACAAACTGCTGGCAGAAGCAGTTTAGGCAGATACCCAGGGCCATTCGATTTCCTCTGGATGACACTTGAGGGAAAAGGCCGCTGTGAATTGAGAGCCCAGGCCCTTCCCTCCAGCTGTGTCCTGTTCCTGCCCAAAGCTGTAATTCAAGTGGGAAAAGCAGCCACACACTGTGCACCCCGAGTGATGTATCGTGGAGGAGCAGCCCAGCTTGCATCCACAAGCTCCAGGTGCTGGACCAGTTCATATTCCAGCATCAGCCCCCCAGCATCACCCCACGACTCACCCGCCGTCGCAGGACACTTTCACAATCGCACCGAACTGGAAGTCTGTTTGAGGCACCATCCTGGTCCCCGGCAGTGGTCCAGGGTCACCGCAGGATCTCCCTGCCAGGGAACAAGGCCAGCCTTAGTGGTAACACAGTGATGGAGAGATTAAAACAAGGCCAGGTAAGGGATGGACTTAGAGGGTTAACCCCAAAGGTACCAAAGTGTTTTACTTCACATGTGTCCTGGCCAAGCCAGGATCGGCTGTAGTGCTGGTGAACATCCCTGTAAGGGCTCCCAGCTCAAACCAGTAAGCACCTCGCATGAGGACCAAGGAGGAGATTTAGCAAGCTGTTTCCATCCCAAGAGACTGGCAGCCAGTTCCCCGCCGTGGAAAGGGTGTTGCTGCTACACCATCAGCCTTAATGCTACACAGATGCCCCCAAGAAACAGGCTCTGGCATCATCATGGAGTTGGACGCTACGACAGCGAATTGGCACTGGTCCCGTGCACACGCCACGTCCAGATGTGAACGTATTTATGAACAGGAAAATCAAAACAGATCTGTGCATGCCAGCAGGGGAAAAAAAAAGGAGACCACTAATGATAGTCCTGCTGGTCAGCCCTAAGGATTGATGCCAAGGAATATCCACCGAACTCCGTATTCAGCACATAGCTGGTGGGTTGACAACTCAGCTGCATTTCAGCTGCATGCAGCTACCTGACCTGCTCCAAACTCCACGGCTGCTTTTCGGCAAGCGGAGCAGAGCAGGGATACTCACTCCTGCACAGCTCAGCAGCTTCTGACCACGCCAGGTTCTCAAGGCAAGTGCTGGTGGGGGAACTCTCCGAGGTGTTCTCGTAGCCGGGGCGGCAGACGTAGCTCACGTTGGCCCCAACAGGAAAGAAGTTAATCCTCTCGTCTGACTTGGAGAGGGCAGCAAACCGCAGCCTTGTCGGGGCAGCACAGCTCCCTGGCAGTCAAGGAAAGTTGGCCTGAAAGAGCTGCCCGCTGGGACACATGCAAGAAAAACCTCAGAGCCACAGCAACGCTCTTGCTATGGTGCTTTTGGGATGCTCCTGGCCTCTGCTGCAGGTTAGTTCCGTCTTCACTGAGCACACCTTGGGCAAAGCACAGCTGGAGGCACGTTACCTGCACAAGCAAGGCTGTTAGTAGGAAATAAGGAGTCACAAGCGTGTGCCATGGGGCAGCGTGTGCTGCAGCCAGGGCTCGGGAAGCGTGTGAGCATCCAGGGCTCCAGCCACCATCCGGGTGAGCCCCACGATGACAGGCGCATCCTGCTCCCGCCCACAGCTCTGAGGGATGGCAGCGAAGGGTTGGTACCTCGCTGGGAGGGGGGCTGCCACTGCACATCCGAAGGGGGCAGGAGGGTTAAGAGCCAAGCGAAAGGGAGGGGAGGGAGCCGCGTTTGGAGGAAGGAGGTACTTACTGCCGCAGGGCTCGGGCAGCTGTGACCAGCGCGCGCCGGGCAGGCACTCCGTCACGTCCGTCCTCCCGGGGATCTTGATGGCATCTCCGATGCACACGTACGTCACCCTGGATCCAACAGGGAAGCTGACGCTGTGCTCGTCACTGGATGGTCTGGAGTGGGTCATGAGAGGTGGGGGCCCACAGTCACCTGCGGCAGGAGAAGACCTCCTCAGGTGAGGACCCCACTCCCTGACACCTTCCCCAGCCCTGGTGAGCATCCCAACAGGGTGGCTGGGCTGGGCCAGGCTTTGCTGCCAGCAAAGAAACCGGGCTGGGCTGCAGCCATGAGAGCATTGAGCAATGGGTCCCCAGGTGTGGGGTTGCTGGCATCACCCACCCCAGCCTCCAAGCAGCAAGGTGGGATACAAGCAGGTCTTGCTGGTTCTCCCCATGCATGCAGTGCCCCCCTACTCACCGTGAGCCACAGGCATGCCTAGGAGCCCCAGCAAGGACAGGAGCAGCACAGATGTCCTGCAGCTCAGGGTGCCTGGGTGCTTCCCCCATCCTGGCTCTCCAGACATCATTGCCACAGCCTCTGTGCTCCTCTGCTGAGCACTGCTGGCTCCAAGGGGCTGTTTCTGAAGCTGGGAGGAGATGCAGCACCACAGGCTCAGTAAAGCCTCTGGAGCAGTGGAAACCTTTCTGATACGTCAGGGGCATGAAGAGCAGCTGTGGGTGGGGGACATCTGTCATCCACAGGCTTGGGGAAAGCCTCCTGGCCCTTAGCCTCACCATAAGGGATGAGGGAATGACTCAGCCCTTTTCTTTGAGCTGAGATGGGCAGTGAGTGCTGGAAAGCTTACCAAACCCAAACACTACCAGAGAAGAATCCCACATGGCCCCATGCCTGGGATAGGAAAATGCCTGTTGCATTACTGGCAGGTAATGCAAACCATAAGCAGGGGCAGTGAAACAAAAGAAATAAAAGCATTTTCCTTTCTGTTTCTTAATTGTTTCTTGGATTTCCTGACTCATTTGTAATTAGGAATGGGTGTGAGTGAGTACATCTGCATACTGACTAAAGCTCTGAAACATCCCGTGTGACATCAGTCGAGATTGTTCAGCCATACTCTTATATATAGATGGGATGAACACCCAGTTCTTATTCAAGCTTCTAGGTCAGGAGCCTTGCACAGGGAGGGGAGATGCTTTTGTTTGCAGTCCCAGGTGAGCCTGACACAGTGGGGAGCGAGGTGTCACGCTGGGAGGGTGCAAGCCCTGCTCTTCTTGGGGCACAGGAAGAAGAGACACAGTCTGTGTGCCTCTGGTTGCAGCTCTTCTCACAGGGATGTGGTGCAGCACAGGATGCCTTATCAGAGCATCTTTCTGTGTAGAGGTGGGAGACACCGTCTATCCCCTGGGTATGGTGCTTTAGGCTCTAGTAGTGTTTAAAGCGACTCTAATAACCCATTAAAACACGCATACTGTGCTGCACATCACTCATGTAGGTGATGAGCACTCCCCCCCAAGCCCACCGAGCCCAGGCAGCAGCGCACTGTGGTGATGCACAGAGCCCTCAGCCCCATGCTGTGCCCGATGCCCTCCCCCAGTGCCCCCAGGACCCACTCAGGGAGGGAGAGAGGGCTCAGAACAACCCCTGGTCCCTGCTGGAAGCCTGCCCAGTGCACAGCCAGTGTGTGAGATCACCAGACACCCGCGGTTACACCTGCATGGCACTGCGGTCCCGGAGGGAGGGAATCGCTGCATCACGGAGCCACAGCAGCTGCCTGTCGTTTATTACGTTACAGGAGCGGCCCTCACTGCCTGGCTCTCTGCACTTGAACCCACAGCATCTGTTCTGTGCCTTGATGTGCTGAGAATAGGGACACGGAAGCTGACACCACCCCAGACGTGTGTTGGGGTACGGTGTCGGGCCAGAAACCTGTCACCAGTTTTACACCCAGGGGTGCGTGAACAGGAGCCTTTACAAATGCACTTCTTACGTGTAACTGCCCTTAATTAGACACACAGAAATCACGAGGTCAGTTAAAAAGAAGTCCCATTCTGACGTGCTTGTGGTGCTGCTGTTATTGGAACGCTGATGCTGCAGGCTGAGCTCAGTGCGGGCAGAGGGTGCGGCGTGTGCGCAAGCCACCCGCCGGGTTACAGCAGAAGCATCTTCAGAGGGAGCCGCAGGACTCTGATTTCAGCTGGCAGTTCACTTCCCTGGACTTCAGCTCTCCTTATCTCAGGTTCTGCAGTGACTTGAAGCAGCTCAGTTTAATTCCTTACTGTGCTCCCTAAAAATAAACCGTGAAACAACGTCTGTTCAATGTGAAATCAAGCTTGTGGGATTTAAGGAAAAGGGTAATAAACTCCCTCTGGCCTGGCAAAAGCATTCTCCCCCACATGGGTTGTTATTTCTTTGGCTGTAGCACCCAAGCATAAAGTCACCAAGGGCCATTCCAGGTACTGACTGCACAAACCATCCTCACCAAGGGCGAGGTGATCGCTGCCTTGCAATGTGGGACTCACACGTTCAAGTTTTCCAGTTCCACCTTCAGCTTTTTAATCTCCAGAAACAGCTTTTGTATTTCCAGCAGAGTTTTCACTTCTGCCATAGGCATGCCACACTCAAAGACCGTTTTAATGTCCTGAACCTCTCCACAGACATCAGCACCATCACCTTTCTTCTGTTAAAAAAAGAACCCAGAAGAAACAAACACCAAATACAACGATTGCACTGATGGAGAGCCCCCCACTCCTCAGCTCTGAGCCTGAACCTCTGTCCCACTCACCATGTGCTGCCCCAGCACAGTCTGCACCCCCCATTGGTGCCATAAAGCAAAATTAAAAAAGCTTTTAAGGAGTTGAAGCAGTTGTTTTTCATGTCAGAAGCCCAGCAGCATTCCTCCAGGAACTCAGGCAGGCCACGGTACTTACACACTTGGGCAACGGTGTCCAGTTGCCATCAGGCAAGCATGTGGCTGTCCAGGAGTCTTCTGAAGACAAGTTTCCATCATCTAAAAAGTGGTACCCATGAAGGCATTCAAAAGTCACAGTGGCATTGGTTTGGTACCCCAGTTCACCATCCAAAGGGCTTTTCAGCCTTCCGTTGGCCACTTGTGGTTGTGGGCAGAGAACTGAAAGGCAAACCCAGAGCAGGAGGCACCTCAGCGAGAGCATCCTTGTTATGTAGAGAGAAAAACCCCAAGGTGTTTGTGAGGACTAAGCTGGTGCAGGTGAGCTTAGACCTATGGAGCTGTGAAACCAAGGGGTAAAGTTTCTCCCTGAGGCCCATCAAGGTGGGAGGGTGAAGCTCAGAACAGCCCTGAGAGGCTGAAAGCTGTCGCCTGAGTGTCTCAAGTTGGGGGTCCCCACACAACAGCCGGCAGATGGATGTTTGCAGGAAGATCGGGTTCTGAAGGGAAAGTCAGGAGCAATGGTGTCTCGTGACTAACACAGAGCCTTCAGCACACAGGGCTGACAAAAGAAATTCACACATTACCCAGTACACATCAGATCCGGGAACGTGGATTCTTCTGCAGAGAGGGGAAGCACTCAGAGGGCTCTGAGGACAGACACAGCCGTGCAATGCTGCACCCTGACCTCTTGACAGCATCGCAGGGCCCCTGGCTTGCTCAGCTCTGGTACCCACCTGGCTGGCAGGTGGGCAGGGGGGGGTGCCAGCTGCTGTCAGCCCCGCACCGGCTCTCTGCATTGCCTCTCAGCATGAAGCCTTCATCACAGGAGAACTGCACAGCTGCCCCGTAGGGAAAGGTGAGCCTCTGCGGAGTCATCCTCCCTCTCTCCACTGTGGGCTTGGGGCACCGAACCACTGCGGGAAGAGAGAGGGGATGGGGGTGCTGGGCTTGGCTGCTGCACTTGCCCAGGGACAACAGGGGAACCAGGGCAGAGCCACTCCTCCCGATGCTCCCTGCATTGATTTCACGCTCAGACACAAGAGCTGCCCCTCAGCTGCCTGCAGCACCCCCAAGGACACCCCACCAGTCCCCACATCACCGCATGGCTCATGGTGCCAAACCCTTCACACAGGGGCCAGAGGAGCTGCACGGTCACTAAACCGCTCTGGGTTTGGGGCTCCCACACCAGGGGGGTAACGGGGCTGGGGCTCAGCCCCAACGTGGCACCCAGGTCCTGGCTTCAGCCTGAGCCTCCACGGCCGAAACCACTCACCCCTGCACTCCGGGGCAGGGCCGCTCCACGCCATGGTGACCCCGTCGTCGGAGGTGCAGTAGATGGATTCGTCCCCGATGAGGGACAGACCCTCGGCACAGCTGTACTTCACTTCGACGCCGTAGGAGAACGACTCCATTCTCAAGCCGGAGTGCTGCCCGTTGGCCAGTTTGGGAGGGGGGCTGCAGACTGCAGGGAACAGGGAAAGGTTTTCTTCATTCGGGCTGGGAGACAGAAGTGCAGGGAAGGAACAGGAGATGCCAGATCTCGATGGCCAGGCTTAGGGTTGCTCTCCTCAAAGTCCTTCTCACTTCTTGCAGGTTTATCCCTGGCTCTGCCAGTGTTCCCAGGCTGACCCAGCTAACCACCCCAACCCATTGGCACAGCATGGCCCCCACTCCGCAACGTGTGTCCCCATCCTCTCCCCTTCAGCCTGCCTTCCCCTGTCCCCTTCTCTTTTCCATGACAAACTGGCAAACAGGGTCAGGGAATTGGTGTATCATGAACCCCTCAAACAGTTCTGTGAGGAAACAGCTGCAAGTCCCACTAATTAACAAATTTTATTAATTAAAGTTTTGATGGAAAATGAAATCTTTAAAGTCATTTAATGCTGTGACCCAGACCCCTTCTCCTAACCCTGCCTTCTCTGAGAAGCGATGCTCAGGTTGCATCATCATCCTGTTACTGTTCCTATCCATGGCAGGGATGCAACTCCCAGCACCCACCCTGCTGCCCCCACTCACCCTTGTCGCAGTATGGCACGGGGGGTCTCCACGTCCCGTCGGACCAGCACTGGATCCTCTGGCTGCCCTTCAGCACGTAGCCAGGGTCGCACTGAAATTCCACCTGGTGCCCAAAGGTGTATTCGTCTTTCCTGGGGCTGAGCTCTCTCCCATGGGGAATAGCCGGGGTGGGACACTGCATCCCTGAGGAACACCAGCATCAGAAAAGCTTCCATCATTTGGGTCCAGAGGGGAGAGCAGAAGCCCATAATGGGGTGTTTTCCCACCATGGTGGTTTGCTGACCCTGAGAACCTGCCAGGACCTCCTGCTAACACGGACAGACTGCTCTACCCAGGCCTGGCACACTCAGGGATGGAAAGGATGCAATCACAGCCATTTCTCTTGGGAAGTGTGTTGATCTGAGCACTGTGGTTAGCTGAAAAGGGCTGATGTGTTTCTAGCTGCACCACTGCCGTGTTGTTTGAGCTCAACAATCGTGGGTTGCAGCTATTTTCAGCCACGCTTCCCTTTGGACAGGGAGATTGCTGTCAGTGAGAGCCAAACCACGGCTCAGTAAAGCCCCTACAGCACAGCAGCACCAGTGGATATTTTGAAAATGATTTGTTTATAGCATTAAACGGATGCTTTGATGGCACAGCGAAGGAAACAGCGTTACTCACTCTGGCAAAGCTTCGGGACCACGGACCACGTGAAATTTTTAAGGCAAGTAGCTACTGGGGATACTTCAGGGAGCAAAGTGTATCCGGGTCTGCAGGAGTAGGTCACGGTCGTCCCGACTAACAACTCACGTGGAGAGCTTCGGTCTGTGTTGTCGATGGCAGGAGGGTAGGGACAGCGACCTGGTGACACAGCAGGGGACAACATGGACCCTCAGAACCTGGAGGTCTCCATCAGAGATCCACGGGGGGTGAAGCTGAGCCCTGCCTGAGGGGGAAACCCAGCCTGCTCTGGGGGCAAAGGAAGAAACCCCAGAAGGGAACACGGGGCAGCAGCAACCCTGAGCATCACTGGGGGTGGGGGGTGAACTGAAATGGAAAAAACAACGGTGACAAGTTCACCAAAGGATGTGGTGACTCTGACAACAGTTTATTCCTGTGAGCATTTGCATCTCATTGGGTGCACCCAGCAGTATGGTAGGACAGCCCTTCCCCTTTACCCACCCAGGGCTGATGAAAGAGCAGAGAGGAAACCTGCAAACATCACTGCAGCTCCCTGGGGTTCCCACCCTCCCACCCCTTTCCCTCAGGCACTGCATGTGCTTCTAGTGAAACACAAGCTGCCAATTACACGTGGGAGGCAAGGTAAGGAGAAGAGGGACCTGTGCATACCTGGCATGCAGATGGGCACCCGTGGATGCCATCTGCCCCTGGCGCCGCACTGCACGAAGGTGGCACCCGCGGGGATGTAGCCAGCATCGCACTCCAGTGTGGCTGTGCTGCCCAAGGTGAAGTTCTGGGCAGGTTTCAGCTGTCCGTGTATGATGTTTGGGATGGGACACTGATCCTCTGTGGACCACCAAACAAACAGAGCTTTTCAGGGCTATCCTTACTGAATAAAGCGATCAATTGGTTTAACAAAGGCAGCAACTAAGGCAGAGCAATGAGGGGTTAATAAGCACGATCGAGCAGCCATCATCAACGGGACTCCAAACATGTAGTGTTTCCATCATGCATGATCAGACAGGGTTCCTGCCCTTTCCTACCAGCTCTGGCTCTAGCAGCTTGCAGTATGAGTCCCCTGCACACTCTGGGGTGCTGGCACCCCACCTCCAGCTGTACAATAAGCAAGAGGCTCTCCAACAACTGTGTAACTTCCACACATCACTGATGGCCCAACAAAAAGCTTCCTGTCCAGGTACCATACCTCCCACTGGAAATATCTTAGGGCTGATAACAGATAAGACAAGCAGATCTAAGCAGGGTTTCCTCATGCCTTACTGATGCTGGCAGGTCACCAGGACACAGTGTGCCTCCATTAAAATCAGATCTTGTTCATACCCTGGTGCAGCAGCATCCCAGGCACTGGCACAGCCACACCATGTCAGGGCAGCACTGGTGGCGCTGCCTTTGATACTGATACCCATGGAAAGAGCGTATCCAAACTTGTAAATGTCTTTCCCAGACCCCAGCTTAGGTATTGGGATAAGGGTGTTAGGAAGCATGTTTGGATTGGGACAACAAATTTCTGAGAATCATAGTAAATTTTAATAAATAAATAAATGGAAAAGGAGACCAAAAAGGAAAAAGAAAAAAGAAAATAAAGAAAAAGGGAAGAAGAAAAAACGAAAACAAGAAAAAAGAAGAAAAAACAGAAGGAAAAAAAAAGAAAAGATTAAAAAAGAGAAAGCAAAAGGAAAAGGGTGTCACGGCGGTGCCGGCAGCCGGGGGGCAGCAGCTGCCTCTGCAGGGAGCCGCTGGGTTTGCCGCACACACCGCGGAAGTTTCACAAAAAACCAGTTTTTAAAGGAACTGTCAACTTCCAGGCAGAAACTGTGAGTTGTTCCCCTTCCTAGAGACATTAGTCAGCAAACCTGCACTCCTCCTGCGCTGAAACCAGCCTGTGACAGCCAGCACAGCATCCAGCTGGTACCTTCATGTCATCTGCAGGCTGCCTCCGCACTGAAGGATCAGCCGTGTCCCTGGTGCCCCTCAAACTGCCACCTCTGACCCTTTGAAGTGGTAAAAGCCATAAAGGGTAAAACCCGTTGCCTGAGCCTCCCCATCTCACCACCCCCCTGCATCTTGAGCCCCAGACACATCCTGCAGCCCCAGAAGCCTCAGTCACAGCAGGGATGGTGGAGTCCAAGGGCGATGCACCCCGGGGCAGGAGCGGTTCTGCAGACAGGTGCCCCAGGGACCAGCTCACAGCCTTGGAGCCAGCTGCACAGAGCACCAATCCCAGCAGAACCCCAACACAAGACTTCTCAAAAGCTTTGGGAAGTTTGGGTGGCTCTCTGCAAGTATCTCCAGGTGCAGCAGAAGGGAAGACATGGACAATTAGCAGCTGCTGAGCTCAGGTCACCTTTATAACAGGCACAGAAAAAGGTTGACACAGGTTTCTAACCCAGTTACTCCACCTGCAAGCAAAGCTGAGCCACAGAAGCAAAGAAAACAAGCAGGGGAGCGACACTCACCGAGACTCCTGGCCTGCTGCAGCAGCAGCATCACCAACAACAGCCACATCACCACCACCAGCCGCTGCCCCAGCCAGGAGAGAAATGCCAGCATGGTGCCAGAGCTGCCAGCCCTGTGCTGCAGGAAGGCAAGAGCCTCTCCCTGCTGAGAACCTGCCACAGCACCCCAGGGAAGGGGAAGCAGATATGGGAAGTTGGAGACAGGCCAGAGGACCCACAGCAATGCTGCCACTCCCCCAGCTCTTCTGACCTGCCCAAGCCAAGGGCTGCCCACCCTGAGCTCTCCAGCAAAGACGTGAGGGGACGCTGCTCCACCTTCTTCCTCGGTGGGGACAGTGGGAATGAAGCTGTTTTACAGCCAGACCCACTCTGCAGCATCCTGACCTCGGCTCTGAGGCACAGGGGGCTGCTGATGGGTGCTGTTGATGGGTGCTGCAGGCAGTGCTGCCATTCACTTGTGCCTCTCACCTCAGGGACAGGCTGCTGCACAGACACCCCTCCACACTGCTCTTGGGCATGAAGAGCCCCTCTCCCTAACGAAGAAACGATTACTGGGGCACATCTGTCCTTCCCAGAGTGACCAAGAGGCAGACACAGCTGTTGTTGCAATCGCAGCTTTATTACCATCCTGCAGTGAGGAGTACCACTGTGATGCTAACAGAGTGCTGCCCCTGTGCTGGACACTGCAGAAACAGCTCAGCCACTTCTGTTCCTTTTTTATTTATATATTTGGTTTTAAAACACTTCTATTTCCCACAGCTTCTGCCAGGGCACACGCAGAGATGCAGCGAGTGGCACTGCTGTGGCCTCAGACGCCTCTGTCCTGCTTGGGAAGAAAACCCAGTGGGGTTTTGTTTGGCTTGGAAGTTTTCTTCATTGTGCCTGCTCTGAAGGTCACAACTAATTAGGCAGTTAAGGGCTTGTTCACTATAATGAATGCAGCACATCTATGAACAGAGTAGCATCAGGCTGTACCAGGCTGCAGCTGAAGAGGCGCAGCCGTTGTGGGGTGCGTGCTGGATGGTGGCTCCAACCCTGCAGCCACCTGCCTCTCCCATGGCTGCTCGGCTCCCACATACATTTACCTTCCACTCAGCCCCTTCCTAAGCACACACTTCTCAGGATAATAAACTTATCTAAGTGCAAAGCTTTAAAACGTGTGAAGTGATGTAAAAACCTAACCCAGCAAGCTCTAACTGAAGTCAGAAGTCCCCGATTTCTGACTCCCTGTATGTCCAAATCTGTTCCTTGACTGATTGGTAATTTTTCTTCTGGCTACTAAAGTGTTAATATGAATTATGAAGTCGTAAAAAAAAAAATTAATCCTCAGTCAGAGCGATTATTCAACGCACAGAGAGGATGGTTCTTATGACACCAGTGGTGAGTCAGCCATATGCTGTGGTTTTTAACTCCTTTTCAAGTTTCTGGATCTCCAGGTGCAGTTTCTGGACTTCCAGCAGAGTTTTCAGTTCTGCCAGCGGAATTCCACACTGGAAAGTCTCCCTGTTTTGAAGGATCTTCTCACACATGCCAGGCTTTTTCTTTAAAAGAACCAAAACAGAGGGCATGAAACTGCTTCAGGGAACTACGTGCTGAGCATCCCCCTCCAACTACAGCCCCTCAATCACACCAACCCTATTATGACCAAGCAAGTTATCCAGGAAGTCAGATCAGTGCTATTCCAGGCCATAAATGGAGCCAGAAACAAAATCAGGAGTTGGGTGGTACTTACACATGAGGGTGGTGGTACCCAAGTGCCTTTATCTGAGCAGACACTTTTTGGACGTTGCGATTGACTGACACCATTGCTGCAGTAGTAGGACAGAACTTCATTCAGCTTGAACTGTGATTTATGAGAGGAAACTATGATGTTCTCCTGTGCCAAGGGTCTGGAACACAGAACTGAAAGGAAAATGCACGCCAAAGAATAATGTAATGGGGGGAGATGGAAGAGAAAGCACCCTGAAAATGCCACCTGGTGCTGGTGGCTCCGAGGAGCGGCAACCCCTGGGCTGTGCAAACCAGCTGCAGGGCATCTGCCGGGCTCTGGTACCCACCTGGCTGGCAGGTTGGCAGGGGGGGGTGCCAGCTGCTGTCAGCCCCGCACCGGCTCTCTGCATTGCCTCTCAGCATGAAGCCTTCATCACAGGAGAACTGCACAGCTGCCCCGTAGGGAAAGGTGAGCCTCTGCGGAGTCATCCTCCCTCTCTCCACTGTGGGCTTGGGGCACCGAACCACTGCGGGAAGAGAAGAGGGGATGGGAGTGCTGGGCTTGGCTGCTGTGCTTCCCCAGGGACAACAGGGGAACCAGGGCAGAGCCACTCCTCCCGATGCTCCCTGCATTGATTTCACGCTCAGACACAAGAGCTGCCCCTCAGCTGCCTGCAGCACCCCCAAGGACACCCCACCAGTCCCCACATCACCGCATGGCTCATGGTGCCAAACCCTTCACACAGGGGCCAGAGGGGTTGCACGGTCACTAAACCACTCTGGGTTTGGGGCTCCCACACCAGGGAGGGTAACGGGGCTGGGGCTCAGCCCCAACGTGGCACCCAGGTCCTGGCTTCAGCCTGAGCCTCCACGGCCGAAACCACTCACCCCTGCACTCCGGGGCAGGGCCGCTCCACGCCATGGTGACCCCGTCGTCGGAGGTGCAGTAGATGGATTCGTCCCCGATGAGGGACAGACCCTCGGCACAGCTGTAGGTCACCTGGGCGCCGTAGGGAAAGCGCTCCCGCCCCGCGCCGGAGTGCTGCCCGTTGGAGATCTGCGGAGGGCGCTCACAGGCTGTGGGACACAGGGAACGGGTAAGAAAAGCAGCACCCGAGTACCCCGTCTGGGTGGGAATCAAAATCGCTTCTGGGAAATCAGTAGAAGAGCTGAATTTATGTCTGTAGCGCAGCAAAGTCACAGGAACCTGCTGCCTGGCTTCTTGTCCCTTCCACCAGCTCCAGGGTCCTGCTCCTTGCCCAGCTCCCACCTCCAGCGAGAAGACACCTCAACACTTCCAGCCCACGAGCTGGCAACCAGCTCCCGTTCCCCAGAAGCCAACACTGAAGACAGGTCACCTCCTGAGCTGTCCCCAGACACCCACGTGTGTGATGTCCTCTCCCCACGTTACTCACACACCTTTATCGCAGAACGGCAGCGGAGGAGACCAGGTCCCACCAGCCTGACACTGGATCATTTCCTGGCCCCTGAGGACGTAGCCTGGATCACACCCCAGCTCCAGTTGGGTCCCAGTTGTGTAGTCGTTTTTGCTCTTAGAAAGCTCCTTTACGTTAGTGGTATCTGGCCTTGGGCAGCGAACCTCTGGAAGCAACGGAAAATAAAGGGTGTCAAGTATTCTCAGAACAAAGGCCAGTGAAGATGTTTTTGGTGGAGAAGGCAGTTAGCAAGAACATCTGAACCCTGAGAGAAAAGGTGACTATCACCCAAGGTCCAGGTCTCAACCCTTCCTTTGTAACTCCAAAGGAATTTCTGCTTCTATGGTCAGATTTGTCAGAGGCTGCTGGGAAAGGTGTGTGCTGCAGAGCTGGGGGTGTGCCTGACCGAGCCCCCCAGCACCACGCAGCGTTACGGCCCCAGGGACCACAGCCCCAGCTTTCCCACTGAGCAGCACTTGCGATGCTGCTGAGCACGTTAGGGTCAGCACAAGGATCCATCTGGTGCTGGGAGCTGGAGCAGACCCTTTCCCCCTGGCAAGGCTTTCCTGAGCCTCTGAGCTCGGAGCGCTTCCAGCAGCTTGCTGATACGGCCATAGTTCCCCACTGCCAGCTGGGTTAGTTTCTGCACTGTCACTTGTTTACATCGCTGTGTTCTCATCTGAGAGGGGAAACGTGCTGAGAACACCCCCTGCTCCTGAGCCCCACACCTGCACACCAGCCCAGCTGCTGTCCAAAGCACAAAGCACATCCCCTTCCAGCTGGAGTCTTCCAGGCTTCTCAGGAACCTCCGAAGCCTCCAAAAGCTGCTTTCCCCTCCCACTTGGCCAGACACTAGCTCAGCCTCCTGCCAAAACCCTGTATTTTTCCACAGAACTCCCCAGGCAACAGAATGATCAATCTGGACTTTTCACTGCCTGTTTCTTCTAAACTAATGCAGGAGGAGAAAAATCCTCCCTGGCCACTACCACCATCTTCTAAGGCCAAAGTCAGCAGACAGCTACCCACTGTACAGAGTAACCCAAACTTTTTGGAGTCAAACATGAGTAGGCAACAAGTCAACATGCTTCAGCAGCGCTCACCTACCTTGAATGCACTCCGGTACTGCTGGGCTCCACCTACCATCGCTTGTACACCAAAGCACAACATTGCCACTGTGACCTCTGGCAGTGTAGCCATCGTCACATTTGATTTCCAGTCTCTCTCCATACACATAATAGCCTCTAATTCCCCACACATCTAAGGGCTTTCCATTCCTGATGTCTGGAGTTGGGCAACGAATTTCTGAGAAACACCAAACACAAGCAAGTGTGAAACCACAGGAAAGCCACCTGGATGGCAGCAGACGCATTGTCAACGGGAGGATGCACGCTTTGTAAGACAAAGACACATCATAGCATGAACTCTGCCCCAACACCATCCCTGGGTGCTCCTGGGGGGGTTATTTGCAAGAGGCTCTGTAGCTGCAACCTCTCCTTGGATGGGGCAAGGCACCCTCAGCACCGCAGTGACTTTTTCCACAGGGAAGAGCAGCTGGTAAAGAAAGCAGAGAAACCCCCTGGGGTTGGGGAATAAATCAAAGATCGAGTCACAGTGAGGACCAGAGACATGCCCAGCTGGGCACTGGAGCATCCCCTGCTCTCACCCCCACCCCGTGACCCACACAGCAGCAGCCTACAGGCAGTTGGTCACTCAGTAATAACAATAACACACTTACTTTCACAAGCAGGAGGAGTTTTGGACCAGGTGAAATCCGGCAGACAGTGAACGTGCTGTACGTTCTCCCCTTGGCTGAACTGGTGGCCCTCCCTGCACTCGTAGGCAACAGCAGTGCCCACGGGAAACAAATTGCCAGTGGGTTTTGTTTGAACAGCATAAGGCACATCTGGAGGGTCGGCACAGCTACCTGGGAAGGGAAGAGCAATTTGGGGAGGTGGCTGGGGAGGAATCAGCACAGCCCATGATGGTGTGTGATGTGACAGGGGGAGTTTTGGGGGAAGATCCCAGGCCAGCATCGTTCTGAGTGGAAGTTAATTGCCTGACTCCAGCAATGCTGAAGAGTGAATGCAAAGGAGACAGGTGAAAATGTATGAATAATTATGGATTGCATGGTAATTTTCACTGTTACAATGAGATGTAATTTCTAATAAAGTTTATACTGTCCATAGGCTCTACCAACGAACTTTAAAAGCATTAAGTATAGAAAGGTTCATTTAGTCCCTTTGAATTCCACTTGTCCCAGCTTGAACAGGACAAGGCTTTAATTCCTCATGCCCCCAAGCCTTAATTTCTTACAGTCACCTTAGTGCTGCAGAAAAGAAGAAGAAAATCCCCAAAGTTAAACCTCAGAGCATGGCTGTCAGCACCTCATCTGCTCTGAGATGGGCAAGAACGTCACCAGAGCAAAGGCCACACTCACTGAGCTGGCAGCGTGGCGGGGGAGGGTCCCAAGAGCCATCCTCTCTGCACATGGACGCGTCGCTGCCGTTCAAGGTGTAGCGGAAGTTACAGTCGAACAGGACGGTGTCTCTGTAGGTGTACTCAGGGCGGTACCCGCTCAGCAGCTTCCCGTTCTCCACGCTGGGATGCTCGCAGTTAACCACTGCACCGGGGAAAAGCCACCACGTAGGAAATGAGCAGCTATGCTCAAGGGAGAGGGGAGGGATAGGGTATGGAAAACGTTCTCGTAGCAGAAGATGTGTTCACCAAAGGGGCTGGAAATAGATGTGACAAGGCAGCAGGCTGACGTGGTGGGTTTTAGCTCCTTGCTCCACGTTGAAGCGTGGGTTTGTTTCACACTTTTTACTAAGGCAACATGCAAAAAGGCAGCAGAGAGAGAGGGGAAAGGCAGTAAGTGTCACAGGAGGCTCCTGAGTTCTTCACGGCCCCCAAAGTGCATCATCTGGTCTGCAAGCACTAATAAAATCCCACTCCATGTCCCCGTGGTGACATGGGCAGCCATGGTCCCTGTGACTGGAGATCCTAATTCCTGATGCTGCTACCAAACTCAGAGGGTCTCACCTGCAAGAGGAGATTCCAGCCACGAAGAAGAGTTAAGAGAGATGGCTCCAAGGAACAACACAGCTTTAGGAGAGTGGGCAAGTAGGCTGTGGAGAAGGGGCTGTGGCTGGTGTCCCGGGGAGGTTGCACCTTGCTTGGTGCGTGGGAGCAGCTCACCTTTGCACTCCGGGGCTGGCTTGCTCCAGATACCATTTACATTATCCATGGTGGTGCAGAAAATAGAGGCATCTCCCACCAGTGAGAAAGGTCTCTCTCCCCTTTTCACAGGGTGGCAGCGGTAAGTGACAGATGCTCCATATTCAAAGAAGTCTTTGTCACCCCCATTGTGCTCTCCGTTGGCTATCAGTGGAGGGGGTAGACATGGTATTGCTGGGGAGGGGAGAGAAATCGGTGGAGGGAGGGAGGAAGAAGAGAGAAAGAACTTCATTAGTTTTGAAAGAAAAGTCTGGTAAGGAAAAAAAATGGTGAAACACAAGGTGCCAGAAGGGTCAGAAATTATGGGCAGGTCTCCAGGGAGTTGGACAGCACCAGCCCACAGGCAACAAAGCTCTGACCCAGCACCCAGGGGCTCTGGGTACAGAATCACAGAATCACAGAATCACAGAATTGTAGGGGTTGGAAGGGACCTCGAGAGATCATCGGGTCCAACCCCCCTGCCAAAGCAGGCTCCCTAGCTCATATTGCTCAGATAGGCGTCCAGGCGGGTCTTGAATATCTCCAGTGAAGGAGACTCCACCACCTCCCTGGGCAGCCTATTCCAGTGCTCAGTCACCCTCACTGTGAAAAAGTTCTTCCGCATGTTGGTGCGGAACTCCCTGTGCTCCAACTTGCAGCCATTGCCCCTTGTCCTATCCCCACAGACCACTGAAAAGGGGCTGGCTGATTCCCCCTGCATCCCCTGCTTCAGATAATTATAAACTTTGATTAGGTCCCCCCTTAGTCTTCTCTTCTCAAGGCTGAACAGTCCCAGCTTACTCAGCCTTTCCTCATAGGGGAGATGCTCCAGGCCCTTAATCATCTTCGTAGCCCTTCTTTGGACTCTTTCCAGGAGATCCCTGTCCTTTTTATACCAAGGAGCCCAGAACTGGACACAATACTCCAGGTGGGGCCTGACCAGGGCAGAGTAGAGAGGGAGGATCACCTCCTTTGACCTGCTGGCTACACTCCTCCTGATGCATCCCAGGATCCCATTGGCTCTCTTGGCCACCGAGGCACACTGCTGGCTCATGGCCAACCTGCCATCTACCAGGACCCCCAGGTCCTTCTCCACTGAGCTCTTCTCCAGCAGGTCATCCCCCAGCCTGTACTGATACAAACAGTTGTTCCTTCCCAAGTGCAAGACTTTACACTTGCTTTTGTTGAACTTCATCTGGTTTCTCACTGCCCAGCTCTCCAGCCTGTCCAGGTCTCTCTGGATGGCAGCGCAGTGCTCCTGCGTGTCAGCCACTCCTCCCAGCTTTGTATCATTGGCGTACTTGCTGAGGGTGGATGTTATTCCCTCATCAAGATCATCAATGAAGATATTAAACAGGACTGGACCCAACACTGAGCCCTGGGGAACACCGCTGGTAACAGGCCTCCAGTCAGATTCTACTCCACGAATCACAACCCTCTGGGTTCGGTCCGACAGCCAATTCTCAACCCACCTCACTGTCCACTCATCTATCCCATGCTTTCTCAGCTTTGCTATCAGGATGTCATGGGAGACAGTATCGAAAGCCTTGCTGAAGTCAAGGTAGATGACATCCACTGCTCTCCCTCCATCTACCCAGCCTGTCATGAGATCGTAGAAGGCTATGAGGTTGGTCGAGCACGATTTCCCCTTAGTGAATCCATGCTGACTACTCCTCATGACCTTCTTCTCTTCCAATTGCTTGGAGATGGCATCCAGAACAAGCTGTTCCATTACCTTTCCAGGGGCAGAGGTGAGGCTGACTGGCCTATAGTTACTAGGTTCCTCCTTCTTGCCCTTTTTAAAGACTGGAGTGACATTGGCTATCCTCCAGTCTTCAGGCACTTCTCCTGTCCTCCAAGACCTGTCGAAGATGATAGAGAGCGGCTCAGCAATCACCTCCGCCAGCTCCCTCAGCACACGTGGATGTAACCCATCTGGGCCCATGGATTTGTGTGCATTAATCCCTTTGAGCCGCTCCTGGACCTCCCCTACTTGAACCAGAGGGAAATTCTTCATTTCCCAATCAGTCCTACTCTCATCCAGTGTCTGTGGGTCCCGGGGGGCCTTTGAAGTGAAGACCGAAGCAAAGGCGGCATTCAATATCTCCACTTTCTCAGCATCCCCCGTAACCAGGACACCCTCCTTATTCAGCAAGGGACCTACATTATCCCTGGACATCCTCTTACTGTTCACGTGTCTAAAAAACCCCTTTTTATTATCCTTTATGTCCCTTGCCAGCTTAATTTCCAAGAGGGCTTTAGCCTTCCTAGTTGCATCCCTACAGGCCCTGACCACATTCCTGTATTCTTCCCAGGTGCTCAGACCCTTTTTCCACGATTCATAGATCTTCTGCTTCTCTTTGAGTTTGCTCAATAGCTCCCTGTTCATCCATGCAGGTCTTCTGCCTCTCTTTCCCCATTTCCTCCTCAAAGGGATGCATCGTTCCTGTGCTTGGAAGAAGTGCTGTTTGAATGCTAGCCAGCTCTTGCAGGCTCCCATTCCTTCAAACAGCGTAGCCCACGGGATAGCCCCCATTAAGTGGCGGAGGAGATCAAAGTTAGCTCTACCAAAATTCAGGGTAGCTATCCTACTTTTTGGCTTGCTTCTTCCACCCAGGATCATGAACTGAACCATTTCATGGTCGCTTTGCCCTAAGCTGCCCCCGACCTTCACTTCCCTAACAAGTCCATCCTTGTTAGTGAAAACAAGGTCCAGCAGCCGCCCTCCCCTTGTGGGCTCCTGCACCATCTGTAGCAGGAAATTGTCTTCAACACACTGCAGAAATTGTCTGGACTGCATACGACTGGCCGTATTGCTTGCCCAGCAAATATCTGGGTAGTTGAAGTCCCCCATAAGGATCAGTGCCCGGGAACTTGAGGCTACTTCTAACTGTTTATGGAATGTGTTATCTACCTGCTCCTCTTGATCAGGGGGCCTATAGCACACTCCCACAACAATGTCCCCCATACCGGTTTGCCCCTTGATTTTAACCCACAAGCACTCGACAGAAGGTTCATCCTTCCCCAGGTGGAGCTCAACACATTCTAGGTGCTCTCTCACATAAAGAGCAACTCCTCCACCTCGCTTCCCTAGCCTGTCTTTCCTAAAAAGCACATAGCCATCCATGACAGTGTGCCAGTCGTCCAGGTTGTCCCACCACGTCTCTGTGATTGCGATGAGATCATGGCCCTGCGACCGCACAAAGATCTCTAGTTCTTCTTCTTTGTTCCCCATGCTACGTGCATTTGTGTAAAGACAGTTCAGTGGTGAAGCAGATGTAGGTATCCTCAACGGCCCACAGCGAGATTTCTGACAGGGGACTGGCAAAAGTGGCTCCACGGAGGAGTACTCAGGGCAGTCCACAGAATTTTCCCTACTCTCACGTGGAAAAACGTCCCCAAGTCCACGACTGTGCTGTTGGTATTTACCTCTTCCCACCGTCACCTCCCGTTGTGTCTCCCGAAGCCTAACCCTGGCAGCCGCCTTAATATCCCCTTCCCCCTTCCTAACTAGTTTAAAGCACGATCGATGAGCCCTGCTATCTCCTGGGCGAGGATCCGCTTTCCTTTATAGGACAGGTGAGCCCCATTAGCAGTACTCATGCCAGGAGCAGAGTACACCATCCCTTGGTTAAAGACTTGGTACAGACTTAACATACACCCAAGCAGTGAATAATGGATGCAGGAAGAAAAACACCAAGAAAAAAAATGTCTTTCCAGGCTCCACCATACACCAGACTGCCAAAATCCTTGGCAGGGCAACCTGAGTGCTGTGTTATCCACCCCTGGTAACAGTTAGGCAGAGGCTCAATTAACGGCACTTACGCTCGCAGATGGGAACCTCTTTGTCCCATGTAACAACCCCATTTTTAAGCACACATTGAATTTCAGGGCTTCCAACCAGCCTGTACCTGTGAGAAACAGGGGAGAGCGAATTACTTGACAAACTCAGTCTTGATGTATTCATAGAATCACAGAATCACCTGGGATGGAAGAGACCCTTTAGAGCATCAAGTCCAAATGCAGCCTAACCCTGTCTGGGATGGTGACTCCACCACCTCCCTGGGCAGCCTGTGCCAGTTCCCAACAACCCTTTCAGGAAAGAAATTCTTCCTGATAGCCAACTGTAATCTCCCCTGGGGCAATTTTAAGCCATTAAAAATTATTAATTAAATAATTACCTATAATATCAACCATCGGGGTGGCTTTGACTTCTTATCACAATCACAGCTGAACAGAACATCACTGTTCCCAACTACATGCTGACTTTTGACAAAAGCATTTCTTAAATTAAATAAATAAATACACCTAGTTTCTAAGGAAAAACATCTGCTTTAACAGCCAGTTGTAGCTCTCATGGAGCTCTGAGTTCAGTATTGAAGTATTTTCTTCAAAGAGATACTGAAACACTAGAAACGGCTTAGAAAGGTCAGGAGAATGAAACTGAGTTTGGGAAGAACTATCTCAAAGCGTGATCTAAAGAAGAGTCAGTCTCAAAGCTCTCAAGGCTTACAAAGCATTTCAGTCATGGTCTGCAATTGCCTACATTGGTAAGGCTCCTGACAGCACAGGCTTTAATCCAGAGGGAAAAGACTTCAGACTTCTTCTGGGGAAGAAGAGGACCCGTGCCCTGAGTACTCCTGGCTTACCCAGTGTCGCAGGTGAAGTTCACTGATGACCCAAAAGTGAATTTCCCTGCTAGGTTGAGTCTGCCGTTGGCTGGCTCTCCAGGGTAGGTGCACAGCTTGGCTGGGGGGCAAGGTGACTGGAGTTAGTTCTTATTCCAGTTTCTCAAAGAATCAGGAAAATGCAGTAGGAAAGCAGAAGACTCCTCCAATACTGAACAAGGGGGTGGACCAGAGACCTCAGGTTTCCCCTCCAACCCTAAATTACTCCACGATCTGTGATGCTGTTGAGACCTGCATCACGGTCCACACTCAGCCCCTGCAGTCTAAGGGGGATTTTGGGGTAACCCCAGCAAGTGCATCAGCGTTTCTTCACAGCTAAAGGATGCTCCTGCTTTTTTTTTTTTTGGATCAAGAGTTGCAAAGAGCCTGATAGCATCCTTGGAGGCAGCAAACACAGCCAGCATCAAAGCTGATTACCGGTTCTGCCACTGTTGCTAGCGCTTAGAGGAATACACCCAGCGCTTCATGCTGGGTCACTCATCTCCCACCATCCCCTGAGGTCCCTTTGGATATTGCCCCAACAGAATAAGCTGAAAACATCAGTGAATAAGAGGCAAACTCAAACCTCACCCCAAACCATACTCACGTATACACATGTCCCTAGATCCCTGCCACCCATGCTTTCCGCAGAGAAGGCTGCTTCGGACGCTGAAGTTCCTTATGTAGCCTGGCCGACACACGTACTCCACTGTGGAAGTTTCAGGAAACGAGGTGGTGCCATGGTATTGCTCTTTGAGCTCTGCAGACAGGAGGCGCGGCGGAGCCTCGCAGGCACCTGCCGACAGAGACACCGTCAGCAAGACACCGGGAGGAAAAGCAGAGGGAATTCGGGCCTGATTTACCCTGAAGGTCCCAGTGAGGACACTTTGGCAGCCTTGAGACTCCTTAAAGCTAGAAGCAAAGTGGAGACACACACAGTCTGTGGCTGGGGCTGGCAGGGATGGGGAGCAGCATCACCCTGTGAGGCCCCGTGTGCTCCTCACGCCTTGTCCAGCAGCCTCAAAGGCCGGTCACAAAGCCCAGGTGAACCCATTCCTCTCCCCACACCATATCAACCACTGTACTTTTTTTTTCAGCCAGAGAAACTCCACAGCTGCTTTAGGCAGAAAGGGAAAGAGGCAAAGGGAGGTGGATCCCAATCACAAACATTTACAACAATCTCGGAATGCTAAAGGAAAGGCAGAGAAGAGAAGGATGTGAGTCTTGTGAAGCCCAGGAGGTTTTCCTTCAAGAGATCCCAGTCTATCCCGACAGATTCCCTCACTTACTGTGGACAGACCCAACAAGAGCTGCGGTGAGGAATACCCCAAGGACAGAGGTGTGATCCCTTCGCCTCCCCGGCTCCAAGGTTGGCATCTTTCTTTATTCCAGCCTCCCTGAGTGCAGATCCCACAGGAGTCACCACATCCTTTTTCTGGGCCAAATACCTGTAAAAATAGCAGGAGGGTGTTTACACTCAGGATAACCGTAGCTCATGTGGACAGGTCTCACTTCTCCATCCTTAAGCAGTCCCTCTGGCTGTGGCTGAGGACCAAAAGCTGGAGGAGCTGTCGCAACACTCTGCAGGAGAGCGGAGCAGCTCCACTGCTGGCTCCTCTCTGGGTGGCAGGACTGAGACCCAGCATGGAGGAGCCGGGTTGCAGAGCTGGATTTGGGTGACAGGCTGGTTCCAGCAGACCAGACCCATCAAAACACAATGTAAACAGGACAGCCCACTCTAGATGCTAAGCAATTCCCATAGGCTTTATCCTGTTAGTCTCATGTCTCTGCAGTTTTGAGAACACAGCTTTTGCTTAACATTTAAAAATTAAATTAATTAATGTTTTTTTTAAAAGGGGGGAAAAGAGAGACTAACAGCTCCACTCAAGCCACAGCAGAAATACTATGTAGCTTCTCAGGTCCAACTTAAAAGCACTGTTTTGCCAAGGTAGTTTTCTTACCAGCCAACCAGCTGAATTAAGGACTGCAGGACCCTGAGTTTGCTTGTGCCTTCTGGAAAAAGTCCCCTGAAACTCACGAGCAAACCTTTTGTTTAAGTAATAAATCTCTTGGAAACAAATGCAGAGTCAGATGAAATCCTGCCAGAGGCAGTACTGTCCCTAACAGTACATGATATGCAGAGAGAGGAGGAGTGAGAGGTGTCTAACCAGAAAGATACCACAGTTCTGTGCAGGGAACATCAGCTGGAGCAGAGCTACAAAGCACCCAGGTCACTGAGGAGATGAAGCACTTTACAAAAATGGAATTCAAGGGCAATTTGGAATCACCCTGCACCCCTCGAGGTCAGCAAGAGTTCTCTCCAGCTTTGCTATCCTGGCTTGTCATTTATGAGCCATAACCCTCCCAACATTCCATACACTCCAAGTGCTTACCTTCCTCTTGGAAAGGAGTCTATCTGCCCTAACCCTGACACTCCTGGGGGCTGCTTCATTCCTTCAATCCTTGCTCCAATCCTATCCCAAAGAGCAGCATCACCTAAAGCTGCTTTGCTCACAGTCACCTTACCTGGAGTTCCAGCAGCAGGAGATGGAGAGACCCGGCGTGCTCAGCTCTGGCCAGAGCGAGCAATGACCGTCCTCAGCCAGCCCTCCCAGCCCTAAGGAGGGGCTGTGAGACGCCCACACGCTCAGATACAGCTCCACACAGAGAAGTTTGGATTCTGCAGAAACCAGAGATGTGCCAGTTGACCCATAAATCATTAACTCCTCCCCTGAGCTA
Organism: Porphyrio hochstetteri; assembly: GCA_020800305.1. Taxonomy (NCBI): domain Eukaryota; kingdom Metazoa; phylum Chordata; class Aves; order Gruiformes; family Rallidae; genus Porphyrio; species Porphyrio hochstetteri. Next base: position 6,066,194 of record CM036930.1, on the reverse strand, counting down.
GAAGGAAGTCATTTATTCAACCCACAAAGCAGAATACTAGAAAACTGATAGCAACCCTTGCAGATGTTGAAATTGTTTGCTTTATGTGTGGAGCTGCCAACTCTTTGTTGCAACGATCCTCATTGAGCAGGACGATGCCCATCCCACCCTGCAGCAACTGTACCTGGCCAGTGTCTGTCCCCAGACGATGCCCAGAGACCTTGGGCACGCTACAAGGGCCTCCTCAAGAGGACTGCTTCTCCCTAGGGCATGTCAACCATGACTCATCTCTTCTGACCTGAAAGCCTATGGCCAGCATTCTTCATAGTTTCTTCAGTCAGCTCCACCTAGTCCCATTAGAGCCTACACCAGCTGGAGCTCAGCACCACACTGAGGTTCCAGGGAACATCGCTCAGAGCTGAACACCCAGTCCATAATGGGAAACCCTGCTGCTTTTCCTCTCATTGAGAGCTCTTCCCAAGCCAAACTGCTCCTGGTGGGTCCTTTTCCAGTAAGACGATTTTCAGCAGAACTTGTTGCCTTTCAATCCTTTTGCACTGTGGCTGCAGAGCTCCACCCAGGCTCGAATCATCACCAAGAACCTGGCAACAGTCTCTTTACCCCGGGTCAGGCTTCTCACAGGTATTAGTTTGTTCTGCCAAATCCAAGGGGGCTTGGATCCTTACATGGAGTTGGACATAACACCTTCCTGAAGTTCACCTGGGTCCATACCAAGTGAAATGGAACAGACTGAAGTGAAACAAGACAAAAGGCTGCCTGCCCTCACCCCACGAGCAGGGACTTGCTCACAACAGGCCCCTTGTTACTCTTGAGAAGGCACTGACCTCCCCTAAGTGTTTACAAGAATCCAGTTCATTGCCAACACAAACACAGGCTTTCTAGATTATCTTTTTCCTTGTTTTCAGATGATTTCAAACAAGCTGATTTGTGTGATGAAATCAGCATCCCCACAGGCACCCACGTTATTGAGCACAGGGTGCTCACCACCATGAGCATCACCCAGGGCACAGCGACACTGAAAGCCATCTCCTGCTCCAACAGCTGCTAAACACCCCTTAGAGCTCCCCAACCCACAGCTTGCAAAGGGTTAAACAGAATAAGAAGGGCTTTTTCCTTGATCACATCCAAAGCCACTTCTCTTCAGGCTGCAGCTGGTGAGTCCCTTCGGACCAGCTGGTTTCATCTGTAGACACTGGAAATGGCAGTCACAAGTCACACCAATAGCCTCTTGGGTTTTTTCCTAGAAAGGTGTGTGCTTTAAAAAGACTTTTCCCTCCTTAACAGCTTCATGAACATCTGAAACCCTGAAAATCTAAATAGCTCAAATAAAACCACCCTTCAAATTATTGAGGAATCAGCAGCAGCAGCTCTGGCTACAAGATTCACCCTTTCCAACCCAGCTCCCAAAAGCCATCCATCCCTGCCCTCCCTGAATTCACCACAAAGCCAATGGACAAGGGAGTCACAACAAACAATGGAAAAAGAACAGAAGAAACTCGAGCTGTGTTTTCTTTAAGCTCTTTATTGTAAATAAACGCTGGGGGATATTTCTGCTCAAGCACACACAGTACCCAACATAAAGCCACAAGTTTACATACACTGCATTATTGGCTTTTTAACCAAAAACCAACCTCCCACAAGAAAGCAGCAGGGTAGCAACACCACAAGCAGCCATGTACCATCCATCTCACTACACACTGAACACAGATGCAGGTTGCAAGTGGCGTTCGGGCAGAGAAGCAGCAGGAGAGGTGAGGGCGGTGCTGGCAGCGTTTGCCCAGCGCCCTTCGGAGGGGTTTGGGACACAGCCCAGGGCAGGTGGTTCCTCGAAGTGCTGGCAGTGATGCCACACCCCTCCTCAGTTGGGATGGGCTTCCCCATCACCCGCTGCTGGGAAGGGGACGCCTCACAGAGGTGGCAGCTCTAACGCCACAGCCGGCGTACACAAGCTCACAGCTACCCTGGCTGGTTTTAAGCCGCCTTCCCTCAACTTCCAGTTTCCCCCATCGCTGTAGTAGAGACAGAACGGGTGTTGCCTGAGCAACTATTCTTCTCTCAACTGACCCACAGTGGTGACATGCCAGCCAACCCCTGCTCTGCAGCTCAGGGACAGCAATGTCACCGCTGAAGGTGACACTGGGCACTGCCACCTCTGTGCTAGAATCACAGAATCGTGGGGGTTGGAAGGGACCTCAAGAGATCATCGGGTCTAACACCTGAAAGCAGGTGGAGAGAAACCCAGGGAAATACAACACACCCACTCGTGGTGCTCACAAAGACACCAAGCCCCCTCCCACACCCCCAAATTCACCACCTCTGCCCGCACAGCCCAAGACACTGCCAGCACGAGCCGCTGCTGATCCTCAGTCCAGGTACATAGGGCAGTCATTGTTTATCCTGGGGTATTTGCACGCACTGTGCCAAGGGAATCAGGCGATTTCAAGGAAATATCTGGCACAGGGACCCACCAGCCCATCTGGGGCTGGGGAGACACATGGGCTCACTGGCACCGCCCCAGCCCAGCTGCCCCAAGAGCTCTGAGCTTGGCAAGATCCTGGGACCTGTCACATCACGTATAATTCACCCGTGGGGGAAAAGACAGTGATCAAAACCCCTGCTGCTGCTCTGCTCTAGACACACGTGTGTTTACACCTCTGCAGAGTTGAAACGTGGCAGGAAAAGGCTACGGTCAGGCTTTAATTAAAGCGCCAAGGCACCAGCGCTGCTTTCTGCAGGGATGGCCAAGAGGTTCCACCTCCACTGGAGCAGACCACAGCCAAAACAAGGATCCACTCAAGGGGGATGAGGGACCCACAGCCCATGATCCAAGACCACAGGCCTGATTCCAAAAGTTCTGACCACCAGCATACTGGCAGCTACATTCACAAGTCCCGGCAGGTAAAAATAGTCACGATGTCTCCAGACAACCATTAACTACTCAATAATACAAATGTCATTAACTCTGCAGCAAGTTAACTCCAGCATATTGTGCGTAAACATCCTCCAGCTCATTTCCATGTGGCTTTACCCCTGCAGAGCCAGGGCTTCCCCGGCAGCAGCAGCCAGCCCAGCGCAGCGCAGGCTTGTGCGTGCAACAGCATTGCTGGAGAGCAGCAGTGAGGAGTGCTGTGCAAGGGGGTAGAAACCTCTTCCTTCAACATTCCCCTCCCACCCCAGCTTTTTTCCCCCCTGGCTTACTTCCAGCTGCTGTAAAACATTTAAACACAATGGAGAGGTGGGGATGCTTTAGCAGAAGGCTGCAGCAAACCTGCTCCCCGGTGGGAACAGCCTGAAGAACAAGATGAATAAAACTTCATTTCTCATCCACTGAATTTCCTCTCTGGGGTGCAATCGCTTCAAATCAAGACACCCACGTTTCTGCTCTACATACAGTCCTAAAGACCTCAACCATGGCCCTTTCTTATCTCAGCTTTATCAAATTAAAGCTCAGGAGTGTTTAAAACAACAGGATTTGAGCTCAACATCCCCAGGTAAACCTCAGGCAACACAGCTGCTGAGCTCCTCTGCAGCCAGAGCACCGATGCTTCTCCAGCACCGATCCCCAACATTTAAAATGAGCACCCAGGGTCTCAGAAAGTCGCTCATATAAATCCTGGAGTCATTGGAAACAGCAGGTCTGGAGCAGCCTCCTGCTTTGTACCTAAATCACGCCTTTCTTGGCTCAACCTGAGGATTCTGTCCTGATTTGCAAGGACAGGAGGAGTGGGATAAAATGGAGTTCAGCAGAACATGAGCCGGGGGAGAAGACAGTCAAGCTTGGGAATTGGGGGGGGACAACTGAAGGAACAGGCAGCCACCCATGAGCTGGACCCAAGGAGTGTCTCCATCTACACACTTAATACTAAAAGCAGCTTAGACACTATTAAAAGCAGCATTATAACATCAGTAACGTTCACAGCTTAATTATAGCCAAGTTTAAAGCCTTTTGTGGGCCTAAAATTCAGTATGTTTAAAAAGGCAACTGGTAAAAAGGCATCTGTGCTTCAGATCAGCAGTCACGACAGCAAAGTCAGCCAACAGCCAGACCTCTTCTGATGCTTAAGTAACACAACAACTGCATTTGAACCTGGAAACAGTAACAGCTAAATAAAATCTGGGGGATTTGGTCTGGTAACATTTCTTCCAAGGAGGAGCTGCTGCAGGGAGCGTGGATGGGACCGTTTTGACCTCACTTCCACTGTGGTTAATTCTGCCCCTAACTGGGAGGAAGGGGCACGGGGATACAGCATCTCACAAGTGTTAAAAGCAGGCTGAAAGAGCTCAGTAACACATTTCCTCCAGCCTTGCTGACAGGCATTCCAGCATTCAGGAAGGAAAGACACAGACAGACTAAAAACACGTTTCAGAAGTTACTGGCCGGAGCGGCGTGCGGCTCACTGTGCTCTGGGGATGCGCCGGTCCCGTCCGCGGGGCTCTTCCCAGCCCAATCCGAGGTGAAACACCAGGCCTCTACATGGTTAGACCAGCCATCCTCTGCAAGGAAGAGAGAAATGGGACAGGTTATACCTGGGGTAAGGCAGGAGATGGTAAATGAGGGGCAGCAGAGCTCAGCGCAGTGCTGGGGATGGACAGACAGACAATCCATCGGCAGGATGATCCAGCCAGCCCCATGGAGTTGCTCTGTGTAACAGTAACCATCTAAGGATTTACTTGTTGACTCCTCCCTGAGCAAATCACAAGCTGGTTCATGTTCTGCATAGTCCTTTAACCTCTGGTGAAGCTCCACACGAAGGGTTTCCCCAGGCTCAGCCTGAGGCCAGGCAAGCTCAGCTTTACTGGACAATCTCACAGGCAATAACAAAGCAGGCCAGTTACTCAGGGTTACTCGCCTTTATTTATCTTCTCCACAGGACAGTACACTTCCAGGACAAGCACCAGAAATATTACAGCAACCATTTTGCACATTAGCCATGATAAGTACATATAGCTTCGTTAAAACGCCTTCCACCAGCTCACCAGGGGTCGGACAGGCGGCAGGACCACGCTCACATCAGCAGGAATTACATATTTACAGGTGTTACAAGTACACAAGTTAAAAACCTGGCAGCCAGCATTTCCTACAGCCACTGTCCATGCAACATCCAGGAGCCCAGGAAAGGCTCTGGAGGGCTCCAGCTCCTGGAGCTGGCTCAGCTGCAGCGCTCCCAGGCAGCAAACCCACGTGTGAGTCAATACAGGTGGTTTGTCTCCTCACCCAGCCAGCACTGCTTTGCAATAGTACATATAACCACACAGCTCTGGTGCAAGCCTGCTGCCCATAAACAGTAGGCATTGACACTTAAAACCCAGGGGTCAGGAGATCCAGGCCTGACATACATTCTGTTTGCAATTAAAAGAAGTAATCTAAAGAGCTTTCCCAACAGTGATGCTTGGAAAGCAGCCATCATCAGACAGAGGGAATCCGTGACAGCTGCTCACACGCTGCTTTCTCAGGCAAAACACCAGCACGAAGATGTTTTGTGCTGGAATCAAGGCAGCTGGACCAAGTTACTGTCATTTCCCTGCAAACTCTGCTGGGAAACCTGCATTATTTGTTTAAACATGGGGAAAAAACACTTGAAGGACAGTGTTAGAGAAACTATTTTGCCAAGCTGATGTATACATTCAGTTTCTGAATACAGGGCTTTGATTTTTAACCTGAGGATGATTTAACCTCCCTCTGATTTAATCCTACATTGATATTCCTTGGGATAGGAGCAATGACTGATCAGATTTATCACAAGCTCCCCAGCTCAGGTTCTTTCTCCTTTTTCCCCCCTTGTCTACAACATTAAGGCCTCAGAAACTCAGGAAGACAGGCAGCTTTAGGAGAACAGCTCCCTTTTTGCATTGCTACTGGTTGGACCATTCCCAGGTCGGTCATCCCAGCCTGGGAGATGCACATGGCAATAGCCAAGCTTGATGCTGTGCGTGCTTCGGGCTCTGGCAGGACAGTCACACTGCTTTGCCAGGAAGAAAACCCTGCAGCCTTGTTAAAAACACCATCACAAGCTAGAGAGCAGGAGGCAGAGGCAGGGAGCTGCAGGATCAATCCCATACCTCTGCACCCCTACAGAGCGGTGATGGAGAAAGAGCAGCTGCAGTGAGGAAACCATCAGCGCTCTTCCCTTCAGGGGCAAAGTGCAATTCAAGCACAAAGCTTCACATTACCAATGGCCAAACAGGCTCAAACAGGAGTTTCTCAGGCCTGGGGAAACGGTACCAGGGCAGAGGCAGGAGCTTCATCCTTCCTCACCTGGAAGGGATGAGCAGCATCCTACACCTGTGCCCATCACTGTGGGGACCACCCCACCGCAGCTCCCCACCCAAAACACGATCCTCCTTCAACACACAACACCTGCAACCCAAACCAGTGACTGCTGAGCTCTCCCTGCATGAGGCCCAGCTCTCCCTTTGACAGCAGAGCACAGGGAGCGAGAGGCTTTGCCCCAGGGCAGAGGCAAGGAGGGAGCAGAGCTCTGCTGAGAGCAGCAGCAGGTCAGCACCCACCCTGGCAGCCTACACACACCAACACAAAGCCCCCAAGGATGCAGCTTGTGCCACCTCTGAGCCCAGCCCTGGGCATCACCACCCATGGGCACTCCCTGGCACAGCCTCCCGCTCCCACAGAGGAGCATCGCTGCGCTCCCAAAGGTGGGAGGAGGCATCTGGGTGCTGGGGGTCACCCTGGCACGCAGGGGAGAGCATGGCACAGCATGGAGGATGCAGCATGGGTGCTGCAGGAACCTCATGCTACCGAGAAAGTCCCGCAGCCCCACGCAGGGACCCGCTGTGCCATGCAGCCAGCACCCAGAGCGAGCACCCAGATGGCAGAACACTTTCACAAGACACAGAACACCAGTGCCACATGCGCTGCAGGAGGCAAAGCGCCTGATAAGCCAAGCGAGGGGTTGGAGCAGGGTCTGTCCCAGCCACCAGCACAGCAGGGGAGCAGGGACGGGCCTCGGGAGCACGGCGAAGCGAGGGCAGCTCCAGGTCCCATCCCAGCCCCTCACTCCGAGGCCAAGGTCCTGTGGGTGACGCTGGCTGCTGGCTCCCTGGAGAGGGGGACAGACAAGGACACGTTCTCCCTTTAGGGTGGGAGAAACAGTCCTGTGCTCCTCACCCCGTTCAAAGACGCCTTGAGGGCTCGGTGACAGCCACCACCCACGCAGAAAGGTCGATGCACCCAGCTGCTTTCCAAGCACAGGCTAAACCCACCCAGCTCCCTCGAGCCACAGCGAACCAGGGCTGAGCTCAGGGCTGACCCCACTCCCATCCAGGCTACGATCCAGCAGCTCCTGCAAAACCCCTGCCACCAGTAGTGTCACCACACCTCATCCCAGGCAGAGAGGGGACCAGCACTGCTCAGGACAAGCTGCGTGGCTCAGCCAGACAGCACCATCACAGAGCACTCCCGCATCCCAATCCAAGGTCGGAGCAAGCTCTGGGTGCAACACACTTTTCCAGGCAGCCAGCATGGGAGCTCTGCACCAATAAGACCAGCTGGTGCCCCTGGATCAGCAGGCTCAGCCTGGTAACAGATTTCTCCCCTGCTGAAGTCCTCCTCAACGACAGCTTACAGAGCAGAAGACTTCCTTATGCTCCACACATTCGTCTTCCCCCAAAGCCATTTCCATGCAAGGTTAATCAAGAGAAGTCCTACTTACTACACCAAAAGAGAGCACACACAAGCTGCTTTCAGTGGTACTCACAGGCAAGCATTTCCCCCTTGAGGCTGCAAAGGAAAAAGAAACAGCACAGGATAGCTCATAGTGCGTTGGGAAGAAGAGTTTTTAAAAATAACAGTCAAAGCAGCAAAGCTGATGAGGAAAGAAGTGAAGCAAGGCCCAGGGCCTCACGTTAGGGAGCTCGGGGCAGGCTTGTATCTGAGCAGGAGCCGCTGCAAGGCATGGGCATGGCGTGCTGCAGCGCTCAGCCACCTCCTTGGCTCTGTTCAGGGCAGTGTCACCCCCTCCCACCCACATGGCCCCACACTCCAGGTTTCCAAACTCTCCTCTGCCCCAGCACTGGCAAAGGGTACAACTGGAATGGGAACCTCGAAAGTATCCCAAGATTACTGTCTTTTTCAACAGCTCTGGTAACAATGGCTGTCTCTGCATGAGGGGTTCACTCAGCCAAGAGCTCCTCAAGCCCCTGCCAACACCCCATCTGACAGGCAGCAGCACGCAGCCCCCCTGCCTGTGTTCTCCCAGGCACAGACAAACTCCTAATTTAACAGAGAAACGATTTTAAAGGAGCAAAGAAACAAACGGGGCTTCACATCCAACACCAACAGGGACCCACGTGCTTCTGAGCCACTGAACACCAAGCACCAAACCCTGAGCTGCTTTGATTTGGGCTCCCCAAGACCCCAAACTGCAGCCAACAAGCTGCTGATGTGGGGATCTGCAGGGAAACAGGCCCTGACAACATCACAGACACAAAGATTTCCTACCCAGCTGCTCTGAGGCTTGAGGATCACAGAGCCTGCAGGATCACACCGGCACAAAGAGGGTATCTGTATCCCTTTCGGATGAGTTTTTTGCCAGAAAGTGAGATACCACCCAGGATTCAGCACCTTGCCCAAACCCTACGGCACTGCTGGAAGCTCGCCTGCTTTATAAAGCCCTTGGCACTACAACTCTAATTTAATGGGGCAACTTTGGGGTTTTGAGGGAGGTTTTTGGGGGAAGGGAATCTAATCCACAAGGATTTTCATGCAGGAACAGAGATGGTGTTCTAGATGCTGGGAAGGGTCTGTATGTAGAAGACCACCGACAGCAGCAGGTGATGGTGGGGAAGGAACCACAGGGGGAAGGTACCACCTGGACACCGACTTGCAGCTGTGGCTGGTTGGCCCCATCTCGAGCTTCCAGGGACAGGGAAGGCCCCAGCAGGTCGGGAGGTTTGCTCCCCACGCTGTAGTGTCGACGGCGCTTTACCGTGTCCGCGCTGGCCCGCGGCGTAAAGCTGTTCCTTCTCATCCTGACAGGGGTCTGGCTGGCAGGAAGGTTGCTCTGATGCCAGGCAGAGGGTATCACAAAGAATGAGAAGGGGAACCAGAGTTTAAAACCATATCACCACGAACCTCTGGCATCATCCCCACCCGCAGGCACCCCCGAGCTCCCGGCAGCGGGGGCTGCGGCTCCATGAACCCCACATCAGGCTGTGCTGGCACAGCTGCTCCGTGCCTTCCCCAGCTCTGCAGCAGAGGTGGGACACATCCTGCTCCAGTGCCTCACCTGGCTCTGAGCCCACTGAAAAGCCTGTTATTTTAGCAGCTTTCCTTCCCTGTGGCATTGATTTTTGCTTAGGTGGCTTCACTTGGTTGGGGTTTTTATAATTTCTTTGATTTTTCTCCCCACAATCAATTAAAAGGAAAAACACCCCAAACAAATAGAAAAAACCTTCCCCCTTCTTTGTTTTCCTTCTCTCCAAAGCAGCCATGCTGCTCAAGCAAAGTGACAAACAGCAGTGACCACCTCCAGCTCCTCCAAGCCAGCAGCCACAATTCCAACACACACACCACACTAGAGCCACCAAGAGATAAACACCCAGCTGGGAGCCACCAGCATGGGACCAGCCACCAAAAGCATCGCACAGAGTATCCTCAGCTCAGCAGCTGGTTTCTCTCCACAAGCCCTCCAGCCACAGAGGCAGGTTCTCAGGTTTTCCCCCCCTCCCTTGGCACACAGATTCCTTCACCCTGGCACAACAACTCAGCCCCAAACCCAGGCAATCTTTATAGCTACAACAAAAAGCAGCAGCTAAAAGCCTAAATGTACCAAAAGAACCTCAAATGCTATTAAATGAGACACCCCTGAGCTACCATAGCTCTTTAACTGGAGGAGTTAATTGCAGGGCAATCGCTAACCAGCATTCCCTGACCCACCCATCCCTCCCTCTGCAAAAGCAGGCAGCTAAAATAGCAGCAGCTCCTGCAGATTTAGCACAGAGTTATGTGCTCTGCCAGAGGTAGGTGGCCAGTTATCTGTCATGGGAGGAACAGGAGCTAAAACCAGCAGGAGTCTGATGTATTTCCAGTGCTGCCCTAACAAGATGCCCAGAGCAAGGGAGGTACAATAGACCCCTCTCCCTCTGCCCCAACTTTGTGTATATTTTCCTTGTGTCAAATACTTCTAAAACACACAAGAAACAAGGGAAAAAACTCCCCTTCTTCCCAGGCACAGGCACTTGGCAGCATCTGCAGCCCTCAGCACACTGGGCTGGCTGCTGAGAGGCACCAAGAACCAGCCCTGAAGCCCAGCCTGACCCCATCTGCAGCTTCACAAAGAGAAAGCTCATCAAGGACACGAGGACAAGCCACTCTGAACGCTCTGACACGCCTTCTGGAGCTCTCACAACTCAGTGTTGTGACAGCATCAACAACAGATACGTCATTAAACTGAGAACGAGACCTGGAATTTAAAGCCTGAGTCCTAAATTCACCCCTTCTTCCCAGAATAGCTCTGAAAAAATCCACCCCCCAGCCTGGGAAGCACACTAACAAATCCAACCTACAGATAACTCAGCTCCTGGGGATTAGTTCTGAAACGAGCCTCTCCGCGCCCTGAAAGCAGTCACTGCTTCTAGTGGGTATTTCAGAGTGTTTCAGTCACTTGTTTTTGTTGAAAAGGGGAAAAAAAAAAAAAGCCAGAGCCACAGGCAACAAGACTTACTGAGTTCAGGGAGGGTTTGTCACGGTGGGTGTTCACTGCTTCCACGTTCAGGGTGATGGTCTCCACTTTACAACCTTTGCCGAAAGGGAAGGGAAGCTTATGTGAGGATGGGTAATTGATTAAATAACCAGTTTTCCTTTTAATATTGGAAAAAAAGCATGGAAAACAGGCAGGAATCATTTATTTTCTTTAACCGTTTTTTTTAGGTGATAATCCAGCTCCTAAACAAACAGCCCAGCCCATACAGAGCATTTTACACTGGCTGCGACCGCCGCCGCAGCAGCAGAGCCCTGGGGGATGTGGGCTGTGGGTCTGTAGTATGGAAAAAACCATTTTTAACCCCACACCCCAGAGCCAAACCCGAGTCAGGAGGCACAGCCAGGATTTGTCATCAATCTATGCTCATCATGCCTTTAAGGGAGGCCCAGGAGAACAGCCCTGCACCCCCACATCACCCCCCCACTGCTCCCCCAACACCTTCCCACCCTCCAGCACTGGGTTTTGATGAACGTTACAAGTATCCCCAGAACATTTGCAGTGAGCCCAGTGGCTGCCAGGCACGGGTGTAACACCCCTGGCACCCACACACAGGGAGAATTTAACAAGATAAAGTGATGGTATTTACCATATGCAACTGGTGTGAGCTTGAGGATGGTGTGGAGGGGGCAGCGCAGGTAGGGCAGCTCGTCTAGGACAGAGGCAGGCGTTATGGAGGCTTGATGGCTGCACCCACGGCTGCCCACCCTGTGCACCCCACTTCCTCAGGCTTGGGGGGGAAACCTTCACCCCCCAAACATCAGGCACCAACCGCACAAGCGCCTTGTGCCCACACAGGGGTGCTAAAGAACCCCACCCCCTACACCCCCCCTGCCTGGACCTGATCTTAAAGGTCTTTTCCAATGAAACCGTTTCCACGACTGATTTCCAGAGGAAACCCCCTCCCAGCAGCACAGGGGGGGCAAAGCACCGCAGCCCCAGACCCGAGGCAGTTTAATTCCAAGCTTTCTTCAGAGTTTATTAACTTTGGTTTTATTAACAAGGGCTGAGCAGGATCCAGCTGCCAGACACTGGCGCTTCTGGCCAAGGGAGCTCCTTGCTCAGCTCTGCCTGCCCCTGAAATGCTGCAGGTAAAGTGGTTCTGAAATGTTTTCTTCTTTCCTTTCCCTTCCCCTTCCTTTGCCCTTTCCCTTTCCCTTCCCCTTCCTTTGCCCTTTCCCTTTCCCTTCCTTTGCCCTTCCCCTTCCCTTGCCCTTCGCTTGCCCTTCCCCTTCCCTTGCCCTTCCCCTTCCCCTTCCTTTGCCCTTGCCCTTTCCCTTCCCCTTCCTTTGCCCTTGCCCTTTCCCTTCCCCTTCCTTTGCCCTTGCCCTTTCCCTTCCCCTTCCTTTGCCCTTGCCCTTTCCCTTCCCCTTCCTTTGCCCTTGCCCTTCCCCTTCCTTTGCCCTTGCCCTTTCCCTTCCCCTTCCTTTGCCCTTGCCCTTTCCCTTCCCCTTCCTTTGCCCTTGCCCTTCCCCTTCCCTTGCCCTTCCTTTGCCCTTGCCCTTCCCCTTCCTTTGCCCTTGCCCTTGCCCTTCCCCTTCCTTTGCCCTTGCCCTTCCCTTGCCCTTTCTTGCTTTTTTCTTTTTATTTTTTTTCCCTTTTTTCCCCCCTCTTTTTTTTTTAAGCAGCTCTTCCGTTGTGGGAAAAACCCCCAAATCCAAACAGTAATTACAAGCCACCCTCCCCAAATCCCTGCAAAGGAAGCAGCAGGGAAGCCAGCCCCTAACATCCCAGCGTTTATTTCTGTACCTGCACTCTTGTCGAGAAAATAAGCCAAGAGGCACCTCATAACCGCCTGGTGGGAGATAACGAGGACGTTGCCTTGCCGCTCCAGCTCCATAATTACTGGCTCCAGGCGCTGCACCAGGTCCTGGTAGGACTGAAAAACAAAACAGGAGTTTTTGGAGGGGGTTTGTAAACAGAGACTTGAAGCAGAAGTAGCAATTGAGGCAGCTTCCCCCTCAGGAAAGCAGCAGCTGAAGCAGCGACTGGCAGATGATGTGGATGAGCTCAACACAGGGAAAGAGTGAGCTGGAGACTGTGAAGTTTAGTGTCAGCAGCCCCCAGATTGCAGGAACACTCAGGTTACTGGTAGGAAAAACAAATTAAACAGTAAATTATACATTTCAGCAAACTTGTGAAGTAAAACCAGAAATGACATCATGCCCCACCCCTCACTGCTCTCCCCCTGAGATGTTTTTACTTTGTGGCCACCCAGGGCTCAGCCAAACAAGCACAACATGAACCCTCCAGTGTCAGAGGGGAGCATCCAGAGCCACGGCAAGTGGCCCAACCAGTACAACTGAAAGGCATCATTTGCCCAGGCAATAAAGGAAATCAATACATCTTTCCTCTAAGAGAGGATCGGGGATCCCCAATTCTTTGGGATCCCCAATTCTTTCAGTTCCTCACACAAATATTGGCAGAAAAAATGATAATTTGGTAAAATCCTTCAATCCCATACTGAGGTATTTGTTTTACATAGATAGTATCTTATTGTTATTTCTTAAAGGTCTTCACCTCGCCTCCAGGATAGCGATAAAGATACTTCTCTTGGTCCCTCAAGGCAAACTCATCAGGATATTTGGCTTCGATTTCTGCATAGGTCATCTCCTCACACACACCCTGGGGGAAGAAGGAGCTTGTTACACCACACTTTGCTTCAACAGACACAGCAATGCAAAACCAGCAGGAGCCAAGATCAGTAACCCAATGGCTGGAGTGCTTTATGCACGGACACAAATGAAGAGGAAACAGTCACTTTTATCAGAGGGGGATGTGGTTTTAGACATTGCTTGCCATCTAGAAAGGCATCAGTCAGGGTTTCACTCACAGCATCGATCTCGTTGAGGATCTTCCACTGCTCGTACGTCACCCCCAAGGACTCAGCTGTCTGGATGGTCCTTTTCAGCTGGCTCGTCCACACCTTCAGATCCACAATTTCCTGCTCTTCAATGAACTTCTTCAGTGCCTGAGCAAACTGGAAATAAAACTGAATTTAAAAAGAAACCCCACAACCCCCAAACAAACCAATCAAGGGAGGTAAGGAGGGAGCAGGAGCTGCCGTTAATAAACATCATTTCAAGGGCTGTGGCTGTCCTGACATGATCCAGCTGCGGGGCTGCCCCTCACCCGAGTCGGATGCAGAGCCCGGCTCTCACCCTGGTCACACAACACAGATACCGCAACCCGGGTGCTGCCAAACACATACCTGCTTCCCACGTGGTGACAGACCAGAATCCCCACCAATCTTGCCAACTAGGTTATATTCACTCTCACCATGTCGGCAAAGGTAGATGGTACGCGGCTGGACATGAATGTTCATTAGGTAATAGACGATTTTACTCTGGATGTAATCTTGGACTCTGTTTACTAGGAACCGCTGTCCCACATTGATCACTTTAATGAAGGAAAGATCTCTGGAGTCAACATAAAATAAGAACACCCACACGACTGGTTTTAAAAATGAAGCATGTGCATCTGCGGGTGTAATCTAGCTAGTTATCCTCTAGGAAAGGCATCAGCAATACCCCTGGGTCGCTCCAGCAGACAGAAGAGACCCTGAACTGTCCCGTGCTTAAACAAGGAGCTACATTACACAGAGAGAAATCCTTTCAAACCACTCGGGACCCAAGGATGTCACCTCTGCATGAGGGGAGCGGAGGCTGCAGCAGACACATCACAGCATCCTGAGCCAGAGAACAGCAGTGACACAGCGAAGCAGCTCACGTGTGCCAGGACAAAATGCACCCTGGGGCTTTGCTTACTTGTCATACACATCAGGATCCAGAGGCTGGTAGGTGACCTTGTAGCACTCGATCCTCTTAAGGAAATCATCCATCACGTTCTCCCTGTTTCTCTCCGGGTAGTCGGGGCTGGAAACTTTCACCTCCTGCTCAACAGACAGCGCCGCTTTGTGAGGGCTAAGCAAACTCGACAGGGAGCAAAAGCAACATTGAATAACATTATCCTTCCCTTTCGAAACAAATGAGCATTGTTTAACAGCTGCCCTGTGGAAAAATCTGCTCCTGGAGAGGAAACAAAGGGCGGCTCTGAAGGCGATGTAGCGCTTGGCCCCGCGACAGACGCAGCGGGTTGGCTTGTAGCTGCCCCTGCAAGCCGGTCGCTGCCTGCCCGCCCTCCACAAGAGAACACGCTTCAAGGTCAGATGTTTCTCAGCTCCGTTTGAGTTCCACACCCTCCCGTAATGAGCTGCATCTTTAGCTGCTACAAAACCGCAAGCCTCAGCTGCTGCTCATTTCCAAGGTGGAACTGAGAGCAGAGGCATTTGCAGGCATTGCTGCAACAAGTGCAGCTGGTGACCTTGTGCCGAGCTCCCCCTGGAAGCACCAGCAGCTGAGCCTGGAAAGTGCAGCACGCACCAGGATGTTGGCAGCAATGACTTCTGGATCGTCACAGACCGACTCCACAAAGAACACCTGGGAAGAAGGCAAGGAAGCACGTTTAGGGAGTCGGGAAGTCTGACTCCAAAGGCGATAGCTCCAGCCCAAGCGAGCTGTAACACCCCTTGGAGCAGCAGCCCCTATGATGCTTTAAATACAGGAGCTCTACCTTGAAAGCATTTTCTTTAGCAAAATTTAAGATCAGGTCCCGTCTTTCTCGAGTTGTGTTGGTTGCATCAAACACCTGTGGGAAGATGAGCAAGTTTAACTATGGCTTTTAAACCACCCCAAGTCACTGGGGACTACAACCAGGTTCCCAAACGCCCTGGGCAGCTTGGAACTACCCAGATGTAAAACTGGGTTTAGCCCAGAGAAGACTCACAGCGATTTGCCCGCACTCCTCCAGGAGATAAGCCTTCACATCTTCTAAAGCCACTAAGGCACATCGTCTGCAGGAGAGATGGGCGCTGTCAGAGCTGATGGAGAGTTCTGACAGCAAGGCTTCTGAAGGACTGGGGAGAGCCTTCCCCACCTTATCCCTCTGCCCACCCACCCCCCAGCCCCACATCCTTCAAGAGCCCCCAAGGCTCTGCAGAAACCAGAAGACAGAATCACAAGGTTGGAAAAGACCTTTGAAGATCATCAAGTCCAATCGTTCTCATCCTAAACTAAACCATATCTCTAAGTGCCTCATCTACCTTTTTTCTGAACACATCCAGGGAAGGTGACTCAACCACCTCCCTGGGCAGCCTGTTCCAGGCCCTAAGACATCCATATCTACAACCTACTTCATACCTCACGCAGGGCTGGGTGTTTGCAGCCCCAGCTCTTTGTGCCAGCCTGAAATCCATGACAAAACTCCCCTGCACAGGCTGTGCTACCTCCTCCCGTACTTTCACAGGCATTCCCTGTTATTTTGAGCTCCCCAAACACAGAGCCCGCTGAGATCCAACACTAACCAGTCCACCACAGCCAGTTCAGACACCGACTTACTTGCGGATTTCCATGGCTTCTTTGTTATCGTGCCTGAAGAAGTCATAGGACTTGTAAGACTTCACGGCTTCCCGGCGATACACTCCTAAATTAAACACTTCACACAGAAGGGACGAGCACGTGAGGCCGCTGGTGTTGTGCAAACAGGGCTCCCGGTGCTCTTAGCACAGGGCAGAGCCACCCCCACAGCAGGGTGAGCTGAGAGCCCTGGCACGTACCTTTGGTGGGCACCCCGATCCAGTTGAGGTAGCGGGTGAGCTTCTTGGACACGTAGGTCTTGCCACGTGCCGGCAGCCCGATCATCACGATCAGCGTCGGGGAGTTGGTCATGTAGGATGCCCATGCTGCAGGGAACCCAACCGACCCCGGAAGCGTCAGCAGCATCGCAGGGCAACCGGGGGCCAAATCACAAACCCCAGCCCAAAGCCATCCCCGGCACAGAGCCGCCCTGTCCCCCGGGCAGACGGGCTGCTGCCGCGCATCCCCTACCGCGCTCGCTGCTGTGTCCTTGCGGCTAATTAACGGATGCGAGCGCTGGACCGCTGCGGTCTCCCGGGCGTTAGCTAATGAGGCGGGTTAGCGACAGCGCGCCCGCTGCGCCTAATGGGACTAATAAGCGTCTTTTATCATTAAGAATGTTTACCCACGGCGCGGGGGGTGTCAAGGGCACAAGGGAGAAAGATGCTCTGAACAAAACGGCCGCGTTCTGACCCGAACTCGGCGAAACAAGCTGAGAAAGCGCCTGGGGAGCGGCAGGGCTGGGGAGCGGCATCCCGGGGGGTTACCGAGCCGAGAGGATGGGGAGAGGGAGCGGAGGGGAAGGGCGAAGCCGGCCCGCCCGGCGCGGGAGGCGGATGGAGAGGGGCGAACGCGGCTCCTCGCGTCACTACGCTCCTTCCCCCCTCCTCCTCCTCCCGCCCGGTACTCACAGCACTTCTTGTCGCCGCCGCGCAGGGCCCCGGCCTTGCCCCCGCCGTGCCGGGGCGCTGCCGCCGCCATGGCCCCGCGCCGCCGCGCCGCATATGCAAATGAGCCGCGGAGCGGGTGGCGCGCCGCCTGCAAACCGCGCGCCGGCGGGTGCCGGCCACGTCACGGGCGCGCTCCGCTATGCAAATGAGATGGACCGCCCCCGCCGGCCGCTCTCTGATTGGCGGCGGGGAGGGAACGGCGCGGCCAATGAGGCGGCGCGCTGCGGGAGGTGTCGCGAGAGCGGCCGGGCGGAAGCGGAAGAAGCGGCGGCCAGGCGGCGGTGGGGAGGCGGCGGCGGCCCCGCCGAGGATGCTGCGGCTGCGCTGCAAGGCCCGGAGCGGCACCCAGCCACTGCCCGGCCTCACGGCCCACTCCCGCCTCCGCGACATGCAGGCCGCCCTGGCCGCCCTCACCGGTGTCCCCGCCCCGGCGCAGCGCCTCCTCCTGGGTTTCCCGCCGCGGAGCCTGGACCTCAGCGACGGCGACCGGCGGCTCGGCGAGCTCGGCATCCACTCGGGTGAGGGCCCGGCGGGCGCCCCGGGCCTGCGCGGGGGAGGGCGGGTGCCGGCGCCGGCGCTTTATGACCTCAGCTGCCCGGCCGGCTGTGATTACCTTAATTAACAGGGGCTGCGGCCCTGCCCGCCCCTCGGCGGCCGGCTGTCGGGCCGGTTCCTTCTCCCGGGGGTGGCTACCAACACCCGGCTCAGCACGGACTCCTCTGCGCCGGTAGCGCTTTAACCCGCGTCCTGCGGGTGCAGAGGTGAAACGCGGGGCTCTCTGGGGGCTGGCAGGGTACGGGCACCGGGACCCGGCAGGTGAGTACCGGCCGTGCTGGCTGAGGCCGTTCCCCACGGCTGGGGACAGCGGGAGCGATCCGCCGCAGCAGTGATGGATAGAGCCATGCTCCTCTCGTTTAGGAGCAGCAGCTTTACCTTCCACCTACTCCCCATCTCTCAATTTTCCCTCCCTTTGTGTCTGGCAGGCGATACGCTGATCGTGGAAGAGGACACATCCAAGCCCGAGGCTGGCTCACCCGTAGTGGCAAAGAGAACGATGTCTAACTTGGTGAGGGAAGCTGTGCCGGTGCTTGCAAGGAGGGTTGTTCCAGCAGACAACTCCTGCCTCTTCACCAGTGTGTACTACGTGGTGGAGGGAGGTGTGTACGACCCGGGTTGTGCCCCGGAGATGCGCAGCCTCATCGCCCAGATAGTAGCGAGCGACCCCGAATCTTACTGTGAGGCAGTTCTGGGGAAAAGCAACAGGGAGTACTGTGACTGGATCCGAAGAGAAGAGACTTGGGGAGGAGCCATCGAAGTGTCCATCTTATCCAAGTTCTACCAGTGTGAAATCTGTGTGGTGGACACACAGACAGTCCGAATCGACCGTTTCGGGGAAGACGCTGGTTACACCAAGCGGGTCCTGTTGATTTACGATGGGATTCATTACGATCCCCTCGAGCGCAAGATCCCCAGCTCGGACATTCCTCCCCAGACCATTTTCTCCACGACTGATGATGTTGTTCTTGCTCAAGCATTGGAGTTGGCTGACGAAGCCAGACGGAAGAGGCAGTTCACCGATGTGAATCGCTTCACGCTGAGGTGCATGGTGTGCCAGAAGGGACTGACTGGCCAAGCAGAAGCCAGGGAACACGCCAAGGAGACTGGACACACCAACTTTGGGGAAGTGTGATGTCTGCATGAGGATGGTTACATCGACTACCTCACCGATCCGGAATGAGATTCTGGATTCCCAGATAAGCTGTATGTAAACATAAGATTCCGTTCATAAAGCTTGAAAAGCTCATTAACGTAACGATGATCAAGAGCACAGGCTTGTGATGGGTACTGACTCTTCCTAAGGATTCAAGTTAGGTATCTTCTCGCATGCTCATTTATAGTTACTTCAGCAGGTGGTGGTATACATCAGCAGCTGAAACTCCTTCTCCTTGTGCCTGTGGTCAGAGCAGGCGTAGGAGATCAGGCTTGTGCAACACTAGTGCAAAATCCAGACTCGTAAGTTGCTGAAGTAATCTCTCTGGTTTATTAAATTAATTAAATTAATCTTAAGGGTTTGGGAAACACACATATCGGTGTTATTTATACTGAGAATTAGGCTCTGTGCATACAGGCAGCTCTTGGAGGGGAAACTGCTCATTTGATGCACAGTTTTTAAATGGAAAGAGAATCTCCAGAGCTGCCCTAAACTAAGTTACACCATCAGAAGTAGACTGTATTGTTTGTGTGAAGTCATGCCTTTAGAGAAAGAAGTGGCCTCTAAGCTTTAAGATAGCCTTCTTTTAAATTAACCAGTAGATGGTTGAGTGTTGAATAAACTTATTAATCCTCTGTAGGTAGTTTTTAGTTGCTTGAAAAATAACTAATCAACCCCCCCACCCCCACTGTTTACACTACATCAGAACATAGGCATGTTTCCTGAAGTACTTTGGGGTCCTCCTCATAATAGTAGCTGAAATTCTGGCAGGAGGGAATAGAGTAGTTAGGGAAGTGTCTTAATTTGCATCTGTTAAATACACTTATGCAGACTTTCCTGGGGTATAGCCAGTCTCATGGCCACAGTGTTACTAAGCTCTACCAGATTCCAGCTACTGTAAGTTAGCACTTTAAGGTACAGTTCTCACTCTTTGTGGGTAAAATGTTTTGCCCTTTTTAGAAGGACAGAGTGCCGACCCAGAAGGGAGCCTTGAAGTTTCTTCATCTGCATTCTGCCTTAACCTGTTGGATTCGTCACCGATGACTGTTCAGTAGCAAGACACTAATTCTGTTAATGAAGGGGGCAGTTTCATGTTCAGAACACAATAAGCTGTGTAAACTGTCCTACTTCTCCTTCTGTTTGGAATCAGGGAAGCTGAAATTGGTTGGTGTATCTTGCCTCACAGCAGGGTTGTGAGGCTGAACAGTGGGTGCTTTTGAGGCCTTTTAAAAGGTGCTGTAAAGGTGCATAGTACTGAAAGGGATTTTTTTTTTTCTTTTAAATGCCTGCAACACGTGTTCTAGTGAATTTTCACATGTCCTTAGCCAGCTCTTCCTCTGGTTGAGTTACCTTCCTTGCACTCTTACAAATGGGGAGCAAGAACATTGGACTGCAGCAGAAATAAACCCACTTTCCAAGTGGGACCTGAGGGCTGATTTTGAAGCCTGCTGTTCGTTAAGGAATCTGGTGAAACTCCTTTCCTGGACAAAGGATGTTTCACTGAGGGTCCCAGCAGAGGCTCCCAGGTGAAACACAGGAGGGTCTCACTGAAGTACACAAGCATGTGCTTTGCTGAATTAAGGCATGAATAATTAACTACAAAGAACAGAATCACAAATAGCATTATGGACCAGGGTTCTTTTTAATCCAGTATTAAAACACACATTAGCACTGTTGGGAGTTTCCTATAGAAAGCCACTTAGCTTCCAGTGTTAAACCCCACTTTGCTTTTAGCCTGTCATTAGGAAAAAAAAACCAACCCAAAACCAACACTAAACCCAGGCTCTAGATGCTGATAAACCTAAAGAAATACCTGACAGTTCAAAGGAACTTGAAGATTACACTGTGTTACTACTACTTGAGATGAAATACTGTTTAGGAATGAGACCAAGAGACTGTCAATCCTAAGTTGTGTTCTCAGCTTTCACACTGAAGCAGTGAGGTGCCTCAGACAAGGAGCTGACCCTCACCCTACAGGCATCATACCTACCTCAGAGAGGTGTACAAGGTGACTATCTTTGGGTGTCTTTGAAACAGGAGTGGAAGATACATATTTATTGTCTGCCATGTTTGCAAATGCATTAACTTTGGGGAGCAACACTTAGATTTTTAGCTTTGTATCCTGGATGGGTTTCTGCAAGTGTGCAAAACCATTTCTGTTTCTCAGTTAATTAGCTTTATTTAATCCAGAGTGTTTAGCTTTGCTCTATCATGTTTGCATTGGAAATCTGCTGTGGGAGAATCGGTTTGTTTGAGGGGAATGTGTCACTATCACTGCTTGGATGTTTTTCTTTTGTTGCCTAGAAAATAAAACCTCTTTGGTTAAAAAAACCCCCATCAACTGACCTGCTGTAATGCATCTTTGTGAAAGTGGGTACTGTTACACACTGACAAAGTTCCAAAGAACAAGTAACCTGCTGTACTGACTGTGAGTCCAAAGCCTTAACTGAGTCTACTACACAAAGTATCTATGTTATTTAAAATAGAAGATACAGATAAATAGCAAGTACACCTCCCTTTTCCTAAGTATCTTTTAACCAGGGTTTCACTGGCCTTAATGATCCAGTTTTGGAAGTGTAACAAAGCCATCACACTGGTCCTAGTTGATTAGCTTCTGAACATTAATTACACTGTGTAACATTAATTACACAGCAAGGTGTAAGTCACAGATGCTTTAGGACAGAGGGGTGGTGGGGCCCAGACTTGGGTACCAGCAGGGAAGTGTCACCTCCACTTGGCCAGACCAATCTAGAGTCCCTAACTTACAGACTCTGTCCCTACCCTTACCCTTCTGGCTGTTCCTGTTAAAAACATTCCCTCCTTTCCCTGCTGAATGCTTCAGCACAGAGGTCGGTGCTTAAATGGGCCCTGGAAATGAAGTCCCTGCCTCAGTGGAGTGCTCACTATAAGCTGGGTCATTGGTATTGTTTTACCAACCTACACAGCTCTGGATCTTGAATTAAAAGAAGGAGTTCTGGTTCCCTGGTGCCAGTCTGGCCACTTCACCAGCACTAAGTTCCTTCTGGAATTAAAGAAGAGCCTGACACCCTCTAATCACATGGCCTTTCACAAACAGTGTGTTGTATGAAGAGCTACATGTCTCTTGGTTCTAACAGCACCTTCAACCCTTGTCTGAGTTGACACTTTGAGTTGGGACTTCCACCCACAGAGGCAGAGCGTGTTCCCAAAACCAGCAGCATTAGCAAACGCTCCTGAAAGCCCTGGTTACCAGAGCCATGGGTGGTGCAGTGCTCTGGGTCACACATCATCAGTACAGCACGGTGGGTATAACCTATTTCCTTCAACACCTGCCCTGAATGGCAGAAAACCCACTGATGTGCCAATAAACATGACTGGTGTGTGTTTAGTGTGGTCTGTGCCTCAGTTCCTGAATTTCAGGCCTGTGCCCTGCCTGCTGCTGGCCAACAGCCTGGTCTTTAGGTCTTCACATCTCCAGGACACAGTCCTTCAGCAGTTTGCACCCCCTTCCCTGCTGTCTTGTTCCCTTTATTCCCTTGACAGTCATGGCAAGAGGGTTGCAGCCTCACAACCTGCTTGGGGTGCAGCTTCTTCAACTTGCTCAACAACAACTTTTTAATAGTAAAATATTTCCTCTGGTATCAAGAGGCACATCCATAAAGTGAGTTTCACATACCTCCTGAGGCTTCTGTGCATCTCAATACATAAATCATTAGACAGGCCTCAGGAAAAGTTGGGCTCAGCAGCACACGTAGCTGCTTCATGGATACAACCTCCTGAAAGACCAGACTCAGGAGTAAACAGGTGATATTTTGAAGGATGGGCAACATTCCTTAGTAATGGATAAACTTAGGTGAAAGGAACAAACTGTTACATGGTACAGGATCAGTATCTTAAATCTGCACCTTGCACACAGCCACTTTGGGACCAGCATCTCCTGGACCCATCCTGCTTTTCCTGGGGACCTGGTCCAGAACAGAACCACCACAACCATCATCTGCCTGGAGCAACAAAGCCCCACACCAGAACCCAGTGTTCATCTTCACAACCGCTTGTGACCCAAGCAGTGTTAACTGATTTGCCCTTCCAGGTTTGAAGGACAGAGCAGGAGGGGACAGGCACGAATGAAGCACACACAGCACCTCTCTGCTAACAGCCTTCAACACCTGAATCCATCGGTTGAGGGAGCTTTTGAGAAGCCAGCCTGACCCACATCAGTATTTGGCACATCCACTGCCTGCAGCACCGGAGGGCGGCTCTGGCTCCTGCCCCACGCAAACCCACCCATGGGTGAACCCTCCAAACCTCTCCCTGGCAGGGAAATGCTTTAATAAGAGGAGCCAAACAACAACAACAGCAGAAGTCAGCTTGCTGCTTTGAAAATTACAGCTCTATCATGCAAATTAACCGTCTGCCTGCATGTTAAGCTGAGCCACACACCCAGCTGGACAGTCGCCATCAGGTTTTGCTCCTCTTGGCACTGGGCAGAATAAAATCACTTCAGATTGGTTGCCATCAGTATTGCTTTGCACCCTTCTGAGCCCAAGCACCAGCAGAGAACACACTGGGGGAGTTCACAGGATTGGGTTACCCCAGACTGCAGTGTCCTGTCCATTACCTTTAATTAAAGCCTCAGGGAAAACCTGGGGAACTGTGTTACACCTTGAGAGCTGACTCCTCGTTTCTGAGCCAGGGTTAATGCTAACCAAGCTGTGGAAACACATCACCTCAGTTCTCTGCCCCTCTTCTGTACAGCAGGGATAATAAATAGCGCTCCCTGCTCAGATCCCAGACACTTTAAGGTCTAATTATCCCTCTAAAGTGCTGTGTCATACTACATGTTAACCACATAATATTTTTCCTAGCTGATTTGGGACTGTACATACCATTTAGTGTAAGGAAAGTGTCCAACAGCCCCACAAGCTCAAATAAAGGCTGTTACATCAACAGGTATCTTATCGGTGACGCTGTACGTACGCGTTTCCTTCAGGGTGAGGGCTGAGTCACTCCTGTGCTTTGGTTAATGAGCAGGGTGAGGCACAAGGGGGCTGCTCACAATGCCACCAAAGGCTTTTGGCATGTTTAGTTTTCTCTGCATCGTTTGCCTACACGGGTATCGCTCGCATACGCTTCGTGCCATGGGTGTGAAATCACCCTGTACTCTGGGCTGCAGCTATTTATGTCAGCTGGAGGAAGAGGAAGGTGGAAAAAGAACCGGTTCTTTCTGGGCGCCCGAGCCAGAGAAGCTCAAAATGCCTCTTAATGGATCATGACATTTTCCCGCCCCACAGAGAGCCCCACAGGCACCAGGCTCTGCCTGTCCGACTGCACAGACCCAAGGTGTCATGCTCTCAGCACAGCACTCACAGGACACAGTCACCCTGTCCTGGAGCTCATTCACCCTGTGCTAGAACGTGCAATAAGAAAGGAGGGTTTGGTTTGCTCCCCCTCTTAAAGCAGCCTCAAAACTCAGCACAACTTAACGAAACCAGCAGAAATCCTGCTCCAATAAGGCGCTGCACCCTCCAGCACAACACCAACTAACACTGCCAGGGGCACTTGCACTAGTTCCTGCAGCCTGCTCTGCAACCACCGGCCGTTGCAATGCTCAGGCAGCGACTGGGGCCGGAGCTGCTGCTCCCAATGTGCCGCATTTGCATCTCTTACCTCTGCCGCAGGCTGGCGTGGGAGGGAGCAGGGCTGGTGAGAACTCCCAGGAGCCCCAGCTCTAATTTGCTCTTCAGCACATTTCCTTTTATAACAGTGTGCAGCTGGGGCTCGGCAGTGCTGGCGGGGAACCTCTCTGCTTCCCAGCTCATCTGCCTTTTCTCCATCTTACTGTGGCTTTAAATAACTGCTGGTTCCACTTCCCTGTCCTGCGAGGCAGTGAGCACACATTGCAACACCACTTTCTTTCTAAAAATAAAAAAAATACCAAAGAATGAAAACTTGGTGGTTTTATCAGGTCTGGAAGTTTGCTTCAGGGTCCCTGCTTGGGTGTTTGTAGTTATTCCATGGGGAGCACCTTGCAGAGCAGGCACAAGTCGGTGCTGCGTGTGTGGGAAGGGGGACTGATGGCCTAAGTGTTGTTTATCAGAGAGAAGAGCTGTCATTTTAATAGGAGAGCCCAAAGTTTGGGTAATAATGAGGCAGAGAAGTTCCTTCAGCTGCTTCTGCAGCCCCACCAGTGTAGATCAGGTGCTGGGAGTTGGCATCTCCCAGTGCTGCAAACTGGGCTCTGCAGGGCAGAAGGCAACACCCTCATCCTCAGAGGGGGATGCTGCCGGGGGAAATGACCCTTTCAGAGGTGTTGGTGTGAGTGAGGAGGGTGGCTGAGAGGAAGAGGAGCACAATGGATATCTTGGGGGCTTGGGCTTTATAAATGCTCTAGGACTTGACCTCAAGCTGCCCTGTGAAAGAGAGTTTTCAGCACTAGAAGTGGGACATGAACCTGCAGAGGGGCTCAACGCCTGCAGGGAACGATGCTGGGGGTGGAGGGGAGCTGGTGCTGGGCAGTATGAGCAGAACAAGCCCCAGAGCTGTGCAGAACACAGGCACCCTGTTCTCCAGCCTGCAAACAAAGCTTAGTGGTGAAACTTCCCTTCTAAACCAGCTTTTTACCCCTCTTCACACCAATCTGGCTGCGTACAGCAGCAGGCAGCAAACTCCCTGTCCCCGGGACAGCTTTGGTAACGTGCAAGTACGTACGTGTTCTAGAAACAGTCGGTGTGTTCAGAGCTGAGCAGGAACCGGGTCCTACACTGAGCTGAGGGACCTCGTGCACCAAACCACTTGAGAGAATAAACCTGTTGTGGGGCAATGCCCTCAGCAGCACAGGGTGCAAACACCCAGCGAAGGGCTTAATTACGACGTACAAAGGTGCCTTGGTCAGGGCCGCGCGTCGGGCTCTGCGCCCTGTCAGCGAGCAGCTATGCAGCAGAACAGGCTGGAGGATTAAGGAGTCTCCAGCGAAACCCATGCTGAGGACATCAGAGGACACCAGCCAAGTCGGGGAGTGAGCTGGGTGGTGCTGAGCAGAGCTGCCCGTAGCCTCCCAGGCACGGGGGTGCTGGTGCTTCTGCAGCTGCACTTCTGCCTGCGCTGCGCTGTGCTGACTCGCAGCAAAGCGGCTCTGGCAGGGCTGCAGGCAAGCACAGCACGCAGGGACACGGCTGCTTCAGGTCAGAACATGAAGCTGGTTTAGGGGCTCGGCTGTGCTGGGACCCCAGCCCGGAGCAGCAGCGAACCTACCTTGCACGGGTGTGAGATGAGAGTCCCTCGCTGCAGCAGAGCTGGCTGCTGGTGAGGGACTGGTGGCTCACCCACAAGCGTGTACCTGCTGAGCACCCACCTACCAAGCACCTGCACAGCCTTATCTCTGCCAGGGATGGGAGTTAATGTGTAACCTGGCTGTTTGGTTAGCCCAGAAAAGCAAAGAAGCCCTGGGACAGGCACGTCCGGAACAAGGATTTGGGCAGCGTAGAACGACAGACGTCCTGGTAAAAAAAGAAACAAAAGGAATAATCTCTATTCCTTCTTGTCTATTGCTTTCTGTCCTTTTCCTGCTGAAGGGGCTGTGGGAGAGGGGCTGAGAACCTCTTCCTGGGGTGGGACACAGGGCTCTGGGCACCCTCGGGCTCTGGCTGTGCTTTGCTTTGGAAGGGAAAGTGCGGTGGAGGCAGCGTGGGAGGTGGCCATGGTGAAAACGGACAAGGTGGTTTGAAGGTGGTGGCAGGAGAAAAACTGGGGACACTGGCAGCTCCCAGCAGAAAGCCTGGGAGAACTCATGCTCAGGACAGCAAACAGCTTGGGCCACTGCTACGGGCACTGGATTTACTTATTGAAGTAAGAGGAACCGCAGATCGGCTGCCATAGTCTCCTTTCACCCTGAGGTGGGATCCATCCTGCTGTAGAGCCAGAGCAGCTGGGGTGGTACCTGGAGACGGTGCTTTGCTTTCTGTTTGGTGCTGGCCAGGACAAAAAGCTCTTTGCTGGCAGCTGTAAGGGGGGGTGGGGGTGGGGGTGTATGTCTGCTCTGCCATAGCAAAACCCACCGAGGTCCTTTAACGTTGCTGGGGAGCTGGGATAGAGTGCTTGCAGTAGTACTGGGCTTGAAAGAAATTAGCCTCTTCATGTAAAGCAATTAGCATTAATTGCTACCCAGCACCTCTTTGATGTCTGAGGGTTCAGGGAGCTTTGTAAAGGACAGTTACAGCAGCTGTCACAAAAGCTGCACGAACCAACCTCTTATTTTAGGGAAAAACCAAAAAGCTGCTTCTAAGAGCATTTTTAGTGGGGGAAGATATATAGTGTGGGAAAACAGCTTTTAGAGTACCTTGTCTTAAATGCTCAGTCGTACTTTCAGTCTGAGGCTGAACCGCTGTGTTTTTCAGCACAAGGGAGGAATGGGGAAATCCTTCCGAATCAGAAAACCAGCGATTTTTCAACCCAAATTTTTCCCCTTTCCTGAGTCAGATGAGCATGCTCGAGCCATAATCACATGAGAGAATGAGTGGGCAGGAAAATGAACTTCTTGTTTCTGCCCAGATCCTCCCCAGGCTCGGACGAGCTCCAGGCTGAACTTTGCCTCCCTGCGAGCTGGGGCTCTGCGGGTACAAAGCTCTGGAGCCGCTTTATGGTTCCGCAAATGCTGTTTGAACAAGAGCTGATTATTCCTTCCAATAGGCTGAGGATTTGGGGCATCCTTACAGGGAAATGAGCTTGGATGAGACCCCTAATCAGAGCGGGGCCGTGCTGCTGCTCTGCCCCTGGGGATGCCTTGCTCAAGGGATGCCTCGTGCAGGGGATGCTGGCTCCGGCTGGCTGCTCCAGCTGCAGGTGGTCGAGTTTGAGCAAGGCTTTCTCTTCCCCAGGAGTGTTTTGCTCTCCAGAACCCATGCAGCAGGCAGCGAGGAGCATTGCAGCAAGTCAAATCAACTCTTGCTACCTAGAAGTAGATTTGGATTTCACATTGCTAATATTCAGGTGCATGGAAAAACCACAGGGCTTCCAAAAAGCCTCACACCCCACCCAAACTCAGACAGCATCTCTGCTCCCTGAGAGCTAAAAGCTCTAAAGTTATCCAAATTCCCAGAATCATGGAAAGGTCTTGCTGTTCCAAAACCTCCACTGACTGAGGTGTAAGGTAAGCAGTAAGTAACGCAGAGCTGAGAACACAATATTAAACTCTTCCTGTGTGGAAGGATTGGATCCATCAGGGTGAGGGTGTTGAAATCTGATTTCTGCAGCATGTTCCCATTACAAAGGAATCCTTTCAGGGCCTAACGCTCCGGGTTTTGCTCAGTTATTGTTAGATCTAATTCCCTGATCCTGCTAGAAGGAGAAAAAAAAAAAATAATAAAGCATCAGCCTGTTCCTGCGTGCCACAGCCAGGTTACAGCACAAAGAGCTCCTCTGTCTTCCGATGAGCAAATCCTCTTGCGTGGGTCCGTGTGTGTTGGAGGGGGTGTTTGTTTTGCTTCTCTCGTTTGCTTCCGCAGCCCAGTTCTCCTCTCCAGGAGGAGGGTGGGTGGTGTGCATGAAGAAAACACGGTAATTGGTTGTGTGGGTAAATTTTGGAAGGTTAATGCTTTATATCCATAAGTAATTACACCTTTTGTAGGCCGCGCGGCCTCTCCCTGCGGGTGGCAGAGCTCTCTTTGCCATGCACCCCGCAAGCATAACCGGGCCCTCTGCCGCCTGGGACGCTGCCCCAGGGAGCCCTTGCCATGGGGAACCCCGACAGCAGGTTGTTTGCCAGCCAGCTGCTACCACAGTCAGGTCCCACCGGTGTCAGGGGTACAGGCTGCAGCTGGAGAAGCAGCAGAGGAGCATTGCCACAAGCAGAGGGGACATTGGGGTGCTGCCTGCAACACCCCCAGGGTGTCTGTAGACACGCGTGTGGGTGCAGCCCCCAGCACCGCCCTGCTCCGTGCAGGCTATGCCAGGCATGTGCCCCAACACACCCAGGCACAGCCTGAGGGTTCAGGGGCACCTCCCTGCAGCCACGACACCTCCACAGCCCCAGAGGTAGGATGGCAAAGCTCTCTGCCAGGAGGAAGCTCCCGGCAGAGCAAGGCTGTGGCTAAAGGGCAGCGCTTTGGGTCAGGGCACTGGGATGTTTGAGAGCACTTCAGCCGGCTGCGGTGGAGGGAAGAGGTCCCACAAGGCAGAGTTTGGGCTTGCACTGGGGTGGGATTGCTGCTGCTGAGCTCCCAAGCTGAGCTGGACTCTTCCTTCCCTTGAGAACCATCTTTCCCACATCTTGAGATGATCAGAGAACTACCAACATGA
Source organism: Porphyrio hochstetteri (assembly GCA_020800305.1). Lineage (NCBI taxonomy): Eukaryota > Metazoa > Chordata > Aves > Gruiformes > Rallidae > Porphyrio > Porphyrio hochstetteri. The sequence goes on along the minus strand of CM036930.1, from coordinate 6,037,129 downwards.
GACAGACACGGACTGGCAGCCCAGAGCTTTCTCTATTTCAGATTCTTTTGGGGAACACTTCAGTTCCAAGGAGCAGCCGGGCTTTTGTAAAGCATCCTTCTCCTGGAGAGAGCAGCCTAAGACTAAGCACATTCTCCTCCACCCCATGACCTTCAACTCTCACCTGTCCTCCCTCCAGCTGAGCCAGCACGCTTTGCACCGCCCCAGGTCTCGCAGCTGAACGCTTCTCCTTTCTTCTGCTTCAGCCGGGATATTGCCCCCGCGCCGGACACCGCGGCAGCTGTGATATGCCTAGGAAGGAGCTGGGGCTGGGGATGGCTGGCTGCAACTCTGGCAGCTGCGACAGCATGGTCAGCACGGCTTCCAACCACTCGCAGCGTGTAAGTAACCCCGTTGCACCCAGCCCAGGCACAACAGGGACTTGGTTCTCCTCTCCTGGTGGCTGAGGAGGGAATTTTGTCAAATCTCTGCTCAAAACTGCTCTCCATCCCTGCTTTGGGCCCCCAGGGGCCCTGATACAGCATTGTGCCAAGGGCAGTGCAAGGAGCAAATTAATTCCTGCCCCAAAACGCTCCCAGACTTTCCATCCCACCATGATCAGGAGGCCAAGCTCCTGCAAGGCCTCCCTGGGGAAACAATCCTGAAAGCCCAGCAGCTCCTGCTTTGCCTGAAGATGCAGAGGCAGATAATGCAGGCACTGGGCAAGTTTCCCAGCAAGGGACTAGACCAGTTGGATAACTGGGTCAGACTGGCTCCAAGGAGGGTGGCTTCATCTGGAAGAGGCAGCAAGCCATACTCCTCCCGGCTGACAAGAGATTAGTTTCCTAGTTAAGGCAGAGATGAGTTTGGACCATGGGTGTAGATGTGTAATTTTTCACTATCTGTCCATTAAAGCCTGTTTGCCTCCAAACACTGATTCCAAGATTGATGGACTAATTACATCCTGTCTGACTTGGAGGATAATTGATATGTGTAAGCGCAATGCTCAGTCCTGAAACAGGTTTTCCATGGGATGTGCTGCAAACCAGGACCAAACCCTCTGAAATTTATTAGGGATGGAAAAACTGGTTGCAATATTGCATGGTAAAAGATATGGATAGGTGTCTCTCTGCAAAACAACTCCACCTGGGACAACTTCTCCTCTGGAGTTGTTAATCTGATGCAGGATCCATCCTTTGCTGGACCTCAGGGTTTTTTTCAGGATATATTGCACGTTATCACCTTGTAACTCAGCACCACCACAGTATCTCCTGGGACTTGAAATGCAACAATAACTAAACTTGATCTTGCATACTCCTTTTGAAGCTGGGGTATGACCAGGAGAACAAGGAGAGACCACAGATAAGCCTTTAGTTTATGGCATTTAGAGAAGTGCCTGAGATTGAGCATGGCTCATCAGTACAGCTGTCTGTATCTACAGACCCCCACATCACCCATCTGCTCTTATTTCCAAGTAAACTACAGAACTAAACAGTAGCAGCCAAGTTTCCAAGTTAAGAACCCATTGTCTGATGTTCACAGTAGGGTAATATAAAAAAATACTTTTATATATATATAGAGAGAGAGATAGAGAGAAGGTTGTCTAGTTTTCTGCACCTGTAAGTCCCAATTTTTGAACAGTCCCTGGCCAGGAGCTGTGCCAGTTCTCTCCTTCCCTGTCAGGGCTGGGAATTATCATTCACCGTGTCTCCGACCTGTATAATAATTTGATACACCCCTGTCTCCTACCTTTTTCCTTTTTCAGAGTGATAACAGCTATGACTACTTATCTGTGGAAGAGAAAGAGTGTTTGATGTTCTTAGAAGAAACTATTGGCTCACTGGATGCTGAAGCAGACAGTGGGGTCTCTACTGATGAGACCGACTACGTGGAGCCCTCGGAGCTGCCCGGGACATGGCTGAAGAGAGACTCTGTTCCCCAGGGTAAGCTGGCATCCCCTGCTCCAGCCTTGTTTGCAAGGGGGCTGCCTCACCAGGGTGGGTTCCCTTGGCAGGCAGGGAAGGAGCACTCCCTCAGTTGTGTTAGCTGAAGGTGGCTTGTTTGTGTCGCTCCACAGGGAGAGGTGGCTGTAGGCAGCAAGACAGGAGCACTTTCTGACTGAATTTTCCCCCTCCTCACTTGCAGGAGCTGCCAGCAGCTGTGCAGGAGGCCAGCAGAACCACGGGGCAGAGCATCTTCGCTCTTGCTCCAGATTACAGCGATTAATGAGGTTCCTGGCTCCCTGTGTGCTTGTCAAACCCAAACTATCGGGCTTTCTTAGCTGTCACAGCATATTAGCTGGTGTCAGGGGGAACTCTCTGGGCGCAGGACACAGCCACACTGGTTTGGCAGGCATGCAGAAGCGAGTCTTGCCCAGGGGCAGGTGTCCTGTGTGCAGAGCGGTGTGTGACTTCACATCTGCCTCTTTGCCTAGATCTGGAGAACGGGGCTCCCTCTCTAAGTGCTGCTCAGCAGCGTGCAGCTGAACAAAAGAGCAGTAAGAACATCTCCACCTTCTCAAGCTCGGCTCCAGCAGCGGTTCCAAGCCTGGGATATTTCAGTCTTCCAAGGAGCATCACTGTGGCAAACACACAAAGAGCAAACGGAGCTTCTGACAGCAAAGCGACTGCCCACACAGGGGAGGACCCAGTGCCTGTCGGTAAATCTTCACCAGAGATGGCCAAGGAGGATGGGCTTGACCAAGCCAACACAAGAAGCCAGATGAAGTCCCTGGAATCTTTGATTATCCAACCTCCAGATCCCTTCCAGGATGACCTGGTGAGCCATGAGTGGTCACGTACCAATCGCTCAGATGCCAAGAGGGAAACAGCTAAAGAGACCAAAACTTGGATATCATGGGGCCAGCCTGAGAAACCCATGTTGGAAGTGGCCCCTCAGGACCCAGAGGCCAAGCGTGGGCCTCCAACTGCCCCCAAGCCAAGGAAATTGCCACCAAATATCATCCTGAAAACCAGCAAAACCAGCTCAGTGCCGCTTCCAGCAGAGCCCAGCCAGAAGGCAAAAGCACCCCCACCACCCTCAGCCAGCTCCCAGCCCAGTTGTCCCAGTGATGCAGCTGCTGAAAAGGCAAATTCAGGGCACCTCGACCCCAAGGAGAGGGAGAAAGCCCATCAAGAGGCATTGGAGAAGCTTGGACTGTCGCACAACAGGAGGGAGCCCAGCACCCACCTTCAACCTGCCACTCATCCCCCACCAAAGGAGATGCCATTCCCTGGCCCTGGGGAGCCTGAGGCATGCTCTGGGGCAGCGGAGAGGTTGGTGCCTGGTATCCGGCAGATGAACTTCAAATCCAACACCCTGGAGCGCTCCGGCGTGGGGCTGAGCAGCTACATGGCCAGCACCAAGGAGCAGAGTGTCAAGACCAGCAGCTCCCTGGGCAAGATGTCCTTCATCGAGCGATTTGCCCCGAGCTTCCTCAGGAGCAACCGCCCCCGGCCAGCATCCCTCGGAGCAGGGAAGGACTTTGCTGGGCTGAAGGATCCTGGGCAGGTAGAGCAGGAGAAGAGCAGCAAGAGGCGATCCCACCCGCTGCAGAACTTCCCCAGGTCCTCCCGCTCCTCCTGTGTCAGTGTGACCATCTCCCCCAAGGGCACGACTGATGAGAACCGGCGAGAGGCACTGAAGAAGCTCGGTCTGCTGAAGGAATAGCTCTGCGGGCAGCAGGGCTGCTGGAAAAGGGGTGTTTCATCCTAAATCCAGGTGCCTTCACTGCCTGTTCCCTGGGGCAACACAACCATAAGCATCTTCTGCCATAATCTCCTGCCCCAGCACCATGGGAGCAGTTCCACCAGAGATATTCAGAGCTTCACACCAAATAAAGTAACACCACGTGTACAGACTGTTTTGTATATAGCAAGTGTATATGAGCTATTTAATTTAAAGCATCACCCAGCACATGGATGGGGCATGTTCTGCCATAAGGTCTTTAATGCATTTGGGAACTCACCTCAACAGGGAAGCCATGGAATCGGGGGGTTGCCTTATCTTCAAAGGGGGTGCCTGTGGATAAAGACTCTCTGGGAAGAACTGCAGGACGCTGTCGTTCCTTTAGGGATTGATGGGTTTATGTTACATTGATCCTCTGATGTCTGAGCACTGACCTGCCCTGTGCAAGTGCCTCCCAAAAGCTGTACCAGCCACACACAAAACTGTCAGAGCAAGGGGCAATGGAGGGGGCACAGCAGTGCTCCCCTGAGCACGAGTGCTCCTCTCTATAGCAATCTACTCAGCATTATTACGTCTCATTGCCTGCTTTGGCAGGGGGGTTGGACCCGATGATCTCTTGAGGTCCCTTCCAACCCCTAGAATTCTGGGATTCTGTGATTACAGCACCCACAGGTGAGGGGCTGGATGGCTGCTCAGATATCCCACTGCTGGCTATAGCACTTAAAAGCAAGACAAGCAAGCACCCATGTTCACTGAGAAGTGACACTAAGAAGTGACAGACTGTGTCAGTGGCAGAACCAGAGGTGCTGCCCAAAAGGAGAGCTGCAGGTCTGAGACATCCTTTCATTCCCTTGCAAACTTCCCTTGTGTCTCTCAGACCCAGCTGATGCTGTCAATGTTTATGCTGTGCACCTTTTATGGCAAAGGCGGTTTGTTTCTGTAATAAACTTGTATAGGATGAGAAAACCACTGTGTAATATGGAATTACACATGTTGCAGTCAAAACTAATGAGTTTTAACCTTCAATATGTCCGGAGTTGAGGAGTGCAGTGACCCAGACAGCAGCTGGGCACTGAAAGGATAAGGCCTGAGCCAGGGACTTCTCCTCCTCCACCCAAGACCTACATGAGATGGGATTTCAAGTAAGCTCTTCCAGTACAACAAGCAGATGCAAAGTCTGCTTTGGCATTGCCAGACTGGGACAGGTGACACAACCTGCTGCCGCTCCACTTGATCCCTTACAACCAGCACGAGCTCCTGCAAAAAGATCCACAGAGCTGAGAGGTGACCCAGCTCCCCCGTGAGAGCAGGATGCAGCCACCAGCAGCAGGGCTTGACTCTGGGTGGCACTGAGCAGAAGGATGTGTCAGCTCTTGCGTAAGGTCCCAGCCCAGGAGTGACACAGCCCATGGGGATAAACACGTTCGTTTCTAATGGCTGCAGAGGTACCTGGCCTGTGAAAGGTCGTATTTTCACGCACAGGGTTAAACAGCACCGCCTGCTTTCGGGGCAGGGCTGGCCTGCTGCAAGGGGTTCAACCCAGAGAGTCCAGCAGCAGGGGAAGGCAGAGGTCTGGAGTTCATTCCCAGAGGAATGACCCTGATCTCCTCTCCAGGGTGGCTGTTTTAATCTCTTCTCCTTTGTTTACATTTCAGACCAACTCCTGTTAAGGAACTTCACCTGTTAAGGAACTTAACCCTTACCAACCCCTGTGAAGGGCCTTCACCCCACCCCATCACAGCTTAACCAGCAACCTTTGGGAGCAAGATTTCTGCCAGGGAGTCTGATCAAAGCCCAGCTCTCACACCCCACACGTATGTTACACTGTAGTACTCCCTGATTTTAACTAAACAAGCCAAGGATTGGAAGAGAGCCCTTTGCTTCCATAGCAGTCTGGCTTTAGGAGAAGTTCAGCTTCCTTCAGGCCCCCCAAAAAACTGCTTTGATAGAGACCTTAATGCTCTCCTCCTTTCTCACTAGATAAACAGGGCGAGATTGCCTCTGAGTCCTGTTGTGCAAGTGATGTGCAGTGAGACAGGGCGTTAGGCAGCACGAGGAGGAATCAGCAGTGGGTGCAAAGGAGCGGTCAGAGGCAAGGAGAGTGAGGATAAGGACACACCATTAAATCACACAAGAGCTGGCTTCAGGATGCTGATCCCCTCACTCACACCTTAATCTGGCATTTTCCTCCCTCATTTACGCCACGCTGCCTTTAAGGTCAGTCACTTGCACTTGAAGGTCTCCAGCCTGAGGAGCCTGCTGCTGGGTGGGAACCTCTCCTGCTGCCTGTCTGCACATCAGGCCAGTTGAAGCTTGCCGGCTCACACCAGCAGCACCCAATATTCCCCCTTTTTGTTTGCAGGAGGAGCTAGGAAGCAACACCAGCCACAGCAGCCCTGCACTTGAAGCCACCCAGATAATTGCAGGAGCACTCCCTCCACACCACACAGCGAGGACTGCAGGCAGCAAAGCTCTCCTGCTCTGATGAAACCCATAACCCACAGGCTCCCAGGATGAGATTTACCTTCACTCCAGGCCAGCAGAGTCTCCAGCAACAAGCTGCTCCTCAGCCAAGTGCCTGTGGGATCCCCACCATCACCTGCTGCAGGAGCAACAAATCCTGCCCCAGGTTGCAGACTGGGGGGAGCCTGAGCAGGTGGTGAGCTTCTCTTTTATAAGGAGATAAGATGATGGGCAGCCAGACGAGCTGCTGGCTGCTGCAACTGTGTTCCTCCAGGCCACCAGCACAGCTGATGCAAGGAAATGCAGGGATGCTGCTGTCCTCCCAGAGAGGCAAGGGAAAGGCTGTTCCTGCCTTTTAATGGCATTTGGGGGTGCCTGGGAGATGGACGGGAGAAAAACAAGAACAGAAGCAAAATCCACCTCCAGGTTCAGCCAATTTCCTGGGCTCTTGTCTGGTTACCTCTGAAAACAGACATCATACTACTTAATTCTGAGCATAATTTGCCTGGTTTCTGCCTAGAAGGCAAAATCTTAGCAGACCCCAGCCAAAAACACAGCCATGAAGAGAGGTAATAATATATCAGAAGTAACCTGAAGAGCTGGTAGATGTACCTACCCCCATCTCCTTAACACAGATTGTACAGGCTGTGCTTCCACAGCACAATGATGTTAGAAAAGACCCAAAGAAAACACTCAGCTTTGCATGTTGCACAGAGTATTCATCTACTTCTTAACTATCAGTCCCATGCTGGAGCAGACGTATCATTTCCACGTCTGTGTGAGCCTGTCAAGCCCTGCTATCCCAATTACAAACATTCCTGGGCACATCTTTCATTACAGAGGTCAAATTCAGGAGAAGTGGTTTTGTTAAATTCTGATGGTATCAAAGAACATCAGCTGTACTGGGCCACAGACTCCAGCAGAAATCGGTTGTCTTAATAACAGGCGTTGTCACTGTGCCACAGCTCTGGCGTGGGTGTCAGCAGGGAGCCTTGGGGCTGGTGTCCCATGGGAGATCAGGGATGGAGAACATCAAACCTGGGCTGTGAGAGCCAGGGTCATACTGGAGTCACTCCAGCTTGGTGGGTGGGTGGATGAGAAGCGTAGGTCTCCAGGGGTTTTTAACCACATCCCAGTGGGTTTGTGCACCAGCTGGTAGCTGAGGTGCTGCCCTGTCCTTGCTCAGGTGTGGATGGAGTGAAGGACCCTCTCCATCTCCAGCTACTCCAGTGTGAAGGGGAGATAAACATCCCCTATTTCAAGGAGTATCACATCTCTCTCTCGTTCACAAAGTCTCCAGGACAATCCCCATGTGTTGCCTGGCCTGTTTCTCTTCTCCTTCAGCTCTTTGTGTCGGTGTTTACAGGGATGCATGGCAAGGGAAGGAGGTGTAGGAGGGGTTCCTATGCTGGTGCAATGGCCCTTTGCATTCCTGTCACTCCAGCCTGCAGAAATGACCACACAAGGAGGAAAGCAGTGGGACTCAGACCGTGGGTCTGTGTGGGACCTCAGGGTGGGGACTCATCCGTGTTTAATCCAACAGGCTGCTGCTTCGGCTGAACTTGGGGGTGATGCTGTAATCCACACTGGAAAGCTGTGAGCCTCCTGGGGTGGTGATAAACAAAGCAAGGCTTTGTGGAGTCAGGCATGGCAGAAATACCGCTGGGGTTCAGCTCGTGTCACCCTGCCCCAGGTCCCTGTGCCCCTGAGCCCAGCCTGCTCACCAGCCCCCAGAGTTGGGAGCATCTCTCCAGTTTATACCACCCAGTCAGGGCAAACCCTGGTCATTTACAGTTATTAAGATAGGAAAAGAGAAGGTACAGAGGACTCCAAAGCCAGGGAGCCACGTTCCCTGAAAACTGGCTTCCTCCTAACTCCCCTCAGCCAAGGTGCTGAGTCCTGCTAAGGCCGTACCCCCAGCCCTTGCCATGCTGCTCCCACACATGTGGGGCTCAGCCGTGGAGGACAAACAACCTGCAGATAGGGAAAAGCCAGACAGCAAAGCCAAGCTCCACCTAACGCATCCTCCACCAAACACACCCGAGCCCTTTACTGCTGGCTCCTGCTGTGCTCCAACAACCAGGGTTTTGTTTTCCTTCACTGGCCAGCAATGCAAATTGACCTGATTATCTTAAAACCCAACTAGAACCAATGCTCCTCCTTCCTGCTCCTAAAACCTGTGCTCTGGCTCTGCCACAGCATCCACCTGTTCAGCCTGGGTGAGCTGCTGGGCTGCTCCTGCTTCCCCAAAATCTCAGCTGCCCTTTCTTTCCAAATTGCCCTTAATTTTGCAGTCCTGTCACTGCTGCTCCTTGCACTGGGGGGTTTATGCAGCGATAGCATATCTGGTTTATTCCAAGGACTGCCCTTGCTAGTTTAATCATTAACTCCTCTGGGCACCGCAGAGCAAGCAGGGGTCGTTACGGTTTATTAATGACAACTCTTGACCTCAGACAAGCTGTGCTGAGATGCTGACAGCAACATCAACAACTGTTTGCCGGTAAAACACGTGGGCCCAGAGCACCGGCACAATGCCCAGTGCCACACGGTGCCCACCGTGCCACTCGCTCAGGCTGGGTGCAGGGAAGGGATGCACCAGCCAGGACACACATTTGTTATGGGAAAGATGAGGAATTTCGGTACCACAGCCCAGAAAAACAACTTCTGTAATTTGTTCATCGTCTTCCCCTTCCCTGACAGCTCCTCGCAGGGCGATGGCCCCTTTCCATAACCTGAAGGAGATGCTGAGCCAGAGCCAGGTCTCACTCAGTACCCAGAGGGGTCTGGGATCAGCATCCAAATAAAAACCAACATAACTCTCACAAGAGCCACGTTCCAGGTGTGGCCTTGGGGACTGATGGGTGTCCCTCTGCTAATGCAACCACAAGAAAACTGCAGAAAGTAGCTCAGCCTGCTTGTTTGCACTACAGGGATGATGCTCCAACCTTCTCCAGAGGCAAACTGGAGCTCTGGAGAGAGCAGCCTCTTCACTCGGGCTTAGAGAGTTAGATGTGAACAGCAAAGATCACGCACAATGCTGGGAAGCACCGAGCTGAGGGAGCCGCCCAGCCCTGGGGATGAGCAGGGGACTCGTGGCTGTTCCCCTGCTCCGGCCGTCCCTGTGTAGGACCTTCACCCTTCCTCCCGGACCGTCCTCTCCGGAGCTTCTTCGTGCCGAGAGCAGCTCTGGACCGGCTGCTCGGGATGCGCGGCGGTGCCCGGCAGCCCCGCGGACGCGGGGGGGCACTGCACGCCCGGAGCGCAGCCCAGCGCCGCTCAGCTCCGCGACCCGGCTGCCTTTGCCGGGGAGGGGGGGACGGGGATGACGGCACACGACACACACTGGGGATGCAGCGGGGAGAAGAGAGTGAAGGGTGCTGCTGGGGTGAGGGACTTCCACCCCGGGAGCCTGTGAGAGGCAAGGGAAAAGGCGGAGGGGGGGTTATTGCTGCTGGTGGGTGGCACGCTCAGAGTGCTCCCCCTTGGGATGCAGCAGGAGGAAACACACTCTCATCCGCCAGGTAAATCATAAATAGCAAATCATAAACAAACTCCAAGAAATAACCATTAATAAACAATGCATAATACATAATAAACACCACCCAGGGATGGTCTTTGCCATGGCCACCCACATCCAGCTCAGACCTGCATCCCGGGGCTGGGACGGGCAGGGATGGGGACAAGGCGCAGCTGCCCCGCTGAGGAGGGGACTGCATCTGTCCCAGCAATAAGGTTAAACAAATAGTCTAGGGCAGAAGACAAGGCAGACGTGGTAGGTAACCTAGTACCACAGTTAAAATGAATTATTAACGCTGCTGAGGAGGCACGGAAGCTTTGCTTATCAGAAGCAATAAAACAATTATGAGAACAACCTTTGAGCACACAGAACACTTCCCAAACTCGGCACACAAACTTGCCCCAGACCTTCCGGTGTGTCTCAAGAGCAGAGGTCTCCCCATGGCAACAGCGGCTCCCTGCAGCACTCGGTCTGCCCATCACCCCGCCACGGGGTCAGCTTTACCCCATCCTCACCACCTCATGAGGGGTCCTGCAGTGACACTGCAGCTGGGCTTCACCAGCTGTCACCCACGCAAGGACAGCTGGGGTGGCCAGGCTGTTGGAGACCCCTCTTGTCCAAGGGTGTCCTTACCTGCAGGTCAAGGACAAGGACCACCAGCTCAGCTCCAGTCATCAACTCAGCCGTGCAAATCCCTCTCTGCCCTGGGGAGGTGGTGTCGGCTCAGCTTCTCCTTTGTGCCTTTGAACAGAGACACTCAGAGGCATCTCTGAGCACCGAAGAAAGGACCTGCACCCCAAACCAGCAGCTTCCCCTTCAGCATCGCTTGGCAGAGTCTCACCAGACAGGATATTTGTCAGGGGTTTCAGGCTGAACATTCCAGGCACATTTGCCCAAGGGAGAAACCATGCTGAGTTGTCTTAGGGGATTCCCACCATCAGTTTTGTGTATCACATTTTATTTGTAATATAATGGCAATCCTACTGCTTTACTATTGATATAAATGTCCTTAGATAGATTAATCCTGCTGAAGCCTAATCAATATTGGGAAGTTAATTACCCAGGTTTGGTACAAGACAACAACCATAACTGCACTAGGAGTAATCACATCATGATAAAGAAAGCAGGACTGCTAAACAGAGATTTATCTTCATCCAGGGGGATGCCAAGGTAATTGACCTACACAAAACCTCATCTGCCTTCAAAGCATGCTTGCACTCAAGCAAGGCCTTTGGACCCCACGAGCACACCACCGGATCAGAACAAAGTTGTTTCTATCAGCCCTGCCATGAGCACTGGGAATCACGTGCCATTTCTCACACATTAGGTGTTATCCTGCAAGCCCTGGAGATGCACAGAGTGGTGGGACCAGCCTGGGTCATTCTCAGAACTGCCACGAGTAGGTTTTCTTCAATCAATCATCTTTTATTTGAAGGGAAACCAGGCCAAACTCCCTCACAAGAACACAGCTGTTACTACACCTATGTAGCTTTCAAATAACCATCACCACATTTACACTCCTCTCAATGGATTTGGCTGAAAAGAGAAATTGTGTTGTGGGTCCATGAGCAAACTGCCCTTAGTGACAACTTCAGGTCCTGAGAGGCAACGAGCAGGATTCTCACAGAACAGACTGTGGCTGCTTACAGTGAGCATCCCTCAAACATGCCCAGGTTTTGGTCATACCCGTGCAGAGCTCTGGGTCCGATGGTGGGTGATGGTGCCTTTCCTGCAGCAGTGAAACCCAACACCTGGCAAATTTTAAGAATACAATGGTTAAAATGCAGCAAGATCTGAAGATATTCAAGACCCATCTGATGCCAACCTGTGCAAACTGTGCTAGGGAGCCTGCTTTGGCAGGGAGGTTGGACTTGATGGGCTCTGGAGATCCCTTCCAACCCCTACAGTTCTGTGAATCAAATATTTAGAGAGAATAATGACCACAAATGACAACTTCGTGAGTGCATTTATGGATACTTTCAAGCACAGACCCCGTGCCTTGGTGATACACTAACGATTTCCCAACTCTGATCTGGCTAATTTGCTATTTGGTTCAATCAGGCCATGCTGCCATGATCTGCTACAATCCCAATAGTGGGAGAAGACTGCAACTGAAACTGCCTTCCTGGGAATTACAGCAGGAATGCTAACAAGCATTTATCACTGTAGAGCTGGGCTGTGCTTCTTGTGAGGGACCACCAGTCTCCTGAGCTTCCTGGGACCAGTTCCCGTCCATGTCCAGACCTCGCTAGGGGAACACTTCAACACCAGAGGAGAAAGTTGCTACGAGAGTCAGGGATTGATGGAGCCCTCCAAGCAGGGACTGGCAGTGCAAGACAGCAAACAGACAAACAGGCCAACCCTTACACAGGGACCTAAAAACTCATTTTACAGCACTGTGAAGGTCACTGGAGCTGTGCTGGTTATGGAGCTGATGTCCTTGTGGGAGAGGCATGCTCTGCAATGCAAAGCAGGCCTTACAGAGAAGAGAAAGACCAGGCTGAAAAATACCCCAATCTTTGTTGGTGAAGCAGTGCTTGTTGCCAGCACAGCATCACCCCTCCCTCCATTCTCATTGCAGAGGTTGCTTTTTAACAGACTTTTTGAAGCAGAAACCATACTTTTGCCCTGTTTTCACAGAGAGCATGGGACCAGAAGACAGGGTGTGAGTTAGATGGAGCTCTCAGGCTCATTCAAACTGCAGACGTTTGCGGAACCACCATGCACCAAGTTCTTACTTCACGTGTGCCTGGAAGCACTTCACAGCAAATAGCATCTCACTACTCTTACTTCAGAACTGTTGTTTCTTGTTAAACTCTGCAAGGTGGCTGTAGAGCAGGGGATTTCCTCTCAAACTCTTGCAATTTCTGCTCCAGGCCTCTTCACTTTTTTATTTTCCCCTTTCCATGATGCCACCTGCAGCATTACGTGGCTAAAAATGACCATTTTTGGCTTTGATACTCAGTGTGTCGGTAGCAACTCTGTTATTCCTGTAAGTATTTTGACCATCTCCAATTTGCTCAGCAATGCACATCTAGACTTGTGAAAGATTTTCAGTGCATCCATGTTTAAACTCTGGACATCAATATCATAAGAAAACAACTCAATCCCAAGAGCCAAGCAAAGCCTAACTGAACAGCAAGCTGCAAAACCCACTTTATTAAATTAAATGCAGGCTGGAGCCAGAGCAGGAGAAAATTCCCAGCAACAGAAGCATCACGATCTGAGGTAGGTGATCCTCAACTTTCCCTTAAAGTACTATTGTTTGGAGTACAATGCTATTGCACAGCAGTTGAGCTACTCTGGAGGATTTTGCCTATGAGATGTAACAGATCTGAAATCTAAAATCATTATTTCTACAGCCAGAAGTGCGGTATAATTAATTTATCATGATTTTTTAAAAAGAGGTAGAGTGCCTATTCTCTTTTATTTTCTTTTTAAGCTATAAATTAGATTATTGACTTCTATTTGTACACAAAAATAATGTGGAGAAGGTAAACTCTGATGCAGACCCACAGAGAGAGACTCTGCTCCTTTACAGATCAGGGCTGGTTCACTTTGGATGGTGGCAGGATAACGGTTTAATCAGGTGCAGAAAACTGAGTGTATAAATATTTTCACAATACAAAATGGGAGTGAAGATGGGGGAAGAACCCAACCATACACGGTTTGTTTCTTAGGAGAGCCTGCATCCCTGGGATTTATAATTCTAGCTCTTTTCTTTTCTTCACAGAATCACTTTATAATGCAGAATCACTTTATAAAGCAGAATCTGCTTTATTTTTTATTTTTTTTAATACCTATTTGTTGGTTAGAAAATTCACCTGAAGGTTGAGATTCAGTGAAATTAGACCTTATCTGCCAGCTCTGTCCTGCAGATAGGAAGCCAAACTGACTCTGCTCCATCAGCGCTCAGCCTACACGTGCATTTTCACACAGACCCCCCAGAGAGCTCAGCTAAAGCAGCTCAATAACCTGCAGGAGGAGGTGAGAAAGACCAAGCTGAAAGAGTTATTTCCGCTTCCATCTAACCCATAAACTGCTCGACAGCCGGGCCAGCTCCCTGCTCACAGAGCTCCCTGCGCACCAGCCACCGTCTCGTACCTGCAGCACGTCACTCACCACCAGCGTGGGTGGCGCAGGAAAGGCAGCTTCAGCGCTGCAAGGCTGCATGAGGGTGGCTGATGTTATCCAAGATGAGTGGATTCATTTTTCCCCTGGAAAAAGCAGCCTGAAAGCCCCTCGGGGTGGTCACGGCGGGTACAGCTCATGCTCTCCGAGTCCTTCTGCTCACACTCTGCCTGTTGCTGCAGGGAGGGAAAAGGAGTGGGGGGGATAAGGGGCTGGTGCAGGAGCTGTAAGTGATCGTAAAGATCGCAGCCAGGGATGGGGGGACTGTCTAAGCATGGCACCCACCTCCTAACGGGGCAAGGAACTTGCAGGAGCTTTCCAGCTCTGCTGTGCATGGACTGATGCCGGGCAGCATGTAGCATGCAGCCCAGGACACATCTACCTAGGAGAAAAGCGTCCTCCAGATGCTGCCCCAAACACTGGGATCACATCAGCTGGGCCAGCACGTGATGAAATTTTGGCCTCTGGCTGATGAACTGCCAGCTCCTTCTTTACCTTCAGCATGCCAGGACTTCTCCTCCCCCTGTTCCTAGGCCAAAAATAGGGAAAGGCGGAGTGCACTGGCTCAGCTGTAGCTGTGCACACCAGAAAATAGGAGATTAACATAAGGACAGTATTTTTCCTGATTTCTGGGTCTAAATAAGGAATTCCAGTTCTTCCAGGTCAAGTTATCCAGATAGGTGGGCAGTATGGTGTTGAATAAAACTCACCAATTTTTAACTGGCCGCTCCCCAAGAAAAAGATTTTCACACAGTTTTGCCCAGTCTCTGTCCAGCTGCAAGGAGGGAGCTCCTGAGGCTCTGTTGAAGTCACCTCAGAGCATCAGACCCATGCAGAGCTCGGCTGGCCCCAACCTCTTCAGAGCTGTTTGCTGAGGTCACAGAAGGTTCTTTAGCACAGACAGATGTGGTCAGACACACACATCTCAATGGCAGAGCTGCTTCCACTGCCCCACAGATAGGGGAAGATGGGGGGGGAAGACAGAGGGGAACCTGCCTGAAGAGGATGCCCGGCCAGCTGCACTGCTGCAGCGCTGGGAAAAGGGAAGGGAGCATTTCTGCAGTCTCATCCCACGCTTCCTACCACAGAAGCAGCGAAGGGGAGAGCTGGATGGGCACTGAGCTTGCGAACTGGGAGTTTGCAGCTGGGGGAGATGCACATCAACCCCAAGCCCAGGCGTACAAGGAGCAGAAAGTGATGGGTGCTCATCTCCCACTCCTCTACAGCATGGAGAGAAGGGAGAGAGGGCAAGTGGTGGGCTCCTGTGGGCATCCAGCCCAGGATGCTGCTCTCAGCAGCTGGCAGGAAGCAGCTCAGTGAGGGAATAGGGCACGGAGCTTCTGTCCTTTCCTTGTTCCCATTTCCTGCCTGCTTTGAAGTGATTCCCAGGCACTGACGAGTATGAAATAAGCTGCGTGATTTGCACCTAACCAAGGTTTTAACTGCAGTGGGGGTTAGGCAACCCTCAAGCAAAGAATTTTAGTAGAGACTTTGGGATAAAACACTGCAGCAATCAGGTCAATTTTTAACTTAAACAAGGAAGTAATCCCTGTCTGAAACAGAGACACCCAAACACTGTTTCTCTTGAGATCCGAGAGCAGATAACAACAGTCTGTACAAAGACAAATTGCAGGGAAGAAAAATTAAAAAGGAAGAAAGATAATTAGGGTGTGGAGATGTTTAAGGATGTTGGCATTCCTGAGACCCACAGAGTTTCCTGTTGTTCCTTGAGTTGATTTAGGAAGCAAACAAAAAAAAGAAGAAACGGCTCAATGCCACAGACCCGTCTGCGGGCAGCTGGCTGGGTGGCTGGGCAGGACCAAGGCAAGCGCCACATCTCATGGCTGCTGCTGACTACCCAGCGCTGGGTTTGGCAAACACCGAAGCAAGCCTTGGTTGCCCGTGTCGCCACATGCACTCTGTTGGTCGCAGCAAGGCCCGGCCCAGTAGTGCCAGCTTAGGCCGCAGCACTGCAGTGTCTCCCTCACCAGCCCAACCACCGGCCTTTGGCTGCCAGTGGCCCGTTATTGCCAGCAACACTTTTAGTACCCGCACAGCAAAGGATTTAATGCAGAGAGTGAGTGCTGCAGAGCACTATTAGCACTTTTTCGGTTTCTCTTTAATATTCCCTTATCTCTGGGCTAGGCCGTGTCCCAGGCGGGGAGCCGGGACATGTTCTGCTCCGAAGGGCCAGCAGAGCCATGCGAGTGGTTTACCTTGGCAGCTCCCAGCCACCCTTTCTCTCTCTTCTGTTTGAGAACACAGACATCAGCAAAATCCCCTCTCTGAAGTGAGGTTTTTTTGGAAGTTCGCCGAGCGAACGTTCGCGAAGGCTGGACATGGCGGCTCTCTTTCTCTTAGCAGCTTTGCTGCAAGGTGAGTCACCAAGAAACCAGCTTCCAGCCACTTACACTGGTGAGAACAGGCAAAGCTGGAACCTGGGACACAGGTACATCCCTGGCTAAATCCTCATGCCAAGCTAGACATCTCCACTTGCAAAACAGAAACCAGACAGACCTCCCAACCCACTGGAAGTCTGCAGAGAGCTAGCAAAGGCATGGCAAGAACTAGGAAGGAGGATCCCAGCTCTCCATCACTTGGTCCCACGGGCAGCTGCTTGTGCCTGTGCAATGCCACTGCAGGCAAAGAAAGTTGCCAGATCAGGCAGAGTTTGCCAGTGCTAAAGGTTATTGTGAAGCGTTTGCTGTTATCTGCTGCCCTTGACTTTTAACTCCAGGCAGGACTGTCTGGGCTGCTGGGGGGTTTTGGGCACCCTGTAAGGGGCATTGAGGGTTTCCCCACATGTGCCATGTCCTCAAGTGCGTAACACAGCATTCAAGGGGCATAACACACTACACCCCAAATAAACTCTGAGATTCCCGAGCCAGATGTCCCACCAGTGCCACCCCGTAACCAACAGCTTCTGTTTCCTTCTTTCTTTCTTTCCTTCCCCAAAAGAACCAGTCTCAAGCACCTTGTATGGATCCAGGTTTCTGACAGGTGAGGTGGGAAGATCAGTCACCCATCAGTGCTTCTACTCCATCACACCAGCCAACAAACACGACCGCAAATATTGGTGCAAATTAGCAGGAAACGGGGTTTGCAACACCATCATTTCTACAACCGGCTACACCTCGAAGGACCACATGGGGCGAGTGTCTCTAGAGGACATTCCCCAGGATGGCACCTTCAGGGTGACAATGACAGACCTGAAGGAGAACGACACAGGGACCTACCGCTGTGGCATCGGCACCACCAACAGAGACCTGTACGTCACCCTGAACCTGAGGGTTTCAGCAGGTACGGTGCTGGTGGGGGAGAGGGGCAGCTCCACTCTGCTGGCAGCCTGGCTCACAGGGAGCAGTTTGGGGCTGGATGCTGGAGCATCAGGACACACCAGATGCAGCTACTTTTTCTACCCCATGTCATTAACCAGATACTTATGAAGATGGGGTATAAAAGGACATAGATTTGGCCAAATCAGCTGTTCAGAGATGTAAAAGGAAACTCTCTCCCTCCTGTCTGGGGGCTGCGTGCCAGACGGTGCCACCACACTCTCTCCCTACAGATGCTGGTGCATTGGGACCAATCGAGCTCATCCAAGGGGAGTTCCGTGGGTCTGTCAGCATCCTCTGCCCACCTGGGGACACACAAGGTGGCAAGAAGAGGTTCTGGTGCAAACTGGGGAGAACGAGCTGCGTTCTCATAGCTGACACCAATGGCTATGTGGGAAAGAGTTACCAAGGACGAATCTTTATCACTCCTCAGGAGAGCTCTGGAGCTTTCAGAATCTTGATAAATGACTTAAAAAAGGAAGACTCGGGGCTGTACAGGTGCGGGACGGGAAGGCTGAGCACTCTGGACAGCCCACAGGTGGTGGCTCTGCAGGTGACCGCAGGTAGGAGGGGGCACTGGGGGCTGCACGTGCTGCAGGGGTTCTCCACAGCCCCACATGAGGATCATGAAGTGCTAACACAGTCCTTCCAACCTGCAGTCTCTGCCCTCCCCAAGACACCAAAATTTCTGAGTGGCACAGTTGGAAGCTCGCTGTCCCTGAAGTGCCACTATGATCCCAAGGGGAACTACGACAAGAAGTATCTGTGCAGGTGGAAGGACGCTCACTGCTCGGTGCTCGTGGATGCAGATGGGTTTGTGCACAAGTCCTATGAAGGGCGAATACAAATAGCCAGCAGCGACCAGGAAAAAGGGACCTACACAGTGGTGATGAGCCACCTGCAAGAGGAGGATGCAGGATGGTACTGGTGTGGGGCTAAAAACAGGCACACGGAACACACATCCTCTGTGAAGCTGCTCATCCAGAAGGGTAGGTGGTGGGGTGGCTTGGAATGCAATGAATCCCTTTTCCTTTTCTAAATCACTCTTCCCCCTTCATGGGCACGAGAGGAATAGACTCTCCTTTGCACTATGCCAAACAACATCATGGAAAAACATCAGCTGTGTGCTTTGTCTTACCCTTATCGGCAAGTAACGGAGGGGATGGTAAAGGTTTCAAGAGACAGGGCCATAAGCTGAGCTTTCAAAGGAAACAGAGTTTGTTTGAATGATATTATTGATTATTCATGATGCAAACCCCCCAGCCTATGACGGCCTGATCCTAGCAAGTGCGGTGTGGAGTCGTGTGCTTTGCTCTGAAGATAAGCCAAAGGTTATCTTGCAGTTTTAGAAACTGCTGCATGTAAACACAGAGGTCCATGTAACTGTTCAGCTGGCAAAGGCAAAAATAGGGAGGGCAAAGTATTAGTGCTTGCCAGGTATTAATGAGTTTTCATTAGCACTCCCAAGCTGCTTTCTGCAAGACTCAAAGGAAAATAGAAACTCTTGGGTTTAGTCATGTTGTGCTGTGTATCTTTTTAATGCAGAGATACAAGGCGGCATGCATAAAACGTTGGTAAATCCAGCATGCTGTCTCTGCAAAAAAGAGATGCATATTCAAGCCTCAAAATCATTTTCTCCATAGAAAACCGCTCTTCGCAAGAACCAGAAACATCCACTCTTGTGAAACCCACTTTATCATCGAGCCTGACCACCTGCAGCACGCCCACACACAGGAGCATCACGGGGCTGACGTACACAGTGGGCACCGTCACCGAGAGCACCAGCACCCTGCCGCCCGCCACCCCCCCCAGCACCCTGCCGTCCGCCACCCCCCCCAGCACCCTGCCGCCCGCCACCCCCTCCAGCACCCTGCCGCCCGCCACCCCCTCCAGCACCCTGCCGCCCGCCACCCCCTCCAGCACCCTGCCGCCCGCCACCCCCTCCAGCACCCTGCCGCCCGCCACCCCCCCCCAGCACCCTGCCGCCCGCCACACTCCCCAGCACCTTTGTGACCTCCCCGAGCCAAATCTATGATGAGAGGTAAGTTCATGGCCAGGTTTCTCATTGTGGTGGTTTATGACCCCTCTCCCCCAGTTCCCTGGGGGTCCTACACAGACTGTGTATGGGTTGAAAAACACCAAAAGGAGACATTATTAATCAGAAAAACAGAAGGGAAGGTTATCTCATGCCCATCTGTGGCACGTACATCTCTCAAACTTCTGGTGCTGGTCGCTCCTGTGGGTCAGATGCCAGAGTCAATAAATGTGCTCCTGTCTGTTTCCCTTTGCCCAGCGTGGAGACAGAACATTAGGTAATATTAGGCTTGAGCAATAATACTGGTGAATAAGTAGCTGCCACATACTTCACTGCGAGCGTTATCCAAGTCCTTATGGACAGTCAGCAACCCAGGTAGTGTTTGGGTGCTCTGTGTTGCGTAAGGACCTATCTTTGGACAGGGTTAATCAAAAGTCTGCAAGGCATTTTGGCCAGTATTTTTTTGCACAGTGCTTGTCTACAGAAAGCCCTGCAGCTCTACCCCAGTGCAAGTGGTTTCCCTGGTGTATTTTCCTCCCGTGCTTCCTGATGCACAGGATGGCTGTGGGCAGCTCTTAGGCATTTCACCCCAGCTATGGCCACCATCAGATATTGCTACATCAGCCATAACTGATGTAGCAATACATCACAAAGTCCACAAATCCAGCTCAATCCCCTGAGCTGCCTCCTCCATCCACCCAGTGACCCCCAGCATGAGGAGCAGCATCCTCTCCATCCTCAGCCTCCCTCAAGCCTTGTGTCCCTGCCATCCAGGCAGAAAAATGAGGGAAGAACATGTTACCAATCATGAGTCATGCTCCTGTGTAAAGTGATCAGATTTTGGACCATTCTTCACAAAACTCTGCCTGCCTGTGGAGCTCTGATGGCATTGAAATAATTTCTGCAAGGAGACAGTACACAGGCAAGCCCCAACAGCATGAGGACCTATGAGAACTCACAAAGAGCAAGCCCGAATCTCACTCGTGAATTTGAAAGATGAAAATAGCTCATTTTGGAGGGGCTCTTTGACCTGGCACCATAAACCCCACACAGTAGATCAGAGGCAGCTGTAGAAATTGCTTCCTCATAAGTCAAACTCTAGATGAAAGGATTTACTCCTTACTTGACTCTGTTGACTGCTCCCCCCTGATTCAGAGTCCATATCTCCTTCATACCCTTCAGTGCAAACCCACTCACCTGCATTAAGGTACTTCAGCCACCCCCCACAGCTGAACCAAACCCCCATTTAATCCCCACGGTTCATCTTTCCCAGCTCCTCACGTGAACCACGCCTGCTCCCAGTTGTGCTCCCAGCCCTCATTTTGCTGATTTTCATCATTATCACTCTTCTCACCCTCGCCCAACTAAAGCTCCAGAAGGAGATTGGTAAGTTGGCCAGGTGACACCTTTTGGGTTGTGGTGGTAGTTTTGCAATAGCTCTATTCATGAGTCCCAAGGGCAGGAGTCTCACCCAGGCAAGATTTCCATCTCTAGAGACACACATTCATTGTGCAGCCTGAAAGTCCAACTACATTTACAAGCCAGCAGCGTCCTAGAGAACTTGCTTTGCTTTTCTATTTTTATATACTTAAATCAAAAGCAAATAAAGGAAACAGAAATTCTGATGTCCTACTGAAAGCAAGGATGAGTTTTTGCATACAGAAGATTTATGGCTCTGCGAGTGCTCGGAAATCCTGCAGCATAAAGGGCAGGGACCCACACAGTGTGAGCAGCTTCTCAGGGCCAAATCCAGCCTGCTCAGGACAAAACAGACAGCAACTTGCCTGAAAAACCCTCGCTAACAACTGATTATTCAAAAATACATGTATACATCCGATTTATCATGTCCCTAGAGATAAATTTAGGGGCAAAACCATTCAGCAAGGGCAGCGGTGGGTGATAAATGTATTTACAAGGATGAAACTGGGAAACAATGAGCCTGATCTGGTGTTGGTTATGACATGCTGGTATATTTAAACAGGCATTAGAAGTGTTCCTTTCACTGCATACACACATTTTTGTTTTTAAGGAGGAGAAAGAAGCACCATCCCAAGCCTGGAGGCTGCACCGAGTCCACCTGGCCCGAACCCCCTAAAAGAGCAAATGATGGAGGAAAAAGTGCCAAAATGCAGGTCAGGCTCTGGCAAACTTAGGTGGGTGTTTCCTGGAGCTGGCACTGCAAGTGTCACCCCCCTTGGTAGAAGAGGATAGAAGGCAAATTTCAAGCAGGGGGATTTGCAGCTTAGTATATAAAATACTCCCCGGGAGAGACAGCCAGGAGTTATGATCCCACAGCCCATGATTTATGCTCCGACACCTTTATTCCTTCCCAAGAAATGTTGAACCACAGATTTCAAAAGACTTAGATTAAATCCTGTATGAGGTTTATAAATTTATTATAGGGTTGATTATAATTTTTTGCTTACGCACAGCAAACACGTTATCACTCTTCCTGCTAGCCTGTTCCCATAAAACCTGATTGCTTGTGACCTCCTGCAGTACTGCACAGAAGAAATTCTTCTTCACCTTGTTGCAATCACATTCTTTTTTGTCCTACTTATGCAGGATAATCTATGCTATCCTTGGAAGATTCAGGATGACCAACTAATGTGTAAGAGTCTATGTCTTCTGGCAAAATATGAAAATAGTAAGCCTGTCTTGGAGCATTAGTATTAGAGAGAAGCTCTCGTAGAAAATATCTGAGCAAATGCTTTAAAGTAGATTTGATTTCTAGAAATTCCTGGCAGTGAAATGTGCTCTTTGTTAAAAAAAGAAATAATCAAACTTAGTGGAAATAATCAAACTTAGTGGAATAATAGTTTAAAAAAAAATCAGTGATAGTATTTCCAATTCTCATTACAACGCCCTTAGATCCAAACTCTGATTGTACAAGGAAGTGGTAATATTTTAAAGTCAGATTGTTAAGGAGAGAAATAAGCCCTTGTGACAGCTTACACCCTCTGGAATGAGCAACCATCTCCACACACTTCTGCACATATGCTTGTGTGGCTTTTCCCAAGCGAAGCATCCACTGGCTCGATCAGCAGCCAATCTACAGATGTTTTTCAAAGCTATTTTAGCAAATGTACTGTTGATGCCAGAAGCAGCCTTCAGAGGGGCTTTAAACCCAAGGCCATTAGGGTTAAAGTCTAGAATATTTGGTGAAGAGTGATACAAGGGTTCTCACAGTCCTAAAATGGAAAGAGTGGAAAGAAAAAAGTACCCCCAGTCCTGAAGCCTTGAAAATAAACAGCAAAAAACTTCTAGAAATAAGAATGCAACCCAACTGCTGGTAATTGTGCCCTTTGTTTCTGGAGGTCTAGTCTGGGGTAAAGCCCAGACTAACTTTCCTCCACAGCTGAGCAGCAGGTTGAATCCCAAAGTCCTCATCCAACCCAGGTTTTTCTAGCTCTGTTCTCAGGGCTCCCTGAAATACCAGACCCACTTAAAACCATCAAATTTGGCATAAAACCAGAAACAGCCACAAAATCACTTCTAAAGATGTGGTGGAGCAATGCCAGATCACAGCTTTTCTTCTGGCCTGTGTTTTAGTTTGGGTTGGTTTGTGTTGGGTTTGGGGTTTTCTTCGGTGAACTTATAGGGGAAAAAATATACTTTTCAAGGTGACAGATGAAGACTTGAAGCAGAACCCATTTCCACCAGAACCCTGAGAAGCAGAACCCATTTCCATCAGAACCCTGAGAAGCAGAACCCATTTCCATCAGAACCCTGGCTTGCACAACCTCGGAAGTTTCCCTATGGAAGGTCAAGGCACAGCTATAAACAGCAAAGCTCCCAGCACTGCTTGCTGCCCACCACCCTGCTCAGAACCAAATGCCCCGTGTCAAGAGCTGAACCCCTGCAAGCTGCCCAAATGTCCTTTGCTACCTGGTTTGTAGAAGAGAGAATAAAATATCACACATGTAATCAAGCTATTTGTGTGCACCCCTGTGTCTCTTGCAGAGGCAAAGCTCCCTGAAGGAAGGTTAAAGCTGGAGAGGGGATGTAGGAAAGAAGGGCCTGGCTGCAGGTTTGCTCAGTGCTGTACAAAAAATGAGGATTTTATGGGTTTCTTTATTGAAAAGAGCCATATCTGTTGCAATAGATAATTTTGTAATGCATAAACCGTACCTCACTTCAGCCTGTCAAAGGTACCCAAATGCTCAAACACTATTTTTTCCCCTCCATCTCTTCCACAGAACCATCCACGGCTTCAAAATCAGATTATTTCAGCCCAAATGCAGCCCAGGCCCAAAGAGGAGCTTTGGTTTGTATACTCAGACTGCATCTCATGCTGCAAACTGTGCTTTGGCCCAAAAAAAAAAAAAAGCAAAAAAAAAAGCAAGCTCAAGGTTGTTTGTTTTCTGGGGATGCCAAAGTGCTTTGCAACCTGTGACTTGGCAGGAGGACACTTCCTTCTCTGTTAAAGCAAGGAACTATATTTGCATGAGACATCTGATCAGTTTTACCAGAAACCTTAAGGGTGAAGACAGTGGCTTGGTCAAAGAAACTGTTCATCCCCTTAGAGTGACATTTCTTCTGGAGGTACCCAAGCGTTTCCAGGTTCCCATGCCTGGGATTTCCTCCTCCCCTGGCTGTGCTGCCTTCCTCCTCTTGAAAACACATCTCCCTGTGAATTGCAGGATTGAGACAAGTCGAGGGAGGAAGCCAGCACGCTGGACCCCAAAAGGAAAGGTGTCTGTGTGAGTGGGAGGTACAGGAAAGCCCACGCTCCCAAGATGTTGTGGCCACGACAACATGGCTCTATGTCCAAGAACAAGTAATGTCATCAGCGCTGGTGGGAAGGACACAGCTTGTGAGGGAACGTCTGTTCCCATCTAGGAGAGATGGTGGTGGTTCTCTCAGTTCCAGATCCCCACTAGATCACCCTGTGCCAACACAGCAACAGCCTTCCTCACCTCAAAAGCACCTTCCTCACCACATGAGCTGCATGTTCATGGAAAGAAAGGAGCTGGATGCTGTCAGCCAGAGGAAAGGTACTTCCAAGGCTGGTGTTAAGAAGCAGTAAATTCACTGAACATCCTAAGCACAGGTCACTGCTCTCAGGCACGGTGGGAACGCCAGGAGCTTGAGTTCATCAGCTTTCAGGGACAGCAAGCAAGGAAAAAACTGTGTGTGACCCCCTAGTTAGAAGAAATGACTGCTGCTTCATCATTAGCACAAGGTAAAGCAAGTTAATGATTCATCCCACGCAATACGAATACTTTAATCACCATTAATTTTACTTTCTCCTGCAGTGCCACTTCCGACCGCCCCACACTTCCCAGGAATTTTAACCTGGGCCCCCCACATGCCTACAGTAGGAAAGCAAAGAAACAAGGTTGAAGATAGCAGCAAAGCTCCTGCTTATTATTTTTTGTTCTATAGAGCTTACAATGCCCTTGACCCACCCAGACAAGGCCAACCCTCACCCTCACAGACTCCTGCTCTTCCCATGAAGCTGAGGGGAGGCAGAGGGGCTGGAGAGATCAGGGAAGGGAGACAGACCTGCTCTACTGGGATGGTCAACCAGCCTGGGGCTGCTTAGGGACACTGGTGTCCAAAAAAAAATGTAACCGCTAAAAATAAATCAAAACCACTCCAAACCCTCTGGGTTTTGTCCAGCTTCACCCTAACAAAGCAATTCCACCACTGGATGGGGTGTCATGAGATCAGAAGCCAAGGCTGTCCTTGCAGCAAGGGGGTCTCCTGGCTGGACTCAAGGGTGATGGTGCCATGCCCAGAGGAGGGGGCTGTCCAGACCCCTCTGTGTACTCAGACCCCAGCAGGCACCCAGAGTCTTTGTGCCAGGTGTAGGAACCTATCTTCAAACCAAGGGATCACGGCTGCCCTAAGAACCTGGGTCCTATCCCAGCTGAAAGCTGTCTCACAGGTACCCTACTCCTGGCAGAGAAGACCACCTTCCCCAGCCCTGGTGCCAGGCAGCCATCAGGCTCCTTCCTAAAGGAGTCAAAGGTGCCCAGGACCATGTCTGGGAGCCCACCCATGGGGTGGCTGTTGCACCATGGCAGCGTGCAATCAGGGGGCACATGAGTGTGCACCCTCAAAGCGAGAGTAGCTGGGACAGGCATTGGCTACTCCGCTCTCTCGCGGGGAGGTGTTCACCTGCCAGAGGTTTTGGATGCTATTCCTTTAAGGCACAACAGGTGGAAATGCAGTGCTAGAGGTACGAGGAGTATTTAAAACAGCCTGGCACTGCCAGAGCCCAGTGTCCGGCTGCAGGAGGGAGGCAGGACACTCCCAGGAGGTGCTGGGGTCAGTCACAGAGACTCCAGCAAAGCTAGGAGAGGTCAGTCAAAGAAAAAGGAGAAGCACGAAAGTAGCCTGGAGAAGTAACTCAGAGTGTAAGTAATGCTTCTTCGCTGTCATTCTGAAATGGGAAACCTTTTGTACTAATGCTTTGAGATGGGGAAGGAGAACACAGGCTTGAGACACTTTTAAAGACCGGCACACGAAGGGAAGTGGCAGTTCTGAAACAGCAATGAATAGGGGTGGGGGTCTTGCTGCTGGGGGCACTGATTTCTTTTGGCAGAAGGTCAGAAGCATAGGGTCAACTTGGCAAGATTATGTTTTCTCTGTGGTAGGTTTGTTTTTTTTAATCTTGCCTTTCTGACAAAAGGTTCATGCAATTATTGTCATGATAATTAAGTGTTAAAATAGCAAATAACAAAAGTTAGTAATTCTTTACTGTGATAATCTGAACTGTCACAGCTTCATCTATGGTCATTAGTCTTTCACATCACAACATGGAGATAATAAGAGTGTGGGTTTAGAAATTTAAGAGTGGAACTGTCATAGCTGCGTCCTAGCAGAGCTCTGAAGAGGTGAGGAGGAAGACAAAAGTAGCACGGTGTGAGTGAATGGGATGTACATGGTGTCCCAAAGCTGAAATAAGGTGGCAGACTCACATTTATGCCGACAGCAAAGGGGAGATCTGCACACCTGAGTACTTGCTCTGCAAAGCAGGCATTCTTTCAATTACTAAAAAAGGACTTTAAGAAGTCCTTATTAAAAAGGACTTTTAATACATTGTATTGGAAATGCAGAGCAATCCCACCTCTTAACAACAGTTGTGCTCCTGCTCACAATTCATGCCCTGGTGCTCTCCACCCATCCATCTGTGGTCACAGCACAGCAGTGTCAATGCTCTTGGACTACAACAAGCTCCTGCTCCTTGCAGTACAGGTATTATTAAACTACAATAACAGCTTCATAAGTGCTGAAGCTGCTTTCACTTTCAAGCCCAAGAGACAAGAAACAAAAAGTAAGAAACAAATGAACCATAACACTCTTATCTGAAAGGCAAGAAGCCTGTGATAGGGTGTCTAACACCTTAAAGGAGTGTAAAATTATGTCAATAGTTGGTGTGTGGTATATCTAGCAGTGTGAAGGAGCTTCAAATCAGGCTGTCAGTGCAATGGCAGCAGGAATTGCAGTCACTGTCATGAAGGCTGGCTGGTTACTCATTTTTGTTTCCCAGAGTATATCATGTATATAGAACAGCATTAAACTGGCATTTACAAGCATTCTCAGCTAGGAGGGTCATGAGCACTGCAGAAATTCCTAAAAACTGATTTCTTAGCAAATCCTGATAGTCTTAAAAGATCTGCCTGGCTGCTGCTACTCACTGCATCTCAAAACCAGCCCCCTCCTACTTATCCTTTCCATACTGTGAAGGAGGCATCAGCTTGGAATGCAAACTTTATTTTCTGTGTATTTAGGTCAGCTTGATCCTTTACCTTGAAGTTGATTGTTCACTCCTAACTCCATGAAAACAGAGCAGGCTCTTGGCTTTTCCCCATCCCACTACAGCAAACAAAACACGCAGTGAGGCCATCTACATGGTGATCTCCATGGGCAGCCTGAAGGTGTAGGTAGCCCCAGTCCTGCGGGCAGAGGCAGCAGCTGCTCTGCCCTTCTTCCAGGCACACAAGTCTTCTGAAGCTCTATAAATCACCCCTAGTACACGTGCCAGTGCTTCTCTGTACAGTGCCGCTCAGCGCCGCCCCTGCCTACAGCAGTTGGCATCTGTACAGCTTACCCATGGTGTTAGGAGCCTTTCCTTGAGAGGAGGAAAAAAATAACTTATGGAAAGGAACAAGTATTGTTTCACATGTATTTGAATGCAGAGGGACTCCTGGGTTAGAATTAAGTGTGTGGCAACTAAACCTTCATATTTTGTTGATCCTGTAGCACGTCCTTGACACTGGTCATTGTTAAGAGCAATAGTTAATAGCTAATGGATTGGACTGGGCTGGTCCCTGGCAGGCTGCATTAGGAGTGTACTGGCTTCTCAGAGCGTAACCTTGCAGCTGAGTCAGCAGAATTTGGGAACTGAAACTCTTGTATTTCATCCCCAGCAGAGCAGCTGCTCCCCCAGGTTTGCGTAACTCAGGTGCCAGGTCCTGATCTCTTCAGAACCACTATACATCTGAGGATACTCCTCCCGAGGAGCAAGAGCCGTGAAAGCACCACAGAAACCAGAGAGGCTCTTGTAAAGAAGGACAGTTGGTAGAGCTAACCCAGTCTAAGAGGATGAGAAGATCTCTGCTCCCTCAAAACTATCTGCAGGGAGCCCAAAAGTGCTGTTTCAATATTTCAGCTGGCAGTAGGGCTGGAGAGAAAGGTCATGTTCCTAACTAGGCTAATCCTGTGGGGATTTCAGTACTGGGGGTTCAGGGAAGTATCCACACAGGGCAGACTGGGAAACCCATCCCAGGGAGGTCTCATACCATAGACAAACCTGAAAAAGTACCATGAGCCACTTTTTTGTGGGTAGAGACACTAAAGCCATATCCATACAGTGTGTCTGTGAGGCTTGAGGGCTTTATACACAGCATTCTATATATACATGTACACACATACCTCCCCAGGGCTTTACACCCAGCATCAAAGCATCGCTTTGTCCCTCAGTGGAGGCATAACACAGTGATGCTTAAGAGCATAGCAACATACCAAATAAAACCAGATCATGCTATTCCTTGTCAAGATGATACTCAGATGACAGAAAGCATTTAGCTGCACTGAGTTGGAAAGCAAGAGGAAGAGCTCATTATCTTGTAAAGGACTCTAATTTTTCCCTCTGTGTGGTTTTTCACACCAAACCCACACTGCAGCATGTCCGTATCACTCAGCCACAAGCAGTAAGGCCACGAGCACGCAGCAAGGTGACGTGCTTTGGTGCTAGGAGCACACACAACCATGTCTAAATCATGGAAACAAAGTCTACTGAGCTTTTACCTGTTGCAGAATAGGTACATATTTGGGGTTTATTAACGCTTCAGCACTCCCCCAGTTTCCTATGTGCTCACACACCTGCAGAGTCACCACCGGTGACGTTCCCAAGGTCACAGTCACAAAGACGGCCACAAGCCAAGCACGGAAATGGGTGGCTAGGAGAAAGTCAATGCCATTTGCCCAGCAATGGCTGTATCTTCTGTTTTAAGCCATATCACAGCAAAACATTCTGATTTTTTTTTAGCAATCATCTTGCTAAAAATTAGCCTGTCGTGTTCTGGTTCTGTGGGATATAATTATTTTTGAAATCCCTGTTGCATTATACACACAAACAGCTTAGGGAGCATGGAGCCACCACCACCAGCAAAGCATCCCAGGCAGGACAGCACCATTGCCCTGGTCCTGGTGACATTGGTGTCTGGAGGTCTGGCCTGAACCTCCATGCAAACTCCCAGCCATTGAGTACAGCTGTAGTACCAGGTTTGAGCTTTCAGCCTTCAGAGCCTGGTGTGGTGGGAGGGAAGGGAAAGAAGCTGGCAGCTCTGCTGACACAAGGTGAAAGCAAATTCACGGAAACAAGGTTTGGGTTGCATCAAAAAAGAAAACCCCAAAGAAGAAGGAACACAGCAGTGGTTGTAATCCCAAGAGGGCCACGGTTGCGACAGGGAGTTCAGGATCCATGCCAGGAGGGGACACAGCCCTTCAGCTGCAGGAGGCACTTCACAAGCACAGGCATCCACTTTTGCATGACCAAGAGCTTTCCCCATGTCTGCTCCTCCACATATCTTGTGTGGCAGGAGGAGTGCAGGAAACTTGGCACAAGCTTTTCATTTCTACCCCCTTTCACCTGTTAAAGTGTTTTAGGCTAACCAAGAGACACCTCACTGTCTGCTGAGACTCCCCAACAGCAGGCAAAGCTGGGGCCCTAAATGCCAACTGCCCCAGAGCACTGCCAGCCTGGCTCTCTCCACCCACAGCTTCTTGGCCCAGAGCTGCAGGGCAGCTTCTCAGAGACACTTTCCTGGTGGGAATCTGCCCAGGGCAGATTTTTGCACCTTTCTCTGAAGCATCTGAAGCTGCCAGGTGCAGAGGGCACATGCCAACATGTTTGTATGCCTATAAAGCAAGCCCCAAATGAAGCTGCACCTCCTTTGCCAGCTCCAGGGAAGATTTCGCTAGCATTTAACAGAAGAGCACTATTTTCCACCTTTCTTTACTAGGGAAAAGTTTCTTTACTAGGGAAGAGTTTCAGGCTGGTGAAAAGCTGAAGCTGCTCAGACACTTCACCCTTTCCAGCACCACCTCTTCAGCAGGCACCATCGCTGGGCACGCAGCAGGATAAGAGCACACTGCAGATCAACCAGCACACTTGCATGCTGCTTCCCAACTTGCTTCCCACAGCATGCATGGCATTTCCCTCCAGCTTCAAGCCTCATTGCTGTTATATAGCCCCCTGCAAGCCTCTACTGTCCCATCCTTTCTCTCCTTTCATCCCCCTGTCCATCTGCAAAGCATGAATACAAACCCCTTGCACAGCCACTTACTTGCACTGGCTTCCACACGTGCTTGGCAGCCTTTTCCCTTCCCTGGAGCTCCACAGTTTAAACCTCATGCTCTGACTGGAGACAGCAAATCCAGCAGCAAATGCTCTTGGAAAGTGAGAAGGAACCAGAGCTCATGGTGAAATTCTCCTTCAACACATCCAGCAGCACTTGCTCATTGTGGTGACAAGCAAAGCTCATTGGTACCATTTCTCCAGGCTAGGAAGCATCCCTCTCAGAACACAACACAGCACCAGCAGCAGAGAGGGGGTTTTCCAGCCACCCAGCTCAAGGGATCAGCATGGAAATACATCACAGGCTATTTTACACAACCAGTGGCTGTGCTTGCTCAGACTTGCTCTCCATGGGAGTTCTCCCCATCCATTCAGTGGGGGGGGGGGGGGGGGGGGTAGGTTTTTATGACATCCAAGAAAACAGGTCTAGAAGTTGCAGATGCTGGTCACACAAGCACATGGAAACTGCTGCTCTTGTGTAGACACAAGTGTGCTCAGAGAGATGCAGAAATCTTTTCCTGCTGGCATGCACATGGAGACCCTAATGCCATCCTCCCTACATGCATCTTTCTGGACACTCTGCATCTTTGCTTCAAAAAAAAAAAAAAGAGACATTGATAATCCTTCCCTATGTGAGAAACAGTGGTGTCAATAGCCCTGAAGCAGCTGATTGCT
Organism: Porphyrio hochstetteri; assembly: GCA_020800305.1. Taxonomy (NCBI): domain Eukaryota; kingdom Metazoa; phylum Chordata; class Aves; order Gruiformes; family Rallidae; genus Porphyrio; species Porphyrio hochstetteri. Next base: position 6,006,494 of record CM036930.1, on the reverse strand, counting down.
TTGGGAAGGAAGCAGGCTAACAAATTACCCACATTTTGCCAAGAAAGGGAAAGCTGAACTGGGATCCTTGTTGCACTGCAGGGAAGGGTGGGAGGGCAGCAAGGTGACTATCAGCCAGAGGAACCACTGTGACCAGGGGGCAAATCTCAAGGCCCTTTTTGTGCCACACTGTTTGCTTTCTGCAGAATTTGTTGTGTTTGCCTTGCTGGCTACTTCTGGGATACATATGAAAGAGCATTTTTTCATGCTGGGTTAATTATTAGCTATGGACAAGTGGCCACTGAGCAATTAGAAATCACAATACAAGGAAGAAAGCACAACAGAACACCTTTCATCTCAACAAGGAAATAAAAACCTCTTTCTTCTACTGGGAATTACCCTTAATAAAACTGTGTCACTTGACACCCTGAAATCAAATTCCTCCAAATGTTTATAAAGACTTTCCTTGGCACCCAGCATCTTCTCTAGAACCTGGAGCATGACACTAGATCAACAGCCGTGGTCGGGAAATGCTCGTTCCACACCATGCAGTGTCCAACACCTCACCCAGGCCAAAGAAAACAGTTGAATTAAGTTGAATTAAAAGCCTTGGCTTCCACTGAGCCACCACTCAGCCCAAAACCAGAGGCAGGTCAGGAATATCCATCCTGAAGAGCACAGACACCTTTCAGAGACAGGCACAGCTCGGGTTGGTATCCCCACTAGGTACCATCATTTGGCTGGGGGTTAATTTTGGTGCAGGAAGGACATCCAGGTGGGGCAGGGCTTTATTTGGTTTAAGTCTGATTCTTAGAGCACTGGGGGGGTGAGGGGTAAATCCCTGAATCTCACTGACTTTACCATCAGTTGGGAAAAAAGTAGAGATGAAAATATTACTTTTTTTTCTTTTGCATCATCACGGCAAGAAGCAGAAATTAAATGCAAGGTTCAGGCAGGAATTTGGCTCTAGGGCATCAGGATAAAGTTTGGACAATAAATTTTTACAATGAGGGTGAGTAGGAACTGGCACAGGGCGCCCAGGAATGTTGTAGATGTCCCCTCCCTGGCAGCGTTCAAGGTCAGGCTGGATGGGGCTTTAGGCAACACAACCTATTGGGACATGTCCCTGCCCATGGCAGGGGGATGGACTAGATGATCTTCAGAGCTCCTTTCCAAACCAAACCACCCTGTGAGAGCAGGTTTTCCTAAGGAGCGGTTTTGGCACTCGGGCTCAGAGGAGAACAAGCCTTCCTTTCACTGCATGAGAGAATATGACCCTGGTTATTTAACTGCCACCAGCAGCATTATCTCCTGGCAGTGGCTGGGCGAGCAGCTGAGCTCCAGGTTGCCACCTGACTCATGCCTGCCAGGACTCAGCTGCTCTTCAGACCATTTTTGGGTGGCCTTGCACTGGGTTCTGGTTTACAGGTGTAAAACCAGGTGCTGTTATTTCTGATTTTGAATCAAAAGTCTCCCAATTTGGCCCAAATCTCTTTTTTTGCTGTGTGCATCACCACTGTTGGTGGCCTGAGGGACACTGTACCCCAGGCACTCCAAGGAGACAGGCACATTGGTGGCTTGCAGGCATTGCATCAGCTGGGTTTGTCATAAGAACCCCTCCATATTTTTACAGAAGGGATAATTAGGGTGTTGGGATGAGACCTTCCAGGCAGTCATGATGCCATACAGGCAAGAGCCATCAGCTCCCTCTCCCACATTGACGGAATCCATTAAACACTGTACTGCTCTGCAGCTCAGAGCCACAACCCTCCTATCCTCCAAGTACAAGGGTTATTAGAAGATTTGTTCAGTTAATCATTTTGCAAGTGTATTTACCAACTTCTGTGCCTTTTCCAGGGAATGCAAGAAAAATGGCTTTACTAGCACTCATCTTCCTGCTCACCTTCCTCCCAGAATCTGCAGTCAGTGGACACCTCCCCAAGGCAGCAAGTAAGTGTAACCTGTCTGGGACATGGGTCTTTGGGTGGCCTGAGACCAGAGGTGGCATTACCAAGCTGGGAGGATGTAGAACAGGACCTAAAAGAGTCAGGCAGGAGCTCCAGCACTTAGGAGACATGCTGGAACTCCTCTTTTAGGTCCTGTCCTACAGAAGCAATGTTCAGGGAGTGTTTCTACTCCATCACTGCTTCAGACCGCACAATGATGTGCAGCCCTGGGTCCTCACTTGCCACGATACACCCGACCTGCTCTGCAGTGCCATGGGGTTGTGTAGCACAGCCAGAGCTTACAGCCAACATGTTTTCCTCTTGCAGTCTCAAGCCCTGTGTTCGGACCACAGCAGGTGTATGGTCTGCTCGACGGGACAGTCACCATAAAGTGCTTCTACCCTCCCACCAGAGTGAACAGACACGACAGAAAGTACTGGTGCAAGGAATCATCCATGGGCTGCATGACCATTGCCTCCACCAGCGGCTACGTTGCTGCAGACTACCGAGGCAGAGTGGCCATCACTGACTACCCACAGGCAGAATACTTCCAGATTAACATCTCCAGGCTGGCCATGGCAGACACAGGCAACTACCAGTGTGGTATTGGTATCAATGGCAGAGGGCTCTCCTACAAAGTCAACCTGGAAGTTTCTAAAGGTAACTACAGTCTTGGAGCTCCTTAAAGTATTATTTTCTTATATTCCTCCCCCCACCCCACTTTTTAAAAAGGCTCCACAGGTAGACACTGGGCAGACTAAGAGCTAAAGATGCTCCATGCTACCTCAATTTTCACTTTCCCCTGTGCTCTTACAGAAGTTGTTTGACCAAAAGTCTGGCATAAAGATCAGGTTAAACAAACCTCATCTTAAGGTCATTAAAATCAGTTAGAAACTGCTGACCTCGCTCAGCCACTGAAGTCTCAGGAGATGCAGGGTGAGGAGAGAACTGCCAACCCTACACACAAGCCACGCAAGCACAGCATGCAGGATGGTGCTGAGCTGCTGGGCAAGGCCCATGGTGCAGAGCACAGTACAAACTCATGGCACAACCCCTGGCATGGATGCTCTGGGAGAAGCCAAGCTATAGCATGGGCAGTGATAGAAGCTGCAGTCCTGAAATGTGTCAGAGGTGGGACACAGCTGGTAGGACATGCTCTGACCAGGAGTGGCACGTGGTCACGTAGCATAGCAAAGCCTAGAGAAACCCTGTGCTAAAGGATTCCTTCAGAGGTACAGGGGAGCTGCACCAGCTACTGAGCAGCAGGTGCTGACTGGTGTCTGCACACACAGGTCCACATATACCTGAGGGTGCTGAGCTCTTCTACGTGAAGCTGCAGAGCACCGTGACCATGAGCTGCAGCTTCGGGGAGGAGGCTGTGAGCGAGAGGAAGTTCCTCTGCAAGATGAGTAAGAGTGGCTGCTATAACATCATCGACAGTCACTGGAACGTCGATGAGGATTACAAAGGACGAGTTCTGCTGACCAACGAGGAGCCTCCAGGCTCCTTCAGCATCGTCATAACTCAGATGGGCTGGGAAGACTCCGGTTTGTACCTGTGTGGGTACGGCGTCTACGGGGAGCAGGGGGAAACGAAGGAACTGGACGTGCACATCTATGAGGGTGAGTGATCACTAGTGTTTCCCCCACCATCAGCTCTGCTTCCCTTCCGAAGCATCACTAGCAGTCCCACTTAATTTAACAAGAGCATTTGGAGTCTCCTTCTCTGGAGATATTCAAGCCCTGTCTGGATGCCAACTTGTGCAACCTGTTCTAGGGAACCTGCTCTCACAGGGGGTTTGGACTCAATCTCTGGAGGTCCCTTCCAAACCCTACAATTCTGTGATTAGCTTCTCTTCTCAGAGTGCTATCATCCTATCCTCTCACCTAGATCCCTCTATTTAACTACTAAGGCTTTTATCAAGACTTATCCTTCTCAGCAGAGGTTAGCAATGTTCCTCAGCCTGGCTAGCCCACAACTCCAGAAGGGAAATACTTCCCACCAGTTTGGGACAAACAAGCTGTCACTTCAAATCCTAATTTCTTAAATTTCAAAGTGACAGAGAAAGGAGAAGACTTGCCCTTCTCCTAGCAAAGCCAGCAAAACACTTGGAAATGTTGGTACACCAAGACAACCACCACCCAATGAATTTGGGGAAAAAAGGCCTGCAAGATCCTTTAGGGTAAATACCCAGCAGTGCCAGGATGGTCTCCTACAATCTGCACCCCCCTGAGTTTGGCCTAGCCTTGCATGAGCCAAAACAGCTTTGCTAGACCTGCTAATATTTATTCTCCTGGGAGAGAGCTAGACATGTATAGCTGCTCATTTCACTTTTATGTCCAGAGACAAGTGTTCCTCAAGGAAAGCCCACAATAATTGGAGTGAAAGGAAGTTCAGCAACCTTTGAATGCCTCTATGAGCCTGTAAGGAGGCTCTCTGTGAGCTCAGTGAAGTACTGGTGCAAGTGGAGAGAGCGCGGGTGTGCTCGGATCATCGACAACACCGGCTTTGTGGCACCTGCCTATGAAGGAAGAGTGGCCATGTACGACAGCCCGGGGAACAAGACCATCACCATCATCCTGAACCAGCTGAAGGACAGTGACAAAGGCTACTACTGGTGCATGACCGATGAGGAGAAGGAGCAGCAATCCTCAACAGAGCTGAAGATCATAGATGGTACGAGCCCACGCGCCGGCAGCTTTCTGCCTGCTCAATAGGTACAAAACAGCCTCCTAAGCACCCCCAAGGAGCGGATCCGGCTTTTGGGGAAGAGGTGCGAGGTCCAACTCTGAGCTTTTATCTCATAAGGCAAAACATTGTGCCACATCCCCCCCCTTCCTCCCCCAATAGCTTTACAATGGAAACACAAGGTTTCGGTTTTATGGGAAAGCGTGCACAAGAGTTTCGCATGTAAGTGTTGCTTAAGCCTTGCAAAACCACCCAAGCACATCTTCCACACCAAGATGCACACACAGCATCCTTAAGATTAATTTAGCAATGTAAGGAGGGCTTTCCCTCCCGTACATCCCCTGGCCCACCATCCCGAGCAGCGCCAATGCCTGTTCACAGCCATTCCCACCACTGAAACCACTAACATGAGCCTTGATGTTCTGCTTGCCCTCACAGGAGAGCCTGGACTGAAGGGAAAGACAGAAGTGGAGGCACAAGTGGGTTCACGGGTCGATTTAACGTGCTCTTACCCGTGCAAGTACTACTCCTACCAGAAGTACTGGTGCAAGTGGAATAGCACCAGCTGCATCCTCATGCCTTCTTCTGACCAAAGTCATCCAGGGACAGGTGTTACCTGTGACACCGACAACAAGACAGTCATCCTAAGCTTTGACTCGGTGACAAAAGACGATGAAGGGTGGTACTGGTGTGGAGTGAAGCACAACAGCATCTTTGGGGAAACCATAGCGGTGTACCTGCAGGTGACTGGAGGTGAGCGCCAAGGCAAAGCCGGGCAGAGACTTTCCTGCTCCTCAGGGCTCTGAATCATGCCTTCTGCTGAGAGAAGAGTCCTCTCCTTATCCACTAGGTTGCAGCACCTCAAAACAGAAGCGCTCTCATCCAGTCAGCCTCTGGGACCTGGTGCTAAGATCACCCTCGTTTTGCACATCCCATCTCAGATGTTGTCATTCACTCCCTGGTTTCTGCTTCTCAGTCAGAAAATGCTCACCCCATCTAAAAATCACTTCCTTCCACACCCTCTTTACACTTTAACCCTGTCCTTACTAATTATCATTATTACAATCAGTAGCATAATTTAAATTAAGCATCTGGCCCCTGTCAGGTGAAGGGCTGCACAGAGGTCAGAGATGCAGCTTGCTCCAGGAGCTTGTTATCTTAATGAAGAGGAAAATAGTAGGGACCAGGAAAGGAAGGGCTATCACAACTCCCCTGGGAGCAAGGGGCTTAGTCTCAGTTTTGGTGCTGTGCTTTTCTTGGGAAGGAATATCATTAGGAGCAGAGCAGAGGGAAAAAAGTATAGCACAGGCTGGTTGTGTGGGCAGTGTCTGAAGTGGATGATGGTCAAAGTGAAAACAGAGTGAAACAGACTCATTTCACCACCTTTGGTGGGCAAAGAGCTGGAAATAAAAGCAAGCTGGGTGCTCAATGTTTGTTCTGGAAACACTAGAGGCAGAACTCAACAGAAGACTGCTCCAAAAGCAGAGAGAGCCCACAGGAGATACATGTAATAAATTATTTGGAATGAGATCCTTTCACACCCTTAAACCCCACTTAAAGAGCCTCTTGTGTACAGCCAAAGCTGCTGCAGTTCCATACACCCCAAATACCCCCAGCTCAGTTCTGTGTCACCACCTCCATGCTGCTGCCTGTGTGACTAACAGCCCTTCTTCCCTGGGAATGTAGGGAGCAGTGATGAGAATAGCCTGGAGCTCATGAACATTGATCCCCCCAGCCACGCTGAGCCCCCCAGCCACCCGGATCCCAACTCTATTCCCCGAGGAAGAGCCTCCAGCGACACTGCAGTGCAACAGGCAGAGGCTTCAGAAAGGTTAGTTTCCTCTCAGCCTCTGTCATTTATCATTTTTGGAAGTTTCTGGAAGCTTGGTACCATGTTTGCACATCACAAGTGTGGTTTAGCAACAGCAAAAAGCCTTGTCCCTAAAGAATTCAGCTCAAAACATCAGAGAAGCAGCAGAAAAGTTACAGCAAAAGACAAGATGTACTTGAACTTAATCTCTAGCCCAAGTAAGAAAATACATTCCCAGGGGGAATTATTAGAGATTCCAGATACAGGAAAATTAATTGAAAATAGGACGGTAGAGATCAGAGAGCTTTCCCTCTCATGTTTATATCAGAGCCACAGATGTAGCTGTTCAGGCACGATCTCTGTTCTACATTTTTATTCACCCCCTGTGATGTGCTGGGATGCAGGTCATTAACTGAACTGCACTGTGCCTGCTCTGATTTACCACGTCTTTGGGTTTTGGACATTCAAATATGTTACTCAGACTTGGATGATTAAAAGAAACCACATTTCACAGCTCAGCAACACATCTTTCCCTCCATTCCAGCTCCCAGAGCCATGGCTCCAACACACTTGTTTTACCTCTGACCCTGACATGTGCTGTGGTCCTGGTGCTTGTGACAGCTTTTGCCATCTTTAAATACAGGCAGCTGAAGAGATCAGGTGAGTTGCTGCCTTTTCGGGTCTCCCAAGAAACCCCCAATGTCAAGGCAAAGGTGATGCCACACACACACGTCCCCTGGCACCCCCTCAGTGCAACGGGGGGTGAGACAGGGTATTTATCTCCTCCCTCCTTACAGACCTGGTGTCAGTGGGGAGCTACAGGACAAACATCAGCATGTCAGACTTTGAGAGCGTGAAGGAGTACGGCGCCAGCAACAACGCCTGCATGAAGGAGAGCCAGGAGACACAGATGGGAGGGGATGGTAGGTCGATGGCTGGTGGCTCCCTCCAGGTGAGGGGTTTGCAGAAGGACCCCAGAAACCAATGCATCCCCCCAAAAACACCTCCCCTTCTCTCCCCACAGAGCTCATCGCCACCGCAGCCCCCCCTGAAAACCCTGCAGAGACAAAGAAGGCAAAAAGGGTAAGAGAAGGCAGGGGAGCAGCCACTGACCTGGGAGACACCACCACAGCCCTCCAGCCTCTGCCAGGGGAGCTACCTCCCTCCTAGGGGCCTATTTATACCCAGGTGCTCCCCTTCTCCCCTGGGCCCAACCACCTGCAGCAGATCAGCCTGGGAAGGAGGGATTAACCCTTTCCCACCCCCACATTCCCACAGAGGCAACGGCAGCAGTCGCCTTGCTGCCAACTACACCGAGTCAGCCCCAGGCAGCAGCAGAAGAGTCGGGATGGGTTGTGCTGTAAATACCAACCACAGGGAAAAGGAAATGGCCAGGGGCCAGAGTGCATCCCCCCTACTGCCCCCCAGCCTGCCCCCAGCGCTGTGCTCCCATGCAGGCAGTGGTTTGCGGGGCAGAGGTGGGCAGGGAGATGTCTGCCATTGCAAGGGCTGTGGATTGCTCCTGTCTCCCCCCTGCCTCCCCACTGCCTCCCCTCCCCGTGGGTAAGATCAGGGTTGAGTGGCACCCCTCAGCAGTAACAGAAGGAGCCAGATCCAAGCCCTTCTTTATAAAAACCCCCAAGCAAAGGTGCTGTGTAGGTGTTGGATGTGCCAAGAGCTGAACCGGAGCAAGAAAGGAAACAGTCAGGAAACCAGTAAATCCCAGATCGATGAGCTGGGTGCAACACAGGGGAACAGGCATGCCATGGTGTCCCAGTTGCATTGGCACTGGCCTGATCCACTGGACTGTCCCACTCATCCAGCCTGCCCCTATCACCCCAAGAAGCCCATGTCCTTTCCCCTGCCACATGCTTCTGCCCGTCCCCAGCCAGCTGACAGTGTCCTCCTATCCTTTCCCAGAGCTCCAAGGAGGATGCTGACATCGCCTACTCCACCTTCCTCCTCACCTCCAGCAGCATGGCGCAGGACAACCCCGGAGGGGACAGCTCTGCCCAGGATGTGCCCCCCCAGAACTAATAGGGCCAGATCTGAAGGCGAGGGACCGAGAGGCGGCAGCGGCTGTGAGCGGCTCTACCTCGAGGATCAGAGCAAGACATCAGCAAGCAACACTGTTTATTGCTACCACAATTTGCTATAGCTTGACTTTTTTTTTTTTTTGCGTAATTTCAGCTTGGAGCAGTGATTTAGGAGGAATTGTTTGGTGTCAAAGTGAGGGGCTGGGCTGGGGGCGTGGGTGTGAGCCAGCAGGTCAGGCTGGGAAACGGCAGGAGCTTGAGTGGCTGAGCCCACCGGCAGCCCCAGCCCACCAGTGCCCCTCCAACATGGGGAGGGGGGGTCTCTCAAAGGTCAAAAGGAATGTTTTTATAAAAAAATCTCGTTTTCTTTTCAAGGCAGCTGGAAAACCCTCTGGAAGTACAAGTCACACTTCTGATTCCTCTCAGCTTTCTCACCCAGAGCGCAGCGCTCGCTGAGCTGGGTGTGTGCAAAAGCAATAAAGAATGCCACTGGCTTGCAGCAGAGAGGGGGGACTCGCAGTCCGTGGGAGGGCGTGGGGAGAGCGCACCCAAAGAGGGGCAGTAGGATGCAGTTGGGGAGGAGGCAGGGGGAGGAAGGCTTTCTCTCCTCTTGCTGCAGCATTATGGCATCACATCTGGTGCTGCAAACAGTAGAAGACACCCACAATTAATGGAGATAACACTTTGAGCACTGTTCCCCAGGTGCATTTTCATCAACAGCAGGAATTGATCACGACATTAGTTTGTATGACAACCTATTGGCAGCCTGTGCAGCTGATTAGGCAATAGGCACCAGTGTTCACTGGCACTGAATCCATTTCCAAATTCCCCAGAGCAGCTGAACCCACAGTCTCCCATTTCTGACTTGGAGTCGGAACAACTGAGTCCAATCCGTGCTCCTCTGTCATGGAGGAGGCCTTGAAAACCCACCCATTGCTTGAGAAACCTGGGCCCCACATCATTCAGACACTTTCCCTGCCTGACTTCATGTTTATCCAGGCAGAAATGAGGATGACTGTAATTAAATGTTGTCTCTTGGTCTTATTTTTTGAGAGTGGGTGACTAAACAGAGCTCAATCATTTATGGGTGCATGGATCTGCTGCACGAGGCTGCTGTCTGCTGGCTAGATGTGGGTGCAGAGAGCTGAACACCCCGCAGGTGATGAAGATGTTGTGACAAAGCAGAGAAACACTATTCCCTGAACACCAGGAAGGGGATGGGTGAAGAGAGGGGCTTGTGGAGGGGGGGCTGACAGGGACAGAGCTGTTTGGGAGAGAAGGGGTAGAAACTGAGCCTCAAATTCCCAAGCCTGGTTCAAATTCATGCAGATAAATTCAACTTCCTGCTGGTTATGTGCAAGTCTGACAGCAAGGCATCAAATATAAAGGATGATGGGCATCACCCTGGCTGGAGCCTGAGCTGACAGCCTTACAGCAACACAAATAGAGTTCTGTTTCAGTAAAACATTGCTTTCAGTTTACAATGGAGACATTAGAGTGGCTCAGCAAGGTGCCAGGGAACGGCTGTTTGAGCTACATACAAACATGGGGTTTTCATCAGGGATAAACCCCAGATCAGCCCTGAACCCCAGACCTCCCCACAGCAAGCGCAGGGATGGGCTCTGCTCACAAACACCACTGGAGTGTGTTCTGCAGGGCTGCCCTCACTTCCTCAGCACCTTACTGATAGCAGGGCTGGGAGCTCCAGTGCCCAACTGGAGCTGTTCTGCCTCATTCCCCCCGTGCATCCCCTCAGCAGCACAGTGAGAAGGGGCTTGGATATCGGGAAAGGTGTGGAGGGGCCAGGACAGGTCTGCACCCGCCGGGAGTTGCTGGAAGTGAGGGAATTATTCTGGTGCAATAGGAAAGGCGTGCGCTTGGAAAGCGTCCCCGGGGGTGAGCAGTCATAAAGCTGCAGGAGAGTGCTAAGGTTTGGAAATCTCTGGGAGGAGAAAACCCCTTTTGCTCTCCCTTTGCAAATCCGCTTCCTCTTCAGCATGCACACCAGCATCCTTCTCTGGGCTCAGCTCTTTCCCCACTGCCCTGGGAGCAGCGAGAATGAGCTGAGCCCCCAGGAGAGGTGCAGAAGCTGGGGTGGGCTGAGCATCCCACCAGCCAGCTCTGCCTGCACCCCTGAACCCTGGCAGCTGCCTGCCCACAGCTCCTGCCCAGCGCTGGCACTTCCATCTGGCACCTCCTTGGCAAAGGGGAGCATCCCTGGGCTGTTGCAGAGCTTCACAGTGGATGGGAAGGTGTTTTTGACATGAAAGCAGTAAAACATGCATGGGTTGAGCCATGCAGCCTTTCACACAGGATACAAAACCCAATGAACCCTGAGAAATAATAATAATAATGGTGACAGCATAAGCTGAGGATGTGGAAGAAAGCCCACACTTCTCACGCAAGCTGTGACCCAGAGCCCACCACAACCAGAGGGCAGGTCCACAGGACCTTCACCCCATCCCCTTCACCCCAGAGCTGGCCAAACCTGCTGAAGGATTTCCTCTCACTGGTGACGAGCTGTGGTATCTCATTGCATCACTGCTTCATTCCTCATGCTTTCCCTTTAACAGAAAGTCATGGGACATGCAAGATATGTCTTTCTTAAACAGTTGTTTTCCAGGGTGATGGTGTTGAAAGCTCGGCTTTCGTGAGCACTGGCAGAGCGTGGAGGGATGTATTCACCCGTCATGCCCTGGCACCAGGACAAATGAAGTCACGCTATAAAACCCCATGAGAAAGCAAATGAAGAGAATCAGAGCCCTGGGCAGCTTTCCTGTGGTGTAAGGAAATATTTGAGAAAGGCTGGTGAGCAAGGGAGAGCTTTCCTTCAAAAGTGAATCACCCAGTTCCGCTCAGCGTGAAGCAGATGCACATGGGCTCTAGGCAAATGCTGGGGAGCTCAGCCAGCTAGATCAGCCACGAGGCACCTTTTGGGAAGGGGAAAAGCCACCCCTTCCTCTGCAGCTACTCATTCTGTGGGTGCCCAAGGAAAGGCACAGTGCCCACTGGCCTGGTGCAAGGCTCTGGTGATGCTGGTATACTGCCAAAGGTCTTGCCCAGAGCCCTCCTGTGATGGGGATGAAACCAAAGCAGTAAGTAGGTTCTCCTCCAGAACATGAGGAACTTGTTCCCTAAGAGCAAAATCCTGTTAAGAAGCCTCTTCTGCAGCTAAAGCCTTCCCATGTCCCCACCAGACATTCCCAAGCTGGGAACGTGCCAGCTCTCAGTCCATCCCTGCTGCTGGAAGCTAAGCCCTATCTATGCCTTTGGGCAGGAGGAGGAGAGCTGGAGAGTGTCAGGCTGTCCCATGGGAACAGAGGTGCTGAGAAAACATTTGTACAAGCCTGAAGGATTCAGACCTAGAAGCAACAGCTTGACTCTAAGAGCAATAAGAGCTGCTCAGAGCCAGGGGAGACCATGCACAGCCCTGGTTGTGCCTGTGTGGAGTTACTGGTGCACCTTGCTCAGCTCAGTTGATTCTTGGAGTAAAATGTACCAAGCCAGAGATCCATCCTCCAATCTTAATCAAGCCTTATGCCTAGTGAATGCAGCAGTAAGACTCTATCACTTGAAATAGTAAGACTGGAGTGCTACCTGGGACATCAGCATCTGTCTGCTCTCCAAGCAGCTCGTGCTAATGCAACATTTACCTGGCCCCAGGTGTGCATAACACCTCCTGGCTGCATGGAGACACGGTTTGGGTGGTCTTGGTTCATTTACTAACTCCCTGGGCATCTGCCATTGTCAGGCATCACAGTGATAAAGGTACTAACACCTCATGGGCAGGCACAGGGGAAAAGGGATTTAGAGCATGCAGAACCAGGGGGTACCAGCAATGTGTGTGTGGTCACTAGAGACTAAGAGAGTCCAAAATGGGTGAAATCAACCTGGAGCTATGCAGGATCCACAGTAAAAATGGTCTCGTGGGTAACCCAGAGTGGTTTAATATCATTCAGGTCTAAACTTTGGTGTCTCTCGTATGCCAGGAGTGATGCATCACCTCCAAGACCCTGGCATCATCTCTGGATGCTGGCACTACCCAAGTGCCAGTATCTGCTGTGAAAGGCCACCACAGCAAATTACAGAAGATTTATTAACAAGGAACATGTAATTCCTCAGAATTTTGATAACCAGACCAGCACAGTTTCAAGTGGGGTTTATTTACAGTAATTACAACAGGTTTCCACAAAGCTTACTTCTGAGTGTCAGTAAATTGCACAATACACACAAGAACCTTTTTCTATTCAGCAACCACACAACTTGCACAGAAAGCTTTGTTTTACTGATAAGGCAGAAAATATATTCTCAAAAGGAAACACAGATTTCTAAGCCTCACCTACCTGCTAGGACCTATTCTTGGAAGCACTTCTCACCCTGTGCACCTCATTGCAGCCAGAGCAGTTGGCAGCAGCAGTCACATAGGACTGAGCCCCAATTAATGAGCACTGCTCTGCAGCATTAGCTACCCCAGGGCTGTTCCAGCAGGCACTCAGCACATTCTCCATGCAAAAAAAAATGTATAATTTAAACAATATACCTAATTCAATGATCACAGCTTATGTCTGCTAGCAAGAGAAACCCGTGTAGGATTTCCCTTGGAGAGCATCCTTTGATAGAAGTTAGCTAAGTGAAGTGCTATGCTAATTTGATTAAGCTCTTAATTCAGGACTCCGCTGATGCGTTCACCTGGCTAGCAAAACACTCAGTGTCTGGCTGAACACGGCTCCAATCAGTGAGAAACCACACTGATAGAGAATGTTATTTTCCCCTTCACCTGTCCAGCAGCTTCGTTAACCTCGGCGTTCATTTGTGGGTCATTAATGCCCTCAGCTCTCTAAGGAGCTTTCTCCATCCAGTCCAGCAGGATGTCCAGCTCACCCAGGGATTTAATTGCTGCAGACGTGACGTTCAGCTGAAGCAACATAAAGGAACAAGTTGTAAGCAGAGATAGCAAGTACACCTTGGTGTAAAAAGAACCTGAGCATCTGTGTTAATTACTTACTCACAATCAACTTACCCCTTCATAGTTCGCAAGGATTTGATCAAATTTCTCTGTGGATTCCTGTCCACACAAACATTTATTTTGCTCGTGCTAGAAAAGCAAAATGGAATTCGTTAGTTTGGGAGGTTAGTTTTTAAAATAAGAGATTGGTTTCTAATTATCCTGGAAATTATAGACTGAGACCTTGTTAAAGGTCAGAAAAGGCTGCAGGTCCTTAAATCAGACTTCAGCTAAGGACACAGTTCACTTCAACGGAGGGACAGGATAAATATTGCTCTAGAGAGCTGATGTGGGGCTGGGCAAGTGTAAAAAGCTCTCAGCAGACACTGGCATTCTTCACACCGTGCTGCTGTGCATTCTTCTTGTTTTTATAAATAAAGAATTGGTGACTTTCTAACACCCTTAGGTTTATTTGTACACAAATCCCAGCAGACAAAACTAAGCTGCAGCAATACAAACACTTGAGTTTGTTTATATACCAAACCCCAGCAGACAAACCAAACCCCAAGCACTACCCCGGACTTACACAGTGCCCCAGCTTCCTCTTCACGCTCAGGAAGGAGTTGGCTATGCTGCTGATTTTTCGGTTGACGTGCGAGTCCTCAGTCTTGCAGTGTTTGAAGACTTTGTCCACGTAGAAATTGAAGAGGTGATGGGTGATGCAGCATCTCTCCGAAGACTGAGGGAATACATTTTCTATTTAAAAAGTCTTCCAAAGTGCTTTAAAGCTGGAGCCTCCAGCGCTTCTGCCCCCACATCCCCCAGAACAAGCCATCTCTGACTCCCGGCATGGTAGATGAGCACAGCAGGGTCTTTTGACTCATATAAAGCTTTCTTCACTGATGCTTGATGTAAATTGATAATACATAGAGAGGAAATCATTTTAGATGGATTTTCCAGGAGATCCATTCTCAGCAAGCCTCATTAAGTCACCAAAATAACGAACTGATTTTGTTGCTGGGTGTTTGAAGCAGCAAGACCTGAAGTGGTGACCCATGACTAGTGCCTCAGAGCGTAAGAGAGCTGCAAACCCATATTTCTAACATATTCCACCTCCCAAAATCACATTCTCCTGCTTTTGGGTTCGCTAATATTGTTCCACCCCAGTCCCAGCTCGCTGACCGAGGTGCCGGGGAGCCGCAGCTCGAGCTCTTGTAACCAGAGCATCACATGCAACAACAGCAACACAAAAAGCTCTCTGCCCACCATTTCTGGAAAGACAGTCAGGGTGAAAGCCCGCTGCAGGAACTGGCAGCGGGACACCCACCTCTTTTCACATTCGTGATCCACATCACTTTATCCTCCCTGACCTGTGCTGGCTGCCAGCGTCGGTGTTTCGCAGGAACTTAGCAGAAGTTATGGTATTGAACAGCTTCCCCCAAACACCCGGAGCTGGTACACCCCATGACTGGGGTGAGGATGCCAGCGGGTCAAAATTACTCTGAGAGAAGCCGGAGCCATGGTAAGGACACCTACCTTAACCTTGTGCAGGGAGTGCGGGTACGACAAGATGCTCAGGGTCCTGATGGGATCTCTGGCTTGCTGCATGGGAGAAGACAGAGGTGGTGGTGTATGTGCTGGCTCCAGAGGGGCTTTGGGAGCAGCTGAGCAAAGAGCTTCCCCAGCTCCACCAGACCCTGGAACAGTACTTACAATGTTGGCTTTAATGGCAGTGAAACCAGACCTAATCTCAGTCACACTCATGGAAAACCTGCAGGGTCCAAAGTGGAAGATTCTGTTCCCAGCCACCAGCATCACATTCAACCAGCACGACATGGAGAAGAGGCAGAGGAACAAGTAGGATCCCTTCATACTGCTGCAGGATGCAAACACGGCCAGCTGCCTGGGACACCTGGCCAAGGAAGACAACATTGTCTTTCCAAGATAACACCACTGTGATGCTTATGAAAATATACATATTTTATATAGTACTTGTATATGTGTATCAACCCCCCCCCCAGTGACTGGTCTCTCTTACCCATTCCTTTTTTTACTCCCCATGTGCAACATTAAATATAAATAGATACAAAAGAAAACAAACCCAAATATTTAATGGAAGATCCCAAAAGATGAAGGAAAAAATAATAGTAGTAAAACATTGTGTGTAAACAGACAATGGTCTCCTGACAAATTTTCATCAGAAAAATAAATAGAAATTAATTTTTTAAATCTACTGGCTCTGGAGCAGCAGGAGGACACCCAGACAAAGCAGATCCCAAAGTCAGCTTACAGAAGAAGAGGTTTTCCCTCAGAAGTGTGAGTTCTGTTAGCACTGAACATTAAGGTAATTAATGAAAAAAAACCTTTCAGAGGCAAATTATAGGAATACAAGGAAATATGCACAACCATGTAGAGTGAAAGGATAAAATCAGTATTTTACCTTGTCCTTTGGTGTGGGTGCACCTGTCTTTGACCTGAAGAGCTCCGAAGAAAGTGTTTTTATCCAGGTATTGGGAGGAAATAACTCTTGGATTAACTTTTGGGATTTTTCTTGCTTTTCCCAGCAAGTATTTCCCTTTGTAATTTACTGAATTAATGAGGTAGTGAGGGACCAGCTCTCTCACCCACAGGTGTTTCCCTAACCTACGGAGGCGGGAAGTCTTGGCATTGCCGTATCATTTTCCATTCGGGAAGAAGGATGTGGCCAAAAGGAGGGACCATCATGGGGGTGACATCCCCAAAATGCCAAGGGGCATCCCCCAGCACAGAGCTGCACTGCCAAGACCACCACCACCCTCCTCCTCCCAGAGAGGGGATGTTTCCTGGCTCCCATAGAGGTGTTGGGAAGTGGAATAGCATCACCTCCCCCCAGGATGCCAGTGGTCCAAACCCTGCAAGGTAGGAGGCTTTCTGGTAATAGGATATGGCGTGCTATTAAAACAGCGTGACTCAGAAAGTTGGCAAGATCTTTCTCCATCCCTGTCCTGGCACATGGGGCCTTTACCTGCCAGCGCAGGGGTCCCTGCTTCTCCGGCTCGCTCCTCAGGTGGGTGGATGCTTCTCTCCAGCTGCACTTCCCTGGATCTGGAGCTGCCCAGGTAGGGCAGGGAGGGCTTTTGGGGTGGCACAGCTCCCATCACGGCACCAGGAGAAGTTGTTCGGTCTTCAGGATCGCAGCTGATTTAGGGGATCATTGTGTGCAGTCCAAAGCTATCAGGCTGCAGAAGGGCAGAAAGCTCACTCACACCTTTAACAGCCCACCAGCCACCAAGCTTCTCCCACAAGCAAAGTCTTTGACTACAAACCCTGCCCCAAATGTTAGCTGTGGAGTAAACTGATGAAGCCAAGGTCCTCGAGCAAGCCAGGTACATTGTCACACCAATGCTTCAGATCCAGACTGTCCCCAGGGACCCAGGGATTGCCAGCTGGGGCATGTCATCACGTGGACATGGCAATACCAGGGCAAAACTCAGGCTGATTCTCCAAGCTTTTGGCTCCCAGGCTAGTTTGGTTGTTTCTGTAACCCCTCCAGAGAAAACTAAGTCCAGTTGACAAGCAAAAACGAGCAGCTGAAAAATACTTCTTTGGCTACCTGTACCCAGTGGGGAAAGTCAGATGGACTTAGAGGGCACAGAGGTGGCAATGACACCCCTCTAATCCCTCAGCCAAGCTCTGGAGCAGCTGCGCTGATGCTCTGGGTGGGAGCAGCAGCCTGAGCGTGTGCCTGCTGCAGGTCTCCCTACTGTGCCAGGGCTGTTCCTTAACCTTTTCCTGGGTGAATAATTTATCGATAACTGAACTCAATCTGGAGCGTATATCCATCATCAGGGGAAGACTAGGCAAATAGCTTTTATGCCCAGGCTAGTCACAGTATTACACAGAGTATTGCTGAAACGACCCCAAATGCACCAAACGTGCCTCCCTCATCCCTGCGCCCTCGCCTGCCAAAAGGCAGGTCCAAGCCTGCAGCAGGTTGCATTTGCCCTTGCTGAGGTGTTGGAGGGATCCCCAGCAGCCCGTGGATGAGTCTCTGCCTTCCCCCCCTCCCTGCAATTCCCAGCTGCTGCCTGTAATTGCAGTGAAAATTTTGCTTGGAGCAGAGGAAGCGGCAGCAGCAGCAGCGTTCCCAGGGCAACCCAGTGCACACCCAGCCTCAGTGAGGAAATGGGGAAAGAGGCAACGAGTTCTTACTTAATTATGTAAATTGCAGATGAGAAGAAGGGAGATTTCTTTTCTTTTTTCCTTTTGGTAACCGAACTGAAGCTCGAGACAGATCAGCAAGCGCCAGCAGGCAAGAAACAGTCATGGGTTAAAAGTTGCCAGCCAGGCTGGTTGAGGGAAGATGCTGGGGTGATAGGGGAAGAGGAGTGAAATGTCAGATTATTGGGGTCTTGGTTGTCCTGGTTGGGTGTCTCTTGGCCTCGCTGTCCTGTCACCAGCCATCTGCAAGGCACTGGCAACAGCACAACCCTGTGTGGGCAAGGAGGAGAGTAACCATCTCAGAGACAGGGACACAACCCAGGTACTTGGAAATAAACAGTGAAAAACTATGTTTGTGATGATGGTGACAGATTACCTGGGGGAGGTTGGAAACCCTCGTTTTTCAGAGCAGGTGTGATGGCATCAGCAGGGATCTTGACGTGCATTGGACTAGAGTCCAGACCAGCCAGGCTCGGCTTTGCCCAGGCAGCCTGCCTAAGGGAGGGACTGCAGCAACATGAAAATACCCTAAATTAACCAGTATGCTCTGGGAAGGAAGAGGGAAAAGGAGAAACAGGGATTTCTGAAAGAGGCTGGTGCGATGATGATGCCGATGAGCTCAGACAGTGAAATGGGAAGCTGCTCCCCCGGGCGCTCTCGGAATCGCGTGCGGGCAGCGCTGGGGAGCGTGCTGGGTGTGGGGACATGGTCCTTTCCCTGAGAAACCTTCCAGGCAACTCCCAGCTGTGGGGAGGGCTCCTCCCTCAGGATTTTGTGGTAGGCACGTGGTGACAGGGCACGCTAAAAGCAGTTGCGACCCAGACAAGCTAAGGCAGGGGAGCGGGTTGTTAGCCAGCCGCTGCTGGGATTAGGGAATTAAAACTGAAGCCCAGTGTATCATTAGCTTGTTGTTTGTACAGACTCCAACCGCTGCCAGGAGCGATGCTCAGCCTCACCCTGCCACGCAGCCAGCCCCCATCGCATCACCGTAGAGCTGGCATCACTGCCATGGTAACGGAAACATCTCGCTAACAGAGCGCCAGGCTGCTGCAGACAACTGGCTTGTTGAAATGACTAACGAAGCAGACATTCCTGGAGAGCCTGGGAGCAAGACAGGAGGTGAGACACTTACTCACCAACAGTTACATCAGGGAAACTCAATGGCAGCATCTCCCAGCCCTGCTCCAGCACTGGCATGGGAGAGCTGTGCCCTGTGCACACCCCTTACCGTGAGTTAACCTCCATCCCGCTCAGCACGACCCATCACTGACCCAGCTCCACATTTAATCTCCTCAATATCCAAAAGCTTTTGTTTTATCTGGGGGAGGAAAAAACCCAAAAAAAATCCTTAAAAAATGAATCAAGCTGCTCTGCTCTTTGGGAGCCACACTGTCAAGAACTGACCACAGGCACAATTCAACGTGAGGTTTCCAGTAAAGCGTTTCAGAGTGATAAGGTACCAGTTTCAATAGTGCACTTCAAAGTAGTTTCATGCTATATGGAGATTTGATAATACCTTGCAGACCATTCTTGGTTTGCCATTCTTTGTCATTACTCACATTTCACAGCAGCTTTAGGTACACCAGTGTTTCAGATATGGGGCTGATAATGGTTTGTACACAGATCCCCAGAACTAGACAATGTGAGTGGCAGAAATGCCTCCAGTAGTTTTAATGAAAGAAAAATCGAGGCTTAATAACAAAGCCTAGTAACAATATCTGACCTCAGGAGCTCTTCCTGACATCCTTCAGGAAAAGGATCCACAAAACCCAGCTTGGCTGCCTGAAACAAAAAATGCTCATAGGGTTTTACATCTCTCCTGGTGATACTGTGGTACACAGAACCCCTCACCAAGATTCTGTTTTTACAAGCAGGGGAAAGTGTTTTCACTTGGCTTTTGTGCACTAGAGTAATTCCTTACATACTTGCAAGTGGTGTAAATTGTCGGGCAGCCCTACCCTAATCCCAGCCGGGAGCTAAGGACAGGATTCACTGTAGCAGCGATGCTGAGCTGCAGCTCTGAGTAGTCCTCAGTGCTGTAAAGACCTGAGGTTTAATTGCCAAAGCGGACAGCTGGTCCTCCAACCCAGAGCCCATTTCAAATCTCGTTTGAACGAACACTAGCCTGTCACAGCCCTCTCGAACCCCAGGGACCCACAGCAGCACCCAAATGGGCGGCACCCGCCCCACCGTCACTCTTTCCATCACCTTCTGCACCGATGCACTTTGCTCTTTGCAATGGAAATGTGCTCAGCAGCTGCCAGGTCCTCTCCCAGCTTCTGAAAACCTGGCTGCTCTTCTCAGTCTTAATTAGCGCAGTTCATTATCGACAGAAACCAGGGGCTGGTGGTTACCTTGTGGGCTCGCTCAGCCCCAGCTCTGCAGTGCTGCTGACAGAAGTAAAAAAAAAAAAAAAAAAGAAAAAAAAAATTGTTTTTCTCAGTAAACTCCTCAAATGAGTCAGAAAAAGACTCTGCAGGGAGCTATCGACTGAGAGGTGTGGTACATCGTGTGCCCTCTTCTCAGTCACGTTCCTAACCATAACCACTTGAATAATACTGAAAATCAAATACCCAGTACTGTCTTTTAGGGAGCGACAGGCTCAGCTTAATGAGACACCAACTTCTCTTCTGCTGAGCACAGGAGAGGTCCGAACCCATGGGAGCAAAATTCAGGCTGTTTTCCTGGGATTCCCTCCTGGGGAAGCTCGCAGGGTCTGAACCTCTCCTAATGGGCAGAGCAGCTCCTTTCCCAGAGCTGAGGGGCTTGGGGAGAGCCTGGGAGGGCACCCCAGCCCTAAGCCAACCTCTGCATCCCTTTCCCCACTTTAGGGCATCACCCACAGGGTGTTTTTTCCATTTGCTGTTACCTGCAGCCCAGCCCAGGATGTCCCAGGTAGATGTCCCTTCAGAAAGGAGACACCTTCCCCCAGGGAGCATCCTACCCCCTCCCCAATCGCTGTGGGTGGCCATGAGCTCCCCCCATCCTCTCGGGATGTTCTCAGCCAGGTCACGTTTGGCTCCCAGCTGCGCAGGTCCTCACGTCACAGAAAAATGACACTGCCTCAGCCACCACCTTCACGGAGCAGATGTGACACTTGTCGGCGTGACTCACCAATGGCAGCGCTGCCACCGAGCCAGGATTTCACCCAAAGAGAGAGAGAGAGCTTTCCTTCCTCCCCCCCGCCCCAAAGATGCACCTTTGTGGAAGGGGAAAAGCGTGGTGGAGGATCTTGTACACTGACAAATCTGTTCTGCAGAAAACCATTACTTTAGTCACCGGGCTGGGGGGCGTTGAAGGTTAGATACTTGCTTCCCTTGGTTAGATAAAACGTGAACTCATATGTTGGTTATCACAAATGGCATCTTCCCCAAGGGGAAATGCATATTAAAGGTCTTTTTACAGTTTAATAATACAGCTAAATATCAACTCCTGCTAGCTTTCCTTCAACTGGCCATCGCTTGGGCTTCAGCAGTCACCTCTTTAGCCCGGGGATTCCTCTGCCTGCAAGGTCCAGGCGTGGAAAGCTCAGGGGGTCACAGGGCCAGATGAGATGCTGATGGGCTCGAAGTCAGGCGCATCCACCAGCTGCGTATGATGCAAAGGACCAGCTCAGGGGAGCTCAGCACACTCCAGTTAACATCAGGAACCAGCCAGAAAACCAAATTCCTCCTGAGAAACCTTCACCCCAAAGCTGCAGCAGCCCCGGAGTTACCCCAAAGGTTTAGCAGCCCCCTTCCTTGGGTACCTGTCACTCCTTTGTGGTCATCTCAGCAAGGGTTCCCAGTCAGAGAGGGAATTTCAATGGTTTAGGTTTTACTTTTTTCTTTTTTTCCCCCCTCACCATGTTAAGGAAATCAGCTATTTCAGCAAAAACTGAGGTGAAGTAGCCTGAAAAGCCCTGCCTTGCCATGAAACGTGAGTGGAAGCATCCACAGGATGATGATGCGAAGCCCAGAGCCCATGCTGAGGTTTGCACCACTCTCCAACCATGCACATATATTTTTTATATATATATATCTATCTATCTCAAAGACTCAAACCTGCCAACAAGACGAAACACAGGCTTAATGAATGAAGCTTTTTCAGTTTCCAGGAGGTTTCAGAAGCTTTTTTGATGTGGGCAGCTGACATATTGGGAACTGGGCTTCTCTAAAGCAAAGGGTGATGCTGAAGCGTAGATAAAGAAAACGCCGAAGCACAGGCAAGGTCCCGAGCTGCCCACGATGAGCCCTTGCTGGCCTCCAAGGCTGAGTGCTGCTGGGAGGACCAACATTTCGCAAAGAAACGAAACTTTCTTGAAAGGTCTTTCTGAAGGAGAGCTGAGCTGTGATCGGTGAACATGAGAAATGATGTAATTAATCAATCTTCCACTTTCAGAACCCGCCAGAAGCCCCCATGCACATCTTCCCTGCAAAGTTACATTTGTTTACTGTGCTTGTTTTGAATTTTAAACTTCTTTTTTCTCTCTTGCAATTAGGGCTACAACCCTGATACAACCAGTTTGCAGTCCTTGGGGGAGGTTCTTGTGGAGACTGGGTTATGCTGCTGCCAGACTGTATCTGCAACTTGGAAAGGGGGGGGAAACACAAGAGAGGCACAAAACAGGGAACCAAAGAGGACAAAAAAGTAAAATTAGCCAAAATTGAAGAAAATCGCGCATTCCAAGGATGGGGATTCTCTGTAGTGAGGCTGGGGATCCCCAGCTGAAGCCCATGGATGCTCCGTGGGAGCATTCGCCTTGTGCAGGCGATTCTGGGCTGCTGCTCGCCCCCCTTGATGGGCTCATTAACACTTGGAAAGCCAACGCTGAGGTTCTTAGCTTTAGAAATTCGAATGAACCATCCACATGAAACGGCACCAGTTAGCGGGTGCTGTCTGCAGCTCACAGAGGTTTAAAAGGAAGGAACAATCGCAAACCCAGCACAATAGCAGAGTTATCGGGGGGGATTATCTGTGCTCCCAGGTAAACAGTCGCAGACCAAGGGCTTTATGGGATGTACGGCACAGCCAGCGAGGCCGCTGCTAGGCAGCGGGGCTGTTTCTCATTGAAATATCAAACCGCCCTCCCCTTCCTCCTCCCAAGCTTCAGACAGAGCTTTGAATGGTGTGGCTTCCAAATAACCCCAGGGATGCCCAGGAGAGAAGGGAAGCATCCACCGAGACCGACAACGCCAGCAGACGCCAGACCACGGTTCACTGAAACACATGTACCAAGCACCCAGCTCTCCCGGGCCTCTCATCCATATTTTTGGAATAACTAAAACCTGATGCAATAGTAAAAGTCACTCAGAAAACGGACCTCAGCCTGGGATTCGAGCGAGAGATGGAGCCAGCTGTCCCGCACTGCGCCTGGGTTTGCCCAGGAGGGAGAAATGTGCTGATGGGGCAGGCAATAAATGATGCCTAATAGAGGAGAAACTGAGTGCTCGCTGCTATCAGCTCAATTTTTGAACTATCTGGGGAACGAATGAATCACTCCGATAGCCAGGGCTCACATTAGATTTAGCTTTCACCAAAACTGAAACTTGTTTCAGTAAATTAGCTGTGGATTCTGTCTCTAACCCAGCCCCTCGACACAGGTTTCGGTTTTGGCTGGGTTAATATTGCCTCCAGTGCGTGCTAATATGGGGCTTGAATCAGTCTCAATTTCACAACCCTGCGGGGCCAAAGCTGGTTTCGTTGGCGCTGGATGCATGTGAAGCCAGGGCTGGGAGTGATGCCTGCCCCAGCCCTGCTCGAGGGCAGAGAGGGACGGGAGGGTTAAGGACAAAAAGAGCCTTTGTCAGCGAGTCACAGCCCCTCGGCTTCCCTACTCCCTACCTTGTGTGATAAGTGTCCCGCAGAAACCAGGCGAGCCGGCACCCCGAGCCAGGCACACGGACAAGCCCACGCTGGAAAGTCTCCCATGCTGTTTTCCCACCTCCTCTCTGCAGAAGTCTTTCATCCAGGCCGGCAGAGGAGCATCGCTCCCCACATGGGATCCGCAGGGCTGTGCCCCCGCAGCTCGTGTAGGAGCTGGGCTAACAGGTGAAGCTCCATCTCACCTAACAAGGAGCAGCACCCAGCTCAGGCACAAAAAGGAGTGTGCCAAGCAAATGTCCCAGGGAGCAAAGCCATCGGGACATAGGAGGAGGGGTTGGGAGGTGAAAGCCGTCCCTGGGAGCTCTGCTTGCCGAGCGAGAGCACCATCAGGATGACCAGGATTTCTCCTTCGAGCTCTGCAGGGCAGCTTGAGGAGATGGAAGAGCCCAGCTCCTGCTCAGTCCGAGATGCTCTCCAAAAGACATGCTGCAAACACACCCTGCAGCGGGGCTGTGCACAGCGCTGAATTCCCCAGGGGAGCAGTTTCAGCCCCGAGATGCCCCAGGGCTCCACACCCCGGAGGGTGAGGGAAAAAGAGAGAGAGAAAGAGGAGCAAGAGAAAGAAGAGAGAGAGAAAGCAGAAGGGAAATCTGAACACACCAATGTAGAGAGTTCTAAACCAAATATTAAAAGCCCTCTGAAACCTTGAAAGCCACATCTGATGGATCACTTTAAAATCAAAAAATCCTTGCTTATGTAGGGGAGGTCAAGCTAAGATTCTTCTTCCCCCACTACCCGTGGCGCAGCTGGACACACGGCTTCTGCTGAGACAGTTGGTTAGAAATTCCTCAACTTCACACACACAAATTTAAAGGAAACAAAATCTTCTAGGAATTCTATTTTTCATTTTTCTCTGGAAAAAAAATGCAGCAGTGTCAGCAGCAGTCTCTGGGCTGATTAATCTGGGAATCTGCATCATGACACTGGTTCCCTTTGCCCTGGTGTCTCAGAGGAGCCTCTGAAATGTCAGATTTGAATACAGACAACCCATCACTGTGTCTTCTCAGGTCGCCTAACACATGGGCTCAGAGCCTGTACAGACCAACTCGCAGGGGAGTTCCAGGAGCCATCACCTTATCATGCTAATGATTCCGAAGCGGAAAGTCGTGATGGGGGCACATGGGAAACCCCCCAGCAGCACTGGGGATGCTGCAGGACCTCTCGTGGCACTGGGGAATGACCCACCATCACGTGTGGCACCACTGGCTGTGGCACGTGTTTATCTGCGTGTTTTGGGGGGGTGGTGGAAAATAAAAAGCCCGGGATTTCTTAACCCACAGCGTGAGCTGCTGTGCACCCTGCAAAAATAAAACCACCCCAAAACTCCGCTGCGTGAGTGGCCCAGCCTCGTGCTTGGCTTTGGGCCGAGGGCTTGAAGCTGCTGTTGAAAATGAGTGAAGTTTCATCCCTAACTCACCCCCCTCAGTCACGTTACACTTCTGAGCAGCTGGTTTGCATTATCTGATTTCTCAAACCCTGATAACTAGTTTCTGTCTTATGACCGTTTCTACCTATTAATAGTTTGTGTTTTGTATCATCAGCCAGACTGTTGATGCTAAATCATGACAAAACCAATATTCTCCAGAAGATCCACACACACCCTCCTCCAGTAACAGCAAAACCAGGAAAAAAAACTCATGAAAACAGCAGTTGTGAAATTACAGGACTTGCTCAAAATGGGACACTCAGGAAAAGAAATAAGCAAGAGATATCTGGGTAAGTCAAGATAGACCATGTGTTTGACCAGTTTTATATAGTTGTAACTACTTGGCTCACCTGCAAACTGCATTCTTCCAAAATAACCTTGTTCAACCTCCCTGCTTGCTCAGAGCACACGGTCCCCCAGCTCCTCCAAACACCAGTGTCGAGATCCCATCGCTTCCTGTAAGGACAGAAACAGGACAGTGTCCTGAGCATCAGAAAACCCCCAGTAACAACTTATTTCAGGAGGAAAAAAAAAAAAAAAAGAGAATAACACCTCCACCTGTAACTGCTTCCCTGTGGGGTGGGAAATAGCCCCATCAGCAAGGGCAGCATCATGTGCCAACAAGGCGGCCTGACACCACATCAATGGGCTTGTTGGAAGAACCCAGTGAGAAAAGGGTATTGCCCCAGCACCAACCTCACCCACAGCTCTGTGTGCCCCACACAAAGTGGTATAAAATGGCCAAGTACTGGGGCAAAGAGCTCAACTCGCTCTTCCAGGCTGACAGAGAGCACCCTGGAATCCCAGGGTGGGATGGGAAATGGGGATGATCTTTTGTACATGCCTTACAGGCTGCAGATATCAGTTTTAACATATGCAACTTAAAAAGCACAATTATTTCCTCAGTTGAGTTAATCACTGAAACACTCAATCTCCAGGTGGGAAGAAACATCCATAACTTGATGCTTTTAGGTCAAGATTCTAGTTTGATTTAGATCAAATAAAAGGTCTGGACCTGCTAAGAAATTCTTATGTAAGGCAATCCCATGTCATCAGTCACACTGACGTCATAACAATGCTTTCTGGCCATGATTAGTAAGCTATTTCTGGACACTCAGCCATTACCAGACAAGAGAGCCACCCCGGTGAAATTTCCAAAGAGTAATTTGGGATTCACCTGTTGAGGGTGACATGAGTCACATCGCAAATTCCGACGAGGGTGCTAGAAAGCAGGTTTCCAGAAGTGAAAAACCCCACATCATGCCTCGCCAGCAAGAAAAAAAAAAAAAAAAAGAAGAGAAAAGAAAAAAAAGCAGCAGTCTAGTCTGTGTCTCACCCATGTGGAACTGTTAATCATCAGCAATGGGGCTGCAGAGAGAGCAAAGGGCATGGCTCCGCAAGGGCTCTGTGCATGAGGTGAATAAAAGGCCACCAAGTCTCTGCTTCCCCCTGGAGCGTCACTGCCAGCAGACCTCCTGAACCCGACGGCATGAGGAACAGGGAAATTCTGAGGAGGAAAGGAGGAAACACACGGTTGCAGCAGCCTGGAAGATCTAGGGGATCCTCTATGTGGTACCTAGAGCAGGTGCTGTGTAAAACACACAATACTTGTTTGTCTGAAAGCATTGCCACAGGCCAAGGCTGCAAAGCATGCCCACAGAGCAGCTTGCCAACTCCAGCAAAGCCACACAGACTGGCAGCCCCTTTAACAAGAGGCACAGGATGCTGTCCAGAGCATGGGACCACCAGAGATAACCGAGTCCCAGCTCTGTCCATGCAGGCTCAGCTGGGGTGGTTTGGCCCTGGCTAGAGGCCAGATGGCCACCAAGCCGCTTGCTTACTCCCAGAGGAGAAACAAGCAGAGTCTCCGTGGGTTTACACAGACAGTGGGTTTACAAGGACAGTTTACTGCCAAATATCAAAGTGAACACAGAACAATAATGGCCAGTTACACTCACACCCAGTGCTAACACAGAGTACCTTATTGACCTGACGATTACAGAGGGCTGCACAACAGTAAGAACCCACCCACCCAACATCCCAGCCACACTCCAGCTGTCCTAGAGCCAAAAAACCAGCCACCACCCTTCCCCAACCAGCTGCTTTTATGGGCAAGTGGTGTCAGATGGTGTGGAAAACAGCTCCAGCTAACTCAGCTCACCTGGGCTGACTCAGCTCACCTGTGTTAGCTGATTGGGGAGGCTAACCTGGCCTGGCCAGAACCAGGACATCAGCCCACCCAAGGAGCCCAGGGCCAGATCCAGGATGGCAGAGGGGAAGCAATCCTCTAAATGCCCCTGTGTGGCTGCAGAGAGGCAGCTCTGCTGTCCCAATGGGTATTTCTTGTGAACACACAGCTCTTAGAAGTTGAAGTTAGTGGGAGGTGGGGTAAAAGTGTATGAACAGCTTTTGAGTAACATGCTTTTCCTTCCTGAAATGATCTTCTTGGCAAACATGAAAGCTGTTTCCTAAAGGTTTAGAAATACACCCACGTCCCCCGGACACTCTTTAGGAAAAGGTGCTTTATTCATTCATGCAACCGCTTCGTAGTACTGCAGAGTCAATGCGTTTCCACAGCAGTAAGCAGGGGTGAGTCAGAGCGAAAGTGCATTGTCAAGATCTCTGACACGGCAAAGGAAACACAGGTAAACACAGCAGAGGAGCATCCGTGCGCAGGCCAGAGTTTCCTTTGTGGAATGGACACATCTGGCTTACGCTCGAACTAGCAAAAAAAAAAGCAAAAAGAAATGAAAAAAGGGGAAAAAACCCCACCCTACAAACCAGTTTCCAAAACAGGGAGGAGGGAATTGCACAAGAGTGAGAACTGTGCTGCACACCCTGGGTGTCAAGATGAAATGACTTCATGGGGACCCACGATTGCTCAAACGAAGAGAAGTTCGGAAACGAGCGCTCAGCTCCTCAGCAGGAAGGAAGGAGGGCTCCTGGCGCCACTGCTGCACCGGCTCCTGCTGAGGGCACAGCGGGGTGCTGGGTGCCCAAAGACCCTCTGATTTGCCTCCCACAAAAATGCCACAGCCTAGAACTAAAGCTGGGCCTGAGAGTGACCCTTCCTCTGCAGGTGGAGCAAAGTCCCTGGGCTGCAACCTGGGAGCAGGTTTAGCTCCAGCCTTTGCTCCAGGGCCAGGCTGCCCACTGACACCATTGCACCCACTGCCCTTACCACATCCATGCCCCAATGAAACTTAATCAGGCAGTGGAAGCTTCACTGACCCATGAGTTCATCCAAAATGAGCAAAGAAAAACCTCTCCCAGGGGTGGGAGCCAAGGGGGAAAGCAGGGAAAGTCGGGATCCTACCATTGGAAATGGGTTGAGTCTAAAACCACTGGGTTCAGTCTGAGGCATCCGCTGCAGCTGGCTCTTCTCCTTTCTCACAGCTTCTGCTGGTGGTCAAGGGGAGGAACCACAGAGCTGCGTTAGAGCAGGGGGAGAAAACCGGGTGATTCAGACGAGCTAGTGTGCCTGCAGTGATTCACTGGGAGCAGGTTTCCTCATCCCCACTGGAAGAGGCAACACCACCAACAAAAGGAAAACAAACCAGGACACAAAACCCCCCGGGTCTGCATCACAAACCCTTCGATTACTAATGTGTGGCCCCTTTACTCTTACTCATACAGACGTACATCAAACATTCCTCTCTTCTGCTCATAAAAATAAAATTTCAATATTTAAACATACGGTAAAAACCGACAACTTTGCATTTTCCCAGCTTTTTCTTTTTTCCTTCAACAGATTCCTTCACAGAGGCTTGCAAATTCAACTTAAAAGAAGGAAAATTGAAGTGATTTGGCCAAAGCCTGTTGGAGGCAGGTTGGGAAGAACACACCATTTCCAAGCAACACAGGAACATTCAGAGCAAACCCTCTGATTTCCCAAAGACCAAGATTATTTGTGCTTTCTCTTTCTTGGAGAACAGATTCCCTTGTTTGTCAGTGAAGTCGTTATCAGGAGGAAGCAGGGTGTGGGTGCCAATATATATAGAAAGACAGGATGAAAGAAAAGAAAGTGGGAAACAAGAGAGTGGGACTTGATAATCCTCATGGGTCCCTTCCAACTTGGGATGTTCTGTGAGAGACATCAGAGGAATTCTCTTCAGTGCCTGAGAGGTAATTTTATCAGGTCTGGGACAATGATTCTGCTAACCCAGCACACCAAGTTCACAGAGGAAGCGCTGGGCTGCTTGGATGGGGCTTGTGCCAATTTCTAGGAAACGAAATAGAATTAAAAATCCAGGAACACGAATATTCGTGACCTATTTATACACAGAAAACTTAAAATAGCAGCACAAACCCTGCTCCCAGCCAGCTGAGAGGAGAAGCAGCCATGCCCAAGACCTAAGGGACCAGAGCAGCAGTGCATCCCAGCCGGCCGGGCTCCTCCACTGTATCCCAGCACATCTCAGAGCTAATCCCATTAGCACCCAGGCAGGACACCAGCAGAAGTTTGGGAACAGAGGCTTTGAGCTTGCTGGAGGCAGCAAAAATTCACATCAGCTTCAGCAGACTCAAGCCTTAACTAAAAAGAAGACTAAAATACATATTTTAATTTAAGATTTAAGAGTGTTACATATATTTGTATTTGCAGCGTGTTGTTAGAATGCCAGAGGAGAGGATGGATAACTCGTGCAGGTTCATTAAGAGCGATGCTGCTGAGTTATGCCCAGTGCTGGGCATCCTGAGGGCAGCTCTGATAGGGAGGTTGAAAAATAGAAACGCTATTTTCCCCTAACAATAAAAAATACTCTAAAAATAAAAAAAGCAACTGTGAGAATGCAAAAGTAACCTCACACAGCATCTTTTTTCTCCTTCACATTATAGCTGAAGCTTTCCTCTTCAGCCACATTTAAATTTACAAGAAGCAAGCAATGAGAAAAAAAAAATGCAGCGTCTAAGCACAAAAGATTTGATGGGGTGTGAGGAGGGGGGTCAAGAGAACAGGAAACCCAAGTTGACGGGAAACCCAAGTGACATTTGGTTTTAATGAATGACTTAAAACCCCAATATTGCTCGCCAGGAAATGGGGAGAGGAAATTCAGCGATGTTTTGAGAGTATAAATTAGGGGCTCCATCAAGGTGAAAGCTACAGATCAGCACTTTACCCTCCTGTGAAATTCGCTCGAGAGCTGGACCAAGGGGAAGGCAGCTCATTTTTTGCATCATGCAAACCTGCTCAGCCCTGCTCTGCCTGCTCCTGGCTGCCAGCACCCTGCCTGCCAGGTGCTCATCCACCGAGCCCAGCTGCCTCCACTTCTCCGAGCTCCTGCCTCCAAAGCTCAGAGAGCTGAGGGTCAAGTTTGGGGAAATCAAGGATTATTTTGTAAGTATGACCCTCCTAACCTCTCCTCCTTCTCGTTTTGTTTTTCTTGCAAAGTTCAGTGATTTGGATGAGGGGGAAGACAGCTTCCTCCCAGCAGAAATGATTTGGTTGAGTGTTGCTGCAGGTTGATGGGGGCAAGCAAACGAAGTTCAGTTTCATTGCTCACTGAGAGGCGACGTGAAAGGGTTTTCTTCCTAGTTTGAGTTATAATGAGCTCAAGAGATTTCATAATGAATCTTCATGTACCATCCTAGCCAGACTTCCCCCTAGACATTGCAGATCACCTTATGTGCTGAATTAATTGGAAGGAAATAATCCTTTCTATAGGACAACGAAGTCCAGCCTCTCTGCAGCGGGTGATCCATGAGGAGAGAAAGCTTTTTGCTGCAGATTTTTTCTCTGAAAGAGCCATGAGAGCTTGAACGAGGTGTTTTACAACTGGAGAAACCCTGCAGTAACTAGCACTTGGCTTTGGTGCCTGTGAAAGGTCATCGCTTTGCAGCGCAGCTATCAGGAGCTTTGGGGTTGCTGAGAAAGCAGCATGAGATCTCCTCGGGGCGTTTGTCACTGCATCAGCACTGAGTGAGGTGGTTGGTCACATCTGTGATACCGTTTTAGTTCACGTCAGGGAGTTTTAGCAGCGAAACAAGAGAATTCTCCAGATTAAATCTCAGGCTTAATGTCACAGCTTGCATTTAGTACCAAGTGAACACAGCCAGGACTTTAGACTGAAGGCTTGCTGCAAATCTCCCAGCTAAGGATGGGAAGGAAGATTTTTAATCTCTCAGGAAGGTGTTTATGTACCTGTTGTCATGGGGTGATGCTTTGGATGGTGCCAGCCCACCCCCCTGCAGCTCCCAGCTCTTCTAGAGCTGATGGTGCCGGAGGCATCAGAAGGCAAAGCACCAGCTGCAGATTCCTCCTAGAGAGATCACAAACACGGGGAGCAGGGGAATCAAACCCTCCAACCCCGCTGAGCCCACCAGCAGATGGGCTGGGGTGGACCCCTCACTCCAGGGGCTGCCATGGCTTTGACACCTACCTGAAGGGTGATGCTGTTTGCATCAGCACTCTTAGCCAAACACGCTGCGCAGCGAGCACAGCGGTGGGAGGAGTTTCACGTTAACGAAATCAATGGTACTGGAGTTGGTGATTTCATTATCTGGCTGCTGTGACGTAACAGCAGCTGTACCACGAGGTGACAGCCCAAAGAACCGGTGACTCCCGTGTCGGGTGTTAGTGCCGTGCGTGTAAACGTGCCGGGTGCTCCTTGCCTTTGCTTCAGTGAGACCACAGAGGCAAACAAGCAAAGCATTTGGTGAGTGAGTTGTGCTGCCTGCCTGCCTAGTAAAGCTCCTGTTCCCATTGCATCCTTTACAGCAATCGAAAGATGACGAACTCAACATCCAGTTGCTGAGCTCCGAACTGCTGGATGAATTTAAGGTAAGAATTACAGTTCTCATGTAACTCACTCACCCTCCACCATCCTTCAGCCAGTGTTTGCTAAGGAAGGAAGGAAGCAGAGGCTGGAACCCCAGGGCATTTCCTAACAGCACCCAGGCAGCTCTCCAGCCCAGCAGTCAGCCCCCTGTGTGCCTGCAGCAGGAACAAAGCAAGGTTCCCCCCACATCGCAGCCACAGCCAGGGGTGTTAACATGCTACAAGCACTCTGACCGCCACCACGAGTTTGATTTCTAAAGACACCCACACGTGCTGGCGGCCAGCCCCAATGTGGTTACCTCTCTCTCTCCCTAGGGAAGCTTCGGCTGCCAGTCGGTGCTGGAGATGATGAGGTTCTACATGGAGGATGTCCTGCCCAGCGCCATGGGGACCAGCACCAACCACCGGCAGAGCGTGGGGGAACTGAGCAACCTGCTGCTCAGCCTGAAGTCGACGATGAGACGCTGTGTGAGTGGGGCTCGGCAACGCAGGGGGGAGGATGAAACCAGTGCTCTGGCAAGGCAGGGTGGGGAGCGGGTGCTGGGTCTCCCCAGGAGTGAGGGTGTGGGGATGCTGGGGAGGAGCAGCGCTCCAGATAGGCAGAGCCCATGACATTGGGGGGTGTCTCTTAGTCCCCGCTGTCCAGGCTTTCACCAGTTAAATAATGATGATTCAGACAATCAGGTCAAGAACATGATTTATTTGCAGCCAGCCACACCTACCAGAGTCTGGCTGAAGAGATAAAGGGAGGGCAAAGGAAGGGCAGAGGGGTCCATCCCTTACCTGGGTGCTGGAGCAGCGTGGCTTTGTGACGATGCCACCCAACGCTGCATCCTGCTGCGGCTGCAAACCCATCCCCTGCATGGGCTGCCCTCACCTGGGGCTGGGAAGATCTTGGGCTCCGTGTTCGGGTTGTGCAGGGCTCCTTTCACTGACACACGATGCAAAGCAGCCCCAGCAGCCGCCCCAGCGAGCCCCACGGCTGCACGTGGGGAAGGGGAAGGTGGAGACTGGCGGGGTGACTGTGAGGAGGGGCGAGAGGAGGGGAGAGCCGCTGCTGCACACCCTGGGAAGGAAACCCGTGTGGTTGAGGCCGTTGTTCTTGTTCCTTTTCAGCACAGATTCTTCACATGTGAAAAGAGGACCAAAACCATAAAGAACATCAAGGAGACATTCGATAAGGTAAGGTCCCCGCTCCCGTGGCTGCACTGGGGTTGGGAGGAACTCGCTGTCCCCGGTGAGGCAGTGGATTTTACTGCAGCTTTAGGGCAGGGAGCAGTATTATGTTTTAAAAGCCTTTAACTATATAAATACCTGAGGCAGGGAAATCCAGGGCATGATGCTCAAAGGAGCAGCCAGCAGGTTCCCCCAGGAGGTTGGGTGGAGAAGCTGGAGATGTTGGAAGGGGAATAGGTCAGGTGGTTGTACCTCACGTAGATCATCACATTTGGACTTAAACATCCTTGGCTTTCACCTGCAGATGAACGAGAACGGAATCTATAAGGCCATGGGAGAGTTTGACATTTTCATCAACTACATTGAAGAGTACTTGCTGATGAAGAGAAGGAAGTGAGAACGCCCACAGAGCTGCATCTTTCCCACAAAACCCTCCTAGTGTGTTATTTTATTTCCTCAGAGATCACTTCAGGCTGCAAAAGCACACGAGGGATTAAGTTATCTTGGGGTTGGAGTTGAGGATCACAGGTCAATCATTTCAAGTTTAGTGTTATATTTAAAAGTTGGTTTTCGATGACTGAATCAAGTATTTATTACTTTTGATACCTCAGTGTCTATGTTTACAGTATGTTCTGAAGAAAAGCGTGATGAGCTTGTAAAATGCTATTTATTGTTCCATATTTTATGTTCAATATTTTAATACTGTTTCTGACAGTGCTATTTTATTCATAGCTTCAAAACACCCCAAGCACATCCCCCCCAGGGAGCAGAGAAGGAGCAGAGCTCACTCTGAGTGTCATTTCACTGAGCAATTCCAGCCCCTGAGTTTAACTTCAAGCAAGTGAGGGCTCCCTTTCTGTGCTCCCCCCCTATTTATTTATGCATAACCACATCACTGTTTCTTGTTCTGCAGTTGGAATTAGGCACTGAAATGTTCTTAACTACTCCATGGCCTTGCACTAAGCAAAGTAACAAACGAACTGAGGGTGGGTTTTTATCCCCTGTGCATGGAAAGGGATGTGGAGAAGGACCTGCACGCCTGTGAACAACAGCTGGTGATGCCACAGCAGCAGATCGGTTAATCCCAACTCTAGATTTCAGCCTATCTATTAGTCTGGGTTAATTTTTTTTAAAAAAAAATAATTTAAAATAGTCATAGGAATGAAATGTTTGGTTCTAATAGAACTTGAGTTAATTGTTGCTAAGGACTGACTTCCAGAGCCCCTGGGTCAGCTGCTCTGCACTTTGAAAAGTTAATCTTAACTATTTTCCAGTCTTTGATTGGGTTTTACTTACTGTTTCGTTGGTTCTTTTGGATTGTTTTTTTTTTTCTCTTTTAGAAGTTAGAGGATATTTAATTAACCACCATTTTAAGGTGGCTTGGGTAATTTGCATTCAAATCCCTGAAGCTGCACTCAGCACTGACAGGTTCAGCCTTATTTCTAACCCGGTGCCCGAGGAGCTGCAGCCGACGGGTGCTGCAGGGGAAGGCAGCAGCACGGGCAGCTTCAGTGCCCCTGAGGACAGCTGGTTTTTGGGTTCCCCTTCCTCCTTGCCCCAGTCTCCTGTGTGCACCAGTGAGTGCTACAGGACACTGAGCTGAAGGAAAGCACCGTAACCCAGAGGCATTTGCTTCTAATATTTAGGAGCATCAGGGCACCAGCATGGTGAAACACTGTCAGTTTGCTGTTTGCTTTGTAAGTTACCTCTGAAGAGAAGCTATTTATACTTGATTTATTCTATTTGTGTGTTTATGGTGACTGAAGGGCAGCCTGTGGCACAGGAACTGGTTATCCCAGAGCAAGGGTGGCCCTGAAGCAGGATTGCTGCTCCGAGGGTCGCTCCTTCCTCCAAAAGCCCAAATCAGCTCACGGGCAATTGGGAGCCAAGCACTGTAAAACTTAAATTAAGCTTCTTACCGGGACAAAGTTCCTGTTAAGCCAGCTCCAATACTTGTTTTTCAACTGAATGCCTTCAGCGAGGAGCAAGGACAGTCGCAGAGAGCATCAGCAGCTCCATTGCTGGGGGGGCAGCACTGGTGGGACACTGTGCCTTGGCCACGGCTTCTGTCACTGCATGAACTTCTGTATGTTTATCTGTGTGGAAAGAGATCTTTTATTTTTGCTAATAAAGACTCCCTAATGAATAAAGCCTCCATCCCGTTCTTCCAAGTGGTTAATGGGGCTGTGTAGCAGCACAGAGATGCTGCGCCCGCTGCTACCGTGAAGTGGACCACTGAGGATGGGTTATGTACATTAATGTCCAGGGAAGTGAGAAGACTCAAGGTCCTCACATCTAAATGCAAATTTGCTGGATCAAAATACCTGCCAGTGATTTCATACGGCAGAGAAATGCCGGCCCCGAGATGCTTCATGGGTCAGTCCAGCCTCTTCAGCCTCCAACTCTATCCATTGCCCTTTCAGAGCAGCATTTGCAGTTGAGTAACTGGCTACGTGCCTGAATGTCATCAATTATCACCAGGGCTTCAACATCCCTGCACCTCCCTTCCCCTGATTTATAGGAGATAGCACTGCTGGCCCTGTTTATCTACCACAATGTTGCCTGTACATTTGTTCTCAGTCAGGATGGGGCCTTGATCCTGTATCAGATAGGAGATACCAGCTAAAAACAAGACAAATATAAATTAACAACAGAACTGGATGCCTTTTCTCAGGCTGGGGTTTGTGTAGATGTGGACATGGATTTGCACACGCGGCCGCTGACTCCTCGAGCAGGCACACATGTGGGAACTCACAGCTCCCTTACTAATAAACCAGAACTCAACCAGTGAAACCATTTCCAAACTCCAGTTCCCACAGACTGCCCAGGACAGCTGCTGGCAGGTACCTGCCTGGCCAGGTTTCTGTTTCACTTTCGAGCCTCTTTCGTTTTCACCCCTCTCAGCCCTTTCCCTGCTGATCCGGCACCATCCAGGTGTTTATTGGCAGCTGGGTTTTCTTTCCTCACTGCACTGGAAGCAAAAATATTTGGGGTTAATATAATTTCTAAGGCTATTTTCTCCAACCTGGTCTCTGTCAGTGGAATTGATGGATTTGCCCATGAGATTACTTGTGCTTTCAGCAAAACCTGCTCAAGGAGTGCTGCTGGAAGCTTCAACCCCAGGCAGATGGGTTCTGTGTGCTCCCTGACCCCTCTGCATGCATTTTCACCCCTTTTCTCCCACACAGAGGCAGAAAACATCTCTTGGAGCCCACAGCATCATCTCCAAGGCAGGAGCCCAAGGACCCTCGTGAGCGCAGCTGGTGCCTGGGCTCTGCCCTGCACAGAGAAAAGGGCAGTGTCAGCTCAGCTGTGGTGAGTTTTTCAGTAAAGCTCAGTCACCCTGGTTAAAGCAACCACAGGAAGGAAGCAGATGGGAAGCCTCTTGCTGTACGGAGAGCAAAGGCTTCCAGTTACCTGATGCTACAGGAGTCGTTCAATTCAGAAGAAAATTGAGACATAGCAAGTCAGCAGTCTGGACAGGGCGGCTGCGTGCTCACAGGGGTGCTGGCGTGGGAGAGGAGCTGGCACGGCGAGGAGAGGCAGCTCTGCTTCTCCAAAGCCACGTTGGGATGCTGGAGGGACCGCAGAGAGGGCACGGGATCTCTGGTGGGAAAAGGAAACAAGAGCCAAGGGGACACTCAGCGCCAGGTCGCCGTGCAAGCCACGTGCAAAGATCTCGGTGTTGTTTGTCACCAAAACACAGGGATCTTTGCAGCTGGCATCGTGACGCAGATCTGGTGTGCAAAACCCACAAACACCTCTGACTAATCACATGTATCATCCCCAAGAAGCTTTGGGAAGGGTGTTCCGGAAATCCCAGCAGAAGCCATCTGGGCCACCAAAGGCAGCATCTACATGACATTTCCAGCAGAGGAGCAATCGCTGTGATTCATTTCTGGCCATATCCTCCAGCAGCCTTTTTCCTGTGGCCAGGCCGGCCCTGTCCACAGCAGTCCTGCCCTCTGGTTAAATAAAAAAAGGGGAAAAAAAGGAAAAAATAACCCCAAAATCCAGCCCGCAGAGCTGAGACACCCAAGGCACTGTCACAAGTCACCCATGTGAGTCATAACACCTTCCTCAAACCAGAGTCATGGCACCAGCATCGCCCAGCTTCCCATCGTGGACCTGCCACACATGTTGGGTGTGGGCAGGAGCTCTCCAGACGCCCCCAGGGACCCAATGCCAATGAACACATGTCCAAACCATTCCTGTTCGGGAAGGACTGTTAGTGTTTTACTAGAGCAGCATGATGTCATCACAGCATGATGTCATCGCAGCATGATGAGCTCCGTGCACATTGCCAAAGCAGTTTGAAGCAGCAGGGTGCAAGATGAGATCAGCTGAGATGAGTGCTGGGCTGGGGCTCAGCCCTGCTTCTGCTCTGCAGGATCCCACCAGCACCAGGATGAGACCCCAGGCACAGCATCCCCAAACAAAACGGGATGTGCTCCTCCACACACCTCCTCCATGTGCAACCTGCTGCTTCTCCTGCTGTGGCAGGAGGCTGCAGGACCCAGCGCCGTGTGTTATCCCACATCACTCAGTGCTGATGTAGTTCCTGTCAATCTCAGTGTTGGTCTGGGTGTTACAGTAACAGCACAGGACTGTCACATAGATCAGAGATGGTGGTTTTCTGTTTCTTTATCCCACAGAAGCAGATGGTTTCCTTGCTGGGTATCTTCTTCCTGAGATCTCAGCCCACTGCCTGATCAGCAGCCCTTGTACCTGGGAGCCTGAGACCTGAGACAAGGGCTTCAGTTTAACTCCTGCAATTTAAACACACACAGACAAAACTCCAGAGGACTCCAAAAGTGCCCGAGCATCAGCTGCTGCCCAGCGTCAGCCCCTCCAACCTGTCTGAACAAGGGCTGAGCTGCTCACTGGGTCAAGCGCTGAGTCTTGACCGGGCAATGCTAGCACCACAAAGACTTCTGTCTGATGTGGGCTGTGTGTGGTTAGGCCACTTTTTGTATGAAAAATAAATAAATAAAAATAAATTTAAATATTAAACCTTGGAGAGGAATAATCAGAGATTTGGTCCAAACCCAGAGAAGGAGAATTATCGGACCTTCAGTTCCTAAGAGGCAGTTGTGCTGCCCTTGAAGCACAGAGCATCACCATCAGGCCCGTAATAAACCCGCTGGGAACAGCATGGCCAATCCAGCCCATCATAACTCAGCCAACATCACACAAAAATCCCCTTTCTGCCCCCCAGCACGCCCCATCTGTCAGCACCACCAGTGCCGATGCCTTCAGGCAGAACCACCACCTGATTTCCATTCTCCTCTGTAGAAAGCCCAACCGGTGCTCACTCAACAGCAGCTCAGACTGTGGTTGAAGCCACACGTTTCCGAGAGGCCGGTGTCGGGCAGCGAGCCCCACATGGCCTCTGCGGCACAGGACCGGTGGCCAGGCACAACCCACTGTGGCCAGCGAAGTCCAGGCTTGCCTAACCACGCTGCCACGCAGGCAGGGGTTTTCATGGTGAAACCAGCTGAGCCGCAGCGGATGAATCACTGCCAGCCAGTGCCGGAGCAGGCGCGTTGGCAATCGTCCCCGCTGCCAGCGCCAGCGGTCGCTGGCTCCTTCCATTTGGGTTTGGTTTTTCTCCCC
This sequence comes from Porphyrio hochstetteri, assembly GCA_020800305.1. Taxonomy (NCBI): domain Eukaryota; kingdom Metazoa; phylum Chordata; class Aves; order Gruiformes; family Rallidae; genus Porphyrio; species Porphyrio hochstetteri. The sequence continues at coordinate 5,968,032 of CM036930.1, read as the reverse complement.
TCCCCTCCATCGGAGAGGATCCTGGCTGGTGGGATGATGTGGTGCCTGGTCAGGGAGGAGAGAGCAGAGGGTTTGCACAGGTGAAAGGTTGGTGGTTTCACAAGCGCTTTGGTTTAACTCCAGCAACTTGCACACACGGGCAAAACTCCATCGGACTCCAAAAGTGCCCAAGGGTTGGCTGCTGCCCAGCGTGTCAGCAAGTTTCACTTCAAATAAGGAACATGCCAAGAGCGACAACACGAGAGCTGCCGGAAGGAGCCATTTCTTCTGCTTTTTAGTTTTTCCTCTTTAGAAACCTTCCTGAAAGTCGTGAGCACCCTGGGCTCGGACAGTGTGTCCTTGCTGTTAAGAAAGAAATCAAACATGAGGAGAGAGGGAGCTGATCCCTGGTGAGCTGGTGGAAGTGTCTCCTGAACACAGACATCTCTTCTCAGGGGCTGGGTGCAATGAAAAAAACACCCCACTGGCCTCTTTCTTGGAATGAGGGGGAAAATCATCTTGGCATGAGGAAGACTGGGACTTTCTCTGGGACCCTTCAGCCACAAGGAGCAGGGACGGGGCTTCTCCTGCTAGGACAAACCTTAAGCACTAAACAGGCAAAAAATCAGGACTAGTAAACTCCATTTTAATGATTTTTACAGTGCAAAAGCTTTCACAGAACTTCCCTGATTTCTGCTGTGGTTACAGCTAGTGCCTGTTATTTAACTTCAAGCGGCTGCGCCGCTCAGCCCCACACACCTCATGCCTCTCCGCGTCCTAGATTTTAGCGGCACGTGACAGAAATTGGGGCTTTTGTCGTGAAAGAGGTCAAGCTGAGCAGCGAAAACAGGGCGGCGTGGCCCAGCTGGGCGCATGCAGCACCCCAGGGGAGCCGGGGGAAGCGGGTACAGCCCCAGCTTCGCACGCTGCCACTTTATCTCAGCTGCGCCGTGGTGGTGAGAGCCTGAGTAATAGCGAGTGTGGGAGGGCATGGGATTACTAAAGCTGGGAGCCGTGATGCCGCCGGCGCCCTGCTCACTGCAACCACGCTTTTGGTGCTTGGGGGCCCAGTTTCTGGGAAGGGTTTGACTCCATCTCCCAGGGCCAGCGTGCCATGAACCCAGCGGGGCATGGATGGAGAGCGGGATGCCAGCCCTGAGCATCCCTTCAAGCCCGAGGACCAGGTGCATCCCACCCGCAGGCAGCAATCCCACCCCTCCCCGTGGGGCTCCACTTTCAGTACTTCAGCAAGTGAAATCTAAGCCCGATGCCGATTCATCTGTGCTCTGGTTTTACCCGTAAGGTGCAGGAGCAGCCCGTCTGCCTGTCTCATAGCGAGAAGCTTGCAGGATCATGCGTGGTGTCTGACACACATGGGGTAGTCAGGGGTTGCCCCTGTCCTGCTCCCAGCATTATCAAGAGGTTTTCTCAGTCTCAGCATCAGTGGGGGTGGCAAGCAGTGCTCCCGCAGGGCTCACATGTGAGGCTGACGAAGCGGTGGTCTTGCTTTAGAGGAGCAACGACAGCAAGTAGAGGCAGGCAGTGGAAGCGTGGGTCCTGCCTGTGCCCCTGTCTGGGGATGAAGCCCAGAGCACTGCAGGAGCCCCTCAAAGCCACAGGATCTGCAGGAACAAGCCTCACTTCTCTAGGATATCAAACAACTGCTCAGCTGTCACTCTGTCCCCTCTGAAACACCCACACTCAGTTTTCATCCTCAAGCTTCAGTGCTTGAGTGTGGCTCACCCAGATATCACCAGCTGCCTTGACATCAACCCTTCCTCTCCTCCAACACCGGGCAGAGCATCCTTCCAACCCCTTCTCTTGTCACAAACTCCTCTCCAGCAGCACGGGAAGATGCAATACAGAAAGAAGTGTAGGCTAATGAAGTCCGTAACAATGAGCACGTCTACCGATCACTCTAAGGCCTCTCCCCAGCCACTTCCACCCTGCTGGTTACCAGTAAGGGTCCAGCATTCCCCTGCAGAGCATTAGGAGTCAGCCACCTCCCTCCCAGGCAGCACCTGGACAGCGATGGGAAGCTGGAGTGGAGCACCCCCACGGCTGCACCCCACACTCCCCACTGCAGACCCCTCCCCACCCCATGTTACACACATGGCAGCTGGAGATGAGCACCCAGGCAGGATGGAGGGATCCAGCAGCAGAGGCATCACATTGCTTCTGCTGCCACCATGGACTCTGTTAAGAGCAGAACAATGAGAGTGACCAGAACTGTCTGATAAACGGGGCGTCTGGATGACAGAGCCAAGTGATACCCCTGGCTGCACCTGCAGGTCATGGGGGTCATGTGGGGCTGCAGAGACACTGCAGAAAGGCTCCTGTTTTCAGCAAAGCTCCTTCACCATGCGGCACGGGGGGTCTCTGCCACCTGCCGAGCCCCCAGTGCTCCCCAGCACCCGCTGAGTGGCTGAGCAAGGCTCTGCCAGCGTCTCCTCCCTCGTCTCCTCCCCACACAGGCGGTTTCACAATGACTAAGGGCTGGTTACCCTCAGCAATAGAGACCCGTGGCAGGCTGGAGAAGCGGCCGCCTAACAAGAGCATCAGCCACCTGCTTTCCCCGTTGTGCTAAATCACTTTATCCTCACACATCCCAGTGCTTTGGGCAGGGTTCAGCTCCTGATATTGAAACTCAGACCCAGAGCAGTTCAGGAGATGCCTACAGAGCGTGGTGCAGCAGGCTGCTGATGTGATGCCACAGAGATGCACGTGCCTGTGACATTTTTGGGTCCCTGGCACACCAGGCAGGCTGTTAACAAGCACGGTACAGACACACCAACTCTCATCTGGGGCTGCGAGGTGATGATGCTGAGGAAGGAAGGGAAGTTGTTGAGTCGGTTCCTGTCTGTGCCAGATCTTGAGGTGCTTAAATCAGGATTTCTGATGGAGGAGGAGCTGGAGATCCCAGCCCACAACACACGGAGAAGTCCTCAGTTGGCCAGGGATGGCAATTCAGTGGTTTAACCTCAGCCTGTTCTCACTTTCCACCTCTGCCTTCTGCCATGGGTTGCTTTCTGCCTCTTGGCCGGGTCTCTCCATCATTTCATCACTTCCTGAAGCAATAAAATATTCTCCTTCACTCCAGGCAGTGGAGCTGGACAAGGAGGTTCCTTTTCTGGCAGTAATGCCCCAATTTGTTTTCCTTGAGCTGAAATTTCACTTCCTGAATCTGTTGCAACACTGCGATGGGCGCCTCTCACATACCCTCTCCATAACCTCCTCAGCAGCCTCCCACTGCTGGGTCAGCATGGGTCCATCTGATGTTCAGAGCAGGGAGGAACAGAGCTTTGCCTTTCCTGGTTGGAAAAGGAGCCATGAAAGCCTAGAGCAGGATTCCCACTGGGGCTTTTCTAACCTAATGGGACAATTTCTGGAGAGCACCTCACTGTTAATGAACAACACAATTTTGTTCCTGGGCACCTTGCTTTTATGCCTGTGTTTAAGTCCAGGTCCAAGCAACCCTGGTGCTAGCAGATCCATCGCTAAGCTGGCATTTTATGAGCATTAAGCTGTGCCAGCACACTTGATCCCAAGCTCTGCAGAGGGAAATCCTGACAACTGCCTGATCTGCCCCATCCCCATTCTTAGAGGAACACACCCATCACGTGACTTTTCCACAAAAAAAATTATACTTTTTTAAACTGTACCAACCTCATGCAGAAACACAACCCAAGCCAAAGCCTCCTTGGCCAACAGAAGGCTGCAGTCAGCTTCCATTAGATGTAGAGCAGTACTGCAGGTATCGCTGGCCTGTGCCTGGACACATGTCTATGCTCAATGGTATTCCTCATCACCAGAAACCCAAAGGCACCAGCAGACCAGCAGTGATGCACAACTGTGTCCAGTTCTGGGCTCCCCACCATAAGAAGGACATTGAGGTCCTGGAGCGAGTCCAGAGAAGGGCAACCAGGCTGGGGAAGGGGCTGGAGGGCAAATCCTCTGAGGAGCAGCTGAGGGAGCTGGGGGTGTTCAGCCTGGAGAAGAGGAGGCTGAGGGGAGACCTTCTCCCCACCTCCCCTGCCCTGCCAGGAGGGTGCAGAGAGGTGGGAGATGGTCTCTTCAGCCAGGGGACAGGAGATGGGACAAGGGGCAATGGGCTCAAGCTGCCCCAGGGCAGGGTCAGCTCAGCTGGGAGGGCAAAGTTCTTCCCTGAAAGAGCTGTGGGGCTGTGGCACAGGCTGCCCAGGGAGGGGGCTGAGTCCCCACCCCTGGGTGTGTTTAACAGATGGGTAGATGAGGTATTGGGGATATGGGTCTGCACAGGACAGGAACAGTTGGAATCGATGATCTTAAAGGTCTTTTCCAGCCTGGTGACTCTGTGCTTAGTACCACTCCTCTCGCCTCAGTTGCACAACGCACCTTCCTGTCCCACACATCCACAGGACCCTGAGGACAGTTTGTCCTTCTGGGGTTGTCCAGAGTTGACCAACACTGTGGGAGCACAGCAGCAGCCTCCACAGCCACATCTCAAGGGGGGAAGGAAGCGGGGGGATGCAGTGCTCTCAGCTCTCTGGCCCTTGCCTCTGTCCTTGCACACGCAGCAGCTACTTCTTGCACTGACAGATTAGGAAACAGAGACCTTCATGATTCATCTCACAGGCAGTAGAAAACACTGATGATCTACCTGGAGCAGAGCCAGGCTTTTGATCAAAACCAATCCCCTCAATAGCAAAAAATATTATAATTTTTTTTTCCTTAGCAGGAAGTTTGCTGCTAAAAATAAGAAGGTGGGGTGAGGAGAGAGGGTTTATTTTCCTACTAAGTACTAAAAATTAAAGATGTTGTGGTGAATCTTTCACATATTCCTTCAGAGTCAGCAGGTCACACGTACAGTCCCTTGATTTTGTGTGAAGCGCTGGGTGGCGACGTCACAGCACGTACGTACATGGATTACGTGGGGGATGAGGATGCTGAAAGGTTACATGAAATCTAAATTCGTGTCGAATTCTGTGGGTTCAGCTCCAAAATGAGGCACGACCCTTGGTACAAAGCACATCCCTTGGGTGCCTGGAGCAGCACGGGATGCGGTTGGATACTGGGTGAGAGGGCTGCAGGAGCATCGCTCAGCTGGGGCTTGGTGGAGGTGAAGGTCAGCCCTGCCAACCAGCCATCTCAACGTCCTCTGGGTATGAGAAGTGAAGTTCCAATGTCAATCCTGGGTGGTGGAAATCCTCAAGGAAGGAAGCTGCACACTGCTTGTGTCATTTTGCTTGTGCCCTGGGTGTGTTCTGTGTCTAGACCTACACACTACAGCCTTCGAAGCCCAGGGATGCCCTCTGTGGTCTCTCCAACGCTGAGAATAAGTCCAGGGTGATGGGAGAACAGTCTCCTATGAGCAGACACCGGGAAGGGTGCCCAGACGTGGGTCCTGGCTTTGGGAAGGAGCAAGAGCGACAGCCAAGGAGCCCAGTGCTGCCTAGAGAAGGGACACTGGGGCACGCTTGGGTGGACGCTGGGCCCTTGTGCTGTGGGGGGAAGCACGCTGGCCCAGCAGAGCAGCCTCCGCTCGTTGTCATCACCCAGAAACACTGTCAGTCATCATCAGGCTCCAGACGGTGGGTGTGGGATCTCGCTGTCTGCACGGCTCCTGGTTTCCAGTTAGGCCTGAGGCATTTTCAAACAGACATAGCAGAAGAGACTCTCACAAGCTTATCTTGTTGCCCTTTATCTGGGTTGCTCATCTTCAGCTTCTAGTTGAAATCAGCCATCTATGACTTCAAGTCAAGCAAAGGTCAGGATAAACCGGCTGACATCCCTACAGGTGTTTGGAGATTGAGCTGTGGTTATTTATCCACGGAGCTACCGAGGAGCAAACTGAGACCTCCACAACCCCAGCTCCAGGCATCTTCCTCCTCTTTGCAAACAACTTGCAGCCTCAGAGCATCTCCACTGTGAAAAGCTGGGACAGAAAACAGCCTTCCTCAAAGCTCCAGCCTTCCCTGGGCATGGCAGCAGTGGGATGGGGCTGCAGCATCCTCCCCTCCCTAGGGCAGCTCTCCTGGCTGCAGAGACAAACCACAGATTCCCCAGGGAAGGAAGATCCGAGGGGGGATCAGAGAAGCTTACCTGCTTTTTTTGAGCACGCAGACACCCTCTTTACCAGCGGGGCAGCGATGGCTGCGCACAGAGCAGGAGCCTTGGAGCTGGTGCTGGCATGAGCAGCACAGGAGCTGCTAAATGGGCCTGGGGGACCTGGAAATGCTGCTGGGAAATGACAACAGGGGCAGCACTTATAAATCCAACCCCACTACGCTGGCCTCAGGCCTGTGCAGAGCATCCCCCTGCCCTGCAGCCCTGGGTTTCCAGACTCTGCAAACTCTACAAGCTGTGGTGGGAGCAGAGCTGTGGCCAATGTGTCCCACATGTCCCAGATCAGTGCCTTAACCAAAGACTTTTATATCCTGGCTCTCTGTGAGCCCTCTCACCAGGCACGACAGCAGCATTGGTCTCATCTCCCCCACACAGAGCTGGAATCCTTCACCCTGCTTTCTGCATCCTCATCTGGCACCGGCGAGCGAGCGGCACCGAGCATCCCCCCCCACACCCAGCTCACAGCTGCCCTCTCCTCTCCCCTCCACCCTCTTTATTTACATCCCCCACCCCAGCTCGCAGCTGCCCTCTCCTCTCCCTTCCAGCCTCTTTATTTACAGTGCTTTGTGGACAAATCTGTCTACAAAATTTTGCTTTCCAACCCGAAGCAGCAACATATCTCCCCACATGAGTAAGTCTCTGTTCTCACCCAACGCCTACACTGACCCAGCTATTCCCTTTAGCACCAACAGCTTTACAGAAAACAGACCTCTGTTTTCATCCACCTAGATAGACGCTATGAAAGCGGTGACAGAAAGGAGGAGTCTGGTGTTGCTGCGGTGAGCACGCAGCCCCTCCAGAGAGATTTCTGCTGGGGTAGAAGGGAGAAATGCTGGGTGGATGTTGGGGGGAGTGATGCTGTGCCCACCACTTCATCTCCTAGAGCCAGGAGCATGGATATGTGGACAGCCTGGGGAGATGTGGCAGGGCCACTAACCCCAAGGACTTGATCTCCACTGCCAGCTTCAATGCCAGGTCCAAAACGGGGGGGACCTGGGGGGTTTGTGCAGCCCTGTGCAGGGAGCTGGGTGAGTGGCTGTTGGTGTCTGCTCCACGCTGCTCTTCCCTCCACCAGACACAGACAGAAAACATTTCAAGCCACAAATCTTCCTGCTGAAGTTGAGATTTGTGTCAGTAAACACCGTGATTCCCCGAACAGGCTCTCAGCAGTAAAGGAAACCCGAACCTCCCCACCACACCACCACCACCACCATCACCCCAAGACAAGGTAGGGTTACATCACCAGGATTACTTTTGTTTATACAAATCTGGGGGGGGGTTCCAAAACATTGAGCCTGTGAGAGCCCGTCAGAGGTACCAGTGGCTGTAGGCTGAGCCCCTGGAAAAATCTGCCTGTGCTTCACACCTCTCAGCACCGGGCGTGTTTGCACAGAGCGTGTTTCCGCTTGGGCAGAGCGCTCAGCATCCTGCAACGGGCACCATTTACTGTTAGGGCTGTAGGTATGAGCTCACTGTTTTGGAACGCGGCAGCTAAAGCAACAACTCCTCCCTGCTCGTCTTGCGCAAGCGGGATTGGAAGAGGTCATCGAGGCTCCTGCCTTGCCGTGCCTCCCTGGGACTTGGCTTTGGTCCTTTGCTGCCAAGTCTCACAGCAGCATCCCGCAGCAGCTCGTCTTGGGGCAGCCCACACACCAGGCCAGGAACAGGATGAACACTCCTGAGCTGCCCCTGCTCAGCTGCCACGTGTTCAGAGCCCCCACTGCTCACCCCTGGATGGTAAAACACTGTAAGAGCAGCAGCAACATGGTGCCCTCCACCTAAGAGGCACGGCCTTGCAGTGAAGGCAAAGGTGGGACTTTGGTTTTGGGGTGCCATGCTAACCCTATGGCTCTGCTACACCTGCAGGGGTGAGGGGAGATGGCACCTCAACAGCCCAGCCCCATTTACAGCCCCCAGCCTCTAAGTGCCATTGCAGCACTGAAATCTCAGGGACAGAGCCCCAGAGGTGATGGGGATGCTCAGGGTGAGGAATCCCACATGGCTGGGACCACCGGTACACCCCATGTTACACCATTTACACACACAAGCTCACACCAACCCTGGCTCTCCTAAACCCCCCCGAGGCCAGCACAATGTCAGTGTTTACAGACACGTTAGAAGCACCACAAAGACGCAGCCCACGAGGCTTTTCTAAGGCAGCTCACACGCTTCCTTCCCAACCGACACACCACCGAGCCAGCTGCTGGAGCCCAGCCTATAAAAATTGCTTGTTTAAGCCTTTTTCAGCTCAAAAAGGGGCGGGTTGCACCAGGACCCCACCAGCTCCGAGTTCCACTTTCAACTTCTCACATCACGCTTGGTGCAGCCGCCGCTGCAGGGCAGGAACGTCCTGCTGGCTCCCTGAGAAGGCAAAAGCTCTTCAGCCAGTGCATCTCCAAACCACAGCCTGTGCTGGCAGCTTTAGATCACTGCTGGCGCATGGCCGAGGCTGGAAGCTGCCACGTGGGACCTGTGGAGCTGTGGCTCTGGGGGAACCCTCTCTCCAAGCTGCCGGTGCTCCCACAGCTTGAAGGCAAGAAGGAAAACCTCTCACAGGACCTATGGACACGGTCTGTCTGGCTGAAGAGCTACCAGGGGCTGGGGCTGTGCAGCCCCGTGGCTCTCGCGCAGGACAAGTGGGTCTTACCTGGGCCAAGGCGGGATCCTCCCAAGAAGCTCTGGAAGTGATGGCTTTGATGAGCTGCTCAGACCTGGGGAGGTGCTGGGGAAGCCCCCCTGACCGGCCCTGCTCTGCCTTTAACAAGGGGATCCCACACGAGCGGATGGACACGCAGCCCCGGGGCTGGTGCAGCACTCCAAGCCCCACGGCAGGAGCGTGAGCTTTGGAGCAGATTGAGGATGAATTTCACCCAAATGTAGATTGAAAACGCCTCAGGGCGCTGCTGAGGGTGAGGAGAGGAAAGCCCGCGTCATCCTGCCCATCCCATTAAACCCAGCAAGAGGCAGAGTTACGCAAGATCTGGGGCTGAAGACGTGGCTTGAGTAAAGGAGCCCCCAGGAACTGGGGGGACATCAGGGCACCCCCTTCAGCTCACCATGGCTGGTCCAAAACCTGCATCATCTGCAACGCAACCTGCGCTATGGGGTGCACATCCCATCCCCCTATCCTAACAGTCCCAACAGGACCATAGTTACCCAGAGCACCAGGAAGAAATACTGGGACAGCCCCGCCACCAACCCCCAGCCCCAACACTTACTGCCCCATGCCAGGATGTGCCAGAGCAGAGCCACCAGCCCCTTTGCCCCGGGATCTTGCCTTGGTCCAGGGTGCCGTGGCCAGGCCAGCTCCAAGGTTTGGGCAGCAGCAGGAGGCTGGCACAGCCAGAGCTGTCAGAAGAGACACGGCTCCAGCGGTCAGAGCAAGAAGAGTAACCTAGCTCCAAGAGTGAAATAATGAAACAAATAGTCAGATAAAGCCCTTGGTATCAGAGCCTTCCTGCTCTGCAGTTTGGCAATGCTCACGCCCAGGGCTCCAGCACCCAGCTCCTGGGGCTGCAAAAACCCCGGCGTCCCCAGCCTGGGGCTCAGAGCTCGGTCTGAGTGCCCCAGGGAAAAGTCTCCCATGTGGGAACCAAGGAGGGATAGTTTGAACAACCCAACGGGACCCATCCACATCCCTCTGCTGTACCTGCACTGCCCACCCTGGCAGCCCCCCTACTGCTTCTTCAAACCAAGGAGGACGAGGAGGAGGAGGAGAAGGAAGGTGCCTGGGGATCTCACCACTTCCTCCTCACCCGCAGATGCTGCAGCCCAGCACAGGGACGAGCAGCAGCTCCCAGCAGCCCTGCAGCCACAAACCCCAGCACAGCAGCACCCACTGAGCGCCCAGGGGTTGCCATCGGGGAGGTGACAGCAGGGTGGCAGCCCCAGTCCCACACATGCCCCAGCGCCCACAGCCGGGACACGATGCCGGATGCGCAGTTCCCCCTGCCGGTACCCGGGTGCAGCACCCATGGCCCCACATCCCACAGCCCCACGGCACCGCGTCCCCACATCCTCATGGTCCCACATCCTCATGGTCCCACATCCTCATGGTCCCACATCCTCATGGTCCCACAGCCCTGCATCCCCACATCCTCATGGTCCCACAGCCCTGCATCCCCACAGCCCGTGGCACCACATCTCACAGCCCCTCATCCCATGAGGAAACACTATTTGCAGCAGCCAGGACAGAACCAGCCACAAGGTCTCAAGTGACTGTCCCCAAGCAAAGGGTTTCTGCAGGGACAGAGACCTGGCACCCCCAGAGAACAGCCTGGGGGAGCTCAGCCTCTTTGGTGAGGGGAACACAAAACAAACAAACAAAAAATACATTTCAAGACAGCTGGAGAGTGTCACCCAGCCCGGAGACCCAGGGTGTTTCTTCACAGCCACACAAGCAAGGAGGAGAGACCGGGGGACGCTTTAAGTGTCTTTAATCCAAAAGACTGAAGAGCAGACCAGGGAGATTAGTATAAGCCAACAGATAAAACTTAACAAAAAAAAAAAACCAAAAAAAGAAAAAAAAAGAAACAAAAAGAAAATAAAAAGCAGGTAAAAACCATTTCTTAAAACAAATTAAAATTCCCTACAGTGTCTCTAAGGTCACCTAAAAACTAAACATTGCATTAAAAAAAAAAACTCTTCCCCATTCAAACACATTTAACACAGTGAAACAGAGTGACAAATAATAATAATTCATGGACTAAAGACTTCAGAGCAGCCAGCCTGCTTCTGGGAGGGGAGGATCGCTCCCAGCCCCCGGCAGGACCCACACCAGGGTGTGTGTGGGGGGCTGCACAACCCCCCAGCCAGGGAAAGGGCAGTGCTGCTGTCCCAGCTCAAGCTATGACCCCATGGCACCACCGCCCCCTCCCCACGCCACTTGCTCTTCCCTGGGGATGCCCAGGACAGCATCTTCCCCAGAGCTGGGGGCAGGGGGGCTGCGGGATCAGCCAGAGACAGCAGGGCAGCACCTTTTCCCTACATCCCCGCAAGGCTGGGGGGATGTGGGGGGCACTGGCTGCTTCCTCACACCACCCCCACCTCCTCCATCCACCCCTGAGGTCAGAACTGGATTCCAGGCACAGGTACAGATTGCGGTGGCCACGGTTGGGGGGTGAGGGGGGGAAGCCACGAGCAGCTCAGTGCCCACAGACACGACACACACCCCACGCACAGACAGACAGCGACACGGACGGTGCTCGTGGGGTCCCTGCGTGCTGCTGGGTCGGCTCAAGGCTTCCAGGGCAGGGAGCTATTGGGAGGGGTGTGGGGGTTTTTTTTTTTGGCCACCGTGCTATAAAAGCAGCAGGTTTTCAGGCCAGCACAGAAGCAGGGTGTCCACGGGGACCACCCCCCACCCACAGCTCATCCCCCCCCACTCCCAAGCCCATCCCTAGCCAGCATCCAAGCAGAGAGCACAATGTCTGGGGTTCAGCTCTACAGTAGTTTTTAAAAAATATTTATACGTCATATACCCTAAAAAGGTCACCACAGGAATTTCCATGTCTTTGGAAGGAAGGAGAGGAGGAAAAAAAAAAAAATCAAAATTTTCATCCAAAAACAAGAAAAAAAAAAAAAAAAAAAATCCAATTATTGGCAGCATTTGTCACAGGACAAAATCCCAGCTGCAGCACGTGGATCTGACGGGGGGATCTTACAGCCTGCTCCAGAAAGGTCAGAAACACGGGTGAGTAGCTAAAAATAACTAGTCTGGTATAAATGTCTGGGTTCCATGCGCTGATACAACAGTCTGTCTCTTTTTGTCCTTTTTTTTTTTTGTTTTTTCCTTAAAAAATATATATATATAGTTATTGCTTTCTCAGGGGGCGGCGGGCGTGGGGCACCCTCAGTGGGGGAGCGCAGCGGGCTCGGTGGGGTTTGCTTTCTTCCGCCTCTTCATCAGCAAAGGGTTGGAGGAATCTTCGATCTTCTTGATCTTGATTTGTTCGTAGTCCACTCGCATGGTGGCCAGCGCGCTCGTCATCTCCTCCTACGGGCAGGGGGCACAGGGGGCACTGTCAGCAAAGCACCCCCTAGGAAACCCCAGGACAGCCTCCCAGCCCCAGTGGGAATAATTTGTAGCAGGGGCTGAGGGTCCCACCATGGATTTTTCCAGGCCCCCTTCCCAAGTTTGGATCCCGATGGGAGCCAGCACGCTCACAGAGTCCAAATTAGCCCAGTTTGCAGTGAGATGGCAGAAGGAGATGGTCCCTGGATGGCACCCAGGGCACAGAGAGTTTCAGACAGCAACCAAGAGAGGTTTTACCTTCACGTCCTCCCACAGATCCTTCTCCTCTTTCAGCACGCGGCTGGTGTGCAGCGGGGTCTGCGGCACCTGCATGGATTGCTGCCAGGAGCGCAAAGGAGTGTGAGCTGGGAGCCACTGGCATCCATCCCATCCCATCCCTGCCCCATCCCATCCCACCCACCCCCCACTCACCATGATCCAGGGGTGGTTCATGAACTCTGTTATCGTCATGCGCTGGGTCGGGTCCGTCTTCAGCAGGTTGCGGATCAGCTGCTTAACTGGAAAGGTTGGTGCAGGGGTTGGGGGTTAGCAGGTTGCAGAGGGGCTCCAACCCAAGCCAGCAGCCCCAAAACGCTCGGACATGCCTCCCATCCCTGGTTAAACCCTTGAGCAGAACCCTCTTGAGCAAAGAGGTGAAGCTGCCGCATCACTGAGTGGTGACCCGCCACGTGCTGCAGCTTCCCCAGCGCTGCTGAACATGGGCTGACCCCAAAGGGAGCCCCCAGCCAGGGGACAAGCCATCACCAGGACCACAGTTACCTTCCTCCGACACTTCGGACCATTCAGGGTTGGGAAACTCATACTGGCCCATTCGGATTCGCTTCTTCATGCCGGGTGAGATGGCCAGGCCGTGGTTGGAGTAGAAGGGGGGGTACCCGCACAGCCTGCGCCCAGAGAGGGAGCAGAGTCAACGTGTTGCCCCAAAAGCCACCCCAGCAGCCCCTCGGCAGCACAGCTGGGAAAGGTTCAGCCCCCCTCAGCCTGCAGACAAGCTCAGAAGCTGCATTCCCCCCCTCCCTGTGACCCCAGCGGGACAGTGAGGGACCTGTGGGACTCACAGAATGTACATGATGACGCCGAGGGACCACATGTCACAGGACTTGTCGTACTTCTCCGGGCCCAGCACCTCCGGGGCTGGTAAAGAGAGGAAAGAGTCCTGAGCCAAAGCTGGAGCACCAAGCAAGCAGGATCTGGCCATCCCATGGAGCTGACAAAGAGCTGCCACAGCTCCAGGCAGCCCAGTGCAGAGCAGCACGGATTTGGCATGGCCCAGGCTTGGCATGGCCCAGGCTTGGCATGGCCGTGCCAGCACATGGGCAGGAGCGGTATGGGATGCTGGTGCCACCTTGCATCCCCCAGCACGGGCCACACACACCAACACCACACACAGAGCAGCCCGTCCCATGTGTGCCAGCAAACACAGCCCCCACCTGCACCCAAAGCAGAGCCCAGCCTCAAGCACCACGCTGCGGGCTGGATGCAGAGGTGATGGGCTGCACATAGCACCACCCAAACCTCCCAGCTCTGCCCTCCAGCTTCTCACACCCTCAAGCTCAGACCCTCCCCTCTCCCCCACAGCCACTTACCCACGTAGTACGGTGTGTAGCACGGAGTGGCCAAGGAGTTGTGCGTGGTGGTTTCTTTAGCAAAGCCAAAGTCTGTGAGCTTTAGCACAGCGTTGGGCCTTTTGGAGGTGTACAAGAGGTTTTCCGGCTGTGGAAACACAGGGAAGAGGTAGTGAGCAGGAGAGCTGGAGCAGCCTTGGCACTGCCATGGGGCTGGGCACAGCTGGGTGAGCATGCAGCACAGTACCTTCACATCCCGGTGGGCGATGTTGATCGAGTGCAGGTACTGGATGGCTTCCCCAATGCTCTTCATTATCTCTGAAGCCTCTGGAGAGGGAAAAGAAAAACCAAACCAAACCATGTAATCAAAATCATGCATTAAGAGCCTTTAAAAGCAAGTCACCATGAGCACTGTTCCCCAGGCTCCTCTACCAACAAAGAACCTGGCTGAGACCAAAGGAGTGTCCTCTACCTGAAGCCCCCCATGCCAAGGGGGACCCCCAGCACCCATCCCCGGGTCAGGAGGCTGCAGCAAATGGGAAAGAAACTCCCACAAGAAGGGAGGAAGCAGGGTCCAGCCCCTGACCCCCATGCCCAACTGTACATGTCCCATAGGGGATGTCACTCACCACCCAACCCCCAGCACTGCTAGGAACCCCAAATCTGCAGGGAAACCAGCTGGGAAAGCTTTCCCCATAGGATGGGAAGCCAAGGAGGAAACTTGCTCAGGGTTTGTGTTGCATGGACACTTTTCCTGGCCACAGGAACAGAGGGAATGAGATTGATGAGATCTATGAGAACCCCAGGTCCCCGTGGGCTCCATACCCCGTTCGGTGAAGGCCTGGTCTCCCCTGTCTTGGATTCGGCTGAAGAGCTCCCCACCATCCAAGCTGGAAGAGAAACAGGAGGCGTTAAGATGCCGTGGTACCATCTCACACTGAACCCTCTGAGGCTCAGCCAGGAGCTGCACAACCTCAGCAAGGAATGAACCCCTTCTCCATCCAAGCCCTGGGGTCAGGGCCTCAGAGGAGTGTCTCAGAGCCTCCTCCTTCCAGAAATGAGCAGGGCAGAGGCTTCACACTGGAGGTGGAGACACGGGGTGCAAGCGGACGTGGTCTCCCCACCAGCCCACAGAAACATGTTTATGGTAAAGGCAGCGAGTGTGGCTCGAGGAGCTCCCGGCACGCCTGGCCTCATTTAGCTGATGAGCCAACCACCTTACCGGCCTGCTAACCCCACACAGAAGTGCTGAGCAGAGACTGCAGCAGGGCCAAGGCGTCAGCAGCATCACCGCAGGCTCACTGACGGGATGGGGGAGGCAGAGACTGAACCCCACTGCAGCAGAGCAAGCTCTAGCGTAAGGTGTTGGAGAAGCACCCCGGAAACCTCAGCATGGTTTCCAAAGGCTCCTCAGGTACCCTAAGGATAAACTCAGCTCCTAGAGAGACCAGGAGTGAGATGGGGGATAACTCTCCATAAGAACAGGGGGTAACAGCGCTTCCTGTCCCTGCCACATCCAGCTCAAGCAGAAAGGGTTTCCCGGCGCAGAGAGCATCTCCTGCCAGCACCCCTGAACTCCATTCACTGGATGTCTGCAACAGAGACAGCACAGGGCCAACCACTGCATGGAGCCTGCGAGGAGACACACTGACAGTCCCACGCTGTCCATCCTTGTGATGGGGGTTACACCCAGAGAGCACCCCTCGCACAGCGGGCGACCATGGCCGAGATGTGCTTGCAGGGAGCTGCTGTTGCCCTGGGGACTCGTTTCCTACCACTCAGCTACTGCTGCTCATCCCACACAAGCAGATATGCTGCACAAACCTTCCCCGTCCCCAGCTGCCCGGCACGGTTCTCAGAAGCCTCTTCCCACACGGGAGCGGCTCGTGCTGCCTGCCCCGGTGCTGCTGGCAGCACTCCTCACGCCCGCTGCCCCCCCAGGCAACCTACCGGCTTGCCAGAGGAGAGGTTTTGGCAAGGAAGCTGCATCAAATCACAGCTGCGGTTGGGATGTGGTTTCAATACTTTCCCCTTCATTCCTCCTCCTCCCCAGGTTATATCAAAGATCTACCCGAACCAGAGCCACTCGACTGCTGCTGCAGAAGGTGCAGGGGTGTTAAGTGATGCCTCAGCTCGGCTTGGCTGCCTGCTGCCCAGCAGACCCCACCGCAGGAACCCGATGACTACCCCGGCTTTGAGTGGCCAGACCAAGTTTGGTTATGATCGATCTGCAGTGAGAACCCCGGCCCGAAGCCTCCCGACAGCCGAGTGCGCTTTCAGAATGACTCAGAGCCAGCGCAGCTCCCGCCGTCCCTCCAATGCCAGCAGCGCAGCACCTCTTCCAGGGCCAGCATCCCTCCGGCCTGTGGGCTGCATCCCCCAGCGCAGCATCTCCTCAGGGTCCCCAGCACCAGTGCAGGAAGGCACTCGCCCCGCTTTGGGCATCAGGCCACCAGCCCACGGGGGAAGAGCCCACCCACAGCAGCATCTCCAGGGACTCACCACTCCATGACGATGAGCAGACACTTCCTCCCCTGGTAGAGGTTCTCGTAGACGTCCATGATGCGGACGATGTGCGCGCACTGCGATGCCCTCCAGTGCAGCTCCACTTCCCTGCGGGCCTTCGGGCAGTCCTGCAGCATCTGCGAGGGAAGCAAGACCCTGTCAACCCCGAGCCCCCCAGGAGAGGCGGGCGGTGACACCCCACGGGCACAGCGCCCACACAGAGGATAAGCAGGGGCGAAGACCGAGAGCTCTGCTCTCCGCGGGCGGCATCCAGGCGCTGAGGCGCTGTGCTCAATGCCTCCATCCCCATCTAGTGGAAGGAGCGTGAAGCCTCATGAGCTTCCTGCCCTCCAAACCAAGGCTGGTCAAAGCTCATCCCGGGCGCCTGCAACCTCCCTGCCACCAGCCAGCAAGGCTTCCCACTGCATTTAGAAGCAAACTTCTACGTGCTGGTTCCTACACAGCTGCAGCCCTGGGTACCACCAAGCATCCTTGCTCTCCTCTCCGCATCACCCACCCCTGGCACAGCACTGCCTGTACATCAGCCCTCTGCTCCGTGGGACAGGCAGGACCCTCCTGCCCTTACACACAGGCTGGGTAACAAGATGCACCCTCAACATGGCTTCAGAGGCCACCAGCACCCTGCCACATGTGCCCGGGGATGGGACAAAGCAAGCAGCCAAATGATCCCTAAATAGCAGCTTCTCTCACGAGCAGCGGCAGCTCTTTGATGAGGCCCTTGTCCTTCCCAGGGACAACTCCCAGTTCCCAGGTGCAGGAAGGGTTTGCTTGCCTATTAATTACCACGTTTGTCAGGATAAACAACCAGCCTTAATTATTGTACTCCTAAATATAGAACAAGCATCTATCTTGAGCGTAGTTCGTTTCCCTTCCGGTCTCCGGCAGCTCTTGGGGCTGGGCTCAGCAAGACACCCCAGAGCAGGTCTGCATCATGGCAGGGAACATGGAAAGGCATCCCAGACCAGTGTGCATCATCAGGAAATGGGAGTTCTGGTCACTTTACCAAAGACAGACCCAGAAATACACCACTTGCTCCTCCACGCTGTCCCAGTCAAGCTCTGGGGGGCTGCTCAGCAAAGGAGAGCACCCAGCCAGAAAGCAGAGGAGCATCAGCTCCTGGATGCTTCACTGATCTGAAACGGTGCCCAGTTTATGGGAAGGGCCCCTGTGCCATAGCGGGGGGCGGTTCAGAGGAACCAGGCTCAACACTTGCTGTGCCCCAGAAGACACTCGCTGCTGCTTTATACCCACGTGAGCCCCAGCAGAGGAGTAACAGCGATTTGCATCTCTGCCCGACACGGCGCCTGCCCTTTGCCAGGGGAAAAAGGGCCAAACGGGGTGCGTGCTGCAGCCACCCAAACAGCACCCCAAAACTTGGGTGCCTGGTCACAGCTTGCCTGCTCCCCCAGGCAGAGGAAACCCATGCCATGGACAGTTCGGCATCCTCTGCACCGACAGCCTCAGGACAACAAGGCAGGAGGTTGGACAACCCTGTTCTTGCTCCTCTATTCCTTAATTACCCTAAAAAAATAGATCCTGCCAAAGCAGCACCAGCCCCCCCTTCCCAGCAGCCGTGCAGGCAGGGAAGGGACCTGGAAGGAGGCTCGGTTGTTTGTGGCTCGGCTCCGAGCAGCCTGGCGTGGGGAGCCAGGAAGCTGAAGAGAGAGGAAAAAAAAACCCCCAAAAACCCAACAAAACACCAACAATTGGTAATTATGCACTGGGAAAATTGAGCAGCAGGAAGCAGACAGTTAACATCAGCGAACAGGAGATGTACAGAAGCACACAGCCAATTTTTAGAGGTCACCCAGAGCGCTTTCAAGCTTAATTGTGTTTCTGAGGAGCGAGGAGGCAGCAGCCTCCATTACCTGTACCAACACAGCCCCAGCTCAGCCGCCCCCTGTGCCCTCCGAACATCCCGGCTGCATTCAGCTGCACCGCCAGCCCGCCTCCGCTCCCCTGCCAGCCAGGGGATGGAGAGGCTGCTCACGGCCAGAGAGGAGCTGATTAAGCCTCATTAAGAAAATTATTTGGTCTATTTGGGAAACATTCCCAGTGGCAGGTGATGGGCACAATGAGGCCGCATGGGGATGGCCATTACCGCTGTGGGGGGGTGTGCAGGAGGGACACGGTGATGTCCAAACCACAGCAGAAGCCATCCATGTCACCTGCTGCACCCACACAACCTCCATCCTGCCACAGGCACAGAACACCAGCTCCCTGTGCCCCACACACAGCACAGGGCTGGGAAAGCATCGCCTGGTCCCAGTGAGGGCAGGGCGAGGGCAGTGCTTCCACCCCAAGCTTCTCTGACAGCCCCCAGTTGATGATGGGCGATGTCCTGGAGTGACAGACGTTGCTCTGGTCACAGGAACTCCGTAATGAATTTGGAGGGGCATGTGGTGACACTGTTCAGGTCCCTAATTTAGCTCCAGTATCCAGGGCAGCCTGTGGCTGCGGTGAGATTTATGTTTCTTGGCTTGCAACGAGGGGGCTGGGATGGGAAAAGCACCTCGGGTTTCCCTGACATTCAGTAAGGGCGACCTGCCCCCTATCCCACCCCAGCACACAGTCCTGGCTTTGGAAGCAGGACATGCTGCAGCCAGAAGAGCCCGGAGCAGGACCAGGGTTAACCCTTCCCAGAGGGACAACGTGCTGGAAGCCCCTGGCAGCTCACAGCTGCTCTTGGTTCAGCTTTTCCACCTGTTTTCTCCCGTTCCCCTTCCCAAGGAGGGCTCCCTTTGGGATCAAACACCATTATTTCAGAGGGGAAGCATTGTACCCCCACCCACCCACCACCTCACACCGAGCACAGCAAAGGCAGGTGGGTGTGAGGACAGGAAGGAAGATGCTGGAGAAAACAAGGGGGCTGGAGCCGCTCATGCTGTGTGTCCTCAGGCACCACTGATTCAGCCTCACCGCCTCCTCCTCCCGGGATGCTGTGCTGTGAGTCACAGCAGGGTCCCAAGGGATGCTCCCTGCTCCACTGGGATGTCTGGAATGGCACCATCCCACTGTGACTCGCTCTGGGTACCACTGCAGCCCCAAACAGTGCAGCCCCTTGGCACGCCAAGAGCACACACTGTGCCTGCTCAGACCAGCAAGGCTTCCCTGCACAAGAGCTTGTGAGGGAAAACCCACATCCCACGGGCCATCTCCAGAACCGAGGCACATACTGGCATTTTCCAGGGCTGCCCCTCTCTGCTCTGACTCCACACTCACCCCAGGTTCTCCAGCTGCTCTTGCAGGGTGGTTTCATTTCCGTGTGTATTTTTGATCACACCCAACTCACCTCAGGTCCCTCACCTGTGTGACAACCACCCCTCCAACCTGCAGCAGCACCCACAGCAGCATGCTGTGCCCCACAGAGCTCCCCACAGGACCCACCTGCACCGAGAGGGTTAAAACAAACCCCTCTTAAGTTGCAATAACAATAAAACTGCAGTGAAGAAAGGCAGGCTGTCATCATCCTGAGGGATCAGCAGGGGAGCAGAGCAGAGGTTCCCCTGCCTCAGCTGCACACACGGGCTCTGGGATCCCCCAACCAGGCTAGCACAGGGTGAGGAGCATTTTTTCCCCTAATAAAGCAAAAATAAGAGTTCTTCTCTTCAACGGATTTGCCTCTTCTCATCTTTCCACACAAACCGGTTGCCAACTGGTGTCAGCTGCTCAACACATTGGTAGAGCCGGTGCTGGATGCTCTGCACATGCTGTTCCCACCTCGCAGCGCCGGGAAGGCAAACTCCCCCTCCACATCCCCTGCACCCCACTGCCAGTCCCCAGCACCCACCCAGAGATGCACAGCACTGGGGGAAGGGCTGAAGGGGGGTATGGATGAAGTTGATCCAGTCCCATGTGTCTCTTCTCTGCCTTTAACACCAGCACATTTGGGGACACCTCAGGTAACCACCCCACAGTTACAGTCCCAAAGCCTCTGCTGGAGGTGGTTGGGAGGCAGCAGGAGGCACGGAAGCAGCACGGCTTCATTCTACTGCTTATTAACTACAGGAGAGAAAGAACATCCCGAGTGCCAGAGCCCACAGCAGGAATGATGTTCCCAAAATGCAGGGAAACTCAGGGCTCAATCACAATGCCCTCATGACGAAAGGAGCAGGGCAGGAAGCCTCCCCCACACCGTCCTGGCTCTTACATAAACCTTTACATTGACCCCATCGCCGCTGCTCACACCCACCACCACCACCCAGGGGGTTGCCCCAACTCGGGGTGGGGGGATGCAATGGGATCATTCCAGTGCTACTCACACACAGAGCCACAGGCAGCCCCCACCTGAACAGCTTGAAAAGCCCCAACAGAGCAGGCAAAATCCTCACCCTCTCATTTGTTTTGCCCGGGGAAAGCCAGGGAGGAGAGGTGACGTGTCTGGAGGAGGAGCCACACCAGGGCGACTATTTACAGGGGCCATGGATGCTCCTTGATGGAGCTGTTTGCAAGGCAGGAGGATGGCACCAGCCTTCCAGAGGGATAGGAGCAGGTGCCATCGGTGCCTGGTCAGATACGGAGACTCTGACCATGCGGGCAGGACAGAAGCACAGCCAGCTTTGTGCATTAGTGCCTTCCTCCTCCTCCTCCCTGTGAACAAAGGGCCACCCTCCACATTCACATGCCTCCAGGAAGACAGAGAGGTTGGAAAAAGCATCCCAGCGAGAGAGAGAGAGAGAAAGAATTATTCAGATTAGACAGGGCTACGAACGCAGAGAAAGCCTGGAGAGGTGATTCAGGCCGAGCAAACACCAGCTGACACACACTCAAGCTGCTCAGCCACATTCTCGGAGTCTGAATGACCCGAGTGCTGGGAGGAAGACTCGGCAGCCAGCGCAGGGCGAGCCTTCCCGTGGCACGGCTGGAGACCAGGGATACACCAGGCACACAGAGCCCACGGGTGTGAGGGGTGAGCTACAATCAACGCCAGCAGCAGCCAGCACGCCCACCCAGGCGGGTGTCGGTGCAGGAGGCCTCATCACTGCTCCCCGGAGTGGTTTTGCAATGGGGAGGAGGATGTAAATGGGGCAAGGGAAGAGGCACCCTGCTTTCACAAGGGGACCCGCCACACCGGGGCCCTGCTCACCCACAATGGTTGCACAAATCTCAGTGCCTCACGAGCTGCCCACGGGAGATGCTCGGGAACCCCGTCCTGCAGCTCCCCCCCGCCCTCCACCCCTTCCCCGGGGCATCTGCTGAGCATTTCCTCACCCGCTCTTCCCCACGACAGATGCAGCAGCTATTCAGCCTTTTCAGGCTGCAACAAAAGCCTCTCCAGGCACACAAAGGCCAAGAGCAGAAGAGAGGCCCCCTGCTTAAGTAAGAACCACCTGCCAGGGGCCTGTACGCGGCCCCCCGCAATCAGGGCGCTGCCTCCTGGCCAGCCCCGCTCTGCAGACCCCATATCCCCCCAGCAAAAACATTCTCAGCACCTTGACTTCAAGGAGATGAAGGTCCCAAGCAGGTGCCCAGGATGCTGAGAGAGAAGGGCCACCAGCTTGGTGGGGACACCAGGGATGAGGACACAGGGAGGCAGTGGGGACTCCAGGGCTGAGGACACAGGGAGGCAGTGGGGACTCCAGGGCTGAGGACACAGGGAGGCAGTGGGCAGGAGGGGGCTGTCAGACTCACTGAAAAGTCAAAGCAGGTAAATGGCAACAAGGCAGCAGCAGAAGCATCATCCCGCTGACTCACAGCACCAGCAGCAGGCTGGAGCTGGCGTTTAATGAGCAGAAACAAACAGTTTCAGCGTCACTTATCTGAGAAAAACAAAATTAGGGGCCCATTCAGTACCAGGGTGTTTGGTTTGGGATCATCTTGTCCCCATGTACTGGAAGCAGCACAGGGTTTGGTGACTCACCCCATGCCCATCTCTCCAGGAGGCACCAGGGCTGGTGCCAAGATCAGACCAGGCATTAGTGACAGATAGCAAGACCTCCACATCCCACCACCCAGGAGGTCCCCCCAGCAGGTCCCAGGGTGCAGACCTGGCTGGAATGATGGAGCCTCCACCCTGCTCAGGACCTCCCTGTGAATCCCATGGGAGGGAAGGGGTCCATCATGGCCAGAACGCCCCAACCCAGCGCATCCCTTCCTACGGGCATCCAAATGTCCCTGGGAGCCACCCTGACACTGGGCTGGGAGGTCTGCGCGGGGAAGGGACCGGATGCCTGGGGAAGGCAGAAGCCACTCTGGGGGGTGATGGAGCCAGTGGGGAAGCTCAGAGACCCCTCTCTGAAACCAAACCACCGCATCCTGCATGCCTGTGCGGCAGCTGCCATCGAGGACACGCTGCAGCCCTGAGGCCTTTCATCCACCCAGCACAAAGCGAAGGGAAAGCCGGAGGCAACGGGAGGGACAGCGATGTTCACGTGAGGCACGGCTGCAGCCAGCAGCTCTGCTCCACACCAGCCCTTTACTGCCTCCAAAAAGCTCCGGGGCTGGAGGCAGCTCCTCCTCCCAAGCCCCATCCATCCCTCAGCAGAGTCCCCACCGGAGCAGCCGGGCTGGCGAGCGGAAGGGAGCACATATGGGCTTTTATGATGGGAAGCGGGTTGATATTCGCAGGCATGGTTAATGCAGGAGTAAACACCAGTGTAAACCATTAACTCCACGCTGACCTATGTCCTCTGCACTTCCCTCCCACAGGCGCAAACCCCTTATCACCACACCCTGCATGGCGTGGTGCTGCCTCTGGCAACCCTCCCAACCAGCCCTCCCCACCACGGCTGGGGGCTTTGTCCTGCCCATGCAGCCCATGGCTGACACCAGGCACTGGAGACATCTTTTTGGGTCCCTCGCTCCATCTACCTGGTAGCAATTCTGGGGGGCAACCCTACCCAGCCCAACCCTTACCTCCAGCCCCAGGGACAGCTTTGGGGAGACTGCCCACACTAACATCCCGGAATCACTTTTAAGGTGGAAGCGATTTAAGGGAGAGGCCCAGACCCATGCCTGTGAGCAGAGGAGCCGTGAAGCCCTGCCAGAAGCTCCACAACCACCCACCCCTCCCCAGCAGCCCAGCCTCACACTCCTGGGCTCGCCCTCTGCCCAAAAATGAAGTTTCTTGGGGCTCAGTACATGGGCAGGACCCTCGCAGGACAGGGGGCTGCCACCTCCTCCCCACACAGGCCACAGAGCAGGGTAAATAAATATCAATTAAGATAAATATCAGCACAAGGGCACAGCCAACACCTCCCCAGATGAGGCCAGGGACGCACCCCTGGCACCTCAGGGGTGATGATCTCCTGGGCAGCAGCTCAGCCTTTGCCAGGTGATCCCCGTGGGGCTGCGAGAGGAGCATCCCCCCAGCAGCAGGACCCAGGACACGAAACCTTTGGAGGGTCCTGAGTGGTGCCAGCCTACGGGGACGGCATCGCCCGCACCCACAGGGCGAAGCTGGGCTGGACACAACACCAGCCACAGTGGTTTGGAAGCTGCCAGGGGCTCGGGGCTGGGACCTCGGCTCTTCCCTGTGCAAGACAAACAGCTCCCGTGCCGAGCGGCTGCGGCTGTTGTTGACAGTGGGGCTGTTTTGTGCTGGGGAAGGCCAGGGCAGGAGCGGCACGGCGATTTCATAACTCGCCTTTGTCTGCACGGGTGCTCAGGCCAACCACCCTCCTCTCCTCTCCCCTCCCACCTCTCTCAGCCAAACACACATAGAGGCTCCATCTCCAACAGCTCCGATGCAGCAGGATGCACGAGCCCACCTCAGGGATGCACAGGGGAGCCTGGCACGCGTGGCGCAGGGAGAGGAGCTGCTGCAGCTGACCCCCAGCAAGGTTACTGTAACTAGAGGGGATGCTAACGAAGTATATGTCAATATACATTGCCCACCACCCCCTCTCTCCCACAGACCCCTCAGGCAGCGCTGCCCACTGAGACCCTAAGCCACCAGCAGCCACTCTGGGCTGTCCCCACACCCCAGGCTGCACTCTCCTCTTCCTCCTCCTCCCACCCCACAGCTGTCCCACATCCCCAGCACTCAACAGGACCCATAGAACTGGTAGGGCCACCCGTTTGCAGTAAACCCACCTGGGTTAAGAGCCAAGTAACATTACAGACCCAACACTACCTACAGTCATGCACTCCAGCTTTCCCACCACACCAAGAAGCATTTTAAGGGAAATCCCAGACCTTGAAGTGTTACCACAGAAAGCTGAGAGCCTCCTGTGACCCCTCAATCCTGGGGAGCTCAACCCCTTGTCAGCCCCTCTTCCCTCCGCACCAACCACCCTGAGACTCCTTCAGCTGGGAGGAACACACAGTTGTGTTTCTATTTAAAAATGCTTTAAAAAGCCCTTCTTTGCATCCTGCTGGCACCTCATTAAAGCTCTCGGGACATGGTGGCTATTATTAGCTCCCTCCAGGCTTTTGGCAGCCCCGGGAGCCTCCGTGGCACCTGTTGGCAGCAGCCGCCTGGCCACAAAGCCCAGGAGGTTTGGTGAAGGCCGGATGGAGCCCAGACCCCCAGCACCCTGCTCAGCACCATAACCTCAAAATCCCTCAGCCAACCAGCGTGTAAAACTCATTGTGAAGCACCCGAGCACATGCACCTCCAAAAACACCAGCAGAGGAGAAACCTTCACCCCCTCAGTCTCCAAAGGCTCCTGCCCCACCGAAAGCAGCGCAGAGCAAGAGGCTGTCAGCAGAGCTTTATGTGCTTTGCATCCTTCTGATACCCAGCAGAGCCACAGGCGCACTGGGAGGATGCACTGATCCTCCCACAGATGCCCAGTACTCCACTGCTCGGCAGCAGCTCCTTCATCTCTTACCAAGCACGGCAGAAACAAGAGCTTTGGACACATTCTGGCTGTTGGATCAGAATGGAAAGGGGATAAACCAATAAAAGCTGGGACACTGAAACAAAGGAACAGAAAAATACCTGCTCCTGCTGCTCCCCCGGCAGACTCGGCCTCAGGTTGCTGAGTTTCCTCCAGGTAAAGCCCAGAAACAGCAGCACCAGCCCAAAGCACCACACACCGAGAACATCATCACCTTCCACCCCCTCCTCCAGACCGTGGAGGAGGGCACAAGCCATGGATCTGCTCCAAATCTCCTGGGGAGCACCTCCAGCTCCCAGCCCTCCCATCCCACAGCCACGCAGGAGGTGCTGGAGTTGCTGCTCAGCAGCAAAGATGGCATTTTAATCTGTTCATAGAGTCCTCAGACCTTACTCACCCAGGCTCCATCAGCCCAGTATTTGCATCTCCAACTACACACACCCGAGGCCAGGCTGGCCACCTCCTCCAGCACCAAGGAACTGGGGAGTAGGAGCACCAGGACACTCCCAAACCCCCCAGGACCTGGAGTGCTTCCCTGCCGACTTCCACCACCCACAGAACATCTTGCATCCAGGCAGGGACCATCTCTTTATCAGTGGCTCTTCTTCACAGCAAAAGCCACTGGGAGATTCTTCCCCAACCTGGAACAAGTAGGGCAGGAGAGGAGACAGAGAGGAAGGTCTCAGCAGTCCTCTGATAACTGTGCGGACCCTCACGTCAGGAATGGGATCACTCCTTGCAGGGAAAAGCACTGAGGACAAAAACAAAGACCTCACAAAGCCTCTGCCAAGCTCCCAGACCAGCAAGGGGAAGATGCCCTCACTGGGAGCCCAGGTTGATGTCTGGCCAAGGGGTGCAACTCACCCAGGCTCCCCAAAACAGCCGTGTACCAGCACCGCTCTGCCCATGGCATGGGAGGTACCCGCCCAAAAACCCCCGTCACAGCTCTGATGACTTCCAGGAGATAACCCATGTTAAACTTCCTGGCAAGCCCTTCCCAGCACCGCTGAGGCAAGAGCTGCCTGGGTTCCCTCAGCAATCTGCCCAGTGCAATGGGCAGTGAGGTTGTGAAATGGCTGAAGAGGAAGAGAGCTTCACCCCAGAGCACAGGAGGGGACCAGGGTGTCACTGGAGGCGACGGCTCCGGCAGCCTGGCTGGACCCAAAAGCAGCAGCTATGGGAGCCAGTGCTTGGCAGGTGATGGGTTACCAGCACCCACAGCGGCATCACCTGCCACCACACACGGCTCCTGCCTTCCTGCTAAGGAACATGGATATATAACCTGTAAAAGCTGTTCTGAAGCAGTGTTAAGCACTGAGCTGGTAAATGCAATAATAAGGCTGTCACGACTACTGACAATAAATACACATCCCTGCTACCAGACCAGCTCCCCCCCCTAGCTTTTTATATTATTTATTGTTTAAATTAGGCTGTGGATAACACACATATTTTCTGGTTCAGTTGGATCTGATCTTATCTGCTTCCCCTCCAGCCCAGCCGAGATGCCCAGGATGCCACCCCTGCTCCCCAGCGGAGCTGCTTGGACCCAGCTCCCACCCGCCCCTGCGGGCAGGAGAAGTGAGGAGCTGCGGCTACTGGAATTGCAGGCTGAGGGGACAGGCTGCCAGATTTCCACAGCAGCCCCAGCTTGTGTTCCAGCCGCGTTTCCCTGAAAACACACATTTGGCAGGAGGTCTAAGAGGCTGCCCCAGCCGCAGGACAGGCGGCGAGGAGAGCGGCTGCTCCGTTTCCGAATGCTCAGCAGAAGATGCTCCCACCCGTGTCTGCCCCATGGAAACCCCAGGAGGTGCTGTACCCCCTGGCACAAGCAGAGTCCCGACCTGCTCTTACACAGATTTACGTGGGAGGTGTATAGCAGCGATGACCCCAAGCCCAAGGTCATTACCAGCTTCTTCTGGGGCTAGCAGAGCTAGCGGGGTCAAACTCAAGAGCAGCACCCAGGGAGCTGGCAGCAAAGCTGCTGCTGATGAAGGAAATGAGTCCCTCCCTCCACTGATCCCAAATCTCTAGCCCAAAGTGCATAAGGGTACCTAGCAAGAGCTGAGCGGCAAAGCCCCAGCCTGGCCACATGCCCCAGGAACATTCAGATCTGGGCTTGTGTTTTGAACTTTATCTCTAGTTTAGGCTACAGCTCTCTGGCCAGCCAGGCACAGAATCACATGCAGCCCTGACGCCAACGGCTTAAATAATCTCATTACATCTGACGGCAAACGCCGTGCCAGCCGCAGCCCGCTCGAGCCAACGCGCTCACCTGCCCTGTCCGCCAGGAGATGGTACTTTGTCACAGCACAGCAGCATGCTGATGTAACACCCTAATTCACGGGAAGCTGCCGTCATCCTCAGCAGCGTCAGACCAAAGATGGAGCCACATCAAAGCTCCACGTGCTGCCAGCAGCACTCGGGGAAGAGCCGTGCTGGTACCCCATCCCGTATCACCCTCCTGACTGTGGGTACCATCCCATCACCCTCCAAATGATACTTCTGTGGCTCTCAGCATCTCTGGCAAAGCTCGTGGTTCAGGTCCTCTCAGGTCAGGGGGATCTCCCAGCACCCACAGCCCTTAGTCCCTTCCCGAGGCCACGAAGGGAACAGCAAAGTAATGCACCCATTAAACCTGCCAGTTGCTATAATCCCAACCTTGGACTGGAAAGATCTAAAAGGCTGAAATCTCTGAAATGACTCAGCCACGAGGTATAAAGAAACGACAGCTTAAAAGGCTGCTAAAGCTCTACAGCATTCAGACTCGTTCTTGCGTGCCCTGCTCTAACCCCCGTGTCCTACTCCGTAGGGAAACCGGCCATGGAGGGGAGAGCCCTCTCCAAAACAAGCCTCCAGGCACCGGTCACGCACACAGTCCTCATGCCAGCCAGAGCTGAAAGGAGGATAGCTTTTAGCATCCTAAAGAAAGACAAGGGGTACCCACAGTGGGGATGGGGACACAGGTCTCAGGGGCTTTTATACTCTAACACCAGCATCATCACCGGAGACACCCAGGATGCTCAACAGCTCTTGGACCACACTGAAACACTGACCCAACATGTCTTCCCAGGCATGACACTGGTTCCTTGGGGACCAGTTAGGTGCAGCTGTGTACCCATGCCAGCTTCTGGACCTGATGGAGCCATCATCCTGGCCCTCATGGATCCACACCCCGCTCCCCCAAACCCTCCCCTCCTCCAAAACCAGCCTGTAAGCTCAGCCAAGCCCCGAAGACCCTTTCCCAATTCCCGCTTCACCTCTGCTGCCTGCACCCCCGTCCACAAAGGGCCGAGGAGCTGAACAGCACAAAGCAGACACAGGGCTGCCTGGGGGCACCTCCCAAAAGCGGGGCCCCACGAGCTGGCCAGGGCTGCGGCAGCCACCCTCGCCCGCTGCAGACAGCCCCGGCGCGGCAGAGGGGAGGCAGCGTTATTCTTGGAAACCAGGAGGTGAGGTCATGCTGCCTGAATGCTGCAACTTGAGGCCAGACGCGCGGGGCCAGTTGTGCTTGGAGAGGAGCCTGACTCCTGCAGCGGGGCGGCCGAGGGAGGGCTGTCCACAGGTCAGGGAACCGGTTGCGTTCGGAGCTAGCAGGAGGAAAGGGTTTTCTTAATGAACGAGGGCTCCTTCCTCCCAGGCTGTCAGCAAAGGGACGGCTTTTAAAATAGCATCAGCTGTGGTGACAAAGCCCTCAGACCACCCTGGTGTGGGGCACGCCAGCCCACCACAAAGGTGATGCCAAACCCGGAGCCACACTTCTCCTCATCCTGCTGGGATGCTTCTGACCCAGCTGCTGCTCCAGATGCCTCCACATCTGGAGGCATCACCCTGTGAACTCTGCATAGCCCGTCAAGAGTTCAGCCAGTCAGCCCAGAGCACATCCTGGCGGGTTTTTGGGAAGAGAGAAGTCACCACCTCGCTCTTCCAGGCTTCTTAGGAAGGAACTCCTTAGGCTTTTTCCATCTCCTGTGCCTCCCAGTTTTCCAGCAAGCGCAGGAGAAGACCCGGCTGTCAATCCATACAGCTTCAAATCACTCTTTAGACAGTGATTTAAAGGCTCTGGAGCGGGCAGCACAGGGCTGACAGAGCTGTGCCCACTCTACACTGCTCGGAGGCAGAGCCAGCACCTCCACAGCCCAGCAGACACACGCTGTCCTGTACGCTGGGCTGTCCCAGTGCCCCCCAGCAGACAGCAGGCACCTTGCTGAAGCTAATTCCCAACAGCTCCATGGGAATGGCCAAACAGCTGTTTTACCTGGCTCTGTTTGGTGATGAAATCTCAAGTGGTGTATTTTCATTCTGAGGGATGGCTGCTGCCCCTGATGGATTCATCCCCGAGCAGGTCCCACCACTGACTGACCCCCAGTACATCACTGTACCTCAGTTCTCCACCTCTGACAAGATGGGACACATCGATCTTCTTTTGCAAGAC
This sequence comes from Porphyrio hochstetteri, assembly GCA_020800305.1. Taxonomy (NCBI): domain Eukaryota; kingdom Metazoa; phylum Chordata; class Aves; order Gruiformes; family Rallidae; genus Porphyrio; species Porphyrio hochstetteri. Next base: position 5,938,608 of record CM036930.1, on the reverse strand, counting down.
CCAGGGCTGATGGCATTAGATAATTATTAAGAGGAAGAACCCAGTCACTTCCTGAGCATGTGCCAAAGCAAGAACCCAAGTCCCTGCTCCCAGGCTGTTATCAGCCCATCTCAGTCGGAGCTTTGGCTGCTCAGAACTTGTCATGTATTCAGAAGAGATTATGGCCAATCCTAAATTGTTTAAACAAGCTCAAACCCCAAGTCAGTAGACTCCTTTGGTCAATGAGATAATAAACCACTGCCTTGGAAAAGTCCCAGTGATGTCACTGCACTTTCCACAGCTTTTCAGCCACAGCAACGACGTTTCTGATTATATAAAATACATGGTAGAGTTTAAAAAGACTAAAAATGCCCCACAGAGAGAGAAGCAGGAGTACAGCAGGCACACAGCAAGTTGTTCCCCATGAATGTGAGCCCCGGACCTCCATCTCCTCCATCGTCACTTAGGGGTTGTTTTTCCAGCCGGATTTTCTGAGGGACAAAGCGTTTTATCTCAAATGAAGCCACAGGAAACCACGGGAAACAGGGTGCTTTGCTCCTCTGAACATGATGTAGGACCCAGCCATGATGGCAGGGAGAGCACGAAGGCCACCAGTGACACAAACCCACAGAGCCCCTCAGTTATTGGCTACGAGGCGCCCGTCGTATTTCCACGACAGACATCTTACAAGAATAATAAACCACAAAAGTACTGGGCTCCTTCCTCCTTCTCCATCAGAGGAACCATCACTCACAGATTATCTGATGAGGCTGAGAGCGAGACTGAGAGTGTTTCGCAAACGTGCCCCGAAGCGCCAAGGATGCTCCAGAAACGGGGCTGCCGGAGATGGGGGTGAATTTGGGAGCAGCCTCCACGGCCCTGGGAAGCTCTTCCACCCAAAGGGAGCAGCAATGATTTCCTGCTTTGAAGCTGGGGTTGAGAGGGAGGTTTGTTCATTTGTTTCAAAGGAAACCTGCTCCACGAAGAGCTTCAGCAAGCAACGCATAGGAGAACCTCGACACTTGCCATTACTGGCCCCTGTTCTGGTTTACCTGCAATTTCCTTGCCGAATTAGGAAAGCCAGCCCCCAGCCTTGCCTAAAGTTTAGTCTTGGCAGTGGAACTTGCAGTAGGTGAGACAGACCTCGCTCCCGGCCCCACCGTCACAGCCTGCGTCACTAATGCCAACAGCCTGACCACAACCAACAACGCCAAGTCAGGTCAGCAGTGACCTACATACAGCAGGCTTTACAGAACTTACAAGCCTTGTTTGGCCCAAGAATAAGTCACACCAAAGAAGAAAGGGGTAAGAAACCACCCAGACCTCGCGTTTCCATTTCTTGGATCACGCCCTCCGCAGCCTTTCTGCTCCCACCCTGCAGTAAATCACTGCACATCAAACAGGGCCAAGTCAGGGGTCACTGGGACCATCAGCAGGCTGTTTCCCACCGGGTAATCCAGGGATGCCACACTTCAGGTATCACTCAGTACAAAAAGATAAAATAAAACCAGGGGTGGGAACCTGCAACATAAACAACAACGATCGATAAAGGAGAGGGAATATCCCTGTCTTCACCTAGGTGCTACACAGCAAATAAAACTACCAGCCGTTAACTCACACCTTTTATTTAATGAGGCATCTCTGCTATGGATTACTGCACTGAGAAGAAAATGGTTTGTAACCTTTTTGGTACTGCTGAAATGCTGTGGCCAAGCTCAGACTCTCCCGGAGCACTGGAAAGGTCTCTTAAGCATCACGACCCTCAGCAAAACCCTAAATGCATCTCGGTTTGGGAGAAAGAGGTTTAACAACGTGAGAGATGCTCACGATCCAAGAGGAAGCACAATATAACGCGAAGACACTGTTAATATCAGGGTGAGACACAAGCGTTTCGCCCCCGCAGAGGATCACATCATTACACCAGACACTGGAACGGGGAATGCAAAGGGCAGCAGGACAAACGGAAACGTTTGCTGCACAACCAAAGCAGCGCAGAGAGACTTCTGCTGTGGCTTCTGGCCACAGGCCATCAGGATTCTTTTAAGCATCATCTGAAAGATGACAACTCGATGCAATCACTTGTGTGGATCCTGCTTTAGGTCATCTTTCCACACTGATGCAGCCCATGAGTAATTCGGATCCAAATACCCCTCTGCAGGTCCCTAGCAGGCATTATGCCAGCTGCGTACCAGAGGTGGGGATGAAGCCAGCACGCATTACATCTAGGGCAGTCAGCCCACCAAGCATGGGCCCAGCAGTTCAGTCCCAATATAATCACCAGACAACCCAGGCCTGTGGCTCTCTGGGGCGAGCTAGGTACGCACCGGCTCACCCAAGAGCCCAAACTCACAGTGCAGGAGCTTAAACAGGGCTGGAAGGTGTCACTCACAGCAGCGCCCAGCTAAACTCTTCTCTCCCCAGCAAAGATGTGTGGAGAGAGGACAGGGAAGATGACCGATGCTTTTCCAAAACAGAGATTCAGCATCAAACATACCTCGCCCTCCGAGAGCCACACAGATGCTCTACACCACCCTCCAAGGCAACAAAGCCCAGGCCCCAACCATCCTACCCGTGCTGGGGCTGAGAGGAACCGTGGGTGTTGGGTCTCTCCTCTGCCATCCTTCCCCTTTCAGGGCTGTAAAAGGGAAGTGTTGGAATCTGTGCTTTAAACACAGGAGTTGAGTGCAGAAGCGAGGAGGAGGCCGTCTGTCAAAACAGAAGAGAATTTCACTAATTTCCTACCAAACGAGATGACAGTGCACAACGTCTTAGAGTACAGCGTGGTGCTGCTCAGGAGAAATGCCTGCACTTCCAAAGGGAAAGTGAAACTTCCCTTTGCTCAACTGACCCCCCCATCCTTAACCACAGGGGTTCAGCAGCATCCCTGGCCGACCCCAGCACCCGGTCGCGCCTCCAAAGTCCCTTGTTCATTCATTCCCTCACTCACTCGGGTTGGGAATCCCAGATACCAACAGACAGGCAGCTCCAAAGACAAAAAGAGGTGATGGTTCTGGGTTTAGGTGAGGTTATTTCAGCCGTCACAGCTCTCGGGGTAACGCCAGGGGTTTGAACAGCTCATGTGTGGGCGCAAATTGCATCGACGCTCGAGAACACGGCGCTCCCACCAAGCAGACTGCCTGTACCCGCGTCACCCGGCGCCGTGCTCTGTGTGTTGTCAATCCATTCAAACTTCCCAAAGTCCCTCCGGCAGCGAGACGTGCTCCCAGCTTTGCTCAGAAAAAAGCTCATCTGAAAACTGAGGGAAGCCACACGCATCCCCCAGCGTGGGCCAACACTCGCCTTCACAGCCACTGCCCACCCACGCGATGTACGGACAAGGGGTGCACACGCTGACACTGAAATATCCCCCGTGTGATGCGGGGGGGTGACAGCCGCTCGGGGTTACACGCTGTGTGTACAGCCGGAGCCGGGAGACCCGTCCCGGCACAGGGATACCCGGCACAGATGCGGAGTGCTGGGAGCCCCCCGGTCCGGGATGCAAACCCCATGGGGTGGGGGGGAAACCGGCCGGGCCCAGGGCTCCTCTCCTCTCCGCACCCCCACACCCCCCGGGGGCTACCGAGATGTCACACCGCTCCGCGTCCCACGGCAAAGCCGGAAAGCCACGTCTCGGTCCTTTCAACGGGGGAATAAATAAATTAAAAGCAAGGCGGGCCGGGCGGACAGCACCCGGCTCCATTGTCCCGACCGGCTCCGCCGCACGCCCCGCTCCCGGTTACCGCTGTCGCTGCCCGTCTGCCCGTGCCCGGCCCCCACCCGGGACCCCCCCTCCCGCCCGCCCCGGCAGCAGACATCTTCCATCACTGTCAGGCAGCGCCGCCGCTGCTGCTCCTCCTGCCCCTTCCGCAGCCCGGCGGCGGGGCGGGGGCAGCCCGGAGCCGCCCGCCCGTCCGTCCGGTCCCGGTTCCCGTCCTTTCCCCTCCCCGGCAGCCCAGGCGAGGGGATCCCCCTGAGTCCCCCCTTCCCTTCGCACCTTAAGAGCGAACTTCTCCCCGCTCTTCTTGCTGAAGATCTCCAAAACTTTCCCGTTGATACCCAGCCCCAGCACTTGCGTGGTGACCTTGTAGTCGTCCGTGATGGCATTCTTCCGGATCTGCAGGCCGCCCTTCACCGGGAACGGCGGCGGCCCGTGCGGGGGAGCGGCGGGCGGCGGGGGCGGCGGCGGCTGGGGCGGCGGCGGGTTGGGGAAGCCGGCGGGCGGCGGCGGCGCCCCGGAGAGCATGGCGGGCGGCGGGCGGGCCGCGCCGGGCGGGAGGGAGGGAGAGCTCCGGGACTCGCGGCCGGCGGAGCCCCGCGGTAGCGGGATGGGGCGCGGGGGGGGGTGAAGCAGCAGCAGCCCCGCCGCCGCCGCCCCCCGCCGGTGCGCCCCGGCCCCGAGAAGAGCGATCGCTCCGGTGCGGCGGCGGCTCCTCCTCCTCCCGGCGCGGCGCGGCCCGGCTCTGATGTCAGCGCCTCGCCGCGGCCGGCCCCGGCCGCCGGGGGAGGGACGGGGCGGGGCGGGCACCGGGCCTGCGCTCGCCGGGGCGGGGATGGGGGGGGAGGCGGTGCGGGGCGGCCCCTCCTGCTTCCCGGGTGGGGAGGGAGGGAGTTCGCGCTCGCAGGGGGGCTCTTAGGGGGTAAGGTGGGGGGCGGAGGGGAGCCCCGGGCCCGGGAGGGGCGAAGCTCTCAGCCGCCCGCCCAAGCACCGGCCCCTTCCCCGATCTCCTGGCACCGGCGGGGGGATGGCAACAGGTCGTGGTGCCCCCGGTGCCTCCCCAGCCCCAGCTACCAGCTCCCTACCCGCCTCTGGCCTCAGTGTCCCAAAAGCCAACGTATCATAACCGGCGGCTGCTGCCCGAGCGCCTTGGGCACCGCTGGCTCCATCCGTAACCGATTCCTGGGAAGAGGAGAGATGTACACACCGCCACAAGCACGCAGAGCGTCAGGGGAAAGGCAGGGGGCGAGGAGCCAGCCCGGAGTCCTGACAGCCACAAGTTAACCCTATCTCCGTGGCCAGCCCAGTACCCGGTGAAGACAATGAGGAGGAGGAGGGAGAAGGGATGCAGGATGGGGCAGGATGCTGCTGAGCTGCCCAGCACGCAGGAACATCCAAGAACATTTGTTCAACTGGAGCACAAAGGGAAATCAAGACTTTGCGTTCATGAACATAAAAGCACAGCCTGTTTGTCACCCATAATCCCTGTTTTCCAAGCGAAGGACACACACTTTGTGACACCCGTCCCTCCCTTACCCAGCTGCCCCACAAAACACAGCAAGCATGCCCTGGGGAAGAGAGGAGGAAATGTGCCCAAAACCATACCAGGAGCAAACAGTAGAGCCCAGAGCAATGTCCTAAGGCCCAACCACTGCTTTTTGGCAGGCTGGTACATGTCCAGCCATGAATGTGTGCCCACCCTGCACGGCACAGCCGAGGGGCTGGTATGCCACTGGGACAGCGAGGGGCAGGACACACTCCCAGGCCCTGCGGATCCAGCAGACGTGTCCTTGGGGCTGTGACATGACAGGCAGCCCCAGCCTGGAGCCACGTACAGGCTCCAGTCTTGCTGTGAACTGTGAAGATCTCTGGAAGCCACTCTGAGATTGATGGAGGGTCCTGGTTAGGAAACACCACCTCCATCTGCACTGACCCCAGCAGTTTCACTGGTGTCACAAGGACAGGACGAGCCATGGAAGTGGGACTTCCCTCTTCTAAAGGAAAGCAACAGCAAAATAAAAAGACTGCAGCATTTAGGAGAGGGAACATGAGGCACTCGGTACACAAGCCCCACCAAGCAGCTGCCTCCAGCAGAAAGCAAAACCCAGAGCCTGAAAAGGGCAGAGAAGAGAACAGCAAACCGGTCCCTACACCCAGGCAGAGCCATTTGCACTGGGCAGGAGGCATCTGGCCCACGTCTGCCACCCCAGCACCTTCTGTCACCAGTAACATGTTCTTGGGTGTTTTTTTAAGCCAAGCCAACAGAACCTCCCCACCTGTTCGAAAGGGCAGCTCAGGCTTTGTAAAGCCCCTTTTTTAACCAGCGACTGATCGATACCCAGTGAAGCAGCAGATCCAGCTAATCAGAGCACGTCATTAGCAGCAAGAGACAGAGTGGCTGTCAGGAGGTGGCAGCGATAGTCACCAGATGGGAGAGTGAGTAAACCTACACCCGGCACTTGAAGCTTTATAAATAAAACTCTCACCGAGTTGTGCCTCTCACCACCGGCCCTGAGTTTCCCCACAAAGCCAGAGAGTTGAGAGGCCTTTGCCTGCTCCCAGCACATCCCAGCAAGAAAATTTCCTACCAGGAAAGTGAGACTGATTTTGGGACTTGCAGTGTCTCCCAAAAATCTGTGTCCTTCATCCCAATTAACAAAGGACTTTAGATATACCTCCGACGCCCCAATGTACCTTTTAATAACAGATTTAAGGCTGCCAGCGCTCTTTGGGGGGGTTTCCCAGTGTTTGCCTCCCCTTTCTTGGGCTTGTCTTGGCACGCCTGTGGAAATGAGCCCTTCAGCCTGGGTTTTCCTTGAGGGAGAGAGAGGAATCTGGAGGGAGGAAAACAATTCGCCCATTTCTCTCCTCTGCTCCCTCTACTTCCATTCATATTTGCTTTGTAACCCGACCCTTCAGCTATTTCAAAGATAAACACGGCTCCAGAGAGGCACCATTTGGGAGTCCCGGCTCCCAATTTCCCATGGAAAACTCCTCGATTCCTCATCCGAGGCGCCGGGCTCCGGTAACCCCCTCAGGATGGGATAACATCTCCTCCCCCGCCCAAACCGGGACACCAGAGGCACCCAGCGTGCACCAGAAGACCCATTTCCCTCCGATTTCCATCCCGGGGTGTGTGTGTCGGGGAGGGGGGTGGGGGGGGGTGATGGCGAGGGCACCCAGCGCCTTGCAGAACTCATCTCGCTCCGAAGCGTTCCGGTGCCGCCACGAGGTGGCCCCCGGTCCCCGCGTAGCACCGGGGCCGCGGCACCGGGGGGGGGGCGATCCGGCTTCTGCTCCCCCCACCGCGCCCGCCCCTCCCCGCCTCGCACCGTGCGTGGGCTGCGGGAACGAGCCCTCCCGGGAGCCAGCTGGCAGGTTTGGGGTCCCACATCCCTCAGCGGGACCCAGATGTGCCCCTGAGCCGTGTGTCGTCGTCCCCCAAAAAAAGAGGGGGACCAGAGGCTGCTTGCTGGCCCTCAGGGTCTCCCCCCACATCCTTGGGGGGGGGGGGGGGGGCGGGGAGGAGGTGCTGGGGCTCTACCTGTACACCAGCCCGTTCGCCCCTTCCCACGGCAGCTCCCCAGGCTCACCTGGAAGGCGGCCAGCGCCGTGATTTATTGCAGAGGACCTGCCAAACGCTTTGCAGGCTGCTGGGCTGGCCACAGGAGCACAGGGGTGAGCAGCACCCAGCCCCTGGCACACATACTCCCAGCCAAACCCTCTCCCCTCATCCCACGGGCAGGCTGGAAGCAGGCTAACCCTCAGATTTTTGGGGACCCATTTCCAGGTTCTCCCTTAACCAAGTGAAGCGTGGCCCAGCAGCCCCCTGATATCCATCTCCCTTGTGACCTTTCAGAGGCAGAGGGATGCGAGTGTGGAGCACAGCCAGATCCTCTGCCATCCACCCACTCCCCTCACCAGGCATCGTGCAGAAGATGGAAGAGCCACCACCATACCGGGCTCACCACAGGAGCAGTTCCTTCTGCACAGCCCACTGGAGCTGGGTCCTTCACCCTTTGCTCTTAAAAAACCCCCAACCAAACCCCAACCTAAAAACCCCCTACAAACACCAAACCTAGCAGCAGCGACCTCCACACTTCAACCACAAGAAGATGCATCTGGATGTGAATGGGAAGCAGTTCTTCCCTCCTTCCACTCCCATGTCCATTAAGGCAAAAAGCAGCAGCCAGCAGCAGGCTCAGCCTATACGTCTACGTGACACAAGTGGCTGATCTGCTAACGTGCTTTCCCTGGCAAGTAATAAAATAGATTGTTATTTGATTATAGCAGAGTTACCAGGAAAAATAGACCGTGAAGATTAAGGCAATGATCATTAAGGCTGTATGCATCCTGTTCTCCTTGGTTAGATTTCTATGAGCATGAGCCTGGTAAAAAAAAGCTATTCCACTTAAAAAATGATAATACCTTTAAATAATCCTGCATGCTTTTAGGATAGGGGTAATTTAATTGAAAAAGATATTGTTAATCCTCATTACAGCTATTAATGTCATTTGTAGAGCAATGGGAGGAGTGGAATAAGGATGGGAGGCAGCACTGGAAGCTTTTTCCCATGCATAGGGTAGCACTCTCTGTTGGTGAGGAAGCTGGGCTCCATGCAGACACGGGGGGATGCAGAGAGCTGCCTCCCCCCTGCACCCCAAGCAGCCAGCCCAGCTCTCCAGGTTGCTTTGCACCGAGCTGCATCACTCCAGGAGCTCCAGCTCAGCTCGACCAGCTGCTCCCAGGAAGCGGCTGTCTCTCAGTGCTTGGAAGTGATCCTCATGCGTGGTTTGCATATCTATTTATAAAGCTCTGTGGGATCATTTAGGATGAAAGGAGCTATTATAACCTGGATTTATTATCCAAAAAGTAACCACAGATTTTCTTCACTTTACCCTTCAGTTGTTCATCTCAAGACAGGTCTGAGCAACAGCGTGTAGATGGAGACCCTCTCTCCTCACCCTGCCAGGGCAGGATGCGCACCAGTCCCCTGCCAGGGCTATCCCCAATGGCACCCCTCTTCAGTGTCAGAAGGAGAAATGCCCCTTGGCACAGGGTGGGATGAGACTGCTGGGTTTCCCCTCAGCAGATTAGCACCCAGCGGGCTCCGGCGTTGCTCACATACCTGCGCGGAACGGCTCCACCAGCCCTTCCCGCTGCACATACTCCAGCTGACACACAGAGCCCATAATCGCAAGACACGTCAGGAGATATTGCTCAGGATTATATCTGTCTGACTGATGGGTACGAGGGTTTTCCTCTCCTTTTCCTGGCCAGCCAACCCTACACACCCCGGACCAGCTTTTGGCAAGACCCACGGGCAGACCATCCTGCCACCGGTGCATCTCACACACATCCACCTCAGGCAGCATCCCCATTGCCTTGGGAAGTGTTCAGCCAAGGAAAGAGCACATTAAAACCATGCAAAAGCCCCCCCAACGCTGACCCATCACACTGCTTTTCTCAACATAGGGTGATTTTTCCACCTGGAAATCATATCCTGATTCATTGCCCACAGGATGATGCCAAATGTGCTTCCTTCACTCACAGTCACAAAAGCCACTGCTCAGAAGTACAGAAATATCTGTCTTCTGAAATAATTTGCTTTGAAGGAGATGTAGCCCAACTGACAGGGAAAACCACAGATCCCACACAAGGGAAAATCAAGCTTGCAAGCAAATATTAGCTCTTGCCTGAGGCACATCACGGCAGCAAGCAGTCCTGTGGCCTCAGAGCAAGGGGCCATCAGCATCTCATGCCGACCTCTCACATCACTTTCTCTAAACACAGGTTTGTCTCATTGATTTTCTAAGAAAAACCACAGCAATGCCCCTGCAGAGGGAGGGGATGGGATTTCAGCTCAGCAATCAGACCCAGAGCTTCATCTTTTGAATAAAAAGGGGTCCCCTGGGCCCCCCCAGCTCTCTGCGGCTCCTGAGCCCAAAACACAGCTGCCACAGTCCCCAGGGGTCCCCAGCCAAACCCGTCCTGTTATGGGGGTCAGAGCTGCCTGCTCTGCTGCCTCGGTGATGGGTGAGGAGGCAGATCCTGCCTCATGCCAATGCATCACTTCTCACGATGAGCAACGCAGCGGGCAGCTACCGAGCCCAGAGGCTTCTCTCTGAGAGCAAAATAACTCAGCTGAGCTTGAACAGACTCGGCAGCAGGAGCTGGAGTTGGAATGGGTCAGATGGGACCGTGTGCTGAACCCAACCTGGCAGAGTGTCCCCCCCCCCCGAAGCCCCAGATGTGCCTCCCCTCCATGCCCCTTACATCTGCTGGCATCCACACATAACCCCAATCCCTCTGTCTGCCAGCACAGAGGAGGCATTTGTGTGACAAGATTACAGAGATTAGCTCCCTTAGCATAAGCAGCTCCTGGGCTGGCCCTAATCCAGGGGGACATATGCAGCCCCCACCACAGTCTTTCCCAGGCTGCCCTGAAGGATCTCCAGGAGCTGGAGGAGGTGATCTGCACCCACATCTCTTTGTTGGGGGGCACCGCATGCCAGGGTGCGGGGGACCCTGCAAAGGCCCTGTAATGGGATGGCCCCTCCAGCTCCCCCAGCTGCCTTTCAGCCCAGCAGCTGCTCCAACATGAGCAGGGTGCAGAGTTTGCCCCGTCTGTTTTTTAACACAGCCTCTCAGGGCACTTGGTGCAGCAAAGAAAGGGCAATGCCAGCTCCAGCCCTGCCAGGCTGCTGTTTGCTTGGGGGGGATGTTTAGGGGGGTGGGAAATGAAAGGGGGCTCAGCCCTCAGCCCACAATAAGCTATTTATTGACATATTGCAGGCTATAACCTTAGAAACACCTCACATAGGCGACCAAGCCTGCCTGGAGGCCTCCTGAGCCACATCCCAAACCCAGCTGCTTTTTTACACCCTGCCTGGCTCTGGCCTGCAGCCCTGCTGTGGGAGCCTGGCTTACCTGGGGGCAGAGCCCAAAGCTGAAAGGGCTCCTGGGGATCAGCCTCAGAGCGAGCACAGACATGGTCCTCACCCTTCTCTGCAGCTCAGCTACTCCCTGCCAGGAGGCAGGGCCAACACTGCTGGAAGGAATCTTCTCCCATGGCAATTAACAGCATTAATTGCCAATAATCAGCAGTTGTGCCTCATTGAGCCTCAGCAAGAGCAAGCCAGGCAGGGGCACTGCCTGCAGGGAAGGAGGAGGGACACAGAGACGACACACAGCCCATGAGAAGATAAAAAGTGTGTGTGATCCCCTGAAATCCCCAAAAACGGGACCAAGAGTGTGATATCCCAGCGAAGGGCACGGAGCAGCCAAGGAGCTGGGGAGGCTCAGGCTCAGCACTGGAGCCAAGAGCCACATGTGGGGCACAGGGACCCCCACAGCCCCTGGGTCAGGGCTGGGGGCCAAGGGGGGCAACACATCACCCCGAGCATCCCACCCCCAAACTCAGCCCTCGTCTTCCCACCCAGGTGCTGACAGGCACTTTATCTGGGTTTTGGAGTGTGTGGAAAAACACTTGGGCCATCGAGGCTAAAAGTGCTGGGGGGGTCAGGGCAAGCAGGTGCCGGGGCCGTGCTGGGGGGGCTTTGCTCTGAAACCACCGTATCCGCCCCGGCGTGCTTAAACCAGGAACACCAGATTACATTGCAGCAGGCTGGGGCCATGGCATGCAGCACGAGCCAGAAATAAAACTGTTTGTGTAGCAACTGAGAAAACAGCAACAGGAGCTCGGGGAGGTGTGCCTGGATTTGTTGGGGCTTCCCCCCCACTCCCCTCCCCTAGGTCAGAAATATTTATTTATTTGGGTGGAAAAGATTTGTTTACATTTTAAAAGGGGTTTTGCTTGGGATGGGAGTGAGGTCCCTGGCCCCAGCAACATCTGCATGGCCCTTTCACGTGCTTTCAGCTGCTGGTGAACCCTGTGAGATGCTGGATACAGCACAAAATGGGTGCAGATACGGACTCGAGCCAGGCTGTGCCCTGAGGATGGGAAGACATCACCTACTTTGCTGGGTGCTGGGCCCTTTCCAGCTGTCATGCCCACCTTATGGACGGGGAATGGGTGTCAGGGAAGTGACCTGGGCTCCTTCAGACAGCCTTCAGGCTCAGGACCCAGCATGTCCCTGCAGTGACAGGATCCTGGTGGAAGGAGTAGGAGTCACAGCCAGAAAACAGGGCAGACAGGCTGATAAACGAGTCCAAAGGAGTCACACACAAAGTCAGAGCATAACCAGCCTGCAGGCACAGGGCCCCGCTGCTCTGCTCCTGGAGGCAGCTCTCCCAAGGCTGCAGGTTCCTGCCTGAGCTGCAGAAGGATGAGTGGAGCACAAGGTCACCCTCCTACCCCCCAGGCTGCAGGCACAGCAGGGACAAACCTCCCACGCCTGCATCCCTGCTGCCAGCACAGGGATGCTTAATCCCTCAGCAGTGCCATGTAGGAAGAACTCTGCAAAGGGCATCAAGGAGGTTAGAGACAGAGAAGGAAAGGCGTGGGGGGAGCACGCCTAAAACTTGAGTGCACTGAAAGCTGTGCTTGTTGTGGTCCTATGGGAAAGCTGAGCAGCTTTCTGTAATGCTCTCTGCTCATGGAAGGGAGCAAGGAGTGAGACCAGAACCTGGGAAAGCATGTAATAAAAGCTGTGTTGTCTGCTGTAATTAGACATAGCACTGTGATTGATGCAGGATACTTTTAGTTTAATGGAGAGGGGAAAGAAAGAATCATCCTGAGAGAGGTTTGTGTCATCCTTGTGCCTTTCCCATCACACGGGGATGTGTCAGAGGATCACGCTTAGTCCTGCAAGTGCTGGAGAGGGGTCTGGAAATCATTACAGCCAAGCATGTGATCCCACTAGGCTGGGAAAAGAAGAAGAAAATTCAGCTGGAAGGTCTTGACTTTCCCATCCCCTCCTGCCATCTTAGTGCTTCTCTTAAAGGCACCACCAGTGTCCCATGCAGCCAGAAATAAGACAATGAGGGAGGTAAAACGCTGCTGCAGGAGTAACTGCGGGTGGAACGGGTACCCGGGCCCTCAGCAGCACAGCTCCACACTATTGTTACTGCAAAAACAGCCTGAATCAGCACCAGCTGCCTGGAAAATGAAAGCTGGGCTGTTTGCTCCCTTCTTGCAGCTCCCAAAATAACTAGCGGCTTCCCTGAACTTCCCCCCCTGCCCCAGCCTTCCAAACACAGCCACTGCCTCCTGCCTTCCCCAGCTGCCCGGCAAAGAGGCAGAAACATCTTAACCCTCTGTGCTGTTTCCACATTTATCCATCTCTAAAGAAGAAATTAAGCACCTAAACCCCATCAGCACAGAGCAGAAGGTGGGCAGCATGGCTTTTTTGGGCACCTCCAGAAGCCTGAGCCCAGAGGAAGCAGCCAAGGAGCACGGGAGCCCTGGGACCTGCCCATCTCCATCCTCTTTCTGCCCATGTCAGACAAGAGCTGGCAGCATCAAGAGCAAACTACGCCAGAGGCTCCTCACTGCCTGAGCTCTGCACAAGCAGTGAAGGGGATTGTGAAGGGGATACGCAGGGGATGGATGGCTCATGTCTCTGAGGTTCAGCCTCAGACAAAAAAATACCCATCCCTGCTTGCTTGCACATTTTATTCTGTGCTTAGGGCATGGAGAGCAGAGAACTTCTGGTGTAAATCACTTGCGTGACCTTTCCTGTTTGATGACTTTACAGCTGGCTGCCCACACCTCAAGTACAATTTCATTTATGCCATCCATCATCAACACCTGCTGAGAGCCTGGCAGCTCCTGGCCTTAAGTTATCCATGCCACTGTCAGCCAGCGTTGTGGTGGTGGCTGGGCAGAAGATGGGCACGCACACAGGGTCAGAGGTATTACTGCACTGCACAGCCCTGGGGGTACAGGACACGAATGAGGATCTTGGGCATTATCAGTCAGACCTGTGATAATGTTGATAACAACATACTTGTTATGATTGCTTGTTCTCATCCTTTGCCCACACCAGAATGAGCTGTTGAGGTTCCTGCTGAGCGTGGCACAGTGGAAATCCTATTTTTCCAATTCTTTTTCCTGTCCTACAAGATCTTTGGCCACTGGCTGCACAGCCCTTGAGTGCCACCAGCCAAGCACAACGCTCCATTCTTCCAGCTCCTTCTTGGCTGTGGCTTCTTGTGCTTCCCGGGATGCATGTCCACAGCAACCCCCCTGCAGCTGGAAAACCACCCAGGGCAAGGACCGGCTGCAGCATTTCTAATCTGGAGATCCCCTTGCTCAGCAACACCCTTTCTCAAACACAGCACATCCCAGGTGTTCTCACAACACACTTAAAATGGTGAAAAACTTCATATTAAACCCAACCTGTTGGAAAAGCATCGCTGGTCTTTACAGCTGCCTCCAACACTACATTCTGCTGGCTAACCAGGCATGTGCTTTATTTCTTTCAAATCCTTCTCAACTATGGTAAATTACACTTAATTACTATAATCACGGGCTCTGTCTTCCTACCTGCAACCCTCTTGCCCAGGAGCACAGTTCTCCCCATACCCATCTCCTCTGCTCAGAAAGCCAAGTATCTGAGATCCCGAGCTAGCAGGAGGAACACAAACCCTTACAGGGATCTGTGCCCCAGCAAGGGGCTGGGACTGGCTCTGGCATCTTTAGAAAGCTTCTCTCAGCAGTTAAGAATGGGCAGACTTAATTCAAACGACTATTTCATCCCCTGACGACCCAGCAAACCAGCTGAAGCCCACTTAAGGGTCTGCAAGAGGTGAGGTGAAAGATGGTGTGGACAACGACCCCCATCTCCAAACCTGCCTTTGACTCAGTACAAATTCAGGCCTCACGGGTGCCTTGGGGCACAGATGTCTGCAACTGCATCAAGTATCTCCCATCACCTTTATTATGTCTGTATAAACACTGGGGAGAGACAGGGACGGTACCACAGGAAAATATTTGGTGTATGACATACGTGTGCTGCCCAGAGAACGTGTGTTTGTGTGAAGGGAGGAAAACAGCCTTCAGAGGAAAAGATGTTTCTGAGCATCTGTGTGCGTGGCTGTCCTAAACAGTGTCTGTAAAGCCCTAACAAGTGTTTGTAGAGCCCTAAAAAACGTTTGTAAAGCCTGTCAGGTTAATTTGACAAGAGGAAAGAAAACACACCCAGCGCTGCCTACCATTCATTCATCTTCTGTGCAGCAAAGAGCTAGGTTTATAAAAGGATTGGATGAATCATATGAAGCACTGGCTTGCCAGCTGATGCGTGGGGGAAACCTAATTATGGGCAAGATTCACCTCTTGGTCCACACACTGACCCCTCCCATAGGAACAGGGTGTAAGAACCACGGCAGAGCTTGGAAAGACTCCCCATACGGACCGAAGTTTCCTTGGTATCACCCCTTCCAGCAGAATTCCTGGCACTTCTGTCAGAAAAATCAGGCCCCTTTAGAAGGTATCGAGCAGAAGACCCCAGCAAAGCTCAAAGCAGCTAGCCACCATGCAGTCTTGGCTTACAAGTTAGGCAGGCAGGTTAAAAGAAGCATCCAGCCTGTGCCTTCAAGATATCAGGAGGCAAAATTCAAACAGGAGAAATTTGTGCTTAAGCAACAACCCGCTGGGCCGACGCAGCTGCTTTATAAAGCACTTTGTGCTGAATGAATCTGCTGCAGGCAACAGCTTCAGCCTCCTTCTCTGCCAAGGTTGGGAAGGGAAACCCAGCAAGCCAAGAGGAACAGCACTAAATGCAACAAATCTTCTTGTCAAAATGATTCCAGAATCTCCTGATTCATTTTTTCCGTCAAGAAGCCGCATTAATTAATGAATGGCAGTAATTAATAATGGATGGAAGACAGCGCATTGAGTGGCAATGGGCCAGACTCCGGGCTTCTGCCCCATGGTCTGACCCTTTGTGGGGAGGCACAGATTTTACATTGACACCCCTCAGCATAATGGAGACAGACAGAACTATCTGAACACAGCTTTAGTATTGAATTCCCTGGTTCCTCAGCTGGCATCAACCAGCACTTCACCTTCCCCATGCTGTGCAGCTCCAGACAGCACGTTTGTGATACAATACCTTGTCATGTTACATCAACCAGCACTGCAGCATGGCAAGAGCAGCTGATTTTTGGGGGGTTTTATGAGGTGAGGGTGCTGTGCCTGAGAAAACATCACTGGGTGGGATAAAATCCTCCCAGGGACTGTCCCATGAGAACCAGTCACCATAGAACGGAGCAGGCACCGTGCCCACACATACGTATGGACCTATATAAAGACACTTAAATCTCACCACACAACACGTTTTGTTATTGTTTTCAGACTCTGAACTTTTAAAAAAATCAAATATTTGCCATTTCCCTGTATTAAATCAAGGAAAATAAATAAACAAATCAGCACGTGTTGCCTGCAGACTCTTCCTGTGGGTAAGATGCATCGTTTAATCATATAGGGCATAGCTAGAGACCTTTTTAGTGCAGCATGATTTCATCTTCCAACTATGCTGATACCCACTTGTGTACAGTAGGTTACCCATTTATAGGTTTCTAATAAAAGCAAATCTTCCTTAAGTGGCTATTACTGGATTTCTCCTTCCAGCCTAGGGATAAGCAGGATTCTGGGCTTTAAAAAGATCTCGGAGGGGGGGGAGGAGCTGAATAAGAAAGTGACAACTGAAGAATGCCATGGTAAAACTTCTGTGTGTTCTAATTACAGCACTGTTAATGAGAAGAACATTTGTCAGATCAGAGCATTCATCACGTTTAGCACAGACACACCGAAATCATCTATTCCTGTGCTCCTCCTCTCTTGTTAGCTGCCACCCAAGGCAGTGTCAGGCAATACAAGGTGAGTTACACCACCTGGAAAGATGTAAGCTTTGGGTTTGGGTTTTTTTTTAAATCAAGTACTTTTAGGAATTTGCAGAGTCTGTTGCTAGAGAAAATTATGTATTTATTTTCTTTTAAAAATGAACAGAAATACAACTTTAGGAAATACCTGTTCGTTACATGTAGATACAGAGCTTGAAGACGGACTTATCTCCAACCTGCTCCTTCACAGAGTCACATGCACCTTAGATAGTTTCCACATTCTCCACCATATTACACCTCACCACAACATTTGTAATGAACAGGCTAACCTGTCAATTCCTCAGACACTGACATTTAGCATGAACATCTGCAATGTATAAGAAACCCTGAATAGTAACTTGATTGCACCAAGACAGATGTAGGCTGGTAAAATAATAAGGCACAGTACTATGTATAGGGACATGGGTTCTTCTTTTAGCAACACAGACTTAGTGACCTCGTTAGCCCACGTGCAAGAGCTGGATTGGAGTCACCACACCCCCCCACAGTACAGGGACAACGTTCACCTATCCAAGACTGCTCTGATGCCCCGAGGGTGTTAGATGTCACACTGGAGTTAAAAGTGTAAGGAAGGTGTCAGTAGGGTTTAGAACACACAAGGGCTCCTTTATGGGCAGGATGAAGCAGATTCATTTCCCCAAAACTCTTATAAAATTAAGAAAAATAAATTAAAAATATATCTCATTGAGTGGTGTCTGTGCTAAGCACGAAGGATAAAACCACAACATCCAATGGTCACATCTGCCAAGGACCCCCCAGCCCGTGCAAAAGCTCCAGAGCTGTTCACTTGAGCCTTTCAACAGAGTTTGGATTGAGTCTCAGCTGGGTGCTGCAGAGAAGCACTGCAGAGCTTCCCGTGTTATTCTGGCTCCCCGCTGCCACAACAGTATTAAACTTTGGCAGGCAGGGGATTTGTATCAATCATTTCATCAGAGATCTCTGGGTGCAGAATCAGCCTTTTGCTTATACAGTTGGGATTAGTAAGACCTTGCTGAGATCATCATGTGTACGGTTCACAGCCAAAACAGCTATTAGTATTTTAAAAAAAAGGAAAAGAAAGAGATGTAGCCTGCAGTGAATATCCCTTTACGAAGGGCCCTAGGTTTGTGTTGGAGGTAGTTTTACAGAGGATGGCCATTACAGAGAATCTCTACTGATAAACTACTGCTCAGAAAGTTTTCAACAGCATGAGAGTCCTACCAGCTCCCAGTGGCTGTCAGCTGCTTCAGGCTGAGCAACACACACTCTTCCATGGAAGCCACCTTAAAGCTTCCCAGTTGGGCTGGTCGGCATTCTTAGGGTGCTACATGAGTAGAGCTCCTCTCCAAGCTGGATGGGAAGGATAAAAAGCTCCAGTGAAGAGTACCTGTTGTGCCCAGATCTCCCTAATCAGGGTACCACTGGAAAACAAGCCTTGCATTCAGCAGCTGGCATTAGTAAATCAAACCTGTGAAGAACCAAAGGCAGCCTGGGCAGCTGCTCGCAGCACCACAATCGACAGTGAAGAACCACATACTTCACTGTGCTGCTGAGTTCAAATAAAAACAAGGTTACCCCTGCAACCCAGACAGGCAGACAGCATTTGGACCCCAGTGTAAAAGCAGCAGTATCTGTGGGATGTGATGCTCGTGCCCTGTCGTGTGTTTATATAAAACTATTGCTAAACCAAACAGCTGAAACTGCAGACAATAAGCAGAGCGTGTTATTTACAACGCAGAGTAACAGTGGAGTGAAACACAGGGAAGGTTACAAGGAACATTTCAAACAGGCTTAAGTGACTTCTGAGAAGGCAATGTCTGTTTTGTTGTGAACCCAAGTAATTTGTGTGGGTTTTGTGCTAACCTGCAGGATTGCAGCTCCAGGGGAACCTCACTGGTGCAGGCAGAGCAACAAACAAGCAAAGAGCGATCAGAAAAATAAAAGCTGTTGTTCTACTGGGACCAGTTTAGCTTTAGACTGTTTTTAACATCCTAACCAGCATCACTATTACTGAGAGACAGGCCGAGGGGGATTTCAGTGTTTCACTTTCAACGCATGAATTTGGGACTAGCTCAGTGAAGGCAGGCACTGTGAGCGTGGCCACCCTGTAGGAAGGGCTCTGCTCAGCAACACAGCCCAGAGTGACCCTCTGCTGTGGGCAACTCCTGTGTGAGTTCACAGGGAAGTCAACAAGCCAGGCATCTGCAGGGGCTGCTCCTCCGCTCTCACCCAGATAGGAGATATATTAGCTCACCTGAAGGGCTCTCCCAGTGGGGGAATACTGGGTCATGCTATTCACTAAGGACAAATGCTTGATAAACAAAAAAGGGGCCAAGCAATTGGAAGCAAAATTAATTCAGCTGTGTTCCCTGGGTTGAGAAGTCCTTTTCAAGAGAGTAAAAACCTTCTGCAGCTGCTTCCTTTTCCTTCTCACCAGCTATGGCTGTACAGACAAGAGCCCCAGGTTAGCAAGACAGTTAACTACACACTTGACCTTAAAATGTAGTAGTCCCAATAAAAGCCAGCCAGTCTTAACCATACACAACTCATACCAGACACCTTGTGCAGTCAGGTCACGCTGAACACATTTTCTAGATAAAAAGCAACGTTCTTGCC
Organism: Porphyrio hochstetteri; assembly: GCA_020800305.1. Taxonomy (NCBI): domain Eukaryota; kingdom Metazoa; phylum Chordata; class Aves; order Gruiformes; family Rallidae; genus Porphyrio; species Porphyrio hochstetteri. Next base: position 5,919,512 of record CM036930.1, on the reverse strand, counting down.
AGCTAATTGTGTTATCTGCAGCTCCACAGCACCAGCCTTAAGTGAGATTACCACCAGAGGCTGCTACATTAGAAGTTAGCATATAGTAACCAGCTTCCAGAAGTCAGAGAAAAATATTGTAGATTTTGCATTTTATAGACAAAAAATGGTTTAGAACCAAGACCCAGCTCTGTGTTCCTAAGAGAAGACCTGCTCATACAGCTCCCAGCCCACCCAGGCTCTGCTGCCTTCTGCCAGGCTCCAGACACTACCATCACTCCACAATTTCTCTATAAAGAGCTGTCCTTAGAAGCTATTGCTCCTGGAAGGTTCCCATCTCCTCACTCACCAGGTATATTTCATTAAAAAACTGCACAGGGTGAAGGTCAGAGAAGGAAGAACATTTCCAGCTTCTCAAAACGTGCCAGGTATTAATACAAACATGAGATTCTACTAAAACCAATGCAGTCTTCTGCCACTTCCCCACTTCTCCATTCAAATAAAACTTCACTAAGCTGACACAAATAAAAACCACCAGTTGTGTGTCACTGGGAGGTGACCCACAGGTGCTGGCACTACCTGGGGATAAAGGCAGAGTCGTATTTTAATGTTATTACTGAATTTACACTCATAAAACAAGACTCAGAAGAGCTACGTACATGAGAACCTCAGTTTAAACAACAGTTCTGGACAGTCTGGAGCTTTGGCTCTTGTCTGACTTTCTCTAGAGGCCTCCACCCAGCATTTGGTAATGAGACAGAGCAGAGAGCTCAGCCTCAGCCTCTCAGCCCGGCCTCACACGGAACGTGTGCTCACCTCCTCTTAAAATTCACCCCAACACTCCTCTGTCTGTATACCGAGTGTCCTTAACGTTAAAAGCAGAGAAACTCATTAAATTTCAAATCTACTGTTCATAAAAGCTCTTAAATTGTGTTTAAAACCACATTCAGGCACCTGGCAAGAGATCAGAGGCTTCTGTACATGGACTCGGGCCATGTGGGTGCAGTAACAAGGCGGAGGAGCTGCACTGTTGTCATTATGGGTCATGCCACCTTTTCATGTTCTTAGAAGATAAAGGAAGAGGAAATACAAACTCATAGATTTCAAAGAATGAGAAAACAAAGGCATGTCTCCCTCAAAGACCTGAGGGAATTTGATTAGAAATAAAGCAATTCTTCCCGTAACATGTTTTGATTTGGATCCACCCATCTTTGCACCTCATGTCCCTCCTGGTACTTCACAGATTATTAGGCTCCCCACTCCCTCCCATTCTCTAGTTACAATCCTGGGCCTTAAAAAGTGTCACTTGTCTGATAGAGGTGGCATGTTTGCTGTTTATTACAAGAGCTCCACGAAATTCAATGGAATTCACTCTATGTTAAAAAAGTAGGGTTTGTTCAATGACCAGAATCTCAAACACATATATAAACAGCTCTTTAAAGTCCAACACTTTTGTTTTGGGAACACCACAGGAAAACAAACACACACACACCTGGCAGAAGTGATGATTTAAGTCTGAGCTCTAAAGAAACATGTAAATGACACATTACTCCTGAACAAACTGGCCCACACCTGTGACAGACCAGTCCTGATCTTGAATTCCCCTACCAGCTTTCCATAGACTTTTAAGGGAAATAGCAAGTGTACAGAAGTTAGTGGTTTTGTTTAGATATAGCCTGTGTTTCGTGGCATTTCTGTGCCCCTCTGGGAAAAAAAACAAACCCTAAGTTGGATAATAAAATTCAGCACCAAATTCCTTTGGTGTCTACATATTTAAAAAGAAAAAATCCCGAAAAAAGTTGGGATAGGCAAGGGAAAAGCAGTGCAGAGAAATAAAACTCTTCACACATAATTTAGCAACTTGCAAGTAAGTTCTTAATGCATTACATTAACACATTTGTGCTTTTGACAAGAGGTGTAAAAACTCCCCAGAATAAAAAGAGTTCAGTTGGAGATTAACTGAAAGTAAGTATTTGAAATCAGTTTCTCTTGCTGCCTGGAGCAAAAGAATCTGTTAAACCAGCCTGATAAAGTCTGAATTCTAAAAGAGCGTTATTAAACAGCATGCCTGACAAACTGTCCTCAACAGCTGAGCTGACCTACCCAGGAGCGAAATATGCACCATGTTGTGAGGGAAACAACTGGATCAAGTTAGCCCTTTAAATGTGTATGTTTTGACCAAAGTTGTTATATTCAAGATTTAGCCTCTAATAAAAAGTAAATCCATTAAAAACCTCTGCATTTAACTTCCTTGCACATCATCAACAAACAATTAAAACACAAGGTGTGCATTCTGGAAGTAGTAATTGTGTATTAGCTGACGAGTTTGGGTAGCACAGTGCATAGAGGTATGCTGCCGTTGGAGTCGGATGTTAAGTTAGCCCTCAGCTTGTTGGCTACTCCGACTACAGGAGGCAGCTTGGAACCTATTCCTGTGAAAGAGCTGGTATAGCTAGAAATCCGTTTACTGGAGGTTTTATCAGTGCTGGGTGGCTTGGGCACACGTTTACAAATCCAAGGGTGCCTTAAAGCTTGACTCGGAGTCATGCGCGCTGTGGGATCCCAGCTCAGGCATTCTTTTAAGAACTCTATGAACAAGGGATCGTCACAGCCTTTCAGAGCTGTCACCCAGTCTTTGTTCCCTGGAGCACCTCGTATTTTACCCCGGCGTGATCGACTCCCAGTAAGGGTCACTCTTCCATCTGCATGTGTCGTTACAGTGCAGTAGCGAGGGTGACCCTTCGAGTTGATGAAGTTCTTCGCTCGCTTGGATTGATCCAAAAGCTTCTGAGGAGGCATCCCAAGAAGTTCCATCATACAAGCCAGTTGGTCTCCCTCATCCTCTCCAGGAAAAAGAGGATATCCAGTCAATAGCTCCACCAGTATACAGCCAAAACTCCACATGTCTATGGGCATCCCATAGCGACTTCCCAAAATTACCTCTGGTGCCCGATAAAATCGGGACTGGATGTATGTGTAGACTCTTTGGTGCTCAAAGCAGCTGGACCCAAAATCTATAACCTTGATACCACTCCTCCCTTGCTGTTTTAGGAGGATGTTTTCTGGCTTCAAGTCACAGTGTATGATTTTATTTCTATAAAGAGCATCCAAACACTGCAGTATAGAGTGAGCGAACTTGCGTACCAGTTGGATACTGAAGCCCTGAAACTTATTCCTTTTAATCAGTTCATACAGGTTCATGCTCAAGAGTTCAAAGGTCATACAGATGTGGTTCCGAAAGGTGAAGCTTTCCAGCATGTGAATAACATTCATACTGCCCGTTTTATCCTGCTTCTTCAGATGCTCCAGAATCCGGATTTCTTCTGCCGCTTGGCGATGGAATCTCTTTTCATTGCGAACCATCTTTAAGGCTAAGTGCTGGTGGAGTTTGTGATCATAAACCTTAGCAACTTGTCCAAAACTGCCCTTCCCAATGATTTTGAGTACTTCATACCGGTAAGCGAGATGGTCATGGGGCACGTGAATGTAGCTGCCTTGGTCGTCATCATAACCTCCGTTGTTGGGACCACCAATAACTCCTTGTCTCTTTTTCGCAGCTGGACCCACAAAGTAAATTTCAGAGAAGTTCAGGATCTCCTGCTGCTCATAAGCAGATAACTGGTGTTTGTACTGTTTGACAGCCTGCTCTGGAGCTTGGGAAATGACTTTATGTGCTTTTGAGGAACTACCACCACCTCTAGAAGTGCTTATGCTCTCTATACTTTTATCTTTCGTCAGGGAAGGAAGAGATCTTTCTGAACCAGTGATTCCTGCAGACTGAAGGGCGCTGCTCCTTCTGTTGCCAGAGTCCTCAAATAGCTGCTCCACTTTGACCTGACTTCCACTCAGAGGGTGATCCTTCATTGCCAGCTTGTTGCTAGAAACCTACAGATGGAAAACAGACCAAAAAAAAAGCTTTACCTTCCCTTTTAAAGCACAGACTAAGAATAAAATCAACCCCCTCCAAAGGCAAAAACATTAACATAACAGGCCTTGCATTTCTATTAGCAACAGATATAAAATGCTGGACCTAAACTAACTCAGGTTACAGAGGGAGCTATGGGAAGGGACACAAAGAGAAGGCAACTCACTGCAAGAAGCACTCACACAAGCGTAGGGGATTTTTAAGTCCATAAAGGGTAAACCCTAGAGAGTCAAACACTCAAACAAGGACACAACACCTATCTCTACTAGCACACACGTGGTCAGCAAGAGGCCAGGGGAGCAGCTATGTTTAGCTTTAAACGTGGGTGCAGCAAACACAGCCAGTGACAGATGCAACCTGCACCTGTCTGACACACGCAAAACAACATGGATGTGCAGAGGAGCCTCAGGAGCGTTGGAAAGACAAGTGTGCCAAAGGAAGACAAAGAAAGGACAGCAGAGTGACACAAGGCTGGTATGAGCAAGGAACAAGGATGACAGAGCAAAACAAGATGAACCACACTTATTTTTCTTAAAAGAAGATGTTTTCTCTTTGAAAAGGAAAATGCCATCACAGCCACAACTTTTAGAATCAGGATAGTTCCAAAATTATCTTAAGACAGGCTTGGAAGCTTTGAATAAAATCTCTCTTACTCCACTTTGTTGACAGTAGTCTGCAACCACTGCCTCTTACTGCCATATGTTAAAATATTTACATCTGAGATGAATGTGTAGAAGGTGAGAAAAGCACTGTGAAATTTTTCAAGCTTGTCATTTTTAGAAATTATTAAATGCTCAACTGCCTGGAGTTCAGCTCCTTACTTGAACAGCAGTTATTTCCCTTCCTTACTCACTGACAGACAGAAGAGAGGTGTCGTGGTATCCCATGCTACACTGAAGCCATGACTAGAGTAGCAACATCTGTTTTCCATTTTATCCTTTAATCTAAAAATAAAGATTTGAGACACATGCCAAACCGAATCCCTGAAAACCAAAATAACTACAGGGGAATCAAAAAAAATATATAAATAAACCTGCAGATCCAGAGCAATAAAACCAAATTCCTTTCTAGCTACATACAACACAGCATCTCAGCACAGCCAGTAAATAAGGGAAGTGAATGTTCTTGCCAAAAACAACTACACACCTATCTTTTAAGAGTCTGTCTGACTGTTGATGCTCCTTGAAACGTTACCTCTTGCTCACAAGCACAAAACCCAGGCATTTCCTGCAGCAGTCAGTCCTTAGCAATGGTGAGTAGGGGCCATTGGATATATCCTACTAAGTTCTACTACTCCTCTGAGTCCTATCAGCCCCAAAAGACAGTGCACTCAGAGGCACTCCTTTCCAGAAAGAAACAGCAACAACAAAGCCCAACCCCGGTAACGAGAATAAACGCCTCTTTCTTGGAGCCTGGCTGAACCTCTGAGATAAGAATGACATATTTTCAGCACTGGCTACAAGAGTCCAGCAGACTCAGTTAGTTTACAAATAAACAGTGAACAGAAGCGCAGAACAAAGTTCATGTTTATCTTCCAGTTTTCCAAGGGGGTGGGAGGGATGGGGGAACCAAAGCAAAACAAGCCTGTCCTTCTACAGTAGAAGTCTTCTTTTCACCTTTGCAATCAAAACTTGATATTCCCCCTACCTGGGCTTCAATTGTATGCACAACAGAAGTGGCTTTTTATCTTTTTATCACTGTGACTGGAGCAGACACAACTGTACCTTTGTGGGTGACAGCTCCAACACCCGACATTGCCATGGCAGGTTGTATCAGCTGGGCTCTGTGGAGCAGCCTTCTCCAGCTGGATGGATGAATTAGGCACCAAAGCTTTGAAACATGCTCCTACACTGCAGGAATGTTACTCATTACATCCATTTCTTTCAGCTGTTTGATTCACAAAGATGGTGTTAGCAGCTTGAATGTCATCAGTTGGAGCAGGGTGATAAAGCACTACAGCCTGGCAAAGAGCACTACAGCCACAGGGTCCCTCTTCAGGAACAGGAGCGACTCCCCTAATGCTGCTTGAAGCAAACACTTCACACCTTTGAATCCCTAAATAAACAAGGAATCCACAACTTCATTTATCCTGGAACTCTAATGAGGAAACTATGGCTTTGGATCTCCAACTCAACTCAGCAGTCACAAAGCAGCCTGGACTAAACTCTCTTTCTTAGAGGACTGCTGAAATCATTTGCCACCCTGACAGTCAGACACAAATATAGACCCATCTTAACTCCAACCTAGAAGAGCTGCACGTGAAGTCAGATGACTTCTGGGTACCATCAGCTCTCTTTCAACAGCTTTCTGGTACAAATCACAGGCTGCACAGGTTTTGTCTTATCGATAAAGTGCCATTAGCTGCCAAGAAATGAGACTGACAGCACAAGCAGCACCCTGCTGAAGATTTTCACATACTTACAAGGCTTCATTTTAACTGAGGAGGAAACAGTTAACCCAGTTCTGACACAACTGGTTTTGCAGAAGTGCATCAGGTTTTTTTCTGAATAGTGAATTAAACAAGCTGAATGAAGCCCATGTAGTGTCAAAGCAGAGATGTTTATGTTCTCCCATTGCTAGGGTGAAAGAATGGACAGCTGCAGGCACCAGAACTCTTCCATCCTCACGTAACATCACATCCTAAGATAAAAATCTTGCAAGATGGAAACCAAATATCACTCTAGTGTCAGATACTTTCCCAATGAAATGAAGCATCAAGATTTTCACCCTCACACACTTCAACTCAGTCCCTGCTCACAAGATACCACTGAGGTGGGTTTTTTGATGTGTCATCATGGCAACACTTGGCATTTTTATAATCCTTAATCTTGCTTTAGGGAAGGCTTGATGGACAAAACACAAACAATAAGATACACCAGAGGAACAAAATATTCAGAGTTGCAGTCCCATTGAACATGATGGTTCCGTTCTACTGATTTCTGTTCAGTTACAAACATCTGTAGCTACACTGTGACTGCAGTTGCAAAGTTCCTACACCCCAGGAAAACAACTCACAACCTGCTACTCACTACTCTTCAAACTACTACTCAACAAATCCCTAAGTTTCTTCTGTTATCCCTCGATATTTCCAGACAGGGGAAACACAGAAGCCATGCTACTGAGTTTGCTCAGTGACTGGCACAGGCCACGTGTATTTTGTTACAAGACATTCCCCCAAGGTGATGATTTTTAAATGCATCTCAGCGAAATGCCCAGTTTTACATTTTACAGAGTGGGTTTTTTTAAAGCTGAAGCTCCTTCACTTCAACAGGAGTCAAAACACACTGAAAAACCACATAAAGGTCACATTACTGTACAGCTAAACATGACCACTACCGCTAAATTAAAACAAATTAAGGGAAGATCTCATCACTCCACATGTGCTGAGGAAATGCAGCACTTAGGAAGCAGCATTTTAACACCTTCAGTCCATAAAGAGTTATTTTTCCAGGGAAGGGAGCAGCAGATAACACCAGAGTTTTCAGAGGGGAGAGATACTTCTGTAAGCTGTTTGGCAGGCAGGCAAACTCACACTGATCCTTCTGCTATTTGTACTTACTTATCTCTGGGAATTTTTATGAGGGAAACTAAAATGGAAACGTGCAGGAGCTGAAGCAAAGCACGTGTGGACGTACATACTTATCGACGTAGCAGGTGACATGGTGGAACACTTCAACCTTTTGATAAAAACATGAGCTGTGGAGAGTAAGAGAGGATTTCTGAGGCTGCCCAGCAAGTTCAACCCTGAACACAACACCGCATCTTTATGAAAGCAATAACGTTAGTAGGCCACTACAAAGCTGCAACGTCCCACTTATTACATTTATTCTCTACAGGGAGATATCCAACTCACTGGATAGTGCTCACAGCTGTACAACACAACGTGAAGACCCAGACGACTTGAAAATACTCACATTAGATCTTCCAAGGGAAGGAAGTCCCGAGGGGCTGTGTTCTTCCTTTGCAGGCTCTTGGTACCTAATCTGATCTATCCTCATATAGGAGTCATATAATCCATCTCCAAACCTGGCTGGAAACGTCCCATATACAGACCAGTTAGTTACAACAATTCACGTTGATAGAGACAAACGTATCTCGCTCGGCGCATCTGCAGGATCATCACTTCTCATTCATTTATTAAATCACCTTTACCGTTGAGCTAGGACTGCATTTTAATACCACAACAGTGGGTAAAGCTCTTGGGAAATTTTAATTTGTGGCACTTTTAATTTAGAGCTTCTCTCTTTTCTTTTTTAATCAACTTTCGTGCTGCACATATATACCCCCGAGCAACATTAGCCAGCACACTCCCCTTTTCTCCCTTAAGTAGGATAATCCCGAACTAGCCTCGATGAGAGCCACGCCAGAAAACGAGCCTACGCTTAAATACTTGATAGGACTATCCCTCAAAGTAGGTTATCCTTTAAAAATTATATGTGGGAATTAGTTAGCAGATTTACAGCAAAGGGGGAGAGCTTGAGGGGGGGGAGGTCGCGTCGTGCTGCACCGTAACTGTCGGCAAAGACTCTTATAGAACTTAAAATCGCAACGTTTAACGCAACCGGCTCCGCACCGGGGCTCGGCGGTTTCGCGAACGGGACAAACCACGGGGGGAGCAGGGCGAACCAGGCTCCCCGGAGGGCTCCCCGGCCGGCCCCGGCCCGACACCCCGCGCTCATCCCCCAGGCCCTCCCTGAGGCACCCCCATGGCCGCCACCGGGGCGCACCGGGGAGGGCCCAGCGGCCGCCTCAGCCCGCTCCCTCCCTCTCGGCCCGGCCCCGCGGCGGCCGCCGCCTCACCTGCGCCGAGGGGCGCCTCCGGCTTCCTGCCCAGCAGCATGGCGGCGGGGGGAATCAGCCCCCATCCCCCGCCGGGCCCCGCGCCGCCGCCTGCCCGCGCTCCGCCGTCCAGCGCCGCCGCTGCGGGCGGCGAGGCTCCGGTCAGGCTGCGGCCGCCCGCCACTGGCCCGGCCGTTGCCACGGGAACGTCCCTCCGCCCGCCGGCGCCTGCGCAGGGGCGGCGCGGAGCGGGCCGGACGGGGGGGGTAGCCGGGGAGCGGGGCCTCGCCGCCCCGGCAAGGGCCGGGAACCGTCCGGGCGCCGTCTGCACGGCAAAGTTACGTTCTTAAATCGGCATCCGAAGCTTTCGGGACTCGCTGCCCGTTCCTCGCCCCTCTCCCCCGCAGCGTGTCTGCTGCTGCTCCCGCCGCGGGAAACCCCCCGTAGAACAAAGCACGAACGTTCGGGGCGAGGAAAAGGCTCCGTGCGGAGAATCCCACACCGCCCGCGGGCTCGGGCGGCCCGGAGGCCTCACAGCCATCGCCTCCCACTCTGTGCGAGCCGCGGGGAGCCCCCCGGGCCGGTGGGAGCGGGGTGGGTGGGAAGCACCGGGCGGGCCGAGCGAGGCTGCGGGGAGGCGGTTTCCACCCGGACGCTTTTGTACCGCAGGACGGCGCCATGGCGGCTGCCGCGGCCTGAGGGGAGCGCGGCGCCGGCCGGGGCGCGGGCCCGCCATGTTCTGCAGGGCGTTCCGGGTGAGATCCAACACCGCCATCAAGGGGTCCGATCGGTGAGTGCCGGGCCGGGCCGGGCCGGGCCTGGGCCCGAGCCCCCCGCCGCGCCGAGGGGAAAGGCCCGGAGGCGGGCGGCCGCGCACCGCCGTGGGGAGCGGGCAGTCCCACGCTGGGCCCTCGGCCCGCCACCGCTCGGCGGCCGTGTGGGTGCCGCGCTGGAGGCGGCGGGTGGCAGCGGCGATGCGAGCAGCGGCCTCCTCGGCTGCGGGGACACGGGTGCGGGGGCAGGCCCGGAGCCCCGGCCGCCGGCACCGCGGGCTTGTGATAACCCAGAGCTGCCGGCCCTTCTCTCGGCGGCGCGGCCGTAATTAAACCAGGCTTAAATTAACCTCCGCGCCGAGGCCGAGCCGAGCCTGCCTTTTGTTCTTGCTGGGCCGACCTACCGACCGACATATTTTAGATTCACTCTGTGAATGGCGAAACCGCCTTGTGCTGGTCACCGGGTCTTGAACGTCGATTAAAGCTGAGGGGGGGCCACAATGCGGCCGCCCCCTGCCCCTCCCTGAGCGGGGCTGTGGGTGACAGGCCGGGCTGAGCAGGCCTGACGCTCCCAGGTGGTGCTCTGGAGCTCAGAGCTGCGGTGACATGACAGTCCCTGAAAAAACAAGAGGCAAAGGCAGCAACAGGAGCTGTAAGCAGTTATTTATGGAAAAATACAACGGGGATAAGCATGTTTGGCCTTTTCCCGGTGTTCTTCCAGCACAAACCACTCTGGCAAACCTGGACACAAACACTGCAAATTATCTTCGATTAAACAGTGGGAATCTCACTAACAGCCATCAGGATAGTACTTGCTGCCCTGGGAATTATTTTGAGGGCTGGTCTAGACAGCTTTGTAACACATTCTGTGATTTTATCGTTTACAGGAGAAAACTACGAAGTGATGTTGCAGCAGCTTTCCCTACCCTTAGTGCTGAACAATTAACCGAGTTTATTCCAAACAAGGAAGAGCTTAATGTCATCAAAATATACTCTCACAAAGGGGAAGCTGTCACGGTTTACATGAATAACCGGAATCCAATACTGTTTGAAATTGAGAAAGCTCTGTATCCAACAGGTATGGGGAGTGGACTGGAATAATCCTCCCTCTTTGCTTACTGAGCACCACCAGCCTTTCTCTCACAAGATTTCCTCGTGTCTCTCTTACATACTTACCCTATCCCTGTAGTATCAGTACACTTCCTAATCATTAATGCATTTATTCTGCTGACATCTTTATGAAATCAGTGACATTTCTGTATTGTTTATGGAACAAAAAAGGGAAAAAACCAAAGGAAATCAAGGTGCTGAGAGGTTAGAAAGCAGGAAACATAGTTTGAAGTCATAGTTTAGCATCTTAGCCCCTGTTCTCTCTTGCCCACTGCAGGGTGTAACGCCAAGCAGCATGATGTCCGCTTCCAGGCAGGCCTGGAATTAGGCAATGAATTGCTCTGATGCTCTGTGCTTTTATTTTTCCCATACCCAGCAATTCTTCCCTGTTGGAGCAGCATTCTAGCTCAGAGTGTCCCTGATTTAAGGAAGATAGTGTAAACATTCATCTCTATCCTTCACAAAAATTCACAGGAGCTTGAGTTAACTGGCAGCTTATTTTTCTTCATCACATCTACTAATTATTGTAGTTCTGACTTCAGATTTCTCAGTTGCTCCAGGAGAGTGTTTAGGTGTGACTTAATGTTGTGCTGCTTAGTCTTAAAGATGGAAAGAAGCAACAGCTAGAGCTTTTAATGATGCATCTTTAACCTTGGTTCTGTTTTGGGACAGTGTACACGCTGTGGGTCTACCCAGATCTTCTCCCTGCTTTCTCAACATGGCCCCCTGTGCTACAGAAGCTAGCAGGAGGAGCAGGTAAGAGGACTGGAGCTTGGTCACCTTGTGTTGCAAAAAAGGAGTTGCCTTCAGGGCTTTTTTGATGTTGTTTTTCCCAGTAGCAAAAAGATACCTAAAAGGAGAGAGAAAAAAAAGTATAAAGAATAAGTATTCTCAACGTAACTCATGGTGATACCCTAAAAAGGAAAAGAAATGAGCTGTGAAGTTTGTGAATGAAAGTAGGTTAAGCTGTTTAAATGTGGGAACCAGTTCCATGTGGGAGTTTTGGATTTGGAAATATCTTCTCAGGGTGCTCAGCAACGCTGGATCAGGGCACAGAACTGCTGTGTCGTTGGTCTGTCTTTTTTATACCTTCTCTTGAGCAGCTGAGTTCCTTTGCTGCCACCCTGCTTTCTGGCAATTCAGAGGTGAACTAGCTTATCCTAGGGTAAGGACTGGGTGTATATTGGAACCTACAGTTGTAATGGTTGTCAGGTAAATTGTGGATTGTGCAGCGAGGTTGTATTTGAATTCCTGGATTACTGGCTCTACCACCCAATTATGGATCAAGACTGACAAGATAGGAGTCTATTTTCTGGAACCCTCTTTGGATGCAGTTCAGACTCAGGTGAATAAGGTCTTTATAAACTTTAAATTGCAGAACTGCTCAACCAGAAAAAGATTAAATTGCAGCTGCTGCAGCCTTGGTCTGTAAATGGAAGTGCTCCTGTAAGAAGACATGTCTTTTTTCCATTACACAGTACCTAAAACAGAATTCCAATCCCTCTGTTTACTTTGTTTGCTTCTGGTGAAATAAAGTGCTTGAATGCATAGCTGTGATAGGCATCAGAGCCTTGCTGCTGACTTGTAGTGACCTAGTTTCTGGGAGGGAAGAAGAAAAAAAAAGAAAGGTCTTGCTAATAGGAGAAGGACATTGATGAAAGAGGGCTGTAGGTCATTCATCTCCCATGGCAACCAGGCTACCTCTGCTAGGATCCAAAGATAAGAAGCTGGCCACGGAGACAATGGCCAACAAAGGCAGAGGGGAGAGGTAGAGCCACATCTCAGAAGAGGAGAGGGATGAGGCTGTCCAGCGCTGCACACATGGAGGGAGCTGATATAGGGAGTGTTCAGCTACAAAGAGGAGAAGCATGGCAGCACTATACCTGCTCCATGGATTCAGATATCTGCTGTCTGCCTAGGTTATTCATGTGATACACACGCCTGCCCTTGGGAAGGTCTCTCTGTGATTGCTGTCCTCAAAGGTGTGGAGCCTTGGTTGCAATGGCAGAGTTCATTCTAGATTGGCTGAAAGGTGTGATAATGAATAGGAGGAAAAATGTATTTGCCATCTTCAGCATACATGTTAAATCTGTGGTGCTGAGAGAAAAGTGAGATGCCTTCAAAACCAAAACAGGCAGCACAGGTCAGTCCAGGAGCCTGTAGGCTCCAGGCAGTTACAGCTGCTGTGAGGGAGAGCAGATGCTCTTTACAGGGTTTGGTGGTGACGTGATGCTGTGTGTGCAGCATGGAAAACTCTTCTTTACTCACATGCCAGGCTGTTCATCCCAGGTATGGAAAGCAGAAGGAAGCACACAGGAAGGTGTGCTGTTTCCATGCAGGTAGCAAGGAGATAAGTAAGGCTGCTGCTTCACGCTGAGGAGCATTCACAGCTGAGTGCAAGCTGTTGTGTCAGATCAGGAGGGTTGGGTAAGCAGTGGCAAATTTTAGGTGATTCTCTCTTCAGGGAGAGAGCTGCTGTGTTAACCTGTTCCCTGGGACAGGGAAGAGGAAAGGGGGATAGTTCCAGACACACCTTCTCGTTCCTTTCTCACTCCCTGTCATTAAGAAAGAGTAATGATTTCAAGGGTGGGAGCTCTTACCTGTTAAAAGCTGCTCCCTTTGGGCCTGACAGGGCAAGGCTTTGGGGATGTTCCCTTGTGACTTTGATCCTCCACAAGGTGGTAGCAAGAAGCGCTGCCTTACTAGGAGAGACAGAGAACCGCGTTTTATCTGGCCTGTGCTCAGCTATTAAAAGGCGTGTGTTTTTGCTGAGTAACAGGAGGGGTAGGGGTGGAGGAGGTAGTGGCTGAGGCTTTCATTGAGAAATGGATGTGCTCTATTCTTCCTTCAGATCTGATGCTGCCAGGAGTTGTAGTGCCATCTTCTGGCTTTCCTCAAGTGGAGCGGGGCACGCTCTGTGCTGTCACCCTCTTGGGAAACAGGTAGGGAGCATTCTCCATGCAGATCTTCTCTGAACAACTGAAATTGAAGTGAAGCTGGGTTTTGTTTTTTTTTACAGGGTTTTTAAGGAAATAAAAGCAGAATTATTCTTATGCATCTGCTGGACTGTGGGCCTAAACAGTGGAAAATAACACGGAAAATTCCCACTTAAACATCTGGGTTAGGATGTTTGAGTTTGGGTGGAGAGCTTTGCAAATCTTCCTCTGGATCTGGGAGGGGGGCACAACTGGTAGATTTGTTTTGAGATAGAGTAATTTTTTTTTAACAACAGATAGTAATTCTACACAGTTGTCTTTGTCTATGAGGGAATTGTGAGTGGTGAATTTTAGCAGTGCTAAAGCTGTTGGGTTTGACCCCTGCTGTTAGTCCCTTTGGACAGTGCTTGTACTTTATTAAAGCAAACAGTGTGTCCCTGCACACCTCCTTGGGATTCTTTGGAAGACAACATACCTGAGAGATGGGGCAAAGCCAGAAAACACCTGGATGTTTTAAGAATAATTTTAAAAAAGGTTGTAAAGACGGAGATGTAGTAAAAGAAATGCAGTATATCACACAGCCTGTCTTTGTCCAAGTAGCACAGTGTGTTTGTGCTGTCCTGCTGTAACACTCCCTTCTTTTCCCAGAGCTCCAGTAGCAGTTGCAGTCGCTACTATGTCCACTGCAGAGATGCTGGCTGCAGGGATGAAAGGGAAGGGCTTTGTGGTGCTGCATACTTACACCGATCACCTCTGGTGGGTATATTGCCAGGCATTTGGTGAAATGTTTCCTAAAATCAAAGCTTTTAATAAATCATGTCATATTGATTTATATGTGTACAGTTTAGCTATGCCCATTATTGAGGTTTCAGCAACATGTTTTTGCTGACCACACTTCTCTGACAGAAGCAGGTGTCTGTCCTGGTGTTTATCCATTATAGACATAATGGTCAGAAATAGATACATTAAATTACCCACTTGATTCAGTTCCTTCAACTTGAGTGTAATTATTATATAAATGATGCTAGGACATGCCTGTTACTCTGATTTTAGAAAATCTTGCTCTCCAAAAAGTGAAATTTAAATCATTTTTGCTTAAAAATGGTCAAATGTGCCAGTCTCAGCCAAGTGAATGAGTTGCTCTGCATTTAGATCTAACTAGTTTTAAATTAAGATCATTTTGGAGGGGACATAGAGTTTATGGAGGAAGATGAATTAAAGACAGATGTTATGGTTTTGAGAATGCTGAAAAAAGATCCATGCAACTGCCAGTGCCCTTTTATCAGGGTAACATTTGTGAATTGTCCCGTGGGTTTCCAAGCAGTAAACAGAAGGCTGTTACCCTTTTTCTTCCTTTTATAGGGAATATGGTGACAAATCTTATCCTCCTACCTTAGCTCCCTTGGTAACAGATCCTGCTGAAAAGGAGAGTGCTGAAGATGAGGATGAGATGGAGGAGAAAGAGTCTGTCATCAGCTTCTCCACTGACCCGCTGCAGCAGGTGGACGTGGGTGATTTGAGCCTGAAGGAGCGAGAGGGTTGTGCAGTGCTGATGGGGAAGGAGGAACTCCATGAGAACAGAGATGCAGGAACAGCTGAAGATGCTGACACAGAGATTCAGCAGGAAACTGAAGACAAGAGGACCCCACAAGGTATTTTTGCATGCAGGTGAACAAACTGTGCCCCTTTGTTTGCTGAAGCCCATGCTCACGATGTAGATTACTGTGCATTCTGGACAGCTGTTCTCTGTGGTCTGAAAGAACTGAGTGCTGTGTTCTGAAAGGCAGAGTACTCATGGCTTCCTTGTCCTTTTTCTTCCCTACAGAGCAAATGGATGCATTATTTAATCAGTGCTTTTTCCATGCCTTAAAATATAAAGTAAAGAAGTCAGATCTCCCTCTGCTTACCAGCACATTTCTACGCAGCCATATGTTCTCATGCTGGTATGTGGTAAGAAGATTGTCTTTGGATTTGCATGCTGGTATTTGGCTTTAAAACTGTGGAGATCAAATGTGATACTTAGGATGAAGTTTTTTACTTAAAAGGAGTCAAAATGCACTATTTATCTAAGGTTTTCTAAAATGCTGTTTAATCTTACATCAAGTACTTTGGTGTAAGGACTGTCCAGGATACGCACTTGGCAGCTAACTTGACTTGTCTGGCATTTGTTTCAAGATTGCCACTTAAGTGGCCATTTGCTACCCACAGAAACATCAGCACTAGTTTCACTTATGTTCTATTCATTAACTTGTTTGAAGTAATTCCCCATGATTCATATTTCCACTCTTAAACTTCTAGCATAAGTAGCAAGATATAAAAAGAAATGAAGGATGACTTATAACTAAAGAACTTTTAAAAATCTATTTATAGCCCTGCTGGACAACAACTGGACATTAAGAAATCAAGCTATAAGAAGGTGAGATTTTTTCTTGTTAGTTTTTGGATTAATTTAACAAAGAAATGGAATGGGAGGAAAAGGTTGGAGTGCACATTGTTCAAGTGTTAGTAAAACAGACAAACAAAAATACCCAAGAAGCTGTTCTTACAAGCCAAGTTCTTTTTCTCAACTCTCTGCTCCTGTGGGGTCCAGGGAGAAAACTAATTGTCCTGAGAGCAGGAGCATTGATCTGCTGTTAAGGAACAACATGAAGACAAAGTAGATGATTTTGCCCCAGTTGTGTAGATGACAAGGAAAGACAAAGCACTTTGCCAAAGATCTGACAGCCATGTGAAACATACCCTGAACTGGCTGAGAAGTTCAGGGAGCAAACAGGAGCAGACCTACAAAGGAGGTACTTGCTTACTCTTAGCTCTTAAACAGTTGCTGCATTTAGAGATGAAAAGGTGTGGGGTGTGGCAGGTTTTATAAAGTAAGTTTCTCATTTAACAGGTTACTTTGGGGCAGTCAGGATCACGTGAACAGGAATTAAAATGCTTGACTCTCCCCATTTCTCATTGTTGCTTCCTTCAGTTCTCTAAATTCCTGCAATGTATGCAGCACCAGAAGGTCTTACAAGTGAAGGAGCTGAACAAAGGGGTGGAGAGCATCGTAGAAGTGGACTGGAAACATCCTGAGTATGTAGACTATCATAGTCGTCTTTTTTTAAAAGGAGTTGTTAGTCTCTGAAAGAAGGGAGAGCAGAATCTGCTGCTTCCAGCTCTGTTACCTATACTCTGCTCAAATTCCTGAGGAACTGAGCAGCCCTCATTTCCTAATCTGAGTACACTATGAGGGATTGTACACTCTGTTCCTATACAGCATTGCTTGTTTCCTCTTGTACAGTTCTTCCAGGTAAACTATATTCTTCCTCCTTTACTCAGTGGCACTGAGCAGGCTTAAACTCTAATGACAGAATCGTGATTTCCATCTTTCTTGGTAGTTGTGCATTCATTCTTGGAACTTAACACCACAAAGGACTGTTAAATGATCTGAAAGCTGCACATAGCTCTTAATATACACATTTTCCAGCAAAACAGCTTAGAAAATGTTAAAGAAGATTTGATTCATTGTGATTTGTCACAGTGTTACAGTGAGAAATCTCTGGCTTCCAGTTGGGATGCTAATAAAAGCCTTAGCACATCCAGCCTGGTAGCAGGCACAAAGAAGCACATTTCCTTTGGCAGTGTCTTGATAGTTTGTGTGGGTTTGTTGTTGTTGGGGGAAGGGAGGCAAGGAGGCTTGAAGCCCATCAGGCAAATTTCCATCTCTCTCTCAGTGATTATAATGGGATGACTGTTCTGTGCCCTTCCAGTTTAAGCAGGTTTCCTCCTCCCTGTTCCATCTGTGTGCTGGAACTTACCTGGCTCCAATAAAATAGCTCCAATAAAAATAAAAGATGACACTGCTGCTGAATGAAACTGAAACTGCAGTCTCAGAATGTCATAGAAGATCAAACCAAGCATTTGGCTTCTGATTTTGCAAAGTTAGAACCTAAAAAAAAACCCCTAAAAAAGCCTTGCTGTTTTCCATTACACATACTGATTAGCACAAATACTTTTAGCCTTTCAATTACTTTTTACCCCATTCCTCTATCAGTGTTTCTGTTACCTGCCTAGGGATTAGTAGTTACATCAAGAGCATCCTACTCCTTTCTTCTGCATATTGGCACATCAGCTCACTTGGAATTTCTAACTCCCTCCACTGATGAAGTGGAGAATATTTCTGTAGGTAGGTTTTAGTTTCTCAGTGAAATCGAAGTGATAAGTTTCAATCCCTTCACTCACACCAAACAATTCTTCTTTCAGCATTAGAGCTTTTGCAGTACCTGAAGGGTTTTCTTCAACCTCTGCTGACCAAGACAGGAAGAGTGAAGACAAAGAACAAGCATACCATGCTCCTGAAATCATTCCACTTTATGGGGTCTCAACAAAAATGATCCCACTCTTTCAGGACTCTGGACACAGGTAAGTGTCCTCTCTTCAGCTGCGCACTTCTGTGCAAGTTCTCCACAGTTCCCTCAAATTGGGGGTGCCACTGGTGTCACCTTCCCAAACTAGGCTCTCAGAACCAACAGTTACCAACTGAGCTGCTGCTCTAAGCCTTTTGTCTGGTGTACAGCAGCTGGGGTGTAACAAGAAGTGAGTTCCTAGCAGATGTGCTTCAGTACTCAGCTGTTGCTACCACATTTAGTCAGGGTAGTAGTAGCTGTCATCTGTCTTAGTGACAGAACCCAACACCTGATGATTTAAAGTAGTAAGTTTAAAAGTTTTCTTTCTCTTTAGAAAAGGTAGCATCCTCTCAAGCAGTGAGGTGAGAAACATCATCATTAATTACGTGAAGACTAATGAGTTGGTTGATGAAACAAACAAGAAGTAAGTACACAGGGAGGTTGTCCTACCCTGCTTCCACAGGAGATGCCACAGTTAGAGGAAACAAGTGAACCTCTTTGCTTCTAAACACGTGGTTTTTGTTTTGTAGCTTTGTGAAGGTGAATGCTGTTCTGTGTGACTGCCTGCTAGATAAATCAGAACAAGATGAAGTCTCAAACCTGAAATGGGATGACCTCTTGAGCAGGTGACTTCTCCCAATATACCATTCTGGTATTACACAGAATAACTGCATACAACCCAAAGCCACATGCTATTTGAGCTACCTAAGGTGTAACTTCCTACTGGTAATACAAAAAAACCATATATATATATATCCAGAGACCTTCACTTGAAGAATCTCTGGATTCTTCACCAAGCATCTGGCAGTAACTATCATTGTTGGGGTTTGAGGGTTTTTTTGTTTACCTACTAACCACTTTATCAGGGAAAGCTTCCTAAGCAAACTATGCTTGGTTCTGTGCATTATCTGTATGTACACAGTTATATGTACACAGCCTTTGCAACAGATAGCCAGAAGTGCCCTTTTTAGGCAGCAGTAGCCATCCTGCTCCTTACATGCAGCACAACTTCATGCCCTTATAACCTAAACCTACCTGTTAGCTCCGAGAGGCCTGAGTCTGTGACACGAGGCCATTTCGTCTGTGTGCTGAAAAGCTTTGCCAAGGTGTCCCCAGCCTCTTACTTGCCTTGAGCTGCTTCATCACACAATGCTTCTGAGGCACCACCAGCTGTTTCCTTTATTTTTGAAGCCAGGTTTGCTTGTGGGACAGTTTATGCTGAATTTTAAACTGAAGTTGCTCCACTGCTCTGTGACCAATACAGCTGGACAGTCACTTAAAGACAAAGAAAGTTTTCCTCTACAAGAATCAGTTTATAAAATTTTACCCATAGCAATCTCTAATTTGGACTAACTTCCTTATAGTGAGTCCCTGTAATCTTTGCATGAGATACCATGCATTGTCTTCTTAAGATACAAATTCTCCTTGCATATAGAATCTTGTCTTTCATGCAGCCTCAAAAAGCTGGGAGGCTGCAGTGGAAGGGCAGAGTTAACATCACCTTGCTGTACTAAGATGAATGTGATGTATAATCTTTGTCCAGGTGCCTCGATCGACTGCAGCCCTTACACCAGGTGACGTTTTTTGGACAAGAACCCATTGTGAGGAAAGGAAACATTGAGCCCATAGATATCACCGTAGCACAGAGGTCATCAAATAAGAAGGTAAAAAGAGAACTAAAATCATTTGAGTGGAAACCCGTATTCTGAGAGCAGCTTTGGCAGATTGTTTTTCTGGGATGAGTGGGGCATGCCTTGCTGGTACCTCTAGCAGTGATGTTTCCAATAACTACTAACATTTGTAGGTGACAATTATCAAGAACCTTGAGCTGTATGGTTTAGACCCACAGTGTGTGGCCAACATTCTGCAACAAAAAGTCCAAGCCAGTGCCACCATCACCCCGGTACCAGGATCAAAAGACAGAGTTCAAGTCCAGATCCAAGGCAACCAAATCCACCACCTGGCCAAGCTGCTGCTCGGTAAGTCTGCTCTGAAACTGGGATTCTTGGTGTAACTGGGCCAAGCCAATTTTCATTCTTGTGCTCTGAATATTTACCTGAAGTTGACTCTTGGTTGTGTTGCAGAAGAATACCAGCTACCTCGGAAATACATCCAAGGCCTTGAGAAGGCTCCAAAGCTTGGCCGGAAGAAGTAGGAGAGAAATCTACTGTAGGAATGACTCAGATCTCGTTATTTGTAGAAGCATTCTGCCAACAAATCAAGGATGATGTACAGGCCCTATTCATTCAAAAATGAGTCTTGGATGTTTACAACATCTTGGACTCACCCAGATAGTAATATTGCTCCAGCTGTTAATTTTTCATAAAAATAAAAAGCTGAATAGACCCCTTGCTGTTATCCTTTTCCATATATTTTCCCAGAAAATATTCCTAATGGTTCGCTGGTTTTCTGGCTGCAGCAGCTTTTGGCCAGCTTAACAGTCTTGCTTTGCCTCTTGTAGCAAAGGCTTTGGTGATAGAACCTCCACTGACACTTGCGAAGTACATCCATCCCAACACATTGTCCTGGGTGGTTTGCCAGAGTCAGAAGGAAAACCCATTTGGTTTTAGTTTTATCCTTTTGAACATTTCCAGGTATTACTCTCAGCCACTTCAGCACAGAGGATGAACTCTAGTCGCTGGATATTTTTACGATCAGTACATTTCAGTGCATGACACCAACTGTAGCTTACCAGGGGTAGACACAGGCAGCAGTTCTTCCAGCTAAAACATTAAATGGGTGGAACACTGGTTGGGTTTCTCAGGGGTAGATGTTCTGTACCTCCCTAGCTGAAGCTTAAACCATTTACAGTAGGGTTACAAACCATAAATTCACCTCTAGGAAGGATTACTGTGCTTTCCCTTTACACTTAATACATGAAAGCTCCATAGGAGAGTGCCAGAAAAAGAAGTTAAAGAGATTTCCTTAATTATTGACAGTTTTATTATCATCATTGTCTTTTACATTGCCTGCATATGAACAAGTAGTTTCAGAACCTTCAGAAAAGCTGAAAGTCAGGCATTTTTTAAAAATGCCATAGAATTACGAGGGAGTAGTAAAAATAAATTACAGCATTGCAAAAATGCATTTCACTTTGCCATAGAAGCTCTACTGTTCCATCTTATACACAGTATTTTACATGGTTTACAACAGACATGAGACATAAACACACAAACTAGGCAAGACAATATACTAACCAAAGGCACTGCCAACAGTATTCTGCGCTTAAGGAAGGGGCCAACACTTCCCAGCCTAGACACAGCTCAACTGGCTGCTGAAAAAGATCTACTGCCACCTCCAATGCCCCCTTATCTTGAAATAAACAAACCAAAAGAAACAGCCCTCCCCTTTGCAGGAGGATTCCAGCAGCATTCACGGTAATTGCATAAGAAGCCATGCCTTCTGCAGAGTGTCAAAGACATGCTGGGTTCCAGGAGGGGAGAGGGAGACACTCACCAAAACTCCGGTAGAAAACACCAAGGAAAAGGAGATCTTTACAGCTTTTAGCCAGAAAGAGAAGAGGTTTTAAAAAGCAAGGGTCTGGATCTTACTCCTCAGAACCAATGGCAGTTTTTACAGTGTTCTTTCTCTTGCCTGAAGCATTTGCACGGTGCTTGCACGACTCAAACGTGACCTGTGTTACTCCACGAGCACGTAGGGAAGTAGTAAGGATTCTTGTAGCTGGACAGACAGCCCCAGAGCAAGAAAACCGCTGCTGCCCCGTTGCTAAAGGTCATCTGGGTGTAGAGTACAGTACAGCTGGGAGGCCCTTCCTGCCCCATGGGACGGGGGCCGGAGCCCTGTTAGCAAACCCTTGGACACTGCTGAGTAGAACAGGAGTGGGAACTAAGCCTGCAGAAAGCAGTGTCTACACAAACCCAGCGGCTTTAAGTGCTGCAGGGGCTCTTAGGGTTTATAAAGAGGAAAAAATAAAATAGTAATCCCAAGCAGTCACCTCCAGGAAAGAAACACCACAGTTCCTCATCTCTCTACAGACAAAAGCAGCCTCATCACAGGATTTTGGGTAACAGGGGTGGGGAGGTAGGGGGGCAGGACTGATGAGGCCTCTCCACAAAAGCCCCTTCCAATTGCCACCTTGGCCCAAATGCCAAGTTTCACACTTGGGGAGGAAATTAAAAAAAAAGAAAAAGGAAGAAGAAAAATAAAAGGCACTGAGGTAACTCTTTGACTCTTCTGCACTGTGTGTGGCAACTGTCACCCAATAACCTGTCGCCTGCCCTCCACAGCACAGCTCAGAGGGCTGCTCCTTCATCGAGTCCATCTGGAACCCTCTCAGGCTCCAGCTGAACCCAGCCAGTGGTGGTGTTCCTTTCTCTGGACACTCTGTTGCGGTGCCCTGTGTAAACAGAGGGAAGACTGAACCTGGCTGTGTGCAGCCTGCTCAGCGAGCACTGAGAGTAAACATGGGAACCATCCTCCCCACGACTGGCACCCAAGAGCTGTGCTGGCTGCGTGGTGGCAGCACCATGGGGGTGCTGGCTGGACTCATGGCAGGGACTGATGCTCCAGCAGCTTTACAAAGGATGCGCAGTGCACACACCAGAGATGGTGGGAGTCCTGAGAGAGGAAGACACGCTCAGGTGTCCTTCCCTAGCTCCAAAAACCCTGGTAACTGCCCTGGACAATGCAGGCAGAGCACCGATTGCAAGTGGAGAGGGTGGGAGAACACGAGTGTGGCACAGGGAGGGAGAGGATGGTGTGTCACAGACAGGAGCTGAGGGCTAGCAGGAGGATGCACGGGTGGAAAGCAGCTGAGACACAGTGGTCCCTTGCTCTCCTGGGTGCTAAGGTGTTCCCAGGTGGGCAGCCTGTGCTCTCCATGCTCTGGCCCTGCTCAGAGCTCCTCTCCCTCGGGGCCAGACCTGTTCATAGCTCAAAATCAGTTTAGTTGGTGAAAAGGGTTTTGAGTTTTCCTGGGTTGGTCTGTTGGATATGTATTGCTAAATGTTTGATATCAACCATCAGCCTATGCCCTGACCATCACCTCCACACTTTCCAGACAGAACTCCTTGAAGTCCCAGTTCCTACGGGGTAGAAAGCTGGTGAGACACAGGCTAGCTTAGCTAAGCATCGGGGTATCTGCTCTAATTCCCATCTGGACTCGAAACTGGAAGCCAAACACAGTGGAGACAACTGACTTTTCCTGGAATTACTATCACCAGGGTTCAGCAACCTGTACCAACAGCCTGTTTGGGTGCTGCAGCTGCCTTGGCATCTGAACTTTACATCTCCCCAGCTAGCTCAGCCCCAAACAAGTCCATCAGCATTGGTTACAGCTGCAACACCCACGTGGTTTGATGCAACAACCTCCTGCGCTTTATCTGCTGCTTCCTGTGCTCTACTTACGAAATGAGAACTCGGGGCCACGTGGCCACACGCAACGAGCTGCAGCCACCTCCCAGCAAGGGCATGCAACTCACTGGGAGGAGTGGGAACAGCATTACCCTGCTCACAATATAAGCTGGTAGATGTTCCTCTTGGGTGGCACGCTGAACCTTTTCCACGAAGCTTCTCCATGGGATGGTGCAGCTGAAAAGCAAACCAGCAGCTCTGTCGGGTTGGTTGCTGTTGCTGGGCTCCATTTTAAAACAGGCTGCCCGTTCTTTGAGTGGTTCTGGGCCTGGGGTAAGAGGTTTCAGAAGAAAAATGCTGTATGGGTGCTGTGAGCCAGTTCTTAATGGAAGGTTGAAGAGGGAGGGTGACCACTATAAGGTGTCCTGAGAACTGTCTTTTTAAAAATATTATCTAGCTCAGTCTGATGCCCAGGGCCTCCTGAACGGTTATCCAGGCTTGCCTCTGGCTTCTTTCAAGGTCTGCTGCAGTCTCTGTTTAAACTTCTCGTACTTCCTTCGCACTTGCTGGATTTTGTCCTTTTCTTCTCTGTCCAGGATCATCAAGAAGTTCTGTAGCTCTGGGATGGAGAACGCGTCCCACTGCAGAACCAGCAGAAACAGAGGGAAAGTTAGCACGTGCCCCAGTGCTTCTGTGCTGGTTTTCTGCCCCCAAACGTGTGGAGAGAAACAACCAAAGACATTTAAACATGGATCTGATCTCCAGGTAATTCAGGTAGTTAGATCTCCATGGCACTTAGTGTTCACATAAACACTTCTCTGACCTACCTCGACTTCCCCTGTCTCGTTTTCCTTCAGCACAAAACTGAGCACGTTGGTGTCTGGGCCTGCCAGCAGCTGGAGGTACAGGGGGTACTCGGTGAGAGGCAGCTTCTGGACGAGCACTGCAAGGGCAGGATGACACCCACAGTGAGATCCTGGCTGCCAGGGCAGAGGGAAGCTCAAGGAGCTCAAGGGAGCTCGTAAAGGTAGGTCGTGCTGCTCAGGATCGTGGCTGAGTCTCTATCACAGACCCCCAACAATCTCTGTAAGGTCTCTGGTGGCTTCAGCCCCCTTCTAAGAACTTGTAACCCCCCTTAACTTAAGTGTCACCACCTCCTCTGGAGGTCTGGGCATGTCATCCTCCAAAACATAGACACTGCCCACGTCCTAGCTGAACGCTTTGGGCACATCTGTCACACAAAGCTGTAAGCAAAGCCCATCAGCTGCAGGGCAGCTGGTGGGTCTGAGGGCATGAACTCACCTTGCCCATCTTTCCGCACCTCCTTGAAAAGTGCAAACTTCTGCGGGTTATCCACCACCATGAACTTCTTCAGGAGCCCCTGGATCACCTCGCTCACCGTGGTGGTGCTGCTGATGTGGAGCTGCTTGATAGCATCCAGTGGCAAGTAGAAGGAGGTTCTCTTGTCCGTCATGTCAGCCAGGTTCACTTCCTTGAGGGCATCATAGATGGACTGTGGCCGGATCCCTGCCGGTACCGTCACGGGGCGGCGCAGCTTCAAATGCACTTTAATGAAACCTGTGTACGTCCCATCGTCACTCTAAAGCCAAAGAGAGGAGGGAGTCAGGCTCCAGGGAGTCATTCCAGTCCTTTCCCCCCCAGCTATAAAGGGCTTTCTGATTTACAGTGCCTGTGGGGTGAGCGTAGGACTTTCCACCCCTCAGCACTGCAAGGAGCTTGCGGGTTTCTTATTAATCACGTTATAAGTAACCAGTAATTTTGGGTCAGTCATTACAGATCTTCTCCTGCTCCTTCCACCCAGTTAGTGACTCATCCCTCATCTCGTCTGATCTGAACCCCACGCTGCTGCCAGTCGGTTATGGAAACCATGACCTGTACTTTGTAGCTGCACTTGTGGGGGCTGGAAACCTCTGGGGAGGTCTCTATGCCTCGTGTCCAGCAGGATCTCCCAACCCTGTTCCTCAAGTTTTATTCCACCTTATATGGGATTGTCACATAGAATCATAGAATCACCTGGGTTGGAAGAGACCCTTTAGATCACTGAGTCCAACCACAGCCTAACCCTGCCTGGCCCACCTCTAGATCATGTCCTTAAGGACTTCATCCACACACCTTTTAAACCCCACCAGGGATGGTGACTCCACCACCTTCCTGGGCAGCCTGTGCCAGTGCCCAACAGCCCTTTCAGGAAATAAATTCTTCCTGATATCCAACCAAAATCTCCCCTTTGAAACCATTCCCTCTTGTCCTATCGCCTGTCACCCAAGAGAAGGGACCGACCCTGACATCTCTGCAACCGCCTTGCAGGTAGTTGCAGAGAGTGATAAGGTCTCCCCTCAGCCTCCTTTTCTCCAGACTAAACACCCCCAGCTCCCTTAGCCACTCCTTACAGGACTACAGCCCCTTCCCCAGCTTCATCACCCTCCTCTGGACGTGCTCCAGCATCTCAACATCCTCCCTACAGTGAGGGGCCCAAAACTCCATCATCCCCACATAATAAATCACCAGCCACGATCAGCCTGTGTTGTGACAAGTCCCTGACCCCACCCACAGCTCTGCAAAAACGCAGGGATCAGAAGAACAGCCTGGCTCCGTACAGTCCATCCACAGGCGCCAGGCAGGGACAAGCCAAGGGACCCACCTCTGGTTCAGGAGCACTGGCCAGAGGTCCCCCCAAGGGTGAGCCCAGTCAAACCCCAGGACTGTACCGAGTCTCAAGACTGGATTTGCACCAGGCTTCAAGAAAATTAAGTGCAGAGTAAATATCTGGGCCCCAAACAACTCCTGTGAGCTGAGGGCTGATAAAGACTCAGGGGCGAGACATTCCAGCAGGAATTGCTCTGCAGCCTTCACCAGGGAAACTGTTCTAAGAGTTACTATAAACCTCAGGTCTGATTTCAGATGTTGGTGAGCACCAGGGAGTTACACAGCTGCTGTTCTCCACATGGTTTCACTCCTTAGGAAGCTTTCTCCCCCCTCTCTGTACAGCCCTGTGAAGTTTGTGCCTTTGCATTACTCTGGGTTGTAAGAAGAGTTCATCTCCCCATCTCACCCCCTACCACCAGCACGGTGACAAAGCGAGCTGCAATCAGAGCTCCAAAGTATAAAGCATCTACCATGGCTCTTGGACCCCTGCTAAACCCAGCCTGGTGATGCCCGGTGGTGCCAGAGAAGAGCATCTCTTTCTGGAAAGGCTTTGTGTTTCCAAATCCACTCTGCTTTTACCCACTTTGTGCAAACCCTCGTGGCCTTGGAGATGCTTTCCTACAGCCTGGCTCAGCTCACAGCCCAGCGAAACCAGTGCCAGGCTGTCTGTGTACGGGTTAGGCAGAGCTCAACACTCACCAGCTTCATCAGCAGGCAGTTGGTCACCTTGGCATTGTATTTTTCGATCTTCTGTTTGATCTCCTGGACGGTGGGGGGCTTGGGTTTTTCTTCTTCTACTGGCTGAGTTACATGCTGAAAGGAGAAGAGACAGGCTTTAGCTGGTGGGTGTGGTGTGTAACACTGTGTCTGTTGACAGAGCCCTGGGACAGGCTGCCCACGGGGGGTGTGGAGTCTCCTTCTCTGGAGAGACTCCAGCCCCCTCTGGACACCGACCTGTGGGACCTGACCTAGGGACCCTGCTTTGGCAGGGGGTTGGACCCGATGGGCTCTGGAGGGCCCTTCCAACCCCTACAGCTCTGTAATTCTGTTCAGCTTGGCTTTTGCCTGGGAAACATGGGAACAACGAGGCTGCACAGCCCCTCAGCTCACCCCAGCAGCAGTGGGGCTGGAGATGGTCCCAGAGGCTCAATATGCCAGACCCCACATCCCTGCCCCAAACCACCATCAACCAGTTGCAGGGCAACGCAAAACCCACAGGTTAGTGGGACACTACAGTCCAGAGCAGTAAAGATGTCCCAGTACAAACCAGGGCAAAGACATCCAGCCTCTAAAACCTTCTGGCAAAGGAAACCACCCGCATCAGCCAAGCTTCTCTTTGCTTCTTGAAAAATCCCATCCTGTTTCTAGTATTCACGGCTCTGCCTACCCAAGACAGGCACCCCCTAAAAATCCTGGGGTGCTTCTCAACCAGCTTCCAGCAGATTTAGCCAAGCAGAACCTGAAGCTAAATCTCTACCACATTACTCCTCCTCTGCTTTGGAAATTATAGCTCAGAGCAGTAAAACCACACAAGCGGCAAGTCGGCTGCATGACTAATAAATCAGTCGCTGCAAACCCAGTCAAGGCATCCCAGCCCGTGTTGGAAACCGGTCAGCATCTGCCCATGCGTGGGCTCACTGGGAGCTGCTGGACTGGGGGGGAATTTCCCTTTGGGATGCAAAGCAGCAGGCTCGGTGTATAGGTGGGCTTTATCCCCAGGTCACACGTGGAAACGTGTAGCTGAATAATAACGGGAGAACACAATGGGTGATGGAGAGCAGCTTGAGGGAGTTTCCCAAATGGGACCCAGGGTTTAGAGTGTGTAAGCAGAAATGCAATGGATGGGTTTGGACAAAGGGCTGGAGCAGGGCCCAGCGGCACCGGCTTAGCAGACTTGGGGCAGGAGGATGCTGCTGTGGGGTGGGAGGGACTGCAGGAGCTGTGCAAGGCGGCAGCAGGAGCACAGTGCCCATCACAAGGCACCTAAAAAGGGAAAAGCAAGGTGCTCTGTGCAGAAGAGGGCCAGAGCACGCATCTCCGGGGTATCATGGAGCCCTGCCTGCCCCGGCTCCCACCCAGCTCCAGGGATGCTTCCCTGGCCACGCAGCTTCCCAGGCAGGCAACAAGGCTCAGGGATTCCAGCCACCTTTCTCCAGGGACACGTGAGACAAGGAGAGAACCTGCAGCAAGGACAGGACTGTGTGAGGACACACGGCCGAGCACCATTCCCTGCCAGGCACGGCAGCTGAGCTGCCCTGAGCACATCTCCAGCCCAGGGATGCCGATCACGTCACACCAGATGGAAACCAGCCGCAGACTCCCAGCCTGCAGCGACATGTGCCGCTTGCTTCTCCACACCATCACTGGGTCTCTTCACCGGCATCTCTGGCCGCTTTCCTCACCAGCGGCAGGGAGCGAGTCCAGCAGCAGCATTTCAAGAAGCCTCGATGACTTGATCACCACAAGACCATCGGAAACTCCCTGCGCGAGGCTCTTGTGCTTCAAGGTCTGACACCACTCCAGCTTGGGTCACCCTTCAGCAAAGGGGCTTTCCACCCAGCCAGGAGGGCAGCTCTCCTCTGGAGCACAGAGGAAATGCTCTTCCAGCATCCCAAAACCCAGACCTGCTGCAAACAAGCTTCCCTGTGTCCCGGACTATGCTCAGTGGGCTGTTATCTCCCAGCACAGCACTTAGCTGCCTTTCCCTACCCCACCGCTGTCCCCAGAGACAGGCTGTGAATACGTTTCTCCCAGCGCTGCCTGAAGCTGGGAGCAGCATTCCCATATTTTATGTGGGCTCACTCAGGAGCTCGTGTTAGTGGAGAGCAGAAAGCATGAAGGGATGTGCTGCCAAAGGCTGGGACAGAATAAAAACTCTAACCTCTGAGAAGGAAGAAGAAAAAAATAAAATAAAATAAAATTTAAAAAGAAAATAAAATAAAATGCCATTTTCAGAGCAAAGCCCATCTCTTCCCAGGCATCCCCATGGTGCGTCAGACCAGGTTGTGGGAAGCTGTCAATAAGCTGTAAATAAGCCAGGATGGCCCCAGGCTGCCCATGATATTTCTTCTAGGAAGAAAAAAATCAAGCACAGGACAAAGTGAAATCCTGGTTCCAGTCTGGCAAGGCAGCTCCAGCCCTGGGACCCAGCAAGGCCCGAAAGTCATTCCAGCAATTCCCAAGTGAGAGTTGCCAATTCCTGCTGGAGACAGGCAAACAGGATGAGGGCTCTCGAGAGGCAGATCTGGAGCAGTAACCCAGCAGAGGGACGCTGACACCGTCCTTCAGTCCCCTCCTCGTTCAGGGCCTGAAGAAATGGAAAGCAAAGCTTTCCTGGGGAAATTAAGAATCACACATGAAGATCTGCTTATCCCAACGGGAACTGCAACTCCATAATTCATCTAAATCCACAGACACACACTTCACGGTGATCTGCTGACCACAACAGGCCTCAGGTGGAGTCACAGAGCAGTCTGGGTGGAAGGGACCCCACAGATCATATTGTTCTGCCACAGGTGCTGGCGTGGGGGTCCTGCACGAAAACACCAAGAGAATCCCAGAAGTAGCACCAGGGAAAAGGCAAGGAAAACCAAAGACCTAACAAAAAAACTTCCCAGCCATGGATTTAGAGCTGCATCCCCGAAAGAGCAGGGTGTGTGTATGGCATAAAGCAGCGCTGGGGTCCCAGGCCTCTCGTCCCATCACCTCAGTCACAGTGCAAACACCAAACCAGAAGCTGCCACTTTCACAGCGCGATCGTTAAGTGGGCTGGAAGCAGCACTAGGCCAGTTCCTACAGCTGCTTTGGTTTGAAAAGGAAAGTCAGCTGGGCCAACACTGCAACAAAACGCTGCCATACTGCAAAGAAGCCCTTGGCTTCCCCCCCAGGGCCAGGATAGGAGCACTCCCCACCCTGCACACCCTCTGCCAGCTCACCTTCCTCCTGCACCTTGGGGCTCGAGAGCCAGAAGGTTTTTAATCATCTCTCTCCCTGCAGTGATCCCACCACGGGGCTGGTGAGCACAGCACACAGGACAGCGCCCGGACAGACCCCAGGGGCCAAGCTCCATGCAGGGCCGAGCAGTGGGGCCACCAGAGCAGAGCCAACGTGTGTCCCAGCTGGCTGTCCCATGGCACCCAGCACTGCACCATCCCATCCCCACAGCACCACCAAGGGCACCGGGACTCCCAGGGCTGCCCCCTCCACCTCTTCTTGCTGCTCATGGGAGCGATGCTCAGGCACAGCTATGCCATGAGCCCCCAGCAGTGACCACGCTGTCCATCCCCCCACCAAATTCCATGGCTGGAGACTCTGCTTTTCCACTTTCCAGACTGAAACCTGCCTGCAGCAGAGCCTGAACCAGCCCAGCAGCACCAGTGCCGGGGCAGGGGGAGCCCTGGGCAGGGTGGCCACAGCCAGGGAAGAGAAGCGCAGCGCAGTTCCTTCCTCCACGTACGATTAGATCAGCTACTTCTTGGTCCCCACGAATCTGGCCAGAGCTCTGGTTTGCACAGCTTCTGGTGCAGAACAAGCAACTCTTGCTGAAGGAAGAAAAACAGAAGCGATTAACCATAAACCGTTGCCACATTTCCTGTTGTACAAGGGACAGGATGAACCGAGCTGTGAACCAAACAACAGCTCGGTGACTCTGCCTGCACTGAGCCTGGCAGTGCTGCTGGACCCGTGGCTCTCCCAGCTGGAAACTGGGGAGGAGGAACAGCAGCCACCCTTGGGGACAGCGGGGCCGTGCGGCAGCACACCATGATGTCTGTGTGCCAGATGGCAAAACCAATATGTGCTACTGGAAGGAGAGTGATGGCAGGACTGGAGCTGCCAGGGTGCTTCCAGTCCCATCCCATTAAAATCCCAACACAGAACTTTGCATGGCTGTGGGTGCCGGAGCTCAGCCGCCTCAGTTGGCTCGCTGGCATCGCTGAAGCTGAGCACACAAGGGGTTTGCCATCCCTTAGAGAACAGCTGTACAATAACTCATGGACAGTCCTGCGCTGCAGCACAACACAGGTACCAAGCCCAGTCATGGTGGTTCAGAGCACCCACAGCAGCACTGAGAGGTGAACCTGCCCGTGTCCTCGCCCTGCATCGCTGCCCGCTGCAAACAGGCTCCCTCCCAGAACCAATGTTATTACTCAACTGTAAAAGCACCAATGGCAGGGAGGGACTCGAGCCTCATCAGGCACAGACTAACGCTCCACAGGATGAAAGCTGCCTGGAACAAGCACCCCAGGAAGAGGCAGACAGCCACGACACGCAGTGCTCCGTGCCCAGGGTGGCCACGGTCCCTGCCAAGGACAGGCCGCTGCACTGGTCCCTCGGCTCTGGCACCTCCTGCATCACCCCAGGCCTCTTCTTTGCAACCTACCGCTCATCTAATGAGCTGTGAGCTTGTGATGAGCCATTATGTGGGAGGTAAGAAACCCATGAGCCACCTTGATGATGGTGACGTAGTCTCAAAGAGCGATTCTAAGCCAAGAAAAGCAGCAACAAGGCCTCCCTGGCATACTTTGCTACTTATCAGTTGCCAAGGGAGACGTGCTCCATGCCCAGCTGACGAGCATCCTTCCTACAGCCTCTCACCTCACAGAGGTCAACCCCCAGCTTAAAACCCTTTTCCAAAAAAGCCAAGACAGTGGCTCTGCACCACACCAACCTCTCTGCTGGGAGTAACAGCTCCAGGTGGGACCTGGGAGCATCCCAACGCTGCCACAGAGGCACAGAGGGGATGGTGCTCTCCCTCAGCTCCCCACCCCACCACAGCCCTGACTGCTCCTGAGTAGCCAGAGCATGGATATGGTTTGGATGCACAGCTCAGGAGGTGGAATCCCAGCAGCTCGTGAAGGATGGCTTTGCCAGGTGTAAAACCAGACATGGAAAGGCACTGCAGGTAGACAGGCTAAGCACATCCTTCCCCAGGACAGCTCTGGGAGCAAAGGCTGCTTCCCCACAGCCATGAACCAGCCTCAGACACACTGTCCCTGCCCCAGCTCCCAGCCGGTTTTCCTCACCAACTACTGAGTTAGTGAACTCGAGGAGCAGGGTGGTGGCCATGGACTCGGCCCAGCATCACCACGTTCTTGGCAACAAGCGTTTTAGAGAGGCAGGAGCGGCCAAGCCACCCCTGGTGTGCTCAGGCACGGGTCCATCACCACTCACACCAGTGATGCTGTGATAGTTTGCATTCCCAAACATGCAGCCCAAGCTCTGCCTTTGGCTCCTATGTTCAGGATTGCAAGGGAACTTTGAAAAGCTCTTTCCAAAGGGATTTTACACCCCAGGGCACCAAAATCCTCAATTCTTCCACTTATTAAGGACAGATATGTCTTAAACCATCAGAAAACCAAGCCTGAAGAAGCACCATCCAAGTGATGCTGGGGGAAAGCTGTGGTTCAGAGGAGCATCACCAGCTCGTGCCCTGCCACCATCACACTGCAGCAGAAAGGGCTGGAGAGAAATGTGAAAGCTTCAAATCTCAACCAGAAATGGGAGAACTGGCAGCTCAGAACCGTGCATCCAGCTGTGGGGGGGAGAGGTGGTGGCTGGGGGGAGGGTACAGCATCACTCAGCCCGATCACAGCCACATCTCTGCCCTTGCACAGCTCTCCATCACTGCCAAACACCCGGTGCTGCCTCCTTCGCCCCCACAGTTCACAGCACTAAATTGGGAAACGATTGACTGCTCCAGCACGGATGGGTAGGGGGAAAGAATCATACGGCATATTTGGGAATAAAAAACCCCAACCAACCCAAAAAAACCCCTCCAAGGTATTTCACTCCCTTTGAGAAACTCAAACGAGGTGCTGGGGTTTGCTTTGGGGTGCAGAGGAAAAGGCAGAGGATGGGAGAGCAGTGCATCTCCTGAGAAGGATCGCTGCTGCTGCATTTCAGAGAGGTTAGAAGCAAGTGAAGATGGGCTCAG
This sequence comes from Porphyrio hochstetteri, assembly GCA_020800305.1. Lineage (NCBI taxonomy): Eukaryota > Metazoa > Chordata > Aves > Gruiformes > Rallidae > Porphyrio > Porphyrio hochstetteri. Next base: position 5,886,708 of record CM036930.1, on the reverse strand, counting down.
TGTTTTGATTGCCATGGAGATTTCACTTAGAAACCACGCTTCCTGCCACACATCCCTGCTCAGCAGCGAGAGCTGAGCAGGTCCTCCTGAGGAGCTCCATCCCAGGGGAGGCTGGGGCTGGACAGGCCCCCCAAGTGCCCCACCACACTATTCCCTGTGTACAGAGACCAGCCTGGCAAGACCCCATCCCAGACCAGGGATGCTGAGAGGATCAGAGGGACCTACTGATCCTTGGGAGCAGACATCTGGGGACCGACTGCGGCCTTGTGGTGCCAGGAAAAGCCCCTTCCCCTCCTCGGGAGAGATGCAGGGCCACCCCTGTGCCAGACCCACTGCAGACCTGCCTCCCCTCTGGAAATCCAAGCCAAGTCCTGGCTAAGGACAGGACCCTGCACTGGTCCCTTGGCTCTGGAACCTCCTGCATTGCCCCAGGCAGAGCTCTGCCTACCCAGCACCCCAAAAGTGCCCCAAACCAGCACAGATGCTGCACCTGATGACCACCAGTTCTGGGACCAGGGGGTTTCTCCAAGGCTGGATGGGATCATGGAAATCACATCATCCAGCCCCTGCTTGGCTTTCAGGCTCCTCCAGTGCTGTAGCCCTCATCACAGGCACCACCACACGATGCCATGGAGAGCTCAGAGAGGAGGAGAACACACTGCAGTGTCCTCCGAGCCCCCAAGATCACGTAACTCACACCAGCAACCCCCTCCAGAGCCTCCTCCCACAGAGTGCAATGCCTTAGGGTGGCCTCTCTCTGAGCCTCCACGACGTCACAGCCTCCACGACGTCACAGCCTCCACGACGTCACAGCCTCCACGACGTCACAGCCTCCACGACGTCACAGCCTCCACGACGTCACAGCCTCCACGACGTCACAGCCTCCCTCCTCTCCAGCACAGGCAGCTTTTTCCTGCTGGGTTACCCCCACTCACACCATCCAGGGAGACCCCTCCCCAGGAACTGGCCCCGTTGCCCTCACCCCTGGGTGAAACTGCATCCTGCCCCTCTCAAGCATCCTTTCTCCTCCTCCCCCAGGCTGGCTTTCCCAGCAGCTACTGAGGCAGGACCTGAACAGCAATTTTTTCAGAGCTTTAAGCTGTTGTGCTTCGGGCAGAAGCCCCTTGAAGCTGTTCAGCTGAAGGGTCAGGAAGATACCAAGTAACAGACCCCTGGGAATGAGGTCACACCTGAGATCCCAAACAGCTCTCTGTGGTTGGGCTGATGGGGCTGAAAATGAAAAGGGAATTTCAGAATCCCTGGAAAGAGGCTCTTCAGGCTGAGGCAGTTGTTTCAGTCAGAAAAAAAATCATTTCTCTAATCACAGTGACCAAATTCCACACTCTATTTTTGTTTGAAATGGCAGGAGGGCTGTCTGTCCCCTCCTACCCCACACTCAGCACGCTTCCTCCAGAGATGGCTTCCTAGGTCTTTTAAGACACGCACCCCTACATCTATGGGATGTCACCTCTCCCTGCCCAGCGCAGGGGCTGCCCACAGGCTGGCAGATACTGCTGCTGCAGTGCTGACCTCACCCTGCATCCTGCACTCGGGATCCTTCCTGGGCACCTAAGGACACACAGACATTGCCATTCCCAAACACACCCAGGAGGTAAACTGGTGCTTGTCCCAGGGCTCCCTCACCCTCACTGGGAAGAAGTTCTTCCCCAGGTTGGGGTGGAACTCCCTGTGCTCCAACTTGAGGCCATCGCCCCTTGTCCTGTCCCCACAGACACTGAAAAGAGTCTGGACATTGCCCTTGTGTCCCACCCTTCAGATATTGATAACCATTGATCAGATCCCCTCTCAGTCTCTTCCCCAGGCTGAACAGCCCCAGCTCACTCAGCCTTTCCTCATGGGGTGATGCTCCAGGCTCTCCATCATCTTTGTGAACCAGAGAAATGCAAGGACACCCCCACCCCTTGCTCCCAGACCCTTTACACAACAGCACCTGCTTCACCAGCAAGTTTTGCCTGTGGTTGTTGTTTCGGGTTTGGTTTTTTTTCTGCATACAGGAACCATTTCCTCCCAAACACCCCCCAAAAAAGGCTCCATCTTCTCCAGCAGCCACCAGGCCTGCTGCCCACGCTGGCTGCGTTCAGGTGAAGTCACGGGCAAAAAGGGGCTGCAGCAGCCCCTGACCCCCCTGCCAGGAAGGGCTCCCCAGCATCACCAGGCTGATTTCAAAAGGCAGCTGAGGACCTGCAGCACCCTGGCTCCAAAAGAGCAGCACCCACCATGCTAGCACCCTGCTCTTTCACATCTCCTACAGAGATGAATCATCTCATGACATTTAAAAGCCAGCAGTATGTGTGGGTTAATCATAGCAAGAGGGAGCTGCTGGCTAACTGGGAATATCCCATGTCAAACCCAAGGCAGCCTTTCTTCTAAGGTATTAAAATAAGATTACCAGTTGATTTAAACTCTTCCACGGGTCCAACCTCCCACCCACCCCAAGGAGGGGTCACCAGGAGAGCCCTCTGGACCCTGCGCTGCAGAAAGCTGAACCCCAAAGCATCTGCTGAGCATCACGGCAGCCTCGGGCGTGCAAACACAGCAGAGCCCCCGAGCAGGAGCGTGTCGGTGCTGATGGCTTACAGGGGGATTTCTAAGTGGAAAAAAAAAAGCTGCTCCCTGGGCCAGATCTCATCTCAGGCCTCTTGTTCCTGAGCAAAACCCCCACTTCCGCACCAGCACCCGCCTGCCTTCTCCTTTTATGCTCAGTTCATGTTGGGGCCCCAAAGTTTATGGCGGCGATGTCGCCTTTGTGGTGTTTTAAATAAACACAGCCCACAGATTGGCCTTGTCAGCAGCACCGGGACAGAAACCTCATCCTGAGGGGACAGCGCTGCCCAGCCATGCGCCCTCTCCTTCCTACACCAAAGCATGTGCACCCCAAAAGGGACTAGACTCACCACTGCCTTAATAATTAACAGATTCATTTAATCCTGCAACTCTCCCACCTCCCAGCAGATGCATTTCTCACCAGTGGTATGTATTTTGGTGAGGTCCCTGGCTGGGAGCCAGACCCATGGATGACAGTTGCTGCCTGCACACCCCCCCACAAAAGCTGAAAACACACATTTGGGGTCAGCCCCTCCAACCCTGCATCCCCCAAGCGATGGAAAGGGCACAACCTGGTAGGGAAAAAGCTTGAGACGTGGCTGAGGAAGAGCTGCAGCGGCGCAGACACCCTCCCCTGGAGCAGGGAGCCTGCCAGGAGCAGGTAGAGCCTTCCTGCCTCCTGGAATCTCTGCACTGACTTTAGCTGCAAGCTAATTCTGGCAGCACCTGCAGCCAAACGTGCAGGAACACCGACATCTCCCCTCACTGGCAATCCCACCGCCCTGTACCCCCCTTCCCAGCACAGCCCTCCTCACTAGTTTTCAAGCTGTTACCTTGGCAGGGACCTTGCTGGGTGCACTCCGGAAGAAAGAGGTTTTTGCTGTGAAAAAGCAATCCTCGAGGTCTTCATCCAAGCTACAGTAGCCGCTGCTCATGCTGCTGCCGATGGTCATTGAAGCTCAGCAGAGGCGAGAGGCCGAGTGTGCACGGGGCTGGCCAGGGGGCTCGGGGGGTTGGTGACCATCAGTGGTCCCTGTTCCGGCTCCCACTCCAGCAGCGAGCACCCCCCCCTCACATCCTCAGCTCACCGGCACTTATCTGCAGTAGCTCCTTCTGCTCATCCCCCAGAGCCAGCGGAGCTATTTCTCTTAAACAGGCAGCCGTGCCGGGTAACCCTTCCCTCTCCTCCTCCTCCTCCACCCGCCTCCCTGCGCAGCAGCAGCGCTGGGGCAGCATGGAAAGGGGGGAGAGCTGCGAGTTTGCTCCCCGGCTCTTGACGCCCGGGGTTCGCTCACCACCCCGGTCTGGTCCCACAGGCGCCCGCGCAGCATCACCTCCCCCTTCCTGCGCTCGCTTCTCCCTGCCACTTCCTCTTGCAACATTTGTCAACCCGCTGCACGCCGGGGACGAGGCGCTGGGCTTGGCCCCCCAGGTACCCCCCATCCCCAGCACCTCCTTTGCTACCCAAAACACATCACCCTGGCAGGCTGCCTTCTGGCTCCTTCCCTGTCAGTGCATCCTCGAGAGCCCCGCTGCATTTGCTGCCTTAGGGAGGCAAAGCCCAGGCTGGACCGAGCTGCCGAAAGGTGAGGGGGGGGGCTGGTGAGGATGCAGGCTCAGACCCCCCTCGGGGGTGCTGGAGCCCCCTGGTCATCACGCCGTGGGAGGCAGCGGGTGCCTCTCTGCTCTCAGCTAATTTTAGAGCAGCAGGAGTGATTTCAGCAGCTCTGGCACCCGGCTGAGGCAGCTTCGATTGCAGCCCAAGAAAAAGCTGCACAGCTTCTCCATCCTCCTTGCAAGCAGCACTGGCTCCAGGGTGATTGAAATGCTGTCTTGGCCTTGGGAAGAGCCTCAGAGCAACAGTATCATCCCTGTTACCCTCTCCCCCTGCATCCCTGCGGAGACCCAGCCTGGCACAGACCCCCCTCCCCAGATCTGGCACCTCTGTTGCACTGCCCCAGCCCCTCCGGAGCCACCAGCACCCCACGAACCCCCCACATTTTACCCAATGCCTTTAAAGCAGCTGTAACCTTCCTCCTTGCTGAAGATCACGGGTATTTCTGCAGGGCTGGGCAGGGCTCTGCTCCCCACAGACTATCACCCTCCCCTCAGCATGGGCTGCTGTGGGGGGCTGTGCATCCATGGGGATGCAGCGTGCCCCAGCTCAGGCTCTCCCAACCCACCAGGAAACCAGTGTGTATTCATAAGCAGGTTGAGGAGACTAGAGCAAACCCTGTGTTAAGGAGGACTCTGCCTGGCAATGCAGTATTAATGCACCTGCTAACAATTCTCCATCATATTTCAGGAAAAAAGAGGGACCAAGGCCTGAGAGTATCGTGCTGCCAAATAAACCCATCCATGCTCACACTTCAAATACTTCAGGCAGGACTCAGCCAAGCCCACCCAAGAAAGAGAAGAGGATGGTGAGAGGTACCACGAAGGGCAGACCAGGGGTATAGGAGGTTTCCATGCCGGGGGCCAGCCTGGATTTGGAAAGGAAGTGCTGGAGAGAACCCAGATGTGATAGAGGGGCACAAACCCACAGGGGATGTCCATACCAGGGTGCAGTTTAACACCAAAACCTGGAGTGTTTTCCCAGGCTACACATGATCCAAGCTGCAGAACCCATCACTCGTGCTGGTGGTGGATGCACAAAGTCAGACCCATCAGAACGACCTCACTGGTGTTTAGTATAAAGGACTGGGGAGGGGGCACCCCAGGAGTGCCATGGGGTAGCTCCCAGGGAGGCCACAGCAGCAGCACACATGATGCAGCTGGTCCCTCCTTCAACACCCACCGACCGAGCAGAGCCCCAGCCCTGCCATGCCCTGATGGCTGCTTGTACCTGTCTTCCTGCACAGCCTGTTCCAGGCACAGCTCTGCCCAGCACCATGTGCCATTTCCACACCAGGCCAGCGAGCGTGGGGGGCTCGGCTCAGCTCCCCAGCCTGCAGCAGGGCCACCAGCAAACCCCTCCTGCACACCAGGGATGCCACTCACTCCTTTGGGCCATGGGGCTCCTCTGATAGGGCCAAAAGGGCTCCAAGCTCTTCCCACAAGCTCCCATCCATGCACAAAAACATCTTCCCCCACACACAACAGGCTGCAGATGGTGTTTCACACCCTTCCATCTCTATCTGATAGCTGAAGGACTTAAACTGCTCCAAGCCTTTGATAGCTCCATCCCACTGCAGCCAGCAGCATCCCATGAATACCAACTGGGACGAGGATGTAAAGACTAGCAACATCTGCATCTCAAAGAGGATCCAAACAGCATATTTACAGGGCAACCTGTAACACTGCAAATAAATCAGCTATCCCCTTAGCAGCACGTGTACTCCTGCGGTGGCACAAACCTCCTCAGCTTCCCAAGGCTATATTTAGAAGAGAAAGAGGCTTAGATTGAGCATGTGCAACAGGAGCAGAAAGCCAACGTCGGGCTGATGAGCGGCACAGGTGTTGAGACTGCACCAAAGTCTCAGCCCTGGGTGTTTCTGAGTGGGAATGGGGTGCAGCCAGCTTTGCAGTGCCCCCATGTGAAGCTGGACCATCACTTCACCTCACTGCCTTCTCCAAGAAGCCTTCATGTTTCCATCGTGGTCCACCTGCTTGGGAGATCAGCCCTGTTTAAACCAAAAAAACCCAACCCAAGCAAGAAAAACCCAACTGATCTCGTGCTGTCAGCTCAGCAGCATCTCCAGCCAAGGGCTGCCTGCACCGCAGCCCCCAGAACTCACCCACCAGGGACCCCCACCAGCTCACAGGTGGGAACTGCATGACCAGCTCTGCCGAACCATGGCCAGAGTCTGGGTGCTGCTGAGACCAGCCCTGTGCCAGGAGAAGTTCACCTGGGACAGAAGGCTCTGCTGGATCAAACCCACATGATTAATGCCCAGCATGACACAGACCAGTAATTATCCACAGGTACTAAAGCAGCTATTTCCCCGATGCTTCCAGCTTGCTTACATTTGACTGTGTTCCCTGATTGCCTATTATCCACAGACAAGAGCAGAGCTTTACTGCACCGATCTACCCTCGATCACCCTCAAACCAGCCCACACACCTCCTGTGTCCCCCCCTCCCCAGCCAGACAGTGCGGGGAGGGAGGGGGCGGTCAGAGGTGCGACCCTCGACCAGGACCTCAGGATGGGTTTATGGATTTCTGTTTGCTGCTCTAATTGGAGAGACTTTTGCTTCCTTGGTACAAAGTGCCTCCCCCTTCCCAGGATCCCACCAGAGGCATGTCAGAGTGATGAATTGCCGCAAGGCACTGGGTCCATGTTTGTTATTAGGACTATCAATAACCCCCCCTCCCGGCTGCTGTTATCACCCTGAAGGAGGAACAAGCCTTTCTTTTTTTCCCCAAAAATGAAGCTTTTCTCATGCTGTTGGGGGAAGCCTAACGACATCCGAAGGAGATGTAACTGCAAATCTGGCTCCACACCCCTCATGCAGACACCTCAAGGCTCAGCCAGGAACCTGCTCGGGGTCCCTTTGCAACGCAGAATGTGCAGGAGAAATACCCATCTAACTTGGGGGTCCCCCCGGGACCATTTTCCTCTGGGCAGCCACAGCCCAGCATGTGCTGGTGAGGCCAAGCTCCAAGGACCTTGCACAGCAAAGGGCAGGTGGCAACCAAACCCCCACCACAGGCTCCTTGGGAGCCCAACAGAAACATTTTAAATAATAATAAAAAAGGCTTCTTTTTAAAAGAAATCTTTAAAAGAGTTTTTTTTTAAAAAAGAGCACCCATTTCTATTTCCACCTGTCCACAAGTGCATCAAGGTCCTCCTCAAGGAGGAATATAACCACAGGGTTGTAACAGAAGAGAGAATATTGTTCTTAAAAGGCATACAGAGATTGAGAAGGTTTTATGCAAGTCAAATCCACTCAAGGCAGGCCTCTAAGCAATGCTTTAAGCTCCCAGCACTACGTGCCTTACACCTCAATGCATGGCATCACCCAGCATCACTGCTGCAGGTACCACAGCCTGTCCCACGGACACCCACGGCAGCTCCCAGCCCACTGCGGCATTGCAGACACCACGGGACCCTCGGCACGGGGTGGGATCAAGGAAACACTAAACCTTCCGGAGTGGCCCTGTGGATTTACTGCACATCATCCCTGATCCAGATTGAAGAGCCTCAATCCCCTGAGACTACCGAAACCCTTAAAGCTGCTAAGCCGGAGCCCCTTGCAACGGGTGCGCTCGCGCCCGGCCAAGGCGCAGCAGACACGCTCCTCTGCCGCCCCATTTCAAAGACTTTGGACCCGGTGCTGGGATGTTCCCACTGGCTCTGGGCATGGTGGGGGCTGAAGTACCACAGGGCATCGCTCCCCTCTGCCTGCAGCCTTTTAAACACGATGCAGCCCTGTGTATGGCGAGGGGATGCCCCCATGTGCAACCTCCAGATCGCAGAGCACGGGTAACTTGTTTGCTGTCTAACAGCACCAGTGGGATGACCTCTGGCAAGTCCTCCTCCTTGGAAAACCCTTCGGGAGCAAGAGATGAGGTCTCTGAGGTCTCCCTCTCCCCAGCATACCTGGCTGCAGGGCGGCAGGAGGGTGCTCTCAGGCGAGATCTGGCTCTGGCACTGGTCCGTCCGGCGGCAGTCCAGGTCGACGCGGCTGCGGCATTCCTGGTGACACGTGTATCGGCAGTCTGTGGGAGAGAAACGACAAAGTGAGGCACCCCGGACCCACAGCCTCTGTCGGGGACACATGGGAAAACCCTGGGAAGGGATTGGATTCTTGCTGGAGGGCACTGGTACAGCCAGAGCTGCTGGCCAGGCACCCAGCCCCCCGTCAGGCCCCTGGCCAGGCACGCTCCCACACACAGGGAGATGTACCAGAACACCTCACCCAGAGCAAAAATTGCTCCCAGACGCTCTCCCCAGGGAAACTCCTGTCTCTTGCAGCATGGATGGGGTTCCTGCCTTGTGTGCTGCTGGCATGTGAATATACCAACATGCTTCAGTCTCACCAAACCATGGGGTACACCACCCCCCAGCTATGCTCCTTGGAGACAGCACCTGCAGCAAAGGCTTGGCCACTTCACAAGGAAAGGATGCTTCCCCTTCCCAGCACCAGCAGGGAAAAAACATCTTTGCATTAGGTAAAAATCAAACTATTCAAGGTCACTAAAACCAAACACTTCAAAGTCCGGTTACAGCAACCCATCTACCCTCAGACTGCCAAAAATCCCACCCCTGCAGAGAGCAGGGACTGGTCCCGGTGAAGGCTGTGACCTCCCACCCCCAGCACCCGCTGCCCAGGTGCAGTAAGCCATTTCTGTAGCGTGTTTTCTTTGGATGCCGACCCATCCCGTAAGACATTAACTAGCTCAAGGCAGGAATTGCACAGATGACTCTGCAGAGCTCGGGTTTAGCCTCTTAAAGCACAGGATCCCGCTCACCCACAGCGCAGCCAGCTCCATCCACCCAAGGGCTACCACATGCTGTGGCTGCCGCTTCCCCAGCCCCATCCCTCAAAGCCCTGACTTCTCCATACTCCCTCCAATGGCAGCAAACAGCCTCCTTCTGCTCTAACGGCCCTTCCAGTCCTTTTATCTTTTTAACTCTTCTACAAACAGCCTTAAATCTTCTTTTCTTTTGCCTTACCAGAGCAGTCACCGACCTGAAAAAGAATATATCCTCAAACCATGGCGAGAGAGGGGATGGAGCTGGGACTGAGTGCCCAGCCCCACACCAACCCTGCGAGCTTGTATTTTAAATACCCTCCTTTCATCTTTTATTCTTGTTTTTCTTTAGCATTTGGGTCATTGGTTTCAAAAGCAGGAAAGCAAAGCAATATTCCACATTTGCTCTGGAAACAAGAGATTTCTGCCCAGCCCTGCTGAATGCTCACCCACAGGGATGCCTGAGAATGAATGAGAGGAGCTGAACCACTGCTGGGAGCTGGTGCCTGAGGGGGGGAAAACATCAATCTCCAGGGGAAACAGGGAAATCATTTATCATTTAACGTTCATCTGGCATGAGCTGTCTATCATTTGCCTATTCCAAGCCAGTCATCTCAAGCAAGCCTGGGGAGAAAACAGAGGGACTTGCCTTTTTTTCCCCTCTTTTTAATTGGGAATAAGCTGCACTGTTACACGGTGATTTGATGCATGACCTTTGGAGCAACAGCCTTTTAATGGGGGGCATTCACCAAGTCTTTGCTGGAGATGCCAATCTGAGGATGCTCCAGCTGCAGGTTCACCAGAGCATCTGGTGCCAGCAGAGAGTCCCTTCTGCCTATCCAGTCTGGGATTTCAGGTTTGGGCAGCTGCCTCCTGCTCCCCATACCACAGCCTGACAGGACTGGAAGGCTCCAGCATCTCGGGCGAAGGAGACACAGGGTGAGAGCTCTGCAATACGTAACACAGAAATCCCAGTTCCCAAGCACACCTCCAGATCAGCCCCACTACAGCCAGGCATTTCTTTACAAGATTAAAGCATGACACCTCCTTAGTCACCATCACCTATTAACAGACCTAATCTCTCCGTATCCGGCGGGGATCGCTAATTTTAGAAGCCCAGCACAGCTTTAGGAAGGAGCCACATGACAGGTTTGCCAAGAGGAGCAGGATGCCTCCACTTAGGCTGGTAGATAATTCCCATTCGAGTCAAACAACGTAACACTTGGTAATGTCTTTTCTTTGGGGAAAAAACCAAGTCAGATCCCGATTCTGTGCAGACCTTCAGTGGCTGAAAGGAATTTCCTTTTCTCCACTGATAAAGTTTCCCAGGGGGATAAAGCTGGATAGAGCAGAACAGTCCAGTGCAGATGCCCATCTAGGTGCCTAAATATAGGACTGCTGTCACCCTGCCCACCCCCATCCTCCCACTCCCACCTCCCGAATACCACAGATGCTGCAGGGCATCTTCTGACCTGACCCATGTACAAGCCCCACGTCTGTAGGCTGGGGAGACTGAAGGTCTGAGGCAGCAGAACCAGGTCCCATCCTGGTGATGCAGCTCCAACAACCCCAAACCCAGCCAGGAAAAGCCTCCTACACCCCCAAAGCAACACTGCACAGGAGCCTGGGTATGTCTGCCCCCGGAATTAGGATGGAAAGGGTCTAAAGTGTCCCAACACCTCCCCTGTGATGCGCTCAAGCTCTGATTTCTGGGTCTGTGGTTCCTGCGTTGGTGCTGGGGGATCGCTCTGCCCTGGGCAAACAGCCCCCTGTGCCCAGCCACCAGCCCTGACGTGCATGGGACTGCAGAGGGGGGTGTTCAGAGGGCAGGCTGCAAACCAGCTACCCAAATAAATAAATAAATAAATATCTGCATGATGTTAAAATACATCATGGAGCTGCAGGAGTTCCCTTAAGGCTCCGGTTCTTGGGTCATTAAGCATCCTGCTATTTAAAGCCTCAAGAAGCTGGAATCAAAACTCAACAGCCTTGGTGACTGTTAAGCAGGTATTCTACACATCACTGAAGCACAGTGATAAACCAAACAAAAACACAACGGGGAAAAAAAGATGAAAAGAAGCACAAATCAGCCTCCGACATCTGGAAAGTTCAGGGAACCCTCTGAAGCACGACCCAGCTGCCAGGGGAAGGCTCAGGGCCAGCCAAGGCAGGCAAATAAAACATGGTGAGTCTTGACAGCAGCGTGAGAGCCCACAGGTGCCTGAGTGCTGTGAGAGGACAGCGCTGGGGGAAGGTTTCTTCCATCCCCCTTCAGCTCTGGAGCCCGTGGGCTGGCGCACGCACACCGGCCACACGTGAGGTTAGGTTTTGCAAGCCGTGCTGCTTCAAACCAAGGGCTCTGCCCTCGCTCAGAGGAGCCCTGACGTCACTCGGGGTAACCTCAGGGACCGCTGCAGGATGTGGCCCCATGACATCATGGGCTGTAGCGAGCGTTTACAGCTGCCAGGAGGGGATGGGGCAGGACCTGCGGCATCACCACCAGCTCCAGCGTGCACAGAGCAAACCCAGGAACAGCTCTTGGCTTTCCTGAGAAGCTTTTCCCAGCCCTCACCCCCCTCCCCACAACCCAGCCCCGCTCGCGCCCTGAAGTCTGCAGCTCCATCAAGTTCTCAGCAGTTTTTAGGTCTAAATCAGACTGTTTGGGTTGAGTCTGTTTGCAAGCACAGCTGAAACCCAAGGAGGGGTTCGGAGCAGATAAGACACCCCCACCCCCCTGCCTTGGGGACAACAACCCCTCTGAGAGGTCCCTGTGCTGTTGCAGGGCCTGGAGAGCAAAACCAGCTGCCGGGCAGATGCTCTCAGGCTGTTATTCACTAAACCCCCAAATTTTCCCTTCGAGTGGCAAGCAGGGCAGCACCGATGCCCCAAGCTGTGCTCTGCTGCAGCATTCCCATGAGAATGGAGCTGCCCAAGGAGCCAGAGCAGAAGTTGAGGTCACCCAGTGCCACCAGTGTGGTGGCAGAGCAGCGTGCCAACCGTGCCAGCATCGCTGTCTGCCGGGCAGCAGCCTGCCCAGCCACACTCCAGACCCCCAAACACCTACAGAGCAGCGGCAGGTCTGCACGCAGCAGCCTGTGGATACACCCAGACACACGGACTCACCCCACCGCCTACCTCTGAGCAGCAGGAGCTCCCTGTTTGGCCTCCTCAGCCGCCGGGGTCCCTCAGAACGAGACTTTGACTTGGGAAAATGCCGGAATATTTTGCGAATTCTCTTTGTTACAAGCCCACAGCAAGCAGCAGCCTCTGCCTTCCCGTCTGTCATCCTCACAGGAGGAGATCGATACCTTCCCGGGCACGCAGAGCTGGGCAGGCAGCTCTCCTGAGCACTGCTGAGATGCAACCAGCATCCGTGTGAGTTACTCCTGCTTCCAGGAGAGGCCTTTTCCCCCACAGAGACACAACGCTGACATTGTCCATTTACAAAGTGCTGTGATTTGATGGGTTGGGGGGGGAGTTGGTTTTTTGTTGGGGTTTTTTTTCTTTCCCCCTTGGAGCAATGAGGTAACAGGCAGCTTGGAGCTTGTGCATCTCTGGGCTTGCCCTGTTAGCCATGGAAAACTTTCTATTTCTGGGGCTTTTTGCTTGATAAGATAAAACAAGCCAACGGAAGAGATTAGAGAGAGAAAGCGCAGGACCCAGCCACACGCTGGGAGGGCTCTTTCCAATTCTTTTCACTTTGCTGCTTTTCCCCAGCAGTCTTCTGAAGTTTAAGGAAATAAAAGAGTCCCTAATATTTAATCCGAGGTTAAATTAAGGGAAGACACTGAGATTAACTATATTTACAACACTGATTTAAACTCTGCAGGTTACATCCTTCCACTGCATTTATCAGATACAACTACAGCGGGTATGGAGTGATGGGGTGGGACACGGCCATCAGCTTAAGATCATGCTTGAAACTTGCTGCTTTGTACCCTCTACATCACAACAGGCCCCTCTCTGCTTAGGTGCCCTCCTTCCAGCAGACCAGGTTTCCAGCACCCAACACAACCTTGCTTTTACACTGGAATTAACGATGAAATTTAACTCGCCCTGAAAACTTCATCAAGCAGCATAAACAGCAAGTTATTGGACTTTATTTTTTTATATTTATATTTAAATTATATATTATATGTTATATATATTATATATATTATATAATATATTATGCATTATAGTATATATAATACATAATAATATATATATTTATATGTAAAGCACCTGTCACCATATTGATAGACAGTTTTTGGAACCTTTATTATCTACCCCTTGCTGCCCCAACACACAGACAGCATCTTTCCAGCACATCCCCACTTCCCACACTGTGACCAGTAAACTCAACTAAACATACTGGACCAGGGACAAAGCAAGGGAAAGGAAAGGGACAGCCCAAAAACTGACCTGCACAGTAAGAGCTGGAGCCTTGGCTGGTATCACTCTCCATAAATCCCTCCCAAGGCACCGGACTGGATTGCAGTGAGAAACGTGACCCTGGAGAGCTGAGCTGCTCCAGGAGCCCCAGCAGCTTGCCACACAGCTCTGGGCAGGTCACTGTCCTTCCCCACACCTCCATCTCCCCCGGGATAAGCGCCCGCCCTGCCTTCAGGAGCCTCAGCAGGTGGGATGCACCCCAGGATCCCACCCCATCCTCATCTGACCTTGGCAGCACCCAGCCAGCCAGCACCATCCCAACCTGCCCCAGTCACCAGGGAGCAGGAGAAGCCTCAGGAATCTGTCTGGACCAGCTCAATGGGACAGAAATGCAAAGCACCACGGGGCAGGGAACTGCTGGCAATTATTATTTATGATTATTTACAGTGGCAAGACCAGAGACAGGACAGAGCGTGGGAGGACGCGCTGGGGGAAGAGAACACGACAAACCACCTTGTCCTGGGCTATGAGCTGAGCCTCACACCGACGAGGTGGAGCTTGTTAAGGGCATCCACGCCTGCTATGGAATTCGTTATCTTGAGCAAACGTCCACTTGAGAACCAGTGATATCAGACCTGGAGCTTGCTCTATAAATTAGGAAGAGAAATGGTGTGTGCTTAACCACCCGCCTCTGAAGGAAACGGGTCCTGATTCAGCACTTAAACGTGGAATGAGCTGCTGGGAGACAAGGGGAGGCTTCAGCCCAGAGGCACAACCCAGGAGCACGCTGAAGGGCTTCACTGAACTGGGTCTGCCATCATGAGATCTACAGAACAACATCTGACCTCAGCTACAACCCAAGGCAAGACATTCTCTGAGGTTTTCCTGGAGGCAGCACCTCACAGCCACCTTCCCAGGCAGAAAGCATGGTGAGCTGGAGTGATGCTTCTTGCAACAGCAGCACCTCAGCCAACAAAGTCCTATTTGAGTAACGCTATGGCCATCAGAGCCAAGACCCACCGCGCCGAGCAGGGAGGACATCCAATTCCAGCTGTCAGCAGCTCTGCTGGGGAGACCAGAGCTCCCGCACGCGAACGGGGCTGTTTACGGTCACTCCATGTGCAATAGATGCATCCAGCTTCAACTCCCCCCCGGGGGCCAGTGAAACAACTCCACAGGACTCCATCAACATGAGCCAGGAAATACACAGGCAGTAAATCATGTCCCCAGCTGCCAGGACAAGAGGCCACAGCCACTAGGAAACCCTGCTGGCACAGACACTGTGGGACAGACCCCAAGGCTCCCAACAGAGGCAGTAAAAAGGTTCCTGATGTCTCTGACAACATCTGGATCAGCCCCAGATGCAGCACCCATGGCTAGGACCTGAACTAGAAGCTCAGTCAGAGTCTGTCCGACACCTCCAGACACCCTAAACCCACCAGACACCCAAGTAAAGCCACCCAAGGGTGTCATTTTCCTGATTCTGGGACTTGCCAGGACTTGGCAGCCCCTTCCCTTGGGCTGGAAGAGGAACCACTGCACACACATCCCACATTGACCTCGGGAAGGCAGCTCCACGCTGCTCCAGAAAGAGGAAACGGAGCCGAGGGGATTTCAGCACACCCCTGGCTGGCACACGAAGCACAAAACCCCCTCCCCACTCAGCAGTGGGGCAGCTCCTGCTGCCTTTCCCCGGGGCAGACCCAGAGCTTCAAGGTCACAATGCTGCAGACCAGACGGCATTTCCCCTCTCACTGGGGCCAGGCAGGGTCCCAGTCAGGACACTGTGCCCCCGGATGGGAAGGGACACAGACTGTTTGGGGCAGGAGGAGGAATAAATACCCCTGTCACCTTTTACTAAAGACAACCAGATCAGGTGTAAACAAAAGCAAACCAGAACCATACCAACTAAAGCTTGAGTACCCAGAGGTTTCTAGTCAAAAGCAAACAAGCAGCAACTCTGCATCAGAGAAGTATTAGCCAAGGGAGGACAGCACACACACACCCAGTCTGCAGCTCTGGGGCATTTTTGAAAGGATATGCTCTCAGGATGACAGGGAATGCAGACGATGTTATGAGCATCTCCTCTTGAGTCCCTCCCCCACCCTGCCTGGTTGTTTGGGGAGTTTTAGAGGCAGAACTACTCCCACAGCCTGAACAATTCTCCTCTGAAATGAAAAGGGAAATAGGGTTGCTTAAGATTTGTTTCGATATAACTATGGGAAAAATCCTGCCAGAGGAGAAGTCACTCAAAACAACTACTCACAGTATCCAGAACACACAGCCCAGGACCCCACATCATGTGTGAGCCCCGTGGCAGCTTTGCAGGACGGCTGGTATGATGTGAGAGCCCCAGCAAAGTTTGTTTTGCCTCAAATAAACCCAGGCTTTAGCTTCAAGCACATTGGACTCACACATTGGACAGGCAGAGCCGAGCCCCAGGGAACACACCGGCCTTGGGCTGTGTTTTGAGCCAGTTAATCAGGAACGGCAGCCAGAAAGCAAAGGTAAACACCAGCCAGTGAAACACATTTACATCATCCCTCTTTCAACCACACAGCAAGCTCACCGGCCCCGGTGAGTCCCTGCATCACGTTGTGCCGGCCGCGGGGCGATGGCTGGGTTAGGTTTAATTAACAGCAGCCAGTGCTAACGCCTTAATGGGATGCAGCAGGGCCATATGGCACGACTGTCTCTCCCAATTGCCCTTCATTTCCAAACGGCACCAGGAGGCACGTGTGAGAGCCCTGCTCACACCACACTATGCAAATCCCCACTAGAAACATTTAATTGATTCACAATCGAAGGAAAGCCACACACAAGAGCCGTAACAGGCTGAGCCCCAGCACGTGCCTGGCGTAACCCCCCAAACAAACCAGCAATGAAGCCTCTCCTGGAGCTGCCACCTGCGCAGCCCTCCCAGAGCTGGATGCAGCTTGTTCCCTCGGCCCCAAGGACCAACCTGCTCTCCACACCAATGCTGAGGGTACCCTCGCCCCACACACCCCTCCCTGGGAACAGGCAGTCTCGTGGGCACAAGCCTGACGTGAAGAGCATCAGCATTAACAGCTCCTGCCAAAACCCAAGAGGTTCAGCTGACCCCGACCAGCAGATCTTCGAGTCACCCAAGGGAAGCGCAGCCAAAAAGCCGAGTTGCACCCAGCCTGCTGCAGGGTGAGATGTACAGACAGACTGAGATGGAAAGGAGACGTTTCACTGTCAGCAGCCAGCACAGCACACACTAACACGTTATTTGTGACACAGGCTGGCTCAGACCTCCTGTGCCCCAGCACACTACAGCCTCCCCATTTCCCCACCCGCAGCTGCAGTAGCACAGGTCACCCCTTTCCATTCAAGCACCCATGGCCCGAGAGCTGGGATGCGTGGCAGGCAGCGTGTGCTGCCACCCAGCCCCAGCTGGGTCACCCTGTTTGGCCTCTCAGTGCCCCCTCCCACACGGTGGGAAGGTTAATCTCTCCTGCACAGCACAGACACCGATATAGTGTGTGTCTCACACAAGTAACACCCGTGTTAGTGAACCTCACAGGCACAAGCACGCTTACCCAGGGAGTCTGAGCAAAGCAAGGTGGCTCCATTAAAGCTTTATGAACACAAATCCTCCCTGCTCGCTCAGGTGATGGTGGTGCCCAGCGCTGATGGGCATCACCACAATCCTGCCGAGTAGCTGATAAATCTCCTCCCTCCTGGAAAAACTTTGTTGCCCAAATCCACCCGGCAGCACCTCACCGCCCCAAACACCCAGCCCCGTACCCCAAGACAGCGTCCCCTTCGCGGGGAGACCCCTGCCAGGTCCCCGTTCCTCCACCCAGCTCCCGGAGCGCAGCACCGCGGGGCCCCGGAGACTCCTCAGGGAAGCCCGGCGCGGTGCGGAACCCCCCCGCAAGCCCGGCAGGTCCCCGCGGCACCCGGGGACGGGGGTGGTGGTGACCTGGGGAGCCCAGAATGGGGACGAGGGAGACGGAGAGGGGCCGGTGCTGCGGGAAGAGCTCGGGAGGGAGTGCGGGCAGGGTGCAGGCAGAGCACGGGTGCGGGACGGCAGCACAGAGCAGGGATGCGGGATGAAGGGCCCGGGCAGAGCTGCAGGCAGGGCAGGGGTGCGGCTAGAGGGGCGCGGGCAGGGTGCGGGCAGCACGGCAGCACTCACAGTCGCAGCGCAGCGCTGGCTCCCGCACCGCCTCCCCGCACAGGTCGCACCAGCCGTGGCGCGGGGGGCGGAAGGCGAAGCGGTGACCGCGGTCTCTCTCCGCAGGTTCCCGCGGCTCCGCGAAGATGCTCCGCACGTCGGGCAGCAGCCTCGGGGCTCCGCCGCGCCTCCGCAGCCGCCGCGCCGCCCTGGCTCCGCCGGGGCTCCCAGGGAACCGGCCGCTCGTCGCTTCGGGGGGGACCGCGGGGCTGCCCGAGTGCGGAGCGGAGCCGGGCGGCCGCCGGCGCATGGAACCGGGCTCGGACGGCGGCAGCGGGCGGGGGTACAGCCCCACGGCCAGCGACGCCATGGGCTCGGAGCGCCGGGCGGGCGTGGGGCAGCGCAGGCGCCTTGGCCCGACCCGGGGGAGGAGACACGGCGAGGGGGGGGGCAGGAGGGACGGGGGCAGGGACCGGCCCTGGGGGGCACATCTCCCGCGGAGACACAGGAGTACCGGCTCTCGGGTCCCCTCCCCGCGGGACCCGTCACCGTTGGCCCCCCCGTGCGATCCTTCCTCGTGGAAATTCTCCCCGCCGTGGGTTTCCCCTCGCCGCGCCGTGCGACCTCACCGCGGTCCTCTCCACCGTGGGAATCACCCCCATCTCCCCGTGGGTTTCTCCCCGCGGGACACCCCCACCACCACCATGGGACCTGGACTGCCTGGGGGAGTGTGTACATCACCCTTGAGGCTGGTCCCACGGCGGGGGTGCACAGCCCAAAGCAGAGCCAGGGGCTTGCTTTCACCATCTGCTGCTTGGGTGCAGCCACATCCCACCCCAGGGGAGCTGTTGGAGCACGAGTGGGGCACTCTGCCAACACAGGCTGGTCCAAACCCCCTCCCAGCACCACACGTGTGCGTGGACCAGGCTGTGAGGGCAGCAGGAGGGAATAACCCCACTGCAGTGACAGTGGGACACAGGAGCGATGCTGAGGGTGGTGAGCTGAAGCAATTACCTCTCCCAGATGAGGCTCTTGTGGTTGTGGGAAAAGCAGAAAGGGAAATATTATGGCCAAATTTTCAAGTGGCTCCAAGCAGGCTCCAGCACTGCAGCTCCAAGGGGACCTGTGCCTGGCTGGCCCGCTGGCAAGCCTCTCCCCTGGGCAAGGATGCAGGAATTGGGATGGCTGGACCAGGTGCTGTGTGGTTGTCTGCCAGTCTGGTTGCTGAGTGACTCCCTCCTCCTTTGAACACAAGGGCTGGGTATCAACCCCGATGTGAAGGTCCCCTGTCACCATGACACCTTCCAAACTGGCTGGAAGAGGCACGAGCTGCTGTCCTTTTTCCCTGTGTCCAGATGGAGCGCAGCACACAGAGGGTGACACGGTCACCCCGAGTCACACAGGACATGAGCCTTGCGTTGCCCAGGCTTCAGTTTAGCCATCTAACCCAGACCATCCCTTCCCTGCTGCCCTCTGCCATTCTGGCTTGAAACACATAACTGGGACAGCACCGCTCCCAAACCTCTCTGGGTTGTGTGAGAGCAGCCAGGCTGAAGAGGCAGCTGTGTGAATCCTGGTTTCTGGGCTCAGGGTAAGAAGAATTTGATGTCTCTCATGAATTCCTGAGGACAGGATAAGCCAAGGGTATCTAAATCCTTTTCAAGGATTTTAATTTGAAGGCTGGATTAAAGCACTGGCTCCGAGTTACAAAAGACTAGTGCCATAAGCAGTCACTAATAAGACCTTCAAACCAAAGGAGTGATAACACAGCTTGAAAAATTCTCGTTTTGTCCTGTGCTAAGTAGCAAGATTCATTTTTGGAAGGTCTTTTTCTTCCCCATTCAGGATCCTCATTCACTTTCATGTGTCCTCTGCTTCTGCCTGTGAACCGCAGCAGATCTATTCCAGGGGAAATTCTTTCCCAAAAACTTGGTGTTTTACCTTATATTTTCCCCAGGTAGTTGAATCATATAAGGAATTACCTGCAAGAAGGCAAAGACCTTCTCAAGGGCAAAGATCTGCCTGTTAAATCCATCCTGGATGTTTGCTTTCCCAGTGCTGTCCCCAGACACAGTTTCAGTCTCAGTGTTGCAGTGTCAGGGGGGAGGAGGCAGGAGGGGATCCCCCACTGCTCAGAGAGGCCTTTGGTTTCCCTTGACCCTGAGGAAATCCCCCGTGCCCAGGGCAGAGCGGGGCTACACACGCAGCAACTCGCAGGCTACTTCCCCCAGGAGATGCTCCAGCGGAGGCTGACATCCCTCTGGAAGGTTCTCCCTGTGGATCCTCTGCCCGTGGGTCACACGTGTTGGCCCCTTCTCACCAGCAGCTGATGTGGCTGTGTCAGGGCTGGCTGGGGAAGCTTTGAAGCCCCAAATCTTCATTTTCCAGCCTCAATAGCTTTATTTTTCTTGCACAAATAAATGTGGCATCTTTTGTCATCATGGGAAGATTTGGCTCCTGTCTACAGAAGGGATGTGGCCATCATTATCCTTTGCAGCTGTCTTTGCAAGTAGTCACGTTCTTTTAGGCCAAGGGTTAAAATATTTGGGGGGAAAACCCCAAGTAATTAACACTGGCAGGAAAATTCCTGTTTCCTTTGGGTTCCAGGAGTCCTCGCTGCAGCTGCTGTGCTGTGGCAGTTTGAGCATTTAAGCATGACAAGAGCTATTAGCAAGAAGTCTTGGGGTTTTTTTTCTGTTTGCCAAGAAAGAAATCCCTTTTTGTGGAAGCCAAACATGTTGCAGGTCAAACACTCAGCTGGTAGGACACAGCACAGCTCTGCTGGATCTGAGAAAGGGCGGCAGGAGATGCTGCCTGGGCTCCCTGCCCTGTTCCTGCAGGGAATGCCAGCCAGTGTGAGCTGGATTAAAATATAAAACAGGGAGAATCCTATAAAACAATTTGCAGGAGAAAGGCTTTTAAGGGGTGGCTTCGTTCCACCTCTCCTGCAGCTGGGGTTTGCCAGTCAGGATGTTGGGTTTTGCAGTTGAAATGGATGGCAACGCTCGGTGCCAAATTCCACTGGGGACGTTCTCCTGGGCGTGAGGAGCTCCCAGCTGTGCTTGGCCTGTTCATACAGGAAAGCCAAGTCGGGCACAGCCCTGGAGCTGCCTCTCCTTGCTCAGCTTGCTCCTTTGCTGAGGCTCAGGGCAGCGCTGAGGCAAAGACGTTCAGCTCCAGGGATGTGCTGTCCCCACAGAAGGAGGACAGACAGATGCCTTCTGTCCCCATGTGTCTCCCAGCAGAGGTTAGATATATTCGGTGCAGTGCTCAATGAAAGGAGCACCCACAGCAGGGATGCCCCTTGCCCTGCCCCGGCTGCAGCTCTGCCTCCAGCATGGATGGATAAGCCAAGTCCTGGCTCTGGGGGGCTGGGGGCAACCTCTGGGTGACCAGAGCAGCCAGGGGTGCTTGGCTGAAGGCTTTTGTTTTAGCCAATGAACATCACCTCAGAAAAGGGGCTGGAGGAGGAACCGGAGGAAAGGTGAAGGGCAGAGTTGGGTGTTTTCTGCCGAGGGACAGGTCGGGGCAGGCACTGGGAGCTGCTGTTGAGTCAGGCATGTTTGCTTGCCCAGGTGATGGCTCAACCTCTCCTTCCAGATGCGCAGTCAGTCCCGGGGGGGTTGAGGGGTGCACTGCATCACTCACCCTCCCACTGCGCCCATGCTGCCAGCTCCCAGTCCCTGCTCCAACCTCCTTTAACCTCAGGTCCAGTCACAGCTCACACACAGAGGGAAACCAGGCAAAGGCAGAGGGAAGGGGTTTATGCAGGGGACAGGAATGAATCCGAACATTTCCCAACCCCCAGACCCCAGACACCTGCACTTCCCACCAGCCATTCATTTGCTGCCACCTCGTTACCTCAGTCCCCTTCTCCAGGGTGGGTGTTGGGGGGGGGGGGGGGCTCTGCATGGAGCCCAGAGCAGAGATTTAGATTGCCTTGGCAGTCGTGTGTGCCAGGGAGGGGTGGGAAGAGCAGGGCCAATTCTGCAGGAGCCTCCCAGGTGTAAATGCCCGTGTCTGAGCCGGGCTGGATGGGTAGATGGGGGTTATCACCTTGCCTGGCTTTGGCTGCAGCCCTGGGACGATGCTCCCCTCCACTACGGGACGTGGGCTGTGGGTGACAACCCATAAATCACCCTGGGGACCGGCAGGAAGAGGTGGAGGGAGAGGCAGCGTGTCTGGGTCTTCCTACAAAGGGCTCCTTGATACCATCTCAGGCTCAGGCTCCAGAGACCCAGCGCTTCCCTATCACTGCTCCACACGCTGCTGCTGGCCAGCAGCTGACTCACTCGATAACCAGAGGATTACGGCTCCTTGTAAAACCCAAGGTCAGAAACCAGGAGGAAATCCAGAGCCTAAAACCCTCCCCCAGCAAAGGGCTGGGTGCAGCCCCAATGTGGAGCACCGGGGTCCTTCTGCAGCTCTCCGTGCGCTTCTTGGGGGGCAGTGAGTGGGGGGTGCTGTGTTTTCACTCCATCCTATTTCTCACATGTGTAGCAGGAGCAAAGTGGGGGGGGTGTGTCCCTCCAAATGCTCACAACCAGCCCCACAGAGCACCCCCTCAGGTCCCTCCCATCCCCATCCCAGCTCTGCCACCCCGGCTGCCGTCACCTCCAGGGATGGACACATCCTTTCACCCTGCACTGTGACCACATAAGGATTTCTTTTCACCTTCCACCTGAAAGAAAGAGAAGTATCCCTGCTCCCCTTGCGTTTGGAGAGGTCTCATGGGGGCCCGTTCCTCTGAGATTTTGGCCTGGTGGTTAGTAGCACCCCCAGGTTCGGTGGCTGGGCTGCAGGTTCAGTTGCTGGGGTGTTTGGAGGAGGCACACACCATCACGTGTGTAAACAAAGAACTCAGTTACATTTATAGAAATGAAACAAAACCAGAAGAGGCTCCCTCAGCTTCCCACTCCCAAATCCCCAAGGAGCCCAGGGCTGGAGCAGGAGAGGCTGGAGGAGGAGGAGAGGTGGAGCTCCCCTGGGCAGAGGGCTGCAGCTCCAGCCTTCCCTGTGCTGTGGTCTCCTGGGCAGAGCAGCTGGGCTGGATCTGGTCTCTCATCCCTCGGGCACAGCATCCCTCCTGCCCTGCCTGGCTCCACAGAGCCTCAGGGAGCAGAAGTACATTAAAAGTGGAAGTAATTCTTAAACAAGTAAGGGCAAGGGGGCATTTATCTGTCTAGCCTCTTCCTCTTCATCATCTGACACGGTGATGCAGGGAAAGGAGGAAAACAAGGTGTCCTTCAAGGACTTTTGGAAAGGAAAGTAACCCCCCAGTTTCTCTGGTCAGCTTTTCAAAGGCTCGAGGCTTGCAAGCCACTCAAAGCTAATGCTGGTGACCTGTGCAAAAGTGCTGGAGCTGAGAGGTAGGACACAGAGAGCTCCTCAAACACCAATGTCCTGTCGCTCTGGACCCAAAGTGCTGCACGTGTTCCCTGCCGTGGAAAGCCCTTCGCTTCGGCTGCTGCCAAGTCACCACGTCTCTCAGACACCAGGAGTGGGGGCAGCCCCACTTAACCTGCAGGAACAAAACCAAAGGCTTTAGGATCCAGAGGGACATCCTGGGCTCATGAAGTCCCAAACTACTGTTTAGGCTGGGCACCAATCTCTGGGCTTGTTCCAGTGTCTCTTGGGATAAGGTCTCCATATGGGAAGGATACCAGACCTTTCCTCATCCCCTTATCCACACTGCAACGACACGGTTGGGCCTGTAGAAACTGGGCTGGGGTGAATCACTGATTTTTTTTCTTCATAAACCTGACTGGAGACTCTTTGCCCCTTTGATACATGTATCCAGATTGCTGATTTCCATTAAGGCCCTCAAAGGCTGCAGAGGAAGAAACCTGAGGGATGTTCTGGGTTTGCACAGCATCCACGTCTCTGCAGAGCAGCACAGGGCAAAGCTGGGAAGAGGGTGTAGACGTGACATAGCATTTGCAGAAGATCATGCTGCAGCTTCTCAGAAGGATGAACTCTCTTCTGCCAGATCATGATGTAAACTCGGTGCTTAAAAGCCCACGTGCACCAACCCATGAGCAGCTGTGGTTGTGCTCGGCACTGGGATGGTTCCCCGCTCACAGGCACCCAGGGAGCCCACCCAGAGCCAGCACCCCTCCCCAGGGCAGCACGGTGGGAATCGCTGCTCAGAGCAGCGTCTCTGGGTGCTCCTACTCACCGCTCGATGAGGCTGTTGTTGAGCCGGAGGTCACAAGTTACTGCCCTCATCTGCTCCAGCAGCTCCTGCATCCTGCCAGGGGACACAACCAGCCCCTTACCCCCATGCTGCTCCACCTCCTGCTCCCCACAGGAGCATCACCTGCAGAAGGGCTGGCAGGGGTGTCCCATGGGTCAGTGAGCAGGTGAAGGGCTTAGCACAGCCTGTCCCAGCCCTGCAGACACCCAGCCCTGGCCCCAGCTGTGACTCTCACAGAGGATGAGCAGTGGGATGTCCCCCTTTCTTCCTGGGGAATTGGGCTGTCCCCGAAACCCTCTTCCAAAAGACTCACTGGAAAGCCATCTCCTGGTGTGCCTGGCTGGGATGGACAGGTGAAGGTGTGGGAGGAACCAGGGCCAAACTCCATTTCTCTGTCTGGAGAAACCTGTCCAGAGCCTGCAGAGATGGAGAGACATGTCAGCCCTGCTCTCTCTGCTGTGGGCTGACCCTGGGCGCTGCAGTGCCTGGGCACCACCCCATCCCCAGCCCTGCCAGCTTGCTATACCTACCCCAGGACAAAACCCTTGGGGCAGCGATGCTACATACTCACACCCAGCACATCGCTTCTTTGGGACAACCAAAAGAACCCAACTAAAGCCCCAGGGTAGGTACCAGGTGGCCCATTGTGAGAGCTGGAGAAGCATCCTCTTTCCTACTACTGCAGCTCCTGTTTATTGGGTGCAGATGCCCCCATGCCAGGCAGTCCCCAGGACCAGGAGTGCCACTACTAAAGGTTTACCCACTCCTTGCTCGTGCAGTGCTGCAAAGCAAGATCCCCAGCGTGGATCACCCAAGAACTGCAACAAGCTGTTTAAACCCACACTGGTGTTCCCCTGCTTAACACACACACGGTGGATGCTGGGAGAGGGGAGCAGCAGCGTTCCCTGGAAGCCAGGAGGGGATGAGCAGCAGCATCCCTGGGCACTCACGCTCTGCAGGCAGTCCTGGCACTGCACCATCTCCACGCTGCAGGTGCTGATGCGGTTGCTGAGCCTCTTCAGGTGCTTCTTCATCTCACAAACTTTCCTAGGAGGAAAAAAAACAACAATGAAGCTCCCAGTCAGTGTCCAGATCGTTGTGGGCCTGGGTGCTTTAATTCCACACTGCTCACTGCAAGGCTTCCTGGACCCAAGTTAAGATCCTGATGGAAAGTAAATGAGTCACATCAGTGGTGTAATTAAAGCTGCAGCTCTGCTAATGGCCACTCTAGGCCAGGTTATCCAAACAAGACTAATAGCAAATTAATTAGGGAAAGTGTTGCCTATACGAGCTCAAGCCCATCACTGGTGCCACAGGTGATGCACAGGCTGGTCCTCTGTGCCCAGGGAGGACTGAGCAGCCACCCAAAAAGGCTGCTTGGGTTTGAGTTTCTGTTTGCAAGCTCTCCTTTCACAACTGAGGCAGGTGAAGACCAGAAAAGTCCCCCGTGGAGCTTGTCCTTGGGCCAGTCTCTCTGCAGGACCAAAAAGCCCCAAACCCCAAAGCCCCAAACAGGCAGTGTCTTGGGGGTGTCTGCCACGAGGGCTAGTGCCCCCCTCTGCTCTGCCCCAGCCTTTTAGGGGTCTGACTGCCCTGTTCCTGCCAGGGTGGAGATGCCACACACACAGCAGGAGTGCTGGGAGTTGTGTAAAAATAGATTTGGTTTGGGTTTGAAAAAAAGAAGAAAGAATATTTAAGGTGAACAGTCCA
This sequence comes from Porphyrio hochstetteri, assembly GCA_020800305.1. NCBI lineage: Eukaryota > Metazoa > Chordata > Aves > Gruiformes > Rallidae > Porphyrio > Porphyrio hochstetteri. The sequence continues at coordinate 5,861,301 of CM036930.1, read as the reverse complement.
CCTCCAGTCCCCAGAAAAACAGCCACCCCACCACAAAGCCTGGAAGAAACCCAAACCAGCACAATTAAAACTGAGGTAATGATAAATTTAAAACATCCAGCTGTGACTCACGATGTGCCCTCCCTCAGGACAGAAAAACAGGTACCAAAATACTCCAGGAAAAACACAAAGATGCTTTTTTCCCCCTCCCTGTGAGCAGAGGTGAAGCCCTGCTTTGGTGCAGATGGGCTCCTGTGCTGCAGGATCTGCTGGTGCTCTGCACCCAGGGCAGAATCCCACCCTGAGGGGATGTTTCAGCATCCTGCCATGGGATGAGCTGGGAGGAGACTGGAGGCAGCAGCGTCTGTCCCCAAAGTGAAACCTGTCCGTGGGTGAGGGTTTGCAGCGTGGAAAGCCCCGGGCTGCACAAGCTGAGGCTGGAAAGGGGACAGGGAGGGACAGGCAGGCACTGTCCACTGATCCTGGGGCATTCCCAAGCACCTGAGACAAACCTCTAGCCTAAAATTCCCCTGCATAGTAAACCCTGCACAGTGCTGCTCCACATCACCCTGGTGAAAAGTCACGTTTAATTCCTTGGCTTTACAGAAAGCCCTTTCCCCACCCACCCACACCAGCAGCCCAGGGCAATGGATGCTCCTCCCTAAAACCAGCCCTGCCTTAAAAAATCCCACTTCTGCAACATCCTCTTTGCCAAAGGGCCTCCCACCCCCCACCCCCCCCCCCTCCTTCACTGCTTGAAGGTCTTGCGGCCCCTTTAAGAGCCCCTCAGCAGCAGTTACCAACATCATCATCTCCATCCGCATCCCAGCGCTGGATCAATAGTGGAAAGCATCCAGAAGGCTCAGTCACTGATGTGTTACTGGAAAGTCCCTTCTCCCATCCCTGCCTGGGTCTGAAACCCAGGTCAGAGCCCTGGAGAGGAGTGGACAGGGGCTGGTACCTCATCCTGCTGCCGTGCTGGGTCAGGGCCTCCTGGTACCTCTGGACACAGTCCTCCTGGAAAATCAACAGGACCTTCCTGGCCAGATACCCTAAATTCACCCTGAAACCAGGAGGAAAAGAAAAGATAATAAAAAAAAAGAGATAATAATAATAAAAAAGAACTATTTCCATAAACATATTAAACTGAACATCACAGTTCATGTCTCGGGAGACCTAAAGCTGGCTCCTGAATGGAGAAAGGGGCACCAGATGCATGGTAATTAGTTCTGCATCAGTGTTATAAAGAAAACAGAAGCAAATTATGATGGAGAGGAGGGGGAGGATTTGGGATCCAGGCAGGGACACCAAGCCAGGCTGTCATCCCCCCTCCAGGCACTTCTGAGAAGTCTTTCACCTGGAGTTCAAGGCACGTGGCCAGGGTTAGACTGAAGATGAAGTGAGGTGGAGGAGCTGCATGTTTAATTTCGCCATCCCTGCTCCGTGCTGAAGCGTGTGCTTGATTTCCTGCCTGTGTTAAATCCCCCTGGTTTCAGGGGGAACCAAAAGGAGAATTTTTAAAGGTACAAAAGCCACTGGCCACTTCACTCCCACAGAAGGTCAGGCAGGTATGAAAGCACAGACACTACCTAGAACAGCATCTCCACGGATAACTGGCCACAAAGTGAGTTAGTGGGAGGAACAGCCTGAAACGTGCTCATTCCCACAGGGATTTGGCCCAATGGCAACTCCCTGTCCCCAGATCTGCAGACGTTTTCCCATGTCTTCATCTGAAATAGCTCATTGCTTGGGAAAGATCCCTGGGAAAAGTCCCACATCCGAGAGCCATCACGGGAGCCACGTGCAGATGGATGCCCTGTCTCAACATCAGTGACCCAGGAACACTCTACATCCCCTGAGGATGGGTCCTAGAGAAGGGATGGGGTTGGGACTTACTTATCCAGCTTGTGTATTTGCTCCTCGTTGTAGCCCAGCCCTGGGGAGGAAAGACACTGGTCACCACACCTTTTCCTGCCCCCAACCCAATAAACGGGCCATTTCCCCCTGGGTCAGCGCAGGGACGTTCCTGCTGCACCCCCACACCTCCTGTCCCCAGGGCTGCTGTCCCTGTCACTTACTCAGGCACATCCTGGCCTTCTTGAACTGCTTGTAGATCAGCTGCATCTTCTCCAGGCAGCACTCGATCTGCCGGATGCTGACACAGGGACAGGGAAGGAGGTGGTGAGGCTCCCAAGAGGCAGGGGACGAGGCTGGGGTGAAAGTGCCACTTTGGGGCGAGCCCCTCGTGATTAGGGGACACTGCTGCTCCCCATGTCTGTGTGTGGGGACACGGTGTGCTAGGATGTGTGAGTGCATGGGGCTGTTAAGAGCTGTTTGCAGCGAGGGGCTGTGGGTGGCTGTTGGGAGCGATGTCTGCTGGACCGAGCTGAGACCAGCAGAGTGTTGGCCAGGATCTGGGTAAAGCTGGAGCTACAAACCTTTTGTCTTCATGCACTTGCTGCCCGTGCTCCACCAGCTCGGCCAAAATGCCATCCAGCGCCCTCTGACAGTCGAAGATGTTGTGGGAGCACTGAGAGAGCTCCTCAGAGACCTGCAGATGGGGAGGAGAGGTTGGGGCTGGCTGCTCCCAGTGCTGCCCATGCTGGCGGCTCCCCCCCGACCCCGCACAGAGCCACCCAGGGGGGCTCACCCTCTGCAGCCTTGTCTTCACCACGGCTATATCCTTCAGAGCCAGAGCCCTGCTGCCTGCAGGAATGGCCTCACACCTGAGGAGAGTCAGAAAATCAATATTCCTTAAGCAGAACAGGAGGCAGAGGCAGCTGTCACCTGGGCAAAGAAAATTCATCCCATGGTAGAGGCAGGTCAGCATCCTGGGGGGGTCGGGCTGTGGTTTGCTCCAGCACTAACTCTGCATTGGGGGTACAGGATCTGAGCCACGAGAGGCAAAGTGCTGATGTGGTAAAAACTCGCCCTGTGTCCAGTTTATAGGTTTGTACCCATCAGCTTCCCACCAGGTTGGCTGGTACCTGGCTCCCTGCAGCTGGCATGGTGTGATGCTGTGGGAGTCAGCTGAGATACCACCTGATCCAGGCAGCTTTGGAAGGGATGGATAAGCCAGCAGCATCCCACCACAGCATTAGTGCTCTCAACACTCCAGCCCTGTGTTAATCCCACTGAAGGCAATGGGAAGCATGTGTCCTGCCCTTTCAGATGAATGGAGATTGAGAGACTTGCTAAATTGAAAAGAACAAAAGAACAGCCACCCAGCAGCAAAGAATCTTCCTCTACAGCAACAGCAGCAAAAGGTAAAAGCTAAGGAACTGTGGGTGACTCTGGATAACAGGGTCTCAGTGTGCCCCAGGGGAATGGGTCATGTCAAGGAGAGCCCAGGGTTCCTCCCATGCCTGCTCCATTCACCCAGCCTCCTGAGACTTATCACAGGCGGCGTGGCCAGGCGGGATGCTGGCTCAGTGGGGACACAGCGTGGTGGGCTGCTGGCTGCCCTCCCCAGCACTGCCCCGTGCTCCCCATGCTCGGCTCTCCGGTTTGCAGGGAGTGGGGCCAGCAATGCCGGGGGACTACGAGGGCACTTGGAAGCTGCCTCCTCCTCCTCACACCCGCTCCAGGTGTGACAGTGAAAACCCTGGAGCAGGAGCCCAAGAAAACTAATTCTGGGCTCCTGTGAAACCTGGGAGTGATGATTAAAAACTGAAGAGAAGAGGGAGAAACAGCCAGGGTGGCTTGTTCCCCACAGGCTCCACACGCAGTGAGAAAGCCTCTTACCAGTTTATTCCTGGAATTCTACTTATTTCTGATTATTCAGGCACCTTAGAGAGTCCCATATCTTATCTGCAGCAGCCTGAGGGCACAGCCAGTGCCCGCTGCAGCCCAGCGCCTGCGTCCCGTGGCTGCAAAGCCACACTTACAGCACGCAGGTCTTCACCTCAGTGAGCTGCAGGCAGGTGAGCACCGAATGAGCCCCTCTCTTCTGCTCCAAAATCCTGGAGCACTCCATTTGCAGGTTCCCACTGCCAAGAGAAAAATCAGTCTGTCCAACACACACATCCCCACAGCACGATCTCCATCCCAGGGCCAGCAACACCGGGGGCGGGCAGGGTAGGATGTTGCTGGTGGCTCCTCTCTGTCTGCTCAGGAGAAAATGGGGGGCTGGATGAGTGTAAATCTGGGTGCAGCTCCTGGGAAGGGGGGGCTCAGCTGCTGGGCACTGTCCTGATGCTGCACAAGAAGCTCCTGCCCCAAGGAAACGGGGAGGACAGTGGAAACACACAGTGACATTATCAATACTACAATTAACGATAATGCTGAGTTCCTCAGTGTCTCCTAAACTCAAAGAGGTGACTCAGGAGTAACAAATGGGGACAGGAGCATCCTCGAACACCAAGTGGTATTTTCCTGCAGGTCCTCATTGCCCAGCACACGTGTCCCCCACAGTGCCCCCATGCCCCATCCCGGTACCCAGTGAGGATGCCCAGTGGTCCCGCACTGCTGGAGGGGTTTGACTCTTAACACAACGCTGGCAAGGGATGGGTACCCCCCCCAGCACCACCCATGACCGCGGCAGCTCCGGCACTCACATCACCCAGTGGAGACCCCTGGCCAGCAGCTCCTGGCAGTGCCGCAGGGCCTGGGCGATCCGCAGCGTCTGGTGCACGGCGCCCACCGCGCTCTGCAAGGCAACGGGCTCTGAGGGCGGCTGCACAGCCACGGCCGGGGCTGCCCTGGCTGCCTGGACACCCCCTGCTTACCTTGGCTGCGCTGCAGTCGGCCACCACGTCCACCTTGGGGACAAACTTTGGGAACACAAGTGCCGCTGGAAAGAGAGAGCGTGGGGTCACGGCACTTTGGGGAGCCAGCCCAGAGCCACCCTGAGCCACAGCTGCAGACCCAGGGGGACATCTCACAGCTGCTGAAGCAAGCCCTGACCGCTCAGGGTGTGATGCTGGGGGCTTGGTGCAGCTCTCCAAGATCTGTTGGAAATGTGGATGAAGGCACAAACCATCTGCAAAGCCCAGCATGGTGAGCAGCCATGGCACAACAGCACACAGAGGGGAAAAACAACCCCAATCCTGCCCCAGCACAGAATCACAAGGTTGGAAAAGACCTTTGAAGATCATTAAGTCCAACCATTCTCATCCTGAACTAAACCATATCCCTAAGTACCTCATCTACCCTTTTTTTGAACACATCCAGGGAAGGTGACTCAACCACCTCCCTGGGCAGCCTGTTCCAGGCCCTGACAACTCTTTCAGTAAAAAGATTCAGGAGGACACTGTACCACCTCCCCCTCACCTCCTGAATCTCCCACCCCACCCCCAGATGAAGCATGCCCTGATGTGTCCCCCAGCCAGAGGTACTCACGGTCTCTGTATCTCACTCCTACCACATCTTCTGCTTGTTCTGCAGAGCTCAGCAGAGTCAGGGGGTTGTGCCGTGTGGTTTTGCAGAAGTTATGAGCTTGCAGATTAGGGTCCAACTCGTACAGATGACCTTCAAAAAAATACTCTTGGTGGTGAGGGACTATATTCGTCTGCTTGAAGACAGCATCTAGAAACTTGGCAGTACTGAAACGAGAAAGAAACAAGAGGCTGGGGAATGAGCCAGGGGGTCAACCGCTCTGGTTCCCATCTCTTGGGCAGCCTGTCACCCTCTTCTTGTAGCAAAACATCCCATGAGGTCAGCAGAACCCCCAGGAGCCGATGGCTCCTGTTCAGTGCACTCCCAGCCAAGCTCAGTTTGAGCCTGGTTTGGTTGAACCTGGTTTAATTGTGGTGCAAAGGGAACAGGCACTTCCCACCCACACCCTTCTCCCCTTCCCAGGTTTGTCTACTCAACCGAGGGGCTGAGGCTCCAGAGCTCAAGTCCCAAATTCACTGGTACCACGGCCTTTTGTGGGGGCATCCTTACGTGTTGTAGGGGTGGATGTAGATGCGATGTGAGGACGCCTGCTGCAGGGAGAAGACATCAACCACGATCCTGTGCAGAATGTCGTTGGTTTCGGCAAAAAACTGGTCGAATCCCCAGCATTTCTCCTGATCCACCTCCAGGATGTTGGCCAAGATGGGTATCAGCTGGTCCTTCAGCCCGCTGGAACAGCAAGAGGAGGAGGATGAGGAGAGATGTTTGCATGGACTGGCATAACCCTGAGCCATACACGTGGTGACCCGTGGACCAGGAGAGATGCACCCCTCTCCTGTGGCTGAGCTCCCATATGGATGGAGCTGCTGGTGGTTTCCACACCCCCTTTTCCCAGCTGTAAAGCAAAGACCAGTCCGAGAGCTCTGACATCTACAGACACAAAGCTTGTCTGGCTCATTAAAACTGGATGCCCTCTCCAGCCATGGGCCAGGACGTAAGACCCACAGTGGGACCAAGGACACTCACACAGAGAGCTGGCAGGTGATGGGCAGCTCGTAGCTCCACTCGATGCTCCCGTTCTCCTGCCTCTGGACCCCTGCAATGGCTCCGGGGGGCTTCTCAGTGGTGATTTTATACCTGTGGGCAGGAAGCAGCTTGCAGGGGAGTCAAGCCAAGAGACCTCTGCTGGGGCACGATGTCCCTCAGCAAAGGGGGAAGGGCAGAAAGCCGTGGATGGGGTGGGGAAGACAGGCTTCACAGGAAGGAAAAAGATGCACAGAGGGAAAATCCTTCAAGAAGCACTCAGAAAGTTTTGAGTGAACAGGAACTCTGTGTCCTCTTCCAGCTGCTGAGCCACAAAGCCCCAAGGCTGCATTGAGGGCACAGATCCTTTGCCATGCATGGTCTCAATGGTGCAGGAATCAACAACAGGCCCCATTCCAGGGCTCTCTAGGCTGCCTGGGATTAACTGAGCAGTAAACCACAGTGCCACAGTGCTGCTGGCACGCACCAAGCCGCATCCTCCACTGGTCCCACCTCCCCACGCAGCAGCCCCCAGCCCTCCCAGCCCACTGCGGTACCTACATGACCTCCTTGTTCCTGCGAGGTCCCCCGAAGGGGACGAAGGGGAGGCTGCCAGTGGCAGCATGGTAGAAGGTGACACCGATGCTCCAGAGGTCGACGGTGACGCCGTACACCTTCTGCTGCGGCTTGCGCAGGACCGCTCGCTCGTACATGTCCGGGTGCTGCAGGGATGAAGCAGAGAGCAGCGCTGCTGATGAGGCAACCAGGCTGGGCCTGGGGTGCTGGGATGGACAAACTGACTGCTTGGATTGGGCCTCGTCTCCTACTGCTGGATCCTCCAGGCACAAGGTCACCTGTAACTCTACAGCAAAGATGCTGAGCTCCCCCCTCTCTTCAAAAAAAGAAACATATCCCCTGGGAAATGGGGCTCTCAAGTCGCTGCTGCTCTCTGCAAGTTGCCCAGCTGCTGGATGGAGGGATGGGGACCGGCTTCCCCCAGGACTCCCAGGGTTACCAGGCCGGCAGCGCATCATACTCACAAGATACTCCTCTGTCCCATAGACAGACACAAACTTCTCATCATCATCCAGCTCTCGGGCGGCTCCAAAGTCTGTCAGCTTATAGATGCTCTGCCCGTCTTCCCCCATCAGGCGCATGATGTTGCCGGGTTTGATGTCCCTGTGGACCACGCCGTTCTCCCGGAGGTGGTTCATCCCTGCCACTGGGCACGGGGAGAGACACAGCGTGGGGCTCCAGTGCAGGGCTGGAGCATGTCGCTCCAACAGGTTTTGTTTAAACTAGGAAGGTGAGAAGGGCTGGAGGAGGGACATGGCCCGAGGCTGGTTGAACTGAAGTGGGGACCAACATGACTGTGGGGGTGGAGAGGATGCAAGTGTGTGGCAGGACATTGTCCCTGAGCCCCCCACATCACGCAGCACAGCCAATTCCCAGGTCTGCACGGAGGGACCGTCGGGATCACAAACCCACTGGGTCCCACCAGCACCCAGAGTTCCCAGCCCAGAGCTTCTCATGGCAACAGGCAGTTGCCCCTCCTGCGGGGGTGCAGGGACCCCCACACTCACCCACACATTGCAGCACGATGAGGAACTCGGACTCAGCCAAGCCGAAGGCGTTCGCTGGGTCTTCCAGCACGTTCAGCAGGCTGCCACTCGAGCAGTACTCCATCACCAGCACCTTCTGCTTGCTGCTGCCCTGCAGTGAGGAGCAGCCGTGAGGGCTGGGATGGCCCCCCCAGCCATGTCCCAGCCGGTCCCTGTACCCCCCCCACCCACACAGGTCCTGGTTGGTGGGTCCCTGGGATTTTCCTGCTCGGAGAAACCAGCATCAGGGAATGTCCCTTTTGTGCCATGTGCTGGGCCAGGGGACAAGAGCAGGTCATGTCCGTTCTCCAGTGCCACCAGTGCCGGGGGGCTGGGCTGAGGCTTGGTGTGGAGCTGCAGGGAGGTGGGAGGAGAAGGCAGACCACCAATTCCCCCCCACCAGAGGTCAGACCAGTTTCCCCAGGTTACTGGTCCCATCAGCACAGCGGGTCACACCAGTGGAGGTCCCACTTACCGTCTCCTCCACGGCGAATAATTTCACAATGTTTTTATGGTTCAGCCTCCTCAGCATCTCAAACTCTCTCACTTGGACTTCCTGGGGCCGGAGGTAGCTGGCATTGTTAAAAACCTTCACAGCGACCAGCTCCCCTGATTTCTGGGAAAAGAGGAAAATGAGACAAAGGAAATGGGAGGCAACAGCATCCACATCCCAAACAACACCATTGGCTCCCTCACCGCTCCTGCACCCCTCTTGGGATGCAAACAGCACTGACAGCACATCGTGTGTTCTGAGCAGGCATCCCATAACCTTTGTTTCCTCGGCTGCAGAAGCAAACTGGGGTTATTCACCTCCCTGTGCTTCCTGTCCCCACAGCCTGCGTGCCATACGACACCCGTTCAGCTTCATAACGCGTTTGGGACGGGCAGGTCCCTGCTCCCTGCGGGACAGGGCTCTCCTCAAACCACCCCCGAAGCCGCCTCTCCAGCCCTGCGCCGCGCAGGGACAGCTCCGTAAACTTCAAAGGCCGGCGAGGTGCAGAGGCTGTTCCAACCCCCGGCAAGTGTTTGCATGCAATATGCAAATCGCCCCGGACGGGGTTTTCAAAACCTCTGGGCATTCCCCCAAAACCCAGCTTCCTCCCGCCGCAAGGCACGGGAGCGCCGGCAGCCAGCGAGCAGGACCCGGCCACGAGCACCCCGAAAGCTGCCCCTGACCTGCAGAGCCCGAGCTGGTGCCCCCAGGGGGGTTGTGGGGGGGGAAGCAGCCAAATGAAAAATGAAAATAAACCCTAAATCCCTCCCCTGTGCTGCCCCGGTGGCCTCTGCACTCGCAGGGAGCTCTGGGGAGGGCAAGCGGAGGGGAGCTTGGGCATCCCTACCCCACGGGGTGAGAGGGATGGGAGGAGATGCAGGGGGTCCTGGTGACTTTGGGATGGCTTCCCCCGCCCCCTCCCTGCCCCGCTCACCTTGTTGCGAGCTTTGTAGACGCAGGCTGTAGCGCCCTGGCCCAGGAGGTCCTCGGTGCTCCAGAGGTAGTTGGGGGTACTCTGCATCTCCAGCAGTGCCGCTGCGGGGAGGAGAGGGGGGAAGGACACAGGTCACCCCGGGGACCGCCGGCCTCTGCCAGCCCCGTCACCAAAGCCTGGGGTGTTTATCCGTCCTCCCCTGGCGATGCTGAGGGCAACAAGCTGTCTGTGGGACATAGCCCTTGGCGGGCAGCCACCAGCCTCCTACCTCGCCAGCGCCGAGCGGGCAGCAGGACGTGAAGGGCTGCGCATGGACGGAGCTGTTGGTGCTGCCAAAAAAATCCACCCTGTCGCTGGGACCCGCCGGGGTTGGCAGAGAAACACTGACAGATGCAGAGGAAAAAAAAACCAACCCAACCCCAGCAGCCAGCCAAGCAAACAGCCGCGGAGCTGCAAGGTGGCGAGAGGCACCTCCCCGCCCCGAGAACAGAAACCTATGGGATTGCAAAACCCGCTCTGCAAGCATCAGCTGCGGCTGGAGGAGGAAATGCTTCAGCTTCCTGCTCGAGAAAAAAAATTCCCAGAGTTGCAGCTGTCCCTGGGCGTGCTGGGCTCCGTGCTGGGCTCCCCAGCCACTCCACTGGCTCAGCAGCCAGGGCTGGGACAGACTCTGAGCACTGGGGATGGGAGGTGAGGTCGGAGGAAGCAGGTGTAAACACCCTGATCCTTCCCCCAGCCACAAACCCAGCCCCATGAGCCTGAAGCACTGGGTCCAGCCTGGCTCCAGCACTTGTAAATCCTTCCAGAGCATTTCAGATATGGGCAGAGGGCAGATTTCAGGGGACCCCCCCCGGCTCCAGGTATGGCTGCCCCTGAGCCACACGGCCAGAGTCGCTCTCACCAGGATCACGCAATGATCTGAGGTGATCAAGGACTTCTCATCTCAGCAAGAAAATGCCAAGGTGGCCGTGTTGGGGCTGAGCATCGCTGCTCCCTGCATGAACACGGGTGCTCTCTATCCCACACTGTCAGTGGGCAGCACCCCACGATGCTCACAGCAGGGTCCCACAGGGAACTGAGCCCCCGAGCCATGTCAGTGCCTCTACGGGATGTCCACAGAGGGGTTTCAGCCCCAAATCCCCTGCCCTGCCAGGGACAGGCAGCAGCAAGAGCAGGCAGGGGTTCACAGCAGGGGCCTGGGGCTGGCAGATGGGATGCAGGGCAGGGTGTTGTGTGGGATGCAGGATGCAGAGCAGGGGCTGGTTGGGATGCGGGATGCAGGGCAGAGCAGGGCTGCTTGCGTTTTCTGCTCACTTTCTGGCTCAGAGGCACCCACCTCTCGCCCAGCCTCAGCACCAGCAGCTGGGGTCTCACTGGCAGGAATTACTTGGGGCTGGTGTGGATGTGTGGCAGAAGGACCTGTCCTCACAAAGTGGTGCCTGCAAGGGAATGCAAGTGCATCAGCACGTGGTGCATCCAAAAATCACTCCAGCTTCACCAGGCTGCACACAGCTCCATCCCCAACCAGTTTTGCTAATTACCACTGAGCTTCATTTCTCTGCCACTAGCGAGTCTGCTGGAGAAACCTGCCAGAGAGCTGCTGAGCCCAACAACCACAGGGCACAGGGTGGCCCTTGCCCTCAGCTTATCAAAGGGGCACCTCGGGCAGCGGGTTCAGGCGGCAGCTGCGGAAGCGCAGTGACGCGCATCTAACCCCAGCGAGACTCTCAATCGCTTTGATTCAAGCGATTCTGCTGCAGCTCAGCTAACAGGAAGAGGAACGGACAGGGTGGCTTCTTGAAGTCATTTCCAGCCTTGTTTTCGATGTGTCTGGTACCTGAGTCCTGCTGCCTGGGCTGGTTCCCCACGAACAGCACCACCGATGTATCCCCACGGTGCCGGGATGCGGGCACAGGCTGAGTGGGCACTGGGTACCGGCACTGCTCTGCAGTGTCCTTCACTCACCAGCCCAAAACCATCACTGCTTTGAGCTGGGGATGCTTGGGGACCCTTTCCCCCATAAAATACAGCCCATTTCTCCTCTCAGGCCACTGCTGAGGTTGCAGATAAGAGCGGTTAACGTGAGGAAGAGGCGAAGTAAAACCTCCAGAGGGAAATTCCAGTTGAGTTTCTTCTAGAGCTGCCCCAAGGGAAGGATTCTCTGTGGGTGGGATGGTGCATCCCACAGCACATGCAACCCCTTGCACCCAATGGGCTCTGCAAATTCGGCTCCTGCACAGGAGCCCCGGGAGCTGGCCCAGGGTGGTGGGAGAGGAAAGGGGCCCCTGGAGCGAGTGAGCTCTGTGCTGTGGAACGAAATCGAAACAAAGGGTTTTAAAAGCCAAAAACCCACTTGAAGGATTTCCTGAGATTTCTGACCTGACACGTTCAGTTCTGACCTGTGCACCGTCAGCTTTCACTGCAGGGTGAGGAGACTTGGGCCGGGGAGGGGTAAAGCCAGACAGGAAGGAAATCATTAGCATGTTTTACAGCACCCCGTATTCTCAGGTTGTGCTGCAAGTCTTTCCACAGGTGTCCCTGAAAGGGAAACCAATGTTCCTCGACACCAGGATGGTGCTAGATCCTGGAGCTGGGCCTCCAGCACATCCCAGTATCCCCAGCAGCTGAACTGCCCTCTTGCAGTCGGGTCCAGCCTCAGTGGGAGATCCCAGTCCAAGCCCAGGAACCTGCACATTGTAACGGAGCCCAGCTCCATCCAGACCCCCTCAGCCCTTTGCTATCCACTCCAGAGCTCGTTTCCTTTCCCTGTGTCATCCCAACAGCAGATTTGACCCACAGAGCCAGTGCCCAGGTCCCATCTGACCCGCTCAGGTCGCGCCAGGAACCAGCGAACCCCACTCAGCACCAAACACGCTGCGAGACCCCCAGGGCCGGGATGGGCCCAAGGGGGGATGAACCCCCCCGCGATGCGAGTGTCCGGCCCAGGCTGGGAGAGCAAAACCGGGGGCTGGAATCCAGCTTTGTGAGACAAATGGGAATTCCAGCTGGTGGCAGCAAAGCCTAAAAAAATAAAGGCTGAGCGCTCTGCTCTGATTTGGTGGTGGTGGGGGGTGCTTCTCCAGCTCAGGGTTCTCCAGCTCACCCGGCCTCTTTGGCCGACGCAGGGGCAGAGCCCCGGCCGGCAGCGCTGGGGTCACGCCGGCACCATCCCCGAAGGATGCTCGGCTGCGGGTCCGCGCTGCGCTGTCGGATTGACGCGGGTACCTGGCAGGACCCTGCGTGGCTGCAGTTGGGACACGGGCACCGGGGTGGCAAAGGCAGACAATAAAAAACCCAAACTGCTGTCTCCAAATCAGACATCTCTTCCTTTGCGTGGGGGAGGCACAGGTCTGTCCCACCCGGCTGCAAAGCAGAAAACTGGGGGATTTTTTTCAGGAAAAACAAGCTTCTGCAGCAGGGATCAGAGAGGTGAGAGCAGACAGCACAGGGCAGGTGCTGCTGTGCCTGCTGTGGGTGCCCAGCCTGCTTTAAGGCTGCTACTGAGTGAAAGCATCCTGGCTTCCCAGCCCCTGAACCCCAACAGCAGCTGGGACACCACCAGCATGGGGGGACTGGTGACCCAAGCCCCCTCCTTGCCCTGGTTCCCAGGGAGTGCAGGGATGCTCCATGTCCCCACCCCAGGAGCTCACCCCAGGGACACGGGGGTTGGCTGTTCCCAGCATGGCACACTAAACACCACACCTCACCATGAAGAATTAATTCCCCAAAACCTCTTTAGATTCTCCCTGTTTAGAGAGACTCCAGAGGGATGAAGGGAGACCCCAGGGACAAAACCCCCACCCTGTTTGCTCTGAAAAAGGCACATTGAAAATCCGAGGTAGGGAAAGCCTGTAATAAAAATGACAATCCAACCCATAATCTCAATTTAAATCCTCTTCCCCAGGCAGTTGGAAGCCCACCCTCTCCAGGAAAATGAGGGAAGATTAAGCATTTTAAAATCAGGCCATAGCAAGGGAGGTTTCAGCTCTACCAAACCCTGTGGTTATGGGTAGGAGCCTGCAAGCTGGGGCAACATGGGGCTTCAGACCCCCCCCTCAGCACTGTACTACAGATGATGCTCCATCCCCACACCCATCGAGCATCCCAGCACCCAGGAACGCCGCTGTGTATCCCTGCATCCCACAGTTCTCCCTCACCTACTTACCAGGGCCAGTCGCTATAGAAAGGAAATTCCCAAGGGTCCCCTGGAATCCGGTGCCACCTGCTGAGGAAGGAACCCAAGGGTGATGCTCATCCTCCCTCACATCCCCACCAACCACAGGCGCTCACCGCGGACACACTCGCACTGTACATCAACGTGCTGGCGGCTGTAGGTCAGGATTTCCACCATACCCAAAACATTTATTTCTCCAAAAACTATTGCTAATGACAATGGATACATTTCGTTGCCCCAGTACGGATTTAACATCATTTCCAACACACGTACTCCTAGTACTGTACAATACTGTACCAAAAGGGGGGGGGAAAGGCTGTACCTCCATATTGTACAGTTATATATACAAAGTACAACTTTACACAGTTTGATATATACACCGTATATATATTGGTGTAGAAGACATGGAACAATGGAAACTGTTTTAGCAAGAACATTCCATCCCACCATTAAACACCCACTGTCAATTAAAAACCCAACCCCCAGCATGCCCCCCCCGAGCCCGCTGCTGTGGGACCGAGAGAACAGAGTTCCAGACTTGGTGACTGAACTTTCCTACATTGCAGCAGACCCATGACATCATCGCTGCAGGCTCATGACATCACAGCAGACCCATGACATCATCACTGCAGGCCCATGACATCACAGCAGACACATGACATCATAGCTGCAGGCCCATTACATCATAGCAGACCCATGATATCATCACTGCAGACCCAATAAAATGCGTCAAGAGATGGTTTTCAGCAATTGCCCCCATTTTTTTTGGCTACATTGAGCTGGTCTGTAGAAGAACCCGTGGCTCAGGAGTATTGCTCCAGCAGTTTGGCACGCTCCCGAGTCCCACCCCAGGGGACCTGGGTGACTCAAAGCCCGGCACTCTGCCTGCAGAGCAGGGCTGGTGGAGCCCTTGGGCAGGAAGGTCGCTGCAGCACCCTATGGGCTGTCCCCCACACGCTGCTTACCCTGTATGAAGCTCGGGAGATCAAGTATTAGTACAGTGGGGAGCTGCCCCCCATCTCTGCCCTCACCTCTCTGGCTGCCGCTCTCCTGGCTCCGACTACGTTATAGGAAGCACAGAATAGAACAGGAAAAAATAAAACCAACCCCAAATCTGACATTTCCCAGGCCTCCAATGGCTGTTTTAGCATCTTTAGAGCCACCAAAAGAGATTCCTAGAGCTGAGCCTGGAAAAGAATTCATCTGCCTTCTGGCAGGGCGGTCAGGGGAGGCAGAGGTGGGCAATGCCAACCGTCCCTGCTGCTGCCGCTTGTGCGTGATGCAGCCACCAGAGCATCCCAGCCCCCTCGGAGCCTGGGCAGGCACAAGGCAGTGGGTCAAGTATTTTTTTTAAATATATATATTCTTTTTTCAAGTACCAGGCTGTCACACACACACATGGACACAAGCAGAAAGCTGATCCAGAGAGAGGATGATCTTGGAAAGGGATATGTGAGCTCAAACCCCAACGTTCAGCCCAGGGTGCCAGGAAATGCTCAGCCTTTTCCAGACGCACAGGCTGGGAGCATCCTGCAAGGAACGACCTCACCCACGTGAGAACATCACTCCCCTCTGCAGGCTGCTAAAGGAACAGACTGGTGTCTGCAACCACATTCCCGGGATGTCTGCCCAGGCTCACTAGTTTTGTGAAAATGAAAAAAAAAAACCCCAAAAAGTAAATCCCCAACATGTTAAACTCATTCTCTGTTCCGGATGGGCTCGTTAGGTGATGGGAATGGCCAAATGCTGCCATTTCCTTTCAGTTTTGGGGTTTTTTTCTTGGGGGGGTTAGCTTGGGGGACACAGGCTAGCGAGTAAACATGTTTACACTTCATAGCACATTTCTCTAGTTGGGCTTGAGGTGGCCAAGCACAGGCAGCCCTGGGGGCTGGGATGCTGGGATGTGGAGGGGCAAGGGGCTCTAAGCCCTGGCCAGAGCCACCAGACCATCTCTCTGGGTGTTTCTCCATCATCACCGTTGCCTTCCCATCAAACCATGCCCTGCCCAGAGCATTATCTCCTTCAAGCCTCCCCTCACCACGTACCTCATCAGCCGACCGAGTGCTCCAGTCTATCAGGTACACGCACCTAAAGGATCCCAACTGCTACCTGGAGACATGGAATTTCTATGGAAGAACATCTCTCAAAGGCTTAACGAGCCCCCAAACCTAATCAACGTTCAACTGAATGCGAGGCTTTGACACACAGAAGAGAAATAAGGCAGCAAACTCCATCTGCAACAACCTCTTTCCTCTGAATATTGCTGGAGCTCTTCCACAGCGAAGGGCTGAGTGACCACTCACCATGTACCAAGCCCAAGGTGGGGGGGGGGATCTGTAACAGATGGAATTTCTTGCCAAGCTCCAAAGCATTTTGATTCAGCAAATAAATTTACGAGAACTTGGTTATCTTAACCTACTTTTGTGCAAGAACAATCTTGCCTTAAAGAAAAGAAAACGAACTCAACAAAAACTCAACGAAAACTCCCCAAACCCAAACATGAGGTATTCATCACAGGAAACCCAAAGACTCTTTTCCAACAGGTATCAAAATACATACATATACGACAATTTTCTGTGTGGTTTTTTCTCTGCTGTCACAGTGCACTCTTCATTATTTAATGACTTCCATTGCAACAAAATATCCAGTACAGAGAAAGTCAGAGAGTTTGGTCACATCCTGCTGCTTTGACATGAAGAACGGATGGTACAAGAGCTAAACCAGGAGCCTTTGGATTACCTTAGAGAGGCAGAACTTCAGCACTCGTTCAAAGCACACTGCTCAATTCCCAGCTCGGGAAATAAAACATGAGAGGTTGGAGCTTCAGAAACTAATCATATTAATCACCTAAAATTGTGTTTTATTTTCAAAGTTTTGCTTTGGATTATTTCAATCCAACACCTGATGAACAAGGGCCCTTTGTTCATACAAAGCACTATCAAACAGACAGACGTTATTCCAGTTATCAAACACCTTCTTGTCTTTATATCTGACACAAACATTACATGACAGTCATAAATTTCCATGGAAGAGCTGATATTTCTTCTGAAGATGAAGATATGAAGTAACACCGGTACCTCCCCCAAGCCAACCACTGCGTTGTGCTCGTCCCACTCTGCGTCCAGTCCCTTCTCCAAGACACCCACTGGTTTTGCTGGGAGCGGTGCCGACATTTCCAGTTCCTCCTTCCCACCCCTCCTGCAACGCCTGCTCCCAAAGCACCCATGGCAAACAAAGGTTCTCTCAGCCTCGTGTGCTCACAGGGGTGAAGCAGCCAAGCTAAAACTGCCCTTCTTTTAATTTTCTTCTTCTCTTTTTATTTTTCAAACCTTTTTCTTCTCCCACAGCTGCATGTGAAGCGTCTCCTGGCTGGCCAGACCCAGAGCACGAGGAAGAGGAAGGATGACCTTCAGCCTGGCGTATTGCTTGCTGTAAGTGGAAGTGTCAATCACAGTGCACACCAAAAATTCCAGTTGAGTTGCTCAATGCACAGGTTATCCTGCAAAGCGGATTCCCCTTGACAGTAGGATTGTCCCAGAGCTGTGGATGCTAGAGAGAAGCACAGTAATTCATATACAGACAGTTGCTGTTACAGTAACCTGAAGTCTTTTTTTGTCTTACATCTAATTTCTATTCATACTTCAGACCTCAAAAGAGAGAAAAGAACATCTCCTCCAGATGTGCTGTGCGTGGCTGGACACTGAGTTCTTAGAAACATGAATGCTAGGCATAAAAATATAAAGAAAATAAGGCATTACAAACGAGCTGAAGTAAATGTACAGAGATCCTGCTCCTGACACAGAGTAACTGTGGTCATTTGTGACCAAAAAGAAACCAAACCCAGAAACTCCCTATGGAAAGTAAATGCCAGAAAGTTCTGCCTGAGCAAAAAATTACAAGTTTAATTCTGGTTTTGTTTGTTTTGTTGGGTTGTTTGTGGGGGTTTTTTTTCCCCAAAAGAACAAGTGATTCCTTGGTGGTAGGAGAGTCCATCAGAACCTGAGAGCAAAGGTCGCTGGTCGCACTGCTGGGGATCTTCCCCCCAAGAGAGGGGGCAGGGTAAGGTCCAGCGACAGTCACGCACGCCAAGGTGCTTCCCAAGGGAGCTGCTGCTACAGATCAGCTAAGGAAAAGCCAGGATCAGGAGCATCCTTGCTGACATCACGCTGCATTATTCCCCACTTCTCACGTGTTCTTAGTTCAGAGCACGGGGAGAGCTGGGTCTTTTTAAAGAGCCACTGTTAATCCAGATTGATTACATCTGCAGAGACAGGGTGTGCGTGCAGGGATGGACAGGGAGGCAGTATAACCCTGTTCAGTATCTGAGTAACATCTAAATGCATCAGGAAAAGTACATTGTCCTTAGAAACACTGAGCTTTGATTCTTCTGTTTTAATCACTAAGCACCAATTAAAATGATGGTGCAGTTCACACGTGTGAGAAACCCCCAAATTTAAAAGAAACTCAGCTAAATGGGAGAGGAAAATTCCTTTTCTTATCTTGTCCTTGCCTGAATTTGATGAAAACAGCTCGTGGTTTGGAAGGCTTTTTTAATAAATCCCAGCAAAGTTTGGGAACAAGGTGAACAGAGGGTCAGCCAGAGTCTCCTCTCTTGTGGGGCTGCGAGATCTTCTTTCCCCTTGCAAGTGGCATGTGCCTTTTTTGTCCCGTTTTGGGCTTTATATAATTAAAATAAACCTTGGCATCGTGGAGAATTCCCAGCAGAGTACAAAAGAGTTCATGCAGCCCACTAGCAGCTGAAGCATTCGCTGCCTACCATATAAATATCAACACTAAGAATTCATTCACGTGTCTGCAGAGTCCTAGGGAGGCCATGCCAAGCTACCAAGGAACACGCAGGGAAGCCACTCCAGAAGCTGCATGCTGTCACCTCCCTGTCCCCAGCAGCATGTTTCCTACACCGCTCTATAAGAGCAGAGATCCCTAAAGCAGCTCACAGTGGTCACAGCCACCGCCCGAAGTGTTCAGTGACCAGGAAGAGGGAGGAGAAGATACAAAGCTTGAGAACTTCCCATTGAAGAAGTTTTTACAGTGCTTGGAACTGGGGTTTTGGTAAGGATCCATCCTGGCGTACGATGGAGACAGGAATGTGTGCGTTGGTCAGTGAGCTCCCAGCAGAGTACGCTTGGTTTGCAGAAGTTAACTTATTTTTACATTCGGTCTCCTGAGACTACACACACCACAGCAGCCTACAGGCTGAAAACTACACCGAAAAACAAGGAAGCTGTTCTTAAATACGGGAGAGCAAAGGGGAGGGAACCAGCTGGATTGTCCATAAGCAACAACCAGGCTCTTTCTTATGCTCCTAAACCTCAGGAACACGACTGTTTCTATTTGCACAGACACATATCACGTATTCATTAACTCCACAAAAATCTAAGAGCGTTCCAGAGGAAACTATTTTTCATGACAAGTGTTGACTAAAGGATGAGGTTGGATGGCCAAAAGCTCTGGCCTTGGACGGGAGGGGGAAGAGGAGCAAACAGAACCAGGGGATGTGATGGAAGTTGAGACAGACCCTTAACCACCGTGGCACCAGCGGGCGACATTAATAGTAATAATAATGCACAAGAAACAGGCATGTCCAAGCTCCACGTAACCAGTGGCACCAAAACATGCAATAGACTAAAATCTATCCTATTGTTTCCCTGTGATAAATGAAAACACGGAATATACAAGTCACTACCACCAGTATTCCAAACGGGATGCCACTAGAGACTCCTTCCAGCGGCCAAACACTTGGACAAGGCATCAGCTAGAAACCAAGATCCAGCTCATCGCATGGTGGGTGTTTTCCTCCTCAGCTTCACAGTGACCCGATACTGGATTCCCTAAGTGAGCTGTTTCACCTCGAGAACATCACTGATGCGGGTACATGGGACGAGGTCGTTACCACTGAAGTTCACTCCCAGGAAGTGCTCCTGGCAGTGAGGAGCAGTTCACAATTAACCTTCAGCAGAAGTTCACCAAAAATTTTTTTAAAATTTTAGTTAAATAGGAATTTTTACGTCTTTAAAGGAGTCCCTTCATCTGAAACAACACAGTTATATCCACAGAGCAGCACCGAGTTTTATCAGACAGTACAGGACTTGTCAGTAGGCTGCTGAGCTGCAGAAGAGGCAACGCCAGGGCTCGTGGCATTTGTTTTGGGGAAAACTGTAGGTTTTGGCCGGGTTGCTGGAGGCTTCACCTGGGTGGCCATTTTCACCGACTTCACTGGCCTGAAGGTGCAGGGGATGTCGCCGGCTGTGCTGGCGCTGCGCTGGAAAGGTGGCTCAGTGTCCTTGAGGATCTGAGTGTGCAGGGGGCTGGAAGGTTCAGAGGTGGGGGCCACCACTGGAGATGTCTTCAAAGGCTCCAAGGTGTCGAGGACAACATCTGGTGTGTGCTTTACGCTGCTTTGCCTTTCCAGCTCCCGCAGCTCGTTCAGGGCAGAGTTCATAGTAGCTTCGATGTCCTGCAAGCACAAGAAGAGAAACCGTGTGGGTAACAGAAGGCAGACACATAAACACAGAGGTGGAAGTCACTCTGAGCACTCTCTGTTCATTTTCAGCCTGTAAACACCAATGCTCACATCAACCAGCGGGTGGAGGACCTTTGGGTGTCAAAGTGAACCCCACGTCAGACCACACAGCACACCAACAACTGGTAATATTTTCCATCAACAGGGAGCAAAATAATTGCCCGCACTTTCTCCACACTAGTCTGGTCCTTGACTGGTCCTGATGCTGCCTGGACTTCAGAGAGGAGCACGATCCCAAAAACGCAGCAATGACCAGAGAAGCAAGTGCTTCCCAGTCTTACAACCCATTCTCCTGCTTTATCTGGCATGTGAGATTTGGGAAGGTTAATTCTCAAGGATAGGACTAGTGATTTTGACACTGGCTGATGGGCCACAGAGCAGAAGCCGAAATCCTGGTGTGCTCTCACTGCATCACCAGTTTTCCTGCTGCCCAAGTTGCCTTCCCTTCCCCAAGGGGTCTCACATGGGACTCGAAATCTTTGTGCTTTAGAAAACACTGAGGACAGCAGAAGCACAGAGAGCAGTTTGAGCTGGCACTTCTCCTTCCTCGTATAAAATACCAGTTATTAACAAATAAACATGAAAGAGAACTTGGGGATTAAGAGGCAGCTTCTCTTGCTGGCAGCAGGGCTCTAGGGTGCTGCAGCCCGCGCTGCGCAGCCGCCGGTGCAGGAAGCGCAGGAGAGCTCAGCCTTCCTGTGAGTCAGGCTTGGCTCCTGCCATTGAGCTTCCTCAGAGGTTTTTTGGGGGGTGGGGAAGGTAAATCAGTCAAGGAACGGTGGGAGAAGCCAGAGACAGAAATCTGACACCTCTGGGTGTCTCAGGCCAGGCAGACTGTACTTGGGAAGTCAGGGAGAAGATGGAAAACGCAGGGTGATTCTGAGCTGGTGTTTGAGCAGATACTACAGGGCAACGAAACACTACCTAACACAGCTTTTTTTCCTTTCTTTTCTTTCTTTCTCTCCCTTCTTTTCTTTTTCTCCCCAGACTCTTCTCCAGTGCAAACAATGGAGTTAGAGTTCTGGCAGGAAGAGGAGACAGAACAACTTCAGTTAGAGCTTAACTGGAAAAGCAAAGAAAGTGATTTATGTCAACCCAAGTCGTGGAAGGACAGTGAAATATGGAGACAAAAACCATGTATTGTGATTCCACTGGGATAAAGGGGCTAAAGACACTCTCCTAAGGGCAAAATACAACTTGCCACCAGAATACATGTCTGATTTTTATTTGGATCTTATTCATTAGTGCGGGTTTGTCAACACAAATGGGTTTGGGTTGTGGGGTTTTTTTCCATCTATCTTCCCACAGCCTTTAGAAACCTACAGGCTCCTGAACCAGGCAGAGAAGTCAGGTCTCTGAGGGCTGGCTTTGTAATCTGAGAGCCAAGCATTCCTTGGCTTTAGGTAGATCCATCCATCCTGGGCTGAACACAGTTGGTACAGGCAGCATACGTGTGCAGGCACATCTAGCAGCTCGGAGGGGGAGAGAGGGAAGATCCACAATGTTTCCCGCACTAGGAGCTGTCACTCCCTCACATCTGAGCCTGACATTCAATTGTTTCCTGTTTCACTTGAGAAACCACAGATTCAGGGATGCAAAGGCACGGTGGGTGTTGTGAAGAGCCATGTTTCCCTGCTGTGGCAGCTTCAGGGATGTGGGGCAGATCTCTGCAGAGAGCAACGTGCAGAACAGGCACAGAGAATCCATAATACACTGTGGCAACACTTGCAACGATGAAGAACAATAGGAAACACCACCTTTCCCTGCAAGCTGCCCAGAAGGACTTTGGGAAGATGTTTCCTCGCCTGGCGTGGAGCCAGTCCCAAAAGCAGCCGAGCTCTCTGCAGGGTTAAACCCGGCTCTGTGTGCTGGGAGCCTGCTCTCAGCTCAGGCACTTGTCTAAATAACCAGCTAAGGAAAACGGGGGTGTCTGTTCAGAGCTGGTTCCATGAGCGCACACCAAACCCTGCCAGCACATAAAGATGCCACTGTGAGCTCTGCACAAGCCAGCAGTCTGCTTTTATTTTGACTGCGCTGCTCCATGTGCTTCCAATGTCTAACCACAGGCAAGTCTGCCCAGCTGACAGCAGAACCTTACTTTGACACCAAATACTTTGCTTTTCTCGTGTCCTGAAGGCATGATTATTTCATCTTACGCTGACAGAGCTCTGGAAGCTGTGTAGCCTTCTAAAAAGGACGTTTTTATTAGTGAAACTAAATTCTGAATAATGAGGAGGGCCAAGTTTTTAGGGAGGAAGGACTGGACTGTTTATCTTCTCTCATGAAAGCAGCCTCAGTGACTTACACAAAGCCAGGCTGAAAGCCTAGACTCAAGCTGAGCAGTAAGCTAACACCGTGCTGAGAGAAGGGAAGGGACACAGATTAAATCAGCCTACATTAAACGGTGTCATTGTCCACAACATCCTGTAAGTTTCCAAACCAACACCCCTTAAGGCAAAACCCCCTCCCATTTACCTGTGCAATAACCTCAGGGTCCATGGGCCGGTGGTTGTTGAAGCTCTTGGACCTCCCTGCTGTCACAGTTTTCCGGATCTGAGGGCTGTCTATCCTGTTCTTCAGGGAAGAGTGTCGGCTGATAGAATTGAGGCTGCCGTGGCCACTGATGGAGCATTTATCTGGAACCTCCTTGGGAAGACTTTGGCTCAGAATGGGTTGAGATGAGGGTCTGGAACTGGCTATGGCTCCTGGGGAGGCTGGTTCTGCCATTGAACTACCTAGTCCGTGGCTGTCACTTTGACGGAAGGCTCTTCTGATGCTGCCTGACTCTGGTTTCTTTCTTTGCCTTCAGTCACAAAAGCAAAACAAGTCAATACAAGCAGGTACACGTAACGGGCTGCAATTTGAAGACATCCCCCCAACCAAACACAGAGGACAAGGGGAAGAGACATAAAGATACCCAGATTACAAATGCACCCCAGGATTTTAGGCATCGTTGCTGAGACAGGGAAAGGAGAAGTCATTCCAGTTTAACACTTCTAAGGAGTTTCTGGCAGCTGTGCACATTCACAGCCAACACAGGCAACTGGGATGGAACGGAATTAAGTTGGTCATGAAGAAAAGAATTTATATTGGAACCAAAAAAAAACAACCCTCTGTGCCATCAACAGGTTTTGATGATGTGTTTTTATTACATTAGAAGAGCAGAGCTACAATTTTTGACTGGAGGACACAGTATAAGTCTACTAAGCTCCTGGCCCAAGGCATCAAGTTGTTATTTTTCAGAGATTGGCAAGCAAAGAACCCCAAGTTTGGGGTTAATGATCATTTCCAATACTTGCTGGTGGTAACAGAAGTTTCTTTTTCATTGCTTTCATGAGGCTTTATCTGTGTAGGGCTACAGATACACCAAAAGATGATGTCAAATGGCTGAGCCAGGCCAAACAATTTAGTTTCTACCCCAGCACCATGTGGTCTGACAGCACGACTCCATTCAAATCATGTGAAGGCCAATGCAGCAGAATACTTTATGCCATAGGTCTGAAGCTTGGCATCCATTATACAGGGAAGGATCCATTTATATATATAGCACCAGCCCCATGAATAACTGCAAGAAAGTGTTAACTCCAGTAGGATTTTGGCATCCAAATAATAATTCAGTGGGTGGCACAACTGTCATTGCGAAACCATCTGATTTAATTTTGCCCAAGTCTGTTCACACATAGGTCAGAAGATTCATTCCTAAAGAAAAAACAACAAAATGAGTCTTATGCTACTATTGCTAAATATCAGCTTCCCTACGACAGGGAAAAAGAAATAAAAGTGGAGTGGACATTACCCAGGCTTCCTTCAAACACTACATACAAGCCCACCTAAACCAGCAGATGGTGAAGCTCCTGTTCATTATACAAATCTTTCTGTAACTGGCACAATGGCTCGGACAAGAAACAGCAGAAAAGAAATCCTGGATCCCAAACTGATGCAGATGGACACAACACAGCATCACTGCTATGGGAGGAGCTCTCTGGTCCCACGAGCTAAGGGCCAGGCTCCACATAGGACATTAGCAGGTCCAAACCTCTACTGAGGATGCATTTCTGTTGATGCCTTTATAAGCTACATCCTGTTTCAACTAACTGAAGGTTAAAAATATCCACTCCCATAGAACTGTAGTTATCATATTAATCCTTCACCGCCCAACAGAGACACCCAGGGATAGTTAACAGATCAAAAATATAGGGGGGTACATCTGGTCTAGACTAATTAACCAACAGATCAGGAGGTTTAATCTGCTCCTAAGCTTAATTTCCCAGGTTTTTTATCATATTGAGTGCTGGCTAAAGTAACAATTGCTGGTTGAGGAGGTAGAGTTAGAGCAACGGGGTGGTGTGTGCTGCAAGCATATGGTTAGTAACCTGAGGTGGGAAGCAGAAGAACGTTACGGGCAACGCCAGATGGTGGGACCTGAGGTAGGTTGTTTAGCACAAGGTGTGACTCTAGCTTCTGAAGGAACTGTCCCCCACCCCGTAAAACAAACCACATTCAACATAAACAAGACAGAACAGATCACAGGAGGTAACAAGGAAGGAGGAACACAGGACTAGGGGAACTCACCCGGCCATCCCACTCCCTTTCTCTGGGTGCTCAGCTTATAAACCAGGACATATTTCGGAAAAGGGGAACAGATGGTGCCTTGGGGATAGGGAAGACAAGCCAGTAGGATTTTAAATGAGCATTGGCCACACAGGTGACAGAGGGAGGGGACAGCAAAGTGTGAGTGAGCAAGAAGAGGGGGAAGCAGCCAGTAATGGTGGCAGCGCTCCTCAGTTAACCGTGTTCAGGGAGGGGAATATTGTACTGGACTCATCACCAAGACCTTCACAGTTAAGAGAAATAATGCAAGGCTGTTCTTACTTGTTGATGTTTGCAAGGTAAATATCTGCGACGTGACCCCCACTGGGGCAGCTGGCACCAGCTCGAGCTGTCACTTTTTCTTCCGGTGGCTCAGAGTTTATTTCTATTTCAGACTTCGGGCTGGATCTTTCAGAGACACCATCCTCACTAGGAAGGAGGGGGGAAGGAAATCACAACCAAAGCAGGACCAACAGCACTGAATTTCAAGCACAGGACTGGGTATGCAAGCATGGGCACAGGGTAACAGCACTGTGCTAGCATCTTTTGTTGTTGTTTTTTTAAGGATCATTATGTATCTTTCGAATGGGAGCGGCCTGATTCCCGTGAGCAACCTGGACACCCCAGCTCTGTGTCTTTTAACAAGCTGGCAGCACCGGACCCACCTTTACATCACACCTCCAGACCCACAGAGGACACCCCGCTGCCTCTGCAGAGCTCTGCTTGCTTCAAGAGGACGCCCTTCTTGCAGGGAAGCTCCAAGGATGAACTCCTCCCCACCCTGACACAAACACTCCATTCCACACCTGAGGGGCTTGGGTTTCTTTTTTTTTTAAGCAAGCCCACCTCAAAAGCTGGGCTTAAAGCATAACATACGTGTCTTGAACGACGATATACTGATGAGGAATAAGGCCGTCAATTCCATTGTGGCGTCCCTCCCACCAGTCATCTGAGGCCCGCTGATAGAGTAAGAGAGAAGCTCCTTTCTTAAAGGACAGCTCTCGTGCAGTCCTGCCCATGTAGTCGAACTTCGCTATCGCTTCTATGGGCTCACACTCTAGGAGATAGAAGGGAATAAACAACAATTCACTAAACACTTGGCCTCAGGTCAGTATTCAACAGTTTAAACCTACCATCAAACAGGTTGTGACAAGAGCACGGAGGAGGATAAAGCGTTGGTTCTTAGGGCAGTGGAGGGTTGGAGCATGAGATGCAGAGGGCAACCCCTATGACATGAGGGTGGTGCAATTTCAGCGTTAATTAGTCTCTACATGGTGGACATGGTCACGTTTTCCAAGCCATCAGCTCGCTCACAGCAGTTGAAGCGTGCAGAGAAGCGAGTGGCAATGGCAAAATTAGTAACTCGTTAAAACAAATGAGATTTCAAAGCTGGGTAGTGCTGGGGTGTGTTCCAGACAGAAATCTGCCGGTGGGACACCTTGCTAAAGGCAGCTCGACTGCACCCCTGGGCAGGCTGGAGCTGTTCGGGGCGTTTCGGGAGGGAAACACCCTCTGATTCCAAGCGGCTTCAGAAATAAAGCGCCTATTCAGAAGGAAATTCCTGCTGCCTGTGAGGTTCACCTGAGCCAGGAGAGCGGATTCTGGCGCTGTGGGAGGCTGTGCTATTCATCGAGCTGTCACAGAGCTAAGGGAAACATTCAGTGCCTTGTGCAGCCATCAGGAGAGCGGGCGGCTCCCCCAGGCTCCGTACAGCTGCGCTCGGAGCTGCACAACGTGCTCCACATCTGCCTGCTCCTACCTGAAGAGCTCCCAGAAGATCTATAGCCGTGCTGTGTCTGCAGCCAGCCACTAATCCCGGTCCCTGAAGGACTCTGATATTATACAGAGGGACAAAACGGGCATTTAGACCGTCAGGAAAACCAGCATGAAATTCACAGGGATTATCTTTAAGACTTAGGAAAACCTGCCATTGGTTGAGTCTAAATATATATTAAGCCAGCTCCTGATTCTGGGCAGGAATCAGGGGAATGGGGATGAGCTCAACCACACAGCCCCAGCAGGCTTCAGCCTCTAATTACTTTAAAGGAGCTTTAACACAGCCAAGAAGTCCATGGAAATTGAGTTCTTTCTGGAGAAAGAGATCTGTGGTTCCTCTTCCAGGACAGGGAAAGAGATGCCATTTCATACAGAGATGTGCTCAGCACCACAGGAAACCTCCACAGCACACAAGCCAGCCAAAAAGGGCTCAAAGGCCAAACACGAACTACAGCTTTTACAACTGCCTGGGAGAGCACACGCTCCAGAGTCAGGTCTCCAAGGTGGACCACAGGCAGGTGAGGTAGCAGCTGGGCTTGGGAAAATAGACATAAAGTGTAAATCCCTCTGCATTAGCTGATGGTGCAGCACACATCTCACCAGCTGGTCTGAGAGACCCAAGAAAAGCATCCCCCAAAGAGCCCCATCAACATCTGTACTTACAAAGCCTGAAATGACCGAGTGCTGAGGGCCATCAGCCACAAGACCTGCTAGAGTGACCCCCCCCAACAATTACCTGCTGCGTTACTAAACCAGACAGCCTGTAATTCCAGAGATATTCAAGATCCATCTGGATGCCGACCTGTGTGACCTGTCCTAGGGAACCTGCTTTGGCAGGGGGTTGGACCTGATCTCTGGAGGTCCCTTCCAAACCCTACAAAACTGTGATTCTGATTCTGTAATTCAGTCAAACCCCATGTCTCAGGTAAGCCTGTGAGCATCGTCACTCTAAGCCCCCACCAGCCCTCAGCACCCAGTGAGGTATCTCCAGGGTGAGAAGAGCCCAGCCCAGGTTTGCAGCTTGTGACAGGCACTTGCTCCAGACTCCCCAAGGCACACAGTTATGGGGTTTGGCTCCTTCATCCTCCGGCTTGTTCCACCCCTGGAGCCAGCTTCTTTGGGACACTGATGAAATGGTACTGCTGGGTTTGGGTGTCCCCATCCGTTCATGAAGGGGACAGCAGTGTGGTTTTGTCAACTCCATCTGTTTCATTAGGAAGCGTTTATTGTTCCAGGCGAGTACAGCACTCAGGTTTCTTATGTTTCCAATTTGCTTTTTAGGACTCTGGCTTTTGTCCAGAGAAGTGATTTTAGACTAATTTCCAGTAGCTTTTTCCTGCTACATTTATGCTCAGAGAAGGAAGCTGTGCAAATGAAGAGCAGTAAGGCGAAGCTGAACATCCCTGCCCATCAGACAGCCTGGGCAGGGAAGCAGCAGCTTAAAATCTCTCCACCCCTATGCATTTTGACTCCTTAAGTCTGTCTCAAACCAGAGCATCCCCTTGCTCATACAGCGAGGCTGAACATCAGCAGCACAGATGCTCTGCAAAGCACCACCTCTCCCACTGCTCCAAAAGCAATTCCCTCCTTTGGTGAAAGCTGCTGGGCTGACAGTTTAACTTTGGGAGGATGAGGACCAGCACCAGCCTCACAGAAGAGCCTGGGCACATCTGAAGAATGAAGGAGTGAGAAAAACCTAAGAACACCCGTCCCACTGAGCTGTGCCTGAGGTGTGACGCTGCACAGCTCCATAGCAAGGATGTGAGGCTCCTCCATTCAGCAGACCTTGCTGGTCCCTCAAAGAGATAGAGGCCCAGCTCCCTCCTCTGCTTCGGTGCCAAACGCTCCCTCCCGAGCGCTTCCTATGGAATATTCCATGTAGGTTGCAGAACTCCATCCAAAACGCCTCCAAATGTTACCTTGCTCAGGGGCCCCATGCAAATCTAGTTCCAGAGGCTGTAAAACCTTGTCCTGCTCTAATCTCTAACTGCTTATTTTCTCATCATTGTACCTTTTCAGCCACAAAAGTGATCTAAAAATCGCACAGAGGAACAATGCAAGCACACCCCACGGTGCATCAGCCTGCAGGCTCCAGCCCTGGGCTCTGAAGATGTGGGCTGTGTTAGCCTTTCCTTCACTGCAGCAATAAAATTGCTCCTTCTTTAGGTAGGAGCTCAAAAGGGACAGGTTTTCATGCACCAACATGCGGAAGAACTTTTTCACAGTGAGGGTGACTGAGCACTGGAATAGGCTGCCCAGGGGGGTGGTGGAGTCTCCTTCACTGGAGATATTCAAGACCCGCCTGGACGCCTATCTGAGCAATATGAGCTAGGGAGCCTGCTTTGGCAGGGGGGTTGGACCCGATGATCTCTTGAGGTCCCTTCCAACCCCTACAATTCTGTGATTCTGTGATTCTGTGAATTTTAAGCAGCTACCACTATTCAGAAAGAACACTCTGTTCAAGACAGACAATGAACTCATGTTTCATTTCCCTATGCCTTGTGTTTCCTCCCAACAACCTTGGTGAGAAGTCGCTGTGACAGTGCTTGACCTTGCTGAGGGAGAACTGATTTTTCTTCCCCCAGCATTTCTAGCTCTGCTCAACACTGTTCACTCTGTTACTGGTGGGTGCACACCAGGAAGCTAGTAGGAGCCTGGTGATACCACAGGAAAGGTTTGTTAGGCAACTGCTGGAGCAAAGAGGGCAAAAAGCACATGGCAGGACTATTAAGCAAATTCCTAAAGACTGGCACAAAAAAGGTGCCACCTAATTTTAAGGAAATGCTGCTGCCTTCTGCTATTGAAGTATCAACAACTGACACTTCAAGATTGCAGGGGCAAGTTCTCCTTAGGAGATATCATGACATTCTCAGGCTTGGAACCCCCTTTGCACTGATCAGGCAAGAAATGCAATTGTTTCCCCAAGGACACCAAATAATTATCAATGAGAGATGCCACCAGGACCTTCTTCCCTATGTCCTGGCTCTCAGTGGAAGACAAATAGGTTTTGATTTTGCTTTGCTTGTTTCCTTAAAGCACTGGGCCTTAAGGCACACACAATTCCCTTTCCAAAGCCAGGGAGAAGGGAAAGGCCCAGCACAGGCAGCAGGGAGTGGGCACTCGCTGAAACAGCCCAGCCTTTGGCTCTGCACTTCCCCAGGACTTCCAACTCTGAGATCTTTCTAAGGTACAGAGCAGCTCAAACTGTCTCAGCTGCAGGCCTGTGCACCCTCCATGCTCATGTGACCCTCTTGGAAAGGGGGAGACTTCAAAAACCTTCAGGTAACTTCTAAAGATCCCCATTGATCCCAACTGTTTTTACTTCTTTTGGCATCAGATGCTGTAGGTGATGCTTCAAGCGACTGTTGTGATTTAAACTCCACTTTGGATCTAACTTTGAACTTAAATTACAAGGCACCATCTCCTCTGCCTCCCCCACAGCAGGTCACACCAGTTACCCCAGGAGTTAACAGACTTGGCATACCATCATCACTGGTGTGGTGCTCAGCCGTCACGTCCTGAACAGAGTCTTCTGTTGATGCTCTCTCTCCATGAGGACTTTCACTACAACAGAAGGAAACACAGACAGAGCTTTATACCAGTGAAACTCGAGTTTCCTCATTCAGCCTCAGGTAACTTATTTGGTACATCCATATCAGAAGTCAGGATCTAGGTTCCACTGGGACAGACACCTGGCAGATGTATTTGCACATACTTTCAGCTTGATTTTTAGGCATACTCACTAAATGTTATTTCACACAGCAAACTGAACTTCTTTGTTAAGGTTCTCGATGCTATCAGGAAAGTCCAACCTCTGGGCTCTAAAAGCCCAGGCCTCTGGAGATGTTGAGAAGTCAGGTAACAGTGGCACACATTGAGCCTAGCTCCTCTCTGCCGTGCCAGAACTAGTCCCTCAGCTATATTCTTCAGTGCTTTAATTAGCTCATTAGGTGACTGATGAGATAGCTGCCACTTCCTGGGGGAAATTATTTCTCAGCTCATAATGATGCTTCCAGGTCTGACTTTGTCATCTCCCTCCTTCCCTTTTATCACTCTCCTAAATTGCCCCATTGATTCTGCCGAGCGACTCCCGTAGCCAGACCAAACCCCTGGAATCTTTATTTTACAGAGTGCTTAAGCCACCAAGAGTGCTCACTGCTGCTCTGCATGAAGAAAAGCTTGGAAAAGATCAACAGGCAACAAGTGGCAACCAAAGGTTATGTTTTTATAAGAAGCTACAGCGAGCAGCTCCCCCAGGAAAGGAGCAGAAAGGAAACTGGAAGAGGATCCATTGCGTCTCCCATGCAGACCTGCTGCCAGCTGGCAGCACTGCCTGCCCTGCCCTGCCCTGCCCGCCCATCTGAGCAGGGAAGAAACCGACACTCCTCCAACCAGCTCCTCCTCCCTCTTGCTAAAGACAAAAGGCGTTTGCTGCACTCTGACACCATAACTGGTTCAAGGTGACCTTTAATTCTCTTCACAGAGAACCCCATCCCTTGTTTTGGCCTTGCAATGGTTAAAGGAAGTGAGCAGGGATGCAGAGTGCTCTCCCTCAGGTACCCCACCTCCTGGCCTCTTTTAAAGAGGAGAAAGGAAGAAAAAGAAGGGGCAAAAAGTTTGGGTAATTCTGGGATCTCATTATGCTTAATCCACACAAAAAAGCCACCCCATGACCTTCCCAGTCAGTACCTCAGGAATCAACCCTTCCCATCCCTTGCAAAGCCTTTACACTACTTAGTAAAGTTTAGGGAAGAATTTGAAGCCAAAGGAGTTCCCTGAGGAGCGCAGCACTGAGGGCTAAAGTTTCACCCAGACTGTGAAGTAATGTCGCGTACGGCCAGCGCTGGGAGCCACAGCCTGCAGAGGCCACGTGCCTCTTCCTATCCCTGCCTCCAGCAGCCTTCCCACCCCAAAACCTGTCCTGGCTGCAGGCTGTGTCTCTCTGTTGTGTGAGCCCTGGGATGCCACAGTGGGTAGTGCTGGGCTGCTGGGTTTCACCCCAAGGGCTCTGAAAGCACAGGCAATGTATACCACTGGAGGAACACAATGCAAGTGGAGCATCTCCAAGCTGTTTTCTTCCCTGTGGTGCTGATGGTCTCGCTGGCTGGTACACAGCACCCCTGGACTCTCCCCATGCTGGCTCAGATGGACAGACAGATGCAGCAGCATCCTGGGCTTGACTCAACGGCTGTGTTTCAATTCAGACTGCAGATGCAGCACAGCCCTGAGTTTGTCATTAACTCTGAACCTTGCCCTGCCCTCCTCTGCCCAAGGCAAGCCGCTCCACAGCTCCCAGGCAGCCGCCAACCCAAGGGGAGCAGTGGGAGCGGAGGCGCTGAGCCCAGGCAGGCTCCAGACCCAGGCACTGCCTGCGAGTTCCCAGCACAAAGACTCAGCCCAGCGAGGTGGCAGTGGGTGATTTCAAGCTCCTTTCCCTGCTGAACCAGCCCAGGGACCAGGACTGGCTCTGCTGCTTGCACACGGAGCCCAGTGGGCAGTAACTAACAACTCTCTACATACCGGGGCCATGAGACGGTCTGGATGGGAACCAGATGCTCTCCCTTGCTTGCTTCTCCCCTTCTCAGGTCTGGGTGGTTTGGAAGGGTGACCAGAAAAACTAAATGCCTCCAGAAAACTGGTATTGCCTTCCAGGACATTTTGCCTCCTACACACTCAGGTGAAGTGTCACCAACATGTTTTTATTCCCTTCACCTTATGGGACAAAACCTCTGGTCAAAGGTCACGTGTTTCCTTAAAGTCAATCAAAATTCTGTGAGAATTTTTTCTCTACAAGTCTCTCACATGTAACATCAGCTAAAAACATCAGAGTGAAGGGTAAAACTAACAGAATTTCCAAAAGAGGCTCTGGCAAGTCCTCTGCACAGAGCAGTTACTACAGAGGAGTAACTACGGAGGAGCCTCTCCTCACCACATGTACGTGGAGTGAGCTGATAGTTAAAGCTACCCTGAAAACAAGGCTAGCTCTGTCACCAGAGTGACTTCATTAAGAAAGAAGTATTGACTTTAGTGTATGAAAATAATCATTTGCATTCCTGGGACACTGGAGGAGGGAAGGATGGGGGGGAGGGGGGAGAAGCAGGACACGATTTAAGATTCCTCATTTTCAGAGGGAAAGATCAGCTTGGCCAGTAGGAAAGAAAACACCTCCTTTCCTTCCCCCACTCCCCAACCTTCCACCCCAGATGACAGGAGCCGCTCGGGCTGAATTGCTTCCAGATGTGGCTTTCAGACTGAACACACGGTCAGGCCTCTTGAGCTTTAAAGCTGGATGAAAATGGTGATTTTGCATTCCTCCCTCTTCCCTCCCCCACCATCAGCACTGCCCTGAAAATTAAACCCTGCCACAGCTTTCTAGGTTCAGCTGCGAGTGACCCCTGTGTCTGAAGCACAGGCTGAGGACACTGCAGGAAAAAAGGCAAAAGGAGGAGAGAAAAAATAAGGTAACAACAAAAAAAGGAGATTAATTTTGGCAGCAACCATGCCAAAACAGCCAGGAAAACCCCCACACAACACAACCTCGCCCTTCAAGGTAAGTGAGCTAGGTTTGACATCCCAACAAGCTACTTTCTACCACCAGCTTGTGTCTGTTAAGGTGATGACTCTGCAGAGATACCAGAACCATCTTCTCTTCCCTAACAGATTTTTGGAAGGCTGGGCCTGACGCTTGAATCCAGAATTAGGCAGCACAGAATGCCTGGCTGCAGCATGCTAATCTGTAAATAATTATCCCCCTGTTCATATTCTACTCAGAGGTATCCATCATACCAGTAATCCTCTGTGTTTCCACCTCTGCTATAGACTGGACCTTCCAGCTCCTTTGGTCCTGGGAAGATGTTCTCATGTTGGATGATGATGGTTTTGATCAATTCATTGACGTGAGCTTGGCAAGAGACTTGATCATGACCTTCAGGCACAGACATCAGCGTTGGCCCAAAGCAGATGGCTAAATTGTAGGGATCCATCATGTTCTCTTCACTGAACTGAGATAAACTGCAAAAGACAGAAGTGGGGAGGAGGGTTAGCAGCAGAAACCATCATCATCATTATCATCATCATCTGCTAAAGAACACCCAGCTGAGCTCAGAAGGTTTGCTTTAGGCTTTCTGTGGCTGAACACTGATGGGCTGGGACATCAATGTTCTGGGGCTGTGTGAAGAGTCAGATACTGATGGCATTGCCCAGAGAAATGAAATGGAAACTGCAAAGGGAGTTTGAAAGCTTGAGGCCATGAAATGCAGTGGGTGCTGACTTTACAAGGGGAGGACACTAATTCTTGCCTTTAATTCTTCTGTATTACTGTTGTTCACAGCCCACTTGCAGCACAGCACTGAACACCAGAGTTACACCAGGTCCTCTCTGCCCAAGTGCGTGTGAGCAAGCATGCAGGTGTTGCATCCTTCCTCCCAGGCCCAGGAGTTTCTCAAGGGGGGCTTGTTTCAGAACCCTTCCTCAGGATTTCCCAACAAATCTGACTCTTACTGTTTCTCTGTGGTGCCATTTTTTAAACCAGAATTTTTATCTCACTAATTTTTGCCCCAAACCTACAATTTAAGCCTTTCAGGTACCAGTTAATGTGTTGACACCAAGTCCCACAGCGGGGGTCTCAAGGATACTCACTGATTGAGGAATGCAAAGAGGTATCTCATTACAATCAGAGTGGTTTTTGGCAGGTTGAGAAGCACTTTCCGGATGTGGAGGGCTCTCTCCTGCAAATTATCCATCGCTGAAAGGAAGAAGAGCACCACAGGGTCATCCCAGCCCAGTACCAAAACTCACAACCAGGATACAATGAGGTTCTTACACAAACTATTAAGAAGGGCAGCAAAGCAGGAGGGAGGGAGGAGGGGTCTGCCCATTTCTTGGCTCCTCCAGCACTGCCCAGCATGGGATGGCAAAGGCTGCACAACCTGTAGGCAAAGGCTTTGACAATGAAGGTTCCTGAACACGTGAAAGCACGCTGCGAGCTCCTTCCTAGCGTGGGAGCATGGGATGTCATCTGTTTCAATAGCTCTGGCACAATAGCTCATTAAAGTTAGCCTGGAAAGGTGGGTGGTTAAAGAAGGAATCGTATAATGCTCAGAGGAAAATTAACATAGTTAAAGGGTGAGGCAAAAAGCTCTGTGAGCAGCAGCCTGCTGAGAAACAAGTGGGCAGCATAAATCATCTCGGAAGGGAGAACTGATTTGGGAAGAGATTTCCTTTTCATATGACGTGAATTTAGCTCTGTAAAGGCATTTATCAGGAGGAGAAATCCATGAGCTGTTTCGGAAGCAGTTATCTTCACTTCAAAGGCAGCACAGCAAAGGCTGTGTCGCTGCTTGGACATCAGAATCCTTCTGCAGCTCTGATGGACACAGCAGTGGTCAGGCTGTTTAGAATGAGGTTGTTCATGGACAAAACCCCACGACCAACCCTCTGCCCACCAGAGCCTGTGTTCAAAAACATCAGAAACGTTAAGGACTCAAATGTGACTGCCATGGGGACTGATGCCCCTTAGAAGGGGGCAATAGATTGCCTCTCACAGTGACGTTGGCAGGTCTATATAGCTACTGCCCTGCCAGCCAGGAGCCTGGCAGCAGGGATGCACTGTGTATGTATCCATGCTGGGGACAGCACATGGGGCACAAAACTCCACTGGCAGTCCCTGCTTCAGAGGGCACTTGGACACCTTCTCATGAAAGGCCTTCAAGATCGTTTTTCAGAAGCAGAGGGATTTGTTTTATTCTGGTTTAAAAGCCTCCTGTCACAAAGGTCTGTCTCAGAAAACTCCAGGACACAGCCCTTAAAAATCTACTTATTTCTATCTCCTTGCTCATTTGTTCAAAACATCACACACAGAGGATGGCTGTGACCAGGGAAGTGCCCAGGCTCCAGCTAACAGAGACACCAGTGCAATATAAACCCAACTGAAGTAACCACAAAGATGCCTATTTTGGAGTCAGGAAAAAGGAGGAGATGAGGATAGAAAAGTGGGACATTAGAACAATTAATCATATTTCTTTTCAGATCTTCATATACTTACTGACACAGGCAATCAGATCATGGAAGATATCCTTGGGGAAGAGAGGGTGCTCCAGCCCTCGAAAATAGAGCTTTAGAACTCCTGCTATTGAATCCATGTCATGGTCATTCTGGTCCCCAGCCAATGGATCTTCTCCTTTTTGACAAGCAAAGCAGAACAGGCAAGAAAAATCAGAATACTGGTGAAAAATATCAACCTGAAGGATGTTCCTCAGCTGGAGAAAAGGATTTCTGTGGCATAAGTTAATCCCACCTACTCCAACTGCACTTCAACCAGTGTGAGGCAGGGAGAGATCTCTCCTGTGCATCACAGTCGAGAAGGGATGCCTCTGCAGCCATCCCTGGGGACAGAATCACAGACTGGTGGGGTTGGCAGGGACCTCTGGAGATCATCCAGTCCAAGCCCTGCCAGAGCAGGATCCCCTCGAGCAGGCTGCACAGGACGGCATCCAGGATCACAGGGTTTGAATGTGTCCAGAGATGGAGACTCCCCAACCTCTCTGGGCAGCCTGGCCCAGAGCTCTGCCACCCTTCCAGTAAAGTTCCTCCTCATGGTTAGGTGGAACTTCCTACAGCCAAGTTTGTGCCCATCACCTGTTGTCCTGTCCCAGGGAACCACTGAAAAGCAGAACCTGGGGCAACTTTCCATCGGGCAGACTCCAGCCTGACATGGGAGCGCCTGGCTCACACCCATGGAGATGGTGTTGCTCCTACAGCAGTAGCAACACTGCCAGGCTCTGCTCCCCAGATATTTCAGTAAGGTGTAACCCTCACAGATCCCCACAGAGGTGAGCATCACAGGAGTGGGTCTGTGTGCATACTGACAGCTGGAGAGCAGGTGGATTCGGTGCTCAGGGGACAGGCCACCGAGCATCACACACTTGGCACCGCAGGATGCAGGCACCTGCTGCAGAGCTGGTGTGGGGAGGGAGCGTGTCTGGGACAGGCAGCTTGTCACTGCAGAGACATACACAGTTTGGCTGCGTTACGAAAGAAGAGAGGGCTGCTAAGGAGTTGCTCCCTAGGGAAAACTCCCTATCAGATATAATTAGATTTAATGATGGGGCAATCCTTAAATTGAAGCTATATATATCCATTATGTGACTGAAATTACCAAAGCTTGCCTATTATCTTAATAACACACAGGATAATAAATGGGCCACTACAAACCAGAGCATTATCCTTGATATTAACTGCCACCAAGGGTTCTGGATGAAGTAATAAACTGCAGAGACATTATTGTTAACTTTGTCAGTTCTGTGTATCACGTGCTTTACAGAGACAAGTGAGATGAAGGAAAAAAATAAATCACTTTTTTATTTCTGCATTAGTGCTGGAATAACTGGCTGTTCTCCCAAGACAACTGGTATTTCCTTTTATTTAAAAAAAATAAAAGTTCTTTCATTCTAATCTCAAGCCTTCTGCAGCCTATGATACATGTTTCTGCTTCCTCTATTCCTGAGGATTTTAATTCTTGGTGGATGGAGGTGAAGACAGATGAAATTAGATACCACATTTCATACACGTGGATGAAGCTCTTCCCAAAAGCAAAATAACCTTGCTGTGCCTCAGCAACTGCTGGTCTCTTCCACATAGAAACACAATAACTATATTCCTTTGGAGTGATGTACTCAGGGAATTAACAGGAGCCCTGTTGTCTTCAGTGACCTAAGCAAGACCAGGGAGATGGGCTGCAAGGACTGCCTGAAGGACAAGCTCCCCTGAACCTGCTGTGCTGGGGAGGTGACGAGTCAGTAGGCTCCAGCCACCCTTTGCCTTTGTATGGAATGGCTCTTCACATAGAAAATTAACCCTATTAAAAGCTATGTCAAGTTAACAGCGTCTTGAAAGTTACTCTCTCCCTTGCTGAGATTTAGGATGGATAAACATAGCCAAGCTGTGCCTTGAGACATGGGGAACATAAGATTTCATCCCTGAGCAGCCAGCCTATTCCCAGACAGCTGGGGGAGAGGGGAGGAAAATGCAGTTACACCCACTAATGAAATTCTCTCTATCCTTTAGTGTTACAAACAATCAATAAACTATCAGACATGAGGGGAGATTGGACTCAGAGTATTTATTATACAGAGACTCCACAAGGTATAAAGCATAACGCTGAGCGACTGAGTGTTCAAGGTTAATCAGCACTAGGAAAGCATTCGGGCTAGATTTGCTGAGGAAACCCAAAAATCAAAGGGAAACACAGCCAGGTGCATTCAGAACACACCATTTAATCAAATACATTTGGCAAGAGTTGCAGAGATCCTCCTTACCTCTCTCAAATGCGTTTTTTATGTCATTCACTTCCACCTGTGACCCAGACACTCTGAATATCCCTTCGTGCTGCAAACCTGTAAGACAAGATAAGCTTGGTAAGATAAGCTGGCACCTTCATCAGCTACAGCACATATGATAAGGGAAACAAGCAACACAGGCAGAAGTAAGCTGTGTGAAAAGCTGTCCTTCCCTTACGTGTCCAGGCACATCCAGAGTAACAACAACAGAACTCAACACCATGGAGAAGAAAAGGATATTGACCCCTCTGAGAGCCTAAGTGGGTTCTATCAGCCATGTGTGTTTTCTTCTACCCCAAAGGATCCCCAAAGGGTTTTACAACTTAGAGAAAGTCATAAACTAAGGGCATATCAGCCAGCAGTGAAACACAGCTAACTCCACGTGGAAGCAGTTTATTTAGCATGAGCAATACCGCAAAGGCCCTGAGCAAATCAGCCAACTCCAACGGAAGCATTTAATTACCCCAGCATGACCTGCTAGCTAGGGGTTTAGGAGGGTCCTGAAGACATTCCTGCTGAAAAGTAGCCTTTGCAAGGTCATTAAAGCAAATTATTCAGTAGATGAGATGTTCTGATACACTACTACATCGTAACAACGCTGTTGGTGCATGTAAGATGAGCAACAACCGTTACAAAGCAACTAAGGAACAGGGTAGGGAAATCAACTCCCATTCATCCAAAGCCTTTTAACCATGGAGTTTCTGAAACCAGGATTGCTTGACTTCTAACAATGGCTATAAACTAATAAACTCTCCTGGATCTGTGGCTTCTTTCATTCCACATATGACAAGGCAACAAAGCCTTCATGGGACGTGGCTGTGGCTGGTAGCTGTGACACACACAGAGCTACGAGCAGTGGAAAGAAACAACCCTGAGTGCAAGGAAGCAAGAAAGAACACGCCAGTCATCCCACAACATTCATCCCACGCCAGCCACGTCCCCACGCCAGCCACAGCAAAGCCCTCAGAAATGTCAGGCTCCCCCTGACAAAACTCATCCCTGCAACACCAAGCACATGAGGCAGGGAGGTTTAGGATTCCTGCTCCCTAAAAGTGGGTTTGCCAGGGAAAAGCACGCTCCTCCTAATGACACACTGCACCTGCAAGGCCAGGACGTGATGTTCAGAGCTAAAGTCAGTTGAGGCTGTTGGAAAACCCTTCTGGAGAGGAACTAAGCAAACCCAGGGATATAAGTCAAAAAAATAAGGTCTCCCAAGGGCCCTAATTTGGTTCACATTGTGACATACTTTCCAAGGGGTTTCCAGAAATGCCCGAGTTTGGCCCTAGTGAAGGATTACAGTGCTGGATTCTTCCAAGTGATGATGAGAATGGGCCTCCAGATTATCATTTCTACAGTGGTAATTAAACAAGGAAAATGAAATGGGACCAGCGTCTTGGTTAATGAAGATAAATTCAACCCCTTTCTGCACATGTTAATTAACAGCTGTTTCACGTGCTGCTAACAAATGGTATCGATTAAAAATGAAAACAAATGACAATAAACATATAAAACCTTTCAAAGCACTCAAGGCTGTGAATTTAACCTTTGAAACAGGTAGGAATCATCTCATCGCAGCAAGAAGCAATTAATTCACTACTTGACCTCCAGTATTCAAATACTTCAGAGTATTTCCCCTCTTCTAGGGAGAACAAGAGTGTTGTTGGTGAAGGCCACATTTCAGGGCTGAAAGCAAGGTGGGTGGAGGTGAGGCATGAGTGCCAGCTAAGGATGGAAACGTTATTTTATAAGAAACAAAGGGATATTGTTGGAAGAGCATCATCTGCAAGGTCAGTGATTCAGAAATCAATCACACCAACAATACAGCCAGCCAAAAAGTCACTGCAGTCACTTTGTATCGTGGTTTCTTGGATTGCTCTGCACAAGCACTGCATCCTGAGCTACTCTGAGTGATTTTCCAGAAGGCTTCTGAGTTTTATAGAAATATCAGAGGGTACCTTGTATCCAGAAACTCACCGTGCCTGCTAATGAACCGTATGCAGCTCTCCACAACCAGGGGAATGGCTTGGGAGGAATCCTGCACAGAGACATTCAAACAAGGAGCAGTCAGAATGCAGAGTGATGGTGAAAGGAGGACACACACTAAATAAAGTAAAAGCATGGGAAGCAAAGCTGTTCTCATCTGCCATGCTCCACATCCATGCAGTTCCAGATGTGTTCAGTAAACAGCACATCAGTTCCCTACGCTCACAACCCAGTAAACAAGGTGAGAAGGCACCGTGCAGTCACCAGTCCAAGGCCCTAAACTCAGTAAAATCTTCTAGATTGCCAGTTTCCAGCTTAAGCAGCATTAATTGAGATTTTCAGCAGGGAAACATTTTCCACTTCCCTACTCTCTGCTTCACAGGATCACAGATTCCTTTGCAGACAGCCCAATTTCTGCAGCGTCTGCAGTTACTCCTCCCATTCTGGGGAACAGCAACTAAGCAACACGAGTGCTGCCGTTTCCTTAAGGTCAGATGCCAGAGTTTAAAATTACCATGTAAATAAAACTACCAAGTTTCTGTTTAGGTATAGCCTCTTCTATGGTTACACATAACAAGCAACACCTCTAATTTATATCAAAATGCTCTCTTGTTTGGATGCTACAGCATCACATTGCAATCAGATCAAAAAGATGCCAGTCCTCTGCTCATATATATATATATGTATGCATATAATATATACATATATATGTGTATTAAAGAGTTAAACCCTTTTCCTAACTTGCTTAGGTTTAATGGTGGGTTTTGTTTATTGATGTGTCATAGAACTTGGTCACACAGCGACAATAATTTCTCTACTAATTAGCCACAGCCAGTTAGATCGAGTTGTCTATAAGCTGTATGGACCACCCCCAATTATGAACACTTCAGAAGCCATCCTGCTGCCCGACTGGCCCCTGAGGACATGCTTTATTAATAGTCATCCAGACAGCATCATAATCCCTCCCCCAGCCTTGTTTCTGAGTGTGACAGGAGGAACGCATGGGGAGGCACAGAGTCTGGGTCCCCAGCAGAGAGAGAACTCCCAGAGCAGTCAGATGAAAGTGGCAATCGGGGCACACATACTCATTTCCAGCACAGGGAAGGACCAGTTTTAGACCATAATGGAACAACCATTAAGCTCAGACAACGAGGAAGTTTTGACTCTTCACACTAAACCCACAACTCGCTTCATTTCCAACACACAGAGACCCAAACAACTACAAAGCAGCACCCCAAGACACACTGTATGGAATGAAACTCTAAGCCAAATTTTGGCTTTACAGGATCAACAAGAAATACTTCTGGTTCTTTCCCCCCATCTCAAGGAAACACATTTTAGCCCATCAGGTACTGAAGATTATCCACCACGGCCAGGGAAATAAAGCATCCCTGTTGTAAGGCTTTATTTCTAGACAGCACACGAAGGGAGCAGTTGTGTTTGACAGCACTGCCGTGGGACAGCAGTGGAAATAAAGGGAAAGGGGACAAAGCAACAACAGCATGAGACCCATAAACCACGGCTGCCCAGACAGCTCGAGGCTGTTGGGCATTTTTGGTGCCAGGTCTGGCAAAACACAGAACAGAATCACTTTCCAGTTTTGCCAGAGAGGATGAACTGAGGCCATGCATCCAGTGACTGAACGAGCACACCCCAGTTCCAGCTGAGCAAGACCAAAAAGGTCAGTGTAAGAGATGGAGGGAAGGATAAACTAACTTCCTTCCTTCCTTTTCCTTCCTCCTCCTCCCTCCTCCTTCTTTTTCCTTCCTCCTCCTTCCTTCCTCTTCCTCCCTCCCACCCCACCCCAGACACACGCGCATCCCTTCTCCATACCGAAGGGAACATTTATTACCTGCTTCCTCACAGTGGAGCTGCGCCTGCCACTGGTCAGATCAGAACCACCCATGGGTGCAGGAGGGAAAAACAGAACAGAAAAGTCAAGATAACCCTCTACAACCCTCAGTCTGTTCATTCATATTCCCAACCACGCGTGTTTTGCGGGGGGGGAAGAGCCAGATACAGGAGTCAATCATTATGGCTTAGTCTCAGTCAATTTATGGAACTTCAGAAAGATTTTTAAGTGACCTTCAATCACTAAAAATCTCAAATAGACACAGGAGGGGCCACTGCTTTGACAACACATCACCCTTGACATTTTAATTCCAGCCTCATGGAAATGCCTAACACGGGGCTCCTCGTTCAAGATGAAGTTTGCTATAAATTGCACAGAGCTGCTCTCTGAAGGAGCCGGGTTCCCACCGTGCTCTGAACAGCTCTGAGGAGTCTTTGTTAGAGTTTCTGATACCACTTCAAATAAATAAGTAACACAACCCCCTCAGAACACCAGTGCATGTTAGCCAGGCCAAGCCTTTACAGCATCAACCACCACGGTCTCATTTCTGTTGGTAGGCATTAATTGTAGAAAAATAGGAAAAAGCCTGCCTTCACAGGGATTGTTCCCCTCAAAATTTATCACCAGGGTTTGAAATTCCTCTAGTTTCTTGTAAAAATGAAGCACGAGAGATAATAGGAGAGAGGCCCTAATGCATCATCCTGAGCCAATTCCCTGCTAGGGCAGATGGCTGCTGAATTATAAATAAGGTGATTAGAACTGTGATTTTTAAAAAGACTGTGCAATGTGTTAATTCAGGGGAAATTCCTTTTATAAAAGTCAAAAACACTGAATGGGGGGAAAAAAAAGAGAAGAAATCGGATTCCATGGGCTGTCACAGACAATAAGGTCTATTTTAAACTATTAGCAATAATGATTCTTTGATATTCAAAATTGTTTCATGATGAATAATATTTTATTATTACAGATGTCAGGCTTTAATTAGGACCTGTCAGCTTTGCTTTGCTGTAAGGAATGTGAAAAGTAGTAATGACTCCAGCTTGGTAGTAATCACCTTCCTTTTGTTACCAAGGCAGGATGATGCACAGCCCCTACTCCAGCTCCTCATGCCCAGCAGAGCCCCCTGAATCCATCACTTCAGGGATGAAGATTTGTTATGTTTTATGAAAATCCCATCAGGAGAAAACTTAGTTATGACTCTGTGATTGCTCCTAATTATAAATGAAAAGTTTATTCTCCATGATCTCTGTACTGCTGCAGTCCAGTTCCATGGCAGGGCAGAGAGTGTCCATGGGACGAAGGGTAAATCCCAACGCTGATGCAGGTTACTCAGCCCCATACACCAACCACATGGATAAACCCTGCAGTCACGGGGCTCAGCCCTTAGGGAGGGACCTGTTTACAAAAGCCTGAGTTTGAAGATCACTTCTTTGGGTGCCAGATTAAACAGCTTCTCCCCCCTCACCATCCCCTCCCCTCACCTGGATTAAATGCACCGCGATGAGAAGCAGCACAGGACCTCCACACACCCATTTCTTTACGCCTCCCAGGGTTATGTTTAACACCAATCGGTTCCCCAACCTGTTGCAACAAGCACAGCCACGACTGTGGTGGCTGTACAGGGCAGCAGCAAGCAAGGAGAGGTGTTCCAGCAGGTGCAGTGTCAAGAGAAATACTCCTTACTCAGCTGCACAGAGGTCACCCAACGGGTGTATAAGCTGCACCACCGCCCCACGCTGATGTAGGTACTAGTGATGGGATTTAAAGCGTATTAACCAGCAGGAATTTGCTTATATATTAGCTAAATTATTATCTTTTTCTAACAGATGCATATCCTGGGCTGGTAACTGGTCTGGAATGGCCATGACTGATTTGCATCACATTTTCCTTCAAAACCGATTCCCTGAGCCGCACCTACCTGGCGAGCGAGCAGTCAGTCCTCTGGCCTGTCAAGAAGACAAAGAAACACAACATTA
Source organism: Porphyrio hochstetteri (assembly GCA_020800305.1). NCBI lineage: Eukaryota > Metazoa > Chordata > Aves > Gruiformes > Rallidae > Porphyrio > Porphyrio hochstetteri. Next base: position 5,817,703 of record CM036930.1, on the reverse strand, counting down.
CAGGAGAGAAATGGAAAAATACCTTTGATTGCTTTGTAAAGCCAGTTTTGGAAGGCAGAGGAGGGAAGAAAACACCCCACAAACACACAGAAACCTACTGGAGAGGGAGGGGGCAGCACAGGGAGCCAGGAGGGGCTGTGTCCGTGTCCCCCCTCCCAAAGCCCACTCTGCCAGCCAACCAGGAAACCCAGCAAGCAGCCCAGGCTGCCCAAAGCCTCTTTCTTTGGAAAGTATTGTTTTTGAAAATTAGTTCCCCCTGCATTTTAATTGCTGACTTCTGCTGCCAGAAAAACTGGGCTTGTCAACCTCTCCCTCCCCTCCTTCCCAGGGGAATCGGTGGGGTGAGAGATTCTACTCTGTAAAGCCACTTAGTAAGACTGGAAACATTCACAGATTTGTTAGCCCACAGACTGAACGTGCTGGCACTGAGCTATTTTGGGAGACAGACATTTTAATGATCTTTTCCACAAACATACTTATGAGAAGGTTCCATTAACTCGCACCGAGTTTGCAAGGACTCAGCCAAGCTGACAACTACTGCTGGTGCAGGAGTCAGTCTGAAGCAGCTCAACAAGGAGTAAGGGAGACAGAAAACTACTATCTGCCTTTGGGAATTGTGCAGGCCAGAACTTTTGCTCGTGCTCATCATCATCAGCGAAACCACACTGATTTACAATAGCTGAAAATCCACCTTCCCTACAGTTGCCTTCCTGCTCCTGGGGAGATGGAAGAATGAACGAGGGAAATGTCTAATTGCTGATGGCTGACAATTAGCTGAACACATCTCGATAGCCACTTTCCTCTCCCCACGTAAAGCCAAAACAGTGCATAATTTACATGAAAATGTTATTCTGAAGCAGAATTTCCAGCCATCTGTCCCATTTCCATCATAGAATATTCATATATATAAATTACATGGCTGTGACAACATCAAGGGGCTCCTACATTAAGGTGACAAATGTGTACAGTAGGCAGGGACATAATTACTCGCAGATAGGAAGACTTGCTGCTATTTTTATTACTGGAACTTGTCATCTTTCGATTAAGGTAATTTGCAAGAGGACTAATAAACGTCACCTGAGGATGGGGCAAGGAGGAATAAAAACAGTAACAAGCCCACGCATTTTCCAGGGACCAAACACACGCAGCTCTACACCCGTTCTATCAGCCCAGCTCCTAACCATGCTCCAGGGACTTGTGAAAGGAATTTTTATTTGCTCATTTCCCAATTAAGGGATATTTTATGGATAAGCCTAGGCATGGCCCCCAGTTTGAGCCATTAACCTGCTACCGTGGCTGTGGAGACAAAACGTTATCTCCCTCTCTCGGCTCCTTTTGATCTCAGAGATGACAGAAGTGATTTTTATTTGTATTTCCCCTTTTTTGGAGGCTGCTGGAGCTCGCCCTGCCACACACTGGGTCCCTTCAGAGAGTGACTAAGGAAGCTCCAGCTTGCAAAGCAACATGAAGAAAACAGAAGCAGCTTTTAAATCTACATAGCAATACAGAAATCACATTAAATTTCCTCCTCCCCCCCAGCCCAGCTTGAGATGGGTTCAAGGGGCAGGCAGGTTAAGAGGAAATAGGTCTCGGTATGCAGAGGTCAGCTGTGATCCAGGGATGTGATTAGTCACAGGGGCAGCACGGGTGTCCTTGGGAGGTATTTAGAGGCAGAGAAAAATACCCTAAGGACACAGATCTTTGGCTTCACCCAGCCTTTTTGCAGGACAGCTGAAGAGACAAGCATCCTCACACAATGAAGCCCAAACTGATGACAACGTCCTCTCCTTACCTTCCAGCGGTTTGGGTCTGATAAACACCAAACACTTAATTACTGCAGCAGTAAGTATTTTAATTTTATAGTGCGTTTTTAAACTGAAAGCGAAGCACTTCAAAGACCACATACTGTTTTAAGTTTCCATTCAGAGGACTCACACACCATAAACCACAGGGAGCCCAGTTAAGTTAGAACAAACCCCACGAGCCCTGCCCTGGCATATAAACCCAGGAACGAGCAGAGCCATCCTTCGACCTGACATTTAGACTGTTAAAGCCTTCTCCTCTCCAAATCCGAGGCAGGCAGGTTTCTATGGAAACTTGGATGCATAGTTTAAGCGTGTTTGGCCAACAGGATTTGCCTGAACCATGAAGGGAAAGAAATCTCCCTTTGTTCAGACACTAATAGCAAATGCTGGCTGCTGCCCCTTGCCTAATGCCCTCTAGATAGGCAACACATTTTACACGCTCTGAACTTTGTTTGTTGTTCTCCCAATAAAAGGCTGTGCTCACATATATTAGTTTGGTCTGGAATGAAACCACAGAGGTGAGAAGCAGCCAATCTACCATGGAGATGAAACTTCTGACCAGCCTAAGTAGGCAATACTTCTCTCTGAACTGGAACGCATGATGTTTACCCCCAGCAGAAATTATTAAGAGAGAAGCTGAACACACACGTGCATGAGAACAGGACAGGATGACCAAGGAGGCATATGCTTCATTTTAACAACTAAGTGATGCACATTAGCGATTCATTAAGCATTTTTCCTTCACCATTAATCAAGCAGCCATGTAGGTCATTTGCCTTCTCCATCATGCAGATCAGGAAAAATAAATTCATAAAACATGAGCAGGGCCACTTTGCATCAGTGACCCCCAGCCAGCAGACCCACTCGGCCGACTAATTCAATCAGCGCAGCAGCCTGGCTGACGGCGGTGACAAGCGTGTCCCAGACTCACTTTCTCCCAGGGTCTTCTGAAGGAGGTCGTGTTTGGCTTGGAGCTTGGTTATCAGGTTCCTGCCTTCCAGATACTCCTTCATTTTCTGGGAAGGTGAAAAAGCAAACCAAGACCATAATTAGTTTCTTTGATTGAATCTTTAGGTTACTGCATCCTGAACACTCTGCTGAGAATCATAGAATCCCAGACTGGGCTGGGTTGGAAGGGACCCCAGGGATCACAGAGCTCCAACCCCCTGCCACAGGCAGGGCCACCAACCTCCAGGCCTGGAGCTACACAAGGTTGCCCAGGGCCCCATCCAACCTGGCCTTGAACACCCCCAGGGATGGGGCATCCACCCCCTCTCTGGGCAGCCTGTTCCAGCCCCTCACCACTCATCTCATCTCTGGAAAGAACTTCCCCCTAATATCTCATCTAACCCTTCCTTCCTTTAGTTTTAATCCATTCCCCCTTGTCCTGTCATTGTCTACCCTTTTAAAAAGTTGAATCCCCTCCTGTTTCTCTGCTCCCTTCAGGGACTGGGAGGCTGCAATGAGGTCCCCCCACAGCCTTCTCTTCCCCAGGCTGAAGGTGCAGAATTACACTGAAATTCATGGCGCAGAAGATGCACCGAGTGCACCCCTGGGTTCCTATCTCTGTATGAGCCTAAAGCTTGGTCCATACGTCTCCACAGTGCAATTTCTATTGTTTCACTGTGGGATCAGCTGAATGTTTGGCATCTTTCAGACATCTGTGGAGCTGTCATGCCTCTCCCCTCCAGACAGGGTGAAATGGAAACGCGCGTCACGGGCAGCTGAATGAGCAATCTGTTTTAACAAACTAAAAGGCTGCTACTGTGCTTATTCTCTCACTTAACCTCCCTCACCCCACTTTACTTGTCAAATAGAGAGTCTGCCTCCACGCTGGATGATACACTGGGTGGTGGGGTGGGGTAGGGGGGGACACAAAACAAATAAAGATATTACTGAAGTTCAGAATTGTTCTTGCAGTGAAATATGACACAATCACACAATCATTTCCCCCCCAACTCTTCTGATTTTTCACAGCTCTGCAAACGCTATCTCCTTACAGCTTGCTCATCCCTTACTTCCCAGTTCCAAACAGCGTTATTAATCTTCACCATGCTGCAGCACATCAACCACTCAGCTGGATGGGCAGCTGTCCACATGATAACCAGGGCACATTTACACTCAAAACTAAATTAAACAGCACCCAACTCTTTAAATACCACGGGCCATTCTTTAGAATTACAAGGTATTTTAAAAATCCAGCTAGCAAAATGAACACAAAGAAAAGGTTCTCATGTAATAATGAAATGTTCCAGTTCTTGTCTCTCCAGCTTTCCCCAGTCCGATCCGCTCCCTTCCAGTTCTGGGCCGGTATTGACTGAAAACCTTCCAGGTGAAAAGCAGTATTTGAGCTAGGAGAGTGCCTGGACCCTGTTCACCCAACAACAGCAGCCTCCATCCATGCTGTAAGGAACCAAGCAGCAGTATAGACATATATATATACTTGGCAGCACCATGGAACCTTCCAGGAGCTGCCCAGGTCTGCAGCAGGGGGTCACCAGCACCACGAATGACAAGAAGGGCTGGGCTGGAGCTTTATTTAACTGCCCAGGGCTGGGGTTTATGTCCCTTTGGTTGACAACACTGAATCATTTCACAAGAATTAAGTCCCTTTGGGGTCTCGGCACTTCCTGCTTCCTATACCAATACTTTGATGGGTTTATTGTTGTTTTTAGAAGAAAACAGGAAGCACCATCACTGCAGCAAAACCAAATTCACTGTATTTTTCTTGGAATTCCCTTGGGGAATCTGTTTGCCAAGCCCTGACTATCTGTTTTGCTTGAGCAGTTAAATTTTTGCAGCAGATTTTGACAGAAGAAACCATGAAGAGTATAAGAACCAGAGAATCTGAAGTGGGGATTTGAGGATAAATCTGGTTCTGGGAGATGCTGAGCTCCCCATCTCAAAGTCACACTCAGGAGAAGAGACAGTCCTGCTGGAAGCAGGATGCTAACACAATGAAACAATAAATATTAAATCCAGATAATGTCCTGCATTCAGTCTCCTATTTGAACTTAAAATAGTCCCTCTCCGGAGAGGGATGCTTGGAGTTCAATTAAAAATCATTTCTCTAGCTTCATAACCCTGGGCAGGGTGGTCAATCCCTTCTTAATTGAATCAGTTCCTCCACCCACTTTGCTCAATAGCCAGTTTCACCTTCTACAATGACTATTTTAATTTTCCCAAGTCAGGGCCTGACAGAAACCATCCTGCCAGGCAGTGTAATCCACACAGAAACTTCAGACCTCTAATGAGCAACACCATTCTTGGAAGAGCAATGTAAAGGGCATTAAGTATAGCAAAAGATGCCCAAAGGAAGGACAAAGTACCGAGGTAAGAGGCAGGATTTTCATCCCCTATTTTGAAATATTCTCATCTAAATCCAGGAAAACCCTCAGAGTCTAGGATGAAATTCAATTTAAAAGGCTCTTAACATCTTGTAAAAATGCATCAATACAATTAAAAGCTGACATGAGCTGAAATAGCAAGATAATGATAACAAGAAAGGAAAGGAGCTAAACATTTAGTTTGTATTATTTTTGAAAACTGATCTTCACAAGCTATTAAATTCTCTCATACAACTCCCACTTAGACACAGAAGAAATCAAATTTGTACACGATTAACCCACAGACTACGTTTCCATCAACAAAGGTGTCCCAATATATTGGCAAAGAATTCAGAGCCCCCATTTTTAAACCCTAATATCCCTACTCTGCTTGTCCCAAATCAATTACAGAAGCATTTCTGGAAGACAACAGCCTCACTCTGCACTCTCTTAGGAGTAGAATTGTAACTACACCGTGTGACTCAGTGAACACGAACTCCTTACTGTGAAATAGAACTGCTCTGTCTCCTGTTGGTTGGCCCGTCTCTTGGCAATGCTGGGTTTGCTCATGAACGTTTCTGACACAGTGGATTTCACTGACTCCATGGAGTTGCTGTACTGAAAGCAGTCAGAGACATCAAAGTCCTCTATGGTGACTATATCCTGGATTGTCTGGAGTGTAGCTTCCATGGTCTTCTTGACCTGCCCAGCAAGGAGGGGAGTAGGTAAGAAACAAAGACAGTGTGTGGCAAGTAAAAGAACAGAGATACTTAGACCCCTGGAGCATTTTGCTAATAAACAGATACTACTGGTTTCACAACCTGTGTGTAACTATGGTGCAAGTTTTGCTGGTTACCAGCACAGCCCATGTACACCAAGGGCTGGCAGCACACAGAACCAGGAGTAGAACAGTTGTAACCTTACAGGCTGCCATCAGGAGATGAAAGGAAATTTAACCTCAAAGCCAAGAGTACTGGAAAAAAGACCTTGTAATTGTCTTCTGTAACTACATCTGCTGGGCACCAAGTGTTAGATATTCAAACCAGGGCTTTGTGGGACTGTAAATTTTTACTGAAGGGCAGAATCAACTTCGCAGCCATAAAGGAGCCACAGGTTTTGCCCCAGGAGGATTAAAAATCCTTGAACATGGAGGTGCAGGTATGGTATTCTGACCAAACAAAAGCCACTGACTCAATCTTGTCATCTTAGATGACCAATCAAAAATTGTTTTTTTAACCTTAAGGTTAAGCAAATTCATTGTCTTCAAAACATTAAATTCCTCTTTTTCTCTTTGCTATCCAAATACAACTTCATCAACATGGTCAGCCCCATCAACTTAAGGATGAGAAAAGAGGTGTGTGCAGGTGTTACAGTGCATCCTCCCCTCACACTCAGCTTTCATGTGAAATCACACCCTAATATTCTGCTGGCTTCAGTTGCCTTATCCTTGAATTTTACTGCAAGTCTTCATAAAAGGGAATCACAGAGACCAGATCCTTCCTTAATTAGTCCTCACTCCCCATTGCAAGTAGTAAAAGGTTTGCTGATTGTGGTTGTTGAGCTCACCTCTTCGTTTTCAATCTTCAGTGTCGATAATCTGGACTGCAATTGCTGACACCTCTGCACTAACTCGCTCTGGACTGGCTGCTGGGCACACAGCTGCGACTCCTGGAAGAGAATCAGCATCATTTCAGAGGGCTAGGGAAACCCCTCCATGGATCAAGAACATTGCAAATAGTTCATTTTATTATTGTAAACAAATGTCCTCCAAAACACTTCAATTTAAATCTTTGTAGCCCTGGATTTCAACCAGTGGGAAAGGCTTGTGCTCCAAACTGTGTTCCTGATGGTGCTACCCACACGCTACAGCAACCAGCCACTTCTCTATTTAATAACCACAGTGAAGTTAAAACAAAAATAGAACAGGTTAGGGACCTGCTGAATACACCAGAACAGTGAGTGGGCTTCCCTGTCCTGGTGAGAACTGGTCTTATTCCACAGCACGAGGCAGCTTTTCCTTTCAGTTTGGTGTTTGGGTGCTTTTTGAAAGGAAACCATTCAACACCATCGCTTTTGCAATGAGGTTAAAGGCAGGAATTGGGACTGGAGTTTTATCAGGCACATATTCCATCATCTGTTCACCTGGGACATGCTGGACCAGTGCAGCAAGACAAGCAGCCTGTGTTTCTAAGCACTCATTTAGCCTTGAGAAGAGCCAAGATAAATGAGTGACATTCTGCAGGTAATTCTTTTTCTTCCCATACCAAAGCCCAGAAAAAACCCCAAGAAAGGTCATTTGCAGTCTGGGGGTTTCCCTCAAGGGGGAAGAGACAAAGAGGAGTCTCAAGCAGTGACTGGCTGCCAAAGTCCATCCCTACAGTTTTTCCACAGTGTTCAGGATAATCTAGAAATCCAACCCACCAACCTGAATTATGACATTGTACACATGTTCCCATGTAGATTTACAAAGCAAGTTTGTGCAACTTTAAACAGTTCCCAGGTGAGTAACCACATCTTGATAAACCCAGAGAGATTTTCAATGCCAAAACTGAAATGACTGCCCTGTCCCACAAGGAAAACGCCCAACGCACCACTAGGAACTGTCGGTGCTCTAAGATTACACACTCAGATGTCTCAAGAAACAGCATTTAAGTGTCTTATCTTGTTGCCACTTCAAATCTTCAGCTTCAGAGCCTGTCTGAGGGTGGAGGGGATAACTGGTGGCTTGAACAAGAGGTTAAAAGAGCATCTCCTACATGCATTTAGTATTACACCTAATTCAGTATTACATCAAGCATTTTCATCTTCAGTAGCTTTGATGGTCAGAAAGTGAGAGCTGGACATATTCCATGAGCTGCTGCTTAATCTTGGTGTCAGATCCCCTTCCTATGGCTCCCCTCCACCTCCCAAAAATAGAGTGGAACAGGTGGTCTCTTGGTGGGGCTATCTATCAAAGGCAAGGGAAGTTAACAGGCAAAGCTCAAGCGTTTTCAGAGCTCGAGCTGGAGGAGGAACATAAACTGACCATATCACCCATATGTGGCTGAAACTCGAACTTCATGGGCGGGCAGAAGACGTTGTTATACATCTCCATCAGGCGCTGCTTGTCACTGTTGGCATCCAGGTTCTCCACAGCGTTTTCTATGGCATCCAGGCCCTCGTGCTTGGACTGCTCCAGGTTTAGCTCGGCCGACAGGAATGTCCTGAGAGCTCTGTTGAGGCTAGCGTGGTATCCCAGGTCACAACACTGCTGGAAAAAGACACACGACTCCATATGAATAAGCGAAGAGATTCTGAAATGGGAAATGGAGCCTCTCTGAAGCCAGGAGTTACAAAAATGCATAAGGAGGTGTGGGTATTTTATCATCTTCTGGGTCTGAGAGCAGTCCTGCATCTCTTACGGATGGCAGAGGCATCCTGACTCAGCTGGCCCTAAACAACTCTCAACCTATCACCCCACACAAACTTTAACACCACAATATAATTAGTTGCCAAGACAAGTGCAGCTTAAGCTTTCACAACAGTATGTGAGCTCTCAGGGAGCCTGACAGACTCCACCTTGTGCTGTTAAAAACAAGCACCCCAGAAGTGGGCCTGTTCAATGGCACAGCAACATAGTCCCATAAATTGTGCCCCGACTTCCAGGGGAACTGATTCCCACTGACCACATTCCAAAATCCTTAGATAAAATTAACCAAAGTAAGAGGAAAACAAGGCATTATGTGAAGAAACAAGACACAGGACTTGTATCATCTGTCAAGGTTAATCTGATTTGAAATTATCCCACCCAAGATACAGAAAACTGCTTAACTCCATGTGTACTTCAGGAAGCAGGAGCACGACCTGTACATCTCAGGCATAAAGAACAGAGTCATCCAAAAAGCAAAGCAACCACTGGTTTGGGATGACTTCACTGCTGGGGTGAAACAGAAGAGCAAAAAAAAAAAAAAAGAAAAAGAGAAACCAACCCCTTTCAAGCAGCAAGCAGTCATGGTCAAGAATTTCCTGGCTGTTGCTGACACCAGGATGATGTCACTGGAAGACAATCAAGCAGCTTCATCTCCACCATGGCTGTGCAGCCAAGTCGTAATGTTTCAGAAGGGGGAAAGGCACTTTTCATTAGCTGATCAGAAACAGGCTGAATTTTTCAGGCATCTAATAAAGTGAGGGAGAAAGGAGCCCACCTTCTTGGAATTACAAGCACCATTACATACACTAGGAGAATATCCAGAAAGAAAGAGACCATCTGCTTGATTGCTGTGCTGCTCTGTAAGCAAAATTCACATGAAATCTCCTCCTCACCCATCATTTGGGGCTCATCACTGTCATTGTGTGCAAACGCCAGGAAAAAAAAAGAAAAATAGAAAAGAGGGGGGAAAGGAGGGGTGGAGGGAGGGAGAAGAGAGAGAAACTACTGCAGCATTCCCTGCTTTCACAGAATTTCTGCCACCAAGTGCTGCTGGATGCCTGGCTCCAGTGCCAGCAAGCTGTGGCAGGTGTGGAGCCTTGTAAAAAGAGCTGCAGTTGCTGGTTAGGCTGGAGGCAGGGAATTAAAGGGCATTACATTCAATCAGAAAGAACAAAAAACTAGCCAAAAAAACCCCCACAAACCACCCCAAAGGATGCTTGATTGAGAATTCGCACGTGCAGAAGCAACCCTGGATCAGCACTGCTCCCAGCCTCCCGTTCCTGCATGCCCAGCACAGTGCCACCCCCTGCAGTGGTTTGGGGAAAGCTGGGCCAAGTTGGGCCAACAAGTCCAGCCAGGATTGGGATCAGCTCCAGGTTTAGCAGAAGCAGAGGCTCCTAACCCTTCCTAACGCAGCCCGAGGGTTGTGCATCCTCCCAAGGAGCCCAGCTTGTCCTCCCTGCACTCACCCTCCTCCAGCACAGATCCACATCTGGGAGAGAAGCTGAGCTGCTGCATGAGGGGAGCTCACTGGTGGGACTGGGAAAGTTAAATCAGACGTAATATTTGAACACCCCCCACGCTCAGCAGCAGGACTAGATTCAGATGGCAGAGGTTTGGGGCTTTATGTTATTAAAGCTGGTGACAGATAACATTTTTCAGCCCACTCCCACACTTATCCACCTTCAGAAGTCCAGCGTACTGTATTTATAAACCTATCAGCCTTGCCAGCCCTTTTCTGGGTTATATAAATGTTTGATGGAATCATTCTCCAAGGAAATCAATTTTTTATAAGAATTTAATGATAACTCGTTCAGATTCACTTCCCAACACGACAGCTGGTTAACCCTTTGCTGGTTAGCAGCTTTCAAACTGGCTCAAAATAGAGGAATTAAGGAGAAAAAACTCAATTTCCATATGGAAAGGAAAGGCTGAGATCCCAGAGTAAGCAGCAGTAGCATACCTACTCCTAGGAGAGTGTATCTTTTTTTAAATCCTGTCCTAGTGACCCTCATATGAATACGAGTTAATACAAACTTCCCCATTACTGTAATATTTCATTAGCATCAAAGAGCTGCCTCGGTCCCCAAAGTCAGGAAATTCAAAACTACTGGGCCATGTCAGGAGCAATTTATGGCTCTGAACTCTCAACGAAGAATTAACTCCCTGTTATCCTGGAGGGGAAACACAACGTGTTGTATAAACATGACAAGTTTAATGCTGCTTGGCCTAACACAGCGTGCTGGCAAGTAACTTTGAAGATTGCTTTTACATTATATTTCAAAATTCAGAGTCATCAAATGATTAGATCAAGGGAAAGAATTAAGACCTGGCTTAAAAATCCCATTTTTTATTTAAGGCAGATGCTTCAGATAACCATCGCTGGTTTATAATTGTTAATTTTCGATCCTTCAGGATCAAAGGCATTAGTACATCTATATTCCCTGTGTCTTAAGCATGAGATAACTGAATTCCATCTCCTGTGCTCCCAGGCAAGTCCCACATTTTTCTGTGCCTTCTGAAAACAGAGCAGATAATACTTTTCCTTTAAAGATTACAAGTGCTTGCGAGGCTGCATCACGCTTTGAGGAACACAAGGGGGGTTTTGCATGGGTGAGGATTCACCCCGAGTCACCACAGCTCCTGTCTGGAGCAGTGACAAACCCCTGTGCTGCAGGACCTTGGCCACGTGTCTGGCTGCAGTGTGCCATGTCCCAGCTCAGAAGAGCCTTCTTCCAAGCAGGATGCCCTACCTCTGCTGATGGACCACTGAAAAGATCTCAAGCCTGGGCTTAAAAGCATTACAGATTTATGAAGTCCAAATGGATTTATACAGCTCATGAACATGTACTAAGGAAGTCTGGGAGCAGAGAACTGAACTGAGCATGTTTGGGGGAGGAATTATGGATAGATTAAAAAAATAGTTAAAAAATTAAGACAGTTGAATTCCAGAGACGTCAGTGTCTATATAAAATCCCCAACACTATACCAATCATTGCAATTCATGAAAATAATGAGAGAGCACAATTTAAGTTGAGCAAATGTTAAGCAAAAGGGTCCCCTAGGCAGGCAGTGGGTAGAAACATGCCTCTTCAAGAGAGCAACTCCACAGAACACGCCGTTTCGGAGTATCAGCAGATGCTCTTTAAGGTCCCTTCCACCCCAAACCAGCCCAGGATTTTATTTTCCAAAGCCATCTAGCACTGACAACCCTGACCTCCAAAGGGCAGGCTTGAATAAATACCTAGCAGAAGTGCACTTCATGTAATCTTATGATCAGTTGAATAAATGTATTCTATATAGTTGGGTACTGTAATAGCTGACTAATTAATAGTGATGCAAGTGCTCTTTACTGCCTGTGTCTAGAGACACTTGTGTTCATTACTCCCCCCCCCCACACACAAAGAAAGCTCCCTTCAGGCTCCACTGCTGAGCATTCCCAGCAGCAAGGGCAGCGGCTGTCCTTGGCAATCTGAGTAAGATCAAGCAACAAGCAGGGACCCAGACACGATGTGCTCAGTGTGTTTGGTACCCCAGTTCTGGAGGTTGAAGGGGGTAGTTACGTGTTTGTGAAAAATCTCTGGATTCTAAGTGTTTTCTCTGAGTTTTCAGAGGAGAGAGTTGGGGTTTTTCTTGTGCACGATACAGCACTCTCTGCTGAGAGCATCCTAAAGAAAGGGGGGACTGGAAGGGTTAGATGAGATATTGGGGGTAAGTTCTTTCCAGAGAGTGGTGAGGGGCTGGAACAGGCTGCCCAGAGAAGGGGTGGATGCCCCATCCCTGGGGGTGTTCAAGGCCAGGTTGGATGGGGCCCTGGGCAACCTTGTGTAGCTCCAGGCCTGGAGGTTGGGGGCCCTGCCTGTGGCAGGGGGGTTGGAGCTCTGTGATCCTTGGGGTCCCTTCCAACCCAGACCAGTCTGGGATTCTATGACTGGTTTCTAAAGCAAATTTATTTCTTTGTTTCTTTGTGTAGATGGAGTGCCTGCAGAGTGGGAAGCAGTGGAGCCTCCATCCTCACTGACACTCCCCTAACACCTCTCAGAGCTGGACAAAAGTGCTCTGCAGGCCTGATGACAGGAGGGACATGTTGAAGTACTGCACAGCTGGCGGGTCGGGGCAGCAGAGAAAGCCTAAAAAGCAGGAGGCTCCTCCTGCTTGTGAAGTGTGCCAGGGAAAGCAGCAACCTGGAAATAGATGGAATTTTTCAAACAGAGTTAAAAGCAGGTGGAGAATCTGCTTGTCCTCAATCTCCTTTTACCGACTGCTTTTCTGTCTCTCCAGTTAACTTTCTTTTTTTAAACGTGCTTCTGAGCTAGAAACTTGTGGGTTTGCTCAAAATAGTAAATAGAAAATGTCAAGCAACGTGTGACACTGAAGCTGAGTTTAATTTTAACTAAGCAACTCCTCCTTCTCCACGTTTCACTGCCAGGTTTCACTGCCAGGTTTCACATGCAAGCTTCTCTCTCTCAAACTCCAAGCTAACCACCTACAAAAGGCTCACTTTAACAGCTTAAAGACCAATTATCATGCCTGTTGTTACTCTGCCCAAGACCATCATTCCACAGCTGTACAGGGGTTACCAGATGTTGCTGGTACAGACGATGCTGAAGGAGAGGAACGCGTGAGGGTTAATGGCAATGGTATTCATTGCAGGCACCCAAGCAGCAGCACTTACATCAATGAGATCAGACAGGTCGTGAATGTAATACTTGAATACAGAGGCATTGGTGGCTTCCAGAGCCAGCAGATACTCGTTCCGTGCCTTTATAGCCTTCAGTCTATTTTCTGTGTACTTCGCTTGGCGCTGAAAGAGAAAGCAAAAGCAGGGTGTGTTTTAAACAGGGTGCAGCAGATTTTGTTCCTTTGGATTCTGGTTTTATCAGTACACAAATAATTATATTTTAGATGAAATATTTGGAAGTTTTTAAGGATTAATATTCCAGAGAGCTTTTAAAGTCATCTCTTGGAACGCAAGTTGGGAAAGGTTAAGGGAGGAATGAAGGAATAAGGTGGGTTTATGGGGCTGCGGCTCCACAAACCATAAAGAGCCCACAGGTATTCTGAGGGCTGCAGCAGGCACTCCACCTCTTCCTGCAGAACTGAGACCTAAACACAGTCCTTTCAGAGCCTAAATCAACCCAAAAATAAATCCTGACCTTCTACTGGCTTGAATCTTAGCACTGAACTGGCTGACCAAATGCTAAGGGCAACCTGTTTTGCCCACGAAGTCAGTTTTGGGGTTGCAGGTCTCCCCGTAGCACCAGTCAGGTCTCAAGCTGTCACAACAGCTTGGTAGATGACCACCTTGTACTCTGTACAAGGGAAAAAGTCCCTGTTAGCCATGACTCCCAAGGTGGTTGTTGTTACTGTCACACTAAACCTTGTTGTGGCTCTCTGTGCCCTGCCTGGACAACCTGGGATAATCCAAAACATGTACTCAACTCTCCTAAAAGAAACCCAGTGCTAGCTTTTTCCCTTCCTAAATCTGAATGTTGAGGATGTGTCCAAAACCAGAGACTTGCATTTGAGTGACACAGAGGAGGGAACTCAGTAGCTCAGTGCACTCCTGCGCTGAGTTACTGCAAGGGTCCCTCCTCCAGCAGGGGCACCCCTGGGAGCAAGGGTCCCTCCTCCAGCAGGGGCACCCCTGGGAGCAAGGGTCCCTCCTCCAGCAGGGGCACCCCTGGGAGCAAGGGTCCCTCCTCCAGCAGGGGCACCCCTGGGAGCAAGGGTCCCTCCTCCAGCAGGGGCACCCCTGGGACGTACCTTCTCCTTCATTTTCTCTATTTTTTTGACAGAGCTTCGTCGAACGTGTTTCTCTTCAAACTTGACGTTGGCAGTGGAATCCGGGGAGCGGGGTGTCTGCTTGTCTTCTTGTTTCACCGACTTCCCAATCTGCTTTTCTTCCTGCTTCTCTGCCTCCTTCAGCTTGCTCTGAGCACTAATGCTGTCAGCGTTGTACATGTGGTAGGTTTTCATAACCTGCAGAGAACGAGACACAGGGAATCAGAGAGCACCACAGTTTGACTTGCTGAGGAAGAAATGGGTTCACCCAACCATCAAACCAGGCATACAGATGTCTTGCCTTAGTTTTCTCCATTGCCAGGTCTCAGGGGGAACAGCTACACAACAGGAGGGAGGAAAAAAATAATTTAAAAGATAAATCACAAGCTGCAACACTTTTTTTTTTTTTTTCATTTAAATTTGGTCAATGCACTCGCTAAAACAGTAAGTTTATTCACCCCAGCTATTTAATAATAGCTGTCCATCACTCTTATATTAAATACCAGATAGCGTAGTAGCTAAGCAAAGGCATTTGGACAGTGACCAGCAAGCCAGATCTGGTTGTGAGTTATGAATTAGAAATATCTAAGCTGGCAAAATACTCAGGGCAATTTCAGATCTCAAAAAAACAAACAACAAAAAAAAAAGCATGAGAGAAGATGTGCGAATGAAAGCGTGGCTCAGAATGAATCTGAAATCAAAGTGGATTATTTTGCAGCTGCTTCTTTGTTTAACTTTGGCATGCTCCTTCTTGTACAATCCAATAAAGGAGTCACAAACCCCCAAAAAAGATACAGACTAAACCCAGCCTCCTCACTATTCAAAGGAAATTATATGCCAACGTTGGAAAATGATAGCTTTTCATCAGCAGGTAGGGTTTCAGGAGGGATGCCTATCAGCCCTTCCTCTGGATGAATCAGTCCTTTAAACATCACACGTCTCCAGGAGCTGTATGCAAATCCCCAGTCTGCACACAATGGCTGCAAAAGCAACTCAGCTTCCAGGAGTTTAAATCCCTTTGATATGTAAAAGTACTGCTACTCACCTTATGTAATAAAAATATTAACAAAAGACTGTGATGCTTTTGCTCTGGGAGACCTGGGCTATATGGGTGACTTATTATTGCACATTTTTTCTAAGTATAGATAAATATCCCCCAAAGTCACCCACCTCCCCCCTTATTTCAGAGGATATTCATGTCTACCTTTGTGTTAGGAATACAGAACCAAGAGACCAGAAGACAGAGCACATCAACTCAATAGAGGCAAAGCAACTCAATTCACATCCCAAAGCAAACATTATGATGATATAACTTTGACATGAGACCAAAAAAAACGCACAGTTGCACAAAGACACCCCAATAGTGTCTTTCCAGCACTAAAGACCCCACTTGCAAATAATTTAATTCAGGTGAAAACCCAGATACACCTATTTCACCTCAGACTGAACCGTACCAGCGTTCTACGTAAGTAGGACGCAAGCTCTGTTTTTCTGCAGCCATCAGCAAAGGATCTCAGATACAAAGAGATGTTGTATTTAAACATGAAAGGGAATGTGAATGCAGCCAGTATTAAAGGGAGACTTGCTGAATAATTTACACACACGCACTTTCTGCTCCTGTGAATGCTCAGACTGTAAAGCAGGCGTTTATAATAATAGATGCAAAGTAGTTTCTTTTCCTCCGTCCCTGAAAGTGGAACTGGCAGAAAGCAAGAGAAGCAGAAAAAGAAATTATAATTTTAATGATTTTTATCCTGCTGATGGTGCCACATGGGCAAGCACGAGCTCTGCCCACCGCATGTCTGGTGATGGGTGATGACCCATGGGTGCTGCTGAGGGCAGTGGCACCATCAAGAACCAAAGGCACAGGATAAATCAGGACAACAACTGATGGGTTGTAACAGTCCCGCAAAGCTAAAGCCTTCATCCAGATCTGTTTTGCCTGAAAACAGGGATTCTGCCCGCCCTCTGGATACCCAAGAGGTGGAACCATCTCTACAAGTGCCAATAAAAGCAATCCCACCAGTGATTCAATTGGGCCCCATGAGAAATGTCTTTTAACATCTTCAGCCAAAGTGGCTTTTTCAAAGGAAAAGGAACTTGCTGGTGAAGGGGCAATTAAAAATTTTAAAGCAGAGGGAATGAATACACAGATTTCAAGTTCCTAGCACTGATATTAAAGTCGTTAATACCCTGCATTGCTTTGTAAGCAAGGCTGGATTCTGGAAGGTCTTCCCTCCAGTGACAGAAATTGCAGGACTTGGTATTTGGCTCAATGATCTGTCAGAGCCTGAAATGATGACATGGCACAAGTCTACGTAAACTCTGCTAACCAAACTTTATCAACTCTTCAAAAGCCATGAGAATGGGGATCCAAACTAAATCTCAGTTCCTAAAAGCCTGTGTTTAGAGACAGATCTCTATTCTCCCTCAGGAGCCCATCCAAGAGCATGACTCAAATGCTGAATCAGACTGTGCCCTCAAATAAAGAATAACTTCTTGAGTAGGCAGCACCACTGACAGCACCACTACATTCACAAACCCCTCCACACCCAAAGGAAACAGGCTACCTCTCAGGAACACCAGGGCAGCAGAGATTGCTCACACCATCCTAAGCCAACCCCAACTACAGCCACAGGATGTGGGGCCACAGGTCAGCTTCAACGTGCCACCAGCTTCCACCGTACTGCTCGTTCTCAGCTCTCCCACCAAGGAACACGAACCCTCTTTGCCCACAGAACTGACTCTGACGCCAAACACCAACGCAGGAAAGGAGGAAAAATCATCAGCTGGATTCACAGTCTCACCTCCAGCTGCCATTTCAGCAGCAAGAACGTTCTTCCCTATTCCCAAGCTCCCTTCTTTCCTAAAAGATTAACTTCAACATTCAGTTTCGATGCTCTAAGGAAACAATCCCCTTCTGCACATTTTGTTGATACAGGAAACTCTGGGGAAGGCCCCTAATACTCTAGCATTGCTATTAAGACTGAATTTCATCAAAAAGCTGATATGCCATGGCTTGAGAAACATCCCTGGGTCATTTCCTGAAAGAAGGAAGGGAAGAACGTGTACCTCAGTGTAGTGACCCGATGGACCGTTAAGGAAGGACGAAAGCAAAGACATTTTGAGCAATACAACCATGTGTAGGTTCTGCTTTTAAAAGAGAACTAGCTCAGTAACAGCTGCAGAAAGGAAAAGTGTCATCAAACAACAGGCTCTTCCATTCATCTACGGGAACAGAACAATCCCCAAGCAGCATCTGAACTCTGGCTAACACATTCCTTCCCCCTCCCGAGGCAGCGCCTCTTCCTTGGGGTCTCCAATGGACACACCAAGGAGCACGGATGGAAGATGATTACTCCAAGGGGAGCTGCTTTGCTGAAAGAGCTGAGGAACAAATAAACACAGTGGATCTCCCCACTGAAGCTGCTGTATGCTCAGACCACACAAAACCAGAGACTGAAGGATTTTAGCGTATTTGGAGATGATTCCAACATCTCTTACTCTTTATAAAACCAAGGCTGCAGCTAGTAGCAGGTGTACATTAAGGTGAGACCTTTGAGAAGCAGCGCCAGCACTTACAGAGCTGAAACAACGTAAGAATAGAGTGAAAACAGGAGATTTATGGAGCTCTACAGACTGGTGAACACAAGCTGCCTCACACTGCAAAGACTGCAGCCATTTATCAGCCGCGGTGCTTAGTCTCTGCTGTAACAGCAGGCTGGGAGAAGTCAAACACTTCTTCCTTCTGCCTGAAAAGATGCCAAGAAGTCAGTTTGATTTACCGTGTAGAGTTCATTCAAGACCTTCATCAAGTCTTCCTGGAGCTGCAATCCCACTTCCTTGCTCTGCAACAAAACAGAGAAATGAAAGTTAATTGGGGAAGATGGTAGAAGGGCGGAGGAAGTGAGCATGCTCCACGTCCACAAATAATTAAGGCTCAATTAAGCACTGCTATTTATGCTAGCAAATCCAATAACTGCTCAGCCCAGAGCCACTTATGGTCAAATTGCACAAACAGTATTAATAAACTGCAATGCTATGTGTGCACAGTCAGAAAGGCCTGACAGCACGGCAGCAGGGAAGCTTCCAGGGAACGTGGGGCTTTCAACACTACAGGCCTGGAAAGAGATGTTCCCGTTTTAGCAGGATTGAGCAAGATGATGAACACAGGGCAGCTTGGTATGAAATGCAGGAACATAAAGCCAACAGGAATGACTTCCCTGTACCAAATATCACATCACAAACCAGGCAATACTTCAGCTTTGCTGACGTAAGGTACCTCCTTGACGAAGCCGGCGCTGAGAGCTGGCCAGCACCCCCGTCACACTCCCACCTCCCTGGGCAGCACTTTCTCTTCCCCTTGACCTTGCACTCAGCACTGCCCATCCCTCTGGTCCTTATTCCTGGTCCCTCAACCACACACACACACACTTCAAGTTGCCACTTTTTCTGAGGTTTTAGTAATAAAAGACATTCTGGTGAGGAACCAGAGAAGCTAAGGGGGAGAGCAGACGTCTTGTCTCTCTACACCACACTCCTACCCACAAAAAACCAAGCAGGGTTAAACACTCTTAATCAAATAACGACAGTTTCCTCACATTTTCCCACTAATTAGAAAGACCCAATACATCTACTCCTACATGTAACAACAAATTCAGTCAGTTTATAGACTTTACTCATTCACTACATACTGGATGGGGCCTTCATGCCCATTACAAGTGTGTAATCTCTACTGCGTGGAGCAAATTTGATAGGTTCAAGGTGGTTCATGCCTATAAACTTCAGGAAAGAATAAAAAAAAAGAGGTAACCCAGACAAACCCACACTTAATCCAGAGTTTCTGCCTAAGTTGTCAAGACAGCGTTAAGCCAAGAGGAAAACAGAGCCAAACACACAGATAAAAAGCAAAGGGATGATAGTTTTAAGTCATCCTTTTTTGAATACTGCCTAGTTTACTGTGTTTCTGCGATGACAGATGTTTTATTACAGCCTGTTTAGGTGTGTTGTGGCCCATTCAGAGCAGCCTGGCATCACAGCCAGCCATACAAGCAGAAGCATCCAAGGGTGGGAGCTTTGCATTTTCATATACTCCAGTCCCACGTTCCCAAACCTGCTCCCCAGATGGAAAAGCTACTGAAAAAATGTGTAGCTGACAAACACTGACAAAGGGGATCGTCCTGCTTTTCCTGAGGAGTCTTTAATAAGAATGAGGTTGGCCATTCCCCACCTCCAAGAGGGTTTCTGCAGGAACAAGACCCAGAGTTCTTCCATCTCCGAAAGCAGAGAACAGGCTGAAGCTGCTGCTCATCCCCACAGTGATAGAGGGTGCAAGGCTGCTCCAGCTGCCTTCTTCTCAGCATGGGAGATGATTAATGGAAGTGACTGGCTGGGTCTGTTTTAAATGCCCTGAGCACTGAACTCTTCACACAGAAGGAGCTTTTCAGCAGCACGCTTCGCTGTGCTGGTTAAACTGCCTGGACTGGACCCATCATCTGCCTTTCACCCAGCTCTTTTCAGCCCATTTGCCTTCCCCACCCCCCCACCTTGCATCAAATTGCTCATTCACTGTACAAACTGCTGAAGCATCAATTATGCGAAATAGATTAAAATGAATATTTTAATGCATATTCAGGTTGAAGAAGAAAAGAAGAAGTCTAAGTGCCAAATTGTCAAAACACAAAACTCTTTGTGCTTCCAAATGAGCTCTCAAGAAAGAAACCACCAGACTGCTGGACTGGAAAAAAACTTACATTAAGATGAAGGAAAGATAGATCATAGGTGTCAGGAAAACAAGAGCTAAGCAATGAATGTGGTTAATTTAATACTGCTCCCAGGACTGATTCCAAACACACACCAAAATAAAAGGTTTAGGAGAAAAAAGTTGAGCTCGCTGAGCCTGATAACAGGGAATAGGTTGGAGGAAGCAGAGCTGTTAGCTGGGGAAAGTTAAAGAAAATGCCTTGGATGTTAGCAGAATGGTGGCTCGAGCACTGGGGAGGGTGGACCTGATGCACAGAGGTCCCACAGAGTTCAAAGCGTGTCCAAGATCAAAGGCAGCTGATCTTAACCACTGTCACACAGGAATAAGAGATTTCAAGACCATACCAGAACATGGCATGGAATTACGAATAAAATGCAGGCCAAGGAGGAACAACACACAGTCTCTGCATTGCAAACATCTCCAGGTATCATCCTCTGTGCCCGTATCAACTCCTATATTGTGCCTTTCAAAGGCAGGCAGAGTTTAGAATGATTCTTTTTGTGAACACTCTTCCAGGAGAAAGCAATGACTAGAAGCAAAAGTACATCTGATAAATGTTATTATTCCCTATTCCCAGCTGTACCTGGAAGGATTGTATCTGTGCATCCCTTAAAGAGCTGGAGGATGGGCTTGTGCAGGGAAATCTTATCTAACCAGCTCCAACACCAGACTGTGGGCGCACATGGGGAGGGGGTGTTCCTGCAAACCCCATCTCCTCCTTATCCCATCAGGGCCAAACACTTGTCCTCTTGATCTGAGAGATTACCTAGTTTGATAAGCATCATTAAAGGTCCATGGCACAGCTTGGAGCCCACCCAGCACCCCAGGCTGGCGATGCGGGGGGGAGCAGGATGCCAGCATCACCTCACCTGTGCTGTGGCAAAGGTACATATACCCTTTGGTGACAAACATCAGCTTCCTTCCCTCTGGGGATCAGGAAAATTACCAACAGCACCCAAGAGGACAAGAGAGTCATTTCAGAGCAGCGACACCAGCAGCACCAACTTCCAACCTCAGCATTCTCCTCACCACTGCTCTTTCCAAGCCTTTTCTTCATCCTCCAACAGCAAAGCAAAAGGAGCTGCGCTAAGCGTGCGTGCACACGCATCAACATACACGCTCACACATGCACACACACTCCTTTGTTACAGCTGGGTGTATATGCACCATGTGCAGGGCTGTAGGTTGCTGCTACCCCTCGCTGGAACATAAATTCCCAGCACGCCGTGCCAGCTTCTCAACAGCCTCTTTGTTCCAAGCCCTCCTCCCCTCCACCTCCCCTCTAATTTAATCAAGATGTTTTTGGGATCTACTGCAGCACTGGCCGGGCTGTTCCGCATTCCACCCAACATTAACGACTTCAGCTTCAAAATATTTGGGGGGGAAGTGGTGGGGGAAGCAGGGATAATAAATATGAGAGCTGAGGAATGCTGTCAACATTTTGTGCCCCGGGTCTCGAGGCTCAGCAAGGCAGTTCCAGATCTGATAGAGAGATAGTACAGCTTCAAAACAAACATACCGTGAAGTTCACGAGATGTTTTCTGTATCAACTCAACGGCAGCAAGGAAGCGCTCGGAAACCATCAGTGGGGGAGCGTGTAACATGATGAGATAGGAGATTTCTCCCTGATACGCTGCCTGGAATTGTGTCAGTCAATGACAGGGTTGGAATTGAAGCCCAAATCTGCTGATTCGGAAAACCACCCTCTGGGCAAGACCTTTTCTCAGCATCTTTTAAAAGGAGCAATTAAATACAGATAGGGAGCAAGTAAACATTAAGTGTTCTAATGCTTTTTAAGCCAACAGTGGGAGCTGGGGGGGGAAATGGATTCAGCTCTTGCCGAGAGCAGTGATCAACTCTGCCCAAGTGAGAGATCCTTTTCATTCCTGTCTAATCAAGATTACAATGCAGGGTATTTATTATGCATTAGTTAATGTCTACTTACGAAGTTTGTTAAAGAGAAGGCTTCACCAAATAAAATTTCCTAAGACCACACATGTAGCACTTAAATACAATTTGCTAATTAAAGCTTTGAATCCTTTCTAAGTAGCTCCTTGATAATGGCATTTCTGGTCTTTTTCTTAAGAGGCCTGCTGCCTTTAATTCACTTATGGGCAGTAAGAAACACGATTTCCCACCTTCATGGAATCACACAGAATCACCAGGCTGGAAAAGACCTTTGAGATCAAGTCCAAATGTACCCATCCTCTACTAAACCACATCCCTGAGCACCTCATCTCCCCATCTGTTAAACACACCCAGGGGTGGGGACTCAGCCCCTCCCTGGGCAGCCTGTGCCACAGCCCCACAACTCTTTCAGGGAAAAGCTTTTCCCTCACATCTGATCTGACCCTGCCCTGGCACAACTTGAGCCCATTCCCCCTCATCCCATCACCTGTCCCTTGGGTAAAGAGACCAATTCCCACCTCCCTACACCCTTCTTTCACATTTTCATCTAAACAATCAACCAGTTGCACTGTATGTCCACACTGCATTCCACCAGCACCCTCAGTCCAAACCAGTCCTTACACAACCCCCCCCCACCCCTCACTTCACAGGGATGAGGCTCAACAGAGCCCACAACCTACCCCAGCAAGTGTTACGTCTCCCACAACTGCTACAGAGAAAGTGCTCGGTTGTTATCGCCCAGCCCTGCAGACAGGGATTCTGTAAAGCTTCTTCTAAAGCTTCAAACCCTCCAGAATTTACAGAGAAGCTTGGAAAACAAAATCTGCATCATACAATATAAATGCATATTTTGGGTGGCAGATCACCGGCTCCCAGCTTAACGACCCATTATACTTTGGTCAGTCGTATTTAAATGACTGTTGTATTATCTCGTTTTCTCCACCATTTCACCCACGATTTGTCTCACCACTATGTCAGTAACAAGGAATTTTCCTTATTACAGGGGAATACTGTGCTCCAACAGCCATCCCGACATGAAGCCACGTCACACCACAGCCTCCCATTCTGAGCTGAAAGAGGCACTTATGAACTACCCCCACCCCCTTTTCCTCTTTTTTTGTTGCACAATCCTGGACTGATGCTATTGAATCTTGCGCTTCATGCACTGAATCCCCACAAACCAAGCAATTTTAGGGCTGAGAGCATTCATCTGCCTTGCAAAGCCAGCTACGTTCACCCTCACTGAATGAGCCATAAGTGAAACAGGCATCAGAAGGTGGAGAGATCTACCAGCAAGTGGTGAAGTCCTCTGAGATACTGGTGGTAGTGTTGTGTATGCCTGCTAGCAGTTTTAATGCTCTGCATGACAGCTTTGTGCTACGACTTCCCCCGATACTCTTGTGCAAACTGCTGGGATGTATCTCCAGGAAAATCTGCCTGGAGGGACCAGAGTTGGATGAGTGACCTGGAGTGTGGCAGCACTGGTACCTTGCTCCTGGCTGACCTGAATTCACACTGCAGCAAATAAAGATGAGTGTCCTGGTGTAGCGACCAACAACAAAAGCATCCAGGAAATCGGAAACAAAACACAGTAACAAACTGCTTTCACACATTAAAAAGGGCCAAATGCATCATATTCCTCACTCAGCCTACACACAGAGGTGGTATTTCTTGCCTGGAACACTTATTGTAAGGTTACTCTAGCTGCAGCCTTTGGTATTTGGTGCATCATCCTGGGCAACGGGCTCAGACCACATCGTTCTCACTGGGTACCAAGTGTCAGTAGCACAGCACAGCCCATCCACTCAGTTACAGGCAGGGGAATCTAATCTCTAACTCGGAAGCAGGTTTCCATCCTGCTAACTCAGGTAAGAGCAGCATACTAATTATTTCACTCCCCCTCCCTTCCCCATTCCCCTTGTCCTAAACAGCAGCAGATAGGAAACCCAGGACATTTCACTCCCCCAGTGAGAAACCAGACAGTACCACTCCCTGAGAGACCTCTGTGCATGTAATGTCGGGTTCTTACTGCTTTCCCCAGCATCACCATTTCCTAGGGCAGAGGAGGATGCAGCGGGTGAGGATGCTGGGCTGTGAGCAGGGATACGTCACACACCTACAGACCCTGCACCTTGGTGGCACTTTCACTTATGGCATTTGTACCTTTATGCTGCTGTGGAGCAATGTTGTTACAAACAGCTGGGGCATTTCTTTCACACACATGGCTTTTCCATGTGTGGTGTATTTTAAGATGTCTCACACGCTGGTACCAGCGCGGCAGCGAGACGCTGCAGCTGTAAAGTAGGTCATCTGAAGTGCGGACCCCTTAAGAGAATTAATCATCCTTCTTCCCTGATTACTGCAGGGCTTTTAACCAACTCGTTGCGAATTTTTCATTTCACATCAAACACTGCGCCGCACACTGGTAGATAAACTGGGGTTTTTCCATGATCAAAGGTATAAACAGGAAGCGGATTTAAATCCTGGGGTTTGTGTCTTCCTTCCTTCTTACAGGGTTTTCTCCCCAGAAAGATATTTTTCTCCCCAGAAATATCATAACTGAACATGCAATGTTAATGTAAAGGAATGCTACGCTCCCAAAGCAAGATGTGTGGGACAACTACCTGCCACCCCATCCCCAGGAGAGGACGTGTCCACCTGAAGGAGCCAGAGAGCAGGACCAGGTTACTGCTCCCAGCATCTCCTGGGAGCTTCCCAGTCAGCAAGCAACCCCCAGTTAAAACCAGCGCAGAATACGTATGTTTAAACAGGGGATGGATACTGGGTGAAGGGTACATGTAACAGCAAGACAGGTGGGTGCTGAGAAGGCATCAGGGTCCAGAAAGCAGATGCTCATGGCCCCCACCAGTCCCAACACAGGAATGTACATGAACACAAAGTAAATCTGCCTTTCTGTCCATCATCACTTCCCAATCACTTCCCAATTTTGGTGCATAAAAATCTATCAAGTTAAAAAATAATCCCCTTGTTCAGAAACTGCTCCAAGTGACCAAGACTTCCACAGCCCATTCTTTAAAAGGTGTCTTTTTTTTTTCCTATTAAATTTGAACAAGAGCTAGTGGCCTGCTTCTAGCTCAGAGAGACAACAGAGAGAGTGATTAAAGGCACTAAAGAGGCTGCTTCTC
Source organism: Porphyrio hochstetteri (assembly GCA_020800305.1). NCBI lineage: Eukaryota > Metazoa > Chordata > Aves > Gruiformes > Rallidae > Porphyrio > Porphyrio hochstetteri. The sequence continues at coordinate 5,792,561 of CM036930.1, read as the reverse complement.
AAAGGGCTACACGTGTACCTAATTCCAAGGGACCCCATTAAAAGGGCACGTCCGTAGGCAAGAAAACAGGATCATCACGTAGAGGCTGAAAGGTTGAACTGTGCAGAGAAACGAAGGGCCACATTAAAGAACAGGGTGATGGGGATAGAGTGGAAAGGAGGAAAGGGGCAGCAAAAATCAGCTCAAATGGAAGAATAATATATATACATATATATATAAAATATATATATATAAATATTTAAATGTCTAAGTAGTCCATACTGAATGAGGATAAGCAGAAAGAAATGAGAGTGCTCTCGACAGAAGTGGATGGCAGGATGCAGGAGGGGTGTAGGGGAGGGGTCTTCCAGGGGGACACGGTGGGGGGTGCAGAAGAGGGGTCTTCCAGGCCTGGCAGTGGTGCCCAGCACAGCAACACCGGGCAGCACACAGGCTTTAAGCTTCAGCCTTCTGCAAAACCCAGGGCTAAATCATTAACTGTTGGACAAATAAGCAAATATTACCTCCTTCCCAGGCTGTAACAACTTGTTATTAGGACACTTCCACCAGTTCCCCCCCAGTTTTATTTGCTCAAGAGCGTGGTTATTTATTTCACCATTTATCTTCCTTTTCCCTTTGCAGCAGCGTGGAATCACACTGACACAGCTCCTGGGGCCAGCAGCACTGCCAAAGCAGAATGCCAGATCCACCCCCCGGCCCCAACACGAACAGGAATTGTTGCTATAACAGTCTCAGAGACAAGGCCCTTATTAACTTCATCCTTTACTGAAACGTGGAAGCGTTTCCTCTGGAGAAACCAAAACGAAGCACGTGGAAAGAGAACAGTGTTCAAAGCAGCCCCACACCCCTGGCTGCAATTCCCAGTAAGATAAAACACCAGGTTTGGTGCAACCAGCCCAGTGCTGAGACACATAAAGGTTTTGCTGGGAGAGCTACCCGAGGAAGTAAACAAATCCAAGAGGCAGGAAGACATGGGGCTGACACACACTGCACATCCAGCACCACTTCAGCTCTGGCTCTGGCAGCAAACACAGCTTCTCTTATCAGGAAAGATACCTTTGAAGTGGCTGGCAAGCTTCCATCTAACACTCAAACAAGTAAGACCCTCCACATGGTAACACGGCCCCGGAGAGGGATCTCTCATCGTAAGGCACAGGCAGAAAACTGGGATCAGACAAAGCCACAGACCACAAGAGCTTCCCAGGGTGCTGTGAATGCTGGCACATCCCTCTGGTGCAACGCAGGCACTGCTGCTGGCACTCCAGCACTGCACTGGGTTTGAGACAGACCTGTCCAAGCTCGACCATCAGCACTGCTGTGCCCATCCTGTAACTGGTCTGAGGGGTCCAAGAGCAAACGCACAATCATCTGTCCCAGCCTAAGGATTCTCCCCCGCAGTCACTGGAGAGCCAAACCCCACATTGCCACTACCACCACTGCTCTCCCAGACAGAGACACCCCCCGTTTACTCACCTCAGACTCAGTGATGCTCCAGCCATGACAGGCAGCTCCCAACCCTGCTTCCCCTGAGGACCCGTCTCCTTCCCAGCACAGACCTTATCGCACCCACCCAGGCCCCCGCAGCCTTAGGGCTGGATTACAGCTGCATGCTGTACTTAGATCTCTCTCCTTTGAAAAAGCTCACCACTTATGACAGTACAAAGTACTGCAATTCAAGAGTGCAGCAACAAAAGGGACCTTAAGTACACCCTTTTTACACTGCCTGTCCTTCCTAGCTTACCTGCTCAATCCCAGCATGATACAAAGCCCTGATTAGAGAAAGCCCTAAATTATAAGTGGCCCAAGAAAGGGATCTGATGCCTTGGGATTTTATTTCAACTGTCTTCAGTGAATGAGAATCTCTGTATCACTACCCTCTCCATATTGAATGAAGATCTCTGCATCACTATCCTATCCATATTTCAGAGCGTTATTCACAGCCCAGTGAGTAGCTCCTAAATGGAAGTTACTAGGAGACTTGCAATCAGACACATGCATAACTTTTTTTAGAAGGCATTTTCTCAAGTGTGAAAAATAATGCTCCTCAGACTTTCAAACAGCAAGGTGTCCTTGTTTTTAACACACATTCTCTGTGTAGTGTGAAACAAGGACAGAGAGCTCCCAAACCAAGATTAGCAGCATGACTCCAACAGCTCCAATTCCCACTGGAAACCAGTAAAACCCCAGTTTTTGTGTTAAGGCAAACGTGAGTGGCCTAACAGCATCCCACCCAAGGCTCTTCTTCCTGAAGGCTGCAATTCATGAGACTGCAGGGTGCTTCAGCTTGACTCTGAGTGTGACAGCGACAGCTTACAGCCCATGGATTAGTTGGAATGACTGCACAGCATGAGAGGGGCAGGAAACTCAGGTCTCAGAAGGAATACAGCTGGTTATTGCCCTGTCATCAGATCTGTGGAACAGCCACAGAAGCCTGCTGAGATCCAGCACCACACTAATTCAGCTATGCCACTCAGAGCTCGCTCCCACTTGGGTTTTGACTGGGATCTCCAGTTTGCCCTCACAGGATGTTTTGCAGTGTGGCACGGTGGTGTTATTTTCCAAGTAGCTCCTGTATAAACACCTGCTTTAAGACTGCTAGAAAGCCCTCAGTTGTCCCATACTGTGGGAGCTCTTCTCCATTAAAACATGGGAAAGGATGTCTCAGGTTTACAAGAGAACAGCAGAAGTTAAAGAGGGAGAGGGAGGGCCAAAGTTCTTCTAGATTTTCTCATCAACAGGACTAAGTTCCATCTCCATCATTTCTAACTTCCAGTCAGAGGCACAAAAACATATGCTGTTCCTAAATATCTTACCAAGTCACCCAAGAACAGCACCCTGGCTTTGCCAGCAGCTTGTGGAGCAGCTCTGGGTAAACAACATCATCCACTTGTCCCTGGTCTTTTCATATCCAGGACAAGGTGCCCTTTGGCTGCTTACAGTCCAGAGATACTCTGCAGCTTGGCCGTACCACTCTTAGGATACACTGAGTGCTACAAGCATGCTATATACAGATTTTTCAAACACAGCCATTGTCAAATCCATGAAATATAAAGCTGATCTGCAGTGTCTCCTCACCTACAGCAGCTTTGGTACCAATTCATCCTGCTTCTCCCAGCTCAGAAGGCAAGAGACCCTAAGGAAAAAGCATGAGCAGCCGCAGACCCAAGTTTGGCTGAGTTTCTCTCTCTATCAGCTCTCTTACCCAACTATGTGCCTCTCCAGATAAGACAGGATGCAAGTTTTGTTTTTAACCGCCCAGCACAAGCAGAACCCTAACCTGATACCTGCCTGGCCTTCAGCCAACGTGGTGTGCCTGGCAAACACTCAGACAAGTAGTTGGGACTGAGTAACAAGCCCCTTTTTGTTTGCACAAATCAACGTGGGGTTTGTATTTGGTCTGTGAGAAAGAAACCAGAGGGGGTTTGTTGTTAGTTGATTATTTATTTATTTTTATTAAGGGCCTGCTGCCTGAAACAAAACAAAACTGGGCAAGCCCGTGCTTATGCTTATGCAAGGGGCTGGAAATTAAGATGCCAGTTTCCAGCCAAACTGGGAGGGTATCAATTTCCATGTACTTCCTTGCTGAGGCATTTTCTCAGCCACCTTGCTCAAGCACAGCCCTTGTTGAAATTCAGTGGGGAGATTAGTTATCCTCTGGAAGGATTAGAGGACTTGAAGAGGAACTCCCATTCAATAATCCCATGTAAGTATCTAATCAACCGTAATGTAATTACCAGAAAGTTTTAAAAGGTCAGAAAGGCCTTAGTGTGATGTTACTTGGAAGAGAGAAGGTTCCTCATCTGCTTGGGCAGCGTCTCAAAAAAAAAAAAAAGGAAGAGAAACCAAATGCTTGAATACATTTTTCATGCTCTGTTGCAATAAAAACCTCAAGAAATAGGCAGGGGACACAGGACACAACCATGTGCTCCCAGGTATCTCCATTCTACTGTAGAGATGAGCTGCCAACACATACAGACATCTGTTGTAAGAGAGCAAATGCATCCCGCTCTCCCCAGGTAACACACAAGACACTGCTCCTTCCAGCACATCTGAACATGAACTAAGACACACAGTCTTGAGCTCTGGTTGTTTTCTGGCAGTCTGTGGTCTACAGAATCTTCAGATGCTGCTTATCAGTCAAAGCAACATAGAGATGTCAAAGAAGAGCCAAATACTCGCTCCTCAAGACATTCAAAAGTCTGTCAAACAAGGTCTCCAACTATTGCCAAGGCTGCATTTTCTCCTTTTTCCAGAGAAGGACAATACATCCTTTGAATATCTGGTGTAATAGGAATTCTCCCTAACTGTAGTTTCTCCTCTGAAGCAGGTATATGTTTGTCTTCAGAGAGCTATCCTTGATTATACTCAGAGTTGAAGATCTGGAAGCTTTCTGCTTATTTCAAAACACATACCAACTGCAGGCAGGTGAAGAGGGGAAAAAACCCAACAACCCATAGCCTGAATTTCCATCAGTGAGCCTCAACAGATCGCTTTCAGGAGAAGCCAAAAACATTAAAACAAGAAAACAACTAAAGAAATGAGAGGTAAGTCAAGCACGGTTACCCACAAAGCTCCAACCTAGTGATTCTGTGAAAAACACACCAACAAGCGTTAGGCACGGTCAATAATAAATCAATCCACCAGAAGAAATAGCTAAGAGTTTGTATTTCAGAAGGGCTGAACAAAGACAAGACATGCACCACAGCACTCAGTTACCTTCTTGAACAGGCGCCCCGAATCTTCGCTGACCTGGACAAAGCGTGGGATGATGTTGTTGAGATAGATGTCGCTTAAGGTGGTGTGATCCCTGCTCTCCCGCTTCACTTGATTTAGCAGGAGATTCCAGCAATTGACTGGTGATAGCACATTCTGATCCTTCCTATAAAGGACACAAAAGAGAGATGAGAATCGGACAGGGCTGCCTGAAGTGGGTAAAGCCATTCTATTAACGATGCTCTACGTCCATGGAGGCCAGAAGCCCAGCTACAGGACCTCTGCTCAAACAGATCAGGCAAGTGCAAGCTACAGTCTGCCAAACATGGGCTCTCATTTTTCCTGTTGAATCTGAGAAATTGGGCATGAATTGCAGCGCTGGAGGGAGAGCAATGGCTCCAGTCTCTGACAATAGGTTCCACAGCGCTGTCTCAGGCATTTGCAACTTAACCACAATAAAAAGACTTGAAGCATCGAGTTGCCTAAACACCATCCACACAGGAAACAAACCATGCATCTCCCATCCACACACAATTACATGCAAGGATCTGTATCTGTCCTGAGCAAGAGAGAAAGCAGCACTCATACACCAAGCTTTATTTTCCCATCTTTGAACTTTAAGGCAGATTCCCTCCGCACCCTGCAAATAAGCGATGCAAAAAGGGGGAGATGAGAGGAACCTGTTCATTTGGATCAACATTTCATCTACTGAAACGAGTCATTTCTTAAGGCACCATTTCATACTAGATGAAAGCAAGGACGCTGGCAGCGATTTTGCATGGTCCTCCAGCAGCCCTGCAGCAGAGCTTGACACTGGCAGGTCTAGGTGCAGCCTTAACTACATCATTTACTCCCCTCTGGATGCATTTAATCATTTGTTTACAGTACAATAGTATTTATTTAGAAAAGAGTAAGCCAGCTCTCTAGCTGAAAACCAAAGCTCTCCCTGATTATTCTGTGCAACTACCAGATTACTTTCCTGTTAAAAGAAATGCAGTTTGATTTCCACAGAAAAGGGGACAATTCTGCACTTAAAAGGACAGCAACCTCTGCTGCAAGGAATGCCTGATATCCTGAAATTGTGACAACTAAGCCATGGCAGACTTTCATTAGCCTTCTCATGAGAGCAACGATGGAATCTGTAGTGTGATATGGGTAGTTTTAGACAGAGAAGAACAGCCTCAGAGCAGCTGATCCTGATGCTTTGTTTCTTTTCCTTAAAAACCCTGGAACGCTCAGGAAATGACTGCAGCTTGAGATCTGGGCTGCTCTGAGGTTCAGAGAACCTTCACACACGTGTGTGTGTGTGTACTGGGATGGGTTACAAAAAGGATCCTGAGTTTTTAGTTCTCCTGGTGTTTTGAATTAAAAAAAAGAAAAGAAAATGTGAGAAGGCAGAGATTTTCTTTAGAGACACTATTTGCCTTCGTACCCTCGTGTCCTGTACCACAGATCCCACTGACGTGCAGGAACCAGATGGAATGATGAAAATGCAGCACTGCACAAGGTTGAAGCTGCCAGATGTGAAGCTATATAAATCAAATAGCTGCCCGTAGATCTCCTGCAATGGGTGTTTGCAGCATACTGTTTGTTTTGTTAATGTGCCAGAGAGCTAATTAGTAACTGTGAGACTCAGCTAACAGAAGTGGGAGTCTATGGGTATGGACCACAGTGCAGCCATCCCTGGAAGGACACACGTGCAGATGGGGATCCGAGCCCTCTGACTCCCACTGAAACAGGTGAAAGCTGCCAGTGACAGCAGGATACACGTGAAGGGTTGGTTGTATTTGGCTTTATATAGTTTGAGATGAGAAAAAATGGCCAAGTTACTTCCAATAAAAAGAGGGCAGGAGGAGAGGGGGAGTCACTGGGAAGAGCTCCTCCAAGGAGCAGCGCTGGGTTGGACGTGTACACCATCTCTAACAACAGGCAAATCATGGTCCAGGTAGAAGGCAGGAAGCTAAATAAACTAAGTATTAATATGGTAAATAATTAAATCATAAAGCATTGTGGATGGTGGTAAAGAGAAGCTGATGAAGGACAGTGTTAAGAGATGTTAGAAGTTGGTTGGTTTACTCCTTTGCACCAATGATCTTCACGTACTTTACACGCTGACATTGCATTTGCTCTCCAAAGCTAGAAGAGCTACAGCAAGTGAAAGTTAATCCACAAAAATAAAAACTTTGGGACTGAAACTTCAGAATAAAACAAGCTCAGACTCTCCACCAGCTGATCTTGTCCTAGCTGTTTGAAACCCTGCCTCAAAGCCCCGAACAGCCTGTTAGTCCTTCATCTGCTGCTTCACTCCTTTCCTACGAGTGGTGCAGCCACAGATCTCCTCCGAGCAGCCAGAAGCTGTGCAGCTGCACGCAGCCTGCTACCTGCCCTTCTCTGGCTCTGTACCACTCATCTGCAGGAGCAGCCAACCCCAAACCACTCGGATGTTTCGGTCCTTAGTATCTCCCATTGTATTTTCCGTCTTGTTATGATTGTTGCTGTCAGCCTACTAAGAGCATCTGGTTGTTCATGGATGCCCCGGCTCAGGTATCAGTACAACCCCACTGTATGCAGCCTGGAAGAGCTGCGATCAGCCTGGGCCAAGGTCACTTCAAGGGGTCCTACAGGAAAGGGGGAGAGGGGTTGGTCACCACAGAGTCCAGGGACAGGCCAAGGGGCAATGGCTTCAAGCTGAAAGAGGGCAGGGTTAGGTTAGGAAAAAAGTCTTTACTCTGAGGGTGGTGAGGCCCTGGCACAAGGTGCCCAGAGAGGCTGTGGAAGCCTCTGGATCCCTGGCAGGGTTCAAGGCCATGTTGGATGGGGCTTTGGGCAGCCTGATCTAGTGAGGGTGTCCCTGCCCATGGCACAGGGTTGGAACTAGATGATCTTTCAGGTCCCTTCCAACCCAAAGCACTCTGTGATTCTATGACTATAGACAAGGATACATACATGGCTTTCCAAAGAAATCCTAAGCACCAAATGGGAACCAGAAGAGATGCAATAGTTAACTGGACAATTCCCAGCTGTCCAGGCTGCCCTACCACAACACCCAGAGCTATTCTAAGGCAGCACATAGCACGAATACCAAGAGCCCATGAAAAGCATGGCAAGTAAAATTGCTGGTGTCTAATGGCGCCAGATGGGTTGTTGACACACTCCGTGTGGTTAGACATGAAAGGCCATCCTGCAGGAAGAAATAATCACAGCCCCACATGCTCCCAATCCGCCACTGGGATTGTCACCTTCGGGTCTGCGCAGCACAGCCGCACCCTGAGCTCAGCCTCGTGCAACCACAGCTCTGCATGCTGAGAGAGGGGTTTTTTTCCACTTAAATTCCTGTATTTCTTGGTGCCTGTTGGTTTCACTCACCCCTTCAGTCCCTTGTTACAACACCCCGTCTGGCTTTTGCACCGGTTCAGTGTTTTCACAGCAAGGTTTTTACAGCAAGACAAAAAGCTCTCCATTATTTGCTAGAGACAAGTTTCCTAGTGCTGGCAAAGAGCAGATGAAGGCAAGGCTCGAGACAGAAAAGAAACAGAAAAGGGAAGAGGCAGTTACTTGCTTCAAACCTTCCAAGTAGCCTCTGGAACTATGCACCACATTAAGTGGTGAAGCACCTCTAAAAACGCAGCGTTTTCTGGGGTGGAACATGGCAACAGTTTTCACAACACAGAGCAGAAGTTATACAACTGTTTACAACAGACCCTTCTCTATCGTAACCACAAGCAGATGGCAGGGAAGCAAATTGCAATTTTCATTAACCATTGCGATCCTCAAAGGAGCTGGCAAGAAGTACACACGGCTTCCAGGCTCGTGTCACCACAGGGAAGGGGTGAAAAGGGGAAGAAAAATAGGTGATAGGGACACTACTGGGTATCACTGAGGGCAAGCTCAATGGCCACAGATCCTGAGGAATCACTGGAGTCACTATTCACCCTTAAGAACTCAAACTGAGAAGACCAACCCAAAACTTCAGGCTCTGCATAGGAACTTGCCCAAAGTGCTGGTGATTTCACATTCACAACAACTATTTGACTCCAACTTCCCCCCCCTGTGAGGAGAGGAGGAGGAAGAAGAAAACGCCAAGATCCAGGATTATTTCAAGCTCTCTTCATCCTCATTTAGAGATCGTGTGATGATAGTGAACCTGGCCGGTTTATTTAGGTTAGCCTAAATTACACCAGCTCACAGCAGCCGGGGTGCTCGGGAGCAGGAAGAGGAAGTTGTGCAGAGATTTTTTAAGGAACCACAAAGTCTGAAGCTCTGTGGTTTTCTGGGGTGTTATCTTGATCGGGTCCTCTGCAGCTTCTACTTCAAAGGTTTCAGCCAGTTCTCAAAGATCAGAAGGGAAGATTGAGTCCCAAGTATCTGAACAGTCTTAATTAAATTACTCATTCATACAAGGAACTCCCCGACAGTCCAAGATTTATCGGCTCTAAGGCAAGCAGTGGAGAGCTGGGCACTGCAAGGGAACCCTGGGGAGCAAAAGAGCAGAAAAATGATCTTAAGTGACAACCTCCTCCCCCCATACTCCATTTAAAAACCCTAAAAACCAAAAACCATATCCACAACCTGGGAATAGGAATACTGGGTTCCATAAGGAACCTAAGATGAAGCAGTAAGTCAGATGAGCATGAAAAAATCACTTATTACAAAGGAAACATCTCAACACAGGCACATCACATCATCCATGCAAACAGAAAATTTCTCTGACCATCCTTCCTCAGAACCAAGGGGCTTTAAAGCAAGTCTCCAGGTGGTACTGCAGACCCTGAAGTTTCCTGTCCTGCCTTCCTGGTCCCCCAAAATATTTAGGATCTGCTTCCCAGAGCTGTGCAACAGCCATTTCCAGACCTGGTACCTCCCAAAACAATCATCAGGCACCTGGAAACCAATAAGTTAATTTATTTCCCACTTCCTTTCCCCTCCCAGCAGGAACCTGTGGGCTCAGGTACCTCACAGCCAGCTCACCTGAACCACCTGCTGAAGTCAGACAGGAGGAGGAGGGAGGGAGGAAAAAGAAGTTCTTTTCACATCCGTGCAATTGTCAAGTCCACCCTGCAAACCATGAGAGCCAGCCATAGATCAAGTGTTAATTACCACTGAAGAATCTGGAGATGTAATTGCTTCCTTACGTGTTTTGTCAGACCTGGTTTAATTCAGTCCTCTGCAGCATGCTATTGATTATAGAACAGCTATAATCCTACCTATCCTGGGGGTTTATGTATGTTCTCGCTGGTGATGCATCGCTAGCCCTCTGGGTTCAATGAGGGCAGGGAATAAATGCTTCATGCTTAGAAAAGTCTTCCAAACGTCATTATTTGAAAGACTTGGAATAAGAGTTCTGGACTCTGCTCCATCGAAAAGAATCACAGGTCAAAACAGCCTATGACAGCATTTATCAACTAAAATATTAATGAGAATGATGTAACTGAAGTCCACCTGACTCAAATGCTTTTGGCAACAGCTCCCTCTCAGCATCACCTCTGCTTTAAAGAAATCAGTTTGCTTTTGAGAAAACTAAGGCTGAACTCTTTGCAAATCAATGTTTGATTCCTCCTTAAAGAACCCCTGACACAGCTCAGCAGTAACTGCAAATTTTGAGAATTACAAGCATGGACATACACGCTGCTCCCTGCCCTCCTCTTCCAAAAGATTCCAGTTATGAACATCTGTTGTTTACAAGTGCTGAGCCTGAAGGTTGCCAGACTTATTCTGCATCTTCTACTTCAAGGCAAAGGCTGCCAGAAAGCCATCTGAATTTCATGCTGGGATATCCTGGACATTCAGCTCTCCAGCTGACAATTGCTACTCGGTATCCTACTTCCAAAGATTAGACTGATTTAAAACATGGCCTTAAAATAGCACTGTCTTTGCATTTATTTTTCGTTCCCTGCTTTCTCCCTTGAAAGGCATCGCTCAAGGTTTGCCACAGTTTTTTATACCATTAACTGATCATATGGCTAGTCAAACGCCTTTAGAACAAAATCATATGGAATTAGAGAACTGAGAGCTTGAGTTAAAGGTTGCAGGGTTTCACTGCATCTGAGGATGGATGTCAGACCCAGAGCTGCTGCCTGCAGGGACCCCCAAACCCCAGAGGCAAGAGAGACGCCTGCTGAGATGGATGCTCTGATTTAACTGCTACACGAGAGACCTTTAGCTCAGGCAGATCTTTAAGGAGTGATGGCTATACCAAATTTGTGACCAACAAGTTCTTGTAACAATGGGAGTTGTGAAATTAATTGTCCCCCTGCCCCAGCCCTTACAGCTTGTGCAAGGATATCCACCAATGGGTACTACAGAAATGTGTATCTATATATATATAAAAATATGTGACTGGTCTCTTTAGTAGTATCATTGAAAAAAAAAAAACATTTTTGTAAGAGAATAGGCAAAGTGAGGTCTAACAGCCATGGTAGAGCAGTTAAAAGCAAGTAAAACCTGGGATATATCCAACTGTCATCAACTCATGTGTCACCTTGGCTACACCAATCTGTTCCCCTTCTTCAGAGGCAGAAAATGAGAACAACATACACCTACCTCTGTGAATCACTTTAAGATGCTCCAGTGAAGCTAGCTTCAAACTGTGCCATGTGGAAGCACCCCTCAAGTCCACCACTGGCTATATATACTGTTTGCTGTCAAGACCCAACCATCTACCCTTCAAAACCCATATGGAGAATGTAGCCACCTCACCAGCCTACCCCCCTTGTGCAACCACATCTGAGAATAATAAACCCCACAACACAAGGCATTTGTTGGAAACCCAACACGAGCCTGCACCTCTCTCCTTTAAGCATGTGCTTTTCCCAGCTTGGGGATGGATGGTGGAGGAAACCACCCGAGCCCATTTTGCGGGTCAGACCAAAGCCTCCTGCCCTTGACAGCATTCCCTTAAATGAACACATTCGGAGCAAGTCGGCAATTACATGATAGCTACTGAGTATGAAAGCACATGCAAATTACAGGGTTACTGCCTGACAGATTTCCTCCTTGACAGTGTGTTATGAGATCTAAAAACGGCAAGTGACATGGTAAGCAGTCCCTGAATGATACGGTACCTTCGACGTAATTATCACCTTATCGGGAGAACATGCTATTACTGGGTATTTATAGGGTCACAGCCAGGCAATTACAGAGTAGCCACCCGCCCGTGCACATCCCCAGTCGTGTAATACAGCTCCTTAGGAGGAGAGATCTGATGGTTGAGCTTTGATCAAATGGTCTTCTGGGGGCTTCCAAATGAGCTCACAGCTTCAGTGTCTACAGAACAGGTACCAGCCGAGTTACTCTTCGCTGTGCAGACAGAGCAGTGCTGGGGATAGGTAATTATAACTGGAATTGCTTCCTTAGCCATCCCTGAGGTATTCTGACATGGTTCTGAGTGTCACAGCCAGCACACAGAAATGGCCAAAGAAGTCACAGATGGAGCTACCCATGACAGACAGGTTTAAAGCTGAGGGTCACTGCTGTGATGAATACTGCCCACAGACCCAGTTAACCCAGGGTTAGGAGTTATTTTTCTCCCCTCGTTCCAACTCTTGACCAAATTAACTACTTGCACATTTGGGACTCAAACATTGCAGGGGTAACATGTTCCAGGAGAAGATGCTTTCCTGACACGATCTGTCTGCTGCTCATGCCAGAGAAGTCAGGGGCTAAGCAGTGTTAGTCCTCTCTCTGCAAAGGGAAAGGGATGCTCAGCACCAGGCTTCAGAGTATTTCAGGCAAGACTTCACCAGAAAAGCACGGATGTTCAATTCAGAAATTCAAGTGGGAGTTTTATGTGCTGATAAAAATCACCTGTCCAATCCAGGTTGCACTCAATAGCTAGGATATCTGAGGTCAATTTTGTCCAGGCACAGGTTTATGAAGCCCATCCAAAGCAGAAACAGCACAGTAACCAAGGGCAGGGGTCAGGGAGGAAAATGCATTAGAACAAAATAAAACATTAACCCCCCTGTGGTACCAGAGTCAGCTATTCAGTTCACAGGAAGCATGACACTACATAGGAATCTCTTCAACCACGGTAGAACCTTCTGCATTAAAAATTCACTCTGAATCTCAAAATAGGAAGAAAGCCAGATGCAATTTTCCCAGCACTGAAAGCCGAATACAGAAGCGTTTCTGATGGGATGTTTCATATCAGGGAATACAAAGGAAATCACCTCAGTTTTCACCAGGAACAATAACAAATTAAACTGAAAACAACCAGGCATAATGTAGTGGGAAATTATAGCTTGTGACATCATTTCTTAAGTGCCACCTTAAAGTACGTGCAGAGTATGGGCAGCTTGTAACGGTAAGAACACTTCCACTGTAAAGATAGAGGGGAAAAATACTGAAGGCAATTACAGCTCTGCAGAGAGGCAGAATAACTCCTCCAGCCTGTCAAACAGTGATGCTTGGGAGTCCTGAGTTCCCAGCACAATGAGCATGAAAATAAATGACATCAAAGCCGTACAGAAAGGAAACTAAAGCAGTGCCGACTTAATGGCTTTCACAAGAAGAGCTGCTGGTGGGAAGGGGAAGTTGATATATCCCCATATTCCTTCAAGCACAGCGATGACAAAAACACAACTCAATGGCCCGACCCAAACAATGCTAAGAGTGACCGTGGCATTTTGGGCGGAGGCAGATCCAGATGGATCTTCTCAGCTCTCTCTGTGCAAAGCAGAAATGATTCACATCCCAAGGCTGCTGTTGCTTGGTGTTTTCCCCAGCTGCTACCCTGACAACAAAACCCCACAAGCTCATGCACTGCCCAGATGTCTGCTACAAGAGACTGGTGGCCGTGGCTTTGTTCTGGCCACCTACTCTTGCTGGACTGATGTCTGTGCCACACAGCCTTCTTCACCCCCAGGTCCCCTCCTGCAGCCCCCTTCCTGGGGAAAGCGCCTGTGTGTCCCCCTCCAGGCAGGAGTCAGTAGGAAATCAGAGGGCTGTGGATCCACAAAACCACATTCAGAACACGTTAGTCATCCCAACATCCAGCTAAGCAAGGAACAGCCAAAGCAGTATGGTCAGACCTACCCATAAATAACGTGTCAAGCAGGTGAGACTATTGATCATCAGACCAACCTATATATAATGTGTCAAAAGCAGGTGAGACAATTGATCATCTATAGGGCCAGCTTTAAATTTTAAATGAGCTTAGTGTCTAGGGACACTACCCAAAGGCACAGCTCTGCTCTAAGTCCTACTGGCATTATTTCTCTACTGCCTTGAAGTGACAGTAGCAGAGATACAAGAGTTAAATCCTACACTGAGCATGCATAGGGTATCAAAAGGGAGCTGCAATGGCAAATCCCAGCACATAACAGGTTAGAACAGTTACTCTTAGAAAAAAGAAACAGACAAAACCCACTGACATTGAAGGAAACACTGGCTTTGGCCATCGGATCTGGTGTACAGCTTTGCCCCCTTCCCAAGGAAATGACTCCTTTTATATGTGCCAGTTTTTACTGTTCCATTCCCTACTGACAACATATGACCGACCAGGAATTACTGACGTGAAGCTAGCAGCAACCAGGCTACGCAGAAACATGGAATGGGTTCTGTGGTTAAAACGAGCTTGGGAAACATTCTGACATTCACGATGTGCCGGGACCTACATTCCCTGCATCATCTCTCTTTTTTGCATTGCTATCCTTGCAACCACATCTACAAGGGAAGAAAAGGGCAAAAACAAAAGGCAAATACTCTACTTGAATTGCTGGTCTTTGGTGCTCCTAGTTTTAGCCAGGAATCTCTCAGCCAACTTCTCCAAATTCCTTGAGTAATCCATCTCAATCTCTGCCTTCTTGCGGAAGAAATCCTGCAAGTCCTGCAGTAACTGGACCCGAAGCTCACACTGCTGGTCAAGGCATTTCAGCTGCTCTACCAATTGGGCACGGATCTCTGTAACAAATAAAAGCACTAAAGATTAAACAAAATCCCATTAGAGAAAACACCATCAAAATTCTCCAGTAAAATATAGTTAAAAACACGTTCTCTCATTAGTAACATGTCAGCAAAACTCCTGTTACAATTAACTGGGTATCTGCAGGCAGCAAATTGGTGTGAGTGCATCTCAGATGCACCAGTCGCAGGAGAACCATCCCATAACCTGCGATCCGGTGCACACATGTAGAAGCAAAGCTGAACTGCAAAGAGTGCATCAATTACAAGCATCAAGTGCATTTTTGGCATCAAGGAGAAGTGGTCACTGCCTAAAAATGTACTGAATCTCAGTGTGGAAAAAAGGACTGCATGCTGCAATACCCCACACACCAGCTCAGAAAATGACTTTGGGGAATTTCTATCCAATTCCTTTGCAGACTGCTCCTGATGTAGAAATGCTGCTGCACACACTGGGGTGCTCCCCAAAGGCACCGATTCCGGATTATTCAGTCAGTTACTGAGTCTCCAGCTGTTCACGTCTCATTACAAACCAAGCCACTGAAAGAGATAAAGAAACCCCTTCAGAAAGCCAACACGAGAGCACTTCCCATCAGGGGATTAGCTCCACAAGGACTACTTTTCTTTCTAAAACATCTGCAAGTAACAGAGCTGTGTCTAAAGGACCCATAAAACTCAGAGAGACCCATAAAACTCTTAATATTATTATTATTGTGCACAATTATTACTGAAGATATCTATTTGTATTAACACAATTCTTTCACAAACGACTTTCAAACATTTTACAAATACATAAACATCTCACATCGCCCCTTTAAGCCAGGGTGATGTTCACCTTGTCTTACCGATACTAAATTTGAGGGACAGAGGTGACTTGCTCTCAATCAAACACAGCGAGAAAACAGCAGAAATGTGTCAGTCTTGGTCTAAAAATACAGAAATATCCAGTGCCGTGGCTGGCAGAGGTTGTCAGGCTTTTCTGCTGGCAATAAACTCAACACAAAACCAGCAAAACGTGCACTTTCATCTGAAGATCTTTGAGTCCAACCATCCTCTACTAAACCACACCCCTGAGCACCTCATCTCCCTGTCTGTTAAAAACATCCAGGGTTAGAGACTCAGCCCCCTCACTGGGCAGCCTGCTCTAGCACCTGATAACCCTTTCAGGGAAGAACTTTTTCCTCATGTCTAATCTGGACCTGCCCTGGCACAGCTTGAGGCCATACACAGTCCAGAGGAGAATACTGGCATCTTCTGCTAAGCAGATGAAGAACAAGACACAGAAGTCACCACTTCCAAAAAACAAGTAGTTCCCAAGCACCAGAAGATCAGCAGAGCACCCGTGTATTCACAGTACAAGTACAATGAAGCTCTTGGTTCTGAAGGTGGGACACTTCACCCACAGCAGCAAGGAGGAGTAATCTTTCCCTTCAGTAAGAAATACTAAATCAGCACTTTTTCTTTCTAAATAAACTCAGTGTTTTTGGAGGGGAACAGCGACAGCTGATGGGGCTGCCCGCAGGGGAACAATAAGCTATTCAGCGGCCGCTTATCGAGTCTGCGGCGCTGGGCTGGCGAAGGGCAAACCTTGCTCATCTTTCAGAGACACACCACAAAATAAAATCGAGAATGCAGGAATTTCCTGAGGCTTACTGGGCTTTCTGGAGTATAAAGTATCTGCTTGTTTTCCCATTGCTTACACAAGCAGAAGGTATTTTCTCAGGCTTACTCCAGGAACACAGCACGGCAGTAGAAGGCTGGGCACGCTCTAACCTGCGGGTCACCGTATCACACAGGACCTTTTTGTGCCTGCAAGTCCCAACCACCGCTTTTCATTTGGAATTCACTGCTTCTGAGCCTTTTAATTTACACAGGTTATTAGGTTAACAGCCACTTTAAACACAAAAAAAGAGCCTTCCACCTCCTCGCCTTCTGTAAACCTTGTAGACCTAAGATCCCACCCACTGTGATCACCGATGACAAGGAACAGCATCCTGAGCACTCTGCTCCTGCTGACAGTGCTTCAAGTGCCTGAAGGTGTGTTTAATCAAGGTCAAGACGCCAGTAGTCGAATTAGGACTAAACACCAGGTATTATTCTCCCACTAAGCCTTGCCCTGTATTGCAGAATCCTTTCTGCTGCACTTCAACCTCACGTGGCTGACAACTACATAATTACAACATCCCTAGGAGCAACCAGAAAGTTTTCCATCCATTTAAAACAAGCCATTCATTCACTTCCATCACCAGATTGTAAAGTCACCTAGGGCACAGAGGGACAGAGCACTGTAGAATGCAAGAGAGCTGCATAATTTTACTTCTATCCTTTCTGCTACTACCTTTTCAACATTCCCTGAAGCACACAGCAGGCATGTATGGCTATTAATGAACTCCAAGGGTAAGGAAGGATCTTCTACCTTCTGTATTTTAGTCACATTTATCATTCTCAGCATTTATAGTCTATTTTTTTTTTTCCCTTTTAAACTTTTAAGCATATAAAGTATTGATAGGCACAAATGATGCTGCGTTATCACGAAGGTCATTGTCCCTAAATAAAATGCTGGCATTTAAGCGACGGTGCCTCTAATATGCCCATGGAAAGGTCATCAGCAGTTGTCTCCATCACAGGCATATTAAGAGACACACTACATTTGACGATGCCACCAGAGCCAGTCACATCTTTAAAAATTCTACATGATCATCACAAATTGATTGGTCCTGCTTGAAAGAGCCACACTAGTTTGAAGCAGATGAGCACCTTGGGGTCTTGTTACCTGACAAATCCCCAAAGACCCCAACCTTACCATCTTGGGAAGGATCCAGTAAGCCAACTTAACAGTAGATTATCCTTAATTTTAAAAAATTATAGATTTGGGTGGGTTTTTTAACACTTAAGCAGAATATAGAAACTGTGATGCAATTATGGGCATCTATAGCATAGTTGGGGATTCTGAAACTACACCAAACAGGAAAGGTTTTCCACAAAGCTCCTGGCAAGAGCTTGAGCTTTCATAAAACAATCACACATGGAGCAGTTGGATATACACACTTCTGCCTGGAACTACACTTTGCTCTTTCTACAGACTGCAAACGCTCAGCTCCTAAAAAGAATTTACCAAAAATTATTATTACTTTTTGTGAAAGCATCCTATAAACTGCAGTTGGAAGCACAGAAGCAAAGACATTTCTGTACCAACTAGTTCATTCTCCAGTACAGAGCTAGAAGGATGAACTCAGATCCTGGAGACCTCTTTGCCCAGTCATCTCATGCACTCTGAGACTGAAGAACATCCTTGCTCCAAGCAGCATCACCTCCCTAAGCAGGGTTTAAACTCTTCCCTGCGATTAGCTTTAACTGCTCTAACTGGATAGGCAGCACAGTGAATCACAGCTTGCACAGCAGAGAGTACCAGGAGAAGGCACGAGCAGCCTGAGCTGCTTTTCAGTATCTAGCTGCACCTCTGTGTATCTGCCCTGTAGCTTTCTCAAGATGTTCCCACCCCTATCCCAAATGCCATGCCATATAAAAAGATGACAAGCTTGGGAAAGGAGTGGGACGGCAACCAAAACAGAACCACCAACCCCCAGCTCCTGCCCAGATTAAAGAGCAATCCTCTCTCCCACACAGATCCACACCAACTGCCAGAGCTGAACTCCGAAACCTTCCACGCTCCCGCCTGGGCTCAGTGTCCCACGTGGCTGCTGTGTGATGAGCAGTCCTCCTCCCATGTCAATGCCAGGGCAGCTCCATACAAGCAGGAGGCAAACTGAAATCAAAGCAAAGCAGAACCGAACCACGAATGGGAAGGTGGAAATGAGCAGATTCAACACCTTCACATGCAGCTTGGTTACCCCTGACTCTTGAGGGCCCCCAGCCAGCACCTCAGAAGCAATGACACTGCAGGACTGGAAGTCACCAAGCATTAAATTGCACACATAGCTCTAACACCATCTTATCTC
This sequence comes from Porphyrio hochstetteri, assembly GCA_020800305.1. Lineage (NCBI taxonomy): Eukaryota > Metazoa > Chordata > Aves > Gruiformes > Rallidae > Porphyrio > Porphyrio hochstetteri. The sequence continues at coordinate 5,773,989 of CM036930.1, read as the reverse complement.
TCAGGCTACCCAGCAGCACACAAAAGACAATGCAGCCCAAAGTGAACAAAATCTCTGCTCCACACAGGAGACTGGAGTGGTGGCTTTGGATCTCATCTGTGATGAGCTGCTTCAGCCCCAGTCTCCTGGGAGCTGCCACACACTCAGTGCTGATCGCCAGCACCCACTCGCAGCATCCACCTGCCCCCCTTGGCCAGGCTGGAGTTTCAGTTAAGATTAGAGTTTAAAGTCATCGCTCCGTCCAGTTTCAAAAAGTTGGAAATATCCAAGACTACAGCTTCAAGTAGAAGATAACTCCATTTAAACAGAGAAATAAGTTGGAAAAAATTACGAATGGCTCCAAATTCTCCCCATTTCCCCAGCCAATGCATCTAAGAAAGGCTGTACTCCAACAGTGAAACACTTCACAGGTGTGTGAAAACAGCCCCAATGCTTTTTTTTTTGGTACAGGGCTGCAAATTAGGCTGTGACAAGCAACAGACAACAGCTTAACAACCCTGACCAGGGCTGGGAGGTTAGCGATGTCAGAACACCTTTCTACACTAACAGTGAGAATCTCAGGGAACACGTGTTGCTAGATCAAAGTTGTTGATCATCACAGCTTTAAAAAAGACTCATAGGTAATTTAAAAACCAGGCTTTGAAGTGAAAATGATATAAGAGGAGGAAACAGAGTCTTTTGTTTAAGACCAGAGATTCAGGTTCAAGTTCATAATCCTGTCAGAAGCAACGAGTCCTGGAAAAGGTAAATTTTCCTTTAAAGACAAGAATATTCCTTACCCCTTTCAGAAAGGCTGGCATTGGGTAATGCACATGGCCAGGAATCCCTTCATAGTTATAAATGGAATTGAAGGAGTTGGCAGCTGAAGTTCTTTCTAACAGAGTTTCCTGAAACCGTTTCGAGGGGTAGATGAGCCAGAGGATGTAAGCCATGGTTGAAAGCAAAGATTAAGGCTAGTCTCTGTGAAATACTAAGGACACTCACCTTTTATTTTCATACCTACATTGTAATCTATTTGCATCTCTAATTACTTGGGTCTACCGGCTTTTCTAGGCACAACAAAAGCATCACTTCAAACAGCCAGACAGCTGATGGTCCCTGCCCTCCTGACAACCGTCCCTGCCCTCCTCATGGCTGCAGAACACCTCTATCCCAACCGGGACCTTGGAAGTTTCCTAACTTTAAGCATCCTTCAACTAGAATGGCATTGAAGGCAGCAAGCCTAGGCATTGGCTTTCCATACCCACACAAAAAAACCCCAAACATTCATCTGCAATTCACAGACTGCAAACTCATTCGAGGCTTCAGATCTGCAAAGCTTTTAAGCAAATACTCAAAATTATGCAATTAAACGTGTTGACAAAGTTGCCAAGGCATTTAACCCCCACAGAACTCAGATTCAATATTTAGATTGGGGTAGGTTTGGTTGGGGTTTTTTTTAATCTAATGAAATAGCCATGAAAGTCTCCTCTGCTATTATCAAAACACAGTCCACGCTGTTGACTCTTCAGGGAGGATGTTTAACAACAGAACCCAGATTAAATTACCCTGTGCAGAGATGCACTGCCCTAATTCCAAGAGCAGAGCGTGGGTAACTCCTCCTGCGTGCAAGAGCAAAGTCCTCCTCTCTATAGCTAATCCGCTCTGAGCAAGGAAGCCCTGATAAAGGCAACACGTCCGAGCATGTCAGGCAGTATTCCATTTTGTTTTTTAAAGGCTCTACAACTGTTTATTCAAAACAGATAGGAGTTTGTCAATACATTCTAAAGGAGTGAAAACCCAAAGCCTACAAGCGAGCAGCAGGAGCGTTACAGCTGCTTCTGCCTTCAGGAAGTTCCACGGCTATTTTAGGCTTGTCTGTGCTCAGTTACAGGTTTCCCCCAGATGACAGCAAGCCAAAAAACCCCCAGACAAACCTTTCCTTGTGCTTCCCCACTTTCTGAATGCTGGGTAAGATACTACGGGCTAGTAGTAAAGCTGCCTTTTATCACTCCACTTTGAAGCATGGATTTAGGTAATGAACAATTTGACATGCAGACTGTTAGTACAATCGCAAGGAACACACACACACCCCGGTTTGTGTTTTTGGTACTCATGAAACAGCTCATGCAGGGAATAAATGCAGTAAGGAATAAAGCTCAGGACATGGCCTCCAGGAACGAGCATCCCAAGCACACTCTGGGAGGCAGATATCGCTCTGGGCCCATTAAGCAACCTGAATAATACCCTCTCCAAACAGCGGGGAATAAATGCAGTAAGGAATAAAGCTCAGGACACGCTTTATTTCTCCAAATTTCTCCCCAGACCACTCTACCACTAGAATACAAGTTTCTGGATCCTTTTTGGGAGAGAGGACAGGATAGGAGAATTCCCAGGGTATTGCACAAGGTGCTCACACAGTCTGAGGAGAAATTTAACTCCTGCTCCCCCCACCAGCCCCAGGATCACCCGTCCTGCCTGACCACCCTCAGTCCCCAACACAGCTGTGCTGTCCAGCACACCAGACATCATTATTTAACATTTTAATCACCACAAGAAATGCTACGAAAGACCAAGTCTGGAGAAGGTTCATGAGCCATGATGGTGCTGGGCTTCCTCAAGGAGCATCAGAGCACAAGAATTCATGGGACTGACCAAAACAGTGTGGGAAACAGACCAAAACACCCACCAGAAACCACGGTAATTCAGGTGCAAGCAATGAGCCTGGGTGTGAGAGAGGGAGGGAGAGGAGCCAGGCACTCAGGAGGCGATTTGAATGAAGAATGCTGTACTGCAGAGTTTCACTGCACAAAGGAAGTTCAGTGCCTCTGCAAAGGGAGAGGCTGGCACTTGCTTTCAACGGAAATGTCTGTTTATTCTCGGATGGAAATCCATCAGGAAGAGGCAGGAGAACAGGTCTGAAGAATAGAAGCAGAGTTAAGATGCTGCTGAGCTCTATTACCATGGGATGCACTGGCTCTCACCCTGTACTTTGGAAACATCCCAGCATGACAAGGGCTGCGGGACAGACACATCTGCACAGGACCAGATCAATTCATGTCGTGATGCTGTCACAAGTCTGCTCCACAGAAAGCAGCTTGGAAAAAGCAAAGTGTATTAGAGAAAGACAGAAAAAAATAAAGTAGTAAAAAGAAACAGCAAGAACTAAGTCCTGAAGCCACAATGAAGCAGGAGATGTAGGATCATCCTGTGTTCATCATTCTGCAACACACTAGCACTGCTACTATGAATGCAGAAAACACCAACCCCCCCCCCCCCCCCCCCCCAAGAAACTGGAGAAGCAGATTGTAAAATGCAGAATTGCCAGTGTTAGCTTGGGTTTTATTTCAGCTGCAACAGAAGACAAAATGAGCTGGTTACCCAGTCCTGCTCAGCCACTGAAGCAGCAGCCAGCTTGATGCCATGAACTCCCCAATAGCACAATTTCCTATTCCCAACTCCTGCAGCCAGTCAAGGCTTTAGCACACCCACCTTCCCAGGCAGTGTCAGGCACCCACCATGCCTCTGTTGTCCAAGCAGGATCACACGATAACCCATCTCTGCTCCAAACACCCCCTTAGCAAATCATGAAGTCTCCATGTACAAAGCTATGCCAGATACCTGACACGAGAGCTCCGGGAACAGCTAGCAAACCTCAAGTCTAAACAGCATTGGCACCTGCAGAAAGGGTCCCTTCTTCTCCAAAACACACCCCTCGAGTTTCAGGGGGGGCAGGACTTTCAGTGAAACAGCTCAAAAGAAATGGGGAGTATATTTTTTCCCCTAAATCTACCAAACAGTACTCTAATTCAGAAAGGTGGACTTGAGGGTTAGCAGAAAGGATCTTCCCCCACACCCCTATTTTAAAAAAATAATTGTTGCATTTCCCAAGTGTTGTTTCTGTATACCTCAACTACAGGCTCTCTCCATAGCTCCACAGCAGCCCTTCACAACCCCCATCCTTCCTCCCAGAGTCTCTCCTACCCGATGCAGAAGAGCTGCTTGACACCAACAGCTCCAGCCCAAGCCTTCCCACACGTCTCTGTCCTGAGCAGCAAGATTTCCTCTACCAGTGGCGATTAAAACAGAAGGGAAACAACTGCTTCTTTCACCTTCCACAATTTGTTCTTCCAGTGTTTCATCCGCATTCTGTCAGGTACCGTGAGGGGTTCCTTCAAATGGTGGGCCAGTGCTAAGCTGAACTGAATTATTCATCAGAAACATGTAATACAAAGGTTATTTCTGGCATTTGCCATATGTTCTTACTGCCTCGATTCATTGCAGGAATCCCAAATTAAAGCACTATATGCTCTACATCACCTGATGACCAATGTGCACACAGACACATCTCTAGGTGACAAAGCAGCAACCCTACACACAGAGGTGTAAAATCCTGCACAGCACCAAGTGTTTCATTGGGAAACAGCCCAGGAATGGGCCAACTTCCCCGGACCCAATTCCCCCCACCCATCTTTGGTCCTATTGCAAAAACTCAGTTCATTTGACGTCATAATTTTCCCTTTCTCCATCTGCCAAGGATGCTCCACAGGTTAAGTCAAGTTTGGAAGCACTGGAAGATACTGGGACTCCAGAACCCAGAAGCAGTATTAATATGGAAGGTTATTACTTCTTCCCAATTCATAAGACCCAAGAGTTACACTCTTATACACAAGTATTCAATGTAAATCAACATCAAGCGTATTCTTCAAATCAGTGAAACTGCTAGAACAAAAGTGGCAATTTACAACTTGTATGTTTTAATCTCTGCAATGAAAGGAAAATCCTCTGGTGAAGTATGTCGTACATTTAGAGATACAAACAGAATGATTAATGCTGGTTTCTAATTTAATTTCACCTCAGGATTCCTCCTCCTCCCTCTCCTCTTTGGTAACCAAGACGTTAACATGCATAAATGATCGAGAAATAAATGAAGAGGAACAGAAAGGGCCATGTAAACACTTCTCAAGCACAGCACAGTAAACTACATCTCAAAAATCCCTTCCAGCAGACTGCCAGCACCCAGGGCTGTCTTCAGCAGCTAGCTGAAAGACAGGTAAATGCAGGGTTGGCTTTTTTAATTGCATCAACGATTTCCATCCTTGCTTTGTGCTTAAGCTGACATTTTAAAGAACCAACACCAGTTTACCTGGAGTATTTCCTAAAGATACAAAAAAAGGCAAACAGGGTGAGGCTTCATTTTAAAATTCCTATCGATGTAACAGGGAAAGACAATCTCGGGTTAATCCCACCCTTCCAGAGGCATCCCACGGTTGCCACGGAAACGAGCACCTTTCCCTGGTACCACTAACACGTTCCTCTCCCCGTCCTCAGCATCCTTTAGATAAACTGCACTTGTGAGGTGCTGAAATCAGACATCAGCCCTGAAGCTGCACACCTCCCATATCAGAGAACCATTAAGGTTGGAAAAGATCTCCAAGATCATCTAGTGCAACCGCCCCCCCACCACCTATACTACTTACTAACCCACGTCCCTGAGTACCACATCCATCCTCTCCTTGAACACCCTGAGAAGTCAGTTGAAGGACCTCTGATGTCAGCAGATGTTGAAATTAATGTACTCCTAATCTGGACCATCTTTATATTTTCTCTTTCTGTCCTATTCTCATACTACAGAGGTCACAAAAGTCAAATCTTCATTCCATTAATGAGAATTATTGTTGCAGGTTTTATCTACACCCATTTAACTCTCCTTCCTCATTTCCCTCCTTGGGTTGCTCCTGCAGCCAAAGGTGCCCAGGTCCCTCCTGACTATCAATCACATCACAGCAGGGATGGACCCACCTGGTCGGTCACGAATAACCCAGCGAGCGCCCGAGCCCGCTGCAGGCCAGCAGCCTGGAGATTTGTACAGGTGAACCATGGAGGATCTCTGCAGCCTTCCTCCTGATGGTGACGGTTCCCTCCCTGCTGAACACCAGGCAAGGCTCTCAGTCCATCGAGAAGGAAGATGACTGTCCCGAGAAGCCAGCAAGGCAAGTCACATATATTTCAGCAGCCCGATCAAGTCGTCACTGCCTCCCTGTCAGTCCCAGCAGGGACACTGCCCTGAGTGTTTCTGGGAGGTTTTAAGAACTATTAATTAACCATAAACATTCCAGGAGAGCTGAATAATAAGCATCATTACAGACATTACACAGATGACTTTAGCAAGATCAAAAAGGTCCAAGTTATTTGCCCACGGTACCAGCGGATGCTGATGACAGAGCTGGTTTCCTTAGAGCAGCCTCTCATTTTCCCCACTGTAATAACTAACACCTCCCATTAGGCAAAGCCCATCACATAAAATCAAAGTAATGCCTCTAAAGTGGCACGGGAGCTTACCATAGATCAGTCTGAACTGTTTACTGTATGAAATCAAATTGGAGCATTGTTGTTAATTCCTACAGAGCACACCTAGAAACCAGCCTCATTTAAAACCACAAAAATAGTTTATGTAAAAACCAGAAATAAACCTCATTCCAGGCTCCCTGTTGCTTTGTGTCTCGATCTTTGTTCACATTCCTAAGGAGTTTACTCTGGGAATACTCAATGAAAGCCAAGGTAGCCCAAGCAGGCTTCTCCCATCAATCGTAGGAGACACAGAAGTCATTCCTTTCCTTATGAATATTCAGCTGTGAATGAATGGAGATTCAGGACTGCTGTCTGGAAACAAACATACATTTTACCCTACGGTACCTCTTGTAAAGAGGGGAATGAATATTTGACGGAGCCTGCAAAGCTCAAATGATGTGAATCATCATTTTTCTATCAGTTCTTTGTCAGCTCCAGCAACGCCCATTAATCAGCACAGCTTAGGCCAGACCAGGAACAAGGAGATGCTGATTTTTTTCTGTGCCTTTGTCAGAAAACTGACATTAAAACTCAGGCCCTCCTTCGCATGCAGAAGTCATTTGTGTGGCTCAACTTTAAATTACTCGAAGTTCAATAAAAGCAAACCATACCATGTATGCTGTTTGGAAATGTCTAAGGTTCTGCCTAGGTTTGCACAGGAGGCAGCTTCTGCCATAAAATGAAAATTCAAACTTCATCTGGAAGTTTCCTTCCCCTCTGCTCCCCCTCCCACCAGGTCTCCTCCAGGAAGAGCCACCCAGAAAAAGCTTTTACCAAAGAAAGACAGAGGTAAGGCACCACACAAACCACAGCCATTCATTAAGATTATCATGGAGAAAGATGAGTAATACACCAAAAGAAAAATGTTTAAACATACGTTGAAGCCAGAGTATGAGACACAAAACCAGGAACTAATCAGGGTTCCCAGTCCTGATTAGGTAATAGAACCAAGGAAGTATTCCCTGAACTCAAGCATCCCACACAGCAGACATCCAGCTCACTGAAAAGCAGAACATGTCCAGCTTCCAAGACCTGAATCAAACAGGTGGAAGCAGATACAGAGGGAAGGAGATCATCCTGCTCTTCCAGATGGGGTAAAGTCAGGGAAAACGCTTCAGTGAAGCTGTGCAGGGCTTGATGTTTCTAGAAAAGCTCAGCCCTGGATAAAAAACTGTCACTATTTAAAAAAAAACCCCAAAGCATTAGGAAACCACAAGTCCTTCAGCGCCCAGCAACATCAGAAAGCTCTTCCCTCTCAGCAGGAACCAGAGCAAAACGCAGGAACCAAACACCCTTTTGCGTGGAAATGGGTGAGAAACATAGATGTTCCCTCTGCCCCCATGGACCAGGAGGGCAGGGAGCTCTGCTTCAGCATCCTTGGCGTGCAGAAGAGCCTGCAGCCTGGTGCTGTATCCTCCGGACCCTGCTGGGTGCAGTTCAGCTCCTGCGCGTGATGCACACAGATTGGTAGGGGTTGGAAGGGACCTCTGGAGATCACCCAGTTCAACCCTGGGAAGCAGAAGGGCCGCTGCCTGGGGAAGGGCATGGCCATGAGTTGCAGCTCTGCTGGAGTATTTCACAGGAAGAAACCACTTGGCTACACAACAGACTTCTTACCCTCACATCTGCAAGCACAGAAACCCCTCCTGACCTCCACACTGCATCTCAATAGCTTCCACGCCTGGCCAAGTGCTCCTGCTTCCAGTCCCTCAATATTTGACCCTACCAGTTTATCTTCAGTGGTTTAAAACTCCTAAAGATCTGCACTACATTTTTTTTTCCAGACCCCTAAGAGACAACATGGACTTCAGACTTTTTTTATTTTCCACGCAGGGCAGGTGCTTCCTCCTCCTCCTCCTCTTCTTCCTCCTCCTCAGTACAGCTCGAGCTCCACCTGAGCTCTGATCAGCACCTCACTTCATTTCTCACAAAGATTTATTACAGCCACTGGGGCAGAAGGAAACCACAGCACACACAACCCATTCAGCGTTGCAATTCAGATACCGGGTGTGACTTATTTACCCTCAGCATTTGAAGCTCAGCAATGTGCCAGTAGGAGCCCCTGAGCCAGCACAGTGCAGCACCGGCCAAAGTCAACACGGGAGCTGGGAGCGAAGCGTTCAGCTGCGGCTCTTCCGCCAGCCTCAGTCCAGCAGTGTTTATGTTGGTTCATTTACCAGTGACTTAAACACACCCAAATAAACCAACCAAGCAGCCCAGAAATATTAGAAATAGCTGGGAGGCTTTCAAGCGCCAACTGTTTTATGAGCCAGTCATTGGCAGTTTCAGGGTGAGTCCGGGTTCAGGGTTCCTCAAGACATCTCTCCATCTGCCCTTTGAATTAGCAAAAGGAAACGTGGCTCTATCAAAGTGCTGCAGTGGCATGCAAGTTTATCCAGAGGTTTAAGCAGCCCAGGAATACCTGTGTGTCTTGGCCTCATTAAAATGCTGATGATGCTGGAGCATGTTGTTTGGGTTGAGCGGTGTGTGCTTTTGGGTTCTTTTGGGAAGAGACATACTTAAAAGCAGAGGCCAGGAAGGGCTACGAACAATACTGTCTTCATGGTAAGGAGCAGGAAAACATACGGTGTAGTAAAATCTCCCTGGATAACGTTACAGCTGTAACTTTCAGACTTACAGAAGTATGAAGTACATGCTGACACCACCTCAGATAACGTCTAAAATCCCGTGATTGACAACTCTGAATTATGAGTTATCAATACAAAACATTTCATTTTCTTTCACTGCTCATTACACATATAAATCATTAATGCCACGAAGCCGTGACTGACGTTTGTAAACTCTCATAGTGGCAGACCATTACTATCAAGAGACATTCCTGCGAAGAGCCAGGACAGATGGATTTGTTATCACCATTTAAAATCCAACACTTTCACAGGAACATGAGAATAACTTGCAGTGGGAAGCGAGCAGTGAAAGCTTCAGACACTCTGGTCCTATTTCCATCTTCCAGAGAATGAAGGGTGATTTCCCATTAACATGAGAGATCTGTTCTTTCACTACTGCAGAACCATCAGCTCTCCGAACACAGCGAGTAACCTTATCAAAGCAAGATGCTCTACCTTACAGTCTGACTCACACCGAGACCATCTGGACAAAACATTTAGATGAGAGCTTTAAAAGAAAAACCAACCCAAGCCCAAGATCTTGAAGCAAACTGCCAGACAGGATTACACAAAATGATCTGTCGGACGTGTTCGAGACGTCCAGCGAAGTCTGTGAGTGTAGGCAGAGGGTAGGAAACACAAAGCCTTTCGGGAGCCACTTACAACTTAGCTTTTTGCATTTCAGCTGTTCCAGACGTAAAACCCAAGAGCAGGTAACACACCAGAGGCTGTAGGGAGTCCTACAGTGTAAGAGACATTAAAGGATCAGGTCACTGTTTGCAATAAAGAGCCAGTCCCATCCCCATAGGTCACTGCCATGAAGAAGCAATTCTGGACAGCCCATCTCCATCAGCTGCTTTCCTAAGCGACACTGGCGATCTCCCACCATGAATGCTGTGCCATTATTTCTTCTAAGGAAGCAGAAGAGCAGAAATCCTCAGAGTCTGGGTATTCCTGCTCATTTCTACCCTGGTTTCCCCTGACAGCGACCAGCAACAGCTCTAGCTACTAAATAACCCCCAGATATTAAGTTTTCATCCTTTATCTGCCAAAACAGATGCACTGATACATATAAACCACTGAATATCGCTCATTTTACGTTTGCCTTTCCCATTAATGAATCCATACATCATTTGCCAAAAGACAAAGTCAGCCCAACTTTCCACTCCTGACAGCTTAATTACTGGCTCAGATTTGGAGCAAGCCGCGACAACTTCGCCTTTGTTTCCACATTTCATTTCTATGACACTCCAACATCTGCAGAGGATGCTGCAATTAAAAAGGACTAAAATTCTGTTAGAAAAACCACCAAACAAACAAAGCCTGGTCCCCATCAGCTTACTTCCCTGAAGAACACTGATTATGTAGCAAGTACGGATGCTCTTCGGCAGAAGCGAGCAGTCAGTCAGCAAACTTTAAAGGCCTGAATTACACAAGCTACCTTCTTTCCAAAAAAAAAAATGAAGCTTATGAGAAAAAGTGGGTAGGTTTGGGTTTTTGGGGCTTTTTTTCATTGGTTTTTAAGAACTCCAGGCTTTTTGTTTGCTAACTTTCAGCAGTTTGCCAGTAAATTACTTTGAGGAGGGAAGCTGAGGTTAAGCTCAGGGGAAGGCAGAAGGATGACACCTGAAAGAAAACCAAAAGGCACAAAGTTTACATCAAAGCATAGTTTTACAATTAAATGTCCAGCATTATTTCAAAAGGAAAACCAGACACTAAAAAAAGCAGCGAAGGACAAACAGTGATACCACAATGTCACTGCAAAGGAAGCAAGAACACAAGCGTGAAGCTCTGTGAGCACCAGCATGGCTTGAGTCCCTGTCACAGCAGGACAAACACCTGCCCCTTCGTCCTGTACTTAGGGAGTATGGCAGCAAAGGCACCCATCCCTAATGCTGCAGTCTCCCTTGTGCTTCCCCCTGGGTCTGCAGACAGGGCAGACTAAGAAGAACAGTAAGAACCCCCCCTGTATTTAACAGCCCTGTGTTAGCATGACTGCTGACGTTGCATTTGGCTGTCCCATAGCAGGGCTGGAAGTTCACTCTGCATTGGACTGGGACTTCCACCCCACTAATGAGATAAGCATAAGGCAAGCATCAATCGCTGCCGTGTTTCCACTTCCAAGTAACCAACATTGCAAGCCAGAAGTGCAAAACCTCCTCAAGAACAGGATGTCCAGCTTTTAATCTCCTAAAGTATAGCTATGAAACCACTGCATGGGAAGGAAGTCAAGCCAATCCATCTGAAGGCAGCCTGACATGTTCTGGCTTTCCACCTCACCCAAACTTCATTGTTAGGCACGGTGACACACAGCAGCACTCCTCTGCATCCCCAGACCACGTACAGAAGGACTGGACTGAAATGAACAGCTCCACATTTGCAGCTTGCATCAGCAACACCCTCAGCAATGCAAATCACCTTCCTCAAATTCAAGAGCCAGCTGAGGAAGAAGTCAAGGCGCCTGGTGACAGCAGCTGCTTCCCCCTCAGCAGCTACTGGAAGCAGCAGCTCTCTCAGAAAAAACCCCACACTTCAACATGAAGTTGTAAGAGAAACTACTTCTCCCTCCCGTGCCCTGTGGGGAGGGTTTTAGATGATGATGCTCCAAGAGGAGAGTTTCAGAGCAAATCCCCACCACCACAGATCACTCTAAACACCATTATGGTTTAACCCATCGCTTCTCTGCTTGGTATCTCCTCTGACAGCTCAGTTCAAAACCTTCCCTGCAGCATGACTGACGGGCTGTCAGTGCCAGACTGCCCGACGGATACATCCCCCTCATCACCACACACTTCACCCTGAGTTGATTCTTATTGCAGTATACAGAATTATCAAAATGTTAGCTTTAATATCAGCTTGTACTTTCCTTGATTTCATAATATACTCAAAAATAGAATGAACAGAAAATTCTTCCCTCAAGAGGTTTCAGTTCCCCTCTTCCAAAAACTGCATCAACGACTCAAGACAAGACTGTTCCTTGCCTGACACATCCACATCTCCAAAGGCAGACACTTAGTTACCCTTTGAGGCTCAACTTACTTTCTGAAGGTCAAAGATCAGTTTTCAGTAATTAACCATACAAAACTGCAGGACAAAACTGCAGAGGATACACAGTGCTGATGGAGATCAGACCAAGATTCCACTCTAATCCGTTCACGTAAAAAGCTATTAAAATTATATTCAGACACAGAATTCAGTCTGGAGCTGTGGGACGGTTGGGGTTGTCTCCCAGGTGCTCAAGACACGCTCTGCTCTATAGCTTCCTACATGAAAAATGCCTTTATCAACTGTGAAACCAGAAAACGTGTCCTCCAGGACCTCCTCTCCTCCTAATGCCAGAAAGCTATGCTCAATTTATCCAAGTGCTGCTTTCTTCCACTGATGCTTGAGAAGGTAAGAAGGGAAAAGGCCCATCAGGGAAACCAGACTTGAGGAAGGCATTTCACCCAGCACATTGTGATAAATACAATGCAGTTGTCTATCTACAACTTCAAATAAGGTTTTATTTCCAATAGAAATACTTAAGCACTCTCTCTCTCCCCAACCCATAGAGCTATCAGAAATTGCATGCCCTTGAAGCTGAGGTTCTGTCTTGCACGGACACATCTGTAGAGATGCCTAACTCAAGTAACTGGTGCCAGAGAGATTATGAACCAACAGCCTAATGTCTTGCAAAGAAATTACTCCTGCTTAGTCAAAAAAATCCCCGTTTCTTAAAGATTAAGGCTTTATTACTCCTAAGCAGAGTGATGGACTGAGTCAGCAAAGCACCAAGAAATCCTCTTCATTTCTGACATCAGCCAAGGTCAAGATGAACTCCGTTCAGCTACATCAGCTTCCTCCAGAGCCCTGGGAGTGATGCAATCACGGATCATCACCTTTCTTGTGCATGCATGAGCCTCCTTTGGAGAGCATTAGCACAAAGGGAGCATGACAGGCATAGGTTGAACTCTCAGTTGACTCATCTTTGCAAAAACTGCCACCTTCCACAATGCAGCCAGCCGGTCAGGTATCTTAACGTGACCCCGTGCAAGCAGCACTGGCAAGCTTGCTTTAAGTCAGCAAGCTTGAAAAATCAGCCACTGGCCTTCATAGCCTCCACTGTCGGCAGCAAAGAACAACAGCAAGAGAAGGAGATCCTGTAAGACCTCTGGCTCTCCAAATTAAAAATATCACTCACATACAATGGCTCAAACCCGACACAGCCTCTATGGCTTTTCATTCCGGCTATTGTCCTCTAATAATAGCCCTGCAGAGCCCCCCCCAGCCCAGCGCTGGCCACATTGTGTGCTCTCACTATCCACCTCCCCATCCCAGAGCTATTTAAAGTGTAAAACAAGCAAGTTTCTCTTTGAACGTCAGCCCGGTATGGGAAGTCAGAGCTCAGGCAGCCTTTGAGATCACTGGATTACAAAAACTCCACCCACGAATTAGAATTAAGCTGTGCAGAGTGGGTCTTGTATGTGGAAATGGGAGCAGAGGAAAACCATGCTAAAAGGCACCAGCACAGGCCTGGAAAGCTGCACAGGGCAGCACACTGCCAGTGCATTCCCAAGAGGAGCCGGCTGCTGCTTCGTCCAGCCCACTGCTGCTCACAACCTGCCAAAGGTTTTAAGGAACATCCATTATAAATAAAGGCAGAGAACTAAGGAAAGGAGGCCACACAGAGAATTGCCCTCTGGGTAAATATATCCCAATTTCAACTGTTTCTTTCACAAGTATTAAACCCCCTCTCTGCTCTCTCATTCAGCATCACCCCTGTGCTGATGAAGATGTTGGGTACTAAGTACATCAGGCAGAAATCATACTGCACATCCAGCATGGCAGCTGAAATCAGAAGCCACAGCTGTGCCTCTGCTTTCCAAGAACACTAGCTCACCTCCATCATTTCTAAGGAAGTCAAAATATATCAAAACCAGTAGGCACATACTGGGAATGAATACCATTGCCTAGGGATACTGCACACATCTCAGCACGACTCCGTAATTATTTATGAAGTGACACTCCATTCACAAAATAAAGCAATGTATTTGGGTTATTTCTATAGACATTAGTATTTTTTTGATTTGTAATTGCCACAGAAATATCAGCCTTTAAAAAAACATGTTACTTAAGCCCCAGGAGCCCCATCACCTCCTCAGTGCTCATCATACATCCGCAAAAACCCAAGGCAGAGTTTCTTCTATCTGCTGTCGTGCAGAGCCAAAAGCTCCTCCCAGCTCCAATCTGGGTCCAGAGGAGTGGAGAAGTAGAGTGATTCATCCTCCCACTCTCCATCCAGGCTCCTGCTTCTCCGCCGGAGCTGCCAGGAGTCGGAGCCCACCACCTTTGGCAGCACGGTGCAATTCACCCGAGACAGGAGCCACTCCCAACTCTTCTGACAGTGTGAACATTTGGTGACATTTCAACTGCTCCAAACAGGGAATTAATTTGAATTAGGATCTAAAAAGGATGGAGGTTGAGTCATCCGCACTGACTTCTCACTCATTAAAATAGATTTTACTTATTTCTAATTTGTAGACGGCTGCAGGAGAACATATAGCTGGGGATCCCTTTAGGAAGCAAAGAAAAAGCTGGCTCCCAGGATGAACTCACTGATACCCAGCTCATTCCACTGGTGCATTCACTGGACTTCTCATTTTATCTACAACTGTGCCAAGAGGAGAAAATTGACTCTAACCTCTACCCAGAACAAAATGACGTCAGTTAAGCCATAAATAAGTTGCTTGGCTTGATAAAAATGAGTTCAAGCCCTGAGCCTGGAGCGTTCAATGGCATTTTTTAGCCTTTCTAGGGAGGAATCACCACTGGCTGTGAAAACCCGCCTGAGTGGATGGTTACCGGTTGCTCAGCTTGATGCAGCACAGAAAAGCTGCATCCAGCTGAGCAAAAAGAACTAAAATTAAACCAAAAAAAACCACACACACACACGCCAGAGAGCTAATAGTAGGTGTATAAAAATATTAACTCAGGCAATGAAAGAAACACGGTCTGCACTGTTGGTTTATTTAGACTTAACCACATTATTAACCAATTTGCCATCAGCAATAACAGACATACCCACTGTCACCACCACGCAGAGAGCAGCCGCTCCGGATGCTTCTATGAAGAGCCCAACCTCAAACCACGCGCAGGCACGTACGAAATGAGATCACCAAGGAGCCAGGCACTTGCTAAAATGTGAAGTTCACACTGATTACTGACAGGGCAAAGTGGATTTTTCTTTGCTCTTGCCAACTCTTCCCTTCCTCAAAGGTGTCTGATTGCTTTGTGTCTCTTTCCTTGTCTATTCCAGCCCCACCTGATGAGAAGCAAAGCAAGCATGAGCACCATCACCATCAGCGTATCACAGCACTCAGGAGCATCGAGAAAGCCTCCTAAAAAAGCAGCTCTGCTCACCCATCTCTCACTGGACAAAATAAACGGGTCAGAAAGCAAGCGGCAGTTCCCAGCACTGTGCCTTGTGACCAAGGAGGTCGCTGGGACTCTTGTGTTTGCTCTGGCACAACCCCTGTTTGCCAAATCCCCTAGGACCCAGTGAGCCCACCCCAAGGAACCAGAGCACTTTATGGAGAAGAAGAGGCCAGGGCATCATAACAAGCGTTTCCTGTGTGTTCAACGACCAAGAGAAATATTTAATAGTCACAAATTTCCTTCTATTTAGGGGGAAGTTCTTTCCAGAGAGAGTGGTGAGGGGCTAGAACAGGCTGCCCAGAGAGGGGGTGGATGTCCCATCCCTGGGGGTGTTCAAAACCAGGTTGGATGGGGCCCTGGGCAACCTTGTGTAGCTCTAGGCCTGAGGTTGGTGTCCCTGCCTGTGGCAGTGGGTTGGAGCTCTGTGATCCTTGGGGTCCCTTCCAACCCAGCCCAGTCTATGATTCTATTTAAGCCAAACCTCTTCACAGAGCTCTGCAGTCAGGACAGCAAAGGTTTCTCCAGCACTGACCATTTCTCACAGCCTTAGGAAGGGGCCAAACCTGCAGCACAGGAGGCAGAAAAATGAGCATCCCCCCTTCAGAGTTCTTAACTGGCCTCTCTTCTTGGCAGCTCAAGGGTTTAAAGACTTTAAGATACAAATTAGATGCTAGGCCTGGCAATGGAGTATCTTTGCCAGCACTCAAGTTCACATAAGCTTTTAACTCCTAAAAATAAATCTTAGAGAAAACATTCATTCAAGACCCAATCCCAGCGGAGCAAAAGAGAACTTTGGGAGAATCATAAAAAAACCCAGCCCTTAAAAATAGCAAACCTGTTTATTTGTGTTAGGGAATTTCAGGGGGGGATGTGTTTATTTCCTACTTATTGCCCAAACCATTCCCCAACAGCAGAAGAAAAGGGAAGGGAGATGGCACTCAGAGGGGATACCTGCAGACACAGTTTGTCTGCCTGACAGTCTGACTCAAGGCTGTACAAACCCAGACTCATTCATGGAATTGGGTTTGACTGTTCCATGCAGTAAATGCCACCGAGTTTTGAGTGATGAGCTGCAGTACCCTGCTCCCAGTTCCCAACCCAGACCAACAAGCTCCTCTTCCCAACAGTCTCATTCTAAACAGTGCTGGGGGGTTTGTCACTCCATCACCTCCAAAAAAACCCCAAACAAGCACCAAAACAATAATAAATGTAGTTGCATCTGGGGGCTGAGTATGCATTATCTGCTCTGTCAGAGGACCTTCTCTGAAGAAGAGGCAGCACATCCTTTCCAGCCACGCAGGCTGTGCTGCCAAAAAGAAAGTAATTCAGTGTTCTCTCAACATGCGTCAAGATCTGTAACCGAATCCCATAAATCTCACTGGAGACCTGGATTTAGGTCATTTAGAGTAATTCGCTACCCTTGAATCTTTTTACCTACCTTTGGTCTGCTTGGAACACAATGCCATTCAACTGGGTGAGACCTAATTGCTGAAAGACCTAATTCAGCAACCCAAGGAGCACAGGCTCCTCCAAACAGATAGGAATCAGCAGCAGGAGGATGCTGTCCTCACCCGAGGGGAAAACACCCACAAAGCTCTGACACCATCAGACCAGCAGAGATGTTAATTTAGATGGGCTGTTCTTTCAATGGTCATTAAACACATTAAGCTATTGGAAAGGAAAACAGGTGGAATTTTGAAGAAGGTAAATTGGTGCTATGTGCATGTTATAAACACATACAGAATGCCCACAGTTATACCCAGAAACATCTGATTTTCAAAGCAGACAAGGAATAACATCTCTACTGCTTAAAATATGCTACAGAGAGTTTCAGAATCAGAGGATTTGGCAAAAGATAACTCTGGCTTTTGGGCAGTTTTTGCTTGTTTCTCTGATATTAAAAGAGTTCTCAATCATAAATGTTACATATGATGCATTAACATCCTCACTTTCACTGACAGGAGAGGGGGTCACCACACAGACTGAAAGCAGGTTTAAGATGTTAAGTGAAACAGGACTTTAGAAAGTGATGTAGTAACAGAGTGTGGACTGTAAGGGACTCACAGCTGAACAGCGCTGGCACACCCAACAGGACAGGCATTTTGTTACTTGAACCCAAACTCACCTCTCCCAAGTAAATAAAGATTGAAAGATTAAAAAAATAAAAATAGCTTTCCAGATAGTTGATAAAACCACTGTATGTAAAAGAAATGAGAATTGAGAACACCTGGGCTCTAAAAGGTCCATGGCCAATGGATTTGAATGAGCTAAAAGCACATGCAGCAGGGCTTCAGGGGGATCCTGGCTGAGAAGAGGTGGTGGGGAAAGCAAAGGAACCTGGTTTCCTCATACATCAGAGAGCTCTTGGTGCAGGGAGTTGAATTTAACCTTACTATTACTGTCAAAGACTGACCATAGCTCTGTAAGCACAGCGTAAGCCTTTCCACAACAGACAACCCAAGCAAGGCTCAATACTGATTGCTTCCCAAACAAAAAACCCAACTCACTCTTCCCTCAGGAAACATCCCCTGCACACATCTTCCCTCTGGAGCAACCTCCACTTTGAAAGGAGAGGCAAGGCTCTTTGAGAACTGATAAATCTGTTTAAACAGCCAACACATAAATAACTTCTTACAGTAAGAGCAACAGTGAACCTTTCACAAGGTCCCCAAGCTCCAGGTAGCAGCAAATGGGGAGCATTTTCATCCCAACCATAGCAGCTGGCCGTGCTGCTCAGGGCTTGGCCAAGGGTGGGGCATGAATGGGAACTATTCCCACCAAGCCTCATCATAAAAACCACTGAAACGCCATGAGTGAGCTGGAAAAGGCAACAGTAGGGAGAAAATTATAGCTGATCTTTTAGTCTACAGCAAGCATTTATTATGGAGCTTCAGAAGCTGCAGATGCTGCTCGCTGGGGGAAGCTCCAGCCGTAGAAAACAAGGGACTCGTCAGCTTTTGGTCCAGCAACTGCAAACTCCTGCCCAAAGCACTGATGGAGCCTTCTGTAGTGCTGTCCTACTCCTACCACAGAGCTCCAGCTAGAAATTAACCAGGAGCAGTCAAGCAAATTTACAGAACACAGCAAGGATGACCAACTGTTAGAGCACCCTAACCAGAAAATTGCTTGAAGTTTCAGACCAAAATAAAACAAAACCCAAAGCAAAACTCTCTCATTTGCTGGCAACAGCTGTCGCTGCTTTCAAGACATAAAAGATGACTCTACCTACAGGGATTTTCCAAAGAGGCTGGCACCAGAATTTGCTCCCTTGTTTTAACTCTGAAGCACACCTACAACCTGAACCCCAAGGACGTGTTGGGGGAAGCAGGGGGCATTTTTAGCAAAGATTTCTGAAGAGAAAGAGTTAAAGGTAGGAATTAATGGATGCAGGGAGCCCTTTAAGCTGCCTTCTGTCAAGTTCATCCCAATGGGGATGGGGGAAAAATTCTGAGTTTATCCAACCCTACTCAGCAACACCAACACCTTCGGTAAGGTAAATTCCAGGCTAAGAAACCTTCCCTGCTTGTTCTGCACAGACCAAACTTTGACTTGTAAACAGTTGCACTCAATTAACCAGAAACTAATCATGTCACAGCTCTGGTTAACCCAGAGATTGGGGTATTTAAGCCTCTCCCAACACGTGTGTGGGTGCTGCCTGTCTGCCGTCTTCCCATTCTGTTTCATTTCTATAGCACAACCCATGGAAGCACACGAGAGCCAAAAACAGAAAAGGAAAAAACCAAACCAAAACAGAACAAGAAGTATCCAGAGTTTTTAGACATTCAGCTCCAGGGGGAAAACACAAAGCACAATTTCATTCATAGCAAGTTAAGTTTCCATCCAAACATCATTACTGTATCCTGTGACCTTTGTAGTGTTGCAGTTGTTCCTCTCTCCACAGAGCCCAGAAACCCTTTCCCCCTCCCTTTTCCAGCTGCACACTTCTCAGTCCTTTACTGGCAAAGGCTTCTGTTCATATCTCAGCATCTTCCTGCAGCACTGGAGTCCACCCTGTTGAACTGGGATGCAGGGGGCTACAAGCAGCCCACTACGCAGCAGAAATCTCAGTGGGTTACTCCTTTTTTTGCTGTTTTAAAGGCTAAATGGGATGAAACAGGCTTTCTTCAGCAATGGATGGAGAGAACATAGAAACTTATGAAGAGGTACTTTCATTAAAGAGACCAAAGCAAAACCAGGCTCCTTTCCAAAGCCACTTCACAGAGATATTAATTTATTAGATTTCTTAATAACTGGTTATCAAACACAGCAGAAAAACCTCCTCAGGCCTGCTCAGAGCTCTGTTCTTCTAGAGCCTGTAAAACACTTCATACGCTACGGTTTGCCATGATCATTCACTAATACTCCCACTGCACATAGTAACAAAAACGGGGACCAGTTTTTTCCACAGTAATATCAGCTGCTTATGTACGTTTTCTGTCCTGAGCTTTCAGAGCACTTTGAGTTCACCTGACAGACCTCAAAACACACCTGCAATATACCCACTTTGTGAGCCAAACAGCTGACTTTACACCTACTGATGACAAAACAGACTGAAATAAGTAAATGAAAGAACCCAGCCAGGGGATTTGCCAAGTGTTCCGCTCAGGGAAGCAACCCTTCCAGAGGGCAGGCATGGCAGCATCCATTCCCTCCGCCTCGCCGTTGTGCTCTGTGCCCAAATTCTGCTTTCCAGGCATATAAAGCTGCTGCAGGTTTTCAGGAAGGTGGAAGAGCATCAGTGTTGTAGAAAGCTTCGTCACTGATCACTCCTCACAACTGCCTGGATGGTTATTCATTGTGCCATCAACAG
The DNA here is from genome assembly GCA_020800305.1 of Porphyrio hochstetteri. NCBI lineage: Eukaryota > Metazoa > Chordata > Aves > Gruiformes > Rallidae > Porphyrio > Porphyrio hochstetteri. Next base: position 5,753,808 of record CM036930.1, on the reverse strand, counting down.
CCTTAGGAGAAGTTAACTCGTCATAGCTGTGATTTCTGAGTAAAACACTCCAGACAGCCCTCCCCAGATGAATTGGATGGAGGAAGGAGAAATGCTGTATGCCAGTGAGCACACAGCAGCTACCATCTGTCTGTGACTGCCACAGTACTGCCCGAGCTGGGTAACTACATCTGGGACCCGAGCAGAAGCTTCTTGGACCTATAATACTCTCCCTATGTAGAATTCTTCACATTTTAATAACAAACAGTGCTAATGAAACACGTGAATAATTCTTTTTTCTCTTTCTTTTCAAGAACATCACATCAAATGTGTTTTGGATAGCAGATAGTCTTAGCAGCAGAACAGCAAGAGCCCTGCTCCATCATTAACCCCCATCAAGGATTCTGTGGAATTTCCCGTAACACCTCACTTTGCAAATTAAGTGCTAATGAGTAGGAGCATCCTCAAAGACACAAGAGTAATTTATCCCACAATATTTAAACCTCATCTAACAGGCATCTTAAATATTCCCCAAATAAAGGCATAATCATACATAACATGCCATGGCCCAGAAAGTTCCTTCAAACCATCCCAATTTGGTTTCCTCCTGCCCCGCACAGATCACTCCCAGCTGAGAAAGGGGAGGAGGGGATTGATTAATGCCTGAATATAATGGTTGACACAGGGAAATGACAATCCCCACGTCATTTCGTTCAGACCACTAAAACCAATGAAGAGCAATTCCTGCAGAGGACGAGCACAAGCTGGGGTTCCCCTTTAAGATTCCTCACCACTAAGCCTCCAGCAGCAGCCCACAGCACCGTGTTTTATTACTGCAATATCCAGACATGCTCTGAACAAAATTGAACAGGCTGGTGATTAAAACATCAGCATCCACCACGTTATCTGCAGCACCATCCTCACTACGCCTGGAAGCAGTGGATGGGGATGGATAGGAAATTGGGAGGGTGAGAAACAAGAAGCAGCACAGCACCCCATCCATCATTACTGAGTCTCGAGCTGGGAATGCAACAGGGAGAAAAAACCCCTCACGTGTTTCAACAGCTTAAAGCCCTGCACTCCACTGCAGGGATCAAGGATGGTGTGACCAGCACCCCACAAACGCGGCTCCACAGCCTTCCCTCGCTCCATGGGCACGCAATGCTGAGGCTGAACACCAAAGGAAAATGGAAAAACACCTTTCTAGTCAATCTCATTTGTAGAATAAGGGCTAGTTTGTGCTGCTAATCATCCTCTCCCTTTTCTGGTAGCAAATAAAAGCTCCTGCAAGAAAACCACATTCAGCACCCTGCCAGCCTGCCTTCTGAAAACCACCAATGACACAGAACCGTTTTGACTGACTGAGCTGTAGGATTCTTTGGTTAGAAAACAATTGATCCACTTGTTCAGAGCAAGCAGTTCAGCAATTCTGGCAGTTACAGGTCTGTCAGGAACAAACCTCCCCTTCCTCATGGGGCCACCAGAGCAGTGGGACCGGACTGCTGTCTGTCCAAAGAGCCAGGGACTAATTCCCAGGCAACAACTGTCGTTATTTTAGCTAGATTCAATTTGCACACACTCCCCATCTATAAACTGCCCGGCTCCACGGCTCACACTGTGTGAAAGCCATTGTCCAATAGCAGCAGTACATAAACAAACCAGAAATCTCGTCCCTACTTAAGGGAAGGGAAGGGAAGCCAAAAGGCTCCTCCTGGAAAGTCCTACGACAAAAAAACAAACTTCAAAATTAGAAGGGCTGACCAAATCACCCTGCTGCAGCACTTTGTGACTGCAGATTAAAATCCACTCTTGGTTTAGAGTTAATCTCTTTATTTGGCTCCTTCTCAAGAGCCAAAAAGCCAGAAGCTGCTTATGTGCCACAGGATGAGGCAGCTCCCGGCCTAACTCAGCTCATTTCACAGAAGTAAACGTGAAGCACAAGCTGCTCCTGTGGCACGCTAGAAACACTTTAAGACCTAAGAAGGTGAGCACCACATGTAGGCACCACACCTTGAGAGAAGAAGCTGGAGAGCAAGTGGGCGTTAAAGGAGAGGTGGGAACACCATGAACCAAGTTGAGAATTTTCTGCTCATAGTTTACACCAAGGATTTAGCGCACTACTCCACGTGGCATGCTGCAGCACACACCAGCATGCACACCCGATTAAAGCACACGGCTGTGCCAGGCCGAACAGCCGAGATTTACACCCAGGCACAGCTCACATCTACATTTCTAGTTGCTTCCATTTCTGGTGCCTCACTTTGCTTGATTACAGCAAAGACATCCTCAGGTCCTGACACACCCATCCTCACGATGCTGCATGTCACTTCCAGACCCACTGCAGGCTGCACGCTGCCATCCCAACACCGTGCTCACACCACTCTGGGCTGCCAGCAGCACTCCCAAATAACTCCAGATAACACATGATCCTTTTACAGCCATAATTGCTAAGGATGTAACTTATCTTTTTTAATTCCCAGCCCCATACTTTTTTCCCCAAGCAATGATGAACTCTCACCATAGAGTGAAAGGAAGATGCCTGGCTCAGGAGCTTTAGAGTTTAACAGTAAACACTGACTTTGATAGTGAAAATAGTTTTTTAAATGGTTCAAACCCATTTGCAGCATCAACTTGGAAAAATACCAGCAGAGCTTCCTTGACACAACTACTCCACATCCACTTGTGTTTCCTGACTTTACACACTCACACCAAGAGTTTCATCAAGATGCTCCATAAAAAGACGGTCCTGGTTTGTAATATTGCTGTTTTAGAAGAAGTGAGAATAAAGAATGGTCTCGGAGGATGGAATTATAGTGAAGTCAAGATCCTTTCTCCCATTTTCTCCCATACTTTTTATCCCTCAGCAAATCAAACTGTAACTGTACTTGCTTCTGTTGCCTACAAAACACTGCCAACATCCAGAGAGCAGGACTCCCATGATGTTGTAGAAATTCTCAAAAAGCAAGCATGAAATCTGCAAAAGTCATACAAAAGTGAACTAAATAAAGTCCTAAGTAACGAATATCAACTGTGCGTGGCATAGCGAAAGCCATTCAAAAGAACATGTGTTTCAACATACTTTCCATCTCAACAAAGGTTTGGAGTTCTCACTCTTCACAGGGACAGCTGAAAAAGCTGACCAAATAGGACTGTCCAAGTAAATTCCCCAAATAGGCAAAAATCAGTAAGACATAAAAAGAAGTCAAGCCTTTTAAATAACAGCAAAAGGAAGAGATACTAATGCATACCCTTCCCACCAAAGGAAATCTTTTAGAGCCAAGGAGAAACGCAGCGGGGCTCCTGTAGCTGGGAGTTAGGGAAAACTGGCTGTCACCAGTAAAGCTTTAATAGAAACCCAACTGGAGTCATGCTGGCAGTTCCTTCTGCTTTGGGAAGGAAAAGCAACACTTAAGCAGACAGAGGTCTTTCGGTCAGCCTTGGTCTCCAGCCTTGCAGTACGTGATGGATCTGCGACAGAGGGATTTTGGAGACGGAAAGAAGGAAGGCTCTGCATTCTTTCACCTCCTCCCATCCCTGTTAATAATCCATTAGTAGGGACCATACACAGGACAAAAAGAAATACAAAACAATTGCTGTAACATCAAACCAGCCAGCCAACAGCCCCTTCCCCCCCTTCCTGGCAGCAGGCTGCTTGGTTGGCCCAATCCAGCTCCAAAACTCAAGGGATTAGCACTATCAAGAACTGCAGAAAACCAGATGATCCTCCAGCAATTCCACAGCCTGAGTTTGGAGCAAGTCATTGTTGCAAACAAAGGGAATCACTTACACGCACAGAGTAATGATGAACTGTAAAAACCCCTTAAAAGGTAGTTTTACATTTTAAACCTAGAAAGTAATCCAACATATATATATGAACTCAAAATGTCAAAATTCAGAACTATTCCACCCTACTGGGGTGCACAGCTGAAAAGGCTGTTTACAGGGGGTATTAAATAGGCACTGCCAAAGCAATGCACACACACACAGTGCTCTTATCCCCAGAGCCCAAACACACAGGGGTGACCTGATCAGAAGACATACACAGAAGGGAAATCAGCATCCAGGCCTAACATCAGCAGACCTGAAAATCCCCAGGAGCACGGGTTTAGGAAGGAAGTAAATTACAGTGATTTCTATTTATTGATCTAAAAGGCAGTTTACAAACAGCTGCTTTCTAGACAAGTGCTACACGTTCAGTGGTACCAAGAAAACTTTCCACAGTTGGGAGAAATCCCAATTTTGTTTCCAGTTGCCACCAAAAGCATCACACTCCCTGTCCCCAAAATCACAGCTGCTGACCGGAGTCACAGACGCTGTGGTTTCACGCAGGGAAGGTCTGTACTGCTCCTCAGAGTTTGCCAGTATTAAAACCCACCAACCATCACTCAAGGTGCTCAGAAGATAGAGCATAAAACCGAGATTTGTACAGGGCATTTAAGGTGTTTTTAAGCAGCACTTAAAAGGTAAAAAGATCACAGATCAAATAAACCATCGGCCATTCAACCAAGGGAAGACAAAAGCTGAAGTTTATCAGCAATTTTTGGGCAACTAAAAAGATTTAGACACTATAGTGGCCTGAACCCAGTAGCAGCTGGGAGGCTTGCCTCAATTTCTTCTGCAGGGCACCTTTGCTTACTTCAGGAGGCTGAGTGAAATAATGATGCAGCCACCTCTGTGCTGTGCCTGCTCCAGTCAGAACCAGCTTCATCTATTTTTCATATTCCTATTGCTTCTCGGGCTGCGCCGCAAGATCTGCAAGGGATGTGTTTTAACCTCTGCTAGGGAGTACTCAAGGACAGGAGAGGCTTATGAACCCTTGCTGTGTAAAAGATTTCGGTATTAAATTTCCGTAGCCCAAACCATGAAGCTATTTACCCAAGCTTTATACAAACTAATTAAATATAAGGCTCTCGTGGGACACGAGGAGAAAGAAAAGAAGAATTAAGAGATAAATCACTTTCCTCAGCAAACGTACGCTCCAATTTAAAACATTAAACCAAAAAAACCCCAGTCTGACAGTCCTTGGTTGGGCCTCGACAGGCAGCATCCTAATCCCACACGGAACACGCTGCACAGCATAAATTCATTATCTCTGCTTTACCGCAACTTGCACAAAGGAATTGGGAGAGACAATCCAGACAAGGGGATGAGCTTGAGATATCAAAGGCTCCATATGGAGACCACAGAATCTCACTTTCCAGCTTCAGAGAACTCGCAATCTTTGCGAGCACATGGTACAGGAATGTATCAAAGCGGCACTTCCCTCCCCTGCCGACCCCATGTCATCTTGTTGGGAGAATTCCTACTGCATGACATGCAGCCATTTCAGCCTTTCCTCTGAGGGAGAAGCACTCTCCAAGGCTTGGAAGAAGAGCCTGCTAACACTGCAAACTCTCCTCTCCAACAGCATGCAGCGTTCAAGTGCAGAGAGTGCAGCTATGCAGCCAAACGCAATGCAGGCTTGGCTCGCAGCATCTAGAGGCACAAGACTGAAGGTCAGTGCAGCTGGGGAGGAAAACCACCCTGGCTGGACACCTTGGGAGGTTAACTCACTTCTGCAGAAGACAGGGTTTGTAATTGAACCTCCAGGTACCGGAGACCATGAGAACACTGGACAAGTCAGGTTGGGAGGGAGCTCAGGAGGTCATCCAGCCCAAGCTCTGGTGGTCAGCTGTAAGGGCAGACCCAGTAATTCCAGTCTGGTTCCCACAACCTCCAAGGCTGGATACCCTGCACAGACTACAGAGCTTGTCCTCAACCACATTGCACCGGTAATTAAGAAACATCAGAGCCTCCATGTCTCCCAATCACAAGAAGTTTGATGTGCAGGAGGTAAATAATCTTCACCTTCAGAAATTCACTCCATCCTACTGCTTATCTCCCCTGCCTTGAGCTGCACACACAGACCACGAGAAGAGCAAGCTGCTGAAAGCAGCAAAGAGCTGGCTGTACCTATAGCTCACGGCCATGGGAGAACACAAACTAACTCATCATCACCCCTACACACCTTTTACAAGGAAAAACTCAGCCAGCAACAGAAAATAAAAACTATTATGATCTATTAACCATCACCAAAGTAGTCTGCAAGTAGTTTTTTATTAAGACTTTTAAGTTTTTAAACAAAGCTCAATCATTCCATTAGTAATAATTTAAAGTGCTTAAGTAGGTGTTTGTGGATTAAGGGTTTTAAATGAAGCCTCTAAACAGGGTTTCCAACACACAGTAGGGAAAAAAAGAAGCATTAGGTTTCTAAATGTCAGTAAAAAAATACCAGTTTTCTCATCCGAGAAACAGATGATACCTTACAGCTCGTGTAGCATGCCAGCACCTGATTCATCTCCCTCCCACAGCAACTGCTTCATGGCAGCATCTCACAACTCAAGAGAAAAGATACCAAACAACCCACAACCACAGTTAACGCTGTTTCTACCCCATTCCCACAATGAAAGTCAGGATTTGATCAGGACACCAAAACTTTTATGTAAGAACCACGCTATGTTTAATGACTAGGCAGCACCACACTTTCAGATTTAAGTGTGTCGTAAGGACTATCTCACCTTCTGCTGGGTTAAAGAGCATTCCACATCTCTGGAATTATAGAGGCAAGAGGTCTTGCTGCTCATGAGAGCTTCCCCATGGAGCGAAATCACTATCAAACTCAGGTATTTAGGAGATGAACAGCACATGTCCTGAATTTTTAGGAGGAGCATGTAACTCCAAAGTGTCCCCCCACACTCAGTACCAAAAAGCAGAGGGATGACAATCCCTAATTATCAAGCAGCTTGTGAAGGGCTGTGGCCAGCAGAGAAGGGAAGGTCCTGGCTGTCCTCTGGAATAAATGAGGCGATGGGGACACAGACTGTCACTGTGCCATCATGTGTGGTTTTGAGCTGGTTGGCTCACCTGCAACTCCCTCTCAAGGGAGATGGCTTAGCACCTTCCTCACCCACTCCCTGTCCCCTGCAAAGGGAAAGCTTAACTCCCAGAGGGATTAATACCCTGAGACAACTCAGACAAAACCCCCTCTCCCACTCCTCACAATCCATGTACACAGCTCTAGGCTCCATAACCTCACATATTTAAGATGGGAACAGTTTATAAAGCAAAAATACCCTTATGCCAAGACCACAGTTCACTTCTGGTACCACATTTACCAGCTGAACTGACAGGTCAGTGCATAAGCACCTCCAGAGATGAAAAGAGTTTTGGCAGCAATGCTCTCTGTGCCCAGGGAAGGCTCACTGCAGCTTTATCCATCTTGTTGGTTTCTTTTTTGAAGAGAAAAATTCCTTCTCTAATGCATGGAAAAAACCTGAGAGGTGAGAAGATCCACTGTACCAATTCTAAAGCCTTGATTCTTAATATTGCATCCAATTCATATATGTTGTGACTATGAGCTTGTATCCATCCCATTTTGATGGGGTAAATAATGAGAGAACATGCAAGCCTCTAATTTTACACTGACTTCAATTCCCACTTCCATCAGACAGCTAGAAAACAGGAATAGAAACTAAAACAATCAAAAAGAAACATGTTCTTCTCCATTTCTAACTTTAAAGAACCAGAAAATAATAATTTTTTTAAAAAACCAGAATAAACTCCTACCCAGGTTTGTATTTGTTCAGATAAGCATTTGGAACATCAACGTCAGCACCACCTTCTAGGTGCAGAGCACTAGGGTCAGTGTAGGACATAAGTCTTGTAGGACAACATGTTTTAATGATTTGAAACCAGGGAGCAGCCGCCATCCCACCCCCCCTCCCCCCATCCGTAGGAAAAATAACTAAGCACATAATTGCAAAACAATATTTTAATTGTCAGGTTTAATCTAGGTTTCCTACTCAGATTTAAATCACTTCTTTTTTTTTTTTAAATGGCATTGATTTAACTCAATCAACCCTGCCCGAAGGCCATCTTTCCAGCACGCCATGAGCATACCAAGCAAGTTTTAACCAATTAGATAAATCACTAAATCTCCTAACTTCCTAACAGCGATCTTGCAAGCCAGAGCTATTTTTTAAAGCAGCGTTATCTTGAAAACTTTGCAAAAATAAGCAGCTAAGCAGACATTTCATCATCTTTCTGGGGTTTTTTTTGTAGCTAAGGCACATGATAGCCTGAAACCCAGCCAACTGAATTCTGCAAAAGACTCGCACAACCATTGCAAATATGCCTCTGAGTCTTTATTGCCTTCCTTAGGATGATGGGAATACCATCGGTGCCTTAGTTATATTCATTTCTATACGTATGCATATATACGTGTGCATGCACAGGCTGCAAGCTTAAGGTCCAACGCTCAAGAGCACAGCGAAGGAAAAGCAGGCAGGAATATTATGGACTCACCAAGAGCAAAAATCCTGAATAATGGAACTTTCTAGCACAAACAGCTTAACAGGGACCCTCGGCACAGTCCCTGTTACTACCAGTGGAAATATGCCTTTCTGACACTACACAGATTTTTAGCAGATTCCCTTGACAGGAGAAGGATTAAAAAGCAATTATCTGGCTCTCATATTTCAAATGCAAAGCCGTATTTTCGAACAGCAGGCAGAAGAATACAGAGTTCTCAGAACTCAAAGATTTGTTACATTCCGTTAAAAAAAAAAAAAAAGCCCTTACCACCATACCTTAAAATGGCAATACTGTAGTAGGAACCTACTCCACAGGGATGAGAAAAAGCACTGCAAACCCGATCCAGCATTGTATTATGAAAAAGCCCTGCAAATTCCAGGCAATCTGCAAATGATTTCCCCCTTCCCCACCCAAACATCCACTGCAAACTCCTGCAATCGCCAAGTCAGGGCTGCAGCAGCAAGGGAGATGAAAATAAAACCAGCCCTACCTTTAACTTGAGTGTCATATTCGGCTATGATCTCCTTATCCTTTTTGAATTTTGCTGGCGACGTCATGTTTTCTTTCCCCCCCAAAAAAAATGATTTAACCTCCAAACCAGATCCACCAGAACACGAGCTGGAAATGCAGCGTCTCTCCTCTCAGTGCAATGCCTTGATTTTCCTCTTGTCCTTCTCCCCCCCCCCTCCCCCGAAAAAAAAAATAAACCCAAAAAAACCCCCCAAAAAATTAAATCAGTCCATGGAGAGAGGGCGTGATACGGAGGGCAGCAGCAGGGAAATGCAGATGTTGAGATGAGAGGATGGAAGAGGCAGCAGTTTTGTCTCCCTGCACCAAAACCTTTAGCAGCAGCATCAGACTAGCGAGATCCTGCAGCCCCCAAAAGGCTCTTCCTGATTGCTAGCGTTAACAGCACAGCCAGGGAGTGGAAGTCCTTCCGCACAACATGGTTTGTGTGGGTTTGGTTTGCCTTTTCTTTTTATTATTTATTATTTAAGAAGGGGAAAAAAAACGGGGCTCAGAGGCGATGCAGATCAAATCCCCAACGAGAGCAGAAACGGGGGGGGGAGGAGGAGGGTGGCAAGAGGCGGTTTTTCCCTTGGTTTGCTTGCCTGCGGAGGAGAAAACAAACAAAAAAATATAGCGATAATGTTGATAATAAATAAATAAATGTATTTTTAAAATCGCAGCCCGCAGCCAGCGGTCACAAGACGCGCAGCCAAAACCCCCGGTTCAAAGAACAGCTCCCCTGACATTGCAAATCGCCCTTTTAAAGCAGCAGCGTGAGGCTGGAAAGGCAGCGCGGCCAGGTAGCCACGGGAAAACGCCTGCACAGCAGCCAGCCCCCGGGGAGAAGCGGGGGGAGAAGGGGCTCGTTTGGAAAGCGGGGTCCCCCAGGGGAGTGAAAGGAGGGAGGGAGAGAGGGAGGGGAACCAGCCCCCGCGGAGAGAAAGCGCTTCTCCAAATGAGCAGCGATGCGGGGGATGAGCAGCCAGAGCCCGGCCAAGCTGCAGCATCTCCCGCTGGAAAACCGCCCCAGCCCCGCAGCGGCGGGAGCCGGAGGACGAGCCCGGCAGCTCCCCGGTGCAGCAGCAGCACACCCCGTCCCCGCCGGGGCGGCTCCAGCTGCAGCTTCTCCTTCGGAGGGTTTTGGGGGAAGGGTTCAGGGATATTTTGGGGGGGGGAAGGGGAGGGGGGGGGAAGGGGGTATGTAGGGTTTTCCCCTCCGCCCCTCGGAGCACGGGGCAGAGCCAGCGCGGAGCCCCGCCGGAGCAGCCCGGCGTGTGCGAGGCGGCCGGGAACCTGCCCGCAGGGGACGCAACTTTCCTCCCGCCTCGCCCCTTCCCAAGTCACGGTCCCTTCCCCCTCCCACCCCCCTTTTTCCCCTTGGCGGGGCAGGGAGGGGGCGAGGCTGCAGCCCCCGCGGAAGATGCTCGTACGGGAGGAAGAAATAAATAAACACGGCACCCGCCGGATCCGCATCCCGCCCGGGAAGAACAATGAGGGCGGCGGGGAGAGGAAGCGTGGGGGGGTCCCGGGGCGGGAGGGGGGAACGGGGCTAGGGACGCGGCACCGCGCCCCACCTTAGGGCCGCGCTAAGGGAGCGGGGTAGGGGGGAAAGGAGGCGGCGGGGCCTCCCGGCGGAGCTGGCGAAGGCGGGGAGGGGGGCTCGCGGCCGGGCGGGGCGATTACCTGGGCGCTGCGGAGCCGCCTCCCGCAGCCGGGCGTCCTCCGGCCGCTGGCGCCCGCCACCCGGTCCCCCTTACCGGCCCGCCGCCGTACCCGCCCCGCAGAGCGGCGCATCCAATCGGCGGAGAGCTTTAGACAAGAGCGACTGGCGCCCTAGCCAACCAGATGGCTCCGTCGCGCAGCTGGGAACACGCCCTCTTCCAGCCGCTTGGTGCCAATAGCCCCGCCCCTTCAGGACGGGATGGGCGGGGCCTGCCCGAGCGCAGCAGCCTCCGCCCCGAGGCCTGCGCAGGGGGCGGAGCGAGGCATGTAAGAGAAGCAGCCTGCTCGACCAATGGGAGCAAGAAAGGGCGTGCCCCTCCGCCAATCGCCAGGCGGTAGGGGTGGTGCCATCCGCCTCCTCCAATGGCCTGCAAGGGGAAGGCGGGTCCCGCTGGCGTTCTCCGCTAATCAGATATAGGGGCGGGGCCTCCCACGCCCAATGGGAAGCTGAAGCCGGGAATTCAAACTGACAGGTGGGAGTGTGGCCGTTGCTGCCGGACGGGACCGGAGCGGACAGGCGGCGGGGTCTGGCCCGGCCCGGCCCGGCCCAGCGGCCTCCCGGCCGCCATGTCGGTCAGCAGCTGCACCTTCGAGGACCGGTGCGTGGCCGTGCTGTGCTGCCGCTTCTGCCAGCAGGTGCTGAGCACGCGGGGGATGAAGGCCGTGCTGCTGGCGGACACCGACATCGACCTCTACTCCACCGACATCCCGCCCTCGGGGTAAGCGCCGGGCCTCGGGGGCAGCGCCAGGGGCGGGGGGCGGCTGGTCCTCACAGGGTCCCTCTGGCGGGGCACGGCGACAGCTCAGAGGCCCCACAGGGCCGGCCCGGGCGCCGCAGCCCCTCAGCCTTGCCGGCGCTGACACGGCGGCGCGGCCTTCGCCTCCCCTCGGGAAGAGTCCTCTCAAAATCAGCCGTCCCCAGGAACACGGCCCCGGAGAGCGCGATCCAACCCGTGCCTCGGTTCCAGTTGCACCCGGCTGTCTCTGAGCCCGGGGGAAGCCAGGCCGGGAGCTGGGCTGTCCCTCGGGTTTTAAATCCCAAACCTGATCTGATGCCTTCGCGGGGGAAGCCGCGGGGAGCTCCTCCAGCTTCTTCCTTCAGCAAAGATTAGAGCTTGAAATTAAGATTAGAACTCGAAATAAACACCCGTAAACAGCCCGAACCTGATCTTGGCGGCTCCCGGCGCGACTCCCCTGCGAGCCGGCTGCTTTCCCATGCCCACATTTGACTACCCAGAAGATCAGGTTGCAAAACAAGATGTTAATAAGAAAGCAGGGCTTGAAAAGGAGATAAGAAATCAAAGGTTTGGTTTGAAATGCCCCAGCCTCGAAGCTGTTGTTCCACAGGCTCAGCTGAGGGAACCAGGGCAGCATCTCCATGCTTCTGGCTGACGGCGTGGCAGGGCCTGATGTAAAAGTGTTGGTGAGCCCTGAGAGCAGCAGTGCTAACCCCCTGGGCTAATTTTGGAGGACTCATCAGATGTTCTTGCAACATCTCATGGGTCTCTCCTTCTTTCTATATGAGTAGGGCCAGTCGCTGATTGGAAAAAGTCACTGCATGCTCTTGGAAAGTTTAAAAATAACCCACCCAAGACTGTAATGGTGACATGGCTTTGCTGTAACATCAAATCTGTATTATAAAAACATAGTTGTGGCTATGATTACATGTAAACTTTTCTATCTTTGCTTTCTCCCCATCTAGTACCGTTGACTTCATTGGAAGCTGCTATTTCACTGAAATCTGCAAGTGCAAGCTGAAGAACATTGCCTGCTTAAAGTGGTAAGAACACTGTTCAGCGACAACAGCCCCTCTGCAAGCACACCCGCCCTGCTGCCACACCGTTCAACCTTCCTCCCTCCAGACCACTGCCATCAGCTCAGGAGTTAAGGCATGAATGAACAGATTGCCTGCTCGGTATCAGATTTAATGCTGCTTGATAGAAACTCAGCCCACTACTTCTGGGCACGGCTGCCAGTCTATTTCTGTGCGAGTCCCCAGTGGAAGTGTGACAACCTTGTCAGTAGTCAGAGGATATGGGGAAGCTTGCGTGCCACCTGCCTGATTAAATGTCTGCTTCGACACCGAGATAATTGTGTGAATAAGGCCAAGGCAAGAAGTAGTTACTCATATTCTAATTAATAGAACATCCTCTTGGCAGATCGAGTTGTTGCTAGCAGATGGAACATGCTGTCACTAAAGTTCTTGGAGTTCTTTTATCCTCTTTATTAATGCCTGGTATTTAAGAGTGAAAACAACAACTCTCAAATAGCTCAGTTACTTGAGACGAGCCTTCCAGCTTCGTCATCAAGCCTTTTACCTTGTTCAGATTGAAACGGTGGGTGTTGTGAGAGGATCATGTCATTTTATTGCTTACACAGAAGTAGAGAAACAGAACTCTCAGCAGAACCTGTGGCCTTGAAAGTAGAAAATGCATGCTCTAGGTTTCATCCTAGGGGAGCAGATGCTACTTCTGAGTTCTCAGTCTCATTGCTCCTACTGCTGATACCCTCCTGTGCTTCTGTACAGATGGATTTTGTGTGCGTGATGAACTTCCACACTGATTCCAAGGGAATCATTGGCCTAGCAAAAAAAAAACCCCTCTACCAAGGGGAAAAAAGCCCCACCAAGGGGAAAAAAAAACCCACCCCGTCATTTGCTGGTATGTAAACTGCTCTGGATTACACAATTGGGGTTACTAAATAGTTCCCTATGCCAAAGATCTAAAAATTAGATCTGTAACTCCTGACAGATGTTCCCTAAATATTTAAGATGCTTGTTTCAGTACGTTCCCTTAACTTTATTAAAGTAGGAGCTTTATGTAAATGTTATGTGACTGGGGCTATTGAATGTTAGTTCAAGCTGGAAGAAGCAAAGCATCTATCTTTTCATCAGGCACTTGTGTTGCTCATCACTCCACTTGTCTTTCTAGTGGTAACATCGTTGGCTATCATGTGATTTCTCCCTGCAAACCGTGCCTGCTGTCCTGCAATAACGGCCACTTCTGGATGTTCCACAGCCAAGCAGTCTTTGGTATCAACAGGCTAGACTCCTCTGGTAAGGAACACGTACTTTTCCTTCTCTTCCCTGAAATCCTGAGTTCTAAGTCCCCCTTTCTAAGTGGGCATCTCTATATGGTTAAAGCATATGGAGGTCCCACAGTGGATGCAGGCATAATGGGAGCGTTGGGGTATTGCTGAACATGCAAACTACTTCAGGGGTGGTGGTTGTAACTACACTGTAAATGAAAAATTAATTGGAAATTTACCTTCATCAGAAAACTTAACCTACCACTTTTGTGGGCAGAAGTCAGAATATTGCTTCAGCAAATCCTAAGTAGTGTAAACAGAGCCACCAGCTGCTATCTGTAGTGGTATGTATGGCTTTACTGCGCTATTAGGCAGCTGTCCAACGGGCACTCTTGTTGGGTGAGTCATGTTGTCACTCTGACCCTATATAACTGAGTCCTCATTAGCTCTAGCTGAAGTTACAGCTCGTGCTGGCTCGCTTCTTCAGCTGGGTGGTGTTTGGATGCCAAGTGTCTCACATAATTTGCCTTGAGTCCTCAGGAGCGCAGAGAATTCTGACAAATCATTTCTCCTCCTTGCACATGGGAGTAACTTACTGTCCAACCCTTTCAGCATCACCTGTCTTTCAGATCAATGCATTTAAAAATAAATCAGCCATGAGGGCGTTCTCAATAGCTATGGGAATTAGCTATGCAAATACATATGTTAAGCAGGGACCTAGTCTTTGAACTGCACCGTAAACAACAAGTTGACTTTGGAAGAAAACCAGGAAATAGTCAAGATGTATTTAACATGAATGTGACTTACCAGGTTTTGCAACAATTAGACAGTTGTACAACTTAAAAAATAAGGTCACAATCCAAAAATAAGTTGTTCCCCCTCCCATCTTCTTACCTCCTTCCCACCAGGTGTGAATGTATTGCTCTGGGGCAACTTGCCAGATCTGGAGGAAAGCACAGATGAAGATACGTCCTGCATCTCTGAGGAGGAGTATATCAGATAGCCATTATCTCAGTACTGCAGCATCTTCCCCAGATTCATTACATTCCTATTTGGTTTGGATTTATAATTTTTTTTTCCTGCTGCCCCATCAGAGCTTAAACAACACAGGAAGCCAGGAAATCTGGAAAACAATCCTGAAAAAGGAAGGTATCATCTCCCTCTTTCACTGCAGCCTTCCTTAGGCTCTTGGACCTGCCTGATGTGTATCTTCTGACGAGAGCCACGCCTTGGTTAGAGCTGTCTCTCATGGCTGGAAATGCAGGATGCATTTACTGAGGTCTCGGTCTGGTTTGGTTTTACATTTAAGTCTCAACAGTTTATAATCCTTAAGAGGATTTTTCCTTCTTTCCTGAAACATGTTTCACAGAGCAAAGATGTTCAGTTGCTGTCAGTGTGGCTTAAAAAAATCTTAAAAAATAATCTGGTTGACAAAGCTCTTTGAGAGCTCTGCTTTTGTGGGCACACAGACCATGGCTCACAGCTGCTATTCTGAGTACACAGAGTTGCAGGACGAGTGGCCTAAGGTACTGGAGCTTTGGCTCTCTGGTCTGGCTCTCCTGCTTTTAGCAGGTTGTTCTCTGGGCACCTGTGGCACACTGATGCTCCTGAATGCATCCAGGGGAGCTGACTTAGAGCATCTTCTCACCTTCACCTTTCAGTGCTTCTAGAATCATGTTTCTGTAGAGATTAAGTCTTTCTTTTCCCCTGATAAAACCTATATGCTGAAGTTAATTAACGTCTAATATAACACAACATAGTCTAAAACTACACAATCAAATCCACCCAGTCCTATTTGTTATTTTCCCCTGATAGGATGGGCATCCCTCAAAACCAGAACTCTGGCATCTGCCCAGGTCTCTTTAGAGGATAAAAAAATAAGAGATCAGGTTAAATAATTGTTGTTTGAGCCTAACCTGACATCCTGAAGAGCACAGGCATTCCAGGTCCTGTAAGAAAGAATGGATCATTCCTTCATAAGAAGTTCATTATCAGAGTTGTTAAGCCATAGCTTTTGACTTACAAATGAAATACTGTCCCCTTCAGCTCATTACCTGAAGGATAACCTTTAGAAAACTCAAGGTACAATCACATAAGAGAACAGGGTACATTTTTATGCTGTATAAATCATTCTATAGCTTCTCCTGCTATCTGGAAGGCAGATCTGAATTGTCTTAATATTTTTACTGCATATTATATATTCCTTAATTAAAGGTACTACCTCTTGTGCACTGTTTAAATGTATATTGGTATGTGTGTATATACATGTGTGTATGTCTTGTTTTGACTTCCTGTGTTGTCTCTGCTCATTAAATACATTTTGGACTAACTAGTCTTCTGGGCTGTAATAAATATGGATGTATAATGGCATCAGATAAAATGATGAAAGAGCATCTTGTATTAAACTGCTTGAAGGATTAGGCTCTTATTACTAGGAGTTTGGTTTAGAGACAAAAAGTACCACCTCCCTTTTAGGGTGGTGTTTAGCCAGTTAACTTGTAACACAATGTGATCAGGGTGTGGCTACAGCATGAAGCTGACAGGGTGCCACCTTGCACAGAGATTTTTCCAACAGAATTACAGCTGATTGGTTTTGTCTAAGTAGCACAACAGTTCAAATAAAATTCCCAGAATGTAATTCTGCTTTGCTACAAGCTCAATGCTTGCTATTTATAACCTTCCCCATTCCAAGACACCTCTGAACTGAAGAGCTCTTCTCCCACAGGAGGAAAGGACTGTAATTTCTTCACCTCAAGTCAATAATTCTGGTTTTGCTCCCTATCTGTGCGTACACATAGAACTGGAAGGTCTACTATGAACTCCTTTAATTACACAGACCTGTTTGAGCTAGTTCATCCCAACCAGGCATCAGCTTGAAATAAAGAATGAGCCAACTTTTAAGTAAGTTCTGTCTGTTTGGGTGGGTTTTCCCCTGAGATGTTGTAGGTATTCTATACCAGCTCTTGCTCCAGCTGTCAGGAACGTTACCAAACTAACCATGTCTTTCTGTTCTTTCCATCTGAAACAGAGCAAGTTCCAAAGCAGATGGTGGTAAAACCACTGCTCGCTGTTCACAGGGGCCTGATGTTTTGGGATAAGTTTCCAAGGATCAGCCTGGGTAAGGAAGCACCTTCCAGGCTGATAGATCTGTTTAAGTGGCTGGCACAAAACCAGATTGCTATTTCTAGAAGCCTTCCCAAGCACTTCACCCTACCCAAAGCTTCATTTGAAATAAAACAAACACAGGTTTCTACTTTATGGGGGTTTTTCCTCTGTACCCTTCAAGATAGGGGTGTTGTAGCACACTGGGATCTGTTGTGAATCGGTTGGAAGGCTGATGGTTGCAAGGCATTATGTGCAGTAACATTGAGCACAGAGACAGACAGCTTCCAGAATGAATACATCAGCGGGTTCAGCTTCCTCACAGAGCCATGGTCAGTCTGACAAAGCTGTCAGCACCTTTGGTGAGGATCTGACAGTAAAATTTTACATCATCTTCACTGTGCAGCCAAGGAAGCCAAAAGCAAAGCTGAAAAACAAGAACCAAGTCCTGAGGCTTTTCTCTTCTGCTCGTTCAGGTACGAGACGAGCGGTTAAAGAACTTTGGTGTCTCTAATCAGACCTGGTTGTACTCAGCAGGGATCAAACACCAAAGGGACTTACATTTTAGGCTCCAAGTCAGTGCTTCCACAGGACTCCCAAAGGCTGCTGGTGCTAAGAGTGCAGCTGAGAGGGGATGCAACAGCCGTCACCGCATCAGCCACGCTCCTCGGCCATGCAACGTGCCCGGCTCATTCCCTGGCAGCTCTGCAGCTGTAAGATATTGTGAAACACAGGCTTGTAGGTTCAGGGTCATGGACTTGTTTGAAACCAGAATTCCAAAAGCCACTGAGGATAAATCTTTGGTTTGATTTTTCAATCACAGGGACCTGTGTAACCATGGCACCATCTTCTTTCCTGCAATGCACAATACTAGCTGGAGGGGTGGGAGAAAGTCAGAGCAAGACAGTGATTAATTGATTCCCCTTCATATTAAGTAACACTTACTAGAAAAAGCACATTTAAATATTCTTCATTATTCCAGTACAGATTGATGCCTAATCATAACCTCACATTCATGTAGCACCATTCATCCCAGGCTGCTTTACAATGACAAACAGTTAAAAATTCTTTTACCATTGAGCTGCAGCCAACTGCAGGATGCAAAGCAGCTGCCAAGCAGACAGCGTGCTGCAGGGACCATGGTAAGCATCATTCTGTACTGATATTCAGTATGCAATCTCTATCAGTACAAACCAATATGTTGATTATTGAGGGAAGTTCAACTTGAAAGACTCTTCCACAGGCTGGAATGCAGCTCATCCACCTTGAAGCCAGACGGGCCACCTCTCCTAGGACAGGACCTGAAATCTGAGGGAGAGTCCTACGATAAGAGACAGAAATTACTGAGCCATCTTTTATTTTTTACTCTTCTCTGGCATGCAAGAGCTGGCATGCTTTTTAAAGTCAAGTAAAATAGTCATTTATTATAAATCACCCAATTACTTTGTCGTGAGAGATCACTCTTACATATTTTATGATGTTTGCAGTCCGTGTGGTTTCTGAAAGTATACCCCAAGGAACAGCCCAGAGCCCAAGCAAACAGCCTTTGTGCTGTTTGGATTAAGGGAGTGTCTACAGGCTGGTGTAGCACAACAGCCAGGGGTGCCTGTTGCACAAGAGGTGGTACGAGCGGAGCTGTGTGTAGACATGGAGAACTCACTCTGCAAACAAAGCGCCCAGGGGGTGGTAAGGGACCGGCACCACTGGCTCCATCAGAGATCAGAGTACAGCCCGAGCTGCACACACCTGCCAAGGAGACTCCAAGACTACAGCAGAGAACAGAGCTGTGCCTGTTCCTGCAGCTGGGCATCAATTCTTCCCACTCCCAACAGGTATTTCCAAGTCTATGAGCATATTCTGCTCTTCCCATGTACATCCTCAGTCACTTCAGAATCACAGAATGGTTTGGGCTGGAAGGGACCTCAAAGATCACCTAGTTCCAACCCTCTGCCATGGGGGGACACACTCACTAGGTCAGGCAGCCCAAAGCCCCATCCAACCCGGCCTTGAACCCTGCCAGGGATGGGGCTTCCACAGCCTCTCTGGGCACCCTGTGCCAGCACCTCCCCACCCTCAGAGTAAATAATTCCTTCTTAACGTCTAATCTAGCCCTGCCCTCTTTCAGCTTGCAGCCATCGCCCCTTGGCCTGTCCCTGCACTCCCTGGTGACCAGCCCCTCTCCCCCTTTCCTATAGGACCCTTTAAGTGTTGGTAGGCCATAATTAGGTCACCCTGGAGCCTTCTCCAGGCTGAACAAGCCCAACTCTCCCAGCCTGTCTTCATAGGAGAGGTGCTCCAGCCCCTTGATCACCTTCATGACTTCCTCTGGACTCGCTCCAACAGCTCCACACCTTTCCTGTCCCAGAGATCCCAAAGCTAGACTCAGTGCTCCAGGTGGGGTCTCACACTTGCAGGAAGGACTCTTCTTGATGCCAGCATTTCTGGATTTCTACAGCATTATTAGGAGTTTCTCTTGCTCTGGCGTACAAAGTGGATATAGCCTCTGGCCAAGTACCCATAAAAAGCCTACAAAGAAAACAGGTTATTCCAAAGCTCTCTGGATGCAGCACTCAGACACCCATGAGATGTGCTCTTCAATTTAGGCAGCGTACAGGAACGATGAGGCACAAGAGCAGGATGTCTGCCTTGGACACCTCCTGTGAAAATTAACTCCGAGTTGGTGATGCGCCACCCAAAACTCCCTCTTCTCATCAGGAAAGATCAACTCTGCTACACTCTGGAAAAGCATCAGCATTTCCAAGCAGCTATTAGCCAGGGGGGGACATTTTAGCTGCTTTGCTGGCTGCAGTGTCTCTTGTCTTGCAGGCGTGACACAGGCTTAACAGAGTCACTCTGCACTCCATTGATTTCTCATTAGGAAGCATGCCTTGCCTTTTGGACAGCCAGGAGGGGAAAAAACACCCAACACCCACCAAACCAAACCAACAACGGGGATGACATCTGGTCAGATAGAAGCCAAACGAAATCTCCAGTGCTTCACTTCTTGTGTCATCTGAATTCTGACAGCTTGATGTCTCCGGGTAATGCCACACCAGGGAAATTAGCACCATAGCACTCTTAGGCACTGCCATCTGCATGTCAACCTATGTAGGGATTCGTGCAGGCAGTTATACAGCACGACTGATAAAAAAGACTCCATCTCTTTGCATTTCTCTGACTACACTTGTTTCCTGGAGGAAAGTGCTAATTAAAAATAACCCAGTACCGCTCCAATGTAACTGCAGCCATGCTAGGCTCCCTCCCTGCTGTGCTATGGCAGAAGCTTATTAGTTCATCCCACTCCAGCATATGGCCTGTTTTGGAAAAGGAAATTTCCACTAACAGAGGAGACAATGCTGGAAATACAGGTGCCTGGGGGGATGCTCATCCTAACTTAGGTTGGAACATCAAGCCAAAGAGAAACCGGTCCTGCGTCTACTGAGGGCATCAGAGCCCCATACACAAAAGCAAGTTGAGAAGAATTCCACCTTTTTCAAAAATATTCAGCAGATTTTGCCTTTTCCTGTCATCTGTCTGCCTCTCCGAGCCAATGCCACGCTCCAGCAACAGACTGCCCAGATAAGCAAAGCCGTTTTGGGACCAAAGGGCGCAGGGAAAGCTGGGAATACAAAGCTCACAGCCCCATGGCCTACACCTTGCAGAGGTTTTGCCAGTAGCTGTTCTTTTATTGCAAATTTATTTGTTTTCACTTTAAAAAGTACAAGTATATATATATTTTAAACAGTATAAGTGTATATATACTCCGTTCTGAGACTAGCAAAGCTCCAATGGCAATGAATCTGGTCTGTTATTCCCACTATGCCTGTGGAACACAACCAGAAAGCTTCTCCAGCAGATACTGGCAATGGAAGAGCTACAAGGCAGCGTGCAGCAAGCTGCTCTGGGTGAAGAGTGCCAGCCTTCGCTGGCGCCTTGTGAGCAGACTTTGGCCCAAATTAAACGCAGCGTGTGAAGCTACAGACCCAAAACCATTGAGAGGCAGCACAGGTAGGATCTGTGCCCAGAACAGGGCTAAGAACGCATCTACAAAAACCACACGGTCAGGTAGAACTGTGGTTTGTGTCAGGTTACTGTGCTGGATGCTCAATCTAAGCCCTTTTAATTACAGAAGTTTCAAAATGCTTTAGAGCAACTTATCAATTCACTTACTCTCCAATTCATCACTGTGTGAGTGGACACTGAGAGGAAAGTAGGTGGGTTTACCCCGTGAGAACACCAAAGCTGCCGTGGTCTCCTCACAGGGTGCTCAGTGAGGCCAGAATGATTTGGTTAAATAAGGGAATAGGGCAGGGTCCCATTTCAGGGAAGATTGTGAAAGCTCCTGCCCCAGCATCCACTCCGATGGTAACGAGTGCCTAAAAGGTTTGGAAAAAATTAAGCAATCTGCTCTTGTGCAAAGGCCTAGAGCACAAGACTTTCCACAATGCCACTCAGCTTTTTAATCAGACCCCACGTTGGAAGTGGATTTTGCTCTGCTTCAAATTTTACCCCAAGTCCAAATTACTTTCTTTGTAGCTTAAGATTTAAAATTCAGAGAAATACATTTTTTTCCCCATCTCACCTGCTCCCAGAAGGCAGCACTCCCAAGTGTCAGGAAGTACATATTCAGCAGAATATGTCAATTTATTTTTTTTATTCCAAATTTAAAAACTGCTTAAAAGCACCTGGCACCAGCCACTGTTCAGAAACCTTTTATCTCATTAACTGGATCCCAGCTCTGACTCAACACAAGCATGCCACTGATGCATGAACTCCAATTGCTCCCTTACCTGTGTGTCACTCTGATGGCACAAAGTGATTCTCAGCAAATGGAGCAGCACTCACTGTAAGTCAACCACAAAAATCATAGGAGTTCTTAACAAGCAGCTTTGGGAGGGCGGCAGGCGCTTTGATAACAACCTGCCACTCTGTCTGCATCACTTGAGCCTCCTCTTGCTCCTGCCAAGGGCTTCAAAATGTGGGCACTGATGGCTCTGGCATTAATTGTGGTGTATCTTGCCTGACCCGACAATGAAGCAGCATTACTTGCCCCTCCCAAAGCCTTCCTAGGTTATTTAAAGCAGCCAGGTCTCATGGCATAGGATAATGGCTAGCAGGAGATGCCAGGCAGATCCCAGCCTGACGTTCCCCAAAGCCCAAGGGAACGCAGCGCAGCCATCCCCATGCTCTGTCCTGAACAACGTCTGATTTTGTAGGCTACATACTCTCCCCAGCCTCCCAGCAGGGATCAAAGGCAGCAGCGCCTGGGTGTGTGCGTGCACATACACGCATGGAAAACACACATTAATTACGGTCTGAAAATTCCTCTGCTAGAAAAAGAACAGGTTCCCTCTTTGTCACTTACCTCTCCCCCACAAAACTCGCCCTGGCCCAATTCACTCATTCAAAACAAGCCTGGACTGCAAACGACCTAGGGAGAAGAGACATCACAGCATCACAGGGGGAAAGGGACCTCCAGAGCTCATCAGGTCCAACCCCCTGCCAAAGCAGGGTCCCTAGGACAGGGCACACAGGTCGGTGTCCAGATGGGGCTGGAATCTCTCCAGAGAAGGAGACTCCACACCCCCTGGGCAGCCTGTCCCAGGGCTCCCTCACCCTCACTGAGAAGTTCTTCCCCAGATTGGTGTGGAACTCCCTGTGCTCCAACTTGAGGCCATCGCCCCTTGTCCTGTCCCCACAGACACTGAGAAGAGGCTGCCCATGTCCCCCTGTGTCCCACTCTTAAGATATTTTAGGATATTTAGATATCAACCAAGCATGTCTGTGCTTCGAAGAGCAGAAACCCCACACCAACACAGGCTTGGATGCCACAGCACAGACCCAGGGTCTTGGCTCTTGTGCTTTACCATCCCTGTTCAGCGAGCACTTGGATCTCCAGTCTCCATGAGGGAGTCTATCTGCCTCGTGGAAGGGGAGATGGTTACAGCCAAACAGCTAACTCCAGAGACACTGCTCATGGCACAACTGGAGAAGAATCAGGACACTGTTCCTATTGCTGAGGTCACACAGCTTGACATCCTCATCTCAAGGTCTCCACCATGGCCAGTTGTGCCCCAGGTTGAACGTGGCTGAGCAGGACAACAGCACTTCCCTCCAACCAAGGCACGGTCGCTACAGAAGGAGGGTGAAGCACACAGACGTGCAGAGCTGGGGGTAGCACAGCAAATGCACGTGTGTGCATGTCCCGTGGTGACCTGGAGGGCTTCCAGCTCTGGGTCTCAGCATGACAGCCATCACCAGCCCACATGTGAGGCGCTCCAGAAATTCCCATTAAGAGAGATAACAGAAAATCCATTGAATTTCTAACTTCAGCCCGTTGTACCGACAGAAAGGTTCCTCCACACAACACCACGTATTTAGTTCTCTGATAGCCGAGTGAAATAAAGATAGCAGGGGAAAAGCAAGAGCTCGTTATCAATGGAAGGAGAGGAAGGGACACTGGTATTTTAAGGCATTCACCTTTAGGTTATAAGCTGCTTATCTCAGACCGCTACATATGTGGTCTCCTTGGGAACAGAGTCAGACAATAAATCAGCTGTGCCAACGTTTATCAGAAGCTCCAACTAGCCAAACACATCAGCTCTCCTCAGAATGCCAAATCAGTTCTGCAAGATGCAGGGCCAAGCCTGGAGTCACTCTGGAGGCATGAGGCAGGGGTTAAGAAGTGACACTAATACACTCAAAAGAAAGGTGGTTTATATTCCTGTTCCTCATCACTGAGTCCTCCTGGAACCATGGGCTGTGTCAGAAGCTTTGGGGAAAGGTGAAGAGAGATAAATCGGGCTGGCATGGCATGGGCATGGCTAATGCACACAGCAGGCTGCCTCTCACATCCCTGGTCAGCCACGGAAGTAACCCTACCCATTCTCCTCACGGTCCAAAGCGCCTAAGAGATGATCCTCATCCACAAGGGATGGCTAGGAACAAAACCAGCTTGAGGAAAGTCAGCAAGATCAACGCAGGAATATTCCCCGACTGCAACTCTCCTGCCAGACACAAGGAAAAAAAAACAATCCAGACATTTCACATGTGCAAAAAACAAACAAAACAATCTCAACCAAATCACCCTGTTAAACTGGTGAAAATTTCCCAACCAGCTCCAAAATGTTTAGCTGCTGATGTGTAACCAAAGGAATGTCATGGCAGGCGGTCTCAGGGCAAAGCCCTTGGTCTCATTTACAAGGGATTTGGCCAAGCAATTACCTAGTGGGAAAGCAATGGCAACAGCACTGCCTGATGAGTCTTAATTACCCAGAAATCCTGACCCAGCGGCATCAGACATACTTTGTCTGTGGTAACGGACCCACGGACTGGGAGCAAACGTCTGCAGCAGCAGCACTGGGGAGCTGGGGGAAGACAACGTCATCTGCTCATGGTGCAGCTTTACACGTGGCTGGTCACCCGTCCCTTGGACATTGTGAAGGGACTCAAGCAGTAGAAATCTTTTAGCAAAATAATAGGTAAAACAGCTCATGGGCACACGCTGGACACGGTGTTTGTCAGGGGTGACAGTCCCTGCCCTCTGCCCAAGCACAGACACACAGACATGGCACCGACCCGTGTGCCACCACGGTTTGGAGGACACGTGGGTGCAACCCCAGCCAGAAGAGATGGGACAGCACAGAACAGCGGGGTCAGCTGAACCGCAGCCCCCGCACCCTCTGAACGCTGCGGTGCCCAGGAGGGAGAAGGACACCCCACAGCCCCCTCCTGCTGTCCTGCGCCCTCAGACCGACAAACATCACCATCCGCCCGCAGCCACGTCTGGAAGGGGAGCAGCAGACCGAGGGGTAATTCCCTGTCAGTCGTGGGGAAGGCAGAGAAGCCCCGGGGGCAGCAGAGCAGCCGGACGGGCTTTTCCCGGCCCGGGAGCAGCGGCTGCAGCCTGGATTAACACTGCATCCAGCATCGCGGCCAAGTTCTCCAGCAGAACCGGCCTGTCTGACCCCCCAACCCTCCTTTTCTCTTCCCCCTGTCCCCTCCACCCACTCCCCGTATCTGTCTTCTCCCCGCATCCCCCACTCCCCCTGCCTCCCCCAATTCCCGTCACCCCCCCCCCACTGCCCAGCACTCCCCGTGTCCCCTCACTCTCCTGTCCCACCCCTCTACCCGACCTCCCCAATCCCCGTATGTCACCCGCATCCCCCGGCCCCCCTCCACTGCCCCTGGCATCGTCCCCCCCCGCTCCCCGGCGCTCCCCATGTCCCCCACTGTCCCCCCCCGACACCCCCGTGCCCCCCCACCAGCCGCGCAGCGCCCAGCACCACGGCGCCACCTGGCGGAGCGCGGGGGGATCGCACCCGCCGGGCAGCGAGTTGCCTTAATGACCTTTCTTTAATTAACCTCTTTCAAACCCACCAGAACACGATCGCGGGGCAGAACTGCGGCCGGGGCAGCTCAGCGACACCGGCGGGGCCCGAGCGCTGCTCTCCGGGCCGTGACCAGCCGGTGCCGGGCAGGCGACTCGCCACTCCCATCATCTGCCTGCACTGGCCGCAGCTGATCCCCCTCCCAGGCCCTTCTCCACCAGCAAAACAACAAGTGAGGAGAAAAACAGACCGTCTGGGGGCTCAGAAACGGTTCGGTTAGAGTCTTTGCTGGAGATTTCTTCTGGTTAGTCTCTTAATTTGACTTTGCAAACCCTTCTGCAGCTGTGTTTTGAGTTTGTGGCTATGGAAAGTCTGCCCTTCACCGAAATAGCTTCGAAATACTGGAACTGCCATTACCTCTCCTTCCCTGGCCAAGCCAGAGTAACCCCTGGAGAACATGATGACTGGGACTTGGCTCCCCGTTGCAAACATCTTCTCTTGGAACAAGCAGTGGAGTTCAGCGCATACTTACTGGCCTGTTTTCTCTCAGAAAGAGCCATCAACTGAGTAACAGAGAGCCATTTACACCCAATTAAGTAACTCCATACCCATTTCCGACTATCAAAAAGAAAATGGTTATTGAGAGGTCACCCGGAGAAGGCCTTTAGCTGAGATAATCATGCACATCAGGATTTCAGACCATCCAAAAGCTCGCTGACAGCTTCACAAGCTTTGATTTAAGTTTGCATCCACCCTGCACTGTCCAGCTTTTCGGGAAACAAGCCATCCTCAGGCACTGTGCGGGAACAACTACAATTAAAAGTCCTTCCCCATCACAATTTCACCCCTTTATTGTCCCCTTCTCCCCCTCAATCCTACTGTGAGATTGGAAGGAGAAAAAGGCAATTACCGCGGGTGTCCGAAAGCTTGTGCTGTTTTACCACGTGTCAGGGCGGGTGCTGGAGCTTATCTTGCATTTCCCAGGCTGGAGTGGCCACTGCTGCTGCTCGGCAGTGAGCTTACGAACAGTTCCCACCCTGCCTGTGCCCTGGCAAACACTCAAAGACTGTTCAGGACCTGCCATCCCCTTGCTCTACAGAATAGCTCGTTAGTACCTCAGCCCTTCACCACCAGCACGGAGCATCCAGAGACCCCAACTGTTCAGGTTGGGAAGAACCTCGTGTGATGAAATCAGGGACCACCCACTCCTCTGCCCCTGGAAGTGCTGGGGCAGGACCAGCCCAGGCCTCTCAACACACCCCTGACCCCAGCATCCTCAGCCAAAACTGGCTCAGATCAAACCATCTCACCCTTCACCCCAGCCAACCCCACAGAAGCACAACTGTTGAGCTGATTAGCTTTGATTTCCTCCATTAACAACCAGCCTGCCTGAAGTGAAGCAAAACCAAGCAAATGAGGTGAAGGATGAGGTTTTCAGGGGATGCAGAGTCAGGTCCCTATTGTTAGTGCTTACGTAGTTCTGAAATGTCTCCCAACGCAGTCATTGCATTTCTCTTTCTCTCTGGTGACAGACTCTGATCCTTCCCTTGTCTCTAAGCTGAGGTTCAAGACAAAACAACAATAAAACTCTACATTTAATCTACCACGACCTCCCAGCAGCACACACTTTGTCGGAACTTATTAACCAGCTCCCAGCTTGTTCCCTGCATAATCAGTTTGTACTTCAAAGCCCCCACCAGCAGACAGAGCTAAATGATGGTGTTAAACTCACTCATGTATAAAATTAATTAGTTTGGGGGCAGGACAATGGATATTGGCTGTCAGAAGTTGGGATATTAGTTGAATGGGGTTGCCCAGGGCTCTGGGGACCTTTGTAACTTCCCAAGCAGTACCTCCTGCTCCTCTATCCTGAGCGTGGTCTTTCAAGCAGGGCAGATGAGAGGAGAGCTGCTGGCCCCCCGCAGCGAAGCGATGGGGAACGGGAGAATTAGCCCTGAGCAGAGCAAAAGGCTGCACTTGCTCCTGCTAAAGGCAGAGCGACTGTTCCCACACTCACACAGGATCAAGGCACATGAAGCCAGATACCAACTGCTGCTGCAGGAATCACCCAGCACTATAACTCCCCTCAGAAACTCCTGCACTGCCAGAGCTGCTCTGCTCCCCCCCGGCATCCAACAAGACATCTCACAAGGTGCCAGGCTCCTCAAGAGGTTGTAAGTCGAGTTTAGGGTTTGTTGAGACCCCGGCCTGGCTGCTGGGACTTGCAGGAGATTCTGTTACACAGATCACCGGGAGGGAAAACAGCATCTGGCTCATCACCCGCTGAAGCACAGAGCACAGGTCACGTCAGGGAGCTGTCCCTTCCCTCTGCATCTCTGGTTTCCTCCTGGGATAATCCTTTCCCAATTAGCTTTTGAGGACTTTGACATTAATTTAATTATTTTCACATCTCACTGTTGAAGCTAACAATCAGCTCTGGACCTGTGGCACCAGGCACGGGTTCAAGTCTCCTTGCTTGGCTGAACCTCAGGGGTTTAGCAGCAATTTTCACGTCTCATCTTAACCCCACAGTTAGCTGCAAATCCCCCCGTGCTGAGGCTGTGCTTGCTCTCACCTCGGTGTGACAGGCGTGATGCTTTGCTAAGACTCTGTGTGGGATTCGATGCCCTGAATTGATATGAATGATCTGCAAGAAGAACAAACTGGGTCTCCTGAGTCTGGGGTATGGTCCCAGACTCCGTGGAGATGTCCCTTTGGGGTTCCATAGTAAGGGAGAAGCCCCTTGGATACAGCCAGGCACAGCTTAGCTGCTAAACACAAGAAATCCAGGGCTGGGATGCACACGGATCCCCATCTAATTTGGGAACAACAGGACAAGCATCAGCACATGGACTCTCTCAGGTTTTTGGGCTGGATTTTGGGGGTTTTTTCCCTTTGCCAAGCAGAAACCTGTAATACCTCAGCCAACCAACACATGAAACAACAAACATCTGTCCCTTCTACCCTTAAACACAGCCTGAGATTCCCCACGCTCACCCACTCCTGCAGCCACCACAGCGTGTGAGCCTCCTGAAGATGGGATGCTCAGCAGATGTAATCACTGTGCTGCTGTTAGAGCAATACCTGTGTTCTCCTCCTGCCCATGTGGGAACCCTAAAGAAAAATCACCCATTGATGCTTGACCTGCATGTTAATTTGATTCATTTTCTAGACGACAGCAGCTCGGTGAGACAGGGAGATAATGGAAAGGCCAGCGAAGAAATCATTGATTTCAGGCTGTAGTTTCCCTACCAGCAGGCTCTCACTACAGGCTGTGATTCGCTTCCGTGATGGAGTGATAATCCATTACAGCCAAAAATACTGATCCACAGATCATCTGAATTGGGAGTGATAAAACGATGCAGTTGGCAGGTTCCAAAATGTCCTTATTCCGAAACACGGGGGCAACATTTCCCCTCGCAGCAGCACTAAGCACATCCTCACAGCCTCACACATCTGTTGTGCAAGTGCATAGGAAAATAGCTTGAAGAGATGCCTTGGCAATTAGTGCTGTGCACACAGGGAAGAGTCAGGGACAAAGTGATTGTCTGGTAACATTAAACACTCTGCCACAGACTAATCCAACCCCTTCAATCTGTGATCTGTGAGGAAAATGAGAATTATACCCCTGCCATGGCTTTTACCTTCGTTTCCCTTTATCAGGCACTTCGAGGCACCAACTCAGCCACTTCTTAAAATCAGTTTCTGAGGAGGGGGCAACATAATTTCAGTGCTGCTCGAGTAGCTCATTGGGCAATCAGCGTGAAGCAAAATGAGCAGCTTTTATAAGAGCTCTAGATTGTTGGCTTTGCCACCAAAGCAACCAACTGTTCTCAGTCACAACCACTGTCTCCCCAGGGAGGTCCCAGTCTGCAAGGAGCTCTTCAGAAACAGATGGACAACCTCCCTGCTTTGTAAACCAAAGGTACCAGCCTCTGCCAGTTCTTCACTAGGGCCTGAAAGGAATTGGAGGATGAACTTCAGGTTAAAAAATAATAATAAAAAATAAAATAAAGAAATAAATAGATAAATAAAAATATAAAAATATATAATATACATCATATTTTATATATAAATATCTACATATAAAATATATAAATATAACTAAAAATAACTAAAAAGAAATAAATAAAGTAAAAATGAAACATTGATCCACAGAAGGATATTCAGATGTTTAGCTGTGGATCCCTGGGAGGTTTAAACCTGATTTCCCATCCCTGAACACCAGAGCAGGGACCCACGCTGGATGACCAACTATAACACTGGCATTAGTGGGCACGGTCCTAAATCCTCACCACAACCATCCACCCCACATCCCAGGGGCTGGGGAATGGTGTCTGTGGGATCCCTGCAGAACAGGGACAACCCAGCTCAGTGCAGAACACATCCCACAGGTCCCATCCCAGCTCCCACAGCGGCCTGGGCGCTGAGGCTGCTGCGGGTAACAGGCCCGGGCTGCCTGATGTGACCCCAGCCGCCCACCTCCCAGGCAGGCCGCACAGCCACTGTACTTTATCACCTTCTGCACAGCCACCCCACATCGGGAGAGGATTAAACAGCATTAACTCCCTTCCCCAGGGCTCCCATCCTGCTGCTCTGCCTGCCCCAGAGCCCAGACAAGAGCAGTTGGAGGATTAACTACTCTTGTCCTAACTGAAGGGTGCAGAGGCCGTGGGTGGGTGGGTGTTAACGAAGCTGCAGGGCTCACCACACTTGTGCAAGCCCTCAAAGCTGGTGCCCGTTTCCAAACAAGACCTGGCAGCACCACAGCCTTGGGCAGGGTGGGTTGGTGGGCAGGGGAAGGACCCTGATGGGCTGTCACCTCTCATTAAACCCACTGCTGGTATCTAAAGGGCTGAAGCTGCATCTTCACAGTGTGCCCACATCTAGGGGCAGCATCTCCTTCAGCACACAGAGCTCTGGTTCTCCCCACCCTCCACACCTGGGACCCCCACCCCAGTCATTCCTGCAACAGCAAGGATCATCCTCAGAGCACGGTGACAAGCCACGGATGCCTGAATGTCAAGAGCTACAGCAAGAAACCACCAAACAAAGCCAGCATCCCCGTGTTACAACTCCATCAACACTCCGAGGGTCTTCTGCCCACAGCCATTTAATTGGGAGAAGCAGGCAGTGTATTTAGAGCACAGCTTTCTGCTTGGCTTGCAGAGCTGCAGTGCAGGGAGGAGGCAGACCATTAGGGCTACGTTTCCTAGGAGATTTTCACACACTAAGATGGGGAAAAAAAACCCAACCAAACCCCACAACCCCACATGTCACACAAGCTGAAGGAAGTAATTCCACCAGCACCTTTTCTCTGTTGAGCTGAACTATTAGTGAAACTGCCCATCCATGCTTTGATTTGGCTTATTTTGTGCATGGGGGGAATAGGACAAAAAGGGAGCAGGAAAAGGGGGGAGGTTGCTCAAGCAGCTTAGGAGAAGCAGCATGTCCAACAGCAGTACTTCCAGCAGCCAAGGCCTGATCCCATGAACTTCCCCCCAGCATCTTCCAGCCCCTTGACTTGAGAGTCCCACAGTTTTTTGGGTAATAACATCAGGGTAAATAAGAAATACTCAGTGTTTTAACAGCATGGGACAGCTGACCTTGGTGCTGGTCGCTCAGTGGGTCCCAGGGAGGCAGCTGCAGAGTCACAGAGAAGTTCCCCTGTATCTGGGCACGGCCCCAGCTATCAAACAGGCAAGAACCACCTTTAATCACGGAGCCTTGAACTTTGCTTTAGCAGGCAGAGCTCAGATCACTCTAGACACGTTCCCTCTGATTCATCCTTTTCTAATATATGGCCCTGAAGCAGCTGCTCCTCTCGTTTCATAATCCTGATGGATGCTCCTCTCACCTGGAAGGCGATGGGCTCTGAGCGGCTGCAGCATTTCCAGCAGGCAAGCAGGGGAGCAGTGTACAAAGCAGACCTGAGGTCATGGAAAGGTTGTTCTTTGCTCCCCCCCATACTGAGATTTTCAATTAAACGTGTCTTGAATCCCATCCTCGTCTTTCTCTGCACCAGAGGGGGGTAGGAGCAGCAGTTTCCCCCCTCCACCCCTGGAGCAGATCATCTCCAGCATCCCTGTGCCCAGGGATGCTACTGCAGCCCCAATTTCAGCTGCAGACGCTGGGAAGTGACAAGGGCTGAAGCAGCTGTTGGCATTGATGCCCGAAGCAGCCCAAGCACCCATCCTGCCAGCTCAGCACCACACAAACCTGTCCCCTCCCCACGCAGCCTGGGCTGGACCCTGCGGGCTGTCCATGCCGCCAACGCGAATTCCCTAGCAAGGCGACACAAAACATCTCTTTATAGGCTGCAGGGCTTGAAAATCCCCCCCACAGAGCAGACCCCCGCTTTATAAAGCCAAGTACCATCCCCACAGCATCACTGCTGCCTGGCGGGGGGGTTCTGACCCAGGGCGAGTTCTCCCATCCCGGCCAGCTTGTCTGTCTGTCCGTCCAGAGCTAATAGAGAGATTTTCCCCGCAGCAACCAGTCAGGAGAGGACAAGAAAAAGCCATTTCTTTCCAGCCTCATTGATTTTAAGGCTGTAAATACTCTGGCTGCGTGGTTTTTAAATGCTAATGATGACACCAGCAAAAGGAGGTGAGGGAGGGAAGGAAATGGCAGCGTTTCACAGCTACTCGACTCTTTAAACATCCCTGGCTGTACAAGGAAACCAACGGGGAGAACCCAAGGATGATAAACAAGTAATTTGCTATCTCGAAGATGCCTGTAGCTTCAATTCTTCCTCTGGCAGTTCCTCTGCTTAAGCAGGCTGCTTCCACGGTGCCGGTCAAATGAGAAGACACAGCAAAGCAGCAAGGAGAAAGTAAACTGTAATAAGAGTTATCAGCTGCAATAACCCCCCAGGACTGGGTTTATTTTATCCTTTGGAAATCCCTTGCTGCTCCTCACCAGCCTGCGAGGCCCTTCAGGATCACCTTGCAGACCATGCTGGGGAGCAGACCACCAGTGCTGGCTGGCTTGGTTCCTTTGAGGGGGCCCACACATGTTTCTGGGCATGGTTTGGGGAGACTAGGGGGTGTTTGGGTGGGCAGGCCTGTCCCCAAACAGCAGAGGTGCCTGGAGCAGCATGGAACAGGCTGCCCAGGGAGGGGGCTGAGTCACCATCCCTGGATGTGTTTAAAAGATGAGTAGGTGAGGTGCTTAGAGAGATGGTTTAGTAGGGGACAGGAACAGCTGGATTCAATCATCTTAAAGGTCTTTTCCAACCTGTTGACTCTGTGAAGATGAAGGCAGTGATGCTCCAAGGCAAGCTGGGCTGAGTCGAAGTCACAGCATCTCCAGAGACAGCAGCTCAGCCCCCCACTCTGTGTTCAATAGCACCTGTACTGTAACATTCAGCTCTTGAATACAACCCCAGCAGCTTTTGTTATGCTGCTTGCCAATTTTTACAGTTTCACCTGGATTTTCCCATGAAAATCAAGGCAGCATGTTCTGCCTGGCAGTGTCCCTCCCTCACAGGCAGTGTCCCTCCCAGGCAGTGTCCCTCCCAGGCAGCACTTTGGGGCATTTGCCATGTGTTTAACATGTTTATTTATGTGCCCAGACACACTCACCAATATTAAGCAGGATCAGAGGTTTTAATTAAATGGAAAAAAACCAAATCTGAGTGAGGGAAGGGGGGGAGGTAAAGGGGGGGACACTGACACATCTGGCTTATAATTACCTTAAAGTCATAGGAGCTCCCATCTTCAGTTCCCAGAGCTGTATGATGGATAATGCTGCCCAAAAACCCAGCGGAGTTTCCTCCCTCTGGAGGGTAACCTGTGTGACCTGTCCTGGGGACCCTGCTTTGGCAGGGGGTTGGACTCAATGAGCTCTGGAGGTCCCTCCCAACCCCTACAATCCTGTGAATCTGGGAATTCTGAGACCCGAGTCTCAGTGCAGGGGCTAAACCAGGCACCCATTTACAGGCAGTTTAATAATTTGGGGCATTTCACAGCGTCACCAGGTTGGAAAAGACCTTTAAGATCATTGAGTCCAACCGTTCCTGTCCTGTGCTGACCCACTCTGCTGAGAGCTCTTCACAAACACCACAACAACAAAGTTACATTGAGTTTTCACCTTCCAAACTCCCCAAATTTGAAGAAGAATGGACAGTTCCAGATGGAATTACAGCTGTGACAAGAGTGAGGTAGGAGTTTAGAGGTCTGGAATAACTAGGACCTCCCAGCAGTTTGTATTTTCAGGAGGGTGGAGGGGCATTCAAGGCTCATTGAATTGAGTTGGCATCAGAAGTAGCTTCAGACACCAGGAACTCCCAGCCCTCATTCCTGCCCTCAGGACTGAGATGAGCCCAAGCTCCTATGAAGCAGTTGCAACACCATTAGTTTTACAGCCTTCAAGCCAGCACAAAATGACCCAATCTTGGTTTTTTTTTTTCCTGCCCTGAACCACAAAAGGCATTTCCATGATGAAATGCTACGGACAGGAGACAGGCTGGGAACACTTTGTGCTGTCAGCAGGAGGATTCCCAGCCTTGGCTCTTGCCCAGCAATCACGTATGGTCAAAGCCCCCAGTGATTCCAGCCCCTGAGAGCGCTGCAGGGGGGGAACCAGGTCTCACCTGCCCATTGCAGCATCCACCCAGCACTGGCAGAGCCAGGAGCCTGGGGCCAGGCAGGGAGGGGAGCTGCTGTGCTATAAAACCAGACCCAGGCAGACAGACACAGCAACCAAGAACTGCTGCTGACAGACAGACACTCTGCCTCCCGCAGAGGCACGGACACCACTCACCTGACTATTTCTATTCTTGGGATGAAACAGCCAGCACAATGCAGCCTCTGTAGCTTTTTGGCACTGAAAAGAGGGTGCCCCTTCTCCCCTCAGTCTGCCAGCGTGGGGTGTAGAGGGGATGCACAAGATGAGCAGCCCAAGGAGAAATGAAGCTTTGGGAACGTTTAGTGCAGGTGAGAGAAGGATCAAGGGCTGAGCCAGGAGCTCTCCCACCTCTTTGCTTATTGGGAATATTTGCAGGGAGCAGCCTGTCCTGAGAGGAGATTTACAGCTGCCAAGCATGGGATTAGCACCATGTTGAGGGGCACAAGGCAGAGGAGGTGACAAGCTGCACTGGTGCTGGGGGCCACAGGACAAGGCATATCCAGCCCTGACAGCCAGGGACAGAGGAGCTGGTGCAGCAGAGCTCAGGGACAGCGCTGACCCTGAAAACTCAGTCCTGAGGAGGTGGAAGAAGGTTAGAGAGCTCAACATCACAGCTGCCTGTGCTTCCTGAAGGGATGGAGCCAGGCTGGGACTGGAACACCACTCACCACATGCAGCCTGGGCACGGCCAGCGGCTGCTGAGCCTTCAGACCCTGGCAGGGGCTCCCAACCTGACCCTCTTGCACACCCGGGATGAGGAGCTGGCCAAGGCAGAGATTGGGGTGCTGGCCACCATTCTGGCTATAGCAACTGTGGGCAACGTGGGGGTGCTGCTGGCAATGTACCGCCTGAGGAAGAAGATGAGCCGGATGCATCTCTTCATCCTGCACCTTGGCCTGACCGACCTGGGCGTCGTGCTCTTCCAGGTGCTGCCACAGATGATCTGGGAGGTGACGTACCGCTTCTTGGGACCAGACCCACTCTGCAGGGCAGTCAAGTACCTGCAGGTGCTGAGCATGTTTGCCTCCACCTACATGCTCATCATGATGACGCTGGACCGCTACATGGCCGTGTGCCACCCGCTGCGCACCCTGCAGCAGCCCAGCCGCCAGGCCTACGTGATGATCGGGGCTACCTGGCTGCTCAGCTGCCTGCTCAGCCTGCCCCAGATCTTCATCTTCTCCCTACGGGAGGTGCGCCAGGGCTCGGGGGTGTTGGACTGCTGGGCAGACTTTCGGTACCCCTGGGGAGCTCGAGCCTACATCACCTGGACCACACTGTGCATCTTCATCCTGCCCGTCAGCATCCTCACCGTCTGCTACAGCCTCATCTGCTACGAGATCTGCAAGAACCTCAAGGGCAAGACCCAGAGCGGTGCCCCCAGCACCAGTGTACCCACAGCAGCTTCTCCCCCTGCTCCCTGCTCCTCTGAGAGGAGCGGGCAGTGCCCCAGCGGGCAGCCCTCCCGGGTGAGCAGCGTGCGGACCATCTCCCGTGCCAAGATCCGCACGGTGAAGATGACCTTTGTCATCGTGGTGGCCTATGTTGCCTGCTGGGCACCGTTTTTCAGCATGCAGATGTGGTCAGTGTGGGATGAGGATGCTCCTGACGATGGTGAGTAGTGGGGGGGATGCTGGGCTGCAGCCCAGAGCGGGCAGAGAAACCCCACAGGTTCTGAGCATCACCTGCAGGGACAGGTAAAGGTGTTGTATGAACATCTTTGCCATGGGTGTTTCTTCCCTCACGTGGGAATTTGGAGGGGTTTAATTGTGCCTGCTGCTCCTGTCCTCTGCCTGGCAGAGCAGCCGTGCTGCTGGAGCAGGTCCTTGGCACACAGCACAGAGTGTCCCTAAGGCTCCTGTGGGCAGCTGCAGAGGGCTCAGAAGTGGATTTCTGATTCCATAGGTTGACTTTTCCTAGAAGCTTTCAGCAGCTCTCCTAGCCTGTCTGTGAGTAGAAGGATCTTAATCCCAGATTGAAAGGTGGCTGGGAGATGTTTTGGCTAGAAAACAGGCTGAAGGAAGGTCCCAAAGCTGCTGGGTCTCATCTTCCAGCACCCGCCCCACAGAGATGCTCCAGCACAAGCCTGTTGCTGTACATCACCCATCTGCGGCTCTCAGTCAAGCCAGAGCCCAGCTCTGCCTGCCACCCTGCAAACTCCTGCCTAAAGAAACACCAGTTAGGGCAGGAATGGGATGAAGGACACGTGCCTGGGCCAAAACCAGCCCCCGGGGTCCTGCCCATTGCACCCTGCCCAGGCAGGTGGATGGTTCAGCTCTGTCCTTTGCCTTCCCAGAGTCCAGCAACGTGGCATTCACCATCACCATGCTGCTGGCCAGCCTCAGCAGCTGCTGCAACCCCTGGATTTACATGTTCTTCAGCGGGCACCTTCTCCAGGACGCAGCACGCTGCCTGTCCCGCTGGGGCAGCCCCCGGCCTGGGCTGAGGAGGCAGGTGTCCACCGGCAGCCTCTGCAGCAGGAAAACCACCATCCTCAGCCACAGCCACCACACCAGCCCCTCCAGCCTCCCCCTGCACGGGGGCAGCACCAAGGACTTCTACCCCCCCTGCGAGGAGGTGGTGACAGAGTCAGGCACGCTTTAGGCTGCAGCAGTGGCTGGTCCCCAGGCACATCCCCCTGCTGAGGGCAGCTGTCACCAGCTGTGACACCACCAGTGCTGTTACCACAGAGGTTTCTCTCTCCCTGCCTGGTAGTGTTCTGCAGAAAGCTGTGTGCTTATCCCAGGAAGCATCACTGCCTGTCCTGCAATTGAGTTCTCACTACTGGGCACAGTGTGAGCGTCAGGGAGAGGTACAGGGCTCCATCAGCTGTGTCCTGAGCACAGCATCCACCTCCCTCCTGCATTCAGAAGCCTCTCGCTGCTCTCCCCCAGGAACCCCTCTCACAGCCCAGCTCTCACCTGGGGGATGCTGCTCCTGTGGGTCTCCCTGGAGGGACTGAGCTGTGGGGGTTGATGCCACCAGCAAAGCTGGCTGAGCACAGCAGGAGGCAACGTGGCTACACCTAATAGAGAGCTCCTTGCAAGCAACATACTCACAGCCCATCCCCAGGGCTTTGCTGGCAGAGCAGCAAACCAGACACAGCTTTCCCAGCCCTGGGGGCACCCCAAACACTCCCCCCAGCACTGCCCAGCATTGCCTGTCACTGACAGGCAGCTCCAGAGCCAGACCCCCTGCCCACCTCCCTGGGCACAGGGCTGGGACAAAGACCACAGGGCAGAATCATGCTCTCCTGCTCTGCACAGCAGCATTGCTGATGCACACTGACACCACCAAAGAGCTGCTCAGAGGAGCCCTGGCCCAGCTCCCTCTTGCCCAGGCAGATCCAGCCTCCCTCTGTGCCCAGGTACTTTTCACCAGGTTCACTCCCAGCCCCCTGCCCTGGTTAACAGCTGCTGCATCCCATTAAAGAGCTACTCTCAAATTGCTGCTGCTTTTGTCTTATTTAGCAGGGATCAGAGATGCCAAAACCAGCCAGGGCTCTGAGATGGCTTTGGGGCACCCAGGAGGGGCAGCCAATAGCCCCCAACAAGCCATGGCCCTGCAGTCCCAGCCTCTGCCCATTTCCCTGCGTGCTGGGGGCACCCCAGGAGCTGGTTTGTTCAAGTGGAAAGCACAAGTGAGGTGGGAAGAGCATCCCTTTGCTCTCGGGGTTGAGCCTAAAAACTACTGATGGGGCATCTACAAGCATCCCAGAGAGCAGGGTGCTGAGCAAGGCACGTTATTCCCTCTGTCTGTAACAAAGGGGGCATTAAGGATGCTTTTGAAATCAAAGTACTGTGACTTTTTCATCACAAAACACTTGAACCCATTCGTGCAGGAACTCCCCCTCTCTGGGCTTGACCCAACCCCAATGCCACAAGCCCTCCTCTCCCTGCACCCACAGCAACACCCCTTCCCACAGATCCTTTAGGTGCTTGAACTGTTTCCTTCACACACATCCAGATCTGCCATGACAAGGTCACAAAGCCAGGAGTGCTGGACCCCAGAGCCCTCCCCAGGATCGATCCTGGATCATCACCTCCCAACCTCTCATCAGAGCAGGACCCAAAATCTCCATCCCTGGTAAGGGGGCTGTGCTGGGGGCCAGCGGCTCCATCAGCCTGCCAGAGCTCCCAGCTATTGCACAGGGCCCCTTCCCAGCACTTCCAGAGTTTATTGCTTGAGAAATATCCTAAGTGACAAAATGCAGAGTGATGGGAAGGAGCCAGCTCTGTTTGCAGCAGGGATTTGCTGCAGCAGAGAGAGGACAGCGAGTCCCAGCCACAGCCAGGGCTGGCCAGGCACTGCAGGGCATGAAGGTGACCTACACAGGCAATCACTAATGAGCAGGGCATGCAGCACCTCTGAGAAGGTCACAGCCATCCCAGCAAGGTTACAGCCATCCCAGCATAGCCAGGTCACAATCCCAAGTTTAGCTCTGCAAGCTGGAGAGCCCCCAACTCCCTTTTGTTAGGGGAAATCGAGGTGCTGGACTCCAAATCCCCTGGGAGTTAAGCTGGTGGTTAAAGGAAACATGAAACACAGTGGGCACCTGGTGCAGGGACAAAGCAGGAAAAGCAAAAGGTGGGAAACAGGGAATATCATCCCTCCCCACACAGTATGGAAGGATTTGACTTGCCTGTGCTCACCTGAAGTGCAGCCCTGTGCCCTTGCAGCCCAGAAGGGCCAGCAGAGGAGGGGGGATATAAATCCCCTGGGAAGCCCTCAATCACTCCCCAGCTGGGCTGATGACTATGGCTTTCAGCTGGGGTAGGAAGCTCTCTGGCAAGGCATCCTCCCTCCCTCCCCAGCCCTGTCATCCCCCTGATGCATGGATGGGGGTTAAGCCATCTGTGCAGCCACCCCCAGCCCCAACAACAGCTGTGAGGGTGATGGGGACTTGGAAAGGTTTTGAGTATCAGAGAAAAAGGGGTGCAGGGGAGGAGTGGGGGCTTGTTGGGCGAGCCAGAGGAGGAATTTCAAAGGATTTCATGGGAGCAATCAGCAAAGAATCGGGGGAGATGCCAGCCCATTCGGATGGGGACTTTGAAGACCCCATCCCTCAGGTTTCCCTCCCTGGACTGCACCCCATTTTGCGGGGCAGGGAGGGATGTTTCACCTGCTTTGATGCAATGAGAAACAAGGGCCATCACACAGCCTGGGGAGCACATTCCAGCCGGGTGGGAGGAACACTCCCCTCGCTCAGCAGCCTTCAGCAACAGGGACATGTCTAAGTACAATAGGAAGCAGATAAGAACAAGAGCTGGCTGGCATCAGCGCCCGGTGCCAGGCGCTGGCGGCGGCGGCAGGGGAGAGGGAAGCCCTGGTCCTGCAGCTGCCAGGGTGGGGGTTTGGGCATCTCCTGAGCCACAACCCCGCCAGCAGCATCCTGGGAGTCACAGCTTCACCTCGGTGTACTCGATGGACTTGGCCTCCACAGGGCTGGAGCAGGGCCAAAAATCTGCTTTCCTCTTTTTGGGGTCCACGTTGACATAGTCTGCCCCAGCCTTCATGTTCTCATAGTCCCCCGTGGAGCCTGGCCCGTGGCTTTTCCCTGGGAAGACCAGGGCTGTGTAATTGAGGTTCTCTCCTGAGCGAGGGCCCTGCAGAAGCAGACACGAACCTGGGGTCAGGCACCAGCATCCACCCCTCCAGTGCTGCCCTCAGACCCACACAAAGGCGTCCATCCCATCAAGAAGCCAGGGTTGTGCCCAGGGATCTCCCTGACCCCTGGGGGATGCTTCCCCCTAAACAAGGGACAGCCATCACCCCAGATGCTGCTATCACTGCCAGCATTTCAGTGAGGTTCAAGGTATTTGCAGCCCCCCACCTCCACCCCTGTTGCTGCTCCGTGGGGCTCGAGGCTGGTTTTGGCAAAGGCTCTCTGCCATGGCCATACCTGTGGGCAGGAAGGGCTGTTGTCTGACTCCTCTGAGGTCTCTGAAGACGTGTCGCTGTTCCCTTAAAAAGAGGAAACGTTACCACATCCACCACGGGCTTGGGGGGGGTGGTTAAAATAGAAAAGTCAAATAATTATCAGGGAGAAAACCCAAACCCACTCAAGGGTGAACACTGGAGAGTGATCCCTCCCTCCTTCACCCCCTCATTCCCATGGGGAATTGGGCAGGAAAAGCCAGGGGGAAGCAGGAACTGCCACCAGCCCGTGTCTGCCCTTCGCTCAGCCTCACTCCCCCTCCCAGCCCAAGGCAGCGGGTCAGGGTCTTCATGGCTGCTGCTGCCCACATGCAACACCACATGCACATCCACAGGCCAGGCCAAACCCCCGCTGCTGCAGGCCCCCCTTACCTGTGAAGGTGAGCCTCTGCACCCCTTCCCCTCCTGCTGCCGGGGTGGGAGGCTGCTGGGGCTGCGCCGTGGGGCTGCCGCTCGCCTCCTTGCCGCAGGAATGGCCGGCTGCAACCAAGAGGAGAGTCAGCTCCTTGCCCCAGCCCCCGGCTGTGGCTCACACACCCCAAAAACACTGTGTTGCACAGACCCCTGCCCCTCCCAGAGCCCCCACACTGCCCCACGGCAAAGCCAGATCAGCACAAGCCACTGGCAGGATGATAATTACCACTATGTATCGGAGCAGGCAAATCATCTATCAGCTCAATTACTGAGATGATTAAGTGCCCCCGCTCTCCTGTGCTGATGGATTCCTGTTAAATCATGCTGTCAGGGCCTCTCCCTGAGCAGGCTCGGAATTAGATTGACCCACAGGGCCAAGCAGGGCTTATTTATGTACAAAGGTGGGCGGCAGCTTCTCCTGGAAGCTTTTCCTGCTGGAAATTGCCACTTCACCTGAACTAATGTTCCACAAATTGATTCCCATGGTCTTTTCCCACCACTTCACTGACAAGAGCGATGGGATAAAATGCTTTTTTGGCAAGAACAAAAGGCTGTTGGACCCTGCCCGGTGCTGCCCACCCTGCTCACAGAGCGGCTGTGGGGGCAGCCCCCCTCCCTGGCCGCAGCACCCGGCACCACACAGTGATGCTGGTGGTCAGTCCTGGACCTGTTCCCCTCCCACAACAGTGGGAGGTCCTGAGGGGGTCCAGCAGATCCCGAGGGGGGCTCATAGCTCCCACACTTGCCCCATGTGGGTTCCAAAGCGGCACCAGTCGCTCCACAAGAACCAGACCCAGAACAAGGCCTTGGTTGTGCTGGATGAACCAGGGGATGCTGATGCTTTGGGCAAATGGCTTTTGCTCTCCAAACTGGATGGTTGTGAGCCAGAGCAAGGAACACAACAGGGAAAGCCAACAAGACACTAAATTACCTATTTTCCTGCTGAGCATGATGTAAAGTGTCAGTAAGAGGAGGGCATATAGGACCAAGGCGACAGCTGAGATGGCAACGAGCACCCACCTGGACAAGAGAGAAGTATTTTGTCTAGGTGAAGGAAATAGCCAAGCTAAATCTTGCAGGCACCATGTGGCTGCTGCTGCTTACAACACACATTTCAGACCAAGGTTTGCTCGTTCAGTTTTCGGTTTTGCTTTTCATCTTTAGGGTGATGTGCCCAAAGACCTGGGGCTGCTTTTGCACGAGCCACTGGTGCTCCTTGCACGCCCATCGTAAGCAGGGTTTTTGAGAGCCCCTGACAGCGCCGCAGCATGCAGTGCTTGCTGGAGGAGAGAAGTTACAAACCTGGCTCCCACCGAAATCACAAGCCCCTTCTGAGGCTACGTGTCTGCCAAACGGGGTGATCCATCAAGAGCACAGAATGGCCCCCAGTGCTGCAAAAGGCAGGCATGGTGTCACCAGCAACAGGGTGTCACCCGCATCCCCACACTCCACTCCTGCTCCCCGACCCACAGCTCAGCATCCCCACAGCCAGGCGAGGCCTGAGGAACCCAGCAGAAGGGCGTCCGGTAGCAGCTGTCATCCCTCCCCCTTAGAGCATCTCCCTCGCTGCAGAGGGCTGCAAAGGGCTCTTCAACCCTGGGGTGCTGTACTCACCACTCACAGTTGCTCATCCTCCCTGCGAGGCGTCTCGGCAGCCACTGTGATGCCCAGCAAAGCGCTGGAGGTCTCAGAGTGGGGACAGAGAGGGGCAGCCAGTCCTGGTGGCAGTCAGACAAAACGGTCCCATTGAGCTTCACGCCGCTCCACGTCAAGCCAAGATCAGGCTCCCCACTTGAGAGCAGGGGTCTGACATTGCAGAGGTAAAAGAAAGGCACCCAGCCTCCCCCTCTGCACGAGGCTCTGGAAATATGTGCGATTCTCTCTCCTATACCCCCTCGCTCAGCCACAGACACCCCTTGCCCTTATCACTGGGATTAATGGCTTGATATGCTGCCGCCTTGGTCATATCTGATACTTGGCTGGAGCTTCTGGGCTCCACCATGATGCTGATACTAACAAGAACTGAAATTTATTCTTCTTGCTTTAAGCCATTTCTTTTTTCTTCCTTTCTTTCTTTCTTTAAATCCACAAGAAAAAATATTTGATAACTGTAATTTGGAAAAAGAAAAGACCCATTGAAGAAAGTAAGCCATGGGTTTGGTCACCAGATCTCACATCAGCCAAGATCCATCCAGAAAGGTTGGGGACCTTCAACTCCTCAGATTTAGTTTGAGATGAGCGCTTAAATCCTGTTGAAGTTGAGGTGCCTTAAGGCACATAATTAGAAGACACGATGCCTGAACTGGACCCCTTGGCTTGGGGTGTTTGGCCACAATATTAAAGAGATTTATGATAAAGGATGGCAATCAGGGGCATTAATTTTGTCACCTTCCACATGCAAAACACGCTGTGTACTTACTGTTTATACATGGCTAATGCAGGGAGCTTATCTCCAACCAAAGCTCTGAGACAGTGATGAAAGGAGTCCTAATAATATGGTTGATAGACTGGTAGATAGATTGATGTCTAGAGCAAAGGCATTATCCATCTTATGGGCCAGATTCTAGAATTTCTGACATATTTCTGAGAGCAATTAATGGAAGGCTTTGCCAACAGCCTCACCCACCTCCTGCAAAATTCCACTTACCCAACCAAATTGGTAACAACCAAGCTAAAAGTCCAGTTTCCTGCAAGGAATTTTCCCCCTCCCCCCTGTATTGAGCTGCCCCCAAATATCCTCCTCAAATGGCTGCCATTCTGAGTGGCTGGTTTCCTACTGGGGCAGGAGATGCTGCTGCAGCAGATAACAATCTGAACAAACCCGAGCTGTTGGAAAGGAAATTGCAAAACAAGACCCAAATCCAAATATCAGTCGCAGGCAGCTTCTTTGCTGACATGGGGTCTGGTGAGATTGAAGGGGTGATACGCATATGCATATTGAAATAATCTGGTTTGAAGATAACAGCTAGTAAGATGCTGGCAGCACATGTACTTTTTTGGTGTCTCTAAGTTCTGTGAGCCTCCCTCCAGCCAGCCAGCCCCCCAGGATATTAACCCTTCCTCAAGCAAGGCTGAAATCAAGGCTTGTAAAGAAAGTGCTCCCACCCAGCCACGTAGGGAGTAGTGAACTCAAGATGTCTACACTAAATCAAAAGTAAATAAAGGTAAAATCACATGAATGCCTCAAATCATTTGGATCCCATTCTGATAGGTAGAATCATGTGAACACCTCAAATTACTTGGATCCCATTCAAATCAGGCATCACTGCCCCAATTAAGGCTAAAGCTGGAGCTGGCAGTGAGGCATGGCAGTGAGCATCACCCAGGCAGGGACACCAAACCCAGCCCTCATCCCAGTGCACCACCCCTCTGCTTCCCGAGGCATCACATAGGCCGGAGAGCGGTACCCAGAGGTGTTTTACCTGGGCGATCAGAGCCGTCCCTCTCCCACAGGACCTGGGCAGCTGGGGCCTCGGAGGGAGCAGGAATTAAGGGTGTTTCAGCAGCATTTTCGATGGCTGCGCGGGGTCCGAGAGCGCAGGAGCGCTGGCTGGGTGCCGGAAGCGGTCTCGCTCTGCCCTCCCCATGGTGATGGCAGGAACGAGCCCACGTGAGGTTCCGTGACGCTTCCCCTCTGTCAACTGCCTCGTTTATACACCTTGGGGTGTTCCTCTGCTGTTCTGCGACTGGGGATGGGAATACTGTATCCAGTATATCTCCGTCTCCCAGCATCTTTGTGCTAAAATGGAGCTGAGCTTCATGGGAGCAAAGCGGTCCCTGAGGATGGAGAGATCTGCCCAGCAGCGCTGGAGCTGGCTCAGCCTTCAGCAATTCAGCTGTCGCCCAAAAAAGTCCTCTGGGTGCTTCCAAGTAAAAGCCAGGAGGGGTAAAACAGTTTAAATCATAAGGACAGGGGCCCAGAGCCTGGCACGGCTTGGTGTCTGCTGGGAGGGGGGTGAGCGGGCTTCCAG
The DNA here is from genome assembly GCA_020800305.1 of Porphyrio hochstetteri. Taxonomy (NCBI): domain Eukaryota; kingdom Metazoa; phylum Chordata; class Aves; order Gruiformes; family Rallidae; genus Porphyrio; species Porphyrio hochstetteri. The sequence goes on along the minus strand of CM036930.1, from coordinate 5,709,833 downwards.
CTGCCCCTTTTCTGGCAAAACTTTGTGGTCAGTGGTGACATGCTGTGCCACTTCGCCATGGCAGGGTGCAAACAGCAGATGGACAGACCCACTCTCCTCAGGATGCTGCTGAGCCGCTGCTCCCTAGGAACCAATCTTGCATCTCTCACCCTGAACAGGCATTTTGGAGATGGGGACATTCTGTGGCAGCCCGGCCTCTTGTGTGCCTCTTCCCAAAAGGAGGTGAGCAGGGAGCACGGGACCCCCCTTCCCATGGGGACGATGCTGGATGTACCCCCACCAAAGCACAGCTGCCATATAAACACCTCCATCACCCCCATGGAAACAGCATCCAAACACCTCAGTGAATCCCTCCTAAAGGCAAAGAGAAGACTACATACCCCTGAGCTGCCAGCCGATGTTGGGGTTCACCCCCAGGAGCCGCATCACCAGCTGGGGGTCCCCTGCCAGGTCCCTGCTCACATTTCCCCCCCATCCCCTGGGACCACGGGGACTGTCGGCTCCATCACGGGGGGGATTTTAATCCTGCTTGACCCCCAGCTCCTGAGCCACAGCTGAACATTTCACTGCAGCCTGCTTGGCTTTGCTTGGCTCCTTTTAAAGTGAGTGTTTGCTGTTGCAGGGGCTTCACTCTTTTGATGTACAACCCGATTAACAGGTGGAAGAAGCATTTGATAAACAGAAGAAAAAATAAAGAGGCTTTTCAGAAAACACTGCTGGGGCACGATTTGAATCAGACCTAATCGTGGAAGTGGCTAAAGTAAAGGAAATCCAAAAAAAGAACACAGATAACATCCTTCTAGCCTGAAAGCAGGTTTCTTAAAATGAGTAGAGCGCCGTACACTGAGCGGGCTGGAGGCGTGTTTTCCTTACAAGGTGTGTAACCCAGTTCTAACGTATCTCAGGGTTATGTGGAGCTGGATGGGGCAAGATATGCCTGATGACAGCTACTGCCTGGCACTACCACAGGGCTGTGTTTGGGCTGTACGTTACTTATAAGCCCTGGGATGTTCCGGTAGCTGGCAGTCACGTTTCATTGTGTTTCTGCTGAATGTAAGCGCTTTTTCCTGCTGTTTTATTAAGAAGATGGATTCAGAGGCCCTCAGTCTTGGCAATAATTCTGCACAATTTGTTCTGTCGCTCTGGGGTCTCGCTGCCACATCAGGAGGTGCCGTCGCAGCACCGATCCCCTGGGCACAGGCAGATGGGCAGGGATGGGCAGGGATAGCAAGGATGGGGAATGATGGGCAGGGATGGGAAGGGATAGCCCACGGATGGTCAGGGATCTCCAGGGATGGGCAGGGACAGCCAGGAATGGGCAAGGACAGGCAGGGATGGGCAGCACCGTGGCTGAGCCCTTTTAAGGTGGAAAGTGCTGGAAGTGCCTATGAAGCAAAGTGTTTTTCCCCCCAGTTTTCTGGACAAATATATCCGAGTCTTGTGCTGGCTCCCAGAACAAAGAGAAACCCAACATTTTACTTGACTTGAAAGAAAATTTGTATTTACCTTTAAGAGTTTGGGGGTTATAATTACTTTTGGAATAGCTGAATAAAACCAGAAGCAGACACACTTCAAAATTTCCCAAATGAAAGGTTTGTCCTCTTTATTTCTTTAATCTTCACATTCTAACACTGAATCTGCCATGACGAGTCTGCAGATTATGATGATCCAATTTGGGGACCTTTCCCAGCAAATAAACTATTTTGCTTGAGGTGTTCAACTTCCCTGAGCCACAGCTCACACTGGAGTTTATCTCAGGAGCCCAATGACCCTTCAGGCTGGGTTTTCTGACAGGATTTTCATCTTCTAAACCATGTCCGTGACAATCGACTTGGTGCTTTGAGCTGATCTGGCACTTGCTGCAGTTGGGTTTGTTTTAGGAAGGGTTTTTTTGGGGGGAGGGGTTTAATCCCTTCTGTGAATGTATAATTAGGAGGGGAAGGGAGGCTGGTACATGAAACTGTGTCTTAAAAAGGAAATAGATAATCACTTGGTATAAAAGCTGCTCAGTAAAAGGAAAAGCCACGGAGTGGAGGAGCCTGGCAGCATCTCCCAGGGATGGAGACACAAGATCCCCATAACAGGAGGCACAAGGTGGCTCTTTCTTGGGGTTTCGGGTGGGTGCATTGGGCTCATGGCCCCGTGGGTGCCTGTGCCCCACAGGCAAGGACTTCAGTGTGCTGGGGAGAGGACTTTAATTAGCCTCAATGGGCTAACCATGATAAGCAGGAAATCGATTAGGGTAGAAACCCGGTTAATTACAGGGATGGTGCTCGCTGGGTGAAACAGCTCCCTCTGTGCCACCCACCACCGGGTATCACCGTGCCATAGGCATGGGAACAGCCACAGGTGTGACACAACAGCATCACAAGCTGTCAGATGCATGTCAGAGACCCTTGCCCCCCCCCCCAGTAACCCCCCTCCATATGTGAAGGCTTTATTTGTTCCTTAGCATTCTCTATTTGCACTCACTGAGGCCTGGTGAGATGTCTGTCCTGCCTTAACCAAAATTCAGCCCATCAGAGGCTGTGAGGCAGCAGGTAACATCTGGGGGCAAAGCGCTTCTTCCCCACCAGCTCTGACAGCACTGGCTGCTATCTGAAAGGGAAAGTTGCAGATTCCTGAGCTGTTCATCACTGCTAATTAGCCTTTGCCTTGTAAAATTGGCTCAGCAGCTTCCCCATGCTGCAAACACATCCATTTCCTGCACCCCCCCATAGCTGTCGGGGTGTGGGGCACCCCATGGCCATGAGAAGGTCTCCAGGGGGGTGCTGCAGGGGAAGGGAAAGGGGAAACACTCCCCTGGAGCATTTTGGTGGGGGGACACCACCAGTTCAGCTTGGCTGGGCAGTGAGGGGCTGGCAGAGGGATGAAGACCCCATTCTGCTCCAGCTGTGGGACCTTCCTTGCCCTCAACAGCAGCCGACACATCCCCCTGCCCAGCACCTATCACATCCCCACACCATCCTGCGCGGCCACCGCCAGCCCCTCGCCCACAAAAACAAACTTGACCCTGGTGCTCTCGCTCTGCCTCGCCTGGGACGTGGCCAGTGATTCATTGCCACTGCCAAAGCCCCGTGTTGACATTGAAAGGGGTGTTATCGCGGGCGCCGGCTCGCCGGGGTGAGGGTGTACCTGTTGGTATAAGAACACCGCCGCGGTGCTGCCCGCACCCGCAGAGCCCCGCTGAGGCCAGAACGGTCACCGAGCCACCGAGATGAAGCACCTCCTCCTCCTCCTCGCCATGCTCTGCCTTTCCCTCTCCCTGGCCAGCGGCTTGAAAAGGTAAGGGTGTCCCCAGGAGGGTCCTCACTGCCTGGGCTCTCGGAGGGGCTTCACCCCCAGGGTCCTGCCAGGGCTGAGCGTGGCAGTAATGAAAGGCCAGAGCTGAGCCCCCCCAGCACAGACACCCTGAGGATGCACCGGGACCACCCAGGACTTTGCTGGTTTGATCCCATTAGGCCATTGGCTCTGTGGCCGTCTCCACCTCTCTGGACAGACCCCAGCAGCAGCAGTGGGCTGCAGTGAGGTCCCCAGGGAGATCACAGCCACAGGCTGTGCAAACAGACAGGGCAGAAATTCCCAGCATGAAGTTCCCCCTCCCAGTCCCAGGCTCCTCTTCCATCAGTCACGTTGAGCTCCTGCACAGGGGCGTGTGGGCTCCCCTGCCAGCTTTGTCCTTGATTTCCTGCATCCTAAAACAGATCAAACCCCCCCATTTTGCTGTGCCTTGGACACAAAGCATTGCGGTGGGAGATGTGGGGAAGCAGGCTCTGGACCTGCATCCTGGTAGCACTGGGACCCTTTGAGGCATCAGGACATGGGCAGCACCCACATCCCCAGGTGAGTGACCAGGACTTTTCCTCCCGCAGAGTGAAGCTGACACGGCGCCGCTCCCTGCGGAAGCTGCTGCGGGACCGTGGGCAGCTCTCCCACTTCTGGAAAGCCCACCGGCTCGACATGGTCCAGTACAGCGAGGACTGCGCTGCCTTCACAGAGTCCAACGAGCCCCTCATCAACTACCTGGACGTAAGTTCAGCAGCACTGAGGGCTGTGGGGTGTTTTGCACCCCCAGCACACGTTGAGTTTGCATGAGCAGTCCCCAGTGCCCGAATTCTTCCCAGACAGCCCACGCCTGCTAACGAAGCAGGCCGGTGCCCCAGCGTGCCAGGGCTTGCTGCCTGCCCGCTCCTGCCTGGCTCTTTGTTCCCGGGAATAGAATGATGAGAGGGGACAAGGGAGGGCATTCATAGCGGGTGCTGCATCCCCCTCCCTGCCTGCTGCGCTCCCCGAGCCCGCAGTGCTCTCAGGTGCACGGCGGGGACACAGATTTCCTCCAGAACTAGCACATAGCACATGTATCAGAGAAGACCCCACTACATAGGACCCAGGGCCAGGGGTAGAGGGTCTTCCCCAGGCTCTTCCCATGCTCCAGCAGCGTGAGGGTCCTGTTCCCAGAGCCCTGCTCTGTCTGCATCCCGCTGGTGGGGGTTCCCTGGGGCCTGGCCCTGCCGCCGAATCCAGCAGGAAGCGGACAGCACCCACGCTCCCCATCCTGTCTTTTGTTCTCTCCCTGCCTCGTTGTTCCATAAATATTTGTCTCCGTTATTTCACCTGGCACTATGCAGCCGTGACAGGCCAAACACTGCCCTGGTGCCAGCCATCCCCTGCACCGAACCCCGTCGGTTCTCTGCGGACGCCCCAGCCCAGGTTCCCCTTTGCCAGGGTTTCTTGGTGTGCTGACAGCTCACGGCTCCACTCTTTGCCAGATCGAGTATTTCGGGCAGATTGCCATCGGAAACCCCCCCCAGAACTTCACCGTGGTATTTGACACAGGCTCCTCCAACCTCTGGGTACCATCCGTCTACTGCGTCAGCAAAGCCTGTGGTGAGTAGAGGGTCCCTGACTGGCTGCCTCCCCACAGCCAGATGTGGTGTGACCCCAGTGATGCCATGGGAACCCCAGCTCACACAGCGCAGGGACCTTGGGGGTACCTCGGGGGTACCTCCCTGCCCTGCTGAGCCCTCCAAGGTACACAGAGGTAACTGGGATCCGGGGGGAGGGCGAGGAGGGGGAACCTCAGAGGGTTTGTTTGCTCAGGCGCAGGCGGCAGTCACACCACCAGCACCCAGCACCCTCAGCCCACAGGAGATATCGGGCTTGCTTTTTCGGCTGTTCTCATGGGAGAGCCTTTAAACAAACAACCCACAGCGATTGCTCATGATACCACTGGTCAGCACAGGGCTGGGCACAGAACAAGGTGGGTGCAGAGACCACAGGCTGGATCCCGAGGGGCTCAGCAGGTGACAAGCACCCATCATGTTCTGGCCATGAGCTGGCTCTGGTGCCCCAGGACACTGAAGCATCTTGGACCATCTCAGAGCAGCCCCTGGGCAACTCGTGTGCTCCCAGCAGAGCCCAAGGTGGGCTGGGGAAAGCAGCAGGATACAGCAGTGCCCGTGGGGCTGGGCTGGGGGAAGAGTCGATGCTGCTTCTGCCTGTAAAACAGGGGTGGCAGAGCTCGTCTCCAGGCCACATGAAAATATTCCGAGTTAATCCTTCTCCCCTTAAAGCTTGCACCTTTCAGGTAGATTGAAAGGGGGTAAGTTTGGTCCCTCCTCAAAACACCAGCATGCCCGGGTGGTGTGTGAGCAGCTCTGTCCCTCAGCAGCGTGCCCATGACACAGGAATTCCAGTGATGCCACGCTGGCTCCGAGGCCAGTGACTGCCCCTGGCCATGGCCGGGGCTCCTGGCACCCATGGCCATGAGGTGAGAAGCATTTCTGCTGACAGGCCCTGTCTCTTTCCCCAGCCCAGCACGCCAAGTTTCGGCCGTCGCAGTCCAGCACGTACCAGGCCATAGGGACCCCCTTCTCCATCCAGTACGGGACCGGCAGCTTGACAGGGGTCATTGGATCTGACCAAGTAGTCGTGAGTCACCTTTGGTTTCTCCTGCTCTGAACAACGTGCCTGGGACTTGCCTGCAGAGACCATTGAACCTCCTCCTCCTCCTCTTCCTCCCCACAGGTCGAGGGCCTCACCGTGAGCAACCAGCAGTTTGCAGAGAGCGTCAGCGAGCCGGGAAAAGCCTTCCTGGATGCTGAGTTTGATGGGATCCTGGGGCTGGCTTACCCCTCCCTGGCTGTGGATGGGGTCACCCCTGTCTTTGACAACATGATGGCACAAAATCTGGTGGAGCTGCCCATGTTCTCTGTCTACATGAGCACGTAGGGACACGTGGCGTTGCTAAGGGGCATTGCTCAGAGTTGGGCATCACTTTTAGGGGTCAGGAGGGTCTGCTGAAATACAGATGTTTTACTGAGATGGTAAAGGGGTGTCTAGGTACCGTGCTGAGCAGCACAGACCTCAGGACCTGCAGGAATAAAGCGAAAGACCCTGAGCATTACTGGGAAGCAAAGGGGGTCTAAACCCACCTGTTCAAAATGTGAAGTGCAAAGTAAAAGGGAGAAAATCTCTCACATCTCCTTCTCCTCCTCCTCCTCCCTCTAGGAACCCCGAATCCTCCCTGGGAGGGGAGCTGCTTTTTGGTGGCTTTGACCCCTCTCGCTTCACGGGGAACCTGAACTGGGTGCCAGTCACCCTGCAAGGGTACTGGCAGATCCAGCTGGACAAGTGAGTGGTGCTGGGCCGGGAGGGAAGGGCTGGGCTGGGGCAGAGGAGCCACACAAATCCCTCCTGCTCCATATCCCTCTCCTCCTCCTCCAGCATCCAGCTAGGTGGGACGGTGGCTTTCTGTGCAAACGGCTGCCAGGCCATCGTGGACACCGGCACGTCGCTCATCACAGGTCCCACCAAGGATATAAAAGAACTGCAGAGCTATATTGGTGCCACGCCTGTGGATGGAGAGGTGAGAGAGAGGGTGGGGAGAGGAGGGGGACAAAGCCCTGGGACCCCCACCCCAGCCATCCCACCGAGGAGCATCACTGAGCCGCCTGGCTGTCTTGCAGTACGCCGTGGAGTGTGACAACCTCAACGTGATGCCCGATGTGACCTTCACCATCAACGGGCTCCCCTACACACTCAGCGCTCAAGCCTACACCCTCATGGTATGGCTGTGGCCCCATCGGCACCACCACCCCCAATTCCCAGCAGCTCTGGAGACGAGGGTGGCCCAGAGCCATCCCAGGAGCTGAGTCATGTGTCCCGGCGGGTGACAAGCCCCATGTGCTTGGCACCCACAGTCACCAGCTCTGCACCTTTCCATGTGCACGAGGCTCCTAGGTTCATTCCCAGCTTTGCACTTCTTCCCCAGGAGATCAGCGATGGCATGACCCTCTGCACCAGTGGCTTCCAGGGCATGGACATCGCCCCTCCTGCCGGACCCCTCTGGATTTTGGGTGACGTTTTCATCCGCCAGTTTTACTCTGTCTTTGACCGTGGAAATAACAGGGTGGGGTTGGCCCCTGCTGTCCCTTAGGGCTGCAGCATCCCGTGGGGCAGGAGGGGAATGGAGCCACTGGGCTGCTGCCCTCGGGCAGGGCAGGGGATGTCACCACTGCATCAGTGTCCCTGGAGGTGATGAAGGCACCCGGGGACTGCGGCTGAAGAGCCCACCAGAAGTTCGGTCCACGCCAGGGAGTTGTTTCATAATGAATATAAAAATGCCTTGAGCAGCTCTGTGACCTGCTGTGCAGAGTGTCTTTTGTCAAGCACAGGTCAGTGGAAGCTTTAATAAAGCAAAACCTGCCAGGATCGTGTTGGTTGGGCAACCAGCGATGGTCTCTTCAGCCAGGGGACAGGAGATGGGACAAGGGGAAATGGGCTCAAGCTGCCCCAGAGCAGGGTCAGAGCAGATGGGAGGGAAAAGTTCTTCCCTGAAAGAGTTGTGGGGCTGTGGCACAGGCTGCCCAGGGAGGGGCTGAGTCACGCCCCTGGGTGTGTTTAACAGAGGGGAGATGAGGTACTGAGGGATCTGGGTCAGCACAGGACAGGGACAGTTGGACTCGATGATCTCAAAGGGCTTTTCCAACCTGGTGATTCCGTGGTTCTGTGCTGCTATTAGCACAGCAGCAGCCCTGCAGATCTTGCTGGGATGCCCTGGAGGGTTAAATCCTCCTTCCCTGGCCCCTGCCCTCCTACCTGATGAGCTTAAAGCCTCAGGGGACCCATGGCACTGCCAGCACCACTTGCTCAGTGTTACTGGAGTATCCCCGCTCTGGAAGGAGCCATGGTGGTGCAGGAGATGCTGCTGCTGCTGCTGCTGCTCCAGGGCAACACTGGACCTGAAAGGTTGTCCTCCATGGCCCTTGGCTGTGGGCAGGAGAGGACAGTTTGCCCAGGTAAAGCAGAAAGTCCCTGGAGGGCTGTGGGCATCCCCAAGCTCCCCGCTGAGCCCGAGGCAATGGCTGTGGGCAGGGGCAGGGCAGGAGCTGCGGCACTGGTGAGGTTACCAGGAAAACGTGTCCCTTCAGCAGAGCGAGCTCGTGCTGATGAACAAGAAGGTAACCATGAGCCTGGGGAGGCCCTGGGGCTCTTTCTGTGCCACAGAACTTCCAGAAAAACCGGTGATTTCCAGGGAATTTTGCTTTGACCTCCTCCCTGGGCGTTGGCAAAGACACCGGTGGTTAGTGGGTGCTGGAAGCAAGAGAGGGCAAACCAGCTGCCTGCTGCCAAGCTCCACAGCCACTGACTGGGCTGGCTCAAAGGGTGGGGGGTCTGTGAGGTTGTGGGGGGCTGTAGGGGGCTGCAGGGCTCCCCATGAGTCACTGCAGAGCATGTGACTTGCTGACAGCACGAGGGATGTGGGACAAGGCATGAGCAATCGTGGCTCGTGTGTGATGCATCCGAGACGCACATGGAAGGGGGGGAGAAAGGGAAGCACAGAGAGGGGTTATTTTTATCTGTGCCTGTGCTCAGCTTGGCTGGCTGACACGGCCCCAAGGCCCTGCAGTGGGCTGGCGTCGAGGCTGCGGTGCCAGGGTCCCCACAACCAGTCCTTCCCAGCTGCTGCATCCCTCCCAGACCAGCCCTTGGGTTTGGACCTGGGAGCACCAGGAAATTCAGATCTGGTTGTAAACTTTGTGGCTTGGTCTCTCTGTTTGTAACAAAAGAACATATCTGCTTTGCTCAGAAACATTGATTGTGTGGTGACCAACATATGGCTCCTGCACCCGTTCCTGTATTGACTTCACCTCAGTTCTCCAGATAAGGTGCTGAGGAGGGGGGAGCTGAACAAAGGTCTCCTCTCCCCCTTCCAGCTTAACTCTTGGCACACCAAGGTGCTGCTGGGCACCAGCCCATCACTGTGGCCACAGGCACTGGGGGAGCATCCAGCTTCCCCAGCATGAGGGACCACCTGGTGACCCTGAACACTGGCTGGCAGTGAGATGTGGCCCAGCAGGGACTCGACCAGCACTGCTCTGGTGCTGGGTCCTCTCTGGATCCCAGAGCATCCCATGTCTTCTCAGGGGGTACTGTCCAGCCCCACTCCCCACACTCAGGGGACTTTGCTCCAAGAAATGCTGAGCATCCTTACAGGGATCATCCAGGCTCCCTCTACTCCCAGGGAGCAGAAGTGGCCAAAGAGCCATAAGGAACCGTTGAATCCCTTGTACATCTTTTGCTCCTGTCCCTTCCCAGCTTCTCACTGCCCTGCGAGCCTTGGCATGGGGAACAGCCCATCCTCTCCTTGTTCACACACTTGTCTGGATGTGGCAGCCTGTTTCATCATCTCCGAGCTGCAAGATCTTCCTCATAGTCACAGGGCACAAAAAAAGACAATTTTTGTGCTCAGAATTGCTGACTTGGTGAAGCAATCAGTACAGGATTGTAGCTGTGGTTGCAGAAGCTGCTGAGCAATACGCTGGCCATTGCCTCCTCTACATCATCTCTTTCACTGCCTTCATCCAGGGTGAAGCTCACACGGCTGCACCAGGAGCAGAAAGGCGACCGTGAGCTTTAGGAAAATCCCTTTTCTTGTGAAATCAGACAAAAGCTGGTGCTGGCCTCAGGCTGGGCACCCTGATGGGTACAGCCCCTCCTGCCCAAAAGCAGAAGTGAGCACAGGCTGTAGCAATGCAACAACAAGCTTCATCTCCACTGGAGTGGAGATGCATCTATCATCTGACCGGGTGAGCAACCTTCATCCCACCAGGCTTGGAGGGACACGTGGAGAGGAACCAGGGCAGAAGTAGTAGTTGAGGAGGGGCGGAGATTGGACAAAGGACACAAAGTCTCCCTACAAGGGCAAAGGTGAAGCAGTATGACGAAAATAGGCTGAAAACAGGGATTAGGAGAGACCTGCTCCAAGGGAACATCAGCCTTTTACCCACGGCCAGTGAGAACTGGCTCAGGTTCCTCTTCTGCCACATCCCAGCTCCTCCCTCCACTTGCCCTGTGGGGGGAAAAACCAGATTTTTCTGGCCAGACAGGTCCCAAAATTACACCTGGGAAGGAGGGGGAGGAGGAGGGTTTGTGCTGCTGAGTGCAGTGATCTTCCCTGAGATCCCACAAGAGATGTCTGCAGGAAAGAGCAATCTGCAGCAATGAGGGCAGCCAGTGGAAAAGCAAAAGGCAGTGGCCTCAGAGGGACCCTGCATCCCTGGGCATGGGGGGTCTCTGAGGCCACCAACAGTTGTTGGTCAGGGTGAGGGGGCTGGGAAGGGTCACAGGTGAGGGGGACACCACAATCCTGGTGCAAACCCCAAATATTGAATGCTTGGCAAAGGCTGAGGACCTGCCCTTGCATGCACAGCTCTGCCTGTGCAGCCACGACTGAGTGGGTGCTCCCGTGCCAAAGAGCCATGGCCATTGGTGTGATGTTCAGAGGGATGGCCAGAGGCTTCCTCAGTTGCTCCATGGTGGCAGATGAGACCCCCAAAATCCCACTTGCCAGCTTAACACATCTTCCTCTAGGAGATGCCACGGGCTCCACCGACTGGGGCTCCCATCCTGACATGGTCCCCTCCTTTTAGGGTGCCCATGGGGTGCTGGCATTGCTCATGGGTGCTGGGTGGGAGTCCCTAAGGACTGGGGTTTGTAGGGAAGCAGCATGGTGTACCGAGGGGCTGCTCCTGCTTCACACCCTCACCTCTCCTCCTGCCTGCAAAAGGGGGTGAAACCACACAGAGCCCCCAGCCCCCACAAAAGGACCCCTGCCAGAATGAGCCCCCAGCCCCACCTCGACTGTCACCACCCCCCTCTGTACCCAGCTCCCACAGCCACTTTTCCAGCCCCACATTGTCGGAGCTGCCTGAGCCGAGTCCGGGGTGGCTCCCGCGGGTACCAGGGATGCTGCCGATAGCCCTGACAGGGCTTTGTTCTCAGCCCAGCAGGGTGGCAGATGAGGGCTCCCCAGGGGGTGGGTAAAGGGCACCGGGGGATCCTGAGCAAGAGGAGAGGCCAGCAGTCAACCCCAAACCCCAGCAGATGGGGAGAACCTTGTTTTCTTTCCCTGCCAGACCCCGAGGCGGGGAGTGCCCGGCAGAGCGCAGGGAAACGCCGTGACATCCCAGCACCCGCCCGTGGCTCCTCCACTGGCTCCGTCAGGATCTCAGCCCCTTTCTGCTGATGTCACGGCGCGGGGCCCCACAGCCGCCTTCCCCGGGCAGCGGGCTGGCAGGAATCAGCGCCGGGGCTGGCCGCCCTTCCCCGGATCCTCCTCTCTCTCTCTCGTCTCTTCCCTCCCCTGGAACGGAGCTGAGAGCCTTGGCCAGCCGGCAGCCGGATGCCTCGGCAGGTGAGTGCACTGCCCCACAGCCCCTCCGGCCCCTGAGACTGTGGCTGAGCCCATGGCTGAGCAAGGGACCCCCAGAGCAACAGCCGGCAGGCAAAAAGCTTGGGAAGCCCCATTTTCTGTTTAAAACTCTCTGGCCTTGGAGAAAACTCTCTGGTGCTGGCAAAAGAACTGGGAAGTTTGTGCCTGCGGAGACATGAGGCTTTGCCTGTGCTGAGGATGCTGCCCGCGGCCAGGCTGGGGTGGCAGAGGGGGGGTGGGAGAGCCTAACAACCCCCACCCCCCACCCCTAGAGCTGAGAGCAGCCCAGCTGAGGCAGGGGCGATGTGCCAAGGGGGAACGGCGCAGGCCTGGCCACCGCATCGGGAAAAAATGCTGAGAGAGGAGACTGTCAGTGTTTCCGTCTGCGCCTCGGCCGGTGCCGTGCCTGACGCTGCCGCACGGACGGGGCTGCTGGACCCGCGGAGGATGCTTGTCCCTGCACGGGGAGGGGGTTTGCTGGAGATGCTCGGGGCTCTGCCTCGGGATGGCTGGCATGGAGCACGTGGGGACAGCAGGACACGTTGGGGATGCAGCCTGCGGGGAGCTTTTCGGGGTGCTCCTGGGCTGGGCGCATCCCTGGGCTGTACTCAGGGGACTCAGACTTACATTTCATTAATAAACATCATTTTCCCCAGGACCCCGCTGTGTGCCAGAGTCAGGGGGAGGGAACACGCTTTGGAGGGAGAGGGAGAGGCAGGGGAGCAGCTCAGAGCAGCTTCCATGGGTGATGAATCGGTGAGGCACAGTGGCGTGTCTGAACGTGCACCAGCACCCTGGGAGCTGCTCCTGGGTGGTGACGTGGGCTGGGATCAGCATGGGAATCTCTGCTGACACCACCCCCAGGATGTGAACACAACAGCGTGCTGGCACAGCATGGACACGGACACAGTGTGGGCTTGGTGCACACACAGGGGTGCCCGGGGCCCTGGGTAGCCAGGGTGGGAATGCAGAGAGGCTGCAGGGAGCAGCGGCTGCTCCCACACCTTTGCCAGTGTTGTGGAGTTCACTGGGAGCCAGTCCCACCCCCACAGCCAGGTGCCCCCTCTTGTCCCACAGGGCCCGTCCATGGATGCCAGCAAGAAGGTGGATCTGAAGATAATTATCATAGGAGCTCTGGGGTAAGGAGAGGTGCCAGCGATGGGAGGGAAGCTCCATGCATGTCCTTCCCATGACCAACCCCTGGAGCAAACCCTCACCCGTGTCCCTTCCCCCCTGCCAGCGTGGGCAAAACCTCCCTCCTGCACCAGTACGTGCACAAGACGTTCTACGAAGACTACCGCACCACGCTGGGTGCCAGCATCCTCACCAAAGTCGTCGATGTGGACAACACACCCCTGAAAATGCAGGTGAGCGGGGCTGGGACCGCCTGGGATGCCCACCTCAACCCCTCCGTGTGCATCCCTCCATGTCCCGCTGTCCCCAGGCGTGTGCTGGGGTCATGAGGTGTGGGGGTTGGCTGCATTTGCAGGACCTGATTTTCAGCTGACCAGAGCGCAGGGCTGCAAACACCCACACTGCTTGTGTCAGTGTCTGGACCTTCTCTGCCCTAGATCTGGGACACAGGGGGACAGGAGCGATTCCGGTCCATGGTGTCAACCTTTTACAAAGGCTCGGACGGCTGCATGCTGGCCTTTGATGTGACAGACAGGGAGTCCTTCGAGTCCCTGGACAACTGGAGAGATGACTTCCTGGAGAAGGTCATTCCAAGGGAGCAAGGATTCCCCATGGTGGTGCTGGGGAACAAAATAGACATCTGTGATCGGCAGGTAAGGGTGGAGGAGAGCGAGCAGGGTGCGTGGGCTGGGATGTTTTAGTGTCCAATGGCTTAGGAGCACTGATACATTGCCTGTTGAACCAGCCTTCTGATGCTCACACAAGAACCAGGGTTTCCAGGCATGGAGCTGCCAGGCCCCTGGTGCTACTGCCTTCCCCATGCCTCTTGGAGGGCATAAGCAGCATCTTGCCACTGCCCATTGCAGCAGGGACTGTCCCCACTGAAGACAGCAGGAATGAAGCATCTCAGCTGCCTGCAGCACCATCATCCTGCCCTCACCCAGCAGCACCAGCCCCCTCCCACCAGCTCCCAGTGCAGGGCTGTGTGTGGCTCCATCCTCCTTTCCCACAGGTACCCAAGGAAATCGCCTCTGCCTGGTGCAAGGAGAAAGACATCCCCTATTTTGAAGTCAGCGCCAAGAACAACATCAACGTTGCAGAGGCTTTCGAGACCCTGGCAAAGCAGGCGTTAACAACGGTGAGCATCCCTCCAGCACCCAGCCTGGCCAGGCAGCAGGGATGCAGGTGGGAGCCGGGCTCAGATGCTCCCTGGAGCTGATCCGACCGACCCTCACAGCCCACCCGCTGATGCAGGATCCATCTGCCGTTTATATTTCTAATATATCTTACGTTTACGGCCCGTCGGAGAAGCCCAAGGAGGGAAACACGCCGGTGTTTGGCTTCTTAAGGGAGATGTAAACCCAGTTAGGAATGAGTAAGAGCTGACAGAACGGGAGGTGCGGCAGCGCGCCGGCACTGTCCTCTAGCGGCCACCCCACGGGGACCTGCGTGTCCCCACGCCAAGCAAACGGGGCGGCCTCACTCCGCGGTGACAGCGGGCGGCTTGTCCCTGGCTTTGGTCATTAATCACGAACCAGGACTAAGCCCTCCCGGGCTGACCCTGAGCTGACCACACTCACCTCGGGCTCTTCTCTCTTTTTCTCCAGTATAAGGGGATTTTTGAGAGTTATTTAACCGACTCCATCAAGCTCACCCCCAACGACAAGCCCAGGAGGAGCTGCTGCTGACCCCGGGCTGTCCTGTGCAAGCACAGCCCAGCCCAGCACCCCGCGATGCCCAAGGCTGGAGCCCTGCCCAGGGGGTCCCTGCCCCCCGCCCGCCCCAGCCTGGCTCCAGAGGTTTGCCAAGCCAGGACACAAGACTGACCCTGCTCAACGCACCAGGCTGAGCATCCCACGGTGCTTGCTGCATCCCATGGCTCCGGAGCAGCTCTTCCAATCCAGCAGATTCCCAAATTGCCACTGTGTCACAGTGGGACCCATTCCCCTGGATTTGCTGCCGTGTGGCACCTGAGTGGGCAACCCCCCCGTGGTGACGGTGCCAGGGAGCTGGGCAGAGCTTTTCCAGAGACCTTGGCTGCTCAGGAGACCCTTCCCAGCACGTGAACTGGTGTCCCTGCACACTCAGGATGCTCACGGTGTGTAGGGGCTGTCCTGGTGGGGGGGGAAGGAGTGGGGCTGGTGACCACGGCACAGGTCTGAGAGTGGGTGCCCTCCTGGGGTCAGCCACTGTAGGCATAACTGTTCGTGCCTCAGTTTCCCCTGCTTCCACCTCCCACCTCACTGGTGAGGCTCTTCACTAAAGCACTTTTTTTTTTTTAAAAAAAAAAAAAAAAGGAAATTAAATATTTCAGTTTTATTTATCTATATGTGTCACAAAATGCTCCTGTGGTCTGGCAGCAGGAAAACGGGTTGGGGGCTCCAGGCTCTTGCTCTGCCCCATGGGCCATGCTCCAGGCTTTCCCCCAGTGAAGCCAGGAGCGCTGAGCCTGTCCCAGCTTCTCGGGGTGGGGGGAGGCGTTTTGGGGCTGGATTGTTTTTTCCCCCCTGTGCACGTTTCGGGTCAGAGGTGAAAAGAGGCGTCTGGGGCATTGTGCAAAGTGGGTGTGTGGGGATCAGCCGGGGCGGCTGTCGGCAGAGGGAGCCTGCTGGGAGCAGAGCCAAGCACCCGCTTCTCTTGCATCCATCCCGCTCCGGCTCGGTGACCTTGGAGCAGCTGTGTCGAGGTGTAGGCTGGCTCTGGCTGGTGAGGTGGCCATGGCCACCCCGTGCCACATTCCCTGCAGCCTTGGGATCTACATCCCTGCCGCTGGATGCAGGGCTGGATGGACCTGTGGAGAGCCTCCAGCCAGGCACCGTGCTCGATGGGTCTCCATGGGACCTCCTGCCCTCTCGCCAGCCTCCTCCAGACCCATCCACACTGACCACAGAGCTTCCCAGGTTCTTGGGGGCTCTGTCTCAGTGTTACTCAGACCTTTCGGGGAGCAGCAGCCCCATGGTGGCCGTTCTACACCCAGCACCACCGAGCTGGGACACCAGCTGGGGCCAGCACCCCTCTGTGGCAGGGCACGGGGCCAGCGGGTGCGTGTGGGCAGGGTGACACCCGAGCCAGGGCTCGCTGGGGGTGCGGGGGGCCACAGTGCTGTAATCAGGCTGCCGGTATCGGGAGAGGCACGTAGGGATGTTCCCACCCCCCTCCTTACGCAACACTCTGCCTGTTTGTTTGGGCACAGGGCCGGGAGAGGATTTGTCCCTTAATATTAGGAGAGGGTCATTAACTCTTCCCTCCCCGAGCTCCACATGCCCTTTCCCCCTGTACCCCTAGGCATACCCCCAGCCCCCAGCCAGGCTCCACAGCCTGCCTGAGCGCTCCCCATGCCTGGCATCACCGGTGGGATGCAGCCCCCATCCCTGCACGGGGCTGAGCATCACCCAGGGCTGTGTGGACGGTGGGTGTTAAGTACCATCCCCATCAATAACAATATTGTTTCTAATTACCCCCTTTGCCCAGCAGCTCACAGCACTGGAGGTGGATGCAAACTTGATCCATTTTCTCCCAGCAAGCAGCAGTTTGGACACCCAGAGCGGAGCAGGACAAACAAACGTGCTCAGCAGAGCAGATGCTCCTTCGGACAGGGCTGACCAGCTGCTGGTATGTGCCCAGGGCTGCTGGGGATGCTGAAGCCCAGGAGCAGCAGGAGCCAGAGCCAGGCAGGAGCTGCAGACCGGGCTGCCTGGTGAGGGGTGGCCAGAAGCCTGCTGCAGCACCCAGTCAAGCTGGGGTCAGACCATCAGCAGCAGGTGCCCACACTCCCCTCACCAGGGTCTGAGACTCTGGGCTTGGACTGAGCAGATGGAGAACAGTGGGACCCCAGCACTTTGTGTGGCCACGGAGCATCATTCCAGGCACAGTAATTAAGGCTGTGTCAGGGACTGCAACCTTGGGGTGGCATCCCCTCCTACAGAGACCCTGGCTAGAGCTCCTCACAGATGTGCAGCACCATGGTGGAGCTGACCACCACCATGAAGCTTCCCTTCTCCCACCATCCATCACAGGTAGGAGCACTGGCTCCTACATTCCCAGCAGCCCCAGGATGGTGGGAGTCACCTTGGGAATCCTCCCTCCAGGAAGACCAGGAGACCGCAGGAGGTGGCACAGGGCCAGGCAGGATGCTGGCAGGAGCCACCAGAGGTGCTGAGCTGGTAACACCAACCCTGGGCCGAAACATGATAAAGGATGGGGGCGGGGGGAGGTTTAACAAGGTCAGCTCAAGATTTTCTCAGGGTGAAAATCAAAGGGGAAAAATATTTGCCTTGTGTGACTCAGTGAGTTCCCGTGCAGCCAGTGGTACCAGCTCACCCGAGCAGGGGCTTGGCCCATGAAGATAGTCAAGAAACCAAATCAATCCCTTGCCCTCCCGCTGTCCTACCCCACACTGCCCTGTTTAATGAGTCAAAGATGCTTCCGAGCTGTGATGCTGTATTTAATGAGCCAAAGATGCTTCTGAGCTGCGATGCCCAGCTCTGCTCATGTGCCTGGCCAGTGCAGCCCAGCCAGGCTGCACCTCAGCCTTCCCAGGTTTTAATTCACCCATCAAAACTACATTAAAAAAAGCAGTAAAACCCCAGCATGAGGATGCTGATCACCACATGGAAACCATTCCTGCCCTGGCAGCACCTGCAGAAGAGCTGCCCTCGGTATTTGCAGGATCACCCTGAATCCTTCACTCCCAGCTGCAGTTTCCTTCGGTGCTTCTGATGTTTAATTACTCCTCCCAACAGCTCTTCCACCCTCCGCCATCCCCATGTGCTCTAAAAAGGCAGCAAGGGCTCCACGTTATCTGGTGTAATCAGGCTGGTTGAGCTCTGGCTGGTTCTGGGAGGCTGGGTAGAGACCATGGCTTTGCTTTGCAAGGTGCCTCTCACAGGGCTGTGGGGCAGCAGCTCCTCTGTGGCTCCTCCATGGCTCCTCTGTGGCTCCTCCATGGCTCCTCTGTGGCTCCTCCATGGCTCATCCATGGCTCCCTGCCTGCAAACACATCCAGACAGCCCAGGGACAGGCAGTGTGTCCATCTCCCCCAGCCTGTGGCGCATGGTGCTGGGTGGGATTCAATTCCCATACTCGACCCATGAATAAAGTAGCTTGAAGTGTGCAGAGCAGGTTTTAAAGGGAAAAATAATAATAATAATAATAGTAATGATAATAATAATAATAATAATATCAATGAGTTTTTCCTGTCCTCAAGGAGAAGATCCGCTAACCCAGAGCTGGGATCGAGGGCAGGGCAGCAGCATCAGCCACTTCACCACGTTAAAAGCAAACAGCACGATAAAGCCCGGAGGTTCAAAGCTACAGGGAACCTTTCAAGAGCTTCAGATCTGAAGAACAAGATCACGGCACGGAGCAAAGCCCTGCCTCTGCCCTCCTCCTCTGCCAGCAGCGGGGTGGGAGGGTGTCAGCCCAAGGCTCTGCAGGCTCCCTGTGCCGTGCTCAGACGCGCCCGGTCCCTCACGCGTGCGGCAGCGCCGGCCCCGTGCTGGGCACCGCTCACTCATTAACCAAGGCTTCGCTGGCGCGGCGTGGGGTGGCACATGGCTGGGCACGGAGTGGGGCCAGAGCATCCCGCTGGGTGCTGGCACCTCTCCTTCTGCCCAGCGCGAGCGCTGCTGATGCTGTTGATGATTTGAATGAGTATTCGTTGCTCCCTCCATCGCTGCCCCGTTACTGCACCTCAGATGAGCAGCAGGGAGCTGGCTGTGGGTGATGCTGGTGGGATTTGTGTCACTGTGTGTCCCCTCCTTGTGACTGCCAGGGATGCCCGTTTGAAATGCAGGCGTGGAGCAGGCGCTGTCCCCTCGCCCCCTGCTTCATCATGCACCCATTCACAGCAAATATTGGTGCTTCCCCTTCAAACCCATCCCAGCTGCAGCAAGTGTCCATGTGCAGGGTCATGCGGGGCCATGGGGCTCTGCCCAGCCCCAGGGGCTGCAAGTGACAGGGCCAGGGGACACAGCAGCTCTGCGAGCCAGCACGTAGAGAGGATTAGGGGCTGTGGCCAGTCCCCCTGTCAGCTGAAGTACATGCTGAAGTCAGCAGCGAGCCTGAGCCTCCGGCGTCCTTCCCACCAGCTGCAGGACAGCAGAGAAGTGCAATCTGCTGCCAGCAGCACAGCCAGGTTTGCTCTGACCAGCCCGGCGCTGGGGTGCGTGGTGGTCTCATGGAGCACTAGTTAGGACCCCCATCACAGCCATCCTCACTTTAAACACCTGAGTACTTCTGAAGATATCGCCCTCAGAGCCCTCAGCAATTGAGGCTTATCTCCCATCACTGGGGCTGGAGCATTTTGGCCTTAATGAGTGGCCCAAGGCCTCATAGCAGGTATCCACCTTCCAACAGCCATCACTCCTGCCCTGGAGGGACCAGCTCGCTTCTCCCCCAGCTCCAGAGGCTTCCCTGGCTTTGCAGCTGTGCACGAACACTGGTGTAAAGGAGGGAGAAGCTGCATGTCACTGAGTTTCTCCCAAACTCCTCCACAAACCTTCCCACATTTTTTTTGGGGGGGGAGAAAGGTTCCTCTTTTTTTTTTTTTTTAAATTGGAAAACCTCCCTTTACTGGAATCCAACTGTTTGTGGGGGGAAAAACCCCCACAAGCCTCATTTGGGTTGACTCTCCCCATTCAGAGTGGGCAGAAAGCCTCGAGGGGGGAAGCAATGAGCAGTGGGTGGAGGCAGAGCCATCCCCAAGCCCAAATTCCAGGCGAATGGGACCCTCTCTGCGCTGCAGCCCGCGGGCCGGGGGCCACCCTGACGCCAGTAAGGGCCCAGCACCCTGCATTTTTGTCTGAAGGTGTGGGCTGGGGCTGCTCCCCACCCAGCCCCTGGAGCAGCTCACCCCGCTGCTGTTCATGCCTCTGGGCCTTGGGCAGAGGGTGCTGAGCGGTTGTGTGTTCCCCAGGAGAAGGCAGCTATCTGCACCTATTTTACAAATAAGATAACAGCCCTGGCTCAAGGTCACCAGAGGCAGAGCTGGGAAGAGTGCTGCCCAGCCTCAGCACTCTGCCGAGGACAGACAGACACACAGGGCCCACGCCTGCTCTGCGATGCTCCTCGGGGGCTGCCCCTGTGCTGGGCAGGGCCTGCTCGGGAGGAGGGGGGATGCTTGCTCTGGGGGGCCTTGCTGTGCTCCAGAGGGACATCAGAATCGGTGGGGTTGGCTCTGCCCAACAAAAAGTGCTGGGCTCCCTGAGCCAGGAGCTGTCACTTTGGGGGTGTGCTTACATGGTGTGCCTGTGCCAGCCCCGTTTCGTGGCCCAGGGCTCTCCCCTGAGGAGAGAGGAGGGGCAGGACCATAAGTGCTAGGGCTCTCCTGATGGACCTGTGCCGGGGACAGTGCCATCAGGAGGCTCCCCTGGCCTCTGGAGATGTTCCTGCAGGGCTGAGGCAGGTTTTAAGGGCAGAGGAGACATGGCAGTTCCCTCTGGTAGACAGCCAGTGCCTCTCCCCAGCGCTGAGTTCACACCACGAAATAAACTGCATGAAACATCCTCAGGGTGCTGAGCCACGGAGGCAGCTTTGAACCTCCCGACGCCCTTCTGCATTCTACCCTTTATTTCGGTGCTGTAAATACTCCTGCCGCCTCCCTCTGGGACATGGTGTTCCTCATTCCTCCCTGGATAAAGCTGCTGACCCCTGTGCTGGCTGGTGAGACCAACCGTGTGTCCCCACAGCGCCGGGGGAAGCTCGGGGAGCGTTAAGAGTGACCGGTTCCCTTTCAAGTGAGGCCCGTGTCTGCCTGGCCTGGCATGTGGAGCCAGCGGCCCGGCCACGTCTGCCAGCGAGACCGCAGCGTCCGGGCCAGGTCCAGGAGCTGCATTCCTGGGCGAGAAGGAAACGATGATAACCAGCCCTGGGAATCTCGCTGCTCCAGCCAGGCTCTGTGGTGACACCCTCTCTACTCTGCCCTCGTCCCTCTCTGCTCTGCCCTCCTGAGGCCCCAGCTGGAGTCCTGTGTCCAGATCTGGGGCCCCAATACAAGAAGGATGTGGGACTGTTGGAGAGGGGTCAGAGGAGCCATGGGGATGCTCAGAGGGCTGGAGCACCTGCCCTGCGAAGAGAGGCTGAGGGAGCTGGGCTGGGTCAGTCTGGAGAAGAGAAGGCTGTGGGGGGACCTCATTGCAGCCTTCCAGTCCCTGAAGGGAGCTTATAAGCAGGAGGGGAATCAACTTTTTAAAAGGATAGACAATGACAGGACAAGGGGGATGGATTAAAACTAAAGGAAGGAAGGTTTAGATTAGATATTAGGGGGAAGTTCTGTACAGAGAGAGTGGTGAGGGGCTGGAACAGGCTGCCCAGAGAGGGGGTGGGTGCCCCATCCCTGGGGGTGTTCAAGGCCAGGTTGGATGGGGCCCTGGGCAACCAGGGCTGAGGTTGGTGGCCCTGGCTGTGGCAGGGGGGTTGGAGCTCTGTGATCCTTGGGGTCCCTTCCAACTCATACCATTCTATGATTCTATGATTCTATGACACAGGGCCCACGCAGGTGACGCTGCTCGCTGTGCTGTGGGTACCCAGCTGGTACCAACCTCTGCTTCCCCTCTGCTCACACACCAGAGCATCCGACAGCACCGGGCAGAGCCAACACTCTGCTGCAGGAACAGCCACCTCATTCCTGTAGGAATCTGGAAGCCCGAATCTCCTCTTCCCCCTCCCATGGCTGAGGTATGACACTGAGTTCCAAAGAAAAGGGCTGCACAAAGCCCTGTGTCCTCAGCAAAACTCTCTGTAAGCAAGAAGCAGCTCTGGCTGTGGGTCCCAGGGAGGAGGCAGGGAGGGAGGAAGGCTGCCTGCATGTCCTGGTGCCAGCAGAGCTCCCAGAAACCAGCCCCCTCCACCCCACACTGCCTTTCCCCACCGACTCTATAACCCCAGGGCTCTGGGGAAGCTTCGTCATGATTTCCAGCAGTAAATTGCCTGTGAATTATGACCTTCTTTAAGTGCAATCTATCTGCTAATATTAATCATCCACAAATAAATCCACACATTCCAGCACTCGGCATGCTGCTATCAGGCCAGAAGATAAACAGCTCAGCAGTCCGTGCACCCAGGGCAATGTGTTTGACTTGGGGAAGTCCCCATCATGTCTTTCCATCCCCCCAGTGCCTCCCAGCTTGCTGGGAAGCTCCAGTCCTCCCCAGACACTTGTCTGTGCCCTATACATCATCCTGGATGGTCTGTTGGTGGACACATCCCACCAGAGCAGCTTGGGTCACACATGAGGAGCTCGGCCAAAGCAGAAAGGGGCAGAATTGGTGTTATATTTATAGTTACTGAAACTGGAATTTGACCAGGACTGCACCTTCAAGGAATGCCAAAGGACCATTGGCAGCTGTGTGGGGCTGGTTTCTGCACAGGACAAGACTTTGCAGCTCCTCAATCACACCCACCAGAACTTTGTAATAGCGACTCTGGGAACAGAGAGCTGCCAGCACCCCTGTATGAGTCCGTGTGGGAGGGACATCTGGGTTCAAAGGGGTCAGACCAAGCCTGAAGGTCTTGTGTAAGTCATCTCTCATGGACAGGACTGAGATCTTCCCTGGGTTTCGCCAGTGCTGAGTGGGCAAAAACCCCACTGGTCAGTCCCACCAGTGGGACTTCTGCCATGCCAGTGTCCCAGTCCAAGCCCCAGGCACCTGCTCCACTGGGTCCCTTTGGCTGGTTTGGTTTTGCATCCCCGTGTGACTTCATTTTGCTGTCTGTCTGCCAGGAAGATGTCCCCTTGGACCTGGCCTCCCCACTGCTGACCTGGCTGGGTCCTACACGCTGAGCCCATCCAGGGTCTGGTGCAACAAGCAGACACCTCAGAGGATGAGGAGCATCATCCTCCTCCTCGCCTGGAGCTGTTCCTGTTCCACTCAGGCAGCAAGCCCGGGTTTCGGATTTCACATTTCACACTGGCTGGATTGAAATGAAGCTGATGTCACTCCTAATGCTCAGAGCTGGGCTTGTCCCCACCATGAGACCCATCCCCCCTGCACCCACCTTGCTCGGGGCACAGATGTGCTGGAGCTGAGGGCACCCAGACTGGCTGCACAAGGCTGTCTGCTTGGCAGCTTCCCTTTACCCAAGGCAGATGGCTGTGATCAGAGCAGAACCCTAAATTCAGGCTTCCCTGCTCCTACTCCAAGCTCAGGCACTGATCTCAGGCAGATCCTTTACCCCCTGAGCCCATGGGCACTTCTCCAGCTCACAGCTCTGCCCATGCTGGGATATCCATTTGGGAAAATGAGGGGAAAAAGGGGAAGAATCCTTCTTTGGGGGTGCTCTGCTGGGAAAAGGGCCAGTTCAGAGATGGCAAAAATAAGTCCCTTTTAGAGCGAGTTAATCTCCTGGGCAGTTTAGCAATTCTAGCAATGCCTCTGCAGCAGGGATGCTGCTTCCTCTCTCTTCCTGCGGTGCCTTGAGAGCAGGACCCCTGTGTCAGGGACCTTTGGGTGCTGGTGCTCCAGGCTGCCTGGATCTGCCTCGTGGCAGGGACCACTGCACACACTTGTGGGCTGGTCCTCCTGCCATGTCACGCGCTTCCGTTTCAAAGGGCTCCGTGCATATCAGGCTGCCCTTTAAAAAAAACAACCACCCAACACTTGATATGGGTTATTAATGATATTTACAGGATAACTGCTTGGCAATTATTACCTCTGTCAGATGGTGATGAATCAGCCCCCTTTTCTCTGGCACCCTCCGGCAGGGTGTTCCTTTGGCATGCTCCAGACACAGCGATTGATTCCCATATGATGAGGGCTTTTGGCAGGAAACACTGATGCCTTGTGCATGCACAAGGTACCAGAGGATTTTAGTCTGACAGCCTCTGGGAGTGAGGAAAGGCCACATCAGTGCCTTCCCCCTTCCTCCCACCCCAGCTCTATCTCCCTGCGTCCTCTCTCCTCTCTCCCTTTTCCCATCATTTTCCCACCCACAGGCCAGCAAATGTTCAGAGGTGGCAGCACATCCCACCAGCACATCCCACCAGCACATCCCCCTGTCCTGTGTCTGTGCTCACAGCTGGAGCAGGGAGGGCAGTGAAGCCGTCCCCTATAAACAGTTTATGCCAAGCTGTCCTTGGGGATGTCAGGAACAGGACAGATCAACTCTTCCCATGGCAAATAACTCCCTACAGCACCCTCCTAGTGGCCTATTCCTGCCATGATGTCCCCTGATGATGTCCCCACCCATGTCATCATCCTGACCAGTACGAGGCTCCTGCACTCTGGGATCCCTCTGGGAGGAGGGGAGACCATGAGCATCGACACAGCTCAGCACAGCAGGGACACGGTGGCCAGAGGGGACAAATCCCATCCCCTTATCCCAGCTGGCTGCTCCCCACCAGTCACCAAACTGCACTTCCCAAGACATCAAGAAGCTCCCAGGCCAGGAGGTTGGTTGATACCTTTGCGGGGTGGTCCCCAAGTCTGCAGCTCCCAGACAGCCTATCCCAGCACCTCCCTGCTCCATCCCTGACCACTGCCAGGGGCGTCTGAAGAACTTGTCAAACTCTGCTCCCCAGGAGCACGTGGCACAGGTGTGGCTGCTGCTCAGGGACCGTGCCTGCGAGGCTGATGACAGATAGCCCAGCACCAGCACATCACTGAGGGCTTCCACCTCTTGCCCACGCAGGGCGGACGGAGCTGTCAATCCTGGGCAGGCAGCGGGGGGCTTCACCTCTCTTCCCTGCTCCTCTCATCCCTTTGAACCTGGAAATAAGAAAGGAACTGCTTTCCTCTGCCAATCCCATCTTCAAAGCCCGAGCGGCGAGGTCTGGCGCTGGCACAAAGCTCACCATTGTCCCTTCCAGAGGCAGAGAGTCGGCCGGAGCACAAAGGCCGGGGAGACGCTACCCACCGCGCCAGGAAGTTCTCCCTGGGCCAACAAAAGCATCTTCTCCCTCCCCGAGTCCAAATTGGGTGAGGGAGGGGGCCCTGGGGGTGACAGTGAATATGAGCTATTGTCACTGAGAGCCCAGAGCATGGAGAGACCTGCAAAGGTGATCAAACGGCCCAAGCCTCAGTGGGAAGGGGTGGGGTGAGGGGGCACATCCAAAAAAGCCCTTGTCCCTCTTCAGATCTCTCCTTATCTCCCCCAGCTATCTCCTGGGCTTAGCCTGGGTGTACTTGCTTGCAATTACCTCCTACAAGCCAATCAGGCGCCGAGCACAGCCCTCGGTCCCCTTGACTGAGGTGATTTATAAATGACTCACTGGCTTATTTGAGCACAGACCTCTGCACACCTCCTCGGGAGCACCTCTCTGCCTGGGCTTTCCTGCCACATCTGCAGCTCCCCTCGCAGAATCAGCCCTTTCTCCGCCCGGCGAGGTGCAGGTAACCCAGCTCCAACAATCGTGCTCTTTGTCTGGGTGGGCGTGGGGGATTTACACTCTGGTTGCACAGCCACTGGGTGTGAGTTTCAGTATTTGGAGAACTGGTACTTCTTTTTCTTTTTCTTTCCCTCCCCTTCTCCTTTTCTCCCTCCTTTGCAAAGGGGATTTACAGCAGCAGATTTACTCAGGAATTAGCAACACCAATGATCCAGGAGCTTGATTTATGAAGAGAGGCTGGAAGAGCCAAAAATGTGAATTAATTATTGCCAGAATAAATCCTGGCATCTCATCCTGGCGGGCGGCTGTTGAGGTCTGGGGGGCAGGGCAGGATTTGCCTGGTGTAGGAGAGGCAATTCGGATGAGACACCCTCTGTTTCTGGATCCTTGTTATGATCAGGACTCTCTGTACATGGCACTGTGTAAAGTGGTCCCTGCCCCGAGGATGTTGCAGATTAGACTCTGCACGTGCAGGCACGGAGAGAGAGTATGTGGAGCCCAGTGTCTGCAGGTGATGGTTGAGGAGCACTGGTTCTGCTGCACAGGAGATCCTGGTGCAGGGAGGCATGGTTTTGGGCACAAAATCGGATTAGGAGGCAATTTTAAAGCCGGGAATAAGAAGTGCTCCCAGACTGAGACCTGTCAGACTGGCTGTGGGATCTCCAGCTCCTCCCAGTGCTATTTCATGGGATGCTGAGATCCATTTTGGGCAGGGTACCCTCATATATAGACAAGAGAAAACATCCCCACAAGCCTGCTCCATTGTGCTAGTCTGCTGTTCATGCAGCTAGGATGCTTTCTGCTCTGCCCTGATAAAATTTGTCCACACCTTATTTGTAAGCAAGCTGAAAACTTAAGCTGGGGACCCGTCCTTTCCCTTGAAGAGAAGTCCTTGGAGTGACATTTGCTGCTGGCCATTTCTGTCCCAGCTCAGAGATTTCCAGTCGAGAAATGCTCTCCCATCCTCTACCTCTGGGGATGATGGACTGGGTGACCCTAGAGGTGTTTTTCCTTCTCCAAGAGCAAATCCTCAGAGGCAGGGAGCACGTGCAGGAGCCAGCTCTCAGCAGGCATCCTGGATAAGTGTTCACAGGCAATGCAAGAATGCTGCAGTCTGCAAACTTCTTAATTCCTCGGGATTTGCATCGCCCACCTGCTCTTCAAAGGCAGAGGGCAAGGTCTGTGTCAGAGGTGTGTGGAGAGCAGCGAGGGATGCTGAAGCTTCACTTCTCCTTCGTTCTAACTGTGCTTTCCAACCTTCCTTCCTCCCCATCCCGATGGCTCTGTATGCTGAGGGAGCAGCAAAGGGATGGGAAGGATGGACATGCCACTCTCCAGGGGAGGGATGTGGGTGCCGTTAAGGTCAGGCACTGGTCTCTGCCTGCCAAGGAGCTGGTCCCTGCAGCTAAGCAAGGTGACACCTCTGGGGAACACAGGGCAGGGAAGGCGGTGGCTTTCAGAGGACTATGCCAGGGCCATATCTGCATCCCCAACTGCAGCACCCCAGCTGATGCACCCAGTGCCTCACCCCAGCCCAGCCCTCCCTTGCAAGGGACGGCGCAGGGTGCAACTGCAGCAGTAATGGAGAGCGAGGGTGGGGAACAAGTGGGTTAACCAAACAAATCCCAGAAAGAGTGGGCCAAACGTGGGCTCGTTTATCCTGGTGCTGGTGCAGACTGGCTCCCCTGTGCCCATGGCACTCGCTGCATTCATGGCAGCGTTAAGAAAGAGCAGGATCCAAGCTGCTGAACACAAGCATTTCACTTAATAAACACCCTTTGAGCCGAATGCTTTGGCTCGGTGTTGCCTTCAGTAGCTGGCAGATGTCTGCAGATCTTATTATTCTGGTTACCAGGCGCAGAGCTAGTTTGGTTAGAAACTCCTGTGAAGTGGTACATCAAACATTGGCCCCGGCCCAGAGTCGGCAGAACAAGAGTAGAGGGCAGTGCTCCTGCCCGGTGCCTGAGCTGGGCTGGGTGGCTTCAAACAAGAAAAGTGCCATCTGCCTTATGGAAATCACCTATTGAACACTCCAAATATTTCATCTAAACAAAAAAAATTGGCTTCATTTTGCCTGGTTGCTCTGTGGCACAAGTGCAGAGTGGAGGGATGGGGTGGCTGCTCCCGAGGTGGGGATGTTAAAAGGTGAGGCTGCAGCACAGTGCAAGGAGATGGGAAGGTGGGAGCTGCAGGGAAATGGAGATGTCTCTTCCCTGCCCTGCACCCAGGGTGTACGGACCCCCCGGTTCCTCAGGAAGGCCTGTGAGCACCTCCTGGCACCCCTCTCCCTCCCTCTCTGCCTTTTATTCCACCAGACATCGTGATGTTTCCTGCCCTCACAGAATTGGATTGAAACAGCTCAGTTTTTACTCTGGCATTTTACCTTTCCTGAGGCTAAGAGCCATTTTGGGGATAGGATATTTTTCATAACTGACCTCTGTGTTCTCCCAGCATCAGTCTCTCCTGTTTCCAAAAGGCAGAGTTTAAGAAAACTAAAGTTAAGTCCCACAGCCAAACGTTGTGTGTGTTTGGGGCGTATCCAGCCCCTGAAGCACAACCACTGCTTCCCTCCTCTTCACCTTCCCCGGATCACCAGGGAAGATGGTTTTACCAACATACTTGGGCCAGAAATGCAGGACTACAGGTCTGGATATAGCTCCACGAGGTGTTTTCTTTCTGGATCAGCCCATGTGTAGACAAACCCTGTGGCAATTCGGAGCCAAACGTGAAGACAAAACTAAATCTGATCAAACCAATTTGGAGGTGTGCGGGGTCCAATTGCCCCACTGAAGCTGCTGACCTGATTGAAGGTGATGGGGGTCCCTTGGTGATGGGGTCCTGATGTGACCCCTCAGCTGGACTTGGTCCTGGCCTGTCCCTGATGCCAGGAGGTTGGAGAGAGTGAACAACCCGGGAGCGCAGGGGTGGATCTCCTGGGCTGATCAGCACCCGGTAGCGGAGCTGAATTATACAACATCCTCTTGAAATACCTGGGCTGACTGACAGCAGAAACCTCCTTTTCCTCCTGCTGTGTGCTTTGCGGGTCTGGCTGCACACCAGAGGCGTGAAAGGGAGAGGGAAGTGGCTGTGTGGCAGGAGGGTGAGGCAGAGTTCAGTCTGGGGGGGCACCTGGCACAGCAACATCTGGCACTGCTGCATCTGGCACTGCAGAGCCCAGCCCTGCAGCTGTCCCCGCATCCTTCCCCATGCTGTGCCTTGGCAAAGAAGCACAGTACAGGTTTCGGGGAGGAGGAGGGGTGGCAGCTTCCTCCCCTGACCTTGCAAGACTTGTGCTCTTTCACCACGTTGCCCCGGGGCTCCCATGGCACCTGCGGCTGGAGCTGTGAGCTGTGAGTCGGCTGGACACGGCGCTGAAGGCATTGATCCAGGGGAACAGGAGTCAAGACCTTGTCCTGGTGTCGCAACCAAGCCCTTGCACCTGTGCTTGTCTTCTCCAGGCAGACCTTGCCTCCTGGGGCAGGGGGAGCTGCTTCTCAAGAGCTCTTGGGCAATAGACCTGCGAGAGAGATGCTTTTGATGCAGACTCACCCAGGATTGAGAAGAGCCCAGACCTCTGAACTCCATCAGCTAAGCAATCAGCAAGGAAATCTGCGTGTGCATCGCCTTGTGCAAGGAGACGGGGGATGGAGAGGGGGTGGACCAAGCAGGAAGGCGTTATTTCTGACTTCCCCTCCCTAACATGTGGCAGAGGCATTCCCCGAATGTCCTGTTCTTGCACTGGGATTGATTTGAGACCTTCTATTACACATAGAGCAGTGATGAGATACCTTTCATCTTAATTTTGACTCACACTCCTTGGACTGGAGTTCCTTTCCTGTGCCTTTGGCAGCACAGAAAGTGGCTTTACGCCAACAGCTTGTATGAACACCAACCTGAAACCTCAATGTGACTTTCCTCTTCTCAAACACAGCTATCACCTGCCCAGACAGAAGATAAGAGCTCAGTAAGTACGTGTGCAAGATGAACACCAGCAAAAAGGTCCATGCCCAGCATCACAGACTGGTTTGTGACTGGTGAGGCAGGAATCAGCCAGGTATGAACTGATGGGACTCCTGGCTGATGTCCTACCAGAACATCACTGTATCATACTCAGCGTGTCATAACTTCTCCAAGAGCCCAGGCTGAGTAGACTGAGCGGGGAGGCCAAACTTCCCTCTTCTCAGCATCGCCCACTCCAGCCAACACTCTTCAGGGCTTCCTGAGGAGCTTGTAACAGGGGCTCTGCACTCTGAGCTCTTCCTCAGACCTTATCCTTTGTTTTCATGCCCACACTTGAACAGAGCTCTTGAAAAACCTGGTCCCTGTAAGGCAGCGGCCTACCTGCACCCTGCTTCCCCTGCATTGTATTGCTCCGGTGTCCTGCCCCAGCCGCAGGATTTAAACCAGCCCTGCAGCTTGCTGTGGTCTCACCCCATCAGCACCAGGACAGCTGGCTTTGCCTTTTGTTCACGCAGCTCGTTCTCTTTAATTCTGAAATCTCAAAGGTTTAACCTCCTGTTTGATCTAGGGCAAGGCCAGTGATAAGCCAAGTCAAGAACTTGACTCTGTCCGAGACGCTGACATCATTAGCCTGTTTGTTTAAGATGGAATTTAATCATGGGGATATTTTTCCCTCTATACTTGCCTTGTTTATTATTTTTCATGATTGCCAGCACTTTCGCTCAGCAGGGGAAATTCATTAAAGAGCTGTGATATAATTGGCTGATTCAGTCTGTCTGGTGCTGCCTGGCAAGTGATGGAGCCGAGGAATAAAGCGGAGAGAGGCTTCTTGCACCAGAGACTCGACTGGGTTTATCACCCCTCAGAAGCCTGTTGCTGGGCCTGGACCTGGGCTGCAAAATGTTCATGAGGGAAAACTGGAAATCTAGAGCAGAGCTGTGGGGCTGGGACCGGGAGAAAGGCTGGGCACACTGGGAACCTGCTCCTGGGAACACGGAGCAAGGCTTAGAAGGCAGGGATGAGACTTGTGTAGACCAAGGTGGGAAAACCAAGGAATGATCGTATATCAGATGGTCTTCTGGCACTAGGGACTGGGAAGGAGCCTAGGGTACAGCTTAGACTTGGTTTGCACCAATGCTCCAGAAGGTAAAGCTTGCTGTGGTGCTGGGAAGTGTCTCTCTGGCTGAAAAGGAGCAGCTGGGCAGGCAGTGTGGGCATGTCTGCAGAGGCCACAGGGTTACACACTGGGTGATGCGGGGAGAGGGACATGTCTCCCTCCTCTTGCAGGTTGCTGGCACCTCGCTGCCCCTCCAGAGCCAGGCTGGGTCCCTCTGGAGCCAGCGTGGGTCAGATCAGAGCCCGGAATCAGCAAGACAGCGTGGCTGGAGCTGTCTTCCAGCAAACTGCGCTTGATTGCCCCTGTGATCACTAAAGCATCCACTGCAGGAGTGGGGTTGATGACCTCCCTTTCTAAACCCATTAGTTCCTATTTGCATAATGATCCCGCTGACCTAAATCCTCCCAAAAGTTTCGGCTGCCTGCATCATACTTTCCTTCTTGCCCTGGCCTTCTGAGCCACTCTGCTCCACGCCACTCCACTCCTCCTTATCAGCGAGGACTGGCACTGGTCCTATGGATGGATGTATGGCTCATCCAGCTTCCAGTGAACTCAGAGTCATGGTGCTGACCAGCAGTGCTCACAGTGCCAGAATTGGGGAGAGGAGGATCTGCCACACTCAAAACCACTTCAATAGGCTCTCAGCTACCTGGATGTTGTTTCTTGATATGTTCTGCCTGAATCACCAGCCTTTTCCACCCCCTCTTCTAGTCCCGTGTTGGGCAATGACCCACTTAGATACACGCCATACCACAAATAATTACTGAGATCCTTGTTTTATACCTGACCACTTCCTCCCTCCACCCCCAGCCTCTCCAGTTTGTAATGATCGTCCCCTCTGCCTGGGCATCGCAGGTCATAGTAAAATAAGGGCTCTCTGAAGTTCATCATCTTTCTCTGGTGAGACCCAGATACTGGGCAGGACGGGTCCATCCAGATGTTTTGACATCCTCATCACTGAAATGAAACAGCAACAGTTATCTCTCTGTGCATCACTTCCTAGGATGAAGCCAAGACTCGTCCCCAGCATCCCAGGGCCAGTGAGAAATAGGAAGGCTGAGGAATGCAAATGAGACCACTCAGCAGGAACACCTCGGAGGGAAACTGCCTTTAATGACCATGCCAGTATCTGCCACTGCAAACTGTGTCAGGGCTGCCCGGTGTTGCAAAGCCTTGCCAACCTCACCGGCAGATGGGGAAACTGAGGCATGAGAAAGGTCAAGTGACTTGCCCAAGGCAAAAAGGCAGTCACTGGCAGAGCGAAGATTAACACCCAAGCTTGTCTGCCAGACAATCCCGGATGCACTCCAGTCCCCCTCACACGCAGCATCACTCATTAGCATCACCTCAAAATAGTCGTTAAAACTCCCTGTGCTGGGGAGCAGCAACCCCCTGGTGCTGGGAGAAGCCACTCCCAGGACCTGCCTCTGCGCCACGGGGAAACTATTTAGGGTGGAGATGTTCGGGGAGGGCTCCCAGACGCTGGAGGTGTCCGGTCTGTTATACTGCAGGTGGGGCCAGCTCCAGTCACATTCTTGGCTTTGCTTTTTTTTCTCTTTTTTTCCTGGGAAAAAATCTTAAATGATCCAGAGATGAACCATGCCAGACCTCGCTACGCCATCGAACGCCCTGCATACTCAGTCAGCCTCTTCGATGAAGAGTTTGAGAAGAAAAGCAGGAGTTACCCCCTTGGGGAAAAACTGAAAAACCTTCTCAGGTAACACAGATGCTGGGGCAAGAGTAAACCATCCCCGGGCTGGAATTGGGATGTCATTTGGGCCTGGGGATATAGTTCCCATTTTTATCTTGGGGAACCATTGTGATCTTCAGGGCTTTTGGTAGGTGAGAGACGCAGGAGAAATGCAAATTGTTCTGAAGCAAGTGAAACTGGTTGCTCTTTCACTGCCTCTCCTGTTACACTGCACGGCAAATAAGCGGAACAGTTTGCACTAAGGGTGTCTGGGATTTGGGATCCTGTTTTCCAAGGTTCTTTTAAGGGGGAAAAGAAGTGATGTAGGAATGGGTGTGTGGATTATTTCTTTAAGCTTTCCAGCTGGGATTTCCAGTTATCAGCTGTCTGATTAAAAACAGGCCTGGCTTTCCCTAAAGAAAGATTAATAATGGTGCAAATACAGATGAATAACCTTGCTGATCACTGTCTTTGGGAATCTAGCTCCATTCATTCCTTGGGAAAAGGAAGGCAGTGATACAGCAAAAAGAGAGCACACGTGTGAGCAGGCAGAGATGTGAGATACTGCCTGTGTCTGTCCAGAAGCAACCTTCTTCTTTCAGGCATGCTCAGGGGTTTTTTGACCAAGCACCTGAAAAAGTTCATCTTTGGCTCTGTGCAACTTCTCTGTGAATCTCTGAGCGGTGTTTCCTCCCAGGAGCTTGTCTGTCCCCTTCCTGAAGGGTATCAAGATATTGGGAAGCTAAATCCTCACCTCTGTGCAGGTTCTTCCAGCCATTGCAGCACCAGGGACCTCCCTGCAATAACCCTCCCTGGCTTGTACAGCTTGTTACCAGCAAGAGCCCTGCTCCCAACACTGGGCTTGGGATTTGGTGTGGGAGAAAGGTTGAGACATCCCTAGGAAGATCCTTGTTTGCTCACTTCCCAGCTCACTTGCTTCCTTCCTCCTTTACTGATTTGCATTTTATTTTCCTCACCCCCTCTAGATGTTCATCGTCCAGGTTCAAACTCATCCTCTTCAGCCTGTTCCCCATCCTTGTGTGGCTTCCCAAGTATAAAATCAAGGAGTACATCTTGCCTGATGTCCTCGGTGGGCTCAGCGCGGGGACGATTCAGGTGCCACAAGGTGAGACACAATGACTTTCTGCTCCTTGAGAGGGGGACAGAGCTTGGCCAGTTCAAGTAAAGATCTGCAGATGGCAGCTGAGCTCCAGTCTGGGTGGGGGTGGGTTAGCTACTGACATGTGTAAACCCAACCTGGTTGTCCTTGTATTTCTCAGCGGTGCCTTTCCCTGCCCTGTTTGCCCTCTCCTGCCCAGACAGCCGCAGTCTGTGCTGGTTGCAGCACCTCCTCGGAGCAGATGTATGAGCAGGGACCCACTGGGTCCCACCGCTGGCTGCACAGACCTGGGTGATGAGCCCACTTCCCTTGTGTTTTCCAGGAATGGCCTTTGCGCTGCTGGCCAATCTGCCTCCTGTCAACGGGCTCTACTCCTCCTTCTTCCCCTTGGTAACATACCTCTTCCTTGGAGGTATCCATCAGATGGTCCCAGGTAGGAGTCTGCAGAGCAATCGCCTGCATGAGGCAGTTCGATACTGGCTGGCAATCCACTGTGTGTGCCAGAATAGAGAGGTTTGGGCATCCTGGGGATTCCAGAGATCCTGAGCCCCCGATTCTGGCTGCACAGCAGGATCTAACCCCAATGAACTGCTGCTACATCCTGCTGCGGGGCTGGCTGCGGTGATGGGCTGGGTGACTCGGTCTGGACAGCTCAACCTGTCCAAGTGCCTTCCAGGACAGGCTGCTCTCTAGAGAAGACTCCTGACATCACTCTGTTGTGCTGTAGGTACTTTTGCAGTCATCAGCATTATTGTTGGCAACGTCTGCAATGAGCTGGCTCCGGAGTCAGACTTCCAGTACTTCAACCACACTACCAACGAGACCAGCGTGAACACCACAGCCCTGGAAGCGGCCAGGCTGGAGATCTCAGCCACGTTAGCCTGCCTGACAGCCATCATACAAGTAAGGACCTGCTGCAGTGCCTCTGCTGTGTCCTCTGGCCAGAGCTGACCCACGTGGAGTCAGCTGGGCTCCCTCCCTGAAGCAGAGGTGGTGGGTGCAGAGGCTAGACGAGGCCCCACTTTCCATGTGGATGATGCCTCAGCATACTGGTTTTGGGGGGGATCCTGCCCCAGCCGCAGCCTTGGTGTGAAATACGGACCAGCCAAGGGTGAGGCCAGTCCCTGGGCCTGGGTCACAGCCAGTGATGACACCCCAACACCCTGCAGCCCTCCTCTCCCCATCCCTGCTCCAGGATGATCTGCTCAGCCCAGCTGGTGCTGTGGCTGTGTGGGAGGGATGTGCCTGCTCTCCCAGCTAAGCAGCCTGCCCAACATGGGCACGCCGATGCTCTGCACCGCACCCTTTTGGGCTGGCACCTCCTGATAACGCCTTGTCTGTCCTTCCCTAGCTGTGCCTGGGATTCGTGCAGTTTGGCTTTGTCGCTATCTACCTCTCAGAGTCTTTCATCAGGGGCTTCATGACAGCAGCAGGGTTGCAGATCCTCATCTCCGTGCTCAAGTACGTCTTCGGCTTGACAGTCCCATCTTACACCGGGCCCTTAGCTATCGTCTATGTAAGTGGGTGCTCTGGACAGGGTCTTTCCCTGCACCTCCTCCCCTGGTGACCATCACCCCACAGGCATCACTGCCACCCACGCTAGGGACAGTGGTGCTCGGAACAGAGGAAAGTCTGGAGGGAGGGGGAATATGCCTGTCTGCACCACCCCCAGCCCAGCACAGCCATGCTCCCACTGCTGTGTTTACAGCGTTATCTGGTAGTTTCTAATTAGAAATAATGAAGTGGGTCTGGGCTTTGGGGACAATATCAACCGTGCCACTTTACAGCAGGAGTCTTAAATGAATGTTAGCACCTGAAACTTTTCCTGTGAGCAGGTTTACCCATTCCTGAGCTTTCCTGCATCTTCCAAGGGTGCCTCCTCCATTGACGCAGCTAGACTGGTATTTAATTGAACAGTGCAGAGCCAAGGTGGATGCTGATGTCTCAGCAGGGTTTCTAGCACTTCCCTCACCCTATAGAGCCCACATCCCTCAAGGTGTTTGCAGTCCATCATGGTAACAAGAGTTCTCCGTTGTGCTGTCCACACTTCTCTGGTTCCCCGTGACACCTTCTCCTCTTCTCTCCCCTTCAGACGTTCATTGACATTTGTAAAGGTCTGCCCAAGACCAACGTGGCCTCCCTGGTCTATGCCCTGGTCAGTGCTGTGCTCCTGATCATTGTCAAGGAGCTCAACCTAAAGTACATGAAAAAGATCCGGATGCCCATCCCCATGGAGATCATCATTGTAAGTGACACACGAGCTGCCCCTCGGACCCTGCAGAAGACAGTGCTTCCCCTCACCTTACAGCCCTGGGACACCCAAGTCTCCTCACAGAGTGTCCATTCATGTGTAGCTCCTACGTGGTGAACAGGATGTAAGCCCATATGGCTCAGGGTCAGAAATGGGGCCATCCTCATATATGATACCTCTCATGCCTGCTTCATCCCAGTTAGACTGCACCAGCATCCTGGTGATGCTGGGGATGAGGAGGATAACTCATTCTGGGGAGGTTCTCTCCTTTCCTAGCCTGGATTTGGTGCCAATTTTTTACTGCCAGCCCCAGGAGCACAGCAAGCTCCTGAGAGACCTCACACTCCTGCTTACTGCTCTCCTCTCTACTCTCAGGTGATAGTGGCGACTGCAATCTCTGGCAGCTTCCACATGCCCGAGAAGTACGGCATGCCAGTGGTGGGGAAGATCAGCATGGGGTAAGTGCATGTGCAGGTCTGACTCAACTTCCAGACAATTTTCCTTCCTCCTCCTCCCGTAGCCTGGAAAACACCTCACTCTTCCCTGCTGTAGGACAGTCCCCTTCCAGGACTGTCAGGCAGCACTGCTGCACCCTGTTACACAACTGCCACCATCCACTCATGCCATCCACAGTGTAGACACGGATTATGTCATTCCTGAACACAGGAGCTCCTCACACGCTCCATCTCCCTCCAGACACTAGTGTCACAACTGCTTCTCACCTCTGCTCTGAGTGCAGGTTCCCAGCTCCAACCCTGCCCCTGGTGAACAAGTGGAAGGACATGATCGGCACAGCTTTCTCGCTCGCCATCGTGGGCTACGTGATCAACTTAGCCATGGGGAGAACGCTGGCAACCAAGCATGGCTACAACGTGGACCCCAACCAGGTAACGCTTGGTCTGGTAGGATGCAGTCCAGGACCATTCCTCTCGGAAGGAGAAGCTCGCTGCATGAGTGGGAAGCTTCTAAAAGTAAAAGTGCTCTCCTTAAAACAGACGTGCTGCTCCCATGCATGCAGGCTCAGGTGGTAGCTTGCCACGTGGGGGTCAAAAGGATATGGCCAATCCATCTTCCAGGGATGGGAAAGGGCCTGAAAGAGGGAAGAAAGCCTTAGGCTGAGCTCTCTGCTTTGCTGTCCCACCAGACCTGAGGCTTCAGCCTGGCACAGGCAGCATTTTTACAGGTTGCTGGAGCACAACGAGGCACATGTGTTTCTCCCTGAGCAAAGAAAGACCTGGATTCCTGGTGTGTCACCTAGATACTGTGAGAGGCAGGACATTAAATAATCCTCTTTTGTCATCACTGGCACAGTGGCAGCTTTCAACAACATCCACGCATACCACACGAAGCCCTGCCCTTAGTGTGTCAACAGATGACGACGTGTTTATGTGGAATTGTGCTTCCAGGTTTCCTTGCTATGCCAAAGCCTGTCCCAGCTCTTACTGGAAGGAAAGGGTCTGGGACACGCTGCAGGGAACCCAGGTCCTTTCGCTGACCATGCAAACCCCGGACAGGCACCTGCTCTCCAACCCGGCAGCTCACAGGTGCTGGGGCAGCAGGAAGGGCAGCTCTCCTTTTTGATGACCATGTTCCTCCATCTCCACAGGAAATGTTGGCCCTGGGCTGCAGCAACTTTTTCGGATCCTTCTTCAAAATCCACGTGATCTGCTGTGCTCTCTCCGTCACTCTTGCTGTAGATGGAGCAGGAGGGAAATCACAAGTTAGTACCTCCTCCTCCTCCTCTCTTCCTTATGTGACCCTGGTTGAGCTGCTTGAGCTCTGGAGAAGCTCCAGCTATGAGTGCTTCACGGGGCTGTTGATAAAGCAGAATTTCCCCCCCTTCCCACCCTCATTTTGTTCCCTGGATGGTTCTTTGGATCGGTCACTGATGTGGGGCTGTAAATCTGCATTCCCAGTCTGGGTCCCCTGACTGAGCAGAGCTGGGAGGTGAGGGAGGTTTGGGGTTATCTGTGTGATCTGCTCAACCTGAGCCTATCTCTCAGCAGCAATCGTCTGCTCACATAAAATACTCCGGTGACCAGTTGTGCCGCCGGCTGAAGCAGCAGGAGAGGAAAGACCCAAAGGGGGTTTAGGAAGACCCTCATGTTTGCTGAAGTGATTCCTTGCTTTTTCACAGGTGGCAAGTTTCTTTGTGGCCTTGGTGGTTATGGTGACCATGCTGGCTCTGGGCATCTACTTGGAGCCTCTTCCAAAGGTAACACAAACATCTGTGCAAACAGCAGCCATTGCATCACATACTCTACACACCCAAACGAAGGCTCAGCCTTGCTCCCAAAACCCCTGATGCAAACCATGGCACAGCACAGCTTGCTCCTGGCTCGGGGTCCCATCTGCACCGAGTTTCTGGAAGCAAGAATAGCTTAAATTACCACACTCAGATCCAATGCATGCCACCTTTTCCCATTCCCTTGTGGCAACTGGACCAAGGGACACACCACAGAAAGCATCTGCTGCAGAACGTGGCACATCCACGCTGCTGGACATCCCAGCTGATACAATCCCCTCTCCTCCACAGTCCGTTCTGGGAGCTCTCATCGCTGTGAACCTGAAAAACTCCCTCAAGCAGCTGGCTGATCCCTTCTACCTGTGGAAGAAGAGCAAGCTGGACTGCGTGAGTGCCTGGGGATGGGTGGGAGGCAGAGGCAGGGTGAGCAGGTGATCCCCTCAGCAGGCTTTTGGGGAGCAGGAGGGCAGTATGAATCCTTGCACAAGGTGGGTTTCACTCTCCCAGTCCAGTCTCTCTTCCAATCCCTGTCCAACGAGGTCCCAAGCAGCGGCGGAGGCTGTCCTGCCCAGCTGAGCACTCTCACGCTTAGTGCACGTATCAGAGAGGCCTGAACTATTACCTGCTGTGTTTAAATGCCAATCAACTGCAGGAGCCTGTTTGCCCAGAACTAGCCAAACCGGCCCTGCTCAATATCTGGGAGTCATGACTTAAAAACTCACACAATAGCCCTGCGGGGCGAGGAGAGCCCTTCTCAGCGATAAGGACTCCAGGCACTGGTTGATGTATAAACCCAGGCAGGGAGTGCGGGGGAGTGAGAACGGAATTTGGAAGTGTCTGACATAAAAAGACAGTGTTTGAACAGGACTCCCACGGCTGAGTGGTGTGTGTGGACACTGAGCCAATATCCTGTCAGGTCCCAGATGAAGCACCTTATCCGAGAAATCAGGAGTCCAAAGGGGCTGACCTGAGTCATCAAGAGCTTTCCCAAAATACCGTTCAAACAAGTGCTGGAGAAGAGACGGGTCAGCAGCGCAGGCTGATTTCATGGGGGTGTGATCGTGAAGTGAAGGTACACTCCAGCACAGGGCACGAGCTGCGGGAAGATGGTCCGTGCTTAGGGGTGATCCCAACAGACTGACTGGCGTAGGGATGCTGAGCTGACCTGGGTGTGCAGGCAAGAACTGGCGGGGAGGCAAAGCTGCTGATGGGAAGATGGGATGCTCTGTCAGAAGTCGTTTGTGGCAATTGGAGGACATCTCTGAGTGGGTTCTGCTGATGCCTGGGGGTAGGATGGAAGGTCTCGGAGGGCCCTGGCAATTTGTGTGGGGGCAGGTGAAGTTACAGAGCTCACAGAGGGAGAACAGGCAGGTCCTGTGAGGTCCACAGCCCCCAAAGTCTAGGCAGACACCTGAAGGGATGGTGGGCGGAGTGGAGATGCACAGTGCTGCCCGGGGAACCCACTGTCCGCTTGTCTCTGCCAGACGTGGTCACCACTGTGGAGGTGAGTGTTGCTCAGAAACCCCTTGGGCTCTGCCCGTGTGAGTTCCTTGTTCTCCACGGTGCAGCCAGACCTATTGCTGTGGCCATTTCATTCCCCTGAGCTGCTGGAACAAGCTCTCCCTGCTGTGGGCAGCCTCCATGTGCTGGGAGTGTGGGGACCAGGCAGATGCCAACGGAGTGAACTGCATTCCCCTGACCTTAATCTCCCTGGAATTTGAACTACATTCAGTGTCCTGGCCCAAAAAGGGGGAATGCCATTTCTGGGTGATGTCAGACCATGGGTGTTCATTACCTCACGTCCGGTTGTGTTGGGTGCTAACTGCAGGGATCACACCACAGACACAGCCCAGTGTGGAGCCTGGATGGAGGGAAGCCCTGATGACTTGCCATTTATATGGGCCATGCATATAAATTAAGATGCTGAAGTCATCAAAGTCACCCTGCTTCGTCCAAGGTCAAAGTTAGGTTCCATCAGTCTTGCAGATGGGATTATAATTACCTGATAACGATTCTCAGAGGGCATGTTTATGTGCTTAGGCAGGACTACTACTAATAGGAGGGAGATGCTTAAGTGCTAATATATAAAAACCAGCAAATGACAGAGCTCGGAGCTGAGAGGTGGAGCAGGTTCTGGTTTGCTCTGTCATCAAAACCTGCTCCGTGTTCAGGGCATTTGCAGGAGGTGCTCAGGAGGTTCTCAGATAGGTGCTGGTTCCTCCTGAACTGCTCTGACCGACAGCAGGAGTATTCTGGGAGCAGTTACTGAGCAGCCTTTCCTTGCCCAGATTGGCTGATGCTTTGTGAGCTGACTCAGCCGTGCGGGTGTTCGTGCTGCTGTGAGGAAACGCACTGGCTGCTTTTACAGCTGAAAAACTGGGGCTTCTGGCAAGCTTCCCAGCAGTGATGCTTCCCATGAAAGCATGCGATGAACTGTGTAACCAGAATAGCTGCAGAATCCAGGTCTTGGTCTTTACACCCTGAACTGTGTGGTTCTTTGGGTCCAGAATATCAGCACAGAGTCGTTTTCCATCCATCACCATGCTCCAGCCCGTGACGGAGTCAAATGTCCTGCCACGTTCTTCTCTTTCCACAGCTGGTCTGGCTGGTGAGCTTCCTGTCCGCTTTCTTCCTGAGCCTTCCCTACGGAGTCGCTGTGGGTGTGGGATTTTCCGTGCTGGTTGTGGTTTTCCATACCCAGTTGTAAGTACCGGTGGAGCTACAAAAAACCAAGAGAGAAGAGGGGAAAGTAAATAAATGAATGAAAATCTCCCCGTTTCAGAATAAAGGAGAGATTATTTTTATACCCGACCTCTGGCCCAGGTGTTGAAGGAACGTGTGGCAGGAGCCTGGGGGAGTGCAGGTGTCCTTCTCAGCCCCTGGAATGTGCAAACAGGAATGGCAGGCGCTAATTTACTGCCTGCATTCCCACTCCTGCGCACGGTCAGCGATGTGCACATCCCAAGGCAGGGGGAAGCCTGCAGGTATTTACTCCAGCCCAAAGAGATACCCATGTGGTTCCCAGCAGAAAATCATGCTCAGAAAAAGAAAAAGCCCTGTGTATGTGCAAAGACCAGCGTGAAGTTTGCACACTGTTTTTAATCCCTCAAAGCCATTTATTAGTATTTCCCAGTCTGGGATCTCAGCTCCCTGACTCTTTCTTTGCCCTGCAGACCCTGTGGGGATGAAATCTAGGTATTTTCATAAACCAAATTTTCAAGTCCTGCTATGGAATTTGAAACCCAACAGTTTTCTTCCCCTGCAACATTCACTCTAATTCAGATCCCCTCTTCTCTCCTAGCCGTAACGGCTCTGCCCTGGGCCAAGTAACTTCCACCGACATCTACAAGAACCCTAAAGCCTACAGCAAGGTAAGCACGAGCTAAAGCATCCTCAGAGAAAACACTGTTCTTTGCTTCTGGTACCCAGCGTGGTCAGGAAACCTAAGTCCACATTTCTCTCTCGGTGAGGCTGTTTCACGGGTGGCAAGGGAGCCACCGGTCAGCCCATTCTTCCCAGTTATCTGCTGCCCAAACTCCCAGCCAACCCCTGCCCCCAGCCCCTGGTTTGATTTCTTGTCTCTGTTGCAGGTACATGAACTCAATGGGATTAAAATCGTGACCTACTGCTCGCCACTGTACTTCGCCAACTCGGAGATATTCCGTGAGAAGATTGTAGCCAAGGTGAGCAATGCCCTGAGACATTTCTGTCTGCAGCTGATCCCAGACAGCCCTCTCTCTCTCCTGTACTGCTACGTGGAGATAATTAGCCTAGAATGCCCAGGAAAGATGGTGACATCCATCCCGTACTCTTCCATCCTTCTCTCCCTGATTTTGGGACTGTCTGTAGGTCTGTGCCCTGAATCCTAGCAGTTATCCTGCTCCAAGCTCTGCAAAGGCAGAGTCATCCTGCCACTGCAAGTCTGAACATGCAGGTACCCTGTGTTAATGAAGGTCCTGCTGCTTGGTTGCCATCAGGACCACCTCACTCCAGCATACAGCTGCTGCTGTCCTCCTGTGCCACAGGCTGGGAAATGGGGAGAAAGAAATAGAGGAGAAGAAATTGTAGAGAAGGGACTTTCTCAAAGAAACTCTCTCTCTCTTTTCCACAGACTGGGGTGGATCCTGGTAAAGTGTACTTAGCCAGGAAGAAGTACCTGAAACGGCAGGAGAAGGGGACAGCACAACCACCAGCAAAGCTACCGAAATTCTTACTGAGGCAGAACAAGGTAACTCGGTTCGGGTTCCTGTGTTGATAAGAACCCAAGTCACCATCAAACAGCCCCTCTTGACACAGGATTTTCTGTACCTCTTGCTTCCTTTCCCTCCCACCCATATCTCCATTCCTCCCAAGAGCCAAAACCTTAAGAAGCAGTAGAACTGGAAATGCCTGGGAGCAAGAAAGTCCCACAGCAGGCTAGCATGGAAACACAGAGAACCATCCGCTACAGCTGGGGCTTGCCCTCTTTCTCTAAGGATGCATCTATGTCAGCATTCCAGTTCAAAACTGCCCTCTTGAAGCGCTTTTCTCAGTCATCCCAGCTTTGTTTGTTTGCATTGCTAGAGCAGTCTTCAAGCATGTGAACAGGAATTGTTTAAAATTAACCTAACACCCTCCAACCCCAAAGGACATCCAGCCTAGCACCAGGCTGGGCTCAGTCCAGAGGAAAACACCTCATGCCACTAAATACTTTAGGTGCATTCAGGCATCAGGATCTCAACGAGTCCTGATAGCTGTGTTCAGTGTCTGGACAGGTCCCACATGTATCTGGGTGTAGGAAGGGAGTATTTCTCACAGTACATCCTGCCCTGACTGCATCTCTGCTTTGCTGCAGACCTTGTCTTTGCAAGAACTCCAGAAAGACTTTGAAAGCACCTCTCCAACAGATACCAATAACAACCAGACGACCGCCAACGGTGCCAGCATCTCCTATGTCACATTCCGTCCCCCCACCAATGGTGCTGGGCAGGTGCACAGCCGCAGTGAGCTGGGCAGCACTGATACTCTGCAAGGAAGCACCTTCAGTGTCATGCCTGCAACAGATGTTGATCCTATGATGACAGCACCACCCTATGTCAGCTTCCACACCATCATCCTGGACATGAGTGGAGTGTGTTTTGTTGACCTCATGGGCACAAAAGCACTGGGCAAGGTTAGTTCTGCACTGCCAACATAGCCAAGGAATACAGACCCAGTAGGTGGTTTGTGTGGCTTCCTCCTTCAGCATCCCCAGGACACGTGAAAAGCCCTGGATAAACACAAAGCTGGAGAAGTAGTTATTAATCCTCTCTCTCCCCTCTCATCCCTTCTAGTTGTGCTCCAGTTACCAGAAGATTGGGATTAAAGTGTTCTTGGCAAATGTGCATGGTAAGAATCCAGGAAGAACACATTTTGTGTGATCTTTCCCCCATTTACGTGCTCCTGATAGACAGGAGAGCTTTTTGAGCTCTTTATGCAAATTCCACGAGCTGTCAGCATTTTGCTGGACCAAACAGGAACAGATGAAAGAAGAGAACAGAAGGAAGGAATAAGAAACACCACTCTGTGTGTGTGAAATCGGTCATCTTGCTGTGGAAGTGATATGACTGAAACACCCTCACATTTAGCATGTAGGAAAAGAGATCCCTACACTCTCCTTTCTGCCGTGAATGTGCTTCTTCCCTCTGCATCCCAGCCTTGCTTTAGCTCAGAGGACCACTGTCATCCCTGTGCACTCTCAAAGGCTTCCTTCCTTCCCTCCTTCTTTGGCTTCCTTCCTGTTCATGTGCTTCTCCTTTCTTCAGCCCAAGTGTACAACGACATCAGCACAGGTGGAGTCTTTGAGGAAGGAGGCCTGGACCGAAGTCACATCTTCCTGACCATCCATGACGCTGTTCTCTTTGCACTGGCAAATACCAAAGAAGTTGCCCACCCACCCATCTCAGAAGAGGTGAGTTTGCTCCCTGGTCTTTGTCCAGCTCCCAGTGCTGTACTCTGAGGTTTGAATGCTGCGTCAGCACCGAGGGAGAATAACAACTCAGTGCTGAACCTAATAAAGCTTCTTGTTTATCTCAAGTGGTAAAGGTCCAAATCCAACAAAACATTTCATCTCCAAATTCTCATGTCCAGCCCAAGCACCCACTGACTGAACTGATTTCAGTGGGGATTCAGAAGTGTGAGTGTCTTCTGCAAACCCCTAGCTTGGACATCAGTGTCACCCCAGCCTGGAGAAGCCAAAAGAGCAGTTCCAGCATGACCACCCCCCCTAGTGTGGTGTTGGTTGGGAGATGCACCTGCACACAAAGGCAGAATTCCATCAGGAATGAAGGCAATGCACATGCACCTGTCCTTCACTAGCCCCAGCATCTGTCGAATGCTTCCCTGGGTGGGAGGAGAAAAGGCGGCGGCAGGAATGCGACACACGCTGACAGCACAGGGTGAGACAGGCTGTTTCCCCAAGTGAGGATTGGTTTATTGCATGATAAGTGGAGCTGGAAGCGGGGCAGCGTTAACCAGTTATCTCATGAGAGTGAGTTAAGGTATCTTGGCACAGAGATATGTAAATGCCAGCTCAGTCAGAGGAGATAAACAGTTGGGAAAATATTCCTTCTGTGCACTTCCCTTTGGCCACATGTGATGTTTTCAGCCTGGGTTAGTGATTTTGTTTCCATTCATTTCAACCCCACACTCCACTAATTTGTGGGTTTGATCCTTCCCTGCACAGAGGCTGAATCAGACAGAGCTCTCCATCTATGACGAGTCCGTGGATGAAAGCAGTGCAGAGTTCAAGAACTTGGAGGAGGTTAGTCCTGGTGCCTGGGGTCACTTGTTCTGCTGTGGGCATAAGGAGAAAATCA
Organism: Porphyrio hochstetteri; assembly: GCA_020800305.1. NCBI lineage: Eukaryota > Metazoa > Chordata > Aves > Gruiformes > Rallidae > Porphyrio > Porphyrio hochstetteri. The sequence continues at coordinate 5,665,439 of CM036930.1, read as the reverse complement.
GACGTTGTGGTTGGGATTGATTAGCTGGGAAGTCCACTGTGACACTGCCAGGCAAACTGCTAGCAGCAGTAATGCTTGGAAAATAACATACTGCAGAAGTAAGTTACAATCGCTTCCATGAGGAGCTCTGGTGGCGACCTGGGTGAAGGAGCAGCTAGGCTACCCCTCAGGGGAGTCCTTCACTCTGAGCCACCTAGCTCAGGGTCACAGTCAGACCCATGTTCTCCATACACAGGGATGAACTTGGAGTACTGGGTTTAGCTCAAGCCCGAAAGAAGAGTCAGTGGTCGAGTTCTCAGCACAGACATAGCTAACACTGAAGTGACCACCACCCGCTGGCCCCATGTCCCTACGAGGAGGCAGCTTCCAACACTGACCTTCCCCATGCTATCGGGGTGCAGCTGGAAGCAGAGCAGCCTCCCCACCACCAGCATTCCCTTCTGGAGGAGGGTTGGGAAGGGTTGGAGCTTTTGGTGGCCTTTCTTTGTGTCCCCCAGTGTCTGCTGAGCCACGGCATCAGCCCTAACAGAGTGCTTTGTGTGCCCCTTAGGAGATGTTTGGAAGCATGTTCCACTCAGAGACCCAGACGGCTCTGTGAGCAACCAGGGAGTGTTGGTGTGCGGGCAAACCCTCCTGGATAGACTCCTCTCTCCCATCCCTTTGTGAAGGGCTGCGCTTCTACCTGGGGATACAAGAAGTTTGCAAAGCAATTGGCCATCACACCTCTTGAACTGATAAATTCCTCCCTCCTTCCCACTCTGCTTCTGGTATTCAGAGCAGTGGAGTCTGGAGCAGTGACAGAAACCCAGGGAAGCAGGAACTCAGGAAATGCCATCTCATTAATCACCGAAGAGAAGCGAGTTCATCTGAAGGCAGGTGTTTGAACACACGGGGCCATTAGTCATTATTGCCAAGCGCTCTCCTTTGTCTCTTCTGCCCACGGAGGAGTTACACCATTTGGGCATCCCCCTTCTTTCTCTCCCGGCCTTTCCCTCTCTCCCTGAAGAAGTGAAAAACAAGGAAACACTAAACAGCCTTTCATGGCTTCGATTCACAAGCCAAAGGAACTCATGCAAGGTGCAGGCGATGCAGCTTTGTAGGGTAACGCTGTTCTAAAACGTGCACTGAGCTCCGGGGTGTTTGCACAGCAAGTGCAACCCTGTGGATGTCCCTGAGTCACAGTACCACCACCCCTCTCCTTCAACCCCCCCTTCCCTGCTCTCTGCATCCCAGAAACAGCTGCCCCAACCCAGGGCTGTATCCCAGATGTCCTGAAGACCTTGGTACTCTGTCTCAGCGGGGCTGCTTTATGGATTACAATTGAATTATTTTATTTTTTTTAATTGCTATTACTAATAGGACTAGTTTGTAATCAGAAGTAAGAACTCCTTTTTAGCGTGTGTTACATGCATGTATTGTCCTGCCTGCCCGGTGGGGTGAGTACATGTTCAGAAGACCTGGCTCCAGTTCGAATGCCCTCTGAAGATTTTTAGGACTTCCTTTTTTAAACTCATCGAACAGTGCTTCAGATAAGGCTCCTAGACTGTGAGTGGCACGAAAGCACTCGTCCCAAGGGTGTGCTGGCTCCTCCCGTCCTCTTGTTGAGCAGAACAACACAAAGATTTAACCTGGAACATGGACGAGTGCTCTGGGGAAAGATGTTCTTCCCCACTCGTTTTGATCACAAGGAGTAAATTCAGGGACAGGGAAGGAAGCCCCTTCTGCACACTCTTCATAAAGCCATAGATCAGAGCAGTAAAACTGAAATTTGAGTGTGTTTGATTCCTGCAAGTAGGGAGAAGCTCAAGTGACACCCCGTCGCTCCCAGTGACAAGCTCTCAAATGGTCACTTGTGCTCCAAGAGACACCTCTTGTATGGCAGGTGGGATTTCCATCCCAATTCTCTCCGATGTGTTTGATGATTCTCCTTCAGGTTCACCACAGACTGATGCTACCAGGACCATCTACCTCCCAGGCAAACCAGCCTGCCTTGCTAACCCAGAGACAGACAGCTGAGATCTGAATCATTTCTGAAAACCTGACGTTCTTTCATATTTGAGTGACGCTATTGACAACTGCTATTTTAGTTCCCCTCTCCGATGCCTTCCTTTCTCACCCAGTGCTGGTGTTGTGACAGCAATGACAAGATGACAGTATAAAGCTTGAAAAATCTAAGGCTAAGCCAAGGGTTAAAGGGACCCTTCTTTCTTCAGTGCATTTCAACCTCAAATATGGCTTTTTTAAATGAAAATAAGGTTATAAAAAATGTAAGATAAAGACACGTACTGCTGTGTCTTCAGCTGCAATGGAAACAATTTCTTTTGTTTGAATTTCAAAACTTCCTACAAGGTATTTCCAGCACTGGGATAAAATGCAAGAGTCAACAAGAAAAAGCAAACAGTAACAGAATTCTGTTACTTTCCATGAATGCAAAAAATAAAGTGGCCTTAATAGCCAAAGTAAATTATATTTTTAAAGGTTATTTCTATTTTATTACTCTAAGATACTAAAAATATTAACTAGCCTTAATGTACAGTTTGGAAGTACCTATGCCTTATGGAGCTGATTCACTAGCAGATTGCTAGGATTTCTGAGTAGAGAAAGTGGGGCTTTCCTACAGCTCCCAGATGTCACATTTTTAAGGAAAATAGAGCTTCATGAACCATCATAGCTGGACAAGCATTAAAGGAAACAACATCAGGACCTTGGGGTTTGGTTTTATGTAACACCTCGTTAACCAAGTCACCGTTTCTCTACCTCAGTTTCTGATCGTGTGGTGCAGGAGGGAGTAATAAAACCAAAAGAAGTTTGTTTCTGAAATTAAAAAACCTGCGAACTGATGGTTGTTAGGTACTTTAATCATAGAGAGACGTGATTTTTTCCAGACCCATGTATAGCTTGTTCTGTAAGGTACAATCAAGAGATTAATTCTCTTAAATTATCTTTGAGGGTGATTTCTCCTGGTGTCTTGGTGCTGCCTGAGTGCTCCTTTCACTTGCTCTTTTGAAAAAAGCACCAAAGGAGTCGGTGCAATGGAATGAGAGATTATCCTATGGTAGTTAATCAATATTTCTGTATCTCTGGTATGGCATCACGTTAAATGAGGAAAGTTCCAATTCCCAGTCCTTCGCTGAAGGTTAATCGCAGGAGGGGGATTTCACAGGCTCAGGGCCCGACGGGCCAAACGCAGGAAGCCTCAGGGTAACAGACCGTGTATAGAAAAATAGATTGCATTTCTTGAAGTTCCTACAAGCATAATGGATGGGATGTCAAGAGAGACAGCTTGAAAGCAGCCGCAGCAGCGCCTATATGCTCTGCGGTTCTGATGACCTAGGAAGGATACCTCATTTCTGTAGCCATGGCCCAATCCTGGCAATAAATGTAACATCAGCAGGCAAATGGCATTGCGGTGGGCAGGTTCTGAGTCTTCATTTCCAAGTTCCCAGGCAAGACAACAAGGGAAGCTCAAATTCACATTGGGGTTGAAAAATTTGAACTTCCAGTGTCCCTTTATTGCTCTTAAAGTAACAGTGATATTGACGTGTAATGGCTGTGCAGCCTTATGTGGTAAGTGCATGATGTGTAACCCACTCAGAAATGTCTGTAATTTATTTAATTTAATGTTGGTTTCGTTCTTCTTTTTTTTTTTTTTTATAATAAAGAATGTATGAACAATCATCTGCTGCTTCTGCTGATCGGAGAGCAGCCTTTCCATGGCAGCTCCCACCCGCTATGGCTCATGCCTCTGGAAGATGGGATAATAAAGGCTGGGCTGGATGGAGCCTGGAGCAGCCTGGTGAGGCCCATGGGACCTTTGAGGTCCCTTCCAGCCCAAACTGTTCTGTGGTTCCATGATTTGAAAACCAGGCGGATTTAAAGCTGCCCACCCAGCTCACAGGCCTGCCAGACTCGGGCCCTTTCCTCACCCTGGGCCTGGCTGGTCGGCGTCCTCCCGCCTCAGTCGCGGCCCCAGGGCCTGGGGTGTCCCTCCCCACGGGCAGCCTTTTCCCCCGGCCCCCTGTCAGCTTGTGACCCGCGTCCTGAGCCCCAGCACACTCCAGGCACGGCCCAAAGCGGCGTGAAGGAACACTCCCGCTACTGCTTGCTGCTGTGGGTCTGGGGCACCCCCCGCCACGGGCCCGAAGCGTCTCCCCGGTGTTAGAGAGAAGCGATTTCAGAGCGGGGGTACAATAAGCCGCCGCCATTTCCCAAGTGCCGCAGCGTGGAACTAAAGCTCCCAGGAGCTCCCGCGGGGAAGGCGTGCCCAGGCCGCCCAGTGGCTGCGCTCTCGGGCGGGTCCGTGACGATGGGCGCTCGGCCGCGCCCGTCCTGCCCCTCAGCCGAAGTTCGCCGGGGATGGCGGGTGGGAGGCGGTGGCGGCGGGCGGCGGTGTGGGCCGCGGGCCTGGGGCTGACCGCCGCGCTGCTGGCCGCGGTGGCCGCTGTGCTGCTCCGAGCCTACGTCCTGCGCTCCCCGGCGATCCCGCGGCTGTGGGCGCGGCGCGGCGGCACCGCCGCTTTCAGTGCCGGCGAGAGGCAGGAGCTCAAGGAGGCGCTGCGAGGTGAGGGGGCCCGGCGGGCCGCCCTGGCTGCTCCCACCCTCCCGACCCACCGGGCCTTCCCGCGGGTCTGTAGCCAGCGTGACTCCCTCCGCCGCCGGGTCGGGGGTTGTTGCCGGCCCTGTGTTTCCTCGGCGTCGCGGCTGCGGCGTGCCGAGCTTGACCTGGGGCCGTGGCTGCCCCCTGGCAAGGGGAGAGGCTGGCATCGAGGGCCGGCCGCGGGCAACGGGGCAGCAGTGAGGGAGGGCACTTCCTCGGGGCTTCGGTTGTTCTGAAGCCAGCTTCTCAGAGGAGCCACGAAGATGATCAGAGGGCTGGAGCAGCTCCCCTGCGAGGAGAGGCTGAGGGAGCTGAGCTGGTTCAGCCTGGATCAGAGAAGGCTGTGGGGGGACCTCATTGCAGCCTTCCAGTCCCTGAAGGGAGTGTACAAACAGGAGGGGAATCAGCTTGTTAAAGGGCAGAGACTGGCAGGACAAGGGGAATGGATTAAAGCTGAAGGAAGGAAGGATTAGATGAGATATTGGGGGGAAGTTCTTTCCAGAGAGAGTGGTGAGGGGCTGGAACAGGCTGCCCAGAGAGGGGGTGGGTGCCCCATCCCTAGGGGTGTTCAAGGCCAGGTTGGATGGGGCCCTGGGCAACCTTGTGTAGCTCCAGGCCTGGAGGTTGGTGGCCCTGCCTGTGGCAGGGGGTTGGAACTGTATGATCCTTGGGGTCCCTTCCAACCCAGACCAGTCTTTGATTCTCTTTAGCATTTCCTTGCTCATGTACTCAGAATGCTCTAGGCTCCCCCTGACTGCGTTTGCGGGGCATCTGTCACCACTGGACAAATCTGTGTCATTTTTTCTCTTCCTTCCTTGCTGGCTGTAATCTCGCACACGCTTCGCTACCAGCAGTGTGTCCATAACAAGTCAGGGTGTGCTGTGTCTCCTCTGCAGGGGGCTTTGAGGTTTTTTTGACCTCGTGAGGGTTGGCAGTCTGCAGGAAACCACAGTCTGCCACGAAGCAATTGTCCTTGAGTGTTCGAGTAGGGGTTGGGTGCTCTAAATCACACATTTGTGTGGAAGATTTATTGCCTAGCAAATTCTGTTTACATAAGTTTTAATGGGAAAACACAGGGATATGAGCAATACTTACTTCTGTTTCTTCTCAATTGCCACAACCTTTAAAAGGTATCTGTAGCCTCACTTGACAGATGCTCTTGGGAAAGGCAGCTGTGGTTGGGACTAGGTTTTACCCATGTTTTGCGTGACAGTGACTGGATGCTGGGGAGCAGCCTTGTCTGACCCTGTTTGAATGGCAGAGCAGACTCGGAGCAACAAACTGTCTATTTATATATCTTTAAGGGTTGGAGCGGTATGAAAGAAAGTGCAGTAGCAATCTTGCCATCACAACCTGACTTAGTCTTGAAAAAGCACCTTGAACTCCCAAACTAAGCTGCCTGCTTAGCTGCCAGAATAGTTTATGACCATGAGGAATCGGTTCACCCTTGCAAAATGCAGCTGCTTCTGGGCAGTAGCATTTCTAACAGTATCATTCAACGCTTAGGGATGAAAAACGGACTTGAAGTATCCAGAGAAATACCTTGGCTGAAACTGGAAGGCAATAGTGGTGTGCTGCATGCATGCATCTCAGCTGAAGTACATCAGTCTTTTGATTAGGGCAGCTCTTGCTATCCTGTGAAATAACCTTTAAAACCTGAACAATATTCAGGAACATAAATATTACTTTCCCTTTGGAAATTAAACTCAAGTCAAGTTTGACTTACTTCAACGTCAAATTATTTCTATTTTGTGTTTTGTTGAAGGTGCTATTAAAATCCCAACTGTTTCCATATCTCCAGAGGACTTGAATACCACTGCCATGGAAGAATTTGGGAATTACATTCAGACAGGTACTAAACTTCCATTCTTAGCAATCTGCTGCTCAATTTTATTTTTATAAACAGACTGAAGATAGTACATATGGCCCTTAAATATAATGGAACACATTTTTAGTTTGTTTTTCCTTAAGAAAGGGCTGGCTCAAATGACATACACAAGTCACCTCTGCAGAAGGGTCCTTGGGTGTAGCAATAGCCAAAGCTAGAACAACAAATGTTCAAATGGCTCTTTGCAGCTGTGGTTTTTAGGCCTGGGGGTGGTTAAATGATTTTGCCATTTACAAAAAGAAAGAAAAGAAAAAAGAAAAAGAGGAAGACTAGCCCTGGTTCAGCCTACTCTTTTGGCAGTCCCATCATTTGGACTTGATGATCTTCAAAGGTCTTTTCCAACCTTGTGATTCTGTGATTGCTAGAACAGCAGTTCCTGGTTTTGCTTAGGAAAGCCTTAAATACAAAGTGAGGTGGATTGGTAGAAGTGTAAGAGTGAAGCTGCACATCTGCTTCCTGAAGCAGGTTTGTTGTGGTCAGGCTTATTTGCAGCACTCCCCTTGAGGCTAAATAGATGACTAATCTGTAGAGTATTATCACAATAAAATTGGATGTTATTGTTAATTTTTCTTTTTCATACATCTTTTACCTTTTTTTTTTGTCTCGACAGTCTTCCCAGTTGTATTTTCTTCAAAGTTCATCCAACACGAGATTGTTGGGAAATACAGCCATCTCTTCACTGTTGAGGGTTCTAACCCTGAGCTGATGCCCTATATGCTGCTTGCACACATGGATGTTGTGCCTGCTCCCCCAGAGGGCTGGGATTTCCCTCCCTTCTCAGCTGCAGAGCACGAAGGGTTCATCTACGGGCGAGGAACGCTGGATAACAAAAACTCTGCCATAGTACGTCATCCTGGTAATACCATTTCAGAGATACACATACCATAGAGATAAATATCACTCAGAGAGATACAGTATCATTTCAGAGAGATACAAGACTTGAAAAAGGCAGATTGAAGGAATCTGTTATCTTGAAATTTATTGTATCTCTCTCGCCCCTCTTTAAATGCAGGATGCTAGTGATAAATTCCTAAGCCCTGCAGTGTTGTCCCAAATTTTCCTTGAGACGGAGTGGTCTCTTACTACTGAAGAAAGCTGAGTTAAAGCTCTTAGAGGGGAAAAAAACCCTCACAAACAGATGTAGAGAGATTTGGTTAAATGCCATTGTGAAACTGTATGGCAAATGCTGTGTTTGAAATCAGGGATAGATCTTTTACTTTTTCCTACGTGTCATATGGGGCATTCACAGCCACACTTGGCCCTTTGAAAAGGCTTGAGTTTCAAAATAAACAATGTTTATTTAATAGAATAGTCAAATAACCTTGTTTCTTTTATCATCTAGTCTGTTGTGGAACAAAGAGCTGTTGTACAAAGTACGTTTGGGAGGAATGAAGTCCAAAAAAGATTGGGCTGTGAAGGATTTCTCATTTGGGAAAAGGTTGATGGAGAAAATAATAAGGAAAAAAGTCCTTTGTGACTTGCACAGATTACTTCTGTGACAGCCCTGTATTTAAATTTAAACAGATGTTTAGCACAGCAATGTCACAGATGCTGTGGCTGTCCTAGGGAACCTGCTTTGGTAGAGGGGTCAGACTCGATGATCTCTTGAGGTCCCTTCTGACCCCTACAATTCTGTAATACTGTTTGTTACGGCATAGGCCATTCTAGAAGCTTCTTCAGGTTCTTTCATTGTAATTTCAAAGCCTTGCAACTTAAAACTTGGGTTTGGTCCTTCCTTTTATTGTGAACCGCACAAGTAACTCCACAAATGGACAATGAAAATCAACAGTTTCAGTGAACGTTGCAAAAGTGGGTGCTGGCAGGGTAGAAGGGATATGGTTTCAGCTGAACTGTGAAAAATTAACTAGCTTTAATTGGGAAAAAAAACCCCAGGTGAGATGACATAGCAAATGTAGATTTAATCTTCCATTCTTCAGATTAAGTTTCTTGTTCTCCTGTCTATTTCTTAGTGCTTTTTATACAAAACATGCTGCTCATTAAAATAAATGGATTTAGTGGCTCTGATCAGAGCCAAACTGCCTGTAGGACAGGCATTTTAAAGGAACAGTGAATTCCTTGGAGAATTATAACTCTGTGATGCTCTCTGTGCGGTTTGTCACTGACTTCATCAGTAGCAGGAACAAGCCTACACTGTATTTTGTGTCTGTACACTGACACTGTGTAGCACACTAAGTCTTAAGCATTATTGATCAGAACTATCTCAGTATCTTTCCCAGAGAACGTGAATGTCAGCAGTTGGACTTGTAGAAATAACAGCTGAACTGTGAACGGGACAAAGTCTCCTTAAGGGCTGTGAATGCATCATGTTTATTTCTCATTCCATTGTGTTATTTTATGGTTATTCTCCTTCCTAACACAAAAATGGAACACTGCCTTCTGTGGTGGTGTTTATTTTCTGCAGGGTATTCTGCAAGCTCTAGAATTTTTGCTGAGAAGAAATTACAGACCCCACAGATCTTTCTACATTGGCATTGGACACGATGAAGAGGTATTTTCTTTCATCAAAGTAACACGTTGTTTGCATTGTTCATGTGTGTAACAAGGCTTACTTTTCACACACTGCTAAGCCAGAGAGTCTTTCCTGTTTTTCTTGGTTATGTGGGTAGATACCGTGTCAGGCATGTGGTTGTAGTTAGGTATCGATTGTTTGGCTTTAAGTGACATTGACAAAGGGTTTGGTGTGATCAGCAAAGTGCAAAGGAAACAGTAGTGTGTTACTTCAAATTCCTTTCTCCATGGAAGGTGTAGGAGAAGAAGTCGCATCTGGGAGTCTGTATGATACTTAAAAAGCTGGGCTTAGATTTACATGGTTGTTGGAAGTGATCAGGAAGAGCGAAGAAAAATGTTCCACTTATGTTGTGAGTATTGTCTCTGGGAAATAGTGCAGAGACACAGATCAGGTGTTCTGTTCATTTTCATTTTCAAAATAAAAGGACAATAATTTTAACTGTTAAAATTTAAATATTAAAAATTCTTTACCTTTTAAAAATTACTAATTTGTGGAGCTTACAGCTCTCAGGTATCACTGTGTCCAAGAACTAGTAGGATTAAGAGGAGCACTCAGCGACTCGTGAGTGAGATCATTCCTCAGGTGTGGAGTCTCCTTCTCTGGAGAGATTCCAGCCCCATCTGGATGCCGACCTGTGTGACCTGTCCTAGGGACCCTGCTTTGGCAGGGGGTTGGACCCAATGGGCTCTGGGGGTCCCTTCCAACCCCTGTGATTCTGCTACGAAGCCGTTAACAATCTCTAATGAATTCTGTTGATGATCTTTTATTGACAGGTTGCCCTGGAGCTGATCACTAGGGGATTTCTCGTGTTCTTTGCAGCGCTGGTCACTGTCACCAGCTGGATGTTTCCCAGTATTCTTAAGGATAGCTTGGCTTAATCTGACTGGTTCCTCTGACTGGATTCTTACAGGTCTTTGGTCGGAAGGGAGCCATGAAGATTGCAGCTCTCTTGGAAGCTAGAGGAGTGAAACTCTCCTTCTTACTAGATGAGGGAAGTGCAGTACTAGATGGCATCGTTGTGGGAGTGACCAAGCCAGTAGCTGTGTGAGTAATAGAGAACACAATTGACCCTTATGAAAATAATCAATTTTCAGTAATTACTTAGTGAGAATGACTTTGCTAATGTCAGTAAAATACATTTTTGAGGCAAGGAGCAGTGTTGGTGTTGCTAAAGCTACAGCAAGTGGCACAAAGTGCAAGCAAAGGACCTTTAGCATTTGCTTGCTCTCTGTGACAGCTGGGCTGACAAGCAGAATGTTCCACTTAACTAGCACAAGCATGTTAATTGTATGCTGTCGAGTCTGCTCACTGGAGGAGCAGCCAAGACATCAGTCCTCCAGACACTTAGGGATTTGTTGCTGCTTCTTTGGTGTTTTTCATGATACTAAAAATAGGCAGAGTAGTTCTTTTTACCTCTAGTCTGTGCATGTGTTTGGAGTTACATTAATCATTTATGTATTTATTGTTGACCAGAGTTGCTATCACTGAAAAGGGTTCAATGACACTGAACTTCACTGTGGAAAAAGATCCAGGACACTCATCCTTTCCTCCTAAGGAGACGAGTATTGGCATTCTTGCAGCAGCAATGTCCAGGTGAGAGCTTGCATGTCATCTAACATCAAAGACAGTCAAGCAGACTCCAGAGCCACTGATACGTGACTTCTTTTTTTAATATTTGTGTTTAGAGTATTTTACAAATTCCCTGTGTATATTTGAAATTGAAGTTTGTAGCTCACTTTGAAGGGCAGAAATGCAATTCCCAGCACAGGGACAGTTGCCAAGTGTCTGGAGTGCCTTTTCACTTCAACTACTCCTAGTGTCAGTTGATTCTTTAAAACCAAGACAATTGCTGCATCATGACATTGGCCATCTCTGTAGCGATGAGATAGAGATTGCTTTGTTTGGGTTGCAGGATTTCTCTGGAATTTATTTTTGCACATACCTGCTCCCTCATGTGGCAATTATCCAAGCCAGTAAACATGATGGAAAGCCAGAACATGACTGGGTAAATCATCTCTTTATGCATCTGCATAGATATCAAATTGGCCAATAAATACATATTTTAGAAAAATGTTGTATGTCCAGACAAGATGGAATTTGGTGGGATATTTTTCTAGATTTCCAGGTTATAAGAGCCAGGGTTTTGGATTCTTTCAGCTGTTCTTCAAATAATATCTTTGCATGTGACTGGAATGCTCAGAAATCAGTCATGGAGCCGTGCTTGCAGATTTACTTACCAGGAGAGGGAAGTGTGGTTGCATCTCAAATACATGGATACGTGCCAGAAATCAAATTCCTACCAATCTTCTGGAGCAGGTTTTAAAATTTCAACTGTTGGTTTGCTTTGCCCTAGACTGGAGCAGAATCCCTTGCCCAATCGGTTTGGCTACGGGCCAGAACTCATGACTATGGAGCACCTTGCACCAGAGGTGAGGAAAGAGCTATGATTTCATTCTCAGATTTTCATATTAATGAGCAAAGAACAACCCAGTGTATGAATTCAGAGCATAGTTACAGAGTTCCTGGAAAGGAAGAGACTTAAGCTGGCCTTTCTCCCAGATAATTGTTTCTGCTGGAATTGTTTCAACCGTAGCCAAGTGACTACACTGTCTTCACAGAATCACAAGGTTGGAAAAGACCTTTAAAGATCAAGTCCAACCATTCCCGTCCTGAGCTAAACCATATTCCTAAGTACCTCATCTACCCTTTTTTTAAACACATTCAGGGAAGGTGACTCAACCCCCTCCCTGCGCAGCCTGTTTAAGGCCCCAACAACTCTTTCAGTAAATAATTTTTTCCTAATATCTAATCTAAACCTGCCCTGGCACAGCTTGAGGCCATTTCCCCTTGTCCCATCACCTGTCCCCTGGCTGAAGAGACCATTGCCCACCTCTGCACATTCCTGTCAGGTCAGTGTAGGTGGTGATAAGGTCTCCCCTCAGCCTCCTCTTCTCCAGGCTGAACACCCCCAGCTCCCTCAGCTGCTCCTCAGAGGATTTGCCCTCCAGCCCCTTCCCCAGCCTGGTTGCTTTGTCTTCTTCAAAACTGGAAACTTCCTGATTTGTGGTTCTATTTCTTCCACATAGTTCAGGTTTCCTCTCAATCTCGTCATGAGCAATCTGTGGCTGTTTTCACCTATTGTCAGCAGGTAAGAAAACACATCCATGATGCCCATTCCTACCCTCTCTCCCTTCAAAGATGAAGGTTGCTATCCCTTTCTAGTCCTGCCAGGAAATCAGTTGTACCATTTCCTAGTTTAGACAGTGTCAGTGCTGATAATTGCTTTGTTAGTGGAGCAGGCCATCGTTCAGCTTATTGCTTGTGTAATTGTGATGATTATGTCTTGCCAATACTAAAACTTCTTGGATTTTTTCTGTTTTTTAAGAGTTCTTGCCTCAAAACCTTCCACCAACGCCCTGATCCGCACTACTACAGCAGTCACGATGTTTAATGCAGGAATCAAGGTAGCTTCATTTAGATTTTTCTCCATGTAGCACGATGAGACAGTTGGGACATTCATTTTCCACCTGTTTATATCCAGTTAGAAGATGAGTTTGGGCCCTGAACTGACACCCTGTATGGTGTCACTGCCAGTCATGTTTTTACTTTAATCGTGGCTTAGATATAGCTACAGGTGAAAACCAGTATCTGATCTGTCACATAAAGATCTCTGTAAACCACTGTTAAGATTCTTTATGTTTTAGGATGGAAATGAATGAATATTTCCTGTGTAATCATACAAAGTATCAGTGCCACTATTTGAAACTGCCACAGTCGTAAACATTTCTCTAGCCCAGGTGGGGCCTTGTGTTTGTGAGCACAGGTCCAGTGTTCATTCAGGTAGGGTTAGTGTGCACCTTGGACTGAGAGATAACAGGTTCTGGCTGCTACAGCCAGATCTTGCCCTGATAAGGAGGTGTAGCCGTCCAAAAATACTGTAACCCTGGAAAAGAAACAGGTCGTTCAGTGTGTCCCTGAGAAAATCTTACTGAAAAGCATTCCTGGACAAGAGAACAAGATGAAGTGGCTAAACAGTGACACTGGGTGGCCAGGGGAGAAGTGACACACTGGTTTCTTTTTTTTTTCTTTTCCTAAAGATTATACCTTTTTTCTTTAATAAAAGTGTAAATACTCATTCTTGCAGTAACATCATTTAAGTGACTTAGATGTCTCATACCTGGGAAAATGTAATATAACAATGAGGTAAAAATACAACATTAATTTTCAGAATTTCTCAATATAAAGTTTCTGAAGGGAGAGGGCTTTATCTCAAGAGAACTTCTACATAACAACTAACTTAATTTTTGCTTGATTTATTAATATTTCTTGGTGTAGTCACCTGCACTAAATGTGAGACATACAGTGTGTTAACACAGAGTATGGAAAGAGATAGTGCACTTCAACGACTGCAGGCCTCAGACTAATCCTTCACTGTTTGCATTCAGCAGTTACTGAGCTTTAATCTGGTTTTAACGTCCTGTTAAGTTTTGGTCCTTCCTTTTTTCCTAGATAAATGTCATCCCATCTTCTGCAAAAGCCACTGTGAACTTCCGGATCCACTCTGCAGAGAAGGCCCCTGAGGTACTTGCTGTACCCTGGATGTGGGGGCTGTACTGCCTCCCTTTCTAAGCAGAGTGGCACTTGGCCCCTTGTAGCAGCAAGGCTGTGCTGTAAGAGTACTCTTGTCTCTCCCTGTATTCACACAAGCAGTGGAAGGGGAAGATTTGGGAACTGCTCTGAAAGCTTATCCTTCTGGAAGCTTCTTCTGGCTCGTGTACTTGCATGGCCCAACTACCAAGCAGCAGCAGGCTGAGCACCTGCCTTTCAGGAGTGAAGCAGCTCAGGAGCACAGACAATGACGTGCTCTGATGGCACTGGGGAGAAAAATTAGCTGAAGTATCAGCCATCCACTGAGGAAGAGAGATGGCTGCACAGTTTCAGTCCTAGCTACACGCCTGTATTTGCAGCCGTGGTTGGCTGTTCACACACAAATGTTTTCTGCAAAGTGGACCATTTCCTGGCATCTAGAAGTGATGGCTTCTTGTTTCTTTTGCTTATTTGATCTCTGTGTTTTACCCATAGGTGCTGGATGTAGTTAGAAACACCATTGCTGATGACAGAGTGAAGATTGATGTGGTAGAGGCCTTTGACCCTCTCCCCCTCAGTCCTTGGGATGACCAGACGTTTGGAGTCCATATTTTTCAAAGAACCATTCTGGATACTTTCCCAGATGTTGACAGTGTAGTCCCAGGTAACTGCAAGCATGTGATGATTATTGTTTCCTCTCCAGTTTCTGCCCTGCTCTTCTGTCCCCCCACCCCCTGATATTGACTTGTTTCTATTTTCTGTGTGTTTCTCCACCCCAGCTGTTAACTGCTGGAAACAGCTGGGTTTTCCTCTTTTTATTGGGTTGCCTCTTTATGTTTTCAAAGTTGTAATGGTTTTTAGTAGTGGAAGTAAAAAAGCAAACAGGAAACTCACAGGAACAATGAGCCCTGAATTTGACTCTGCACATACAAAGGCATCTCTCCAAGGAAGAAAGGAATTGTGAAGGAGACTAAGAGGTCTTCTTCCTTTAGCTCTTCTTTTGTTGTTTTCATAGCTGGCAAAGCCATTCCTGCTTTTCTGTATTGTTCCTGGTGATCTTGGCCCCTTCCCTTTCTTGCAGCTCCTTCCTAGTTCTGCCCTCTGTGCTGGACTGTAGATTGAAGCTTAAACTTCTGTGGAGGCTGCTGATCACAGCTGCTCGTGGAACAATTGAATTGTATGTTCAGTTCCTCCTGCTGATGAAGGAGAGAATGTTCTTCCAGCATGTACCAATGAACTGTTCCCAGTGATTTTGCTTTTGCTGTGGCTGGGGGTCATGCAGAACTGTTATCATTGGCTTTTCCTTTCTCCTGGGAAAAGCGTGCTCATTAAACTGCTGCTGTGATGCAGAGTGAACCTGGGGTTTGTTTTCCAGGCACATGTATTGGAAACACAGACAGCAGGCACTTCACCAACCTCACAAATGCCATTTATCGGTTCAACCCCCTGCTCCTGAAACCAGATGACCTTCCCAGGTATGGAATTCTGTCCACATGGGCACAGCTGTTTGGGGTGGGGATGGCTGAAAGAGACAATCGACTCACGTTGGGCAGGAGGAGGAAACCCAGCCTTGTATCCCTTGGCGTGGTGGTGCCTCACATTCTGTTAGGCCACCCATTTCCTGCAGATTTGGGTGCTGCACAAATAGGGGGTGGTAATTATACAGGGGGAGCGTTAGCCCTTGATGCTCTTCACTTCCAGTGCAGACAGGACCTTGGTTAGGTGTCCCCTTTGGTGGTACAGCAGTGCTGTGAAGCTGACTGGATCCTTTCTGTGGTGCTGCAGTGTGAAAGGTGGTGTTCTGGTAGTTGACCTTATTTAAGAAAGTTATCTGTACACTTGGACACATCCCACTCTGAATTTATTTGCTCCTTAAAGCTGGAAGTGAGGTTTCCTGGGATGAAGTGATAACAAAGAACATCATTATGCAAAGGATTGTTTCTTAATTTAGCATGTTAGTAGATTTTTTTGTTGTATTGAGGTGCAGAGGATACAGGAGTGTGGTGCTCTCATAGCTGTACAGTGACAGAAATGGGCAGAGAGCTGAATAATGGGGGGTGTTTTTGTTTCCACACACACCATGGGCTGATGTGCTCTGAGCCTTAGAATCAGTAAATGTGGCTGGTCTGAGGAACAGATGTTACAGTGTAATGCCAGGTGTATATTGCTGTATCTTTATGTTGTGTGTTGCTTCACAGAGTGAGCCAGGCTCTGGGTGCACACAGGTGGGTCACAAATTCATGTTATGATGGAAAACATTCTTCTCTCTCCCCCAGGATCCATGGGCTGAATGAGAGAATCTCAGTGGAGAATTATGAGAAACAGGTTGAATTCCTCTTCCAGCTGATTAAGAACTGTGATGCTGACGAGCTACCAGAGCCTCATGCAAACTCCCACGAGCTGTGAGGAACACACCTGGGAAGAGCAGCTACTAAGGTGGACTCTGGGCTGGCAGGGGTCTGGGCCATGTGGTGCAGTTGTGTGCTGGGCACCGAGCTGTGCCTTGAGTTTGGGGCTTGTGTGTTGGCCTTTACGTACAGATGGGAAAACTGCTGGTTGCTGCTTTAGGTAAATGGGCAGTTTGCCAGAAAGTGATAAGAACCTGGACAAAACCCAACAGATAGCTCTGATTTCTGTTCCTCCCTGGTCTGACATGCAGCCATTAATCTGATGGTATTATTTTCTCTTAGTGCTTTCTTTAAGCCTCTGAAATCAGCAGTCACTTTAAAAATCTAAGCTATAATCAGTCACTCAGCTGTCAGTGAAAGGTGAATCCTCCTTTGTGTGCTTTTGACAAGCTCGTTTCATGCAGTTAATTGATTTTTCACAAACGATGTGTCTGTCAGAAGCTCACATGAAAGGGCTGTGGCATGGTGTGGGTTTCATGGAGCTGATGGAGCTATGTGAGGGGGTCTGCTTGGTATGGGCTGTCTGCCCCCAGCGATGCTGTCAGCCAGTGTCAGTGTTAATCTGGTAACTGCCAAGTTCTCCCCTGCATGGGTGCACTGATTGCTGACTCTGTTTTCAAACACCAAGCTCTAGAAGTTCTAGTTGTGTTGCTTGCCCTTCAGTAAGGCCCAGGATACGTTGTGCAGCTGGGTGTCAGAATGAGGAATTGCAGCTTTAAACAGGAAACTAAATCAGTGTTGCCTGCTCATACATGTTCTCTTTTAATTGAATCAGATTCTGTAGTTTGTGCTTCTCTTCTGTTCCTCTGAGAACCTGATTGTGAAAGATGGTGAAGCTCTTCAGTTCCTTCCCCTGGGAGCAGAGCTTTGTGCCTTCGCTGCCTGTGCAAGCTCTTCTCACGTTACTGCAGCGCTTCTGTCGAGTCAGCTCTGTGGGGATCCTGGTGCAGACAGGCTGCTGATGCTGACTCTGTTTCATCTTGCACTTTGTGTGCTGGGATAGTTAATTTTCCTTGCTGCTGTGTGGTGGATTTGTGCTGGAAACAGTGCTGAGAACACCGGGATGGTTTAATTACTGCTGAGCAGTGCTTGCACAGAGCCAAAGCCTTTTCTGCTTCTCTCCCCAGCACCACTGAGGAGGTTGGGGGTGCACAGGATGTTGGGAGAACACACAGCCAGGACAGCTGTCCCCAGTGACCCAAGGGACAATCCATACCCTATGGC
Organism: Porphyrio hochstetteri; assembly: GCA_020800305.1. Lineage (NCBI taxonomy): Eukaryota > Metazoa > Chordata > Aves > Gruiformes > Rallidae > Porphyrio > Porphyrio hochstetteri. The sequence goes on along the minus strand of CM036930.1, from coordinate 5,648,205 downwards.
ACGTGAAGGTGGGGGATGCAGGGAGGCGTTTGTCTTCCCAAGTCACTGTCACACGTGACAGAGCCCTGCTGTCCTGGGGATGGCTGAACACCTGCCTGCCATGGTGGAGGAATTCCTCATTTCACTTTGCTGGTGTGCACAGCTCTTGCTTTACCTATTAAACTGTTTGGATCTGAACCCCCAAACTTCCTCACTTGGACCCTTGCCATTCACTCCAGGGGAGCGAGCAGCTGCGTGGGGCTGAGCTGACAGATGGGGTTAAGCCACAACACTTTATTGCACTAAAGGTTTAAGCATTCTGGCCTTGAGATTCTCTTCAGTTGGAGCTACTATTATTAATTTAAAAAAATTAAGAACCAGATGTTAACTAAAGAAAAGACTGAGTGAAAGCTGCTTTGTTGTACTGACTTGCAGACTCTGTGCTGTAGGTACTAGTGCAGCTCCTGTGCACTGTTGCAGAGATGTGTGTGTCTCCTTTCAGAGTTTGAATTAGACACTGGAATGGATGGTTGTTCTGCTCCAAATTCATATGGTAAAATGTACTGGAATGTACAGGAAATACCCTGAAACATATCCTGAAAAACAGTGATGGAACTGTGATTCCTGTTCTTTCCGTGCACCCTTCTCTATTCATTTGCAGTCTGATCTTATCAGTGTAGCCAGTGGGCTAAAACTCTATCAATCTACTAAATAACTGAAACCAGATTGGCATTTTCATCTAATAAAACAAGGAATGCAGAGTCTTTTCTGATTATTATTTAGTCTTTTTATGTAACTGTGTAATTGCAATGAAGTCATTTCCACACCTGATCCTACACTAGAACAAGTCATAAAGTTTCCATCAAAACAAATCCACATATTTTCCAGCCTCCTTTAATCTTTGCACCCTCCCTGGTGCTCCCCTTTCTATACAAAATTAGCTAACTCTGTGCATTATTAGGAAGTAAACAGCTTGCATCTCTTATGGTTTGTTGCATTTTGTCTGTGTGCCCTCATGTCATTCATTTGTTCAGCCACGTGGCTGTGGCTCTTTTGTGAAGGTGTCATTCCTCTTGTAAGCTGCTGCTGCAGCTTCAGCAAAAGCCATGTGTCAGGGAACAGCACAGGGTAAAATACACCCACAGGAGTGGAAGCTGGGGGGAAGGTTGGCTTGGTTGTTCTTTCTGTGGGAAGCCTCTATCAAGGTGATGGACTCTAAAGCCTTTGCTTGGTCTGTGGCAGTACAGGGCCAGAATTGTTGAATAGGTATCCTGGGGAAGTTAGCAGATGGTATGAAACTGGGAGGAGTGGTTGGCTCACCTTCACCTGATGGTTGTGCTGCCATTCAGATGTACCCTGACACGCTGAGAAGTGGGAAAATGGGAGTGTTGTGGAATTCAGCAAAGGGAAAGGCAAAGTCTTCCACCTGGGGAGGGATAACCTTGTGCTGCCTGAGAAGCAGCTTTGCAGAGGAGGGTAGGTTGAACGTGAGCCAGTAATGTGCTCTGGAGACAAAGGAAAGTCAACAGCGCCCTGGGAGTACAGATTAGATGATGTCCAAGGTCTCTTCTGATCCCCACTGTGCTGTGATTCTATTGTAGGGTGCAGGGTGCAAAAATCGCAATGTGGGTCATGCTGGGATGCAGTGAAGGCTGTGGTGTGGTGTGGAAGGAGGGGTTTGTTGTGTGTCATGATAGCAGATGGGTTCTAAAGGCATAAACCATCCCTTAATTATGTTACCTCCTATCCCAAACCAAAAGTGACTCTGTTCTGGTGAGGGGTGTTTCTTTAGAGGACATTCATCTGAAGATTCATTTTGCTGCTAAAGGAAAAGCGAACAGCAAACAGCTCTGGGAAGGCAGGGTTGGTTTTTGGCAGGTACAGTGCAAATGTATGCCATGAGGTTTTGCTAATGCAGCTTGTTGCAGAGCTTCATTAACTGCTGCTCATCAGCCAGTGCTGAAATCAGGCAGTGCCTCTGCATTGACTAAATGTTCAACAGAGCTTTACTGCAGCCTGAACCCACGAAACTGAAGTGCTTGAAACAGACTGGATCTTCCAGGGGCTGCTTGAAAAAACCACATTCCCCACCTCTCCCCTTTTTTCCAGTCATTTCTGTGCTTTTTGCCATGCAGCAGCTTTGCCCTTCTTATTCTTAAGTCTGATTTTATCATATTAGCTGCTGTGTTTGCTCATCTGACACAAGGGTCAAGCAATGATTTGATATCTCTATACCTCTCTGGACAGAACACCTTGCTTTCTACCTCATTTTCCTGCTCCTGTGATATGTTCTCAGAGGATGTCTGTCATCTTGAGTGGAATTTGAAATCTTAGTGCCATCCTGTGAATAACAGCATCAGAATAACGTGCTGGCCTTTTCTCCTAAGATCATATACAACTTTGCATTATATGAGTAGCTATTTGATAATGCCAAGTACATCATGAAAACACAGATCAAAGCTCTGTGAGCTATTATTTTTTTTAATGAGTCATTTTGTGCTGTGAGCAGGGAGAGCAATTACCTCTGATTCACCAGAGAAGGAAAAGGCAGATTTTTCTGCTCTGCAGACACATAACTTGGTGTCATACCTAATGGGGTTTTGAGTGCTGTTTGTATTAATCCAGTTCCAGTGTGTTAACATGTTCCTGTGCTATATCCATAGCAACTTCCTCTTCTCCCTTCTTTGTAGCCAAGCCTACAGAGCTGCTGTTCCTCTGACAATAGTTACTCACAGCAACATGTCTGTAGCTGTCTGGCCACTGCAGCCTGCTAGCTAGCAGACCAGCTGATTTGGGGTCATGCAGGCCTGCTACACGATGGAGAAAAGGTCACATTCCACACCTGCATTTTCTAAAGAAAGCTCTGTTGCTGGCCTCTATTTAAAAAGCCTTGGTTTATTTTCAGCCCCAAGTGACCATGGTGAGTTCAGAGCTGGAGGAGAATGCAGGAACAAGGTGTTTACAAACTTGTTTCCTCCAGCCTTGCATTTGACACTTGCATTCTTGGCTCCCCTTCTGCCATTTTCTGTGACATTTCATGGAGCTGGTGAATCCATTCTCTCAGGCAGGTGCTATAACAGCTTCTCCACTCAGCTGGGTGGTTGTGTGGTAAAGCAGGACTTCCACTGATGAGTCTGGAGGCCGTGTATCCCTGGCTGTTAGAGAGTAGCAGTCGTTGCTTGTAACTCAGCCTGTGACCCACACTCCTGACCTTCAGTGGGCTTCAGCACCGCCTGCTGCTGCCACCCTCCACAGATTCTTGGTCCTCATCCACAGCTCCCTTGCAGAGCTCACTAGTTGAACCTTTTACAGCCTTGTTTGGTCACTGTAGCCAGGCTCCTGCAATAATCTTTTAAAGAAACTGTGTTGCCATGATCCGTGAGGGCCCCAGTACAGCACTGGCAGTGTGTGCCAACATACATCAGTGCCCACAGGAAGGCCCAGAGGCAGCAGAAGTGCTGCCCAGGGAGTTATTCCCCTTAACTGAGCAGCACAGTGAAGGCTGTATGTCCTGCGAGGTGCTGTGTGGGGGGCTTGGCTCTGCTTTCTGGTTCCACAGCTTCCCAGGGTAGCAGGGGCAGCAGAGATAAAGAGCTCAGCATGGTGGGGAAGGGAGTGACCTGCTTCACTCAGTAGAGATCTCACAGGCTGATTTAAGAGCTGTGATGGTGGCCCCAGAGGAAGCTGCAGTCAGTTCTCAGCAGGAAGGAAAATGACCACATGGAAGAGTGGTTTGTGCAGGGGGGGACAGGGGACAAAGGGCAAATGCTCTTTGTCACTGATGGATTTACCTATGGGTTGGCCAGGGCCTGGGCAGTGGGGTATGAGAAACAACATGGAAGTTGTGGCATATCTTTTCACACATCTTTTAATTTGTATTTTTAATCCAGCACAATTGTAAGGGGTATTGTAGCCCTGTGAACACTTGGATCACTTGAACACTGCATCTGATCTGTGCTAGAAATGCAACTGCATTTAGGGACCTGGCTGCTGTTCAGTTACTCCACCAAGTACCCACAGCAGCTCCTCCTAGTTTGCAGCAGTAATCCTCTGCTCCATGCTGTGCTGCCTGCCTGCCAGTGCTGAGGCTCTCTGCATGCTCTCTGTTCAGTTACCAAAGCTACACCAGGTTATTTTCATGTTTTCTGTGTGGTGAAGGTGATTAGAGAAAGGCAGCAGTGGATTACCCCCACAGATTGATGCCGTGGCCAGAGGAAAGGAGATGAACTCCTCAAGAAAGCCCATAGCACAAAACCTGAATGTTTCTTTTCCAAATCCTAACTCTTTTGGCTGTACATCTGGTGTGTATCTAAACTACCCTTTAAACTTACTAGCTCACCTACTCCTCTTAGTCTAGTATAGGTCTGAGTTCAGCCTACCTGACAGGCTGTAGGAGTACTCAGAAGGAATAATTATTATTTGCCCTGGAGCATTTTTGTCCTTCTGTGCACCCTTGGATTTTTCAACACTGTTAGTACAGTGCTGCTGTACTACTGTACAGGTTAATCCAGTGCCCTCTGGGAGTTTGAAAAGTGAGAGGGTCTTCATGGGGTGGGAAATAGGGGTAAATTATGAGATGATTTTCACCACCAATTTTTAATACCATGTCTGCTCTGACCAGTCCAGCAGGCTTGTGGTGTTAAGTCATTTCTTCAGCCTAATTTCTGAATACAAATGAATTTACAGCTTAGATCAGGCACACAGCAGAAATGTGAGGCATATCCTCAGTCCCTCCGTGACAGGTGTCCCTGCTGGGTCAGCAGCTGCTGACACAGGAACCGCTGGCCTCGTGGAGCACAGGAAGAGAGGAACTTTCAGCTCAGCCCTGCCAGCTGCTCTCACGTGGCAAGGAGCCCTGGGGATGTACCTGGGGGAGGCTGACCTGTGTTGGTCACAGCAGGCACAGCACGTGGGTGGCACATGAACACGGTTGGGAGCGGTAGTCATATGGACCTTTGGAAAAACGATGGTGATGGTTTTGTTTGTTTCCAGGCTGGTAAAACAACTTCCATGGTCTGCATTTCCTCTCCCAGATTTGGCCTAGGTTAGGGTCAGCTCCTGACATTGTTGCCTGCCCTTTTGAACTGCTTTTGCATCTGTAGGGGTAAGTCATTGCCCATAACCCATTCAGTCTCTGAGTTTGCCTGTTGAGGTTCCTGGTTACAAGGGATTAAGACCTGGGTTCCCTCAGAATCCTTGGTCAAAGGCAGCTGGGCCTCCATTCACTCAGTGTTTGGATGTGACAGCCCTGGAGCTGAGGGTTTGATAGGACACTGCCAAGTTCACAGAATCACAAGGTTGGAAAAGGCCTTTAAGATCATCAAGTCAAACCATTCTCATCCTAAACTAAATCATATCCCTTAGTACTTCATCTACCCTTATTTTGAACGCATCCAGGGAAGGTGACTCAGCCCCTCCCTGGGCAGCCTGTTCCAGGCCCTGACAACTCTTTCAGTAACAAATTTTTTTCCAATGTCCAATCTAAACCTGCCCTGGCACAGCTTGAGGCCATTTCCCCTTGTCCCATCACCTGTCCCCTGGCTGAAGAGACCATCACCTACCTCTCTACAACCTCCCTTCTACATTAGATGCAGTTTTGAGTGTCTTTGGCCACACGGTGTGACGCTGTTGGACTCTCCTGTGGAAAGGGTGGTATCACTGTACACACCCTGTGGCCTCCTAGGCCAACAGCAAGGGCTTGCCCAGAGCTGGGCAGCTCGGTAGCGCTAACAGCACGTGGCTGCTGGGCACGACATTCCATGATGCAGTGCAGCCCAGTGGTAAACCCTTTCCTTTCCAAGCACTTTGTTGCCTTTGGTACCTGCTACCCTGCCATTGGAAACCCGTTTCCTGCCCTTTCATCCTCTGTCTGTCTGATCTCTGCGTGGCAGCGCCGCTGGTGAGGATTTTATCTATTTCTGTTTGCTTGTCTCAGGCAGCTTTTGTCTCTCCCTGTGCTTCCACTTCCTGAGCGTGCAGCTGGCCCGGAGCTTAATCAACAAGGTCACATTTTGGTGCACGTTGTTTTTAGGGGGTGAAGGAAGAATGGTTGCTCTGGGGGGAGACATGGATTGTCCAAGGCAAGAAGGAAAGATGAAGGCTGAAAGAGAGCCTTATGGACTGGGTTTATTGGGACAAAGGAAAGCAGGGACAGGGTTGGAGGCAGGATTTGGAACTCCACTCCCAGTTTGAGTGTGGAACTGTGCTATGGCTTTAGTTAAAGCATTGTCTCTGTATCAAGTTACCCTTGATGTCTCTGCTGCAGGAGGTCCTGAGAATCAGTTAATTGGCTGCAGCCACTCCTCACCACTTGAAATCCTGGGTCCAAGCAGCCTGTGTAGCAGCAGCTGGGTCCAAAACCCAGAGTGCTTTGCCAGTTGCTCAGGGAAAGCTGTGCTCTGCTCCCTGCTCCAGAACCTCACCTTTCCTAAGACACACCTTTGCAAAGGCTCTCTGGCCTGAGGATGTCAAACCCACTCAGGTTTTCTAACCTAAGCTGTCTTCATGCTGCTTTATTACCATGACATATCCTGCTCTGCATCAAGTGTGCCAGTCACCCATTTATTCCAAAGCAACAAGTTACTCAGGTTACTCCCTGAGCTCAACTTCTAACAGGAGTGGAGAGAAACAAAGTAGCTCAGCCCCATCTTTGGAGTGGCCTGGCTCACAGTGCTGCTGCCATCGACCACCACTAAATTGTCTCCTTATTTTAAGAGATGAAGTCACCAGCTCCAGCCCCATTTGCCTCGGTGAATCTGCGGGGGAGCCGGTCCCAGCCCTGCCCTCCCTCTTCCCCTCGCACGCATGCTGGGGTCACAGCCACCGTTATCAGCTCAAGACCTGTCTCCAAGGCATATGGAGCTGGGGATCACGTAATCACTCTGGGTAATAACTTGCTGCTGAGCGTTTCCTGGGAGGAAAGGCAAGGCAGGAAGGAAAAACAACAGCTGGCCAAGAGTTCCACTCCTGCAGAAAAGGAAGTGTGAATCGGAAGAGCCGGTTTCATTCAAGAATACAGCTTTCTGCCCAGCAATGAGGCGCTGCCTGCTGTAGCAGGAGTTCCTGCTGCTTTTTGGGTACTTGTTGGGGGACAGTTGGGCAAACCCAGATGCAGAGTGAGTACATGGCACTATTCATGACTTCCTTTGCTGCAGTACTTTGATGCAGTGGCTGAAAGCCAGCCTGGACCGTGCTGGTGATCCCAGACTTGGTCCCAAAGTGCCAGGCAGGGCACCCAAGCTGTGCTGTGGGCAGGAGGTAGGGAGCGAGTTGGGTTGATGCTGCACCCTGGGGTTGGTGTTTCACAGGCAGCCTGAGCTGGGTGCTGTGGAGCCTCCTGCACCCACCGGGCATCAGTCCAGCCCTGTCCCCTTGGTCTGAGGGGGGTACATCCGCCAGCCCTGCACTCTGACCTCTGCAAACCCCTCTCCCCAGGTCAGGAGGTGGGACGCCCCCCGGGAGCACCCTGAGGACAGGCTCCCCGGCCCAGCGCAGCGAGCACAGATGGACAGCGGGGAGATGGAAGCAGGAGCCTTTCCTGCCGGCACTGCGCCCCAGGTGAGAGGCGGCAGGAGGCTGGAGGGCAGCCCGGGCCCCTGGAGGGAGGGAGGGCGGGAGGGATGGCGGCGGCCCCGCGGCTCCATGTGACTCCGGCCCCGCCTCCTCCCCGCGGAGGGGCGGCGCTTCCCGCCTCCCGCGCCGTTGCGTTGGCGGCGCTCTCCCCGTGGGAGGCGGGGCTAGCTGTGACGCCACACGCGCTCGGCCAATGGGGGAGCCGCGCGGCGCGCTGGGCAGGGCCACCATTGGCGGGCGGTGATGTCAGGGCGGCGCGGGGCAGCCCGCAGCGGCTCCGGCGGGGCAGAGCCGGGCAGAGCGGAGCGGGCGCCGCCGCAGGGTGAGATACCCGGCGGTGCCGTGCGGGGACCCGGGGCCGAAGCAGGGTCTGGGAGGTGGCGGGGGGGAGGCGATGCGGCAGCCGCGGGGAGGGGGGTCAGTCCGGCGGCCGCTGCGCTCGGGGCAGCGCTTCCCCGCGGCCGCTGTCACCGCTGGTGGGGCCGTTCTAGAGGCGGCGGCTTGCGGGGCTGCCCGCTCCCCCCGCCGCGCTCGGGGCTGCGGGTGTCTGCGGGCGCTACGGCAGCTCCGGCGCTGCGGCAGCCGGGGAGGGGGCTGAGCCCCGGGCCGCGCCGTGCCCGCGGCCTCGCTCCGTCCGTAGGCCTCCTCCGGCTCCGCGCTGGGCTCACGGAAGGCAGCGCCGGCCGCCGTGGTGGTGCCCGGTGGGTCTGTGCGGGGCTTCGGCCGCCGGGCAGGGTGCCCACACCCTGCGGCTCAGGGGTCTCTCCGTGGGTGCTCGTTTCTGGGGTAAGGGGAGTGCAGAGCTGTGTCAGGGTCCCCTGACACAGCGCCCCGAAGCACACGGAGGGCTGTGGAAGAGGCTCACGGAGTGGGTCGGTATGGCTGTAGCTGTAGGGCAGAGGCACAGCGTTCAGCATACATTGGAGGGAAGCATTGAATGAATGGGCCGTTATGCTGCCTGCCACGGGACTGCATAGCACATCTCTCTCCCTCCCCTGTTTTCAGGTGAAAGAGGAGTTCCTGGTGCGTGACGTTCAACCTAACCCTGTCCAAATGCCAGCTCCCACCCTGCAGCCTGCTCGGCTCAGTAAGTAACCTTCCTGGGGAACTTGCTGTCCCTTTAAATAAGAACTCTCCCTGCCTCCTGCTGTAAGGTGAGAAATCCTTCTGGAAGAGGAGGATGACGGTGACACTTGGAGCTTGCTGGTATTGCTGGCTGTTCTGACAGAGCATAAAACCAGCTGAAGCAGAACAGGAGCCCACAGGAGCCTTCAGACTCAAATTCTGCAGAGGGACAGTGCCACTGGAGAAAGCGACAAAGCCCTGGGAGTGAGAAGAGCTTTTCTGGATTGTATCATCTCTAAAAGCCAGTCCCTCTCATATCTCTTCTCTGCTTCCTCATCCCTTTAAGCTTCTGCATTATTCAGTGGTTGTGACTTCATCTGTTTTTCTCCCTGCCGTGTGTGCACCGTCACAGCAGTTGTGCTGCTGGAAGACAATCCAGAGGGAGGTGTGCTGAAGTGTCCTACATCAAAGAAACAGAGCTTGGATCCTGTCCCAGTGGCTGCTGTACCACACCGACCTGGAGCAGGGGAGAGCTAGAGTGACTCTGCTGCAGTTCCCAGTTCCTGCAGTGTTCCTGGCTAGCTCAGAGGTTGGGGTCTTCCAATCCCGGACTTTGCTTGATGGGGATCTCTGCTGCAGGAGCAGTCTCTGCACTCAAAGGCAGGCAGGCAGAGATAGGAGAGGTCTCCTCTAGATGCTGGAAAGGCCATTTGTATAAGCTTCTGCCAGAAGATCTCTTCTGGAACAGCTGCTGGCTGTAGGCCCACCAAGCCAAGGGTCAGGATAGCCTCTCTGCAGTATGTCTTCCAAGCCAGAACAGAAGGAGACCCACCAGGCCAATGGGGCTGTGCTGCCCATTGTGCCTGTGGACTGTCTCACCAGTCCGGACCGGGGGCAGCTGGTGGAGCCCTCAGATTTCCTGGGACCTGATGGTGATGGGGTAGAAGTGGTGGTGTTGGAGTCCCGTGCCAACGCTAAAGGGGTGCGAGAAGAAGACGCCTTGCTGGAAAATGGCAGCCAGAGCAATGAAAGTGATGATACCAGCACAGACAGAGGTCCTGAGCCAGCCTCACCCCTCAAGGAGACCTCCTTTTCCATTGGGCTGCAAGTCCTCTTTCCGTTCCTCCTGGCAGGCTTCGGGACAGTTGCTGCTGGAATGGTGCTGGACATTGTGCAGGTAGGACTGATCCTTCCCTGGCACAGCACTGGGCTCTGAATCCTGTGTCTGTAGACCATGGCTTGATCTCAAGCCAGGAGGGACTCAAATGCCAAGGCTTGTGCAACAGATAGCAGCTGTGAGGGGAGGAGACCTGTCACTTCACGTGCTGGTTGGGGTGGGGGGAAACCTCGGTGGTGTCTGGAGTGAGGGGAAGAAGGGGCTGTGGACACCCCTGCCCCACCTCTGCCCTGCTGGGGCTTGGAGAAGGAGGTTGCAGCTGGCACATGAGCAGCTGAGGCACTCTGTGTGGAGGTGGCCTTTAGGCTCTGGGTGAGGCCTACGTGTTTCCAGACACAGACTCCTGCTAGGTCTCTTGTGACAGATGATGCTGTGAGAACCAGACAGCTGTGTGCTTTGCTTGGCTTTGCCGTGGACGTGTGACTCCACGGACCGTGGCTCCTGTGTCGGTGTCTCTAGCGTGGGTTTTCCAGCCGTGTGTGTGTGTGTGTCTGGCTGTTTAACCTCTCCTCCTCTGCCCTGGAGCCTGGCTGTGCAGAGTTCTCTTGATGCCCAGCCCAAAACGGTGAGTAAGGCACCCAACCCGACCCGCCGTGCCGTGTGGGTTTATGAAGCGATTTGGCTGGAGGAGGCAGCCATTTACAGACTGTGGTCAGCCAAAAATGCTCTGCTTGGAGCTCCTGTGTTTAAAGTGGGGTAACTGAGCCCTCTCACAGTGCTGGCACTGACACCTGAGCGTTAGTCACTTCTCTACCATCATCTCCACCCGAGCCGTGTGCTGGCAGCGCTGTGTCCTGCTTGGCTAAGTCAGGCTCTTCTCACACCTCTGGGTGATCAAGCAGACACTTCTCCTGCTTTCTCATCCCTGATGGCTGTTTCCCTGTGGGCTTTGCAGGCTGGTCATCCTTACATGGCCTCTGATGCAACCTGCCGAGAGAGCTTTGAAGTGACTCAGAACAGGAAAGGCTGCTGACACTGAGTTGAGCTGTCAGAGACTTACTGGAATCTTGTTCTTAAAAAGAAAGTCAGTTTAAGCTTGTTTCCCTGTGCAAGGTCCCTGTAAACCCATGTGTGGCTCTCCTGGCAGCTGCCCAGGCCAGTGATGTGAACCCAGCCCGAAGCCTTTCCTGGAGAAGGAACGGAGAGGTTCTGGCCCGGGAGGAGCAGGACAGGGGTGGGAAACTGCTGCACAGTGCTGTGTTCTCCTGCTTTTTTGGGGCCTTTTATTTGTTTATGGCTGTTAGAAAGAAAAGTTTCATAATTCCTGTCCCACAGCAGCTCAGGATGTGGCTATCCAGCTTGTCCTGCCAACTCCTCTGACTCCTTTTAGCCTTGGGATTAAACGAGGCATCTAAATGCCATAGGGTGGAAAAGGGGGATGGGACGTGGGCTGGCTTGCCTGCAGAGTCTGGGGAGCTGATCTGGAGAACTGGCTTCCCTGAGGCTCAAAGCCATGGAGGAAAGGAGTGGTGGAGTGGGAAGCACTGGGACGGACTGGAGCCCAGTCGCTTTGGATGCAGCTGTGGTTTGGGAGGGATGGTGGGCTCCACACGCTCTGTTTCGGATAAGTGGACTAATCTGTGAGCTGTAATTGGTCTCCCTGCTGTGAAAACGAGCAGCTCTGGCCTTTGGCCTTGCTGTCTCATTAACATGTCCCCATGAATTTGCCTCCAGTCCCTTTGGGACTGGGGAGACCTTTGGGCCAGGTGGCACGGGAACACACCAGCTGCCTTTGTGTGTACAGCAGAGGACTGTTGGCACAGTCCCCTCTCCCAGTAGAGCCCCAGTTGATGTTTTCCAGGTTGGGCAGCTCCCTGGAGTTTCTTTGGATGGGGATGGGAGGTGTACTGCGAAGAGCAGGGAGTCTGCTCCTTTCCCCTGCCTGGCCATGTCTGGTGGTGGCATCTCCCTGGGGCGGCTCTTAGCCAGGGCCAGTGTGGACCACCAGCCCTGGAGCTGTAGTTCTCCTGGTAAGGCTGCTTCTTCCCTCTGGTTTCAGAGGGACAGTGCTGGGAGAAGTGCTCCATGTGAGGCAGCCACACTAAGGCAGCCATAGCTCCAACCTCCAGCACATCCCTCCCCTCTGAGCTGGTGTGAGCCCCCATCCCACACCAACCTGAGTGAAATCACACCCTCGCTTGTGACTCCTCAGCCTGAACTTGGCGTGTGGTGACTAAAAACAACAGGACTGAGAAGCAGCTGTGGACCCTGGAAATACCCAACGTCTGCAGGTGCAGAGCTTCCAAAAGGCAGCGACTGCTGGGAGCTGCGAAACGGCCCCTGGGCTCTGGTGCTTCTCCCAGAGCCTCTGGCAGGTCAGGGTCCCATCTGCCCCCTCCAGCGCTGTGTGGGAGAGGCCGTGGTCTGGCTGCTCTGGTATCTGGGTAGATGGGTGTTTGCAGATTGGTAGGAAATGAAGCTGAGAGAAGTTCAAGCTGGGCTGCTTAGGGTGCTGCCCCTCCCCGAGGGCAGGGAGGAGGTGCTGGAGACGCAGTGCCTCTCCCTGTAATTCTCTTGGCTCCAAGCCCCCTCGCTTCCCAGTGCCACACATCACCCTTTGCGTGGAGCAAACTAGACCATCTTGGAGGCTCTTGTGTGTGCTGTGTCAGCCCCCCTCCCTCCTTCCACACCCCTGGAAACAGCTTATTTCTGTGCTTCTCAGGGGTTTTAACAGCCCAAAGTCCTGAACTTAAATTCGTGTTTCCTCTTCTCTTGCCCCTTCTTTGTCCTGCCCAAACAGCCTGGCTCTGGCTCTCCCCTTGGAGCCACGTCGTGGGCCTGTGTCTCTGCAGGGAGCTTTCATCTCCACAGGAGCTGGGGACGCCCTCCAGATGCACTAAATGCCCCTTGACCGGTGTTGTATAACATCTTATATTAAGAAAGTTGGCTGGAGCCCATGGGTCCTGCTCTTTGCAGTGAGCAAGCTGCTGATGGCTGCAGAAATCTCCTTGGTTTCCTTCCCCCAAAGATAGATTTTACTCCTTTCTCCAGGAACAGCCTTGTCTTGCTGAGGGAGCAGCTCCAGCAGGCTCTGGTTACAGAGGTTTCTGGCACCAGCTTGCCCTGCAGCCGCCCTTAAAGATTAATTTAGGGAGCCAGGAGGTGAGAGAGGGCTGTGGATCTGTGCTAACGATTGCCTGATCCCTCCTCTATGATGTTTGGAAGTAGGAAGAGCCAGGAAACTTTTGCACAGCAGTCTGACTAATGAGGATGTTCCTTTCATTAAGTGATTCTGGTGACACCCAGCTCATCCTGCTGGGAAGCCAGGAGCCTGTTGCTTGCTGACTGAAGCCTAGATACTGCTAAGGGAAGCTGTAGCAAAGGATTCACCCCTACAAGTAGCAAGACAATCGTAAGGCCAGCCTAAAAATAGACTGAGCAGAGCTGAGCTCGCCTGTTCTAGATGTGACCTTAAAGGAAGCACAGCCCGGTGTGCCACTGAGTCGGATGAAGGATTTCAAACTGAGTCTCCCTCCTGCCTTTCCTGTCCTGCTGAACTCAAATGTCCCCCTGCTCAGGAGTCATGCAGAGCCTGTACCCTCAGAGCACTGGAAAAGGTCCCAGGTTGGCTGTGGGGAGGGTGGTTGAAGCCGGAGCTGAAGGGACCATGGCGGTTTCCTTCCCATCACACTCCTTCCCATCACTTCCTTCCCATCACCCCATTTCCAGAGGAGAATCTGGAGACCAGGTATCCTCAGGTACCTTATCCTCAAGCACAGAGAGGGCTGTGGCTGTGCCCAAAACATCTAAGCAGTTTTTTTCTGTGCTGGAGGGCATAGTTAGCTTCTCTCACCAAGCTGTCAGAAGCATTCAGGGGATTTTTATTGCCAGGAAAACACTTTTGGGGAAAATGGTCCCAGTTGATGCACTTACCTGCCTCCTGTGACCACGCTGTTCTCTCAAATGGTTCTTCAACTGTGTGCAGCTTGAATGTGGCATTGAAAGGACCTGGCAGGAACCTGGAATTCGGTGGTGAAGCCAAGCAGCAAAGGATGGAAACGTGAGCAAAGGCAACCAGAGCCCTTCCCCCCTGGGAAGGGGTTAGTCACACAGGTAGAGTGACTCCTGGGTGCTGTAGGGTGGCAGCTGTGGCCTTCCTTGTCCTAGGAAGAGATACGTGTCCCGTTGGCTAGTTAGAGCCTGCTGATGCCAAGGGCAGTGTGGCCAAGGAGCCTGTTGCAGGTAACCTCTGTGGGAGCCGTGGCTGTTGATGCCCTCTGAGCAGCAGCCAGCTGTTGGGAGTGTGATTCCAGCTGTGCTCGGGGGTCTGTATGGAATAAGGCTGTTGGGCAGCGTGGGAAGCAGGAGGTGTTTTGGACATGGGGCCTGTGTGAAGGGCTCGTGAGAATGAACCATCAGGCAGTGAGGTTGGTGTAGCTTGAAGGGCTTGTTAAATGCAGTTGTGAGTGGCTTTTGGGGTGGGTTTGTGTGTCTGTGGAAGCCAGCTGCTCCCCTAAGACTGCTTACCCTGCCGTTACTCTGGTTCCTTCCTAAATAACCACACCTGCCCAAGGTGTGACTTGTAGAGCCAGAGCAGTTGGTAAATACCTGAGTAACGTGAGTGTAATGTGTTTGTAAGACACACGTGGCTCTTGGCTGAGCCTGACAGAGCTTTCAGTGCTTGATTCTGCCAAAAACTCTGAGTATTGGGCAACATCTCTGCAGCGCTCCCCATTCTGGCCCCCGTGTGCATGAACAGTTTTGTCAGCAGTTAATCTCTGGGGGTTGTAGCTGCCAGCTGGGGGCTGAGATCCAGGTTTCATCGTGGGGTCACTGCTGCACCAGTGTCAGAAATGGCAAAAGGGGTGTGAAATTCAGAGGGTGGCACCAGCTGGGGAACTGGGCTGGGTGCTCAGGGCCATGTGGGTGCAAGGTGTGTGTGAAAGCGGCGCTGGGTCCAAAGCAAAGCTAACAGCCCTGAGTGTTTCTAAAGGTCTTTTTTAAATTACTATTATTATCTTTTTTAATCTTGCAGCACTGGGATGTCTTCAAATACGTGACTGAGGTATTTATCTTAGTACCTGCCTTACTGGGCCTGAAGGGGAACCTAGAGATGACTCTGGCCTCTCGCCTGTCCACAGCTGTGAGTACCCAGGGAGCTGAGGGAGGGAGCAGGGTGCCTGGTTTGGGCAGGGGTGGGGAGGTGTACGTGTCCGTGCTGGCTGGGCACACACAAGAGAATCTCGGTCAGTGACCACTGAAACCAGAGCCTGGAGTTCAGGGTGCTGGGAAGGTGTCTTCATCCCACCAGGCTGATCAGATTTGAAGGCTTAATGGTCCTTAAGCTTTGCTGACAGTTCATTTCCTTGTCACCGCTGCTCAGGAGCTGGCTTGGGCAGCTCAGTGCCTGCAGTGCCTGGATCTAGACTTCTTTCAGGAGGAAGCTGGGTGCAGGCATGCCATCAAAGCAGGTTGAAACAAGCCTGGCCTGGGAGGGCAAGGGGATGAGGGAGAAGTGTAGGGAAAGGCTCTGAGCAAGGGGACCTTGTCCTGAGAGCTCGCAGGTGGATTGACGGCCTCTTGAAGCTGATGGAGAGGCACTGCTGGGCATTTCTCTCCCTGGAATTCAGTTGTCGTGCCTGCCAGACACTGAGCTCTCTGTGAGAGATGGGTGCAGGCTCTTAGCTCCTCAGAGTACTGTCAGTCCAGCTGCAAATGAATTGCTTTGTGTTTAAATGTCTCTGTAACGCATCAGTCTGTCTCTGTAGCGGAGCGGCGCTGGAGAGAGACTGCCATCCTCTCCAAACAGGGACAGTAATGCTCCTTCCTCCTGCAAAGCATCTTCTGCTTGAGCCTGACAGCAAGTGGCTGCCTGGTGTTTCTGCATTTCCCATGGTGGGCGTGTGTAGAGCTTTGAATTTGCTGTTTGAGAGGTGTCAGCTGCCTGCTGCTGAGCTTCTAACTCTGCGGATTGCTGGAGCAGAGCTCTTGCTGCAAGCAGCCTGGTCTTGGCCTTGACAGGGTGGAGGAGCTGAGCTGCCTTGGCCTAAGAGCTGCTTGGGAAGCGTGTCGGGATGGAGAGCTGCCTGCCTGGGTGGCAGCAGCAAACACAGGTAGCAGAGAGCTGCTTCCTCACCTTCCCTTTGCTGGCTGCTGCAGGAGAGCATTAAAGAGGTCTCTGTGTCTGCTCTCCAGGTCTTCTCTTGTTCTTCCATCTTGAGCAGCAGGGTGATGCTGGCTGTGATGTTTTGCCCCTCCATAGCTTCGTGTTTGCCCCTGAGGCCCAAGGTTTGTGGCGTGCTCCTGGGTGGCAGCAGAGCTGACACCCTGAGCTGCTCCTCCGGCCTTTGTCACCCAGAGCCCCCCTTGTCCATCAGCTCCCAGTCTGTACCCCATCCACAGAACCAGTGGCATACAGGCATCATATTTGGAAGAGTCTGGGCTTGTCCCTGTAGTCTTGAGGGAGCAGGAATGCAAATGGCATTTCCCAGGCCTGGCCCTGGGCTTGTCCTCTGCAGCCCAGGCCCTGCCTGCTGGTCCTGCAAGGATTCAGCCCTTGCTCTTCCTTCAGTGAAGGACCAGGGTGCTGAGCTGCCTGGGGAAGGGTGCTGAGGCTGAGGCTGCTTGCCCTGGTGCTGGTGTCCCCTCCGCAGGCGCTGCTGGGGAGGACAGAGCCGCTGCCCCGGCCCAGCTGCGCTGCGGTGCCCGGGCTGGCAGGGACAGGGCTGAGCCTGCAGCGTGTCGGGGCTGAGCTTTGTTTGCCCTTTGGTTCTGGGAAACAGCTCCCTTTGTTCTGCTCACTCGCTGTTGTTCCGATCACACCAGGGTCCTCGCTGTCCCCGACACAGCCCCTTCCCCCTCTCGGCCTTGGCCAGCTCCCGCTTTCCGAGCACTGGCTCACTGGGGAGAGTTCCTGGCTCTCCTGGGATGGTATTTCCACAGCCTCTTCCCTTATGGGGCTGGCACGGAGCGGCCTTGGGGCAGGCTTGGCAGAGAAACAACACTGTGTGGAAAGTCCAGGAATGCAAAGCTTTCCCGTCTGTGCTGGTGGCTGCAGCAGGGTCACTGGGAAGCTGCCCCAGAGCATCCACTGGCACCATCTGCACCGAGCTGCTGCTGCCCTTGCACCAGTTGGGGCTGGGGGATGGTGGTAGCCTCACGGCCTGGCACCCAAGTTCCATCCTCTGTTTTCCTGTGCAGGGCAGAAGGCTGTGCTGTCCCTGCCTGAACCCCCTAACCTTGCCCTCACCTCCCTGTACCTGCGTGTGGTGGGACAGGACCATCTCATGGGCTTTTCCTTTTTGGTTCCTCACCCTGTCCTTCCCTCTCAGCACTGGGGGGATGACCCATGTGCAGGCATGTGGAGGGAGCTCCTCTCTGCCCGGTGCCTCACGGTGCAGGTCTCGTGCTCGCTCTGCAGGGAAGCAGCCTGGAGTGGTTTCTCAGACTGCAGGTTCCTAATTAGTGCTGCATTAAGGCACCTCAGAAATTCCTTTCACAATTAAGCAGCAAAACTCTCCCATTAGTTAAAGGATTAAAATCCTGTTGCCAGTGACTACAGCTAGGTTATGTTAATCCCAACCTAATTGCCATGGGGCTGGAATTTTAAGGTCAGGCTTCATACAGAGCTCTGATTCCTGTCCTGGGTGTGCTCGGTGCCACTCCAGTCAACGTTTTGTTGGTTTTCCCTGTTCTACCTTCCCCTCCACCCAGCTGACAGGAGTCAGCTCCCTCTGGAGCCTGATGCTTCTCAGCTCAGCTTGAAATGAGCTGGTGGCTCTCAAGCACGTGTGCTAAGGGGAGCAGAGGGACCGGTTCATCCCCGACCTCTTGGTTTTTGCAGATCCCAGCAAGGAAGCCTGGGAGGTAGAAGTTGCCACTATTACTGTGCAGAAGTTGAGGCTTGACGCTGTCAGCCAGTAATTCCATTGTGCTGTTACCACTTCACATTGCTCAAGCCTCCCCCTTGTTTCCTCTTCATCAGGAGCTTGGATGTGAGCCCACACCCTCTGTCCACCCTGCCACCTTCCCCTATGCACCTAGAAGGTGCCAGGGAAGACCAGAACCTTTCTGCTCTGCAGTAACCAGCAACCTGTGGTGACTCTGCTGGGTTATTTTGGGTTGTACCCCAGGGAATTAACATGACGTTCCCTCTGCTCTGGTTAGTCCGATTAGCATCTCCTGTGGCTGGTGTGGTGCCAGGTGACCCGTGTGCCACGACTGCTTCCCGCTACTCAGTAGGTCTCCACGTGGCATTAGCCTTGTTTACTCAGCTTTTAAGTAAAACACTTGTTCTTGCTGCCAGCTTCTTCTGCCCACGTGATGCTGCTCTGGCCTTGGGTCGGTATCGGAGCTGGAGCTGACCCCAGAGTCGGTGCACCCCAATTTCCCTGCTGGCTGCCCTGAGGGGCAGCGTGACCCAGCTGGGTCTGCGCCAGGCTTGCTGGGGTGAATGCAGTGAGTAAATAAGCAGCAATGTGTGACTCTGTGCAGGAACAAAATACACCTTGTTGCTTTGGCAAGATTTTCATCAGACCTTCTAGTACGTAGAACGTAGGTTCCCCTTTAGACTCCCTTCAAACCCCCCTCTGCAGCAGGCCTGGCTCCGCTCCTGCACAGGAGAGCATCCATCCACTCCTGCAGCTGGGGTGCAGAAGGTGCTGAACCTGGAATTGGGATCAGCTTCGGTGTTCTGGAGCACAAACCCAGAGTAACTGGTGGAAGAGGCACTGCTGTCTCCAAGGATGTGTAGCCCAAGTGGCTGTCCCAGCCTGAGGTGTTACTGCAGAGCTGTGCCCCAGCACAAACATGCACTGACATACGTGCCATTTCTACCCAACTGCCCCCCATAAAGGCTGAGGGTTTGGGGTTGTTATTCCCCCTTGCTCCCAGGACAGACTTTGATAGCTGGAAGGCAGGAATTTGACTGTTGGTGGATGCAAACTGCTGCCAGGCTTTAATGATGTTGCCATGTCCTCTTGCAGGCTAATATTGGCCAAATGGATACACCCAAAGAGCTCTGGAAGATGATAACAGGGAACATGGCTCTGATACAGGTAAGAAAAGGTGGAAGGAGGAGGGAGTGGGAATATTGGTAGGTGGTGAAAGCCAACTGTACAAGTGTTAGGTTTAAACACCTGGGTTTTGGTAGCAGCAGCTTGTCCCATCAACCTCTTACCATACCAGTTTGCTCTCTAGGGAAGACTTGGTGTTCCCCACTGGATGCTAATCCACCGGGAACGGTGGTACCCTGGGTGGCATTCCCCTCATCCCTCACCCCAGGACTGTTCTGCTCTCTAGTCCCTTTGGTGACTGCCTAGTTTTTGTTTCCAGGTTCAGGCTACTGTGGTTGGCTTCCTGGCCTCGATTGCAGCGGTGATATTCGGGTGGATCCCCGATGGGCACTTCAGCATCGACCACGCTGTCCTGCTTTGTGCCAGCAGTGTGGCTACTGCTTTCATTGCTTCCCTTGTTCTGGGTGAGAGACAGACCCTGCACGCCCTCCGTGTGCCTCTTCCTAAAATGATGGGCTCTCCTCGGCCTCATCCTGTTCCCTTCCTCTTTCTGGCTGTAGGCATGATTATGATTGGAGTCATCATTGGATCCAGGAAGATGGGGATCAATCCTGATAACGTTGCCACACCAATTGCTGCCAGCCTGGGGGATCTCATCACCCTGGCTCTGCTCTCAGGAATCAGCTGGGGCTTGTACAAAGAGCTGGGTGAGGAGCAACAAAAAGCCTTTGTCTCTCCCTGGTCCTTCCACCATCTCCCTCGCAATTCAGTCCACATGCTGCAGCATCCCCCTCATGATTCCCCCTCTTCCTTTGCCCTTCCTGTTCTCTGGGTATGTAGGATGCCTGGTCTGGGAGCTCCCCCAGTTAATAAGAGCTGGGGAGATAATAAACCTTCTTACTGGTCTTGGCAGTGATCTGCATGCTTCCTTCTCACCGGGTGAGGTGGTAAGGGAGAGGCTGTCTCCTTCCAAGTGCTGGGGGCTTGCTTTTGGTGAAAGCAGTGGGAGAAGGCAGCTTTGGATTTCATCTTCCCTACTGTCAGCACCAGCTGGGGACCCTCAGTGCAGAGCTGTAGACTCCAGACTTCCCCCACCTTCCTTCCCTGGCAGCTGGGTTACAGGGACGTGACTCAGCCAGGTTCAGCCAAAGGTGAAGCAACGCTGGGAGGTCTTGCCCAGGAGTGGGAGGTGGGAATGAGCAGCTGAAATGGAAGAGATCTCACGTGGATCTGTTGACAAAGCCCCTGAAAAACCCCAGGAGAAGAAAATGCCATGTCCTGCAGAGCTGAGTTGAGGCTGGCTCGGTCTCGTTTGCCCATCCTTTATTGGCACTCCAGGGATGGCAGCAGCCTGTCCACAGGCTCCATGAGCTCAGCTGAAGTGACACTGCAGCAGGATGTGCCCTTGATCTGTTGCTACCTCTGCTGATTTCCCCCCTCAGAGAGCAAAGCCTACGTGAATCCTTTGGTGTGTGCCTTCTTCATCGCCCTGCTGCCCGTCTGGATCATCATCGCCAAGAGGAACGCGGCCACCCGGGAGGTGCTGTACTCGGGCTGGGAGCCCGTCATCATCGCCATGGCTATCAGCAGGTAGGAGGGCAGGGCAGGGCAGGGTTCCTTCCCCCCAAAACACAGACAGACAGGGCACCGCTTCCCCCAGCCCTCTCAACCTCCTGTCCCTTGGGAGATTTTGGGGAAAAAAACTGCTAAAACCATCTTCTGTTACCAAATATTGCGGCTTGAACCAGTGTCCAACAGCCACGGCTGTGGGTGGGTGTTAGAAGGGGGGTGTGTGTGTCCCTCTTGCTGGGGTGGAACAAGCCCTCCAGGCTCTGGTGTCTGTATTTCTTAAGGAGCTTTGAGCACTGACCCCTTCTCTCTGCCCTCTTGCAGTGTTGGGGGTCTGATTTTGGACAGAACGGTCTCAGACCCGAACTTTGCTGGGATGGCTGTCTTCACACCCGTCATTAACGGTGAGTTCCTTCCACTCAGGTGTTGCAGCTCATGGCAGACAGGGGAATTGTCCCACGTGCAGATTAAGGAGCTGTAATTCCCTTCATTTTAATTCCCTTCATTTTGATTGCCTGTGAGATGTGCTGGTTAGACCAAGCTCTGCAGCAGCCTGGCTCCCTCTGGTGCCTTTCACCACAGGGTGACTGGCCTGGGAGGTGCTGCCTGAAACACACGATTTCCAGGAGCCCAACAAAAACTCTCCTCATTTCCTGAGTCCTCCTGGCTGGTGGGAGACCCAGCCCACCCCCCCCATCATCCCAGATGTGTGCATAAAGGTTTGGATTTCCAACTCGGAATCACAAAATCAAGTTGCCTCTGGTACGAAGCTCTGGCTTCTCTTCTGCCTAATGAACAGGGGAAACTCCTTTGTTTGGCACTTTTTGCAATAATTGGAGTTAATTCTGAGCTGGTGCATCTTGTGCCAGTGGGATCTGTGGTTCTGTTACGCCTCACACATGGAATAATAGTTCTGAGCTTCCTGTGCCTGTTTCAGTGGCTGCCTCGTCATCGTCCTTGTTGTTTTCATGTGCTGCTTCCAATCAGAGCTGCAGGAGCAGCACCAAGTCTGTTTCACACAGGGGCCTGAGGGGAAACTGTAGAACAGTGTGCTTTGTCTCAGCTCCTTACATCCTGCAAAAGTGGAATTCAGGTCAAAAATAGACTGTCCCACATTAGTCCAGCACCTGGCGAGTCCAGATCTGCTGCCTCTGAATAGAACTCTTTACAAAGAGCCCAGGACACCATCTCACTGCTCTCTCCTTATCCTCAGGTGTTGGTGGCAACCTGGTGGCAGTGCAGGCCAGTCGCATCTCCACTTACCTGCACATGAGTGGGATGCCTGGGGACAGCTCTGAGACAGCCCCTCGCAGGTGCCCCAGCCCCTGCAGCACCTTCTTTGGCTCAGGTATCCGTGGTGGGTGTTGAAACAGGGTGACTTCTGCCAGCTCTGGGGCGGTGGTTGGGAGCTGTCAGGGGAAATGGTGGCTGAAGCCTGCTGGGAGGCAGCTGCTCCAGCCTGGGCTGCCCTCTAGAGACCATCAGACCTCGAGCCAAGCTGCTGTGTGAGGTGACACGGCCCTGCTGTGTGAGGAAGCGTGGTACACAAGTCCCATGCCCTAACTCTGTAAATCCTCCACCCTCTGAATCCTTCCCACATGTGTGTCCAGCTCTGGGCCCCTCAGCTCCAGAAGGACATGGAACTCCTTGGAAGAGCCCAGCACAGGGACACCAAGGTGATGGAGGGAGTGGAACCCCTTCCTTGTGAGGAGAGGCTGAGGGAGCTGGGCCTCTTTAGCCTGGAGAAGAGGAGACTGAGGGGTGACCTCATTAGTGTTTATAAAGATGTGAAGGGTGAGAGTCAGGAGGACAGAGCCAGGCTCTGCTCAGGGATGGCAGAGACAGGACAAGGGGCAGCGGGTGCAGCTGGAGCAGAGGAAGCTCCATGGGGATGTCAGGAGGAGCCTTCTCACTGTGAGGATGCCAGAGCCCTGGGACAGGCTGCCCAGAGAGGCTGGGGAGTCTCCTTCTCTGGAGACATTCAAACCCGCTGCAGAGTTGCTGTGTTCAAGCCCATCTGAAGCCCAAACTCCATCCCTGTTTCCTTGCAGATGTGAATTCTCGCTCTGCCCGTGTGCTCTTCCTGCTGGTGGTGCCTGGACACTTGGTTTTCCTGTACACCATCAGCTCCATGCAAGGGGGACACACGACGCTCACCCTGATTTTCATAGTCTTCTACATGACAGCTGCCCTTCTCCAGGTAAGCTGGAGCCTTGTGGGGCTGTAACCCCTGGGCTGGAGTTTGGGGGCTGCTGCTGTGTCACCCACAGAGGGGACAGGAGGGCATTCAGCCACCCAGGCTGCTGCTGAAGGTGCAGAGATATCCCCAGCCCTAGGTGAGAGGTTTATGTGCTGGGGACACACATGCCAGGCACGTTGTGTTTGACAAACAAGCTGGTATCAAGCTGGATAAATCCTCCTTTGCTGATACCTTTACACACTGTTTTTCTTTCCTCCTGTTCTTGGCAAGTTCTGGATCTGTCTTTTGTCTCTTTGAAGTGCTCCTGATAGCAGAAGTGTTTACTCCTCCTGTGTTAATCGGTCACAGAAGGTGCTGTAGAAATTATTTAACTCCAGGTGAAGAAAACAGGGTGTGGGGTTTGCAGGGACCCTGTGCCTGGTGTGCCAGTCCTGCCTGGCCCCTGCCTGCCCCTGGGTACAGACCTGCTGCTCTGTGGGTCTCCTCCAGGAGCTGGGTGAGCCCAAAGCTCTTCCAAAGGATGCACGTGGGTGTTCATCCAACAGCTGCTTCCAGGGCCCTGAGCAGGGAGAGATGCTCTGGTTAGGGGGTTCCCTCTCAGCCCAGCTACACTCTGCCCCCACTCATCCCCTCCATGTGTGGAAGCTGTGCCTGGTTTCATAGACAGCTGAGGCCAGGGTGAGGAAATGAGTCAGAGCACCCATCAGAGGCAAGAGCAGGGTGCTGTCACCCAGGAGGCTAAATTTAGGTTGTGAACTCCTGCTGTGTGCTTGGGCACTTGGAAGGGGCTTCCGCTGGCAGCTGCTCTGCAGAGCCACTGCAGGGAGCAGCCTGCTGAGCTGGGAGCAGAGGGACCACCGTGTGCTCACTGAGCTCTGCTGTGTCCTGAGTGACACCCTCCCAGCCCTGGAGACACCACAGAGTTAGCAACAGGCCTGTGTCCCCTTCAGATCCTTGTCCCAGACCTTGGGCTTGGTAGATCCAATGCAGATTTCTTCTTCCTTTTGGTACTGACCCAAACCCCTTGCTGCATTGCTGCACATCACCCCAGGCTGATGGGTTCAGCTGCTGGGCTGATCATTCCTGGAAGCTGGGTGTTGCTGTCCCTTCCCAAGCATCCTGCACGCTTCCAGGTGGCCGTGTCTCTGCCCCATGTCCCACCAAGCTTGGTTGGGTCGGGTCTGAAGCTGAGATGGAAAACTTGGCCTTTTTGGTGTTGGGGTGTCAGCGTGCTCTCCCTTCAGAGCCTCAATTTGATGATGTGCACAGCTACAGCAGGATAAAGCAGAGATTATTGAGGACACAAGAGATTTGGATGCCTGGGGGGCCCCTGAAACTCACCAGGTTGTTTTTTGGGGTGTTGGTGTTGCTGTGGGGCATTAAACACAGTGCTCAGAGGGGTGGTTCTGCTCTGCCACCAGCGCTGATCCCAGAGGTTGGGATCTGTGGCTGATGTGGCTCTTTTCTTCCCACCTCCCAGGTCCTCATTCTCCTGTACATCGCTGACTGGATGGTGCACTGGATGTGGGGCAGGGACCTCGATCCTGACAACTTCTCCATCCCATACTTGACAGCGCTGGGGGACTTGATTGGAACAGGTCTCCTTGCTCTCAGCTTTCACATCCTCTGGCTCATCGGTGACCGGGACTCCGATGTGGGAGACTAGCTCTCCCCACTGCCCCCTTCCCACAGCTCTCCTCCTCCTTTCCTTTCATCATTGTTCTTTTCCCTCCCCTCTTGCTCTCCATTGCTTCCTCCCCCCCACCCCGTCTCTCCTGAGACTTCATCTTTGATACTGAATTCTCATTATTTTCAATGGGAACTTTATGTGGTTTATATTTCAAGCCAAGTTTGTACAGAAAATAAATCTAGTTTTAGGAAGGACACACAAAAACAAGCGTAATGAGACAATCACCAAGTGCAATTCCATAGTAGTTATGTCTGAACCGAGGTTACAGTGAGGCTGCTGATCCCTGGATCATGCAGGGAGCCTGTCCCATCCCATCCCCACAGCTGAAGGGCTGCTTTTTTCGCTTCATAAGCGTTTTTAAATACTGGAGGGTGAGGTTCAGACTTACCTTACTGAACAGGCACCTGCTAGTGAGGTTACCACCTCCTGGATGAGGGCGTGGGGTCATCTCCTGTCTTCTCTGCCCTCCTCCCTTGTGCCCCCTCTGGGAGTCCCCCTCCAGTGCCCAGCATCCAAAGCAGGTGATACTCTCCAGAGGGGTCAGTGCTGGGGAAGGGTCCTCTCTGCCAAAACACCCACCCACGCTGTGAGCACACAGGGTTCCCCTCCTGTTTGTTTCCCCTCTGCTTTCCATGCTGCTCAGCTCAGTGATGGCTCAGCCCCCTCCTGCTCCAGGCTGGTGCTCAGCAGACCAACTCTCCCCCAGCCTGGGGCAGCGTAATGAGAGGAAACTGCTCTGGCTGTGTGACTGTGGCACTTGTGGATGGGCTCCTGGGGTGCTGCCGGCACTCGAGGCTCCTTAGTTTTCCTGTTTGGCTATAAACCAGTTCAGTAAACTGGGCACAGGTTGGTCTAAGTGGGTCTTAGTGGCTTGGAAACGTCACCCAGTTGTACCAGGCTGCAGGACACGCTCAGCAGACAATTAAACAGCCTCCAAGGTGTGAATAGGAATTGGCCCTGTTAAGTGTCCCTTTCTTAGCAGGGCAAAGGCAGCGTGTGCTGTGGGGCCTGACTCCAGTGCTGCACTGTGGAGCTTGGGGAGCTGCCAGCACCCTCCCAAACGCTGGGGAATGCCCACAGTGTGCAGAGTAGTGGCACCTCACATCCTGTTCCCCAGTGACTCAAAGCTCTCGGTTCAGTGTGGCCCCGGAGCGCTGCTGCCCTGGCCCTGGGCTGGACTCTGCCCATCCTACTTAACCTGCAGCTCCAGCACCTGACTGAGGAGCTGTGGGTTTGTCTGTATTTCCCCTTTCAGCACGTTCCTCACAGCAGAACACGATCACCCCCCATCAGCCCTGCTTCCTCCTCGAGGTTACTGTCTGTATCCCCCATGAGAGCCCTTCTTTGGGTGCTTTGCCTTCTCCTGTGGCTCCCTGTCCCAGCAGAGCCCCAGCGAGGAGGTGCTGGCAGTGCCCATCTCCATCTGCAGCTGGGCCAGGCTGGGTGGTGTGCTTGTTGTTTGGGCAATGCCAGGACTAGCTGAGCCCCACAAAGCCCCCCTGAGCGCAGAGTGTGGCTTTAGGTAAGGAGCAGTTCCTGCATCCCCCAGAAAAGAGCTGGAGCCGCCTCTTACAGTCAAGTCTAAAGTTAGTCTGGGGTCAGGCGTTGTCCCAGCCCAGAGGTAGGGTTGCAGAGCTGGTCCTTGCCCTGGAGATGAGTGTGTCAGGAAGGTGAGGATGGGTGAGTGGGAAACCAGCCCTGGAAAGCCCCAGGAGCAGATGTATCCAAACCAAAGGGCAGCCAGGCTCTTCCCTGCTCAGGACCTCCCCCAGGCTGTAGAACGTTTCCCTGTGTCTCTGGGTGCGTGCTGAGCATGTTGGTCATGGTCAGGAGGCAGAGGTGGGACCCTGGCCCTGTCTGGCTGCTCACCCTCAGACCCTCAGAAGAGCAGGGATAGATTTTTTTGAGGTGACTTTCCCCTTCCTGCCTTGCTAACATAATGCCAGGCTTGCCTTCCCCTTCCCCTCAACGCTCCTTTGGGGCTGTAGCCCTGAACCTCGTGCTCTCATGACATGACTTCTCCCAGATCTCCTGACACCCCAAATCCCAGCTCGGGGACCCCAGGAGAGTTCACTGCTGCTCACCTCCTTTCTCTGCTGAATGTTGAGGAACAGCTCCAAGACCTCCTTCCATGAACTCTTCAGCTTTACAGAGATAGATGAGTATCTGTCCTGGTCTTTTAGGTGTCACATCACTCTTTAGTTCCCCAAGAAAAGGTTCCCCAAAGGGGGAGAATCCCCCATTCCTGTAGAATGAAGAGACCAGAGGTGACTGGGAGCTGTCACACTGCTGGGATGGTGGTGTCTGTACGTCTGTCTGAGGCCTAAGGGGGGTGTGTGGGGTAGGTCAGGGAAGAATCTCCTCTAAAATTGAAGAATATTGATGGTCAGAAACTGATCCCACCAGTTGCACTGGGATGCATGCCTGTATAGCGCTGACTGCAAGTGAAAAATACTGGTTTACTCTTTTTATTAAAGGAAAAAAAAAAAGACTCTCTTAATTATTTATAGTTCCTGTAACTGGAATGGCAGATGTCAACTCAACTGATAAATTATATTTGGTTAAATAAAGATGACATTTATTTATGTGGACTGTGCTGCCTGTCCTCCTGCCAGCCCTTTAATGGGCTGGGTTTTGCTTGTGCTGAGACTCTTTTGCTCTGCTGGGGGATGAGAGTTAAGGAGAATTAAATAAATTGCTGTGCAGGAAGCAAGAGGTGATTAGTATAACGACCCCTGTGGCTCCAGCCCTGGGGGGAGCCGGGGGGGTCTGTCCTTGGCTGCTCTCTGTGACAGACCCGGGGCTCTGGCTCTGCCACGGGGCAGCCCGACACGTGGCCTGTGGCTGTGGGTTGAGGGATGTGGGACAGAAGGTTCTGCAGCCCCTGAATCCGCAGGGATTCGTGGTGGTTGAAGGACTCCTGGTCTCCCCAGCTGTGGGATTTGCTCCTGGGGGTTGTTTTCCCTCAGGGCTGCAGCTCCCAGGTGCTGCCCAAACAAGGATCATGTCCCAGAGTCCTAAAACAAAGCCCCCCAGCGCCAGGGACTGGGGAGCAGCCCCTGAGGCTTTGCTCCTCCAGCCCCAGGCTTCGGGTTCCTTCCTGCACCCCTAAATCAATCCCTAACCCCTGGGTGCAGGCACAGGGAGGGGGGTCTGGGGGGGTGTGTGCTGTGGTCTCGGTTGCCCAGGAGCAGGGTGCAGGGATCCAGGGGTGCAGGGACACTGCCCACGGGTGTCTGTGGCTGGGTTTGGGGGTGCAGGGGGCACTGTCCAAGGGTGCATGGGGTAGGGGTGCAGAGGGCTGGGGGTGCAGGGGTGCAGAGGGCAGGTTGCAGGGGCGCTGCGGGTAACTGGATGGGGCTGGGCGGGGCTGAGCACACTGGTGGCTGGGGCACTGGGGACACTGGCTGCACTGGGGGCTGGGGCACTGGGGGCACTGGGATACTGGGAGCACTGAGGCACTGGGGGCACTGGGGCACTTGTGGCACTGGTGGCACTGGGAGCACTGGGGGCACTGAGGGCACTGGGGGCTGGGCACTGGGGGCACTGGGAGCACTGGGAACACTGGGGGCTGGACACTGGGAGCACTGGGGGCACTGGGGGCTCGGCACTGGGAGCACTGGGGGCACTGGGGGTACTGGGAGCACTGGGGGCATTGGGAGCACTGGGGGCACTGAGGGCACTGGGGCTGGGCACTGGGAGCACTGGGGGCACTGGGAGCACTGGGAGCACTGGGAGCACTGGGGGCCGGGCACTGGGAGCACTGGGGGCACTGGGAGCACTGGGAGCACTGGGGGCTGGGCTCTGGGAGCACTGGGGGCACTGGGAGCACTGGGAGCACTGGGGGCTGGGCTCTGGGAGCACTGGGAGCACTGGGAGCACTGGGAGCACTGGGGGCTGGGCTCTGGGAGCACTGGGGGCACTGGGAGCACTGGGAGCACTGGGGGCTGGGCTCTGGGAGCACTGGGAGCACTGGGAGCACTGGGAGCACTGGGGACTGGGCTCTGGGAGCACTGGGGGCACTGGGAGCACTGGGAGCACTGGGGGCTGGGCTCTGGGAGCACTGGGAGCACTGGGAGCACTGGGAGCACTGGGGGCTGGGCTCTGGGAGCACTGGGGGCACTGGGAGCACTGGGAGCACTGGGGGCACTGGGAGCACTGGGAGCACTGGGGGCTGGGCTCTGGGAGCACTGGGAGCACTGGGAGCACTGGGAGCACTGGGGGCTGGGCTCTGGGAGCACTGGGGGCACTGGGAGCACTGGGAGCACTGGGGGCACTGGGAGCACTGGGAGCACTGGGAGCACTGGGGGCACTGGGAGCACTGGGAGCACTGGGGGCACTGGGAGCACTGGGGGCACTGGGAGCACTGGGAGCACTGGGGGCACTGGGAGCACTGGGGGCACTGGGGGCACTGGGAGCACTGGGGGCACTGGGAGCACTGGGGGCTGGGCACTGGGAGCACTGGGAGCACTGGGGGCACTGGGAGCACTGGGAGCACTGGGAGCACTGGGGGCTGGGCACTGGGAGCACTGGGAGCACTGGGGGCACTGGGAGCACTGGGGGCACTGGGAGCACTGGGGGCTGGGCACTGGGGGCACTGGGAGCACTGGGGGCACTGGGGGCACTGGGAGCACTGGGAGCACTGGGGGCACTGGGGGCACTGGGAGCACTGGGGGCACTGGGAGCACTGGGGGCTGGGCACTGGGAGCACTGGGAGCACTGGGGGCACTGGGAGCACTGGGAGCACTGGGGGCACTGGGAGCACTGGGAGCACTGGGAGCACTGGGGGCACTGGGAGCACTGGGAGCACTGGGGGCACTGGGGGCACTGGGAGCACTGGGAGCACTGGGGGCACTGGGGGCACTGGGAGCACTGGGAGCACTGGGGGCACTGGGAGCACTGGGGGCACTGGGGGCACTGGGAGCACTGGGAGCACTGGGAGCACTGGGGGCACTGGGAGCACTGGGAGCACTGGGGGCACTGGGAGCACTGGGAGCACTGGGAGCACTGGGAGCACTGGGGGCTGGGCACTGGGGGCTGGGCACTGGGAGCACTGGGAGCACTGGGAGCACTGGGGGCACTGGGGGCACTGGGAGCACTGGGAGCACTGGGGGCACTGGGAGCACTGGGAGCACTGGGGGCACTGGGGGCACTGGGAGCACTGGGAGCACTGGGGGCACTGGGGGCACTGGGAGCACTGGGAGCACTGGGGGCACTGGGAGCACTGGGAGCACTGGGAGCACTGGGGGCACTGGGAGCACTGGGAGCACTGGGGGCACTGGGGGCACTGGGAGCACTGGGAGCACTGGGAGCACTGGGGGCACTGGGAGCACTGGGAGCACTGGGAGCACTGGGAGCACTGGGGGCACTGGGAGCACTGGGAGCACTGGGAGCACTGGGGGCACTGGGAGCACTGGGAGCACTGGGAGCACTGGGAGCACTGGGGGCACTGGGAGCACTGGGAGCACTGGGAGCACTGGGGGCACTGGGAGCACTGGGAGCACTGGGAGCACTGGGGGCACTGGGAGCACTGGGGGCACTGGGAGCACTGGGAGCACTGGGGGCACTGGGAGCACTGGGAGCACTGGGGGCACTGGGGGCACTGGGAGCACTGGGAGCACTGGGAGCACTGGGGGCACTGGGAGCACTGGGAGCACTGGGGGCACTGGGAGCACTGGGAGCACTGGGAGCACTGGGAGCACTGGGGGCACTGGGAGCAGGGGGGGCACTGGGAGCACTGGGAGCACTGGGAGCACTGGGAGCACTGGGAGCAGGGGGGGCCGGACTCCATGTCCCGGCGGCCCCTCGCGCGCAGCCGCGGCGCCGCACGTGACGCGGGGCCGGGATGGGGCAGCGCGATCGCATGTTCAAGGTGCTGGTGGTCGGGGACGCCACGGTGGGCAAAACCTCGCTGGTGCAGCGCTACGCCAACGACAGCTTCAACCGGCACTACAAGTCCACGGTGGGAGGTGAGCGGGGCCGTGCGGGGCGGCGCCCGGGGCCCGCAGCGCCCGGGGCCTCTGGGGCCGCCGAGCCGGGAGCCGGGCGCCGGGCATCCCCCGGCAGCCCCGTCCCGGGGCAGAGCGCAGCGCCAGGCGGCTGAGTAACCCCTGTGTGCCTCACCCCTGGTGTTCCTTACCCCTGTGCAACCCGTGTGTATGTTGCTCCTGTGTAACCCCGCCGTTTGTTACTCCCTGTGTAACCCCTGTGTATGTTACTCTCTGCACAGCCCTTGTGTTTGTTACTCCGGGTACCCCTTGTGTATGTTACCCCTTGTGGTTGTTACTCTCAGTGTAAGCCCTGCATTTGTTACTCCCTGTGTAATCCGTGTGTTTGTTACCCCTGTGTAACTCTTGTGTATGTAACTCCCTGTGTACCCCTTGTGTATGTTACCCCTTGCGTTTGTTACTCCTGTGTAACCCCGTGTGTGTTACTCTCTGCATAACCCTTGTGTTTGTTACTCTGTGTTCCCCTTGTGTATGTTACTCCTTGTGTTTGTTACTCCTATGTAATCCTTGTGTTTGTTACTCTCTCTGTAAGCCCTGCATTTGTTACTCCCTGTGTAACCCGTGTATTTGTTACCCCTGTGTAACTCTTGTGTATGTAACTCCCTGTGTAACCCCTGTGTATGTTACCCCTTGCATTTGTTACTCCTGTGTAACCTGTGTGTATGTTACTCCCTGCATAACCCTTGTGTTTGTTACTCCCCATGTGACCCCCATGTGTGTTACTCCCTGTGTAACCCCTGTGTGTGTTACTCCCTGTGTAACCCCTGTGTAAACAGCTGTGTCAATCTCCTTATTGGTGCATCCAGAGGGATGGATGGGGAAACCCTGGGGAGCTGCGTTGGGGGAGCAGGGGGGGACGTGGCCTCCTCGCCATCACCCCCCCAGCACGAGCTGCCGATGGGTTTGCTCCTTCTCTCTGTTGTTTCTACAGGTTTGGGGTTTTTTGGGTGAGTTCCTGGCTTTACTGAGCTCCCAGCCTGTTGGACGTGACCAGCAGCGTGGCCGGTCAGTTCTCCCTCTGCAGGGAGACCCTGAGGCTGCCCAGGGTGGCTCTGTGCAGGGGGGGTTACAGAGCCCAGTGGCCCAGGATTCTGGGAAGCCCCATGATTTGGGGCAGTGGGGCCCACCCAGCGCTGCACTGGCTGGAAAAACTCCCCCTTTTCCACCATCCTTCCCCAGGAATGGCAGGGGGAATCGAATTGCTCATGGGCTCTGACAGCAGCCCTGCCAGGCTCTGCTCTAAGCTCAGGAAGGGACAGGCCCTGGCTGAGCATCCCAGGGAGGGATGAGGCGCTGGTAACACGCATGGTCCTGCTGCTCTGAAGGTGTTTGTGTGTGTGTGGCCATCCCCTGCTGCAGGGCGTGGGGCAGGCAGCCTCTGCAGCCCTCCAGACTCAGCACTGTGGCAGAAGAGAGGGGGACAGCCCGTGCAGACCCTCCCGCCGGGTGTCTGGGCTGTGCCGGGGTGGTCACGGTCCTGCTGCGGCTGTGGAAGCGGGGCCTGGGCTGGGCTGTGCTGGGGGGTGGTGGGAGGCTGTGGAGGAACACGCCCCGTGGTGCAGATCGTCCCTAATGAGGTTTTGTTTCTCTCTGTGTGGGATTCTCCAGTGGATTTTGCCCTGAAGGTGGTTCAGTGGTCGGACTCGGAGACGGTACGACTGCAGCTCTGGGACATCGCAGGTACGTCCACACACAGCTGCTCAGGAGCTGCTCTCAATGGCCTGGCCCTTCTCCTTCTCCCCCTCCTTCTCCCCCTCCTTCTCCCCCTCCTTCTCCCCCTCCCTCCCTCTCCTCCTCCTCTCCCCCTCCCTCCCTCTCCTCCTCCTCTCCCCCTCCCTCCCTCTCCTCCTCCTCTCCTTCTCCCCCTCCCTCCCTCTCCTCCTCCTCTCCTTCTCCCCCTCCTCCTCCTCTCCTTCTCCCCCTCCTCCTCCTCTCCTTCTCCTTTCCATAGGAGTCCAATACAGAAATGATCCCTCAAGGACTGCCCTGGCTTTCTGTGCCATCTCTAGTTTGCAATAGTAATTTAAACATTTAATAGCAATTTAAACATTTAATGAAAAGCAAAGTACACGATGATAAATCCTGTGAGCCTTGCAGAGCCAGAACAGAGCAGTTGGGAAACAGGCTGATTGGGAGCGGGATGTTTTAACTCCTGAGCCCTGAGTCTGCTGCTATAGCCCAAATTTCACCCTCCAGCGTTAAACACGGGGGAGTGAGGAGCACCTGCTGCCCCGAGGGGCAGAGCAACGCTGTCCCCAAACTGCTCTCTGACAGCAGAGCACCCGGGACAGGCTGGTGCAGCAGCGTCTCTGAAATGGCATGGCCCCCCTGGACCTGGGGCTGAGGAGAACTGGGCTGTGGTTTCCTCTGGTGTGTGTGCCTGGGAATCCATAAAAGGAGAACAGGAAGGAGAAGTTTGCAGCAAGAGGGTTGCAGCAAGAGGCTCAGTTCAGCCCTGAAGAGGCGTTTAAGATTTGGAAAGCAGAGGGGCCACGCTGGTCTCAGTGTGCTGAGCAGGGGGGATGCAGGCCTGGTGGTCCCCGCTCATCACCTTCCACCTCAGAGGGTGCAGGGGCTGGAGGCACCTCAAAGCGCTCGGTTCTCCATGGTTTCAGGGTGAAAAGCCTGCCCACCAGCCTCGGGGCTGCTCAGGAGCCACAGTGGAATCTCTGCAGTGTCCCTAGCGCTGGTTTTCCCCGTGCTGCTGACCCATGTGGTGTGGCTGCTCCATGGCGTGTCCCATGCCACAGCCACAACCACACCTGCAGCAGCACGGTGGGGTCCCTCTCTGGGGGCAGTTTCAGTAGCACAGTAAGGTGTAAGCAGTAACAGTGTGAGTGCTGATGGTCTCCAGAGAGCCTGACTGCACTGCTGGGCCCACTGCAGCATGTAGCAGGGCTGCAGCACGAGTCCCACCAGAGCAGGGATGGCTGTGCCAGTGGCTGGGTTTCTGCTCAGGCAGGACCCACCTCTGTGCCTCTGTTTCCTCATTATTTCCATGGAGATTGGCAGTGAGACGATTCTGTCCCGTGGTGACTGTGTTCTTTGCATGAACCAATCTCAGAACCCTGACTCTGGGGTGGTTTGGTTTGGTTTTGGTTTTCCTTTCGATCCTGAAGGGCAGGAACGCTTCACGTCCATGACCCGGCTGTACTACAAGGAGGCGTCAGCCTGCATCATCATGTTTGATGTCACCAACGTCAGCACCTTCAGCAACAGCCAGAAGTGGAAGCAGGATCTGGACAGCAAGCTCGTGCTGCCAGATGGGAACCCTGTGCCTTGCCTACTGCTGGCTAACAAAGTGAGCAGCTCGGGACGTGCCCCACGTGTGTGTGTGTGTGCAGAATGCAAGGAGACCCCTTCAGCCCCGAGCCTTAGCCCAGAGTTTTCCCATAGCTTGTCATCTTTTTAAGCCTCTTCTTAACTCTTCTTGAATTTTCTTTGGCTACAAGGATTCTCCTCCTTCCCTGGGACATGGTAGGACTTAGTGCAGGGATGATGTCCTAGGATGCAGTGCCCGGTGCTGGCAGAGCTCAAGCTCTGTGGCTCCTGGATGACAAAGCTGTTCTCTTTCTGTTTCACTCTTTGCCTTGCAGCAGCCTGGGATGCTGGGTAGGACGCTGCAGGGAAAGGTTCTGCCAGAGGGATGTTGAGCTTCCCTTTGGATGGGGTGTGAGGTTTCACCATGTAGGTCTTTGCTGCCTTTTAATGATGCGTTTTTCTTCCCTTTAAGACCTCCCTTTGTGCTCTCCATGTGCCAGCACGGGCTCAGCAGCCCTTCCCACAGTCAGTTTGAGACTTGCCTTGTTTGGGAGAGCCTACAACTGGAGATGACTCAAAAAACACGATGGGTGGGCAAGAGAGGGGCTTTTCTTCTCCACTTCTTCCCAAGTGCTGCTTTCCCCCTGGTTTAAGGTGCCAGTTCTGCCTGCAGCCACCTTAATACAAGCTGTTAGGGGACAGGTTTTCTCACCACCTCTTCATCCATCCCATTGGCATCAGCATGGCTGCCCTGGTGGCACCTGGAGAACCTCTCCTTGGTGCTGAGAGGATGGGCAAATTTTGGCTGGGTGATAATGCTCCCTTGTCCTGTGCTGGATGAAGCTCCATTCCCTGCGTGCTTGGCTGAGGTGTGTCCGTATCTCAGGTGAGATAATAGATCGCTGCTTGCAACATCCCATTCAGAACCTTGCCCCAAGAGCTCTCTATCAGCTTGGGATCTGGGAGATGGGGAGGCTGAACCTACCCC
This sequence comes from Porphyrio hochstetteri, assembly GCA_020800305.1. Lineage (NCBI taxonomy): Eukaryota > Metazoa > Chordata > Aves > Gruiformes > Rallidae > Porphyrio > Porphyrio hochstetteri. The sequence continues at coordinate 5,613,742 of CM036930.1, read as the reverse complement.
CTGCCTGCTGAGGGGGAGAATTCCCCTCCCAGCTTAAAAATTAAAAGGCTAAACTTAAAAGGACTCTAATCCTTGTTTTCCAGTGTGACCTTTCCCCATGGGCAGTGACCAGAGAAGAAGTGGATCGGTTCAGCAAGGAAAATGGCTTTTCTGGCTGGGTGGAGACATCTGTGAAGGAAAACAAGAATATTAATGAGTCCATGAGGTAGGAACAACGACTGGTGGTCCATGGAAGGGTTAATTCCCCCTCTCAGCCGTCTCTGAGCGAGGGCAGATGCTGTCAGGGAGTAACAAATAGCAGCAATAACAGTGCAAGTCAATCTCCCCAAGGGAAACTGGATTCTGAAAGGTCAGAAGTTTTTCTCTCCTTGGTTAAGCTCTGACATGCTGTTGGAAACAGAAGCTCTTTGAACAATACCAGGGATGTTTTCTCCTATGCTGGCCTCTACCAGGAGGATGGGGCTTTCTTCTGCAGAGATAACAGATTCTTTTGTGCTGTGCTGGTCCCTTGAGGCAGAATTTGGCCTTTTGCTGGAAGTTCTTAGGCTGGGTAGTCACACCTCACCTGGTGGTTTGTACCTGGGAAGCCAGTTGCTGTGTCCTAGTCCTAAACTGGACCCAGGGTGAGGTGTTGTGGTAGGTGTTGTTAGTTGTCTGGTCACTGCAGAGTCTTCTGAGGCTGCCAGGTGACAGCAGTGATGCTGTGGTCATGCTATGAGGTCTCTCACTGTTGAGTCCTTTGAGGTCTGGAGCCCCTCTAGAATGAACCACTGTTTCTTTTTGACTGCTGGAAAACTCTGTGGCCCAACGCTGCAGCCAACCAAACTCACATATGTTTGTCTTCCAGAGTCCTGATTGAGAAGATGATGTCCTCATCCACTGGTGATGGAAGCTCCTCCACTGCCAGGATTGGGGATTATATTGACATAAAAGAGACATCCCCACCAGGCTGGGCTTGCTGTTAGACACACTGACTGCACCATCTGCCTTAGGTCTAGCAGCAATGTCCTATTATTACCATCAGGTTTTTTTCCTAAGCTGGCTGTCCCTCTTTTTGGGTTGCTTTCCTGTTTTTCACACGATCACAGACTGCCTCCTGTTCCTCACGCTCTCAGTGGAGCATCGCTGCAGCAGCGTGGGGGGAGCAGAGCAAAGCAGAGAGGGTTGAACAGGTTCCTCCTTCTCTTGATGCAGCAGCACCTGGGAGCTCTGCTGCCAGCATGTAGCACTCCCCACGCTTGAGCACGTGCCTTGGATTAATATCTTGTATTTTAAATGCTGAGCACTTCATCTTCTGTCATGTGGCAGCCTGGCTGGGGCAGGGAGAAGGGTGCCCAAGGTACACTTGTCATATTTCTGCACCTTTTATTCCCCACTGTACAGAGGCACCAGTCCAAAGCCTCACAGGGACTTTCCTTGGATGCCACAGAGTTGGAGCAGTGTCTGTGCCTGTGGATTCCCAGGTGGGATTACAGAGAACTCTTTTCTTCATGCTCTGGAACTACACACTCTGTGTACGTGTCCCAGAGGGACCAACATGCTCATCATCACCGCTGATGGTCCTCAGGATGTGAAGCCAGATGTGGACTAGTGTGATGCCCAGAGTTACCAGACCTCCCTGAGTGAATTCCAGAGGCTGTGTGGCACAGCCCTTCACGTTTGCATCTGCTGGCTGTGGTGTCCAACAGCAGAGACCTCAGATGTCTGTGGAGGATCACCCAGTTGTTTTCTGCTCACCCTCCATCTAGCACAAGCCTCCCTACACCGCTCCACTGCCACTTTACCAGGGCGCAGAGAGCTGGAGGAGGAATAGGTTGTAAATTCCTTTGTGTGAGAGAACAACAGTCCTTTTCACTTGTAGGACACCCCGTGTCCTACCATCTCAAACAGCTTTGCAATTGCTGTCCAATTGCCTTCCCACAATGACTCTGTAGCAGGGGTGGTGCTGGAAAGGGAGCTCCCTCAAAGCCCACCCGCTGCTTTTAGTGGTGCAGGGGGGGATGAAGGAGAAGACTTCACAGGACAAGAGGAAATGAAGAGAACCACTCCCCACTTGCCTTTTGATGCCTGCTCTCCCTTGGCATCCCCAGGTACTCCCTGTTGAGAGCAGCCCTGGCCAGCAGCAGCACAGAATTGGTCGAGGCACATGGGAGAGTTCATAGGAAGGATGGGCTGTCGTGTGTGGGTTACACAGCATGCCAAGCTGTGGAAATGGCCTGCCCGTGTTCCAGGTGAGGATTTGAACAACTGATCTTCAATGCTTTTTCCCCTTCTGGAGCAGTTTAATTTGAAAACAGGACTAGAAATTGGCTTGTCCTCATTCCTGCTGGATTGGGACTGCTGTTCCATGGCAAAGCACTCCTGTCCGTGTTCTGTGGAGGCAGTCAGGGGTGAGGGCAGGAGCTGATCGCCTTCATGAGGCACAAGAAGTTCAGTTTTCCTTCTCTGGAGTTGGAAAGGCTTGATAAGGGCAAAGAGATTTTGAACTAGCACCGTGTTCCACTTTTAATCGAAAGCTTAACCCATCTGGGTTGGGATTCTGCTGTGCAGATGTTGCCAAACTGGGGTCTGTGGGCACTGAAATAGAGCCTTTTCCATGCCTCTGGATTCACTGCAGAGACATGTGAAACATGTAGAACTGGTTAGCAACAAAGCTGAATTGTCCTGTGGAATTTTACTTCCTAAACATCGTGTTTAAAAAAAAAAAACCACCCAGATATGTTTTTTAATCCTATAAAATATTTCTAGTCCTTTACAGAGGAGAAAGGTCTCATTTGGAAAAGCATCTGGCATGAAACCATTAAATTCATTTCCATGTATGCACCTCAAAGTGCTTCAGCAAAGAGGTTGATTAGAACTGTCCTTGGAGCTGGAGAAGCTTGGTGGGAATCCCTGCCCAGGACCAACTAACTGCTGGAGTCAGCAAGAGCTTGGCACTGAAAAGAAAACCTTCATTCCGTTTTTGATGGCCTAGCTCTGAGGCACCACATCTTTATACCCCTTGTGCATCAGTTTGATACCTACCCATGCCTCTTCGGTCTCCAGACAAGCTCTTCATCTGGACCTCTTTTTCCTACGTGCCTCTGAGAAACGAGCAAACAGCCAGAGGAAGATCTCTGAAGGCTTTCTGGTATTATAGATCATTTCTGCTCTGCCCAGTGGTTTCCGGTACCGGTAGATGCCTTGGGTTTGCTTGGGGTTTTGTTTTCACACTGCTTACTGCTTGTTAACGTCTTAACAGACCCAGCAGACAAGCATCAAGAAACAAGCTTGCAGCACAGGAACAGCCGTTGCTGGAGGTGGGTATAGAAACCCACCCAGACAGGAAAACGATCGTACCCAGCAGATGTCTTGGGCTTTTTCAGACCTTGGTCTGTGGCACCCAGGGTGCTTAGAAAAGTAAAACGAGATTTTAAAACAGAAAACAACAAACCCACTGAAAAAAATACCCCAACAAACCAGCCCTGGAGTTAGTCCTGTGAAACAAACCGACCCAAAAGGCCCATCTCAACACGCTCTTCCCTGGCTGAGGCAGTGTGGTTGCCTGGGGATTGGATTGTCTCTGGCTTGTGCTGGCTGAAATAAGTCTTGATTTTAAAACAACTGAAAGGGAAAAGCCAGCCTGAGTGCAGCAGTTTCTAAGGAATATTTTAAACCAAGTTAAGTCTCATTCATGCAGACCAACCAAAGCTTCCATCTCCCAAACAGGCATTGGAAAGCCTCCATGCCCTGTGCTGCACAGGGGTCAGGAACCACCTGGTTTGGAAACGATGGCATTTGATTTTCCCTTCTGCAGTGCCAACCTGCTCTTTCTGTGCCTCCAGGCTGGCTGGACCTATTTCACTCTTCCACCTGTTGATTCTCATTCCTGTAACTTTTAATTTGTGGTCAGGGGACTCAAACCCACATGAAGTTTAACGGTGTGTTTGACAGGCAGCACGCTAGGGCTCCATGGAGCTGGCAATTTTTACTGCAGTACAACTTGAAATCAGGAGGCTACAGTTCAGAAATAACAATATCAAAACTTGGCTTTTCTTTTTTAATAATAAAATTGCATGCAGTTATGCACCAGTATCTTAGAGGCAGGGTTCTGATTAACCTATAGTCGCAGTATTACCATATTAACTTAAAGAGAAGGAACTGCTGGGAGGTTTTTCTCTGTATCAACCAGTAACAGATTGAAATAAAAGTTTGACATGGCTTGTGTAGAAGTTTGTTGTTGTCTTCCTGTCTCAACAATCCCAACAAATGGGTTCACAAGTTCAAACCAGGCAGAGTCTTTGCTGTCAGGAGCCAGGGATGGATAAAGCATGTGGCACAAACTGCCCTGTCTTGCCAGCAAAACAAATTAGATCCTTTTCACTGAAACATCTTGCTGCCTCAATTATTACAGCCTTACTGACCTACAAGTGGGACATTGAGCATGCAAAACTTCCACATCTGTGAGTCAGTCCTAGCGGCTTTTAATCCAATATATCCAGCTAAGAGGAGAAAGAAAAGAATTCCTTGATGTGGTTGGTTGTTAATACGCCTTCCTCCTTATGGCTCATTAATTCACACAGTGTATTTTGGGGCTGGCTATGGAGGCAGGCAGTTCCTCTGAATGCTCCTCTTTCTTTCCTGATCAGCTTGATTTTCATGAGTATTGACTGGCACGAAGGGACGGGGCACAATCTGAATTGATCAGAAAAATGGCAAATTCCAAAGGAGGCAAATGAAGCTCAAGCAAGGCATTAAATGAACTCAAATTACTCCTATAATTAAGTAACAAGCTGTCCATATTTGCATTCTTGAACAAGGCGGCTCAGATAACCCAAGTTATTAAAAAAAAAAAGGGTTTTCAAGCTCTGATTTTAATAAAACCGAGGAGCAGCTCCCTGTACAGATTCAAGTGCAACGCACAAATGACCTGATAACTGCAGCAGCTGCCATTTTAACAGGCTGGAGAACATGATTTTGGGTTTTCCATGGCAAAAGCAGCTCCTTTACTAAAGAAGTAATTTTGGCTTCTGGGGAATTTAAAGCCTGAAGAACCCCCAACCTTCCCTGGATTTTGCATAATGTGTGTGTGTGTCCATCTGGGGATTAGTGCAAGGAAAGGAGGTGTGGGTGATGAAATCACAGGATTGTAGGGGTTGGAAGGGACCTCCAGAGCTCATCAGGTCCAACCCCCTGCCAAAGCAGGGTCCCCAGGACAGGTCACACAGGTCGGCGTCCAGATGGGGCTGGAATCTCTCCAGAGAAGGAGACTCCACACCCCCTGGGCAGCCTGTCCCAGGGCTCCCTCACCCTCACTGGGAAGAAGTTCTTCCCCATGTTGGTGTGGAACTCCCCGTGCTCCATCTTAAGGCCATCGCCCCTTGTCCTGTCCCCACAGACACTGAGAAGAGGCTGCCCATGTCCCCCTGTGTCCCACCCTTAAGATATTGATAACTATTGATCAGATCCCCTCTGTCTTCTCCAGGCTGAACAGCCCCAGCTCCCTCAGCCTTTCCTCACAGGGGAGATGCTCCAGGCCCTTCAGACCCCTCGTAGCCCTGTGCTGGACTCTTTCCAGGAGATCCCTGGCTTTTTTTGTACCGGGGAGCCCAGAACTGGACACAAACTCCACATAAGTGCGGACCGGGGCTCCTGTCAGAGCGGCGGGAGGGAGTGAGGCACCGGGGCGGGAATGCCCCGCCGCCGTACCCGGCTGTGTATTGCTTCCCCGGCGGACCCCTCTGAAGTCCGGCGCTGAATGGCGGCACGTTTACATGACAAAGAGGCCGCGGGAAGAGGCAAGGCGCCTGGCCATCCCTCCCGGGCCCTAACCTCCCTTCCTAAGCCGCGATAAACCCGCGGCCCCTCGAGGGCACGGCAGGCCCGTGGCCGGAGCCCTGCGCCGAGGGGAGCCGGCGGGCTGCGGGGCCCTACCCCCGGCGCCGAGGCCCTGCATGGGGCCCGTAGCGGGATAGCGGGACCGTGAGGCCCGGGCGGCCCGCGGGAGGGTCCCGCCGGGGGAGCGGCGCAGCCGGGCGGGCCCGGGGGAGGCGCTGCGGGGCCCTCGACTCCGCCGGGGCCGCTGTGAGGCGGAGCGCCGCTTCCCCGCGTTTTCCCTCCAAAACCACGCCAGGCCCCGCGCGGCGAATCTGCTGATCGGGCCCCGAGACCCCGCTGGCCCCCGTACGGCGCGGGGAAAACGCGGGGCGGGGACGGGAGGTGGCAGCGGGGGACCGGCGGGGTGGAGCGGGGCGGAGCGGCGGGGGACGGGGGTGCGGGGCAGCCCGGAGCCCGTGGCGAATCTGCCGGCAGCACCGCGGCCCGCTCTGTCGCTCACAGCAGCTTGAGCGTGTGGGGCGTCCTCTCCCCCCTCCCCTCCCAGCGGGGAGAGTGGGCGGGGCCTGCTCGCCGTGATGGTTCGAACTAGCCAATGGCGTGCGGCGATCCGCCCGCCGCCGCCAATCAGCGGGGGAGGAGGTGGTGCCAGCGGGGTAGGCTGCACCGCCCCCCGCTCGCATCCTCTCGGCGGTGCGAACGCGACCATTTTGCGGGGGGGATCGGCGAGCGGCAGCGACCGCGGCGGTGGCGGAGCGGTGACCGGGGCCGGGGGAGGGGGGCGCCGCCGCCGCACGGCCCACGCAGAGGAGCGGGCGTCTCCCGCGGCGGGAGCGCGGGCCGGCTGGAGGCAGCGCCTGAGGGAGATAGAGGCGGCTCCGGAGGCGCGGCCTGAGGCGCTGGGCCCAGGGCTCCCGCTCGCTCCGGGGAGGGGACGGGCGGCGCTGAGCCCGCACCAGGCGACCGTTTTTTTCCCTCCTTCCCCCTCAGCGCTGGGCGACGTCCCCCGGGCCGGGCCCGAACCGCCGGGGAAAATGTCCAGGCCTGTCAGGTGAGTCCTTGGCGGAGCGCGGAGGCCCCGCTCCCGCCTCTCCTCCCACCCGCCGCGCCAGCGCTGCCTCCTTCCTTCCTTCCCTCCCTCCTCCCGGGCCCGGCCCCCGGCGGCGGGCCGGCGGTGTAGGCCCTCCCTGCAGCAGGCCTCGCTGCAGGCCGTGCCAGGGGGCAGGAGCAGCCTGAGGCGAGGCGGGCCGGGCCTGACCGAGCAGCCGCGGGCCGGAGGGGTGGGGAAGACGGGCCCTGATCGCAGGAGGGGCGGCGGGGCGAGGGGCGGCTGCGTGGCCGTGGGGAGGGGAGCGTGCGCGGCGGAGGGGGCAGGGAGGCCGCGCGGGCTCGGCATGGCCCGTTTGCTCCTGCGTTTCCCCTCTTTTTTTCCTCCTTTTTTTCCTTTTTTCCTATTAAACTTTTTATATAAACACCCGTAACGTGCGGCGGGCCTGGCGCAGGGTGCTGTGCATCGCCCATGGGCTTCCCGGGGGTGGAGGCAGCGCGTTTGGCTGCGCCGTTAGCGGGGCTGCGAGGAAGAGGCCTTGAGAGGGAGGCTGCGGGTGGCGTCCCGCATTTTGGAACGGCGAAAGTGAACCTTGGCGATCCCCCGTGACCCACTTCGTGCGGGAGGGAGGGAGGGAGGCGGCGTTCGGCAGCAGGCCTCTGTCGCAGCCCCCTGCACCCACTTCCAGGAGAGGAAGGAGGGGTGGAGGGTGGGAAGCGATGGTTGGGGAAGGGGTGGGGGTGCAGAGCAGACCACGCCGCGCGGGCTGGGGGAGGGGACACGCATGCAATACGCCGTGACCAGCGAGGGTCTGGAGGAGAGGGGCCGTGCATGCAAGTTAAACCACGTTTAGGGGAGGAGTTCGGAGGAGCCGCCCCTTCTGGTGGGAACAGCATTGAACACACGCCCTTTTCCTCTCGCCTGGTAGCTAACTGCTCTCCTCGGGTCGGGTTCCTACTGGTGTTTCCCTCCCCTCCTGCTCCTCCCCCGTTTCTTCCTCGAGAAGATTGATTTTAGGTCGTTGGGAGAAGGAGGAAACTGTGGGTTGAGTACAGCTAAAAGGGCTGTACTCTTCCCGCAGCAGTAAAGGTCGTGGTGTTTACGTCTTTAGTTAAACAGCATTGGACCTGGAGCGTGGAGTTGCAGGGGCATCTTAACTTTGAAAATCTACAGCATAGAGAGCTTGCCATGTGTCTGGCAGCTTTGGGGGGAGGAGTGTATTTTTTTTTATTTTTCTCTAGAAAGTACTTGGTGAGTGAACTTGTCTTTACTGAAGAGATACGAGGTTTCATGAGGTATTCTTGGAATGATCTGAAACTTTTTCATTCTCTAGATACTTTTAAGTAACTGGTTGTGCTTTTATTCCCAGATGGGGACTGTGGATCTTAAGTATATAGATATTGGAATAAGAAACATGAAATTAATCACAGCTGTAAAAATTCGGTGTAGGTGTTTGTAGGTGATAGCCTCTGTATTTAAGTAATATCTGATATGCAAGAGTTTAGGAAATAAATGGAAGCTAGGACTACTTTGCTAAGTAGGGAGGCTTGGCACAGTGATTAGTGGAATGTTGGTTATTTCATAGCTCTCTTTTTTTTGACCAGTAGCATATTTCTCCATGCAAAGGTAAGGGTAAAGTTCAGACTTCCAGTCTTAGGGAGTTGTGTTGGGTCTGGAAGGTGGGTTGACAGCACTGGGTATACCCTGCTCGCATCAGGCTGTGGCCTCTTGCAAGGCAGGATGTCTGGCTGGCTAGACTAGTGGTCTGATCTTGAATGACAGTGCCTGTGCTCTGAAATAGGGGGGTGATGTGACTTTGCTGCTCAGGGGGACACTTCAGTGTATGCTCTGGTGATTTCCTTGCTAGCACTGGAGTCTTGCTACAGGTAAGGAAAGTGTTGCATCTTTAAAAGTATAGCTTCTAAGGAGGATTCTGGTATTAAGTAACTTTGTAAGCAACCATTTCTAAAAAATAATCTGTACCATCCTGCAGTGTTGTGAAAGATCTGACTTGTCTTACCCTCCATTGACAGGCAGGGATCTACAGGAAAATTAAGTGCCAAAGTCCAGCAGGCAGTTAGTAGCAGAAAACCTTGTGGCACGTGTTGGAAATAGATCTAGTAACCTGCTGTCTAGCTGTGTTCAGTAGCTCTTTCGGGGGGGGAAAAAAAAAGTATTCAGTGATTAGTACATTATGTTGCACTAGTAGGTAGTAACTGGAAAACTCTCCTAATAGATTTAAAGCTAAAACTTCTAAAATTATAATTTTTTTCCTCTGGATATCTTAGCTTACTGTTAGTAAGATGTAAATCTGCTGAAAGGCTCCTTACCAGAGTAAGACTTAGTGTTGGAAAAGTCTTCCTCTACTCAGTGGTCTTTGAATTAAGTTATTAGGTCTTCCAGTTTCTAATGAATCTATACTCAGTTAAACCAATGAACTTAATAAAATCCAACATGTATCCCCAAGTTTCTGCTCCACTTGTCAGTAGGAGACTGCATTAAGACTGAGTCTGGTTGTTGAAGTCAGTGTCTTAAGACTGTTAAAGTGTAGTAATGGTAATAAAGTCCTTGTACTTGGAGGCTTCGTGTGCCTGGCGCTTTTTTAATTGCCTTAAAAGTACTTGGCTACAACTTCTGGGTGGATAGTGATGGTATCTGCACTATTGTTAGAAAATGGCCAGTGAAAAGTAAAGGAAACTACAGTTACTGAACCTCTGCATCATGTGGGTGACTCCTCTGAAGTCCTGCAAAGAGCATTTGGAGCTATATCCCTGTCTGGTTTTCAGTACAAATGAAACAAGGCATGTTGAGCCACTATTTTTATATACAGCATCAATTAATGTGTCTTAAGTCAGAACTTTGACGTTAGATTTGCTGGAGCTTGCTTCTGCTTTTCCTCTGTGGTCACTTTCACTTGCTGGTACTCCTCCAGGCATTGCAAAATGAAACGGTGCAGGGCAGGTATGGAAATCACGGGGTTTGGGTTTGTATTCGTTCATTTTAAGATTAAAGTCAGTTCTGAATTGACCTGTCTCAGTGCTTCGATGCTCTATGCACTTTATTTTTCTTTATTAGTAACTCTTGAATCCTGGTATTGCATTGGCACTGCAGTGGCAGGGTGATCCTTTGTAATCTTACTTGCAGGAAGAATATCTGTTCAATATAACTTGTTGCCAGTGTTGTACCTGGACACTGTATAAATATTGTGATTCTGGAAAACTTCCGTGGGGTAGCAGGAAAGCAGCACTTCCTTGGGGATTGACGTTTAACTTGAGTAATGATGTGTGGTGATGTCCAGAGATAATCTACCAACTCTTTCTAGATAAATAAAAAGGTATAAATCCTTGCTCTGAAAATTCTCAGTCTAAAGAGAAATGGAGCAAGGTAGAGAGGTGCAATAAAAATCTAAGTACCAGGAACAACACAGGTCGCAGAATTGATTTTGTTTGTGTGCTTTGGGGTTTGTTTTCTCTCCCCTGCTTTGCATCAGAACATTTCTATATTGTATTTTAAAATCTCAATTGTAGTCAGGCTCAAATGCAGGATGGGCACAAGACTGCTTAAACTGTTGCTGCATAAACCATTTAATTGTTTTATGGAGTTTCAAGTCATGTGTATCCCTAAAAATTCTAGATACCATGAGCAGTGCCTAGTCTTACAGACATTTGGAGTTACACCAAGTCCAGACCCAAACAGTGACCTCTGTACTTGGGAACCTCTAGTCGGTGAGTCTTCTCTGAGTATAGTTGTGGCAGTTTTTAAACAGACTTAACACCATAGTGACGTGTTTTAGGTACAGATCTGTCACTGGGCTTCCATGGTTTCGACTTCTGATGCGTAATTGAAAGTGAATGTTCAGGTAAGGCTCAAATCTAGCACTGCAGATTTGTTTTGCACAACTTGGAAAATACCTATATGAAATATTTCTTGTCTTGTCTTTTTTCCTATCTGTGTATTAAAAAACACACCAAAGAGGTGTTCTTCATGGTGATATATAATGATACTATGCTGACCTCAAAGTGGGCCACCTTTACCAGCAGGAATGAGAACCAGAAAGTGAAAGTGACCACTCTATGCCAGACCTGCACCCAGGTTTTGAAATGGAGAAAGGTCCATAACATCTTCCCAAATGCTTGATTCGTTCCTGTTACATTGTTACAACTAATACCATCTATTAGTTAAACACTGTAGCTTTTTTGTTGCTTTTTTTTTTTTTAAAATCTAGGTAAGGATTTAATCTGTCATTTACTCCACTTGCCCTATTGTGTAAGAAGATAGGTCGTTCCTGCTGCTGGTAATCATTTGACCCAAACATTTCCCTTCAGTGCAGGGTGAGATCAGTTACTAGCTTTTCAAAGACTCCTCCTAGCATTGCTTTTCAGTAGTGTAAGTTAAGGTTGTTGGGGTTTTTTTTTTTTAAACTTGGATTTTAATGCCTGTGGAAATACCTGGGGGTCTAAGCATTGCCTTTAAAAACCCCAAAAGCTTTCTTAGGGCTTGTTAGCTTATGTTCCAACATGCTGGCTTAGAAAGACTGAGAGTTTAGGGACCTCCCTAGCTGAAGATGGGCTGTTGCTATACAATCCTTAGTCATTTGTGTAGGCATTTAGTGACCCTTTTAGATGTTAATGCTGCTTTTCATCATTTCAAAATGTTTGGTAGGCATCAGGCATGGACTGTAAGAATTCATATTTCTAAGTTCTTATTAAATTACTTGACTATTGCTTTGCTAAGTGAATGCTTCCAATATAATTACTTAGATGAGTAATTCTTTATTCCATAAATACTGGACTGACAGCTGTTACTAAAAACTTGTGCAGTCAGGATGTCTCTATACCTTTCTTTCCCCAGTTCCTTCTCACATGTATACTTTAAATGTTGAGCTGAATTAGCAACTAAGTCATGTTAAAATTTCAGTGCATGTTTAAAATCAGATTGAACAGCATCCATCCCAGATATCTACTAGACTGTTTGTTTTCACGCCCAGTCTAACTGAATTTAACAGGTAGCTTAAACTATTAAACTGAATGAAAAGCTTATTTTTACGCCTGGATGCTTGCCCTAACATCATCTAGTCTTTGCCTGTGGCAAAGAGATAGAAGCTCTTCATTGACAGAATCAGTAATTTAGTTTTTTCTCTCTGGCTCTTAACTCCAGTGAACTTACTGCTGTGGTTTTTATCACCTGGGTGTAATAAAAGCTGCAGCCTCTCTTTGCAAGCTTGTAGTTATTAAGCGTTGCACATCAGTGCTGTTGACAGTTCTAAAGAAAAACTTAAATTGATCTAAATGGGGTGACTGATAAGCACAGTGTGAGCAGAATGGCAAATGCAACAGCAGTTTGTTTGGTATTTCTGCCCTTGTGATCTTCTCTGGTTCTGTTGGGAAGACTTGCAAGTTTATTTTCATTAATATCAGTGTAGATGTTCCTTCTTTCTTCCTCCCTTCTCATTGCCCTGCAAAGTAGCATGAAGCAAGCCAGTGTTTTCCCTTGTTTTCTGCTGTCATGGTGATTTTTATTTTTTTAATACAAATATCAGTACTGTTCTCCAAGTAATGAGCGCTGAGCAGGATTTACTTGCTAGCTGGAAACAGGGCACAGTCCTTAGAAAGAGGAGGGACATAGACAATGATTTGCATTAATGTATTGTCTGACTTATGTTACATTTTCAATACCTGATTATAATATGGGTCTCTGACTGAGGTAAGCAAGATGAAACTGTGTATGACCAACTTAATAAAGGTGGCAATATTGTAATACTCAGATATCCTATTTCATTGCTACTGTTCTTCATGTCTTTGCAAGAATGAAATGAGTGCTTTCATGTGTGAGATGGTTCAGGAGGCAATCTTCAGGAGGACTACCTTCTTTCTGAAGGAGTGGAACACTTTCCTTATGAGGAAAGGCTGAAGGAGCTGGGCCTCTTTAGCTTGTAGGAGACTGAGGGGTGTTTATAAATATGTAAAGGGTGAGAGACAGGAGAATGGAGCCAGGCTCTTATCAATGATGGCCAGCAACAGGACATGGGGCAGTGGGTGCAAGATGGATCATAAGAAGTTCCATGTGAATGTAAGGAGAAACTGTCTCACTGTGAGGGTGTCAGAGCACTGGGACAGGCTGCCCAGAGAGGTGGTGGAGTCTCCTTCTCTGGAGACATTCAAACCCCACCTGGTTGTATTCCTGTGTGATTTTAGTTGAGGTGATCCTACTCTGGCAGGGGGTTGGACTAGATCTTTCAAGGCCCCTTCCAACTCCTAATGTTCTGTGATTCTGTTTGAACAGCCATTTGAGTCCCTGGCCAGTGCACTGTAACAAGCCTTGCCAAGAGTTGTATTCCTAAATGGATATTTTGGAATATTCAGACAGTGAGCGAGCAGTGCCCGTTGCTGTTGTACTTTGCTCCACTCACACGTACTTTGTAGCTTGGGTGGGATTTAGCCTGTACAAATCTAATGACTGGGCTTGCCTTTGGTTTGTTTGCTTGTTGGGGTTTTTTTTGTTGAGGGGTTGGGGGTTTTGTTTTGAGGTTTGGGTTTTTTTAAAAGGCCTGATGTGGGGTTGAAATAAAATACACTACATTGTCTTTTGAAGGCTTCTGCCATGAATGTACCTGTGTGGGAAGGGCTGCTTTATAATAGATTTCAAATGGATCAACAGCCAGAATGCAACAGTGATTTTTGGGGTATCTTCCAACTCAACAGCCTTATCAGCCATGCATGATGTTAATCAGAAAGTACCTTTTGGTTATGGGAACTGAATGTGAAATTCCAGAGTCGTGCTCTGCAGTGCAGGGGAGGGAAGGGCATTGTGGTTCATGTGCTGGATGGAGCTTGTGTTGGTTTCTCTTTGCAGCGGCCCTTGCATCTGTCAAGCTGGGTAGTCACTTAACTATTGCTTGCCTGACTTTTCTAGCTGTAAAAGTGAGTTCATGTGATGATTGCTGCAAATTCATCATTGGTTTTGGGTCAGAGGGATTGTAAAAAGTGTGTGGAGGGATGTCTGAATTCCTGATGTCTCTTTCAGTTGTGCTGCCTCTTTGCATTGCGTGTCAGCTGTAAGAAGGGGATGCCTGGAGTTTGAGTTTGGCTGAGGCATTATCAGCCAGACCTCAATTATAATTCAGTTACAAAGCTGTCTTGGTTCCCTTGATAGCTGAAGTACAGGCACTTAGGTATTGTCAGTAAAGTGGTTGGGAAAGGTGCTGGGAAAAGTAGCCAACAATTACTTACATTTTGGTGGTATGTTTGGGTAAATTAGAGAAACATCTAATTGTGTTGGCAGGTGAGGCATGGATATCAGTTACAGCTGCTTGTGGGGTTAACTAATTTTGTCTGGAATTGGCCATTGTGTTTGCACTGTTAATGAAACCTCACTACCTGTGTAACTTACAGCTTGATTAAGATACTGATGAGGTAGAGAAGGAATGGGCCCTGTGCTCATCTGCTGTCCCAAAACTGGATTGGGTGAAATGCTTATCTTCTTTCTTTGTTGTGCCTGGTGATACAGTTAAGCATGGTAGCATCTCTCTTGCATCTTGTTAGAGTAACTAATTGAGAAAGCTCCTGGAAGGCCCTTTGAGAACTTAAAACGCTTTAGAAACGGGGAACACTGTGGGGAAATAAAACTACTGAGGGGAAGGTATGAGAACGAGCGTGGTTACATTGAGCTGTGAGAAGCAGAAATTTAAAAAGGAGCTGGTAGGAAATCTAATTCATGATAAAACTTGTGAACTAGTTTTATACCTGGAACCCTAGTTTAAAATATCCCAGCTTTGAGGCTGTGTTAAGGGGAGCTCTAGCTTAAAGTTCAGGCTGATGCATTCTTGAAATGCATCTTTAATTGTGGGGGGCAGATGCTGTTTTAAAATCGTGCTTTCACTAGTACAGGTGTAGTAAGGATCAATATGTAGTTGTAATAATGAAAGAACCACAGAGCACAGGTTAAGATGGCTCTTCCCCTCTTGCAGTCAGGAGCCATAAGAGAATGATACCTATCCAAATGCACCTTCAAATTTTGGGAATGTAATTCCATCTCCTTAGCAAAACACTAGAATATCCTGTGTGTCCATGTCTGGCTGCAAATGGATAGGTGGCTTATTTATGGGAGTTTCCTTGGGATGTTTTTGGGCTACAAACCCTGTACTGGAAGCAAGGATGTGGCAGTTTCTTGTTACTTGAAGAAAGATTTGGTATCTCTTGAGATTATGAATTGCTAATTTCCCCCCCTGCTTTTTGACAGGAACAGGAAGGTGGTGGATTACTCCCAGTTTCAGGAATCAGATGATGCTGGTAAATTACTTTTTTCTTAACAATATAATATTCTTGAGCTAAAGCAGTTCATTTAATACTTTGCATATTAATTGTTTTTGCTTCTAGTCACATCTTTAACTTAAATTCTAAGGAGGTTCTGCTCTTCACAGTCTCTGAACTGTTAATAAGTATTTGAAAATATAATGATTCTCATATGTTTTGTATTAAACAAACAATGGTGATAGAAATCTTATTATTTAATGCTTGCATTGTTGTAGTGCCTTGAGGCTGTTGGCAGCAACTATCTTCTTCCTTGGTCTATGTTATGTTCTCTGTCGGAATCTCCCTGATGCCACTTTTTTCCTGCAGTAAAATGTTTTCCATTTATTTGAGTGGACTCTAGTTAATCCCATAAAGTCAGGCGTTTTTGTGAATCGCATCTAAAAAAAAAGAACAGAATCTTTGTATGTTCTGTGTGAATTAAATCTTTCTGGAAGCCATATGGAATATGTTTTGTGTTCTTAGAAAATAGACATACTGCTACTGTTTGCTAAGTGCGATTGCATTGATAATTAATGAAAACAAATAGGCATAGTTCTTAATTGCAATCCTGTTACTCATATTGTATAAGTTATTGTGTAATTGTAGGAAGTTACAGTGTAAATTACTATATCATGACATGCCTCTTCCTGTCCTAGGAAAGTAAATAGTGTTTGCTGTTAAAAGCCGTATAGAAATATGCATGGATGTTAAATTTTAATAGGTTTATATATTAACTGTGCTTCTGACTAGCTGTAAAATTAAGATACTATATCATTTTACAAGACTTTGTGTGTTTCCTAATATTTTTGTGTCGGGCTTGATTGCACGTGGCATTTATCTTGTGCTGTTGGCAGAAGAAAAGGTAAATCACTAGTTTAAGACAGGACTTTGCTTCTATAAAGTTTTGTTTGAAGCTTTGATATCTTTTTTCTTTGAAGGGCTTCTTTTTGATGTGCATGAAATGGTCAGTTTAAGTTATAGCTGAGGAAGTCAGTTTGCTGGGAACTAGGAGTTTGATTCAAAACGATTTTGTACTGTCCCGTCCAGATGAAGATTATGGAAGAGATTCAGGTCCCCCATCCAAGAAAATCCGCTCATCTCCCCGGGAGGCTAAAAACAAGAGGCGATCCGGGAAGAATTCTCAGGAGGACAGGTAAAAGAAGCACTGCATCTGTTAGGAGTATGTCTCCAAACCTTGGCCTGTGTGTGGGGAGCAGTATCTTCCAAGATGAGCAATTGTAAGTGGAATCCAAAGCTTGCAGTGTAGGACCCAGAGCTTCTGATCACCAGGCTTGTATAGCCAGCTTGGACATTGAGGAGATTCTTTCTTACTTGAATAGACAGAGAAGCACATGATTTCAGCCTGGCAAACACCTGTAACTCCCGAAATCAAAGATTTACTGGGTATGGCATACAAATAAATTGGGCTGGGTAACAACAACTAAATAGTTGTTGTTTATGCCCTGTTAACTTTGGGGGTTTTTAGTATATAAGAACACTTCCATGTTTATCACAAACATTGCAGAGGGCTTGCATGTAAACCAAACTCATATTTTTAAGAGATTGAAATCCACAGTTTTCAGTAGAAGACTGAGAACATATGGACCTGAGGGGCTGTAAATGTGACAAGTTATCTAAACTATCAGAATTCTTGAGAAATGGTGTGTGTCAGCTCCAGCTGCCAAATTTGAAAGTAGCAAAGGTTTGATCTATTGTATTTCTTGACCTTGGCAAAATCTGCAGTTTGGCCATTCCTGAAGCATATGTTGTACATCAGTGGTCCTCAACAGAGTGTTCACCATTCCTGCTTAGAACACTTGTTTATTCCCACTGGAGTGTGTTCTTAAATGCTGGAGGGAAAACACCCTCCAGACAGCGGTAGTGACTAATGATGGGGGTTTGGATAAGAACAGACCATTAGTACCCCCTTGATCAGGGTCCCTCTGAGGATTGAAACTACTAGAAGGGAGTCATGAGTTTCCATCAGAGATGGGATCACTTGAGAGATTGTAGACCCAAGTGCTGTGCAGCACTGTACACAGAGCAAGAGTCCAAAGAAAACAATGACATAAAGACAAGTGCTGATTATAAATCTATTCTGAGTAAAACTTTGCTGCATTTATAGACTCAGCCACACATTGGCATATAAAACTTCAAAATTCGAACTAAAATGGAAAACATCTGGGTTGTTGGTCGCTTTCAGCGTGAAGAGCGTGGTTCATCTCAACCTAATTATTTACTACTTGGTTCACTTGACTCAGTCTGCAGAGTTTGAACATTATCTTTCCAGCTGTGGCAATCCTGAAGTATAACATGGCAATGTCCAGGAAAATTGCACATTCTCAGCCTAGAGATTAGTTTGTGCTCTGAAAATTGATATTTTCCATGCAGCAGTGACTGAAATCAAAGTCAAAACAGCAGTCAGACCCTATCTTCTCTCTTCTTTCAGTGAGGATTCGGAAGAAAAAGATGTGAAGACTAAGAAAGAGGATTCACACTCAGCAGGTAACTAACTACATTGTACTGATACTGTGTCTTCAAAATAAAGACCGGTTTGTAAGAGTTACAGGGGTAGTGTTTCATGTGGGAAAGAAATGGTTCTGACTAAAGAAGTGCATACCACTCAAAACGAACTTAGCTTGAGCTGGATGCTGCCTTTTCTGCTGCTACTTCTGTCCTGGTTTGTGCTGGTATTTTTTACAGCAGCATCCCATTACACAAAGGTTGTCTTCACAGGTAGACAGATGTACACCAATCTCTTCCCTGTGGTTCTTGTCCATATTTCAGAATGATACAAGCAACTATATATTTGTACCTTTTCCTTCCAGATGAAGATTTTGGCAGTGAAGACGATGACTTAGGAGCAGATGATGGCAAAGCTGACAGTGACTATGAGAGTTCTCAAAAAAGCAAAAAAGGAAAAAAGGCTAAACCAGAAAAGAACAAGAGAGCAGCCTCCAAATCCAGGAAAAGGCCTGCAGGTAAAAAAAGATGATAATAATGGTTGCCAGTCTTTGCTGTAAGGGATACTGCACAGGATCATTATTAGTGTGACACAGAAATGTGCTTATTAGGTTGAATGTGACTGTGTCTCCTCGCTGCACAGTTACTCAGTGAGTGTCTTGATTACCTTTCTTCTGAATAACTTGCCTTTGTCTTGTCTACATGCTACCTTAAGATGGGTAGATGGTCTGTAGTCTGTTTCTTCTTTATAACTTGATGACTTTTGCTGCAGAGGACAGTGAGGACGAGAAAGAAGACCACAAAAGTGTGCGTCAGCAACGACAGGCAGCATCCAAAGCAGCTTCCAAACAACGAGAGATGCTTATGGATGATGTGGGTAGTGAGGAGGAAGAACAAGAAGATGATGAGGCACAGTTCCAGGAGAGTGAGTAAAGGGGATTCTAAAAAGTCAAAATCATTGTGACATGGGTATAGGACCAGCCATGAGTTTGTGGATCTGGCCAACCCATAAAGGAACTTTTTAAGGAGCTTTTTCACTGAAGACATCAGATGTCCTTCTCACTATTCGATACCACTTGTCAGTCTGACAGACTGAGCTTACATTTTTCACATCTAGAATCTGAGGTTTGCAGCAAAGATGTATGTCTTCAGAAGCAGCCCTAAAGGATTATTGTCAAACTCTTTGTGAACTTGCTTCTTGCTACCCTGTTGGTTTTGAGGCATCGATGCTACTTTGAGGTGATGTAAAAATACTTCTGGCTTTAATTGAGCTAAGTAGCAAGAGTTGGGTTTAGCTGGTAACAAACCACTGTAAGTCCCTGAAATACTGAGTGCAAACAGTAATGTAGTGAGAGTATCATTGAAAAGGTCACTTCCCTGTCAAGAGCCTTTATTTTGGGATGGCTGTTCATTAAGGAGAGAGAACATGTTTTGAGGACCTTGAAACACTTGCCTGATTCATCATACTAGTGCTTTATCCCTACCAGTGTAAAATCTGTTATGCCAAATGTATTTAGCACAGCAGATAGGTGGAAGCTCCTAAAGTCACAGAGCCTTAAGTTTCATATCTCTGCAGTTTAACTGGCAGATCTCTCAACTGTCTTCTGCTCCCTTTACCTTTTTTCCAAAACCTTAAATTTCTTTGTGCTTTCAGCAGATTCAGGAAGTGATGAAGACTTCCTCATGGAAGATGATGATGATAGTGACTATGGCAGTTCAAAAAAGAAAAATAAAAAGGTCTCCAAGAAATCCAAGCCAGAGAGGAAAGAAAAGAAGATGCCAAAGCCCAGGCTAAAGGCTACAGGTGAGTCTGTGCAAAGGAAATTAGGCAGTTTGCTTTAGAGGCAAGTGTTTTTCTTTCTGCTACAGAAGACTCGATGGGAATTGTGGCATCAGTAAGCATTCACATAAAACGTTGAAGGGCTGATATATATAAATATATATACATATATATACACAACTTGCCATTGGTTTAAAGTAGCACTATAAAATAATAAAGTGGCTTTGATTCTTACTTAAGAGAGAGATTCAGTTAGTATCTATGTCTTGGTAACAAAAACTCTGTAGACTTCCAAACCTTCCCCATTGAAGTGCTGCAGTCTGACTTTCTATGGGTTACAGCCAATTAATGTAACTTGTGGGTTTTGTGATGTTTTTGGGGTGGAGAAAGGTGGAGAAACCTGAACCAAAGGAAAACTGGATGTGTACTGCAGGAAATCTAAAATCACAGTAGCAGTGTATGTACTGGTTTGATGAGGGGCTGGCTGCTTTATTTTGTGATGTCATATCCAGTAATTAGTCAGCACTTGCAGTGCAGCAGTCTTAAAATCTTACTAGTTAACTCTTCAGATTGGCTATTAGAGTGCCAAACCCACAGTACATCTGGTATGGTCAAAGCAAAATGAAATCTGCTACTGCAGTGTTGTCTGAATCCCATTTGTATAAAGCCATGTGACTCTTTTCTTGTCTTTGTTGCTGATCATAACTTTTATAAGCATTTTTTCTTTCTTTCAGTGACCCCCAGTCCAGTGAAAGGCAAAGGGAAGGCAGGTCGCCCCACAGCTTCCAAGGCAACAAAAGAAAAGACCTCATCCCCCAAAGAAGAGGATGAAGAGCCTGAAAGTCCCCCAGAAAAGAAAAAATCAGCCAGCCCTCCACCAGAGAAGTCAGGGGATGAGGGATCTGAAGATGAAGCACCCTCTGGTGAAGATTAAATGGCAGTTGAGGAAATCTTTGTTTAAAAAAAAAAAAAGAGAGAAAAAAGAAAAAGGAAAAGAAAACATACTTAGGAGTAGAACACGGTTTTGACTGTGGCTTGACTCATGGGCTTTGAATGCTGTCTTTACTTTCAGCTGTTTAATACAGTGTATCCTTTTTTTAATAAGAGGAAACCCTGATACAGTAATATTTTGAAGTCAATGTTCTCTGTTGGCCATTCCGTTCTCCCTCCCCCACCAAATCTGAAAGCCATTTGAGACAAATTAACAGACCATTTAAATCTATATATTTTTTTTCAAGGGATACTGCAGTTGTGAAGCAATAAGGTTTGAGAGTGATAACGTGGAAACCATACTTACAAATCGTTAAGTAGAGTAGATTTCCCAGTGCTGGTAAGAGTTCTTTAAAACTATTATTCTCTATTTGAAGATGTGGAAAACAATGAACCTGTGCTTTAACAGAGTTTTGTTGATACAAGTGTACAAGTTCATGCTCAGAAAAAAAAATGCAGTTTGTATGAATTCCAATTATGGAAGAGGAAACACAGGGAGGAAACCTGTGTTTCTTGGATTCAGGCACGTTTTTCATGGAGAGCAATCAAGACCTGTAGATGGTTCACTGTCTATTATTTAGAAAAGATCCTCCAATTAGGATGCAAGATCTTTTGTCTTTGCTGGATAGAATACTATTCTGCTTAAGGCAAATTACAGTTCATTCTACACAAATTCAGGTGTGCAACCTGCAAGCTTCTCACAGCCATGAACTCTGGTTGTTTTTTCTAAGGGTGGCTATAGATGGGCAGAATAAGGAAGAGAAATTCAAAAACAGGTTTTAAAACTACGGTTTCCATTTGGTATCGTGGAAAATGTCTTTTCCAAGGAAAAAATAATAATAATGGTTAATGTAAAAACTCAATTCTTTAGCTTTTGGGGCGAGGGATGTCCTTTTATAAATGTGAAGCAAAGGATTCCTGTAACGCTCTGGTCAGTCTCGGATCCCATGAGTCACGCTTAAGTGTTTCTCTTCTCTCCCTCCATCTGTCCTCAGCAAGGCAGTGTAGTCATACCTCTCAGCCTCTCTGGCTAGTGTTGGACAGCAGACTTCCAGCGACAGCAAACATCACCCTGACACCACTTCCATTTCTCCATCCTTCCATCCTCCAGTGTGGGAGGCTTTGCTCCCGCATCGACCTGTCTGCTTCTCACTGCTGATCACCGTGCTGCTCCCGAAGCCTAAGGAGCGCTGAGCAGGGCGCAGTGTTAAAGGATGGAGCTGGGAGGAGGTGGATTTGGAAGCAGTGGAGCAGGGCTATTGTTTTATAATAAAAGCAGGATGTCCCTCTAAATGCAAGACACCTGAGATGTGTGTGGTGGCATTTTAATGTGTTTTTATCCAAGCAGCCATATCCTTCTTTTTTCTTTTTAAAACCAACCCAATTATAAGTACCCAAGCCTTGTTTTCAAACCCTGACACAGAGGTTGCTGCCATGTTCCTTGGTGGAAATACTGAAAACTGGACCTGCCATTTTTCCTTTTTCTCAAACCCTTTGTGCTTTCTGTATGTTGCTCACAGTTACCTTGTAGCTGGCAAGCTTTGCATCTTCCTTTTTTTTTTTGTCACAGAACTACATGTTTTGTAACCAGCCTCTTGAAGGTAACATAAGGCAGCTAATTAGTTGGATTTCTGGTACTCATGCTACCAGATTTTTAATCCTGTTGGGATTTTAGAGAGCTTTCAGATGTGATACACTAATATGACCAGGAAGGATGCTTGGCTGAACGGCATAGGGAGCCTGAAGATGCTGAGCACAGTGTGGAGCCTAAAATGTGGAACGGAATATTAATCTAACAGCCGAGTGATTGTCTTGTGTGATTCATAGCCATGGATTTTATTGAGGCTGGTAAATTACTTTACCCTGGCTTATAAAAAATTAAGTTCTCTAACATTCTTTACTATAATGAAACTACTGTTGCCGTTACAATAAAGATGATCGGTGTTTCCATTGTAAATCTTTTTTTTTTTTTAAAGTGGTTTAATGTTGCAGAACAGTTTAAGGCTGGAGTGAAGTATCAGTCTGGGGGAAAAAAAAAGCAAATGTAATCCCTTCTCCTCTCCTCTCCCACACCTCTTCCCACCTTCCAGATCTCTGGGAGAACAGAGTCTCTTGCATTCCCTCCACTCCTGGTCCAGTGCTTCTTGGGTAATATGAGAAAATAAATGGCCAAGTTTTAAAAAAACCCAAACATTTAGATTGAATTTGGGGGTAGGATACACGCTTCTGAATGTCTGGTCCACATAGTTCTTCCCCCTCAGTCCAGACTGTTTGAAACTATTCTTGTCTTGAGTTCTTTGGGGGTTTTTTGGTATTGCAATCTACAAGGATTACTTCAACGTAGAATACCTCTAGCTGATCTGGTCAAACAGCTGTTGCTTTACACACTAGACCAGATCTTTTTCTGAACAGTGTCTTTTGTAAGTTCCACTTAAAATATATTTTTGGGGTTTTTTTTCTAACACAGTTCAGTAAAGTTTAGGCTGTGAAAAATACGTTTCTGTTGTTCTCAGTTCAGGTCTTAGACTGGATTGTTTTATGCCTGGCAATTTTGGCCCTTTATCTTAAAAAAAACTGTTCTGCTTTCTCATATATTCATCTCTAATGGCTGTTACAGGCTGCATGATGCTTATCTTTGAGTTTGTCACAACCCAAACACTATGTGAATCCTGTACTACTACTGGGATTTTGTAAGTTCTCTCTCTTGCTGTTCTGCTGATCTGTGCAAACACTAAGCTCTTGGTTACTGTGTCAGAAATGCAGCAGTTTATGTTTTTACAGAAGAAAATTGTGAGGTTAATACACTTTTTTCAGTACACAACATTTTTCAGTAGCAGCAGACAACATCCTTAAATGTTGTTTTTAATTAATTTGTATTAAGCATTCTGATTCCTCGAAGGAAAGCTGTAAAAAAATAACCTTTCTTTAGGAGCATGCCTAGTTCTTCATGGAGCAGAAAGTTTCATTCACAGAAAAAGGCTTTGAAAAGAATGTATTGTGTTACACAGTAGTAGTTTTGGAGCTTTTGCAGAGAGGTGAATGGATTCACTCCAAAAATCAGTTAATCTTGTGCCCTGCCCTGTGTTTTTTTCACTTAAAATGGTAGTTTATACCTAGCTCCCATTATATATCCTTCTGTCTGAATGCACACCACCACACTCAGATTTGCAGTTCCATGCCAATAGTCCTGTGCTGCCTTTAACTGGCCGTGAGGCTTGATGAGGAAAAACCTGCCACTTCAGCTGGAATTTCATACTAAAGATGATTTCCTTCCGTTTGTGTTCGATCAGCACGAGGATGCCAAACGTGTCGAGCTTAAATGGGTTTCAGGATGGATTGTGGGGGAGAGCAAGACTTAGAAATGGGGCAGCCAAGAAGCTTTTAATTTTGTTCTAACTTCATCAAAGCAGAAGAGTGCGTGGGGAGAGAAGCAGCACACCCTGGGTGACTTCTGCTAGGGAGCCTCACCGGTGCCAGGTAACTGCTGCATCCACAGGCAATGGACAACCAGGGCAGTGGCAGAAGATGAGCTTGAATTCCTTTTTTCTTTTATTCCTCTTTTTTTTTTTTTTTTTTAATTTTTCCCCTCCACTGGTGATGGTCACAAAGGTACAATAGACACCGAGGCACCCAGGTTAAGGAGGGAGGGAAGTAAACTGTAACATGCTGGAAGCTTTTGAGCTGTAGAAACTGGTGCTTTGCTTTATGTAATTTGTTTGTGAAGTGTTTATTTTTATAACAGATCATATTGTTGAACACATGGCTCTTAAAAAAAAAAAAACCTACAAACTGATCCATGAGTTTAATATTTTGAGAAGTTGGATGTTCATCTGTTGGGGGAGGCAGGATATGAAAATGTAAGCAGATGGATATTTCAAGGGACACTGTCACAAAATAGTTGCTGGCATATAGGATATGATAGTTTGGGGGGGGGGACTCACATCTATATGTGGAAATTATATATTCTATATGTATATGATCAAATAGAAAATTTTCCCTGAAGTTTTGAATATTTTCCTACAGGTTTGGGAGGTTTAAATACAAGTTCTGCTAATGAAACTAGGAAGCAAATAACTAGTCTGTTCTTACAGAGCTCTGGAAGATGACAGTGTCCTTTCGAGACCTCCCCAAATCGAGTGTATCCTTGTTTTAGGCTTCCCACTTCAGTAGATGACTGGCATTTGAATGTCTTTTCATTGAACTCTTTATATTAAAAACAAAACCACAGATAATATTTCCAAGTCTAGTCCAGTTCTCACGATGTGCTGACTCTGTGTATCAACCACTACTGGAGCCCAGTCTCTAGACTGCCTGCCCCCTTCAGCCGCGGTGAATCGAGAGGGTCCATCGGCCTGAGCATGCTCGGTGTGACTGCAGAACACCATTGTGCATATGCTTTGTATATTGGGGCAAGGGGTTTTTTATATATATATTTTGGGAGGGGTAGTGGGTGGGATGGAGAAATACTCAATCAGCTTAAGCCAGAATAATGTGTGTAAAAGCCCCTGAAGTATTTTGTGTGTGAGTGCGCGGGGTGTGAGTGCGCGCATGGGAGTGTCTGACATCTTATTCCCTTTGTGTTCAGATGATTTGTGAGGTTCTTGGGGTTTTTTTTTCCTCCCTGCAGAAGCAATTGTTACAAAAAAAAAATTGTAAATAAGAGCTACATAATTTTTGTTTAACCATGAGCATCATGTCACAGCAAACCCTGAATAATCACTTGGAAGGTAGACGACGAGACTCCCAGGTAGGGCCTTGGGCCATCAGCAAGGCATCATGGTATGCAGCAATGAGTATTTGCAGTCCCCTGTTGAGCTTTCCTAAAAACCGAGCTCTTTGCAGTTCCCCATCCCATTTAATTTTATCATTTCTTTGAAATCTCAAGAGCAGACAGAAGAAGGGGCAACTGCAAGCTGTGCTCCAGTGCTGTGCTGTCATCACTGGGCTGGCAACTCTTGCAATACCTTGACAATACTGAGATCTACCACATGGTACTAGGAGTTCAGTCTGAATGTAACATTAATGCTTTATTTAAAGTAAAAACAAACCTTTTTTTCATTATTATTTTTAATAAAGGGTTGAAGTGAACATGACTGTTGACCATGTTCGTGAATTTATAGATGCAACATTCATTGGTAGAATTGTGTGATGGTCTTTTGTGCTACTTAATTTTACATATTCCAGTCTCTGTATGTACCTGCAAAGAAAGAAAGAAAAAAAAAATATGACAAAACCCTGCTTTGCTTTTATTAAAGGGTTCCCAGGACTGCATACCTGCTCCTGAGCTCTGTTTTAAGTATGTGTATCCTTCGCTTGTATTTTGTATTAAAAAAAAACACAAGGAAAAAGAACCCTTTATTGTTCAGCATGTTGGAATTGTGTCCCCTCTTTTATTTTTCTCCTTTTTGGAATATATTAAGCAACTCATTCTTCTGTATCTTTTATTTTCTTTTGTAAACTTTTTGGTTTTGTTTAAAAATGGCTTTATAAAAGGGCTTTTATAACCCATGAACACGACTTGTGTAATTTTTCTGCTGTTCAAAGATATTCTTCTGTGGTTGCTTTTTGGTTTGTGAATGTTAGTGAGATGTAAAAATGTGTTTGTCTTCCATGATGCCTGATGATTTGGGGAGTAAATCCTCTACAGAGCTTGTGTTTCTGAGGAGGAGGAGAAGGAGGAGGGCAAGTCTGGTTCTGGCCAGGACATTTAGGCAAAGGTGACTTTACTGCCTGAGTTGAGGGGAAGATTCAAAGAATTAAGCCATATTGGCAGTAAAGAAAGCAATCCTTGGTTGCACAGGCTGTTCCTCAAGAGAGCTGAGGTTGTCAGGTACAAAACTAATTACAAAAATTGATGATGAGGAGGGACAAAGCCCTGTGCCCGTCGCGCCTGCCTCCACCAGCTTTCCCTCAGCAATCGATAGCCTTTCTGTTCTGCCATCGATGGCCCAGCAGTGACAATAAATACACAGCCTCCTCTTTGCAGGTGTCGTGTGAGAGGGGACAACCAACCGTGTCCACCAGGAATGAGCCTTAAATCACCGTTAGCTCTTTGTCATCATCCCCGATGCCGATGAACTGACCCAGCTCTGCGGCGCCTTGTCCCTTGCACCGCAGCACGGTAAGTTGGTGCTTCCCAGCCACCCATCCCAGCACATTCCAGCTCTTCTCCTACAGAATCTGGGCTCTCTAGTGCGGCAGCAAGCCCAGCAGCAGGTTTAGGAGCGTTTCCTGGAGTCTCGGGTGGGTTTTCTCCCCCTGGGCGCTGCTCCGCTCGCCGTGCCCGGCAGGCGGGGCCGCTGCAGCGCGGTCAGCCGGCTCTGCGCGCCCCGGGCAGGGACTGCGCTCAGCTTGGGGAGCTCAGCGCTGAGCTCTCGGTGCTCCTCTGTGTTTTGGTCGTGTGTGTGCGTGTTAAAAAGTCTTGTTCCTTCAGGGTGAACGCCTGAAGGTGTTTGTCTCCGGTTGGGTTTAGAGGAAAGCTTCCTCTGGGATCCTAAGGGATGTGGTTTGCCTGAGGTGCAGCAAAACCCTTAACGTTTGTAATGAACAGTGATCCCAGCAGGGCTTGCACTCACCCCAGTTCAGCAGCACACTCCACAGGGGCCTCTGAGACCTTTGCTGCTAGATGCAGTTGGACTGGAGACCCGAATGCAGCGTAGGATGGTTAATATGTTTGGAGTACTTTGAGTGCCATCTCACTGGGATTTTGCCCAACACAAACCACTTAATGACACCTATAAACTGGTCCCTGGCTGCAGATTCTGCTTCTCTACCTGTTGAGTTTATTTTTTTGTTTATTTTCAGGATTATCATGACGTAGGTGTGTTGGTGTTGGGTGCTGATGCTCCAGGCTTTGGGAACGGAGTGCTTTAATAATGCAGCTCATGGCATTCCTCCCTTTTCTTTTGAAACATACCTGGCAATTAACCTCCACAGGTATTTCTACCTCACTCCTATGGCATCTGCAGTTCCACACTGTGGTCTAGACAGGGATTCTTTCTCTTGAGCAGCTGCAGCCTTACCTTCAGGTACTGCTATGCTATTTCAGTTGTAGGATTAATTAGCAGTTAGCAGGTGGGGCACACACTTTTCCCCCCCCAAAATGAACACTGCTTACTCCAAGAAATAGTGCAAGACTAGCATCAGTGAGCTTGTTTTCAAGAGCTGCTGCTTTTCCCCACCACCTTTGACCATCCCAACCATACTCACAGCCTCCAGCAGCTTTTCTCCTCAGCGTTGCTCCTTTGAACCCTATGTATAGTAATACTGATGCTCAGTCCTGTAGGCAGATCCTCTGCCAGCAGAAGTTAAAAGTTCCCAATGGCTTCACAGGAGTATTTATGGGGAATTAGTACCAGAAAGAAATGATTTGTTTTCCCATTTAATGCCTGTGTATCCGAGGTGTAGATATGCAAAGGGTTTTGTTATAAAGCAAACGCTGCCAAACCAGGAGTTGGGGGGGGGGAGATGATTCTCTTGGCAAAGAATACTAGCTGTCAAGTTCTAATCTAGCAGAATTTTGCCTTCAGAATATCCTGTTTATGTTTCTTTTGGTAGCATTTCGTTATGAGATAAAAATAAAGTGGAAAGATGGAATTCAAGGTTAGATTTGTGTTCTGCAGTACAGCTTGGTTGGCCCTAAGGGTGACCTTGAAAGAGTATGTAAATGGGACAAAGGTGGTTTAAAGAGCTGCTCTTCTGTTCTTGCCCCTCTTCTGTTCTTAGAAGAAGTGTGGAAATGGAGAGATTTCCCAGGAAATTCCCTGTACTTTAAAAGCATCTCTTTTAGGTATAGTTTTGATGCAGCAAAGCTGCAAACACTGTTAGGATTTGGTTTTGATTGTTTTTTTTTTTTTAACTTTCACTGGCATTTGGTGCCTCTGTGCTGAGGATGATGATAAATCAATGCAGAGGGATCTCACTAATGACTGCAGCTCCATGGGGTTGGTACAAAGGCTCTTTTAGGGGAGAGCATGGAGCTCTGAGGTGTCTGCTCATCATGTGTTGATTGAGAAGCACTAAATGTTTCTCCTCCTTCCATAGATAGAGCTCAAGTTCAAGTGCTGGGATCCCACCATGGGCTGGTGTGGGAATACACCCACAAGAGACCAGTAAGAATCACAGGGGTTGGAAGG
Source organism: Porphyrio hochstetteri (assembly GCA_020800305.1). Taxonomy (NCBI): domain Eukaryota; kingdom Metazoa; phylum Chordata; class Aves; order Gruiformes; family Rallidae; genus Porphyrio; species Porphyrio hochstetteri. Next base: position 5,585,221 of record CM036930.1, on the reverse strand, counting down.
GACCTCCAGAGCTCATCAGGTCCAAGCCCCTGCCAAAGCAGGGTCCCTAGGACAGGTCACACTGGTCGGTGTCCAGACGGGGCTGGAATCTCTCCAGAGATGGAGACTCCACACCCCCTGGGCAGCCTGTCCCACGGCTCCCTCACCCTCACTGGGGAAAAGTTCTTCCCCATGTTGGTGTGGAACTCCCTGTGCTCCAACTTGAGGCCATCGCCCCTTGTCCTGTCTCCACAGACACTGAAAAGGGGCTGGCCATTTCCCCCTGCATCCCATACTTAAGATATTGATAAACATTAATCAGGTCCCCCCTTAGTCTTCTTTTCTCCAGGCTGAACAGCCCCAGCTCACTCAGCCTTTCCTCACAGGGGAGATGTTCCAGGCCCTTCATCATCTTTGTAGCCTCCTCTGGACTCTCTCCAGGAGATCCCTGGCTTTTTGATACCAGGGAGCCCAGAACTCCCTGTGAAGAAGTGATAGCTCCTTTTTAAAGTCAACACCAACTTAAAGTCCCTGGGTCAAACTCAGGCCTTGGCCTTACACCGTGGTTGCCGTTTGGTCTCCCACGTGCACGTGGTTCTCAACCAAAAACCTCCCACAAAGTCACCTCCCATTCCCTGCAAAGACATTTCATTTACCCCTCAGAACGCTGCCTGGGTTATACTCAAGGCTGGGCTTTGTGTTACCCTGCAAAGGCTCAAGAAGAGCCTGGTGTTTTCTGTGAATCACCTCTTGTCTTTCAGGTCGAGTTTTCAGGAGATAAGGTAACGGTTCCAGCAGCAACACATTTCCTCTTGTCACACTCTCTTTTTTTCCCCCCAGCATTTCTAACGAAGCAGTTGGCCTCGTTAGGAGGCTTTGGTTGGCCTTATCAATTAGTGGCTTTCCTCAACAGCAGAGTCTCTGAGCTTTGTTCCTTGCCAACGTTTTCAGACGTTTCTGATGGATCGGAGTGATCCGTGGCTGAGATCTCCCACCCTCCCCTTGTGAGATGAAGTTAGAACTGATATTTTTAAGGACTGCCTCTTTCTGCTTGGATTTATTACTACATTTTTTTAGCTAAATGGTCTTCTGACTGTTTTAGTGAGAGGATGATATTGTAGTCTGTCCTAAAGCACGCTCTGTTTCTGCTGCTCTTCATGAGAAATGAACAAAGGGAAGGACTAGTCTGAGTCTAGTCCTATTTATTACAGAGAGCCATCACTTCTTCTCCCTAAACTGGCATTTTTTCTTTCAATTTTGCTTTGCTGCTGACTGTGATGATCACTGTGATGATCACTATGAGTCCATCTGTGACAGACTCAATCTCCAGAGGTCCCTTCCAACCCCTACCATTCCGTGATGCTGCATTAGAAACAGCTCCTTCAGTTCCCAGGAACAGTTCTGTGCATTAAACTCATAAGTGACCCGTTTTTCAAAGGCAAACTAGGTCTCATTCAGAAGTGACTCCGGTTCTTTCAGCCTCATTCACACCAGACTCTTTCTGCACCTTAAATTATTTTAACACTACTGCATTTTCCCTGTTCCCTTCTCTTGTGGAGCAAGGGTGCCACAAGGAGTGGGTGCAAGTCTGTTCTCACTCTTGCATCTCCTTCTCCCTGCACCACCAAGGGCTCTGAAGTGCAAAAGACCAAGTCCCAGGGTGTAACAGCTTGCCATCTCTAGGCAGGCCTTGCATGGCAGGTTGAAAGCTTGTTAGCACACACAGAGTTTCTCCTGGTGTGTAGGGAGCCCTGGTGATAAACTGGGGCTCGTGTGTTCCTCACTGGAGCAGATCTGAAGTTGTCCTGACAAGGAAAGAATAAAAAGAGGGCAAGCTGGTAGACAGAAATGACTCCTGTTCTTGGGAATCTCCTCCATCTGAGGAGCAGGCGATGCCAGACCCCTGCAGTGCTACCCTTGGGCTAGAGAGAAGCTGCTCTCTCCTCGTAGCTGAGGGTCGTGGGGTGGGAAAGTGGTGAACTGCTGTATAAAAGTCAGGGAGAGGAGAAAGAACCTGGAGGGGGCTTGTCCTCACGAGGCCAACTGGGGTGCTGTCTGCACTGTGTGCCCCTCAGCACGTGTCCTGTCCCTGTTCCCTCTGAAGCTGGGTCAGAGGTGGCCGTGGTGACTTCCCCAGCCGATCAGCTGGTGACTTCTGAGCTGCCCCACATCAGCCAGTGGTCCCGTGGTAGTTCTGGTGGTGAGGCTGCCTGGTCTGTTCCAGCTCTGACATTTAACCTCCTGCAAGAGAAAAATTCCCCTGTGGAAATCAAGTGACAGTTAAATCCACTCTGACACAGGTTCCTGGGCAACTTAAAAACAGGGAATAAGGTGTGTGTGGGTAGTAGGTAGGTAGGGGGAGTAGATAGTAGGTTGGGGGGTAGACCTGTGTATTTGATCCCATTCTGACAGTGCTCACTCTACCACATGGAAAAAGGGGGGGCTGTGTCTGGGACCACTGCTGGGGAGAGGCTCCAGTGATGTTTGTGTCTTGACCTTGGGCAGTTCTTCCATTCTTGGTTAAACAAGTGATTTGCTCAGTGCCAGTGACCCCTGAAGTCTCCTGAGCTGCTGGGGCTGGGACTGACATGGAATTGTCAATAATAATACCCAGTAGGGTTCATCAGGGAATAATTTTTAACATTCAGGTCAAAGTCATGCCTAGAATTTAAGACAGTGAGGCTGATGAGGAGGTGCATTAATCCCAGAGCTGCCAAAGCACACTTGCTGTTGGGTTTTGATCATTTTGGGAACAGTGGGAGCAAAGGGGCTGGTGCCTTGGCTGGCCCTGCTGCTGCCCTGCTCCTGCCTCTGGAGCTGGGAATGGTGATAAAAATTCCAGAGAAGTGTGACAGGGGAAGAAAAATATCTTTTAGGGGGATTAAAGGGAGAGAAGGGCAATACCTGTGAAGACACAGAAACCTGGGATGACAATAAGGAAACGAGACAGCCATGTTTGCCCCTCCTGTCATTGAAGATTGGAGTGGAAAACTCTCTTATTCTTTTGATCATCCCTTCTTTTCCTTCCCCTTTTAATTAAATAGAATCAAGCCTCTCCCAGTCCTACAGGACCACCTTCATACCTCTCTGCAGACAGGTGTATGGCCTCATCCTACTCCATCCCTGGTATCCTAGTCCCTCCATAGCCAGAACTCATCATCCAGCCAAGATGCAGCTTATCCAACAGCTGCTTCCAAGTGGGGCTTTGGAAAGGAGCAGAGCTGGAGTGTCTGCCTTCTGCAGTCACTTCCTCTCTCTGCAGGACAAGTATTTCAGAATAAACATGCTGGGAAGTATTTGCACTGCGTGCTATAAACAGGGTGCTGCTTGTTTACCTGAAGCAAATATCTGCCCATCAATCACAGAACAAAAGAGCCAAAAAAAGGGGAGATTTCTCTCCTGTAAAGTTTCATAGATAATTACTCTTGATCAACTGGTTTGACAAGGAATTTCTTTTCCAGCAAATACGGCTGGGGTGGTTGCTGTGAATATTTTAGAGTTTATTTTCTGTTGCAGGTTTCCTGCTCCATCCAGTAGTGATGAATTGTGGCAGTTCTCTGCCTTCTCTATCGCCACTCTGAACAGCAGAGCTGTTGGAGCAAATCCTCCTGGAAAGCTATTCCTTCTGGCAGTGTCCACACCAGGGCAGAGTTCTGCACCTCACAGGTGGAGTTTGATCTTGGTTTAGGCTGTAAAAAACATCTATTTAGGCATATCAGAGTGCCTGTGGCTCCAGCCTTGTTCGGCACAGCAGCTGGAAGGGGAATTTGGAGCTGGCTGGAGGTGATGGTCTTGGAGGTCTCTCCTGACCTTGATGGTTCTGTGGTGCTGCTGATGGCTTTGTGACCCTTTGGGGTGTATCCACGTGCAGCATGCTGCCTGCAGGCACCTGGATGTGTGCAGTGGGAGACAGCATGCCACGAGCCAGCTGCACCTCCAGCAACGACTCCTGACCGCAGCTCCCAGCGTGCAGGCTGCAGCGGGAGAGAACGTGCTGCACAGGAGGTCCAGGGGTCCAGTTTAACTCCTGTCTGTCCTGTCTCCTACTCCCAGGTGCCTAGATCTAGCCCTAGGACCAACCTTCTTGTTTTCTGCTAGGACAGCGACTCCAGAAGTGTGTGAGCCCATGATGGAGCCAAGGAGTTGCTCTGGAAGAACTGGCTCCAAGTTCTCCCCAAAACTCTCTGGCAAAGCTGGGAACTGTCTGGCAAAGCTGGGAACTCTCTGGCAAAGCTGGGAAGTGCCAATGCTTGGAGCTGACAGCAACAGAAATGAAATCAAATCAAACACAAAACGAGAGAGGAGGTACAAAACTCATCAAAGCCGTTTGCTCCATCCCTCTCAGTAGGGGAGAAGCTGTTTGGATCCTGTGCTGCTGTTGTGGGTGGCTGTTCCTCCTTGCACACTGGTAGCAAGGCCATCCCTCCCTGCCACATTCCCCATCCCTCCCTGCCATGTTCTGCTGCATCCTCCTGGCCGGGCAGGGGGCAACCTCAGCTCGCCTGGTGGGGGGCAGCTGGTTCAGAACTCTGGCTGCACCCCGGATGGCCGGGCAGCACGTGATGCTGTGTTTGGGGAAGGGAGGTTGGCTGGAAGAGGCAGAGGTTAGGAATGCAGCCCTGGGAACAGCGGGGGGAATGCTAAACTGTTTGTCCTGCGCTCTGTAAATACACCAGATACACCCGGATATCAACCCGGTTTAGCAACACCCGTAGACACACACCATCTCACAGGCAGCTTCCCTCTTTCTGTGTCACCCCCAGGGACAGTAACAGTGACACTAAGCAGCAAACAGCGGGACCTGTTCCAGTATCAATAAGGATTTTGAGTCTGTTTGCTCGGCTCCAAAGGCCTTGGAGCCCATCAGTGGTGCACGGTGACCCCATCTCCCTGCCAAGCAGGAAAAATACCTCCAACCAGACCCAGCCCTTCCAATCTGAGGAAATAATGGGACTGTTTGAGTCCTGAAACTCCCAATTAAATAAAGAACAAAGACATTTAAAATTGCCTGACCTTCTGCTTGGGGCAGTTTATGGGCAGTCAGCTTTTCCAGCTTCTCTCTACAAGCAAGAGATGTGGGAATGGTTCTTTTTAAACAAGAAAAAGAGGGGAAACACAACCAAAAATCCACACCTCACCGACTCCACGACTCCAAGTGCTCTGGAACTACATGTGGTGAGATTTATGGCAAAAACTGAGGGAGCCAAAAATCGTGTGAAGCTGGTACAGTGCTGAGGCTGAGCCCTCCCTGCAGTCCTGCAGAGAGAAGGAGAGCTGCCTGCCCCATCAGCTGGGGGTAGCAGCGCTGAGTAAGGAGGTAGTAAACCTGTGGGATGCTGCAGCTTCCCTTTGCTGCCTGAGAAGCGATGAGAACGCGTGCTGCTCTCTTCAGGAGCAGACATCACTGCCCCTGCCAGGTAATGCCTCTCCCAAGGAACCCACCACCATGGAACATGCCATTTCTATAGTCTCCCTGCCCCACATTCCGCTGGCCAGGGCAGGTTTTATCCCTGTGATCTGTTAACCCCACTTACAGCCCTCCACTTTCCTACAGCTGATGCAGGAACACCCCTGGGAGAAGCAGCTCCTCCCAGTGCGATGCTGCATCCCGGGTCTCGTGGGGGGAGCTGAGACCCTCGGGTTTGGCACCCCATGTTCTGGGTGTTTCAGGCCGGTGGCTTCTCCTGAAATGCTTGAGACAAAAATACATTTCCTGTTTAGAAAGGCAGAGAGAAGATAAGCCCCAAAGTGCAGCCTCCTGCTCCAGCTACCTCCAGTATAAACAGCCCGCACAGCCCGGCGCTGCTTTTGTTTGTTCTACTGCCTTTCCCTCTTTAAAGGTGCATTAGATGTGATTATACAAACTCCATCTCCTGGCAGCATCACTCCTGACTGGCACGAGAGCCCTGGGACTGTTGGCTTGTCAGGAAAGATCCTTCTAAAAGCCCCTGAGGACCCAGTGTGAATTCCATCCCCTGTTCTGGAGGTGACAGCACTAAGCTCCAGCAAAGCATCTTCCTGCCTCACGTTTTCCCACCTCAGCATCCTAGTGCCCTGGAAAGAGCCTCCCAGGGTGGGGTGCTGAGGCTGGGGTTATTTTCTTGGCTTGTGAAAGGTTTGTATCCTGAGTCAGCAGTCTGCTGTCAAGTTCAGGGCTCGCTTTTCTGTAACTGAGCACTGGAACAGGCTTAAAAGCTACTTTTGGCCAACCCAGGGGTGCCAGGGTAAATCAGAGCATCCATGAAGCCCCCCTGTGCAGCGAGGTGAAGCTCTGTAGCAGAGAGCAGGAGGGTGCATCCTCTCTGGGGGGCTGCAGCAGGAGGGGCTGAGCTCTCTGAGCACACCCTGCACCCCAGCTGAAGCTGAGATGTTCTCCCACTCTCTGGCCCTGGTTTAATTTGCCACGTGGGATGGTGCTGAAGCCCTGTCAGTGTTCTAGCAGATACCACGAGCTCTGCTGGGCTGGCACATGAGGCTTAGATAAGCCCAGGGTGAATCTCTGCTCTGATCTAATCGGGCACGAGCAGCTGGGGTGACAGTTGGTTCCAGATCTCCCTGGCTTGATAAATTAATCTGGTTTGCAGGTTCCCACCGTGGCTCAGGCCTGTGGTGTTTGGGACCAGATAGTCCTGCTTCAGCAAGAGTCTTACATGCATTTCCAAGCCCAGGACTGGACCTCCAGAAGCTGTGAGCACAGTGTCAGGCTCTTGCTGCTGTGTGTAGGTACATAGCACATCAACTGCCCTGCCAGAGCTGCTGGCCCCCACAGCAGCTCCCATGGGGCTCTTGCCAAAGTGCTTCTAGGAATGAGGTCCCCAGTAGCTGCCAGGATAAAGCCCCGCAGCAGGAAAATGTGTAACAGGCTCTGAAACCATCAGCTTCTCCCCCCCTCTCTGGCTGGAACTTCCAGTGCTTATTCCTCCTGAGGGGAGTCATTCTGGTCCTTTCTTCCTCTCCTTTATCCCTGTAAAACTCACACCTTGCTGTCAGCTGGGGAAAACCTGTGGCCTCATCCCAAAGAACTTGACCCTCATGAGCAAGAGGCAGCGAGTGAAAGCAGCAGTGTTACAGAGAGGAAGGGGTGAAACTGCATGAAGAAAATCCATGTGGAAGAGCCCAAGCATCCCTGCACGGTCCTTGTACCGGCTACGAGATGTAGCTCAGCACAGAGCTAGTCCTGTGCTGCAGCAGCCAGGTGAGATAAAGATGTGCTTTAAACCTTGCTGGAAGGGGAGGGGCTGGAGCTGTGTTTACCCCCAGCTTTCTCCAGAGGGACAGAGCATCTGGTTGGAATTTGAAGAGATTATTGCAATAAAGATACATTGCACCAACTGGAGCCTCTACCAACACGTGTCTGAGTGCCTGTCAGGGTGTGTGAATACAGCTATCACTGCTCCATTGAGGGGAAAATGACAGGAGAGATGGGAAGGCTGAAGTATTTCAGTAGCACCCATCTTTTATAGCCCATCAGTAGAAGGGAATTGGCCAGATGCACTGGGAATTCGAGTGAAGTGACTTGGCTGTCACTGGTCCTTGTCTGCTTGGTGGTGATGCAGCATCTCATCTTCCATTAAGCTGTAGCTAAAGCCACTTTCCCTCTGGTAAATCTAGAAAATACGATCTGCCTGTTAGTACCCTTAGATCCCCTGCCTCAGGTTTGGACTGCCGCTTCTGAGAGGCACCAACCCGCTCCATCTCCAGGAGGCACCGGGCTTTGGTACCACTATGGAACTGTAAATACCACAGAGTCACAGACTCACCAGGTTGGAAAAGCCCTTTGAGATCATCAGGACCAACCGTCCCTGTCCTGTGCTGACCCACATCCCTGAGCACCTCATCTCCCCTCTGTTAAACACCCCCAGGGGTGGGGACTCAGCCCCTCCCTGGGCAGCCTGTGCCACAGCCCCACAACTCTGCCAGGGAAGAACTTTGCCCTCCCATCTGCTCTGACCCTGCTCTGGGGCAGCTTGAGCCCATTGCCCCTTGTCCCATCTCCTGTCCCCTGGCTGCACAGACCATCACCCACCTCTCTGCACCCTCCTGGCAGGGCAGGGGAGGTGGGGAGAAGGTCTCCCCTCAGCCTCCTCTTCTCCAGGCTGAACACCCCCAGCTCCCTCAGCTGCTCCTCAGAGGATTTGCCCTCCAGCCCCTTCCCCAGCCTGGTTGCCCTTCTCTGGACTCACTCCAGGACCTCAACGTCCTTCTGATGGTGAGGAGCCCAGAACTGGACCCAGCACTCGAGGTGCAGCCTCATCAATGCCAACCAACCTCATGAATTTTGAGCATACCAAGCCAGGCTCCCTGTGACCTGCCCCATCTCTGCTGCTGTCAGTGCAGGTGATAACACGGGGCTGCTGCTTTGCTCTCTGGCTCACAGAGCTCCACAGAGCTCCTGTCCCCTTGAAACAGTGCCAGCAGGCTGTGGCCTGCAGTGACATGAGTACAGCCTCCTCTTAGTAACAGCCCAGGAGCATCCACCACCAGCAGCTGGCAATTTCTTGTGCCTGAGCTGAGCTAACGGTGAGTCAGAGCTGGAGCTGGGAGCAGAAGAGAGGAAGCTGGAATTGGTGCTGCTGGTCCTGGGCTGAGCACTGTGATGCTGAGCTCCTCGAGCTCTGTGCACCGGGGATCTGCTGAGGGAGAGACACACACTCTGCTGCAAAGGAGAGAAATAAACCCCAGCACCAACAGCTATTGAACTGCTCATGACTGAAAAACAGGGAGGTGGGGGGGAAGGGGGTGGTGCAGCTCTCCCCAACCCAAATCTGGACTCTGGCACTTTCCCAAGCTAAGCCCAGCCTCACTCTTCAGCGATTGCTGTTGGGTCTGTTCTGCTTTGGTTGGGCTGGGGTGGTTTTTTTGGACAGAAGGAGGGTTTTGGGGTGTGTGTGTGGGGGTTTGTTTTCTTTTTTAAGCCAGCTCCTACCCACATCTGGAGTGCCAGAAAAGTTTTCTGCAGGAAACAGCAGTGTCATTTCTCCTTGTCAGCCACCCCAGCGAGCGGGTTCTCATCAGTTCAAGTGACAACAAACGCAGGTGCCTCCCTGCTTTTTCCATGGTGGGTGAGTCCTTTCAGCAAACTTTGGGAGGGAACAGCTGCTCGCAGCGAAAACAAGACTATCCTGCTGATCCAAGCTGAAATGTGACATGGAAATGGGATTTTTGACCTTGAGAGGTGCAGGGTTGCTCAAAGGAGGGACCCTGCGAGGATTAAAAATAACTAGATCTTCCTAATGCTTCTCCAGCATCGCCGAGCAGAAGGCTGAGCCTTTAAATAGCACCAGCCAGCACGAGGCTTCTGATGACCCATCGAGCTGAGGAACCGTCCCAAGCATTTGCAGACGTTAATTTAAGCCCAGCTGGTTTTGTCAGCCGTGTTTTTGTCTCAGGGTTGGGTGGTTTTTTGCCCCATCCTCAGCTCACAAGCGTTCACAACCCGGAAAAAAAAAGCTGCTTGTGGCTGCAGATGTTGAAGGCAGGCAGCTCTTCCTGAGGGTTCTCCTCTCCAGGGTGCTCTGTGTGTGTGTGAACACCCATTTTCCCCTCACATCGCTGCTCTGTTCAGCTATAGATGAGTTAAATACCCATCCAAGGTCTGTATGAGTGTATATATTCTGACTGCTTCTCTCCCTCACACACACACACACTCACTCACTCTCCCCATGTGATTTCAAGCAGTCATCTACCATGAATAATGTCCAGGGGCCAGGTCACAAGCTTCCCATAGCATGGAATCCATTTGCATACAATCCAAGCAATTACAAGTAATGAATAGTTTAGTAAAACCCAAACAAAACAAGAGACTACTCAAGCTGTGGGTAGTTCTGAGCAGGAAGAGGGGGGGAGAAAAAGGGGGAAAAAGGGACAAAACAGGGGAAAAAGGGAAAAAACAGGGGAAAAAACAGGGAAAAGGGGGAAAAATGCAGGGAAAAGGGGGGAAAAGCAGGGGAAAGGGGGGGAAAAGCAGGGGAAAGGGGGGGGAAAAAGCAGGGAAAAGGGGGAAAAAAGCAGGGAAAAGGGGGGAAAACGGGGGAAAGGGGAAAAGGAAAAAGCCCAAGGGAAAAAAAGGGGGGAAAAGGAAAAAACACGGGAAAATAGTCAGGGTTTTATTTCCAGTTCAAGTTATTGGGGAGCCTCGTCCCCGCCAAGTGACCGAGCCCGGGGAGGATGATGATGGCAGCGGCACCGCCCGGACTCGCTCCGGGCGCTGCGGGTCCGGACAGCCCCGGTCCGGGGGCGAAGCGGGGGATGGGGGGGTGGCCCGGGGTGTGTGTCTGTGTGTCCGTCCTGCCCCCCTCCTCCTCCTCCGCTCCGCCCGCGGCAGCGCATGCTCCCTGCCGGGCCTGAACCTGCCCATTTAAACGGCGGCGGAGGCGCGGGCGCTGTACCGGAGCTGGGAGCGGGGATGGGTCCCGGTTACCGCCGAGGTAGGGCTGGGGAAGGGCGGGGGGACGGGAGCCGGGGGGAGGGATCCCGAGCCGCAAGTCGGGGATGCGGATGCTGGAGTTGGAAGCGCCGGGGAAAGGTCCCGCCTTGATGCGGGGAGGAGAGGGGGGGTCTCCGGGGCTGGGGAGCATCAGCGGGACCAAAGCTGAGGCTGCGACCGCCTCGTCCGAGCAGCCGTCCCGGTGGGACAGTCGCAGCCTCACCTTTGGTCCCGCTGATGCTCCTCGGTACCCGGTGCGGGGCAAAAGGCACCGGCCGAACCACCCTCCCGGTTCCTCGGGAAAGCCGAGCGGGAGCAGGTAGGGTTGAGCTGGGCTGGGTGCCTTTCCCTGTGCCCTGTCAAGGTGTGGATGTGGCATGAGCTCTCCCCATGCTTGTTGTCGTTACAGACACTCCTGCAGTGACTGAGCTCGTTGTAAAGGTATCCGGTGGGAAGAGAGTTTGGGAAGAGTGATGTAAAGATTGATGTAAAGATTATCTGATGGGGAAAAAAGCTTGGGAAGCATGATGCAAGGTTTATCCAATGGGAAAAGAGTTTGGGAAGTGTGGTGTTGACTGTGGGCTTCCAGAAACCCTTGAGATTTGTGGGGCCAGGTCAGTGAATCCATAGCATCAGAGGAAGCCAGCACTTGATGAGGGAAGTTTTCATTGCTCTGGTGGTTGGCTCTGCTTAGATCTGCTGCCTGCACCCATAGCAGGAGCTTGGGGAGGATGTCCTCTTCAAAGTGGTACCTAAACATCATAATGGGGCTACCCCATAAAGTCCTGACTTTGGCAGGGCCTGAGACTGTGGTGGCAAAATGCTGCAGTTATTTGTGGTAAACATCAACTCAAAGGCTGATTTGTTTTCCTGTGGCTGACTGCTTTAGGCAGAAAAGCACTGGAATAAACTAACCCTTTTACACTGGTGATGGCCAGACTGGGTGAGGAGCTTGGCTTTTCCTGCTTATTGGTTAAAAAAAACCCAGAAATGGAAGGGAAATGTATTGGGAGCATCTTTCCTGGTGGTTATCTAGATCAGTCAGGCTCATAAGCTGCATGGAGAAAGTGGCCAGGCTCAAATCGCATCCCATTCTGGCCCTGTTCTAGCTGTAGGTGTGTGTTTGGGAGAGCAGAGCTTGTATGTGTAACCTGAGAGTAACTAGAAACTTGTAGAACATGAGTAAGAACTTCAAAAGTACCCAGATGACCTGGGCACTGAAGCCATGAGGACACTCCTGGAAAAACATGTGTGATGCTACCTGGACTTCCTCGCATCATCTGTAGCTGCTGCCCTTCTGCTCAGCAGGGAGTGGCTGTGGTGGCAGGAATGCCAAATTCCCAGCCCTGTGCTTGGATTCCAGGCAGTGCCTTAGACTCTGGAACTTATTACCACGAAGCATGGTGGAAGCCAAGAGTGCTGGGCTTATGGGATTTGAAGAAAGGATTAGAAATGTGATATGGATCACCAGAGTCTCCAGAATTAATAGCAAATTAAATGAGAGCTTTACAAGGGATATAAATCCCTATATTTCAGGGCATAAACCAATCTTGGGATTTAGCAGGAAACTTCTCCTTGTAGGGAGATTTTTCTTGTGCTGTCTGCTGGGGGGGGAACTGCCCTGCAGCTGGCTGCATGGAGCCTGTGCTGTGCCTGCTGTGGGAGCAGCCTTTCCTCTGGAAGAGGTACCTGAACCTCAAGGTGTTTCCCAACAGTTGCTAGAAGGCCAAGCTGTGGAGAAGCTGCCCAGAGATAAGGGGGATGTTATCTGCAAGCAGAGCAGCACTCTTAGAGACTCGTTGCTGTGACAGAACAGAGTGACAGCAGGTACAGCACAAACCCCACTGGCAGCATCTTCCTCAGCATCTGTGGGCAGTGAGAGTCACCACACCCCCAGCATGAGCAACTGGGATTGCTGGGCTGATCCCAGGGCTGGAAATCACAGCCTTTGGTCTGCTGTACCTTTGCCTGAGTGCCCAGGAAATACAGATGCCTGGTGTAAACTCTCACTAACCTCTCCCCCGAAGTGTTTATTTCAAGGGGCAGTGTTTGGGAATGGGGGGTTGGTTTTTCCCTGCTGATTTACACATCTCTGCTCTTTGGGTAAAGCCTCTATGGGGTTTGGGATGAGCATGGAATCACAGAGCCTTAGGGGTTGGAAGGGACCTCGAAAGATCATCTAGTCCAACCCCCCTGCCAGAGCAGGATCACCCAGGGTAAGGATGGCTGGACTCTTGTGGCTGATGGCATCGTGAGTGGGTGCTCTTAAAAATGAATGAAGCCCAAACTAACCTGAGCTGCCCAGTTTGTGGTGAAGCTGCTGGTAGAAGCTTCATTCAGGCTGCAGACTGAAAAAAGCCAATCCTAAAAGCATGAAATCCATTGTCTGATGAAGTGACAGGGCTAAAAACCCTGCTCTGGGATTGTAACTGCCTGGGTCCCTTTGCAAAGGGTCTTTGGGAACAGCAGCTGGTCTGCAGGATCCCAGCATCACTCAGCAAACCTTCACCCAGAAGAGCCTTTGCGTTGGGACCAGGGGAAACTCTGAGGGCTTGCAAATCACTTCTGAGGAGTGTAGGAAGGCTAAAGAATCAAAGGGTGATGCTCTGTAAAAGCAGGAGAGTATAAATGTATCTAGAGTATAGATATATCTAAAGTATAAATATATAAAAATGTCTTTATACCTTTATATTCTAATTGATAGGATATATTCTATCAATATATATAAATATAAAGAATATAAATATTCTTTATATTCTGATCTACTAGATTATTTTAGTCTCAGGCTCTGGCTCCTGTAGTTTTACACTGACAAAAAGTTATGCCTGTGGCAGCATCCCAGCTCCTCCCTTTCTCAGGGCTGCTGCAGATGATGATGTGGCTCAGATGGTGATGTGGGTGCAGAGGGCTTCAGGATACTGCTGGGTCTGTGTGGCCTTCCCTTGATGTTGCTTGTGGTTGGTTTGATTCAAGCTGCCTCTTGGGCTGTCAGGTCTGGTCCCAGGCTAGACCAGTGCCAGGACCTTGCCTGAAGGACAGGAAAAATCATGTGGCAGACATTGCTGCTGGCAGCTTGGGGCTGGTGACTCTTTCTTGGGCAAGTGAAGCATGTTTCACACCCAGGAGTGGATAGAATACTGATGTGCTCCTCTCCCTCTGGCCTCTCTGGAGGTTCACACCACTGCTGTGGCAGTGGGACTATAGGGTTTATTGGACAAGCTGTAAGTGCTGTGAGTAACCTCCCTGTGTGTTTATCCTCCACCTTTCTCTGTGCTGGAGGAGTTTGAGGAGTGTCTTGTTTTGGTAGCTGACTGCTTTGGGGTTTCTTTGTTGCCATCTCCTTACCCTGGCTAAGAGAACATCACAGCAAAACACCTGACCCACTGGTGAAAGTGGTGGAGGTTTGTGATGGGTTCAAGGCTCTGAGGGAGCAGAAGCAAGAGGTCCAGGGCTGGGGGAGAGCAGCTACAGGTAGTGAGGGGGTGACCAGGCAATAGTAGTTGCAAATAGTTGTACCTAGGGAGAAGTAAGGAGGGAGGTGAGAGGGGATGGAGGGAAACCACAAAGAGTTGTGTCTGATGAACCCCCTTTTGCTTCTGCTGCAATAATTCCATCATATGGTGGTGCCCTCTGGCTTCTGCAGGAGGTGGGGGCACTGGGTGTAAGACAGCTACTCTTGACTAAAGCTGACCCTGGACAGCCAAGCTGTGGGGTCCTGTGATGCTCAGGGCTGTGCTGTTAAACTCATGATCAGGGTTGTGCTGGGAGTGGAGTAAGAGAGTCCTGAGACACGTGGGAGCAGCTGTCAACTGGTTTCAGTGTTGACTCGGTTCCTGAATGCTTAATTTGGGGTAAGAAAACTGCCCCTGTGGAAAGAGGAACCTGAGAGCTCAGCTAAGAAAGGGGACAGAGACCCTCATGGTGGAGTCCTGGCTTTTAAATAACAAGGGGAAGTCTCAAAGTGCTCCCTGTGGAGTAGTGCAGAGATGTAAGTGCTCCTGGGAGACTGGCATGAGCGTGGGGCTGCAGAGCAGGCAGGAGATCCTGTGCTCACCACAAAGAAAATCAGACAGTAAAGGAAAGGTATCAGGACAGAAAGCTGCAAAAATAATCCTGTGGTGTTCAGTCAAACAACATCCACCTCCCCCTGAGACTTCACAGGGGGAAGACCTCCACCTTCACTGAGACTGCTCAACCCATCCAGCCCCTGCAGCCCCTTGTGCTGCTGCTGCAAGAACCCCAGTCTGGTCCTGCCCTGCAGAAAGGTGTGGGGGAGTCCACCAAGGAGGCTCTCTGGTCGCTTGTTTGAAAAACACAGGATCACAGAGATGCTGAGCTGGAAGATTCACAGAGCTGTAGGGGTGGGAAGGGACCTCCAGAGCTCATCAGTCCAACCCCCTGCCAAAGCAGGGTCCCTAGGACAGGGCACACAGGTTGGTGTCCAGAGGGAGCTGGAATCTCTCCAGAGAAGGAGACTCCACACCCCCTGGGCAGCCTGTCCCAGGGCTCCCTCACCCTCTCTGGGAAGAAGTTCTTCCCCACATTGGGGTGGAACTCCCTGTGCTCCAACTTGAGGCCATCGCCCCTTGTCCTGTCCCCACATAAGGGACCTGTAAGGATCATCAGGTCCAACTCCTAACTAAGTGGAACTATAAAGTCCCCTTATGATGATGATGATGAAGTGTGCTGTTCCTTGGAGGTCCTCAAACCTGTGCCCTCCCTCCTTGTTTTTACACCCTAGAATATCAGTTCATCTCACAGTTCAAAAATATTTGCTTAACATTTCTCCTGTGTCAGAGCCAAACCAGCCCCCAGGAACATTGTCTGGCAAAACAAGACACGGGCTGTGGGGCTGTGGGCCCAAAGGCTCCTTTGTCTCTGTGCTGGGACACACAGCAACAAGCAGGTGGTTGGTTTGGAGCTCCAAAGAGGTTTGTTTTCTTTCTCTGTGTTGCTGTACATGCACAAAGAGATGCTGCCACCACCCTGCATCTCAAGGCCCTGTGGATGAATGCCCACAACTGCCAGGTTTTGAATGCTTGGAAGGGGTAAGCATGGCCTCTGGTGAAAGAATGAGGCTTAGTCTCAAAAAGAGACTTCAGATGGTGGCAGGTGCTGGGTTGGGTTTGGTTTGGATTGTTTTCCCCACCTTCATTTCATCAGAAGCTGAAGTTCTTCATGGAGAAGCTCTCCAAGAGCTCAGACTGAGTGCAGAGACTCAAAGCTGTGCGGCTTGTCCACACTCAGAAGGCATTCATCTTCCTGCAGAGCAGGCTGGAGCCAACGTGGGGAACCCTGTGCCTGTGGGTGTGGGGGGCATCTAACTTGTCCCTCAGATTTATGGGTTCAGACCTTGGCTGAAATGGGATGTGCGAGAGAGTCCTGTGCATCACTATTCCTTTACCAGGCAGTGGGAGGGATTCCTGCTGGGGTCTCACCTCCTGCAGCAGGGAACCCAAGGGGGTGGTCAAACCTCAAATCCATCCTGTCATCCTCTCCCAAACGCCTGCTTCTTGTGCTGGGGCTTGGAGCTTGGAGAGGATGCAGTGTACTCGTGCTGCCCCATGAGTAGTGTGAGTCCACCACATCTTCTCCAAGCCCAACTGAAGTGCCCCAAAAACCTCTATGTGACTCTGGAACCCATGCCATGACTTTCCTGCTGGTGATTTTATACTTTTTAATTTTTTTTCCCATCAGCAATGCCCTGTGTGGAAATACTGGGCTGTACTTTGCCTCTGGAGGAGCATCCGCCGCCCATCCCGGATGCTAAGCTGTTGTTCCCTTTTTCCCCTCTTCCCAGGGCTGTAACGCCACTTCTGTCACAACCCTGTTTGGAGAGGGGTTACCCAGAGCTTTGCTGTCATCTGCCAGACCTGAGCTTCTGCTGCCAAGTGTCCTCTTGTTGGTGCCCCCCTTCCTGTCCTGTTTATGGGTTATCTCCATGTTACCTTGGTCAGGAACGTGGAATAAAAAGCCCTCCCTTTGCTTGGGGCTGTGTAGATGGAATAAAAGGGCTGTTTGGTCACAGGCAGAGCTTCCTCCTAGGTCCATGGCGAGAGGCAGCTCGTGAATATGAAGGGATGGAGCACAAAGGAACAATGAGAGGACAGCGGCCTGCGCGGAGCAGCCGCCTGTGCGTACCAGGTACTGGCTCGTGGTGTGACAGGGGAGGCCTTTGTGCTGGTGCTGCTGCTCTTGGGCTCCAGAGGTGTGTTTGGGAATGGTTATGACAAACGACTCCTGTGTGTGAGGGCTGGTGGGGGCAGCTGGAGCAATGCTGGAACAAAAGGCTGCTGTGCTACAGCCAAGGCCGACTGAGCAGTTAATGGGCCTGGAAGGGTGGCTTTCCACAAGGACTGGCTAAAGCTAGGTTTAGGAGAGCGCCTAAATGTAGTCTGGAGAGGGGTCTGACTGTGCATATAAAAAGGAGAGCACAGGAATTGCAGGGGGACTAACCAGAGGGAGGGAAGGATGCTTCCCAGCTACTAAATCTCTCAGCCCATGGATATTGTGTCAGGGGAAATTCTTGCAACCACAGTGCTGGAGATGCATCCATCCATCCATCCATCCATCCATCCAGACTGGACAGATCACTGGAGAATGTGCTGCTGGGAGCAGTTGTGCAGCAGCCCCAGGGAAGATGACTCAACAGGGCCCCTTTCATCCTTGGTTTCTGTGAACACAGCCTACAGTTGTGCTGTCCCCCAGCTCCCCCCATTCCTCACTGCCTGTGGCCACCGTTGATAGGGGTGTATAAGCCTTTTGGGCAGGAGCAGGGAATGCTAGCTACCCCCCTGTGAAGGGAGGGCTGTGGCTGAGGCTGGTTAGCACACGCTGGTGCAGGGACGGTGCTGGTGATAAGCTCTCACTGGGCACAGGCAGCACTGTGCCTGCCTGAGGTGCTCTGGCTGAGTGCCCAAGGCAGCCCAGAACACGCTGCAGGGATATCAGAGGGCTTTCTGCTTCGCTGAACTTTACTCCAGTAAATACAGGCTGGAGAGAGCCCCGTGTGGAGGGAATAACCCTGCCTCTGCTCCTGCCTCTGAAAGGCACCAGGCTTCCCATTCTCTGCCCTTACAGGAGACTTTCCCAGCAGGCACTGAGGGATTTTGGTGCTCACACCACTCTCCTGGTCATCCTCCTCCATGGATGCAGCCCTGCACCAGAGCAAGAAGCCAACCACGTGCAGCAACCCCCCCGAGCACCCCTGCTCAGGGGGCTCTGCAAGCTCTGGGCAGCTCTCGAACTTGAACCCCCCCATGCTCAGTGACTGAAAGCTAATAATTTAGGGGTGATGGTCTTTCCAGGGCTCGGAATGGAAGTTGGGTTTCTGTTGGCAAGGAGAGACAGGGTGATGGGGTGGTGAAAGGGCCTCACTCCATTCACCTCCTGTAGAAGCAGCAGCTTTGAGCCCTGTCCCCTGAAAAGTCACCTTCTGGATGCTGCCACGCTGCTGCTGTGCACTCTGCACTTGGTGCTGAATCCCTGCGTGTTCAGAGTCTGTGACAGGTTAAACTGATGGTGAGGATGGGGAAAGGAAGAGGCTGCTCAAGCTCCCCATGAAGCCCTTCCACTGAAATTTATCTGGCTTTGCAAATAAAATCTGATTGCCTCATCTTTGCCATCCAGGCAGTTTTGGGCAGATGGAAGATCACAGAATCTCATGGTGTCAGGCCAGGGCCTCATGACCAGTCTGTGATGATAAGGAAGAGACTCTCTCTGCTCCAGCAGTGATCAGAGGACTCTCACCAGTGCAGAGTTGGAGCTTGAGCAGCTTTTCCTACCCCAGGCGTGTAAAACTGCTGCTCTTAGAAGAAAGATTTTGGGACTCTGATGCTCTTTGACCTTAGAGCACCCTGGAGGAACCCTGTTCCTCACTGCACACGTGCTGTCTGCCTGTCCCTTCAGCAGAGGGTGCTGGCTGGTGTGATGGAAGGTGCTTTGCCAAGTCTGGTGCAGGTGGGGTCATACCAACACACTGGCCATGGGAGCTGGGAGGGGATGGGAACACAGGAGCCAGAAAGCAGGGTGGGAAGCCAGAAGGACAGGCTGTGGGGCCAGCAGCTCCCAATCCATAGTATTTGGAGTATTGCCTCCCTCTGTGAGCGCTTCCACCATGGGTGGCTGCCCCTTCCACACCCGTTCCTGCACTGGCTCTGATGTGAGCATGATCTAGGGAAGGGAAGGGGGGTGTGAAACCCAGCCACTCCCAGGGGAGCTGTGGGCTGCTGCCCGGCTCGCTTGTCTCCTGTGCACTCAGGGCCTGATGTGACTGATGGGGGTTCTGTACTCACAGCTGTCTTGGGGCTGTTCCTCACGCTGCAAAGGCTCTTTGTCTCGTTCAAAGCCATGACCTCATTTTAGAGACAGAAAACAGAGAGGGAGAAACCCACCAACCTGCCAGCGGAGGTCAAAGGGCTGCCTGAGAGATATGTTAGCATCAAACTGCTCCGGCAGGGACACAAATAACTGGGATTGCAGACCAGAAAATTACCATGAAGAAATGGACTAACTACCATGTGATTACAAAAGAGCCCATTAAGCCTGTGTGTGTCTAGGCTCTGGAGCAGAGCCTTTGAGGAGGAGCACGAGGTCATGCTCCCAAAACTCTTAAGGGAAAGGGACTGTATGAGCCTTGTGCCTGATGCTCTCAGGATAACTGTGTGTATTGAGTGTTGGCTGGTTGCTCTCCTCCCTCTTTCCTCAGCACAGACCTTGGCAAAGGTTACTTCTGGCACCGTGAGGGGAGGTTGGATTTCAGTGTTGGGTGGCAGCGGCTCCCACTGAGTTTAGATTTGTCAGCCCCCTCACTGCTGCTTTATAAGCAGATGGTAGGGTTGGGTTGGGTAGGGTTGGGTTGGGTTGGGTTGGGATGGGCTAACGAACACCCCTGCAGCCTTGCCAGTGTTTGGCAGTTTGTTTCTGCAGAGCTCCTGGCCACGTGTCAGTGCCAGCTGTGGCCTTTGCTCTGGTCCCTGGGGTTTTTTTAGGACATCAGAACTGTCCTCTTCACCCCAGGGCTGGTCCTGAGACTCAGCTGGCCCCGTGACTGTCACACCTTCCCAAATAAAGCCAGAGATGACCACGCTTTCTCAAGGGGTGGAAGTCCTGGAGCTGCTGTGGAGCGATGGTGTGCCTGAGGCAGGAGGAGCTGGCTGGCTGTGGAGTCAGACGTGCTGTCATGCAGCATCTGGGCTTTGGTTGGAAACAAGAAGTTCCAATTTCACTTCCCTTTTTCCCAGCCCTGTGAACGGGACGCACATGGATGAGATCCCACATGCTCGCTTAGCCAAGGTACGAGACCTCACACCTCAAAACAGGGAGGTGAGGACCAGTAGGAAAGCTTGTGAGTGATTGTTTTGGTTCGGTAGCACTGGAGGAACACCCACGTTCAGTGTCCAGGGGGATGGTCTCAGGGTTTTGGTGAGCAGGGTCTGTCTCTGGCTTTGCCTGTGGGTGCTGGTGAAGATGCTGTGAGCCTGCAGCAGGTCTGTGGGCTGCATTAGGTGTTTGGGGGGTTGAAGGGCTGTCTGAGCTCTGGGAACTGAGTTGGTAGCGTGGGGTGACAGTGCTGCAGCCTGTGGTGAGGGGGACGCTGGATCCTAGCCCTGCTCTGTGGCAGGAGAGGGTTGGATGCTGCTCCATGGCTGGGTGAGGACTCTGCCTTTCCAAACCTCACCTCTGATCAGGACATGTCCGTGGGTCTGTCCAGCCACAACAAACTCATCCCAGAACTTCCACGCACAGGGGATGGGTGTGTGGGATGCGCAGCCTGCCATTGCAGGGCCAGAGCTGCTGTGGGGTCTGGAGAGCAGGGAGGGGGGGGGTCAGCCTGAGCCACCTGTGGGACTTACACATGGGGAGGCTGCTGCCCTTTTCCACAGGGCCCATCCCTTTCTCCTGGCTTCCTGGTATTCCCTGTACAACCAGCCCATTGTGCTGTGGGCTGGAGCAGCGGAGTTGAGTGTTTCAGGCTCAAGTGTAATTTCAGGGCCTTTAAAAGCCTTTGGAGGGCTTGCTGCTTTTTTTTTTTTCCTGCTTTTTTTTTGCTGCTTTTTCCCCCTTTTTTCTTTTTTTTTTTACTTTTTTCTTTTTTTTCCCCTTTTTTTCTCTTTTTTTCTTTTTTTCCCCCTTTCTTTTTCCCTCTTTCTCTGAAGAGGACAGCAACGCCAACAAGGGATAATTTGATGGATTACTCCGTGGGGCTGAGGGGCTCTCCTTAATCCCCTTTGTGGGCCTGTTTGACTAGACGCATAGCAGAAGCCCCCAGCCCCAGGCAGAGAAAAGGCAGCTCAGCAGGGTGGGTTTTACACACTGACATATAAATACAGAGCCCAGTCATGTGGTGCCAGATATAATCTGTGCCCGTTACCACGCTGAGGAGAAGGGGGGCACCTGGAGGGGGGCTTATTTTTTCCCCTTTCCAGTTCAATTTACATTTTTATTCTTCTGCTAAAAATAATAATATTAATAAATAAAAGGGGGGGGAGTAGGGGAATTGGGGAGGGGCTGACTCACACCGAGTGTCGGGCTGATGGGTGCAGTATTTGAACACCAAAGATGAGCTGGAGTGAAAAGCAGAACCAGCTCGTCCCTCGCTTCCCCTCCCGGGCTGATGTGGGGGCTCCTCTCGTGGATAAAAGCAGCAGCCTGGGTCGTGCTGTAGCAAAACAAAGCTGTGGTGTGGCTGTGGAGCTGGCCAACCTTGTCTGAGGTCTTGAGTTGTTTATGGGGGACCCGATGCTGGCTCAGGAGAGGGTGGCTGGACGGGGGGAAGCTCTTGAGAGCGGAGGCTGAGCACGCCTGGGCTGTTCAGGAGGGGAATCATGGCCTGGACTGGGCACTGGGGAGGCTGCACCTCGAGTGCTGGGTCCAGTTCTGGGCTCCTCACCATCAGAAGGACATTGAGGTCCTGGAGCGAGTCCAGAGAAGGGCAACCAGGCTGGGGAAGGGGCTGGAGGGCAAATCCTCTGAGGAGCAGCTGAGGGAGCTGGGGGTGTTCAGCCTGGAGAAGAGGAGGCTGAGGGGAGACCTTCTCACTGCCTACACTGCCCTGCCAGGAGGGTGCAGAGAGGTGGGTGATGGTCTCTTCAGCCAGGGGACAGGAGATGGGACAAGTGGAACACAGGGTTAGGACAAGGGTTAAGGTGGAAATGGCACTTGTCAGGAGTGAGTGACACCGCTGGCATCGCAGCGTGTGCTGGGCTGATGTCTGTCCCTCTGGGAAGCTCAGCTGGCCCCAACAGCATCAGCGTGGCCACTGCTGAGTCAGCAACCTCCTTAGTCAGACAGGTGGTTCCTGTTTGTAATGGCCAGGGGAGAGGAGGAGGAGGAGGAGGAGGAGGAGGAAGGGCTGGAACTGGCCATTCTTTGCTGCTGGTCAAACAGGCAGGCGTGGGAGCTCGGGCAGCCAGAGCCTGGGAGAAAGGCTCCTGCCAGGAGCAAGTCCTTTGTCTGCCAAAGGAAGAAGCAGGTTGTGGGACAGGAGGTCAGTGGAGCCCGTGGGCTGTCCTGCTGTCTGTCTGCAGTTCCTGTTGTGGGGTGAGCATCGAGCTCCCTGGAGCTGTTGGCACGGCTCCCGAAAGGAGCGTGGAATACCGGAGATGTGTGGAGTGAAGGGCAAGAGGGACAGAGCTCTCTCTGCCCTGGGAAGCATCCCATCTGGATGGTGGGCAGAGCGTGGGCAGATCATGGACAGTGCCAGGCTGGCAGGGCTTCCTTTCCTAAATCCTGTTCTTAACAAACATTTTTGACCTTCTCATCCATCTCACAGGGACCTTCATTTCCCTTTTCCTGGTGCCTTTGCTTTATCCAGCTCCTGACTGTGGGATGTTCTGACCTGATTCACACACTCCTGTGCCTGGCTGTGAAACGTGGGACACGCTCACCAGTCACCTGCCCTCACAGATGCACCTTTACCTGAAGGAACTGCTGATAAGAGGCAGAAATTCCTCCCAAGGCTCCTGCAGCCCAACCCTGATAACTAACCACAGGACTAACCAACGTCCCAGGTCAGGAGGGCCAAAGGTCCATCGCGGTGAGCCCCAGCCAGTGGCAGGGCAGGTGGGGGCTTGGTGAATGTGGAAGACTTTGCTCAGCATCTGAATGGGTATGGTGTGGCTTGGTGACCCATGGAAAGGGGGAGATGCAGCCCTGGTGTGGTCTGACCCTCTGTCAGCTCAGCCCCACGCAGCCGCTCGCTCCCCTGGAGTGAATGGCAAGGGTCCAAGTGAGGAAGTTTGGGGGTTCAGATCCAAACAGTTTAATAGGTAAAGCAAGAGCTGTGCACACCAGCAAAGTGAAATGAGGAATTCCTCCACCATGGCAGGCAGGTGTTCAGCCATCCCCAGGACAGCAGGGCTCTGTCACGTGTGACAGTGACTTGGGAAGACAAACGCCATCGCTCTGAACATCCGTGTGTGTGTGTCCCTCCCTTCCTCCTCCTTCCCCAGCCCTACATGCTGAGATGATGCCATAGGGTATGGATTGTCCCTTCGGGAATGGGGGTCACCTGTCCTGGTTGTGTCCCCTCCTAGCTCTAGTCCCAGCCAAAAGTCACATAAGCCCCCTGAAAATCAGCCATAAAACCTGGCCCCTTCGTCTCCCTTTGGCTTCTTTCTTCCATGTCACAGAATGGCAGGGAGCTGCCTTCAGCCCCGGTGTGCAGTGAGCACCCATGGGCCTGGCTGGGCTCTGGTTTTTGGACAGCCCTGAAACCAGGATGGTGGCATCGTAGGTTCCACAGGGAGGCAATCACAGTGTGGCAGGAAAGAACTGACCCCTGGTCCTGATAAAGCCAAACATCTCCTTTGGACTGAACTGCACGGAAAGCCTTCTGAGGTGTCGTGGGGACCTGGCCCTTCCTGTACCTCGGTGCATCCGTAGCATCATCTAGCATTTGCCCTGGATTAATCCATCCTGGCGTCAGGGCTGCTGGGTGCTGCACTGGGAGGAGGGGAGGGAGGGGATCTCACAGGGGCCTGGGGGGGTTTCCACCCGCCGCTGCTCTTTCCCTAAGCCGAGCTGCCGAGGCCGATATAATGGAGCCTGAAAGGAAACGCAGAGTTAATTCAGAGAGACTAAACAAATCACCCTTCTCCTGTCCCCGCTTAATGACCGCTCCCCTCTCCCCAGCCCTGTGAACGGGGTCAAGGAGATTTGGGAAGGGAGGAGGCAGGGGGGGAGGGGGGAAAGGGAGAGGGTCAGGAGAGGTCGGCGGAGTTTCCCGTTTCATCCCGGGCAGGCCTGCCAGAGCTATTCTCCATGGTGCCTGTCACATTCAGAGTCGCTGAATGGGCGCTGATGGCTGTGAAAGGACCTGGCACGGCATGAACAGCCCTTCCCCAGCGCTCCCGCTGTCTCCCACCCTTTCTTCCAAAGGCTTTCCAGGGACTGGGGAATTAATATGGGTTGGAAAGGGTCCCTGGGACAGTTGGAAATGTTAACACCACAGTTACGACTGGACACCCAGCGCTGCCTGTCTTCTCCTGGGCTCGGGTTATCGCAGGCTGTAAGTTGCTGATGAACCTAATTCTCTGTGGCCCCATCGTTACTGCAGCAGCTGGCTGAGCCATGTGTAAATCAGAGGGGCTGCTACCACGTGTAATAGCATCCCTCATCCCTTCAGAGCCCACGGGAGAGACCAGAAGGGTGTGGAGTGGCAGGGTATGGATGTTTGAGGAAGACACGAGTTTTTCTCCACCACCTAACTACAGCCAAATGTCATTTTAAAAGCATCTGTCCCTCCATCTCCACCCTGCCTAAGCTCTGGTGACTCCTGGGGTGCCGTGCTGGGGAGCTTGGAGGAGCTCAGGAGGAGGAGGAGGCTGCTTCCAGCCTCTGCTTGCGTGTCCTTGCCAGCGCCCTGCTCTCACTCCGCTTTCCTTGGGTGTCTCAGGGTTCTGCTGCTCCTCAGAGCACAAGGTTTGGTTCAAAGTCCCTCAGCACAGAGGCACAGAGCAACGGCCGGGCGGGAGGAAGCGGGAAGTGGGCGTCTGGCTGGTGATGGTGCCGCTCCGGGTGAAGCAGCCGGTGGTAACTCCAGCCACCCACCTGTCCCTGTGCTGTCCGGTGCCTCTCCCAGACTCCCACAGTGGGTCTTCTCCAGCTGGGCCTTGCTGCACCCCCCCACCCAGCACAGGAAGGTGTTTGCACAAGCTTTCTGTGCTGGAATGGAGTCTGGGTGCTGAGGAGGGGGGGAAACCTATGAACTCCATCTGCTGCCCTCCTGCCTTCAGAGAGACGGCTTCCCCCAGGGAAGATACTCTCCTGCCTCCATCCCTGCTCCATCTCCTTGCTCCCTGGTAGTGCTCCTGGGTGAGTTGCAGACCCCCCTGACTCCCTCCCTGTCCTCAGTGGGGGCTTGGTGGGGGAAGGGGCGGGGGAGGGAGGGAGAGGGAGGGAGTCCCCAGGAGCTGCAATCCTCCTGGGTGCTGAGGCTGCGCTGCCCAGGTGGGTGCTGAGCCCTCTGCTCCCTGGGGTGCCTGTGTCCGCGGTGCTGCCTTGCTCCTGCCCCCGGACCCGCCTCCTCTCTGGCTGCCGGGCGAACCAACCAGCCTCTCGGGGTTGATCTGCTGTTTCTCTGCAGAGGAAGGGAAGGAAAAGGTCGGTTTGCAAGTGAAAGAGAAACCCGGGGTGTAAAGATGCGCTGCTTCTCCTTTGGGGGGGAGGGGGCGGCGGTGCGGGGGAGGGCAGGGGAGGAGCCTTCACGCTCAGCAGCAGATGATGTCGCCGTGGCACGACAGCTCGGTGAGCAGCTGTGACCAAGCCCCACATGTGGGTCCCTTCTGCTTCTTTGTGCAGGAAACTTTATGCAGAAGGGCTGGCGAGCCCCCTTTTTTTGGGGGGGAGAATGCCTGTTCTCCCTGGCAAGGTGCTTGGCTCTGAAGGGAGGCATAAATACTGTCCCTGTTGTAAAATTTTGGGGAAACTGAGGCCAGGTGGTAAAGAGCATCTGCTCTCACGCAGCTTTTTTGGAGCAGCACCCCCCGTCCCATGTCATCCCCCCAGTCCCCATCTGATCTCCCCATCATGAGACCCCACTGGGCTGCGCAGGCTCTTGCCAGCTCACGGGGCTGTGATGTGTGGATGCTGCTCTTAGTCCCAGCTGGGTTTTACCAAATTCCTTCCACGTCAGGACAAAGTCCCAGAGCACCAGCCCCAAACCAGTCCTCCCACACAGCCTGCCAGACAAACCAGCCCAGAAGAGATGGGCGGTTTAAACGGAGCCCTTGGTCCTGCTGCTGGGACTGTTATTTAGAGCTGGACTGTTACCTGCAGCACTGCAGGGAGCATCTTGCTGCCTATAAAAGGGATTTAATAACCCAAATCGCTCTCTGCTGGTGGCTCTCAGGCTCCAGCAGGTCAGTGAGGAAGGTGACACACTCAAGCAGGACTTTGGGCAGGAGTTTGGGTGAGTCCAGCCCTGGGCGTCCCATCTGAGCTGGTGTGGGGCTGCAGTGGAAGCCCCCAGCGAGCAGCAGGGTCGCAGGGCTGGTACCCACAGCCCGTGTTTGCAGAGCCCCGCGGGTGAGGGGCCCAGGCGTGGTTGTGCTGCTTAATAACACCGCGGCGCTGCGTGTTATCAGGAGGCAGGGAGGGCCCTGAAACCAAACCCGTGCCTGTGTACCTGCAGCTGGGTTCCACCTCTGCTGCCTGAGAACTATTTAAGTAGCTTTTCCTGGATGCTGTGTTGCCTGGGCTGGCTTTGGGGAGCGCAGCCGGAGGAGCCGTGGGGATCTGGAGCTGTGGGGATCGCCTGTCACTGCTCTGCCTGGAGCAGGTGAGTCCTGCCATCCTCTCTCCTCAGCTCCTGAGCCTTCCTCCTCCATCCCCTTGCCCCCCCCATCCTTACCCATCAAGAGTTCCAGGGACTTTTCTAGCCCATGCTGGTATTTCTTCCTAGCTAAGCCAAGCTGTCTCTCTGTGTCCTGTGAGCAAAATAACAGAAGCAGCTGATGGGTATTGGGGCAAAATGCAATTTAAACAGGATAGGGTTCATAATCTGCTGCAACCGTGTCTGTGGCTTGGCTGCTGCTGGCTGTGCATGGGCACTGCCTCTGGGTACACTGGGATTAAACCCCTCTGAGAGTGGAAGGGGGAAGAGACAGATCTTCTCTCACTGATAAGAAATTCAGCCTCTCTGCCTTGACCTGGAGTTCTCAGGCAGTCAGGGGGATGTACAGATTCCTGTTCCCTCCCTGGTCACTGAGATAAAAGGGAAGAAACCCAATTTTTGCTCCATGTGTGCGTGTGAGGCATCTTTTACTTAAAATCTGGGGTTTGCCTTGGGATAAGTCCCCTCTAATCCTTCCACAGACCCTGGACCACAGCAGACAGTGGATGTTACATCTCCCTTCCACGTCTAGCTCAGAGAGGCGGTGGCTTGGTTAATTTTTGGCTCCTGAGTCTGCTTCATCTAGCTAACAGCATGGAGGCTTGTGCTGCTGGAGCTTAAATTCCTATCCCAAGGCTGTCAGCCAGCTGGGCACCCATTAAAGGAACAAGGCTGAGACATCCTGTGTCTAGCCCACATCTAAGAAAGGTGGTTGCTGCCCCCAGTCGCTTCCTTGCAGATAGAGTGCATCTCTGGGGCCTCCAGTATTCCTTTGAAGCCCTGTCTACTGATGAAAGGAAAACTGTTGCTGTTCCCCCTTTGCTGTTAGCTTGCTATTTGACCCTGGGCAAGTCATTTGAACGTTTGTGGTTAAAAGGAGTTATCATCCTTTGTGACAGTCAAGGTCTGAGCGAGGGTGGAGAGAGGGGGGGAAGGTAGAAGGATCCTGGGAGGAAAGAATAAATCAGTGCTTATGGTGTGTGGTTGGCAGCCTGTCAGCTCCTCGGGAGTGGTGCCTCTCCTCTGCAGCAGCAGGAGGCAGGGAGGAACCCTGGCATCTTTGGGAAACCCTCATGGTCTCACGGGCGGCCTCAGCTGGTCTCCATCACCGTGTGGGTTACGTGGCTGATGGGGAGACAGAGGAAAGGGAGGATGCAGGGACCGTCCTGCCTGCACCTGTCTGCTCACGCTGGTGTGGTGATGGAGGCCAAACACACGTGCTTGGTGAGGTTGGAGAACCCTCATTTGCACCAGGTTTGGTGGTAAAGCAGAGTTTTCTCTGGGTGGCCATGGCCAGGCTGTGGTCCAGCAGAACACCAGTTCAGCAGCATCTCCTGTGTCACACACTTCACATCTTGCAGCCACCAGCACCGGTCCCCTCAGCTGCTGGGGGGGAAGGTGAGTGTTGGCCTGGAGATGTTCTCCATAGGGGTCTTTTCCTCCACCTCATAATCGAGGCAAAGGATTTAGAGGGGGAGCAGGCTGCAAGACCATGTTTTCACCTCATTTCCTCTGATGGGCTCACAGGGAGGGGTGTGAAGGCAGCAACAGCTTCCCTGCAGTCAGGGAGGGAGCAGATCGACTCCTCCACCTGCGTGTCTCACATTCTGTTCAGCCTCCTCCATCCAAAGGACCCAAAGCACTGGGGGGCTGTGCTGTGCTGGAGCAGAGGGGCAGAAGCATCTATGCAGGAGATGTGTGGGGAACAGAAATGGGTGCTAAGCTGAAGTGGGACCTGGGATGCCTTGTGTCCCACCAAGGAACCCAACGGTGGCTCGTTTAGGGTGAGAAGTCAGAGCACGTGGGTCCTGAGCATTAGGCAGGAATGAGTTTTACTCTGAATCGGTGTCTGTGTGGGAGCTTTATGTCTTCCTGACCTATGCTGCCTAGCCCAGCATAGCTACAGACCTCCTCCCCGAGATGCTTGTGGCAGAACAGCAGTTTGATGGAGTAGCTGCTGGTACCCTGGCAGGATTTCCCTCATCTGGGCACCAGCACAGGCACGTAACAGGTTACTAAGAGGTGTCTGCTCACACTTGCCTTAGCTGCTTAGCCCCTGTCCTGATGTGGTGGCCTCTCCCCTCGGAAGAAGGCTGGAGAGAAGGGAGCATGTTACAGGGCAAATAAATGACTCAGCCTAATGAGTAAGTTAATTGCTGTTCACTGTTAGATGAGGCTAAAGTGGGTCAGGTTTGTTTGTGAAACTCTGCAGAGGCACCATCTGTTCTCTGCTCCCCCATCTCTGGATTCGGGTGAAACTGCTTCCCCGGGAGCCTGTGGGCAGTGTGGGGGATGCCCAGTCGTTAGGCAGCACCGGGGGTCTCTAGAGATGACCCCCTGTGCCTGCAGGCACTTGCCTCAATGTTGAAGGGGACTCTTAATTGGAGAGGGGACCTTTGTCTGCCTGCAACGACTGCCCATCTGCAAGATGAGGCTGGGCAGGACACTGAGAGGTCATTAGACCCCCCCCATAGCCCAGAGTTGGGACTGGATTTTCCCAAACTATGTCCATCTCACCTGTCACAAGCCCTTGGAGAGAAACCTGGCACCTGTGTAGTTCATCATTTCAACCTGCTGCTCTGCCAGGTGCTCCCTCCTTATCCTCCCATCCCTGCAAGCCTCTTGGGATGCAGGCCATCTCCCTCAGTGATGACATGTCTGTGTGGTACCTGGGTTTAGCCCTGTCCCCTGCCCTGGACCCTGTGTCTAACAAGCTCTCACTTCTCTCCCGCAGCGCGTGAGCAGAAGGAGAAGCCTGGAGTGAGATCCCTGCCCACCCAGACTCGGCAGTGCTGGGGCCACATCTTGCAATAAGAGGAAGAGGGAAAAAACAGTTCATTCACCGTTGCTAAAAATGGGAGGCAGCATCTGTCCAGCAGACTGGGAAGGGAAGCTCCAGACTGAGCCCGTGGGGCATCCCTGGGAGCGCTGCAGCAGCTGGAGAGACACAGCCCTCTGTCAGTAAGGGGTGTGGGGCAGCATGGCTCAGAGCAGCACGCTCTTCCACGGCCGCAGGACCCAGCTCTTGCTGGTCAACTCCCTGACGTTTGGCCTGGAGGTCTGCCTGGCTGCAGGCATCACCTACGTGCCCCCGCTGCTGCTGGAAGTGGGTGTGGAGGAGAAGTTCATGACCATGGTTTTGGGTAGGTGGTTTCTCTCTCTCTCTTTCTCTCTCATCTTCAAGGTGCTGGTTTCAGCCCTTCGAGTCCAGAGGGCAGAGGCATGGAAAAGCATGGAGCCATGTCCCTGTGGGGGGGCTGCTGGTGTGTCAAGGGCAGCCTTGTGTCTGGAGGAGGGGGGCTGTGACCTGGAGAAGCTCCTGAAATGCTTTGGGCATTTTATACAGTGCCTACAGACCGGTGTCCATCAGATCTGTCCTCCTAACCATGCTCCTTTCTCCTTCCCAGGGATAGGACCTGTCCTTGGCTTGGTTTTTGTCCCACTGATTGGATCTGCCAGTGACCACTGGCACAGCAGCTACGGCCGACGGCGCCCCTTCATCTGGATGCTTTGCCTGGGAGTCCTGCTGAGCCTCTTTGTTATCCCCCATGCCAGCAGCCTGGCCAGCCTGTTTGCCCTCCACACTCGCCCTCTGGAGATCGCCTTCCTCATCCTGGGCATCGGGCTGCTGGATTTCTGTGGCCAGGTCTGCTTCACCCCGCTGGAGGCTCTGCTCTCTGACCTCTTCCAGGAGCCCGACAACTGCCGCCAGGCCTTCTCTTTGTACGCCTTCATGATCAGCCTGGGGGGCTGCATCGGCTACCTGCTTCCAGCCATTGACTGGGGAGGCAGCTTTCTGGCCCCGTACCTGGGAGGCCAGGAGACCTGTCTCTTCAGCCTCCTCACCATCATCTTCCTCGGCTGTGTGCTGGCCACGCTCTTCGTCACCGAGGAGTCAGCTGCCCAGGTAGATGTTCTGGATGGCCCAGTGTTGAAGGATGCTCCCCCCAAGCCCCCACCTCCTGCCTGCTGCTCTTGCCAGCTCTCCAGTAGCTCGTGTGTCCCGCAGGCCAGGCACACGGTGCAGGCGCTGAGGAACCTCTGCACGCTGCTGCCGCGGCTCCACAGCCTCTACTGCCGCATCCCCAAGGTCATCCGGCGCCTGTTCGTGGCTGAGCTCTGCAGCTGGATGGCACTCATGACTTTCATGCTGTTCTACACAGACTTTGTTGGGGAGGGGCTGTACCACGGCGTCCCCAGAGCCAAGCCGGGCACGGATGCCCGACGCCACTATGATGAAGGTGAGAAGTGAGGCAGCTGCTCTGAGCCTTGCAGCACCTGCTCCCTGGGACAGGGGTGTTTGCTGGGAGCTGGGGGTGGGCTCAGCTCTGCTGCTAATGGAAAAAACCCCAAACAGTGCAGGAAGTGAGGGGTTCTGTGGATGGCTCAGGAAAACCTGAGTGTGTCACAGTGGGCAAATAGGGAAACGCCTCTTTCTCCTCCCAGCGCCCAGGCAGAGAGCTGGCAGCACAGACCTGGCCTGGGGGGGTGGATGGTTAAGTGGCAGAACGTCCTGGCAGGTTGTGAGCTGAACAGGACGTATCTGGCTCTGTCTGCAAGCTGTGGTTGCAGCTGCTGGGTCCTTTCACTCCTCTTCCCTCCTTTCTAAATGAGGGGTGAGGGTGCTCCCTGTCTCTTGGAAAGCAGGACATGCTGGGGGACAGTGAGGTGGGCTGTGCTGCATCTCCCTTGCGTGCTGCTGGGAGATCCCCATCCCACACTGGTGTCTGGGGAGCCCTCAAGCCGCTTCCCCAGCTCTCCTTGCTCCTCTCCAGTGCTTCCTGACAGCGCTCTGTACCTGCCACATCCACAACACAGATGCTGCTCACAGCAGCACGTTACCTGCTCGCTTGCTGTCCCGTGGTGCGTTGTGCCAGAGCCTCAACATCCTGCCCAGCCCTTTTCCTCTCCCTCATCTAAGCCTTTTATTCTCAGAGGCACCTCCCTGGCCCTCCTCCTCCAGCCACACACCTTTCCCTCCTGGTTTCCACTCCCTGCCTGGGTGAGCTCTGCAGCACACTGCCTCTTTGTGCCGAGGCTCTGTTTAACTTAGAGGGAGCTTAATTATTATTTAACACTTGTGCTGTATAGCTCCCTGCAGGTCAGGACTGCATTGTGCCAGCTGTCACAGAAACATGCACTGAGTAATGATCCTCGCTCCAAAGAGTTAATGGTTGTAATTCCCTGAAATCTGATAGACCTCTGCAGAGGGTAAGGTCCGGATTGCTACCGGATACTGCAGCCGTTTAGTCATTTAGAGGATGTTGTGTACTTTACCTTGGCTGGAGCACAATTCCTTGTGCCTTTTGTTCTGTGGCTGGTTTTGGGGTATCAGGTAGCAACAGATCCTGGTTCATGAGCAGGTGACAGATCCTGGGTCAGGAGAAGGAAGGCACAGACAGCAGCTTCCAGAGACAGGAATGTGGAGTCCCATCTCTCATGGCCCCTTTGGTTGGACTGGGGTGCCCAGGAGCACACAGGGCAAATACTCACTGCTGGTGGAGGGTGGGAGCTGCAGCCAGGCTGGTGCAACCCTGGGAAGTGTTAGGCGATGCTGCACTGCTCCCTGAGCCAGATGTGTGGTTGTGGTGGCAGTTTGTGGCTGTGCCACGCTCTGCATGGACTGTACTGAGCTGGGCACCAGAGGAGAGGGAAGGAGGTCGGAAGGTGTTTGGCTGTGTGAAGCCTGGGTGCAGCCAGGGCAGCGCCTGTCACCACCTCTGCTACCCACAGGTGTCCGGATGGGAAGTTTGGGCCTCTTCCTCCAATGTGTCACCTCCATCTTCTTTTCGACAATCATGGACCGGATGGTGAAGCAGTTTGGGACACGGGCTGTCTACCTGGCCAGCGTGGTGTTCTTCCCCGTGGCTGCCTTCGTCATGTGCCTTTCCCACAGTGTCGTCGTCGTTACCATCTCAGCTGCTCTGACAGGCTTCACCTTCTCTGCACTCCAGATCCTGCCATACACGCTGGCATCTCTGTATCACCATGAGAAACAGGTAGGGATCTGCTCCCGGGATCTGCTCCAGGGATCACTGAGCCAGGGAGCTGTGAGGACAGCTCAGCCAGCCTCTTGTGCCAGCTTGTACCTGGTATGGTCGGTTCAGCATCCTGCGTGCAAAGGTTTCCCACATGTGCCTCTTGCCTCCAGGCTGGGTCTTCTCTGAAGATTCATCTGAAATGGAAAGGATAAGAGAGTTGAGCATCTCCATCCCTGAGCACCCCCTGCTCACAGCAAGTGTCCTGCAACTTTAGAAAGCGGGGAGTGGGTGAGGTGGGAGAAGCCAGCTCGGATCAGTGTCTCAGAAGGGATGCTCTGTGTTCCTCCATGCTCTGCATGTTTTTAGGGGCACAGGTGCAGGTTAGTCACACCTCTGTGCTCTCTGCAGCCGAGTCACATCTGCAGCACTGCCAACCCAGCACCACTTGGCTGGGTTCCCCCCCGGTGAGTCAGGGCTCCTTTGAAAGCCGTACCAGTGGGGAAAAGCCAGGCTGGCTGCTGGAGGCCATCTCGTGTGGGCCAGGCTCGCTGCAGGCACTCCCTGTCTCCAGGAGCCTGACCCAACACACACACAAAGCACCAGCTGGTTTGGCTCTCACACCAAAAAAACGGGGCCCCTCTGCCCCCCACCCTAAGGACTCGTTCCTCACGTGCCTCCTTCTCTCCCCCAGGTATTTTTGCATAAATATAAGAGCAAAGAGGAGGAAGACACAGCTCTACTGGACAAGAAACCAGCCTTCTCTAAAGGGCTCCTTCCCAGCCAGAAGCTGCCTTACCAGAATGGACATGCTGGGAGCCTCTTCTCTTCTTCTTCCTCCTCCTCCTCTCCCCCAGCTGCCAGCTCAGCTCTGTGTGTCAGCTCCTCCTGCGACGTCTCGCTCATGATGATGGTGGGAGAGTCGGACTCGGTGGCTCCTGGCCGAGGGATCTGCTTGGACCTGGCTATTTTGGACAGTGCTTTCCTCCTCTCTCAGGTTGTCCCCTCCCTCTTCATGGGCTCCATTGTCCAGTTTACACAGTCAGTGACTGCCTACATGGTGTCAGCTGCTGGCTTGGGCCTGGTGGCCATTTACTTTGCGACCAAAGTTGTCTTTGACAAGAGTGACATGGCCAAGTACTCGGTGTGATGCTGGAAGGGCACAAGGGCAGCACGTGGGGCACAACGACACGTGTGTGTGTGCTCACCTCACGTGGTACCTGCTCTCCCTGTGCTGTTACCAGAGCCCTGGGGGGGTTCTGGGGCTGAGGGGGGGCAGGAGGGATGCAGCAGGGCTAATCTCAGGTGTAAATCAGAGGCATCGGGGCATCATGCTTTGGGCCATCGATGCTTTCCAAAGGTGCCTTTATTCAAAGAGAGCGCTGCAGAGCTGGCACCAAAGGGGGTTGTAAGGGGGAGAGAAAGGAAATGGACTTTTCCTTTACTAACGGGTCATGTTTCTGTGTCATTCTACCTAAACTGGGCAGGAGACACAGCGGTACAGGGAGGGGAAGGAGAAATCATTGGCTCTCCTGTTTTCCACTTATAGCTGTATCCTCTTCCCCTGCTCGTAGCTGTAGTTTTACTCAACATCTTGAGCAATACTTGTGCAAATGGGACAGTGGGAGGAGATTTCCTTGGAAAAAAAACAAAACAAGGGAAAAAAAAAAAAGCTGGGTGGCTAAGGTTTGGCCATGGAGTGAGGGAGGGGGTGCATATGCATGCACACACACTCTCTGTCCTTCCCCACCTCTGCTCTGACCAGGAGAAACTGTTCAGGAGAAAAGTTACTATGTCTTGTTTTGGAAAAACAAGTGCTGTTTCATTAGGACCCATTCCAAAAGGTGACTTTATCATTTACCTATGTACCACGTTGCATCAGATGGAAAGGACTTCTTTCATTATTTTTCTTTTTACTTTTTTTTTGGTTTTTTTTTTAAATGCTTGGTTTGAGCTTTCCTCACAGGGCTCTGGGACCTCCCGCTCCTCAGCACTCAGAACTGCTGCCTGCTCTCTCCCCTAACCCATCTAAGACTGTTGTGTCTTTCCCACACCCAGCCCCTAAAAGATGCTGCAATATCACAAGAAAAAACGGTCCTCAGGGAGGGATTTCGGTCCTGTGACTGTGAAGTAGAACAGGGAGAACTCTCTTGGAAAGCTCCCTGAGAAGAAGCATGCAATCCCTGAGGGAGCTGGGGGAATTGCTTGTGTGCTGATGCTCAGCTGAGCTGGGCAGCAGGCACTGCTGCAGTAGGTACCCAGAGTTGGTAGCTGGCTGTGTCTGGGTGACCCCAAAGCACCCTCCTAAAGCAGGCTGCTCTTTCCAGACCAAGAGGCTTTCAGCTGTGCTTGCAGGCTGGCAGGAGCATGGTGCAGCACCCTACAGTGCTGTGTTAGAGCCTGGAGAGGCTGCTGGGAGCAGCGTGGTTAAGAGGATGGAGATGCAATGGGATGAGCCTAACAGCCACTCTGGCAGCTGCTTACAGAGCGGGGTAAAGCCTACTTCCAGCTGGGAAGGACCAGCTGGGATAATTCCACCTGCACACAAAGTAGGAGTCAAGGTCCTGAGCCAGGCTCAGCCCTTAGGCTTTGAAATGACCCCAGCTCTGTCTGTGATGCGCAGAGAGGAGCTGGTGCTTGGTGGCCAGGCTGTGAGTTGCCAGGGTGGTTCAGCTGGTCCTTAACTTTGGCTGGCCCAAACCAAAGTGTTTGTGACTAATCCTCTGTGGGGCTGCGTGGGCAGCGGGATGTGCTGCTGAGGCTCTGCTGAAGGGCAGCCTGTTGCTATTTTTGCAAGGTCTTTGTCAGCCTATTCCTTGGCGAGGCAGCGAGGTCGCTCCCCAGCCTGGCTGCAGATGGGTTGGAGAGGGCTTCTCCCAAGTTTTTTAAGCATTTATTTCCCGTAAAGGGTGGCTGTTTTTGTTTTATTTCTCCTCAAATTATAGGCCTACCAGCCTGCCTTTCCCACAGCAAGGTCTGTGTGCTGGAATGCAGCTGGTTTGGGGATGGATTTGGCAGCTGTGTAACCACCTACGGAAACACTTTTCTGTCTGTGCTTCCTACCCTTGCCACTGTCTGTGCTTCCTACCCTGGTCTCTGCCTGTGCTTCCTACCCTGGTCTCTGCCTGTTCTTCCTACCCTGGTCTCTGCCTGTTCTTCCTACCCTGGTCTCTGCCTGTTCTTCCTACCCTGGTCTCTGCCTGTTCTTCCTACCCTGGTCTCTGTCTGTGCTTCCTACCCTGGTCTCTGTCTGTGCTTCCTACCCTGGTCTCTGTCTGTGCTTCCTACCCTGGTCTCTGTCTGTGCTTCCTACCCTGGTCTCTGTCTGTGCTTCCTACCCTGGTCTCTGTCTGCTTCGGGCTCTGGGAGGAAGTTTTTTCAGGCAAAATGTTATTGCCAGAGGTGGGGTGTTTCTTGGATGGATGCTCCTGGTGTTCAGCAACCTCTGGCACAAGGTTTTTCAAGCAGCTCCCTACCCAAGTGCTGAAGAATCCTTTATTTCTCTTTTTTTTTCCTTATGGAAGATGTGGGGAACCTTCACCCCTGTGGGGGCTGCTGCACTGCTAAGTGCTTTTGATAATTGAGCCATTTGTTTTAAGTGCCTAAAGAGTACTTCCACTCTAAGCTTCAGGTCTATGGGTTTGATGATAAAGGCCTTGAATGCCTTGTTACAGACATCCAAGTCATCCTTGACAGAGCAGCGGGCTGGCGATGGAGACAGCCTTGTTTTATAATGTCCTTTGGTTTGGAATGTGACACAACAAGATGCTGCAGTTCTTTATCCATAACTTGTACCTGTCCCTCAAGAGGAGAAGGCTTCAGCCTGCCAGACTCCCTGGGTGCCCTGCCCTCCATCTCTGGGGGTGGCTTTGGTGCAGCAATAACTGGTGAACCTGAGCTCACAGCACATGCCAGAGGTGTGTGTCTGGGCTGAACTGGAGGGTCTCAGACCTGTCCTTCATTGACAGATCCAGCAATGCCTTTGGCCTCCCTGTTCTCCCACCCCCTGCATTGTGCTGGGTCACGGACTTGGCACCCAGGTCTCCTCAGCAAGTCAGGTGTCAGCATCCAGAGTGCTGGCTCTGATCTCCCTGATGCCAGGGGAGGGTTTCTCTGGGTCACTCGTAACTCAGACATGCTGTCAGGGAGGCACCTGCCTTTACTTCACTCATATTCATGATGGAGGCCACTGAGTGACTGAACCTGTGACTCTGTGGCCAGCTGCTCTTGCTCTTCACTTTTGCATCCCTGACAGGCTCCCATCATCTTGCTTCAGCCTGACTGCGACTGGGTGGATTCCCATCTCCTTCTCCATTCCATCTCCTTCTCCTTTCCAGCTGGAGAGACACGATCCAGTCTGAAGCCAGGGCTCCTTATCCACTTGTCCTCGGGCTGTGCTGCTCTTGTTACAGCCAGTTCAGCTAAAAGAGAAGAGCTACTTACTTGATCATCCACCAAGAGTCTCTTTGATATCTCCCCTCCCCCTGGCACCCTTCTTTCCCTTTTTCCATCTGGAGTGAAACCCAGCAAATTCCATAATTGCTCCTTTCCTCCTTACCCCCTCATTACACCAAGAGAAGTCTGCTGGGCCCTCTGCCAGCTACTGACACAGTGGGCAGATGGGTGCAGGAAGGAGTGGGTGCCAAGACCTGACACTGTCTTCACCAGCCCTGTCCCCCCTGCCCCCGTGGGAGTTCAAGCCCAAACAGATTCGGGCTGTTTGCCCCTCAGTGTGGCTGTTTGGGGAGCAGAGGAGGGGTATGGGAAGCTGCCAGCCCCTTGGGTGGGTGGTGGGGAATCAGGGGATGAGGGGAGCAGCTTTCAGCCTAGGAGTTGTGGCGAGGAGGGGAGACAAGGCAAGAGAGTTGGAGGAGGGTCAGGAGAGATCAGGATGAAGAGCAGGAGGAAAAGGGTGTTCAAGGGGAACGCGAGGGTTGTGGCAATGGGAGGGACTGATGTGGTATGCTGGCTGGAACTGGGCTGGCTCTGCCCTGGCAGCAGGTGGGAGTGACCCCTCGACGTGGCCTTACCCCATCTGTAAAGCACTTTGTAACCCTTCATGCTTGCAGCCTTGTGCAGCGTGATCCCAGCAGGAGATGGCAGAGAAGTCTGAGCTTGGGGCTTGAGCTGGGGCTGTCGGACCTGTTGGGACCTGTCAGGGTGCTGTACTGGCTGTCACCACAGTGGTTACCAAAGCTCTTCTTCCCAGCTCAGGCTGTCACTGGGGCTGGCAGGAGAGGCATTTTCCTGAGCAAACTCCTTCCTTTGTCCTTCCTGGCTAACCTGATGTGCTTCTGCTAAGAGCAGCTTCCCTGTGTGGGACAGGAAGGTTCTGGTGAAGCCAGCACTTCCCTGACACCCTGTTCCTGATCCGTGTGTGGGTGGAGGAATCTCTCTGGGCTTGATCCTCCTGTACACCTGCCAGGTACCAGCTCTTCAGGGGGGCAATTACTATGTTTCTCTTCAGGTAGCTGCTCTGCTTTCTTCTCCTGCTGTGCCTCTGCTTTCCTCTTCCCACAGCTGAGGTGGGGAGAAGGGAGACTGTCTTTTGTTTTATGTGAGACTCATGAATCTCTGGGTGCAGGAGGGATGGATGGATGGATGGATGGGTGGGTGGATGATGGAGGGATGGATGGAGGGATGGATGGGTAGGTGGGTGGGTGGATGGATGGAGAGATGGATGGATGGACAGATGGATGGATGGATGGATGCTGTTTTGAGATCCCAACTTGTCTGCGAGGTGTTTGTCTTTTATTTATTCGGTAGAGGAAATATTTTGTATACAATGTGAGAGGAAGGCTATTATAAATTTTTATGAAAAGGAGGGAATAAAAGGTGTTTAAATGGGATGGGAGCACGTGTGTGTGTCTATGCGAACGGCGGGGACGGGCCGCGGCCGCCGGGCGGCGCCGCGATCGCTGCGGTGAGGGGCGGGACCGGGACCGGGACCGGGACCAGGACCAGGACCAGGGATGGGGATGCGGAGGGTACTGAAGGTGCGGAGGTACCGGGGATGCAGAGGGTACCGAAGCCACCCAGCCGTAAATCTCCTCCTCTCTACTGAGCATCTCTCTGCGCTTCCGCACCTTCCCAACACCAACCCGGGTGCCGCGGGAGTCCGGGTGCATCCGCCGGGCATCTCCCGGGGCTGAAGGGGCTGACTGATCCTTGCCCCCTTCCCCACTGAACGGGCAGGGAGGTGCTGCCGTTACTCCTGAGCTGCTCTAACGTGTCATCCCGGCGTGAACATCCCGCTTGCGCCACTAGGTGCTGTGCAAACCCCGAGGAAGAGTTGCTCCCGGTTGTAAAGCCCGGCCGTTTCGGGACGCGGTGTGAATGAAAGCCCTTGGTGTGCGAACCCTGCAGCATCCCGGTAGGTGGTACCTGAGGATTTGGAAGAGTTAGGGCTTTTCCAGCCAATAAATTGATTTATTACCAGCACTTACATTAAAGACCGTGAAGCTGTAAGTGATGCCTGGAGACACAGCAGCGGGCCAGGGGAGTGGCTATGGGCTGCCCTTTCCAAACGACCCTGTAGCTTTATTGTTGGGGGTTTTTTTTAGCTTTGCTTTTGTTTCTCAAGCCTGATGCCCTACCGTGGTCTGGGAGTTTCTGTTCAGGCTTGTGCATCTCACAAAGCAGAGAAACTCTGTGCTCACTTCCCCGGGTTTATGTGGCTCCCTGTGGCACACAACTCCCTGTGGCACACAACTCCCTTTTCCTATGGAGCAGCTGCCTCAAAATTCCCCTTCTGCCTGGACATCTTTAACCCCAAACCCACTGCTGCCGTCAGACCCCACAAGTGCTTTGAGAAAGCAGAGGCAGATGCAATTCCTCTCTCTGATGGGCACGTTTGTGCCGTGTGTGGGGCAGCACTATGACATTTGTGTTACTTTTGTGCTTCTTTCCATCACGAGGTGGCTCCAGCGATGCCATATGGAACTCTGGGGATTTTAGAGTGACCCTGGGAGCCCGGAAAGCCATTGCTGCTGGCAGAGGATTGCTCCCAGCAGCCTGTGTGTCCACTCCTCTGCGTGGTTCAGCAGCCCTCAAGCTCATCCTCGCATGGACTGCCTCAGGAAGCCACTGGCTGCCCCCAAACCCCACGAGGAGGCCAGATGCCCTCATCATACACCCACCTCCTTAACCCAGCAGCAGCATCCGACCGCTACGGCCCTGCCAAAACTTTTCCACCTGAAGTGAAAACCTGCAGCAGCTCGACGCCAGCAGCAACCATCAACTGCTGCTGCCTGCTAGGACTCCACTCCCCCCTAACCCCCCGAAATGTTGGAGGAATCTGGACCGCTTCCAGAGGAACCGAACGGGGAGAGGAACTAACCGGGAGGTTGGCATCTCCTCCAGGACCGGCCCCAGCGGCAGGACAAGGCAGAGGGCGGCCCGTGTGCCCATCCCGGGCCGGGGCGGGGAGGGGAAGCTGCTCTCGGGGCCGCCCCGCCGGGCAGCGAGCGCAGCCCGGAGCGGGGCCGGGCCGGGCACTGGCCGCCAATGGGGCCGGCGGCCGGAGCCGAGCCCTCGGCGGGGCGGGGCGGGCCGGGAGCCGCCCCCGCGCCGCGGGAACCGCCGTACCGGCATGGACCGGAGCCGGGTAAGGGGGCGCGGAGGGGTGGGGGCGTGTGTGTGGAGGGGCTGCTCTGCATCCTGCCCGCAGCCGCGGAGGGGCGGCTCGGCGGGGGGAGGTCGGACCGCGGCGGGGGCGGGGCGGGGAGGGGGGGAAGTGGTTTTTCTTGCCCCTGGGGATGGAGGGAAGAGCTGGGCCAGGCGCGGTGTCCCCGGCTCTGGGGGCTTCCAGCTTGCCCCTTGCCACAGTCCCCACCGTGGGGTTTGGGAGCAGCGATGGTGCCGGGCTTTGCCCACGCTTGTCCTTGGTCGCATCTCTTCATGGCTGAGGGATCTGCTACACGTGGCACTGGCTCTGAGTGACTTACTGGGTGCAATTGTCCTGAAAGGCTTCACGTGTCTGGGTTCAGCACGGACAGAACGTAATCCGTGGCTCTGGAGAGGTTACAGGTGTTTGTTCATGCTGTTTGGTCACGAGAGGAGCCTCGTAACCCTGGGCTGAGTTCCCAGCTCCTGCTTGTTGGCTGACCTTGGGCAGATTGCTTTGTGTCTGTGTGCTCCAGCTGCACATCTGCTGGTTTCATACAGTAATTGAGTGCTCGTAGGGATCTGGAAAACTATAGGAATAGAAATGCAAAGAGAAGCTTGAAAACAACATTGACCTTGCCTTGCAGCAGTGCGCTCTGCTCAAGGCCAAAGTCAGGGCTCCATTTTCCCACAGCTGCCTGTCTGGGATGGCAACACCATTAGTGCATTTTGCAGTGCCACCTTGGCCTGACAAGGCACCCACATCTCTAAAGGTACCTGCAAAGT
Source organism: Porphyrio hochstetteri (assembly GCA_020800305.1). NCBI lineage: Eukaryota > Metazoa > Chordata > Aves > Gruiformes > Rallidae > Porphyrio > Porphyrio hochstetteri. Next base: position 5,544,612 of record CM036930.1, on the reverse strand, counting down.
CTGTGAGTGATGGAGCACGCTGCCAGGCTACACGTTTCCCCTTAGGCTGCTCTGTGAGGTAGGATGTTCCCATTGCCTCGCTCTTAGATGGGAAATCCAGAACCAAAGCACTCCAGAAACTACACCAATGTTGCATGAGAAGCCTGGCAGCAGAGCGGAGACCCTGCTCAGATCTCCTGAGTCCCAAGCCAGCAGCTTCACCGCCGGACGTTCCTGCCCTCTGGTTGTGTGTTTCTTCGTGCTGTTGGTTAATGGAGCTGTTTGCTCTGAACTTGCAAGATATTACTAAAGGAGGCTCCTGAGCTAAGGAGCTGATGGTGTAATACCATTGTCCTGGGGGCATGCTGAAGGGATGGAGGCTTCCTGAGCTGCTCTGCAAGGAAACCTTGTTGGAAAATCAGGTTTTAAGACCTTCTGGAAGAGGTAAATAGAAATGTTTGGTAGCCAGAGGGGGCAGGATTTTCTAGCCTCTGAAGCTTGTCGAAAGAGGAGACAAGAGATCCTAACATTGGTGTGGAGGAAGGAGTGGAACTGGGTGCTGCCTTTGAAGGTGATGGTTCAGAGCATGAGTCTGTGTTGTGATGAAAATCTGAGGCCTGAAGGCTGAGATTGGCCCCAAACACTTTCCTTACCTCACACACAAGCAGTGATTGTCTCTGCTCATCTTGACTTGTTGGAGCAGAGTTGTGCTGGAGACAGACTGTGGGCAGCACCGCAGATGGCCCAGAGCCATGCAGCATCTAGAGCTTGGCAGACTTCGAATGATGTGGGGATTGTTTCTTATTAAGGGGAAAAACCTTTATATGGCATCCAAACTGCAGGTCAAAAATTCCCTCTCCTGGCTCGCTGGACCCTGAGGAGCACTGGTAACAAGGACTGGCTTGACTGGTTTGCAGCTCTGCAGAAATCTCAGGGACCCACTTTGGAAATGGTTCATAAGGGACTTGGGCATAGGTCTTCTTTCCCTTGGAAACTCACTTTCTGCATGAAACATTGAATGTACCAGCCCTCCTGGGTGGTTTAGGTGCTGCAGGAGCAGGAGGCAGCTTCCAAGCTGCCATCTCACCTGCGCAGGGATGGAATGTGGCTGCTCCAGCACTGTGCTCACCACCCTGCCAGCCGCATCATCCCTGTGGGGTTTGATGCATTGGATCCTTGGCCACCTCCTGGACACCACACAGACCTAACCTGGAGATACCGTGATCTTTCTCACCTGCTTTGAGACATTGGTGTCCTCAAGGGCCCCGTGAGCTGACCCCAGACAGTCTGTCTGTGATACTTTCTAGAGTGTGACTGAGCTTGGGCAGACCTGCCTGAACTGGCTTGAAACTCGCTGGTTCAGGCACTGATAGCCGGTGTAACCACAGCACGGAGGTTCCTGGTGAATGCTCACCAGCTGCAGTGCTCACACAGAGCCCCAGGGGGGTTTGGCAGCAGGTACTCTCATAGCTGCCTCATTATCTATTCCCTAACTAGGTAGTTTTCATCCAGGCATGATAGGTCTGCACCAGGCTGTGGTTGTACCGGGCATCTGCAGTGTGGAGAAACCAGCACCCTCTCTTTCATCTCAATTAACTCCTAGTTGTAAGCCACAAGTCATCCTCGCTGCCACCCAACCACACATACCTGCCCTCCAGCGTAGGTGGAAAGGGGATGGAGTGTTTCAATGTGTATTTTTACCTTAATAAACTCTGCAGAGAAGTTTGCTTCTGGGGAGGGTGGAATCTAGCTGTTAGCAGCCTGCTGGCACCCTGTGCAGTAGAAAGGTTAGCATGTGTTGGGGGGGGGTGGTGTTTTTGAGCAATAGACTCTTTAAAAACCCAAAGGCCACTGACTAGTTTTGATGTTTTCTTTCTCATGCAAAGTCTGTTTTATTCAAAGGTTGAGGTTTCCTTGTTTGTTTTTTACTTTGGAAATAACCTTGGTGGTGTTCCCTTGCAGATGAACAAAGACTTCCCCAGCCCCAGGAGCCCCAGCTGAGCTCTTACAGAGCCTTCTGATCCAGCCGAGCCAAGAACTTTGTGTGGGTAGAGGACGTGAGTCAACAAATGGTCTCTGTGAGCTGCCAGGAGCTGCCACCCTCCTTGACCGGCTCTTCCCTGCTAGAGAGCTTTGCCAGTGCCCTGCAATGCAGCATGCCACCGTCCCTCCTGCCAGGCCACGGCAACGAGAAGGCATCTGGCCACCCAGAAGGCTCTGGCCATCTCCTCACAGGCAGCACCAGCCACTCTGAAGGCACCCTGCTCCCCCTCTCTGGTGCAAAGGGGGAAGACGTGAAACCCCAAGTCGCTGTCTGTGAGGCTCACCTCAAGCTGCCCGACTTCTGTGGCAGCTTCCAGCAGGACTTCATTCCCACCCTGGAAGAGATTGAGGAGTTCCTCAGGGCTGAGTTCCTCAAAGACGATGCAAGCGAGCGTCACCCAGCTGGAGGGAAGGTCGAGATCAAATCTGAGGTCAGCTTCGGTAGCTCTGGGGAACAGCCCGTCTCCAGCATGAGGCAAGAAGAAGAAAAAGAAGGAGAAGAAGTCTCAAAGGCTGCCCAGCCTGGAGGGACAGCTGATGGTAGCGACCAGGCAGTAGCTGCTGGGAACATCCCTGTTGTCCTCCAAATCCAGCCTCTCCAGATGGACAGTGGCAGCCCGCTCACACAGAGTGCTGCAAGTGGGGTCAGGCTGGCCCAGCTGGTTATCAGCTTGCAGGGCCAAAACCTGTCCCTCCTCCCTCAGGTCCAGCCCCCTGGGACCATCATGGACCAAAAGTATGTCAAAATTGCCCCGCTGCCAGTCGCTGTGAGGCCAGAGGCGCTGGGGGATGTCCAGGAGGCGGAGGCACCCCCCAAGTATCAGAAAGCCCCCCCTTCCCTCATCCGCATCCATAAGTGCTCGCACCCAGGCTGTAGCAAGATGTACAGCAAGAGCTCCCACCTCAAGGCTCACTTCCGTCGGCACACCGGTGAGAAGCCCTACACTTGTGCTTGGCCCAACTGTGGCTGGCGGTAAGTGGGAGCCTGGGGACTCTCTGGAAGTGGGTGTCCCTCCTTGTCCCCTGTCCCTTGGCTTGTTGCTGCCTGCTGGGATGCAGGCTGGTGGAAACCCAGGATAAAATCGCAGGTTTTCTTTCCTGAGCGAGTTACAGGTGAGAGCTGGAAGGCAGCCCCTGGGGGTTAAACTTTGGTGAGGCTTTGGGTGGTTTTCGCTTGGTTTAAAACTGCTGAAAACCTCTATCCAGGAATCACAGCTGACCCACTCCCAAACACCCCAAATCCCCCTGGAACCGGGTGCCTAAACACTCTCTGGCAGTACAACCTTCCCAAGTGACCTTGTAGCTTCACAAGCTTTCTCTGCCCAGCTCAGGGCCTTTCCTGCAGCTGGGCTACAAAACCAGCTTTTCCCATTAAAGTCTGTCCTGGGAAACAGGAGCCAGGGCACCCCTCTGTGTGAGTTTATCATCGCTTTGCTTCCTCTCACTGCCTGCCTGCCTTGCACCCCTCAGACACTGCGGGCCTGCACTGCATCTCCACGCTGCCTTTAGGTTTCTTAGCTCTGCACGCCGTGGCCATGGTCATTTTTCTTTGGTCTGTGTTCCATAAATTAACCCTGCTTTTTAATCTTGCTGCTCTGCTCTGATTATTTTACTGCTGTGGTGTTCTCCTCCTGGTACCATGTACCTGGCCCACAGGGCAGGATGCTCGGTATGGCCTTGGGTAAGAAGGGCTGATAGTCCTCAGGTCTTGTGTAGCACTTTCAGAGGCAGATCTCAAAGCGGTGCTGGCAGCACCAAGCTTTCCTGGTTTCTTACACCATGCTTTGGCAGACACTTGCTGCCTTGTTTCCCCAGACAGTGTCTTTTGGCTTCTGTCCTGGGGTGGTGGAACTCTTTATGAGGCTAGATGTGAATTTTGGGACTTGCTCTTGCCAAGCTGCTGTCCCTTTGCCATCAGCAATTATCCCTCCATTCCCCTTTACAACCACAATACATCTTTAGAGGCGTTGGCTCCTTCCCAGTACCAACCAGTGCTGCTAAACCCTCCTGCACCCAATGCTCGGAGCCAGGGGAGCGAGGAAAGGGACAGTGGGAGCCACACAAGCATCGCTAGGAAGGGAGAAGGGGATGGTGCTGGGCTGTATGACTGCATCCTGGGGCTGTCTGCTGAGCTGCTGTGCTCTGCTGCCCTTGCTGCCCTGCCCTCCCACCCATGGGAGCCGTCACGCTGCCGAGCGATGCACCCAGCTGGGGTCCTCTGGGCAATGCTCCCTTTTTCAGATGTGGCCCTAACTGTAAATATATCTATATAGAGATGTAATTTCTCCTGGCTCGGCTTTCTACAAGGAGCTGAGACCTTTGGAGCTTGCTTCTTGCAATGGAGCAGGGAGAGAGGTCGGTATATTGCACGGAAGGCTGAGGATGGCTTTGGGACACATTTCATTTCATGGAGCCATCCTGGAGCAGGCTCAGTATGTCCTGAACCAGGTGTGAGCCTGAAATCTTGTCACTGGGTGGCTGGGGCTGCCTCTGAAGCTCCTTGCTTTGTGCTTCTTTGCATGGGCATGTCTCAGCCAGATGGAAAAACCCTTCTGTCCTAATGCTCCTGCCATCTGTGTTGGCTCCTTAGAGGCAGGATAGGAGTAGATTCTGTCCGGTCCTCCTCTCTGGTGTTCCCCTGACTCTTGGACACACAAAGCAGGCTGGGGAGAGCTCTGAGCCCCTTCCCATTGAGGGGCTCCAGGAGCAGTGGAGAGGGGCTGGTGCCAAGGGTGGGGTAGGTCAAGCAGCCTTCAGCTGCAGGAGGGCAGCTGGAGAGGGGCTGGGAGGAAGAAATCCTTCCTGGGGACAGGGGAGGCCCTGGCACAGGGTGCCCAGAGAAGCTGGGATCCCTGGCATGGTTCAAGACCAGGTTGGATGGGGCTTTGGGCACCCTGGGCTGGAGGGGGTGTCCCTGCCTGTGGCAGGGGGTCACTGGGGGGGCTCTGAGGTCCCTGCCCACCCAAACCATTACGTGATCCTCTGATTCCATCTCTAAATCACCCCGTGGAGGGTTTTTTTTTCTTTCCATTTTAATCTCCAGCATGCCTTACTGGTAGATTGGCTGGAGCAGAACAGCAGCGACCTATCCCAGGTCAGCCCAGGAGCCTGTGGCGAAGGCTGGACCCACCACGCTTCCCTTCTCCCGCAGGTTTTCCCGGTCGGATGAGCTGTCCCGTCACAAGCGCTCTCACTCGGGTGTCAAGCCGTACCAGTGTGCTGCCTGTGAGAAGAAGTTTGCCCGCAGCGACCATTTAGCCAAACACCTGAAGATCCACCGAGGCCAGCGGACGCTTCAGGGTGGCCACAGTTGTTAAGCCTCGCTGCTCCTCTTTGTGAGGCCGAGCCCTGGAGACCCCAGTGCTGGGCGAACGGAATGTAAACACCACGACACTAATGAGGAAGGGGAAATTAATTTCTTACTATCTTAATAATGATAGCACGGCCACGGTCACACTGCTGCTCAAGGATGTCCCATATTCAGGGCTTGTTTCTGGTACACTCGCCCCTCTCTTAAATATATGTGATGGAAAGCCAAGTTAATTCAGGGTGAGTGTGCGTAGGGAGGAGGGGCTGGGGTAGAGGACAGCTTTACACTGTCCCTCTGCATGGTGTGTGGGTGTCACACGACAGGCAAGAACCTGCTTACAGCTCTGCATCCCCAGCGTGGGGCATCCCCCAGGCTGCTTGTGGGTACCTGCTTACAGCTCTGCATCCCCACTGTGGGGCATCCCCCAGGCTGCTTGTGGGTACCTGCTTACAGCTCTGCATCCCCACTGTGGGGCATCCCCTGGGCTGCTTGTGGGTACCTGCTTACAGCTCTGCATCCCCACCGTGGGGCATCCCCTGGGCTGCTTGTGGGTACCTGCTTACAGCTCTGCATCCCCACTGTGGGGCATCCCCCAGGCTGCTTGTGGGTACCTGCTTACAGCTCTGCATCCCCACTGTGGGGCATCCCCCAGGCTGCTTGTGGGTACCTGCTTACAGCTCTGCATCCCCAGCATGGGGCATCCCTGGGCTGCTGTGGCTTCGAGTCACACCAGCATCCCGCAGCTCTTGGGCAGCAGCATCTCTAAGGCAGCTAAGAGGATTTGTTCTTGCTGGTCCTGCTCAGAAACACACGGGTGCCAGAGCCCATCTGGCAGGAGGGCATCGAGGCAGAACCACGGGTGGATGCAGGGGGGCAGGGGTTGGTGTGTGATGTGCAGCTGCTGCCAGGGCTGAAGGCAGACGTTGGGGATGGCTTTTCCGGTGTGGCTGAGGTGGTGGTTGTCTTGTCCCTAACTCTGCTTTTCTCTGTTGGTGGTTTTTCACCTGACTGGTACTGGGCGTGCTGGTGTCCTCGGGGAGTGTGACGTTGGGGGCTATGGTTTGAGTGGGCCAGGAAATGCATCTGTTCAACACACTCAGTGGTGTGTGTTGAAAGGGGACCAGGAGGAATGTAAGTGGCACCAGAAAACTCCTTTCTTCCATGCCAGTGTGAAGGAAGAGGGTATGGAGAGATATAAAGGGTGTGTGGCCCAGGGAAGGAGGGTCATGCGGCCCAGGGAAGGGTTGTGTGGCCCAGGGAAGGGTTATGTGGCCCAGGGAAGGGTTATGTGGCCCGGGGAAGGGTTGTGTGGCCCAGGAAAGGGTTGTATGGCCCAGGGAAGGGTTGTATGGCCCAGGGAAGGGTTGTGTGGCCCGGGGAAGGGTTGTGTGGCCCGGGGAAGGGTTGTGTGGCCCAGGAAAGGGTTGTATGGCCCAGGGAAGGGTTGTGTGGCCCGGGGAAGGGTTGTGTGGCCCGGGGAAGGGTTGCACACTCCAGTTGGGGGGGAGCAGTGTAGCTCACAGGTTGCTGACGTCCTTTCTCTGTTTGACTTCTGGTTAATTAAAGGCCAACTCCTCGCTGCTGTGCCAACTTCCCGAGCTTTTGCAAACATCTGGGAGGGAATTAGGTGCTTGCACAAACAAAGAATAAGCGTCAGGAGTCAGAGCCAGGCAGTGTGCCCTTTCTGCGTGGCTCTGCCCGCTGATACTCCGTACCCACAGGATCTTTTCAGCTCAGGTGTGCTCGTGCCATTCCCCTGTTACGCTGATGCTCTTCCAGGGTAGGACTTCACATGCTTGTCTCAAGCTGCCCTTGAGCTGGCTTTGGTGAGGAGTGTTGGGCTGTACCCAAAAGGAGGTCAGGAAAATGAGGTAAACTCCTTTTCCCTGCCCTGTGGAGGGCATGTTTGTACAGCAAGGAGCTTGTTCTCAGGTGCCTGCAGCCCTTTTCAGGTGTTGACTCTGGGGAAGGAAGCAGGCAGACTGGTGGGGATGTACATGGGTGGTAGAAGCATCTCTGGATGAGGCACCAAACTCTGTATAAGAAACACAAGCTTAAAACGCAATCCATTCTGGAGATGTTTGCTGGTGGTGGCTGCTCCTTCCCCAGCTCAGTGACTGGAGCTCTTCCAGCTTTGTTGAGAAGCTACCACAGTGTGACTTCAGGGAAAGAAGGAGCAGAGCTGAAAATCCTTGGTTTAGTCTTAGTCTAGAATACCTGGAGATGCTGCCCCTGAGGGAGATGCTGCTGCAGAGAATGGAGGCGGATGGAGTAGGGCACTTTCCATCACTGAGGCTCCCTGTGTTCTCCATGGGTACCTTCTTTCTCCTGCTGTTTGTGGTTCCAGCGCTGCAGGACCCTGGTCCAGCCCCAGACCCAGTGGTGTAGGTCACTATTCAAGCACCAGAGAGAAGTGTTTGCTTCCCCCATGACTTTGGCCCCTGTAAACACAAAAAGTTTCCCTGAAGTGGAAACCTCAGCATGCAGAAATGACGTTTCCACAGAGGAGAACTGTTCCTAAAGCTGGCTTAGATCCTTCATTGTGCAAACAAGGGGGCCAGCAGCTGAAGGAAGGCTCGCTGGCCAGCCTCCAGCCGCAGCGTAGCAGGGACCTGATGGCTTGTGGCCATCATGACACACAGGCTGCAGCGTGACACCACAGCTAATGGAGCTGCTGTTAGGTTTCCAAAGAGCTGGCGTGCCCCCTGGGATGTGTGCTTCTCAGAGAAAACCTGCATTGCTCCCTTTCCCAATCCCTGGGCGGGAGAGCCACCTTTATGACAGAACTAGCTGGAGCCACGCTGCTTGAGTTCAGATCCAGGCTTTCCCCAAAGGTCTGGGAGTTTCTGGATCCCGGCTTAAAGTCCTTCATACTTAGCTCATAAGTGGGTAGGTGTGGACAGGCTGAATGGAAAGTAGCTGCCTGCAGCGGGGTTTCTTTCCTGTGTGTGCAAGTGGAAGCGTCTAAGACCTGCAACCCTCAGGCTGGTTGCTTGGAGAGAGCTCTCCCCTCTGGGGAAGGGAGGGAAGGAAGGAGGGAAGGAAGGAAGGTTGGTTTCCCAACCTGGAGGTCTGGCTCTGAGCAGCACTCTCCAAATGCACAGGGAGTGCTTCCACCTCTGCCCTGGCCAGGTGGGCCCAGATGCCAGCAGAAACACAGTCCCACCAGCCCGTGGGCTGCTGAACCTGTAAGGATGAGCCTGAGGAGTCAGGGATGCAGGAGCCTACGTCAGGCTGCCTTTTGTTTTAGTGGATCCTGGCCCAACTCTGAATTTACTTCATACCCCTTTGCTTCAGGCCTCTCTTCAGAGGCCGTACCCCAGCGTGACTCATGCCCATCTCGTGCTTTTATCTGCCCCCCCGCACCCTTCTCCCCCCGTCCAGACTCTTTCACAGCACTCCCAGTTCGTTTTGGACCTGCCCCATCCTGCCTCCCTCCTCTCTCAGCCGAAGGCGACTGGGGAGGGTGCGTGTTTGCAAACCGGAGCCAGGAGAGCTGTGCCTCATCCTTAGGCCGAGGCCGCAGCTTATCTGCTGAGCAGCTCCCACAGAATCCACACTGGTCCTGGGCTGGATCCTCCATGGAAGCCGGGGTTGGGAGGGCCGGCAGTGGTGACTTGCAGCTTACCTGGTTTGTTTTGCCATTCCTTTTAGACAAACCACAAAGGGAGGAGAGGCATTTTTATACAGTAAAACACAGGAGATGCGTATCTCTGGTGCAATGCGTGGTACGGTCTCACCTGCTTCCCTCTGGGGACTTTGGATGAAGGTTTACTGCAGGCTCTGTAATTACCTGTCCTTTGCTCCAGTGAGGATATTACTCCACGGCAGAAACATGCGTTGTGGAAGTAGACCTGTGGCTTCAAGAGGGATGAGAACCCTTTTCTCTTCCCTGGACAAAACCACAAGATGCAGGTTGCCCTTGGGAGCACGAGGGGTTTTAGCCCTGGCTCTGTCTCAGAGGGTGATGTTAAGTGACCGGGGACGTGTGCCTGCCAGCTCCCAGGTGATGGATGGGAATGGGAGGAACTGGTTGTCTTGTGCTGGGAGTGAAAAGGCTGGCAGGTTGCTAAGCAGTGCTTTTTAAGAAATCCAATGCAAACAGACAGGAGTTGTAGCAGGGCAGGACGTGGGAGAGCACAAAGAGGAATTCAGGCAATGTTTCTAAATTCGCAGCCACAGCTCTGGATATAGCAGCACGGGGTGCAGAGCCCTCCAGCTTCAGTGGTGTAAGTGACAGCACTGACATCCCTGAGCTGCAGCCCACGTGGAGCTCGTGCTGGCTGCTCATCCCAAGGGATGAGATAAGGGCCAGCACAAATCCTGGCTGAAGTCCCCTCTGGAAGCAGATCTCTGAGGTGCATCATAGCATCAGGCTTTGCTTTTCTTTGCCCCAGTAACATCAGAACTGTGGTTTTAGTAACAATTCTCCCTTCCAGAGCCCAGTTTTATTTGGGGTGAGTGCAATTCTGGGCACGTTTTCTCTTTCACATGGTGGTTAAGAAGAATGGGACAGAGCCTTTGTGGGCGTGGGACTATGCAGGCTGGAAAACAGGAGAACATTTGCAGGAGCAAAGATGGTCGGTTGAGTTTTCCTCCTCTGGAGGTCAACAGCTGGGTCAGATCCTGGCCAGGTGGGTACTGGTGATGGGAAACAGGTGAAGAAGGTTTGCAGCCCTACCAGCATGGCATTAACTCTTGGGTGGCTCAGCAATGCTTATCTAGCCTGACTCTGGAAGCAGAAGGGACAGGGGCTCCTTGTTGGTCTGCATGTGCCCAGGGATGTTGTTCAAGCTCTTCTGGGGCTGCAGCTAAGGATAAAATGTGATGTTTCCTTGCAAAGTGGGGTATTATCATGGCCTCATGCTGCAGCTGATGCAATAGGTTGTGTCTGATGCTCTGGTCACCTCTACCTGCAGTCAGCCCAGGTACAGGCTCTGGGGGAGCTCCTGGAGGTACAACCCTGGGAGCAGAGGGGTTAAGGGCACTGGGAAGCTTAATGAAGAGCTAAATTAAAACAGCTGGCTGGATGACTTGGCCTGGCCATGCTGGATGACTTACTGCTTCATAATCAGCTTTCTGAGCAGGCAGGAGTTCACTCACGCAGGGCTGGAGCAGGGAAGGTGTCTTGGAGTAGGAATAAGGCAGATGAAGGCTTGATTTCTGCTCATCACTTGCCCCACAGGGCTCAGGGGTCCTAACCCTGGGCTGGATGCTGGTTTTTAGCATGGGCTTTGGGCAGGTTCCTCACAGGGATGCAGCTTTTCTAGGAGCCACTTTCCACCGTGTGTGCAGGTAAAATGCTTTGCTTTCTGATGTCTTATCTGAGCTGCTTTGCCAGAGGAAGGTTTCCAGCTGAGGGGATCAATTCCCTGGCTGGAGCCCCACAGAAGAGGATGGGGGTGACAGTATTTGGTCAGTCGAGCTATTTTGTTGCTTGATCCAGGAACTGGGCAGTGGTACAGAAAAGGCTTATCCTTCTCTGCTCTCCTGGAAAATCCACCCAGATAAAGCTGGTTTTGGCTTAGAAAGTACATGGTGGGAGGGGGGGAAATCAGATACGTGATTTGACATCCACAGCTCTGTGTTTGCTTTTGGAAGCATTGGCTTTCCACCGATGTCTCCCCGGCTGCAGTTTCACAGCTCCTTGCTGAGGCTGCTGAGCACACCACAGTCTGCTTCTCGCCTCTTCTATTTCAGGCCTTGGCTTGTTTGTGGAAACAACAGGCACTGAAATTGAAATTCTCAATACTATTTAAATGGTCACAGCGGGTCCTGGCTTTGCCTTGTTGTCACCAGCTGTGAGGCTGCTGTTGGGTCAGGCCAGGAGAGAAACCAAGGAGGTTTTTCAAGAGCTGTATCCAGGAATTGTGTTCAGGATGTGGGAAGCTGAGGAGGGGAATTGTGCTTTTAGTAGGAGAAGGGCCATGGAGATAACATGGTGGAAACGAGTTTGGCAGCATTGTGTAACAACCAGAGATCCTCTGGTGCACAGCTTTAGGGCTTAACTTTCATAAGCACCTGAAACCACCCCTGAGCCTCTCTGAGTCAGCGGAGACTGGCCCTTCTGCTGAGTAAAATAACAAGCCTTTCCCCTGCTCTACTGACTTCCTTGCTGTGTAGTGAAGGTCTCATGGAACTGGGCAATTCTCTTTCCTCAAACGAACTGTTGAGTGTAGCTTTGAACAGTACCAGCTGCTGTGTGATCTGGGTGTTGCATGTCCCATGAACTCATCAGAGCATCCGCTGTGGTGGCAAACTCCCCAGCAAGGCTGGCAGCTGCTGTGCCCCAGCCAGCTATCTCCTGGGGCAGTTGGGGATGGAGGCTCAAGGACTGGAGGAGCTGAACCTCTCTGCCCCCAGCCCTGGAGCCCTTGCATTTGTAGCCTTGGAAATAAGAAGGGTTTGAAACCAGCACAGGTCTGTGGCTTTTTTTTTTTTTTGAGGGCATCAGCAAACACCAAAGCAGAGGCAGAGCTGCTCTCTGCAGGGGGAACCCTGAGATCTGAGTGCAATGAGGCTTTATTGGGCCTGAGAAATAACAAGATCGTTGGCAGCTTGGGTGTGAGACAACGCAAGGATGAGAGCTGATTACTTCTCCATCCCTTCGAGGTGCTCCCTCGAGCTTCAGCACAGGCAGCTGGTATTTGCAGACCCCTGTGTGCCCTGTAATGCTTGGTGGGCATCCTGCAGGATGCTCTGTGAAGTGATGACCTTGCCATGCAAGCGAGTGTCAGAGCACCCTGGGACTCTGGAGACGGCATCTCTGCAGGGAGTGTGGTGTTCACCTGGCTCCCAAAGCAAAGCCGGGGTGGTTGGGAGCGGGGTGTGAAGCCGCTCTGAACCAAGCGACAGCAGATTTCCTGCTGTGAACGTGTCAGGTTGATGACTAGCACCATCTAGGCCTCGTAGGCAAAGTAGCACTCGTGCCCAGCTTGTGGTGGAGCTTCTCTTGGGGAAGGGGCTGTTGGCAGCTCAGGATCTTCCCTCTGCGTGACCTGGGCTGCTGCCGTGCATCCAGCACCCCGGCTTTCCCAAGGGTGCTGCTGAGGGCGAGCAGGGGGCTCATCTTCCCTCTCCCTCAACCCCCAAGGATGACTTGGGCTACGGATTAATCTTGGTAACCGAAGCCTTAACAATGTGAGGAGGTGTTAAATGCTGGGCTTCCTGAGAGCATCTCTTGAGGAGAGCCATGAGTGGGGCTTCGTTGTGAAGCTTCAGAAACCCCCCACCAGCCCTTCCTTGATCTGAAGGCTTTTTCCCATCTGAGCATATCCCCTCACTAACGAGGCACAAACCCCCTCATACCCCTTCTGCTTGTGTCCTGGCTTTGAGCTTCCCAGTGCTGTTGTGGAGCCGGGTCTCGGAGCTGGGTGCTGTATTAAATCTGCTCTGGATTCTGGAACAAGGTCTCATTAGGCTCTGATGAGCTAGTGCACAGTCTTCTGGCCTTCCCTGTGCTTCCCTGCTCCCTCCCACCGCTCTCAGGAGCCGATGACTGCCTGAAGGCACTTGGAACCTTGCAGTAGCCCTTGCTTTTGGAAATATCTGTGCTTTCCTGGCTGGGCTGTCCTGTGCTTTCCTGGAGCTGGCAGTCACATATCACTTCATGGCTTTGTCCTTGCCTTGCAGCTTGTGAAATTCTATTTCCAGGTGCTGCTGTCTGATTAACCTTCACTAGAAATCCTGATAACAGCGTATTCAGCTTTCTCTTTCTGCTGCCTCTTTCTCTTTAAAATGCCTTTGCAGGAGAGCTGCTTTTTAGGGCTCTGCACAGGAGCTCTTTCCAAGCCCTGCCTTGTTGCCCGATTTATTTTATTCCATCCCTTTGTCCTATATTTTTTCCCCCCCTTGTGATGTCATCTAAGATAGGAACAAGCCCACGTTGGATTGCAAGCCCACGAGGCAGAACAAAGTGAGAGTTGCACAAAATAGGAACTTTATTAACTCTCTAAAAAAAGACTCTTGGATTGTTGGTCTGTGGCATTACCCAGCTCATCCAGCAGAAGCCCTTTAGGTCACTGGGGTGGTAGGGCAGGGTGATTAGTGTGATTAGGGTTTTTTGTGTGCTGTCCCTCTCCCCTGGCAGCCTGTGATGTCTCTTTTGGGTACAGCTCACGTGTTGTTTCCTCAGTGCTCAGGAAACATGAGGGTTTTTTGGGTGTGCTGGTAGAGTTTGCTGTTGGCAAGCGGAAACACAGCCAGGGAAGGATCTGGAGTTTGTGGTGGTGTGCTCAGAGATGGAGCTCTGCCACTGTGCCACATGAAACATGTTTGGACCCCCCTCAAGTCTGGCACGTGTGCTGAACCACCAGGCTCTCATGTATCTTGTGAAACATTCCCTTTCAGAGCTCTGTCATTCCCCCACTTAGCACGATGCTCGGTGCCAAGTGAGGAAAAGATCCTCAAATGGTGTGGGGTGCACCAGCCCCGTAAGCTGATCATCTCCCCAAAGGCTGTGGGAGCTCTTGGAGGAACCAGCTGGTTTCAGCAGCGTGCCCTGAGCTGGTTGTGCAAACCCAGGTGCTGGTCCTCTCCCAAACAAATGGCTTTAGCTGTGTTTGAGGTACACACAGGCAGCTGTTGGCAAAGCTCCCACGTCTGACTCGACAGGAAGAGTCTGAGAGCGCGAGGGGCTTTTCTTTATTCTCCTCTTTGCTTTTGGATTCGGTCGTCCAAGCCCTAAGCAGAGAGAGAGGTTAGGATGGGGCACAGCTGAGGAAGGTGAGGGAAGGTGCAGGAAAACACTCTGACCAAAGGCTCAGGGTGTTTGTTACCGAGTCTGGCTCTCTCCCGTGGGGCATTAACTGTGTTGTGAGTCATCTGCAGCGCAGATCAGGTAGAGGTGAGGAGGCTACAGCTCAGTGCCATGGGAAAAGGGCCTCCCAGCTCCAAACCTTTGTTCCTTGGTCGGTGCTTCCTGGCCTGGGCAGTCCCAAGGGAAAAGCAGGACTGATAATGTGAAGAGCTCTGTGGAAATAATGACCAATGCTTTCCATGGTGGGGTGGGGGGAGAAAACAGCACGTGCTTTCATTTCAGAGGGGCTTTAATTATTTTGAGAGTTGGATAAACTGACTCTGGACTTCTGGGGGGATTTTCTTGTCCTTCCTCATTACCTTTTTCTTTCCTTCCCTCACCTGCCCAGTCTCTCACTTTTTTCCTTTTTTTTCTCTTTTTGAAAGTGGGTGTGGGTAAAATGGCAACAATTCTCTTGATCTTTTTGAAATGCAGTGGTTAACTTCTGTAAATAAATAAGTAACAGTCAGCTTGGTTTAAAGCTTCCTTTCTCCCCATAAGAAAAAGCACGTTTTGGGGGGGAAACCTTGTACTACTACCACCCTGTAGGTAAAAGATATCTCGATTCCTTGAACTTCCTTACGTTCTCTGCTTTCACCTGCCTTTTGATCTTCTGTGACTGTGCAGTGAGTGCTGATAAAGGGGTATTTATGATGGTGCTTCCTGAACAATGATGTTCCTGGCTTGCACGGGGCAGTCTGTGAGTCGGCAGCTGGGTGAGATGGGCAGAGAAGCCTTTGTACCAGCACAGCTCACCTTTCACCGGCATCTGCCTAGGAGCCTGCAAGCAGCGTGCTCTGGCATGCCACGCACGGGGTTTGATAGCTGAGCACTGCTGAAGGTTCTTCTCCACCAGTGGGAAGGAACCTGCCAGCGAGGCAGAGCTGGCTCGTCAGAGGGAAGTGGGAGAGCGGCACCTTCTTGGTGCTTCTCCTTCTGCTCCTGATGCCTGATCCAAGAGGAGACAGCCCTGCTCTTAAACTGGCACAAAGAGGCTGGGGAGTCTCCTTCTCTGGAGACATTCAAACCTCACCTGGATGTGTTCCTGTGGGATATAGCCTGGGTGATCCTGCTCTGGCAGAGGGGTTGGACTGGGTGGTGTTTAGAGGTCCTTTCTGACTCCTAAGGCTCTGTGGCTCAGTGAAGAGTGTTTTAGCAGGTACCTCAGGACTGCTGCTGCTCATCTGGAGGCCAAAGCGGTGCCGCACCTTAGTGATTAGCAGCCTGGCCCTGGATGAGCGGTTTCCTGGGGACTTCAGGCTGCTTTAATGAGCTTCAGTGCGATTAAGGCTCCCGCTGCGTGGCTGGTCTCCTCCTACCCCCCTGCACTGAGCCCTGGCATGGCCTCTCCCTTCCTGCTCAGTCTGGGGAGCATGATGGTGGTGTGGCTCTGCTGCCAGCATGTCGGATGGGGTGAGCCATGGGCAGGAGCTGGGGACAGAGGACATCCACCCAGCCTTGGCTGAGCCCTGTGGCCTTGGGTGGGGGATGCAGATGGGTGGGGGTTCTTCAGCCACGTAGCCTGATACCACCACGCTCCCCAGGGAGAACACGAAGGTGCAGGTGAGCCTTCCTCTGGGGATGAGGTGTTTGTAGGGGAATGGCTCCCAGCACAGGGAGACCGCAAAGCTTTGATAGTGGTGTTGGGCATCCTGGTGTGCCCATCCTCCTCCTTGCTCTGTCCGACAGACCCCCTGGGTGTGGGGCGCTTCTCTGTTTTACTATCAAACTTCAAATGTTGTTTTGTGGCTGTTTTAAATGTTTTAGTGTTCTACAGCTCGCCCCTGCCCGGCGGCTCCCTGCCCCGCTGGGGCTGGGGTTGGGGGCCCGGCGGCTCCCTGCCCGGCTGGGGCTGGGGAGGTGGGGGGGGGGCGCCCTGCGGCTCCCGGCCCGGGGCTGGAGGCTGCTGCCGCGCAGCCCCGCTCTCCCCACGGGCCGGGGCTTCCGTGTTATTCGCCACACGCGACGCAAGCGTCTCCCAGGGCCCTGCCCACGCCCCGGGCTCCCGGCGGGCCGGGCCGCCTGCGCTGAGCCGAGGGGGCCGGGCCGGGCCGCGGGCACATGGCTGCGAGCGGCGCGGGCGGGCACTAGGCCCCCGCAGCGGACTACAGCTCCCAGCATGCCTCACGGGCGGTGGGCGAGCGGCGCCCTCCCATTGGACGGCGGCGCCCCCGCTCCGTGCGGGGATTGGCCGCCATGCGCGAGCGCCCCGCGGCCCCGCGGAAGTGTGGGGTACGGAGGCCGCGGAGGCTCCGCGGCGGAGGGACTGGCGCTCCGCGTCCCGCCATGTAACGCGCCGCCGCCGCTTCCCTCCCCCCGCCCCCTCCCCGCCGCCACCGCCTCCGCGCCGCTGCCCTTCGCTGCTCGCCTGGCTCCTCCCGCCCGGGATGGGGGCCCGGCGCCCGGCCCGCCGGGGGGGCTCCCGGCCATGAAGGGCGGCGGGGGAGCCGCTCCCAGCACCTGCCCGCCGCGACGGGACCGTGACGCCCGGGGACCGGCGGGGCTCCTCCTCGGTGAGCGGAGGCGGCCGGGCACAGCGGGGTGCTTTCCGGGCCGGGAGCGGAGGGGCCGCGTCCTGCTCGGGGGAGGGACCGGAGGGGACCCGGCGGGGGCTGAGGAGGCCCGGGGCGGGAGAATGGGGCTGGCGGCCCCTCCGGGAAACTCGCCGCTTCAGGGAGGGTTCTCTGGGCGGATGGGCCGGGGCGTGGGGGCCGCGGGACCCCGCCGGGACGGTGCGTGGTGGCGGTGGGACGGTGCCGGAGGTTGTTGGGGGGGCGGGGAGCGGGCTGCGTGCGGGGGCTTCGCCTCCCTCAGGAAGCCGGGAAACGAAAGCGCCCGCCGCTTTGAAGGGCGGCAGCCAGCCCGCCCCGGGACTTTGATCTGCGGGGCGCCCCGGGGCCCTTCCCCGCCGGCGGGCTCCCCCCGCTCCGCGCTGGGGACGGTTCTCTGGCAGGGTCGGAGGAAGGAACAGCCTTCCCCGGTGCCCCTCGCTTTGCGCGCCTCTTCCTGGCGAGCTTCTGGGCTTGCCCGGGCGAGCTGATGCCCCGCAGGAGCGTCTGAGGGCAGGTCGGGGGGTTTCCTTCCTCCCGGGACCGCCGAGGTGAGAGCCGGGGCTGGTAACCGAGCGCTCGGCTCCTCTTCGTTCCTCGCTCCGCTGCTGGTGTTTTTGTTTGGTGCTGGTGTGCTCGCTGCTCTGCAAAACGGGGGGGATGCCTCCCCTGCCTCCCTGCGTCGGTGAGCGAGGCCGTGGGGAAAGCACGCCAGTACGCTGCCAGGCTCCGTTCTGTGCTCCTGTTTACAGGTCCCCAGACACACGTACACCGTGTCACTTCCACCATACTTACCTCCTTCTCACCAACGGGCTCCCCAGTAATCCCCACTGGGCTGCGGGTGGGATCCAGAGTTGTGCTCCGTGTGGGGTTGGATGCAGCAGCTTCCCGGGAAAGATGGGAATCGCTCTGTAGGCGAGCGGTGGGCGCGGAATCTGGGCGCTGGCGTTGCTCTGTCTCCCTCCTGTTGGGAACAAGCACGATCCCTGCACCAGGCACAGCCTGACAGAGCCCTGCCTTCGTGATTCCTTGTCGGCCTGTTTATTTTTAGGGTCTTAGTGCCTGTTTGTAGAGAATAGTTGTTCCATCGTCATAGCAACGGGGCTGAGTGTATTATAAACATTATTAAAGGAAACCTTTTCCCTCTTAAACGAGACTTCCTTTTCATAATAAAGTTAGGATCCACATGAAACACTTAACCTTTTGTTGGGGGTTTGCTCGCTGGCGTGGTGCAGAGATGCTCCAGTGAGGATGCTTTTACTTTCAGCAGATGCATCGTGCCTGTCCAAGCTAATTTCATCTGCTGTTGGTAAACATTCCCCTCAGCCCATTGTGGTGGCAGATAAGGAGGAAGCAAATGTGGTCTGCTTAGAGGGGAGCTTCCACAGAAACAAATATTGTTAAGGCTTGCTGGGAGACACATTGCTGTCAGAAACCAACCAAGTAACTGGCCAGAGACACTTTGGGTTTTTTAAGTTTGCCACGGTCTTTATTTGCCCTTAACCTTCCCAGGTTCCCTTTGGTCTTGTGTCCCTCAAAAGCAGAGGTAGGAAAGGAAGCACCTTTGTCAGAGTACTGAAAAGCAAGGAAATCAGGGCTGCTGTCCCTGAAACGAGCTGGGCTGCGCTGTCAGCCACCCTTAGCCAGGGACTGAAGATCAGCGTGGTGGTGGCAACTGGAGGAAGTGTGTGGACTGTGCTTTGAAGTTCGCAGATTGTGGTTTGAAGTACATGGACTGTGCCTTCAAGTCCACCTTCCTGACCCTCTTCAAACAGGTTGAATGTTTTTAAGTGTGAGGTTGTGCATGGTATGATGGGAATCCTGATGCCGCCGTTCTCCTTTGCCCCTTGTTTCCCATCCTTTGTTTGCTAAGACAGAAAGGTGGAGAAGACTAGAAAATACTTTCCAAGAAAAAGAAACACCAATTTCTCAGAAAGGAGTGAAAATCCTGCAGCAGTTTGCTCCTAACCCCCCAAATATTCGCTGACACCTTCATCTCACGTGAAGTGCTTCGTTTTTGAGCCAAGAACCCCAAACTTCTTGCCACATTTGTTTTAAGTAAATATAACTGTCAAACTTGGAATGGGATTAGGCAATGAAAGCTGGACCAGCTCTTATCATGAGGACATCCTCCAGCAGTTCCTTCCAAGGAGCTTCCTGCTGCGATAACCGCAGCCTCGCTCAGAACAGGCTGATTTTCCTGACTGCTCTGGAAACAACAGGGCAGTGAATGCTGGAGCCAAGGGGAAGACAACGAATTTATTGGGAGTCTGGGGTGGGTTTGTTGGAATGGGGTTTTCTTAACTTATTCTTATGCGGTTTTAGTCCTTATTAGAGAAAATATAATTTGATTACTGCTTGGAAAGCTGCCAGGGTTTGGGTTTTTGAATGGTGGTGTCTCAGATGTAGGGAGCTGCATCTCTGGTTTAATTCCTTGTAAATAGTAAGTTTATTTTACACAAGTAACAGGCTTTTAACTGGTAATTCACCTGTCTTTGGGAAGTAAGCTAACAAAAGAAGTGATAGTGCCCATAGTTAATGTACTTTTACAGCGCTCTGTGTGTTTTGGAAAAGGACTCGATACCTCTACACACTCTCCACCACATCAGAGTATGTCAGTAGATACAAGCACCCCAAAGAGGCTGGGTTTTGGGCAGCAGGTTTCATACGTGTTGGGTAGCAGGCTCCTTTCTAAAATGAATCAATCCTAAAAGTATGAGTTCAGTTGAGTCGCAGTCCCAGGAGCTTGGAAATATCTTGTGAGGTTTATTAGTAATGGGATATTTTAAGTGCTATGTTAGTGAAATTGTTGCTTGGCTGTGTGTTGATAACCACTTAATTAGACCCTTCACCAGCAGTGTTACACCTCTCTGTCCCTTTACTCAAACAAAAGGAATAGGGCAGCCATTTAGTTAGTTAGTTGCCTGGACAAAGACACTGCCAAACCTGAGCTAACTGTGAGGTTACCCCTGTTTTGAATAAGGATTTGGGCCTGTGACCTCCAGAAATCTCCTTCAACCAAAGTTATTCTGTTTATCTTCCTGGAACAACTATCTAAGGCCTTGTGCCCACAGGAATATTGCACAACGTAGCAGGAGTTATTGTCTACAAATTCCTTCTGTTCACACACCATGGCCATCTTAAACCACCAGAACAGTTCTGCTCAGTAAAGCCTTGCAGTCCTGCTCGTGCCTTCCATGCACAGCAAGCCTGGCTCTCCTGGGGTTGTGCAAAGTGGGTTTGCTCACCCACTGAACGCCTGACTTGCACCAGTAAGCGTGAAAACCTCCCAAGGACCATCCCTAAGTTACTGGTCCTGCCTTTGGGTTTTTTAACAGAAGCCTGTGTGGTCTGAGAAGGGGTTTCTCTGCCACCCTGTACGTTTACTTCTGCTCCACACAGCTTCCAGAGTCATCCTTTGAGTTGTTGCTTCGGTGTAATCCCTGGATGACTGTAACTGGGCTGCTTAGATACGTGATGGCGATGATTTTCTCCTCACTGTGTGACAGCCTTTCTGTCCTCTGCAGCACCCTCCCTTTCTGTGCGGGTCCTGCCAAGGCTGCAGACCTGCCTGCTTTATTCAGTCCATCTGGAGAAGTCATCAAGGCTGCAGATGCTCGTAAGAGGCTGTTGGAACAAATCGAGGTGAAAGTTCACTTGAGCTGTGCTCGGGGATGAGGCAAAGCACAGGAAATCTGCTAGAAGCCCTTAGACAGGGGGTTAGGGCAGACCCCCACCCCGTCCTGCTCCCCTCTTGGGGCTTGGCTGCTGTCTTGCTGGGATAGCGAGGTGTCCCTCTCCTTTTTGAGCATGAAGGATGAACTCTTTAGTTTGTTTTGCAACAGTAAGTATAGCTGTTGGCCACGGGAGGTGCTTACCATATGTCACATCCTAAACCATTCCTCCTGCCTGCTGTGCCACCCAGTGATCGCATCTTCCATGGAAGGAGAGTGCTGAAAGCCCTGAGGCTCTGTAATCTGCTTGGAGCACGGCGTCACGGCGATGCATGAGGAGATGGCACCGGAAAAGATACCTATCTCATGTCCTGGGCTTTTTGTAAACTCAGGGCTTTGTAAAGTCAAGGCCTCCAACAAAGCTACAGCAACCTCAAACGAAGCTGCAGCAACAGGAGAAAGCTCGAGTTTGCAGCGCTTGTATTTAGAGTGCTGCAGCCAAATGCTGTCAGCTACTCGCTATACTTCAAGGGTCATCCGTAGGCGTCAGAGAAGATCTCAAGACAATAATAGTGCTCTATTTTAGCATACTCATTTCAAAGTATAACTGCCCTCTCTGCCTCTAGCAACTATTTTTTTCCCCCTCGCACTCAAACGGTGCAGAAGTGGAAAGGCCGTTGTCATAAAGCAGCAGTGTTGCCTCTCTGCCTGATTCCCTCATTGTCTTTTGAAATGAGACCTTTCTCTTTCTCTGTGGACTCTTAGAAGGAAAATTAACCTTCAGCAAAAAAAAAAAGCAGCTTTTGGGTGTTGTGCTTGTAATTATTGGTGCATTCATCCTGAAGAAAAAGCAATCAAACTGCTGGGCTTTTTTTATGCTGATGGGGAGCTGTGCTGGGAGATTGATGCCTTTTCATGAAAGGAGACGTGGCTTTGAAAGAAGTTGAAATGCTGTTTACAGATCATGAGAGAAGGAACAACTCACCATTGCTAGTGTAGAGGAGGACTGGGGCAGTGGGTTCCCGTCCTCATCCCGATTACAGGCTGGTGACACCTCTGAGGAGTGTGGGTTTTGCTGTGTGTCTGAAGGAAAAGGACAGGAGGCTCTTCCGAGCTCCTCCCAGTGTCGGTGAGGGAGGGGGATGCTGTTTCGGCCCTGAGGACCACTGTGGTGTGGACAGGACCCTCTGAGGATGCTGGTTGCCCCATACCAGGGTAGCTGACGTGTTCTACACAGCACAGGTAGCGCAAGGAGCTTGAACCGCTGCTCAGCCTCTGTAGTTGGAAGGTGAAGGCTCCTGAAAGGCATCAGCCGCCTTCTGCCCCAGGTGCTGGAGAAGGAAGAGCCTTTTTAGCATGTTACTGGGCTCTTCTTAAAGAGAAGCACTTGTCTCGCCTATACTGGTTTTAATTTTGCATCTTGTGTGAAGTTTTGGTTTTTATCCTGCTTTTTCCTGCAGAAGCAGCAGTGCTTTGATGTATTCTTACATGGTATCAAAGCAACTCTTGTTTTTTTAAAGTTAAATTAGGTGTCTCATTTATTATACTTTCCCAGTTACAGCTTGCGTATCCCCAGACTCCAAAGGGCTAAGATCTGCTTGGGATCCCATTGCTTTGCCCAGTTTGGAGGGTTTTTTTCCTGGCCTTCCCTTTGTCTGTATATAACCTTCAGAAAACTTTGATGCTCCCAGTGCTGTTGAGGTCTCTCTCTGTTGTTTCCTGTAGATACCTGCAATAAATATTTAATAAAGAGGGATGTTCATTCTCTCATATGCAATATAACCCACCCATTGACCATTGCAAAGTGTCCTCCTGCTCTGTAACAGCCAAGGAGTAAGGAAAACTCCTTCACCCTGTTGTTAATGTGTCTAACACCATGAGGCTTTCTTAAAGCAGAGGATGCTGAGGGTATGCAGTGTGTCCTCCACATGATGGACGGGCTCATGACAGCCCTAAAGCCTGTAAATGCCAGAATCATTAGTAGCAACTAGATCAAGCTAACGCTCCAGCAGAGTCTGTAGCTCTGTCCCTGCGAGAAGGATCCTTCCAGCATTTCAGATCTGAGCAGCATGAACTCTTTCATTTTGGCAAGTGCTCCTCAGAACATCAGAGCTCATCGCTGGGAAAGGTTTGGGGGTTTTTCTGTTTGTGGTTCTGTTGGGATTGTTTTGTTTTGTTTTTACATCTTGCATTGTTTTGGTCACTCTCTGCTTGCTCTGCATCACTGAACTCTGCTCTCAGAGTCGGGTCTGTTGGCATTGTGCATCTCCTGCTCCATTCAGAACCAGCCCTGACTGCTGCAGAGGATGCTGGGCTTTGGGATAACAGCACTGCTTACTGAAGGGAGGCAGCCTGTTGATGTAAAGGCATTTAAATTCCAGCAGAAGGTCTGCATGGAATTTCAGGAGGAGGGGAAAAAGCCTTTGCAGCTCTGAAATTCTGCTGCTAATCTAATTTCTGTGTGATTGCCTCCCGTTGCATCAGTCAGCGCTGTTTGGTGCAGTGCTGCTTATGGGTTTGGAAAGTGCTGTAGATAAATGTAGCGTGGGAATAATCACTCAGCTTCATTTTCCTGCTCTTTCTCTGTTAACACATGTCACGAGTATTGACAGCTCTGCAGAATGGTAGAATCAAGCCCTTCTGTCTCCACAACACCCCATGCATGTGCATCATCCTGACAGGATAATGAGGCTCCGCAGCGTGCACGTCCTCGGTGTTACCAGTAGGCAGATATGAAATGTTATTGGCAAATGTGAATCCAAGTCAGAGGAGAACTCTTGGAAGAGTTCTGATGCAGCTGCCTGGTCGTGAGTGCCCATACCTGCCATGGTGTGGTGTGGGGAGAGTCTCAAAGCGCAGCTCTGCGGCTGATCTTTTCTTAGAGTACCGAGCAATTAATTTGGGCAAGCTTGGAGTTGTGTGCATATGGTAATTAACAAGGAAAGCACCTTAGGCCAGCATAACAAGGTGGTGTGGGTGTCCTTCACTTTGAGATTGTTCCTTGTAATTGCAGCAATTTAACCAGGGATCAATGTAACATCCCTGTGTAGTCGTGTAAGCATGCCATTAGGTGCTCTTAAAAATAGGTTAAATGCAATGGGCTCTGCCCAAAAAAGTACCTGCCCTAAGGCACCTTATTTAAATAGGAGTATGTAGTCCTGTTTAAACTGTCAGCAGTAATCCTTTTACAGGGCTGACTAAATTCTGAAGCTCTGACATGTGGACCTGTTCCCTTCCTTATATAGGGCTGGATGAGTGCTGGGCAGTAATGAGATTGGAATAAAAGGCTTTGGTAATGAAGATGAACTGGCAGTCCCCACTGAACCTTAAAATTATCCCTGTGTATACATGGACTTCAAAACAATACAGGGGTGAGAGTCCTGCTTGCTGAAGCTGGACTTGCTGCTGCTGTTACAGAGCTTCTGCTTGGGAATGGCCCTGCTTGGGCTGCAGATCCCCTGAATGGAAACCCCTGTACTCTTTAGGTTCACCTTTATCAAGGTTTCGCTGCACATGGGAGGCAAAAATACCCAGCAGTTACACACACCTAAACATTTTCAGTGTAACTCACTGGGTTGGCTCTTACTCCAGAGTGGCTGGGTTGGGTTGGGTTTGGTTTTGTTGGAAGAAGTTTAAGCTGCTCTAATAGAAGCTGTTCTATTCTGAAATAGAGCATCTGTATGGGATAAAAAGATATTAATTCAGGATCTTGTTTAAATCACTGTGTAGCTTATACTTCCCTTGTGCAGACAGGGTTATTAGTGTTCTGCCTAAACAGTATCTGGAAGTACTGGTTCATGTGGTCAAGGAAAAATGCTATCCCCATCTTCCTTGTCTGTCCTTGATGAATTTATACATCAGCACCTTCAGAGCAAGAAAGCCATGCTGGAAGTGCATGAACCAGGTGACAGGTACTGGTCCTGGGAAGCCTCAGCATAAATGACTGGTGTAGGTGAGGCAGGGTGGGAACTGGGGACAGCAAAGGCAGCATTTGCAGTTATTTTACTTGCTTTATGTTTATTCCCTTAGAAAAGTCAGGGTTGGAGTCTGGCAGAGGGGAGACTGGGGGGTGGTTGAGCGGGCAGCAGCAATGGGAACTGGAGGAAGAATTGGGTTGTTCTGCACTGGGGCATCTGCAGGTAACTCCAGGGGTTCCTTGATCTGCAGTCTGGTTTCCCAAAGATCCTGAGGCTGGAGGTGGGTGCTGGTAGGGAAGGAGGTGGTGAGTGGGATTCACCTGGTGCACCTGAGCCGTCCCTGTAACACAGCACAAGTCAGAGTGGGTGAGCATGGAACAACTTCGAAACATTTTTTTTTGGAGAGTGACTCATAGCAACTTACCCAAAGTGACCTGATTTAGTTAAATGAAGCTAAATATAACCCATGTGAAAAGTACTGACATGTGGGAGGAGACGACAGCAGTTGGCTCTCAGCCTCTCTGTTCTGCAAGGAACATCTTTCACGACTGGTGACTAATAATTTTTACTCTTGCTGGCTTTGGAAATAACATCTCTGCTCCATCACCCCCTTCTAGGGAGATGAAGAAAATGCACTATTCCTAATCTGTTGCCTCTGAATTTCAGCTTACTGCTATGGACAGTGCTATCACCCTGTGGCAGTTCCTCCTCCAACTCCTCCAAGAGCCTCAGAACAAGAATATCATCTGTTGGACCTCCAACGATGGGGAGTTCAAACTGCTGCAGGCAGAGGAGGTGGCCAGACTCTGGGGAATCCGCAAGAACAAGCCCAGTATGAACTATGATAAACTCAGCCGTGCTCTCAGATACTATTATGTGAAGGTAACGAAGTCCATAAATCCACCTCAAATCCTTATCCACCTTACCAGCTTCTGCCTAATGAGCTTTGTTTCCTTTTTCATTCTCTTCAAGGGGATAGGTGTCACTTCTGTCTCCTGGAGTTAAGTAAGGTGTACTGGCTGTATGTAAGGTGTACTGGCTGTATGTTTAGAGGGGTGGGTTTTTTTCCTTTCCATTGTCATTGTGCTGCATTTCCTCCCCAGTGGTTATTTTATGAGGTTCTAGATAGCAGAATGTTACCATCTTTGATTTATATCTTTGCTGATACAAATCTGTCTTTAAATACCAATCCCCTTTCCAAAAATATGCACCCTTGCAAGAGTTAAAATCCTCAACACTCCAGTTTAAGCAACAGAATGATTGTGATGATTGAAGTGGTGAACATTGCACCACCTTGAGATCTTTCCTGCAGCTGTCTCTGCAGAGGGACTATCAAAACACCATTTGTCAGTCAAGCAGCCCCAAGTGGTTTTCTTTTTCTCCTCTAATTTGATCAGCAAGTTCAGACCAGCAGACTAAGATGCTCCCCTTTGTTTTTGCTGCCTTCCAATAACTCGTTAGAGCCTTCCATTAGTGCACAGGTCGTGCCCAAAAGCTGCACTCGAACCTCAGTGGGGGAGTCATCCTTGTTGCAATGTACCATTTATCCTACGGCTGTTCTTGTGTGGGTACACAAGGTGAAAAACAAACCCCTTTTTGAGGAACCTGTTGGTTGGAGCAGGTGGGATGTTGCTTGGAGTTTATTATTGGGTGGCCAGATCTGACTGTGTACAGAGAGGTCTCAACAAGAAGCTGATTTTTATTTATCATGCAGTTATTAGGTCCAGATTGTGTGTGGAGTTCTGCTTGGGAGCAAAACAAGTTTGACATATGCTATTTTGTGGTATTGAAATAGCTGATTAGCCTACATTCTGCTGACTAGTTCAGCTACTTATTTTCTTTTATTATCATCTTATTAAGAACAAAGCTTGCTTGATTTGAAGTGTTACTTCTCAGTTCTGCAAACCTCTAAGCTTTTAATTCCACAGGTTCTCCTGTTAGATTACCCGTGCTGTACCCAGGTCAGTGGTCTTTGATGGGGGGTAATGGTGCTTTTTTGCTGCTTAGCTCTTCTTTTAAAAGACATTTAACAAAATTGCTTGGCATTTTTAAGGCCATAATCGAGGGTTAGGTTAAGCTCAGGTGTATCAAGGGTTAGGTTAAGCTCAGGTGTATCAAGGGTTAGGTTAAGCTCACCTGTTTGGATGTTTTGTCTGAGCTCTGGAAATGATACTTTGGGAGCTTAACTGAACTGCAAGAATGTGGTGTGGTGCTTTTTTCTCTTATAAAACAAAAAAAAAAGCCCCAACCCAACAGTTTTTGATAAAAGATTACAGACTATTGAATTCCTTGGTCTGTTTTAGGCAGTGTTTGTAGGAAGGAAACCAATCTGAGCTGGGGCTAAATATATCTGTCTTTCTTACCCACAGAATATCATTAAAAAAGTGAATGGTAAGAAGTTTGTGTACAAGTTTGTTTCTTATCCGGAGATTTTAAATATGGATCCGCTTGTGGTGGGGCGTTTGGAAGGAGACCCTGAGATGGCTGGCTTTGCAGAGGTTAGCAGTGCTCCAAAGGATGTGGAGAACTGTGGGAAGGAGAAGTCTCAGTCCTGTGCTAAATCCTCCAGCCGCAACGACTACATCCACTCAGGCTTGTACTCCTCTTTTACTCTGAACTCCCTGAACTCTTCCGGCGTAAAACTCTTCAGGTCCATCAAGATTGAGAATCCAGCTGAGAAGCTAACAGAGAAGAAACCTGCTCAGGACCCAACACCCTCTGTCATCAAGTTTGTGACCATGCCCTCCAAAAAACCTTCATCTGTTCCCCTGGTCTCTACCACTTCAACAGTCTCTGCCACTTCCACTGCTTCTGCCACATCAACCGTGTCATCTCTTCCCATGGGATCAGAAGAAACTCTCCAGACCTTGGAGACGCTTGTTCTACCCAAGTTAACTGTCCCAGAAGCTCCAGCACCTTTGCCAAACTTAACCACCAGCTTCACCCCAACTCCACCCATATCCTCAGTCTCTCCCACGCTGCAAGTTCCTTCCACGCCCCCCTCGCCCCCCCTGAGCTCCAATCCTGACCTGGACATTGACACAGACATAGAGTCTGTGGCTTCTCAGCAGCTGCAGCAGGCTCAGAGCCTTCAGCATCAATCCCCAGAGCCCAAAGAACAGGATTCATCTGTGCTGGAGAAGGAATTTGCCAATCACCTCTCCAGATCTAAAAAACCCAAAGGGCTGGAGTTGGCTCCTACTCTTGTCATCACAGGCAGCGATCCAAGTCCACTGGGGATCCTCAGTCCTTCTCTCCCAACTGCTTCTCTTACTCCAGCACTTTTCTCTCAGGTAACCCAATTCCCTTCCTGTTGGGTTGGGGGGCGCATGGGGTGTGTGTTTGAGTGGGAATAGTGGTTATATTTTAAAACAGAAAGGGAAAGCAAGTGGAAAATGAATAGGCAGCAGGTTGTATTTGGAGTTCTGAAACTCAGGATGTCGCTCAAAGGTTTTCTTCCAACACAGAAACTTTCTTCACAATCCATCTTTGCTTCCACCCCAGAGGGTGCCTGGGTGGTACATCAGCTCTACGTGTCTGTGCACTGTTAGCATGTGGAGGCAAAACCCCAACCCACACCAGCAGGATCCTTTGTAAACCTTGCCAGGGTGATAGGGAATTCTCTCAGAAACCCCCAAACCTGCCCTTATCCTTCAGGCTGACTCTAAAAACAGGGAGCCAGGGCAGTGTCTGTTGAGCAGCTTTCTGTGGCTTGATTTAGTAGTCTACTTAAGATCAGAGTATTGTGTCTTAATGGTGATAAGAATGGCTGCTTAATTTGGTTGTTCCCCTTGAGTGGAAAGGGAAAGCTTTAATGCCTTGTGGAAAATATGGAAGAGAACTCAATCCAAGTAGGCTGTTAAATTGTTCTGTATATATTTAATCTCTTTCCTGTAATAAATTTAAATTAGAGTGAATTGAAAACTGCCAGTTGAAAAGGAAAATGGTTGAAGACAGGGGAAAATAAAGAGAAATCAAGTGCAGTTGCTCTTCTGGCCCCCTTTGAAGTGTCTGGCTGGTGACCCCAGATCATCCAGAATATTTGGAAGCTGGATGTAAATGCCTTTTGTTGTGGCTTACATGGTCAGTGTCACCCAGGCTGTGCCTGCCTGCCTCTCTGCTCCTTTTAAATTCAGGGACTAAGTTTTCCCAGGTCACCTGTGGGTGCTGTGCATGGGAACACTGGAGGAGCCCGTTTGCTGTGTAGGGTGCTGCAGGATTTGGCAGCTCATTGGGACAGGAAGGCTGATGGCTCAGCGAGAGGATGGGGAGCCGGATGGCCCCTGCTGCTGCTGTGGGCTTGAAGGGAGGGGGAGGAGGAGGAGATGGGAGGAGGCAGAAAGAGGGAAGGGGAGTTCCTCAAGCTCACCCAGCCCTCCCCAGCTGTAGGAGCAGAGAGGATGGTGGGTGGGTTTACAGGTGCTGTGTGTTACTCACAGTGTGGGTGTTGCTCGGCTGACTGTCTTCTGTGTTTTGCAGACCCCCATCTTGCTGACCCCCAGCCCCTTGCTCTCCAGTATTCACTTCTGGAGCACCCTCAGCCCCGTTGCTCCCCTCAGTCCTGCAAGGTTGCAAGGTGCTAACACACTCTTTCAGGTAAGTGCCAGCAGGCTCAGCCCATCTCTCCCTGCGAGCCCCGCTTGTCCGTCCCTCCCTGGGAGATCAGTGAGCCCAAATACCTGATGCAGAAACAGAAGAGTGATCTTTGTCTTCTATCCCCTCCTTTGGCTTTTGGGAACGTTTAATTTCAGTGTTTACCCAGTTTTATTTAAGCATATTGTAAATGTTAGTGTTTCAGAGATGGTTTGAATTAATAGCACCCTGTGCTGCAGTTAGAGTTAGTTATTTATTTTCTAGGTCTCTCCTTCCCATAAAACTTGCCTCCCTGTAACTTCCCTTGTTGAGATTTTCCTGGAAACTTGGTTTTGCTGCTCTGTTGGTTGTTTTAATCATCTGTTAACAGGTGCTTCTCTTGGAAAACATTAATTAAACTTCACCAGTAGTAAGAAGGAAGGTTGTGTGTGATCTCTGTGGCAATATGTAGCACGGTTCTTTATGATCTCTATGGTCTGCTGTCTCCTGTTGTTTGGAAATTCTCCCCTTCAAGTGTTTTTTAATAAATGTTTTGCTTAATAAGGGAAAAAATGCCCCATGTTAAAAAAAAATCTATTAGTTGTAATTACTCATGATATTCCTTCACTTTCTGCTTTGGAATTGGAATAACCACATCTGTTGCCTGATTCTGCTTAGGGAAAGGGTAAAATTTAACTAGTTGGCTTTTGGGCTTCTATCTGTCATCTCCATGGAGATGAAGGAAGTAGCTTGTGTACTGTGAGGATGGGGAATAAACAAGTAGGTCTGAAAATGCACTGGACACTTTTTCTCTATAAATAGCTGCTAGTTAACTAAGGAACAATTTAGACCGTGGTGCCCACCAACCTGCTTGAAAGCCACTCACTAGTTGAGGACGTGGATGATGCTCAGTTGCAGAGGTTCCAGACTGGGGACCCATGGTGACACTGGTTCCAGCAGCTGGGTTGGTGCAGTCAGTGGTGCAGTGGCATTTAAAAGAAGCTAAGAAGATTCTTTGAACCTCTGGGGTGGGGTTGTGGTGGTGTTGTGTTGTTGTTCTGTTTTGGTTGTGGTTGTTTTTTGTGTGGGGGGAGTGGGGGGTGTTTGTTGGGGTTGTATTTTTTTCCTGGGGGAGCTTTTACATGCACAGATATGAGAGGAACAGTAAATTAAACCTAATAATTTTTGTTTTTTCTCTTAGTTTCCATCAGTGCTGAACAGTCATGGCCCATTTACTCTGTCTGGACTGGATGGACCCTCTACCCCTGGCCCGTTTTCCCCTGACCTACAGAAGACATAGCACATGAACTCATGGAAAGGACATACTGGCAAAGCAAGGGAAAGATATGACACTTATATTTAACCATGTTTTTTTAAAGGAACAATTTCTAATTCCACAGAGATTATCAACAATCATAGTTTTTGCCATTCCCAAATAAAAATGCCTTTTTTTGCAAAATTCCCTTTTTTGAAGACCCAGGTTGGGAATGTATATTATGCAAAGGCCTTAATAGGAGCTGAAGCTCCAGTCTCTTCTCTTCCCTCCTTGGTTTGGAAGACTTCACTATGGTTCAAGGGAGTTCCAGTCGGTGTTGCAGTAACTTGAGTCTGCACTGATTGCAGTAAACAGCATCAGAGAAGTCTTTTTCTCCATGACTCTTGGAAAAAAAAAAAACAACCCCTCTGTTCTTCTGCTTCCTGTGCTTGGCAAGAAGAAATCTAATCATGATTGAAGCTGGCATTCCAGGAAATGCTTGGGAAAGGGGTGTGTGTGTGTGCATCAGCTTTGCCTTGGGGCCTGATAACTTCTGCAGCAACCAAACGGCCTGCATCGTGTCTGCTGGAAAAAAACACCTTGTCTTGTTTGCAGGAAGGAATTTTCAAGGGATATTCAACCATTGTTTTCTTGAGATATGGACAATTTTTGAATGGCATTGTGTTCTGACAGCCCAGCCCCTGGGAGAAGTGGGCTGGCTGGTTTCTGGCTGCTTCCCTGCCCTCCCTTTGGTGAGGAGGCGAAAGGGCTGGAGACGAATGAATGGTGTGATTAATCCCTCTCCTTTCTCACAAAGTTTGAATGCTGAAGTCCAAACATTTCTTGTGCCAGAGACCCGTTGCAAAGCCTGTAATCTCACTGCTAGAAGATTAGCAGGATGGTGTATTTTACATGAGATTTTGAGGGTGTGTCTGTGTTTGAGGTTGCTGCCTGATGCTAGAGTTTCAGACCCAGACAGTGGGTGAGAACACTAACGTCTCAGGATTAACGTTACTGCTCTTTTCCCACAGTTGAAGTGGAGAAGTTCCTCTTCTACCAGCTCTTATCTCAAGTTTTGCTTTAGATCTATTGCTTTTTTTCTAATTGAGAAGCACTCAGAGCCAAGCTCAGTTCAGCTCAGTGTGTACAGCAAGCTGAGAGGGGTATCACGGCCTATCAACCTCCCTGTCAGTTTGCTCTTGCATCTCTTTTTTCTTGGTGGCCGTGTGTGGATGGGTTAATACAAGCTTAGTTTCCAGAACTGTTTGAAAGACTGATGAAATTAAATTTCTAAGATTTTTAAGACCTCAGGAGGCCTTTTAAGAGAACTAAGGCATGAAAGAAGACAAGACTCTCCTCTCCCAGCCCCTCAGAGACTGGATGTCTTGGCTGGCTGGTGCTGGGTGCTGTGCCCTTCTGCTTTGGGCATCTGATGTCAGGCAGCAACTTCCTTTTGCTACTGTGTACGCTGAGCTGGTGACATGGATAATTTGTGTAAAACGTGCACTAGAATACAGATGGAGACCATCCCTTTCCTCTGGCATCCTCACTGCCTGTCTTCAAAGTGTTGAATGAGCAGAGGAAGAGCGTACCTTTCCAGCAAGAGGAGCTGTGACAGTATTTGCTGTACATATTGCACCTGTCTGGATGAGCGCTGAACTCCAGCTTTCCTGAGTTTCCCTTTTGCCACTTTTGCAGACTCTGAATCCACCTCTAAAGCATATGACAATACCCAAGACTTAATGTACTGCAGAGACGTGAAATCTTTCTACATTCTAGCATTGAAATCCTGTAAACCACTTAGTATGTTCCTGACATGACAGGTGGGTGCAATGGAGTTGCTTTTTGGGCATTTTTCATCCAGAAAGTCCCCTGCCCCATGGAAGGCAAGAGCAAAGCATGTGCCTGGCTTTAGGTGGAGGTAGCAGGGAGCGAGCTCCTGTAGTGAACCATCTTCCTGCTCAGTGATGTCAGAGGTATAATTCCACTTTGCATTTGAGACATCAGCAGATGCAGGATGAAGTTCCCGTGCCGGTGGCTCTTAAAATGACAATGTGCAATATTGACTTTTATTATATTTTTTGTTGTTGTTGTTGTTGTTTTAAATGCAGAAAGCAAGCTGCATCGTTAAGAGCAGGCACCTGGGATTTTTCTGGTTTGCATGATGGCTTGGGAGTCTGCTCTAGAAAAAATATATATATATAGCTATATATAAATAGCAGCACTTTTAATGGTTGTTTTACATTGGCCAATTTTATGTGCCCACCAAGTGTGTGGACTTGAGAGCAACATTGCAGACTAGGATTAAGAGTTTTAAAAAAAAGAATGAATGAGCACTAAAGACTTGGCAATTTAATTGCTTCCCTTTCCTTGTCCCCTATGGAGAAAAGCCAAATTTCTTTGTTTAGGAGTTGTGTATGTGCACACGTGCACTTAATTCCTTGTGAGCTGTATCGCTTTCAGCCTAGGTATGCAAGAGAACCAAACGCTAACAGCTTGTTGCTGTGCTTGGCCTGGTTTTGAGCTCTTCTCTGAGTAGCTTCACAAGATTGCACTGCCATAGCAGGTGAGGAGATGGGTGTTCCCCTCGGGAATACCTCCTCTGGGCAAAGTTAGTATGAAATGCAGCCTGTGCATGCTGGTTTCAGTCTGGCAGCTTCTTGATGGATGGCACTCAGGTGACATGATGGCTTCTGCTTCTCAAGCAGCTGCCTTGGGAAGTGGGAGTCCCGTGTCGGGTTGTAACCTCAGGAGGCAGCGGGGAAGCGAGTCGGAAGGGAGCGGAGCTG
Organism: Porphyrio hochstetteri; assembly: GCA_020800305.1. Classification (NCBI taxonomy): domain Eukaryota; kingdom Metazoa; phylum Chordata; class Aves; order Gruiformes; family Rallidae; genus Porphyrio; species Porphyrio hochstetteri. Next base: position 5,511,727 of record CM036930.1, on the reverse strand, counting down.
TGGGAGGAGAGCCTTGCTCACCTCTCCTCCGTTACAACTTTCAGGTCACTTAAGGTAATATTAATCTTGTATATGTGCTGCCTCGTTAAACACACGTTTGCTAACGGAGTATGTAACTGCCAGCTTTTTTTCAGACCACATTCCTGCTGGAGCACAGTGTGGCTGTGACTCTCAGAGCTCGGTTATGTGACTTGCTGGTACCTTGCCTGGCTCACTTTCAGGAGCAGTCTGCAGCTCGTTGCGACTTGTTTTTAATTTAGGGAAGGTGGGGGTTAATATAGGCTCTCTTTTTTAATTATCCTGCTAGCAGTCTGTAGTATGGGTATAGTACCGTGTTGGTTTACAAAACTAATAATAATAATAATAATAATGCAGCATTACAGAAACAGTTTATTACGTTGCAATTCATGTTGCTGAAGTAGCCACGATATTGTTGAATGCTTGATGATATTTGCATTGGTTAATTCGTAGATGGTGGTAGAATTAGACTGGATGAGCATGGAAGCCCAACATCTGTCTTGCTTCTGGAAATCTCTTTCTACGTATCGCTGCCGCTGTAGAACAGCGCTGTGGGGTTGGAATCTTGCACTGCTGTTGCTGTGTCTGGCTTTGTTTGAGATCCTGAACTGTCAGGATGCCACTAGCAACACGTGCTGCGAGCAGAAACAATCCGTGGGAAGCAGGAGCGTGTTAGAGAACCATGCTTGTTGTGTCTCACCTGTTTTCAGAGAATGAGATCCAAGGGATGGGGTGGAGGAAAGTCCGTTGGGTTTTTCATTCCTTAGCAGCAGCTCAAGTCTAGATCCTTGTTTCAGAAATCGGTCTTCAGCAAGTGACAGCTGAATGTAACCCCTATGCACTGCCTTTGGTGTGTTCCAGCTGGTCAGGAAGTGATAAAATTCCTTCCTATTTGAGAAGTCCTGGTTTTAACTTCGAGCATCCTAAGACTTCGTTATCCGTGCAATCTTCGGTATAATGGAGTGTCTGTTATAGTAGTAAAGGTTCTTTGGTGGTTTGTTTGGGATAATTTCTCCCTCTAGTATGTTTTCAAAGCTCAGTTATCTATATCTGATAGATATCTATAGATACAGATGTCAAATAGATTCTTCTTGGCTTGTTAGTGTTCATTTTAACCCCTGGAGGCTCCTTAGGTGTGTATCTTCCTTGACGCCGCTACTCAAACTGCAGTGAGATGCAGTTCTGTCAGATTCCCTCGCGACTTCAGGTTTCACAGGAGAACTTCTGCAGGCTGAGGTGGGCTGAAGCAGCTAGCCTAGCACAGTGAGGCAGTTCGTCAGGTGAGCACAGGCACAGAGTTCCCATCCCCTTCTGTGGCATTTCCCCAGCATCTCTGACAGTCTGTTGGCCGCCCATGGCTTATTCACGTTATCTTTTAGTTACCTTTTGCTACCATTTTATAGCAGGTTTGTACATACTCCTGTTTTCCTCTACCATTTAACCTCTTCCATTTCTAATGCATATTTGTTTACAAGCCACATCTCAGTGTTGTATCAAGAGGCTATCTTGGTATCGTTGGCTCTGACAATAAACTCCGTTGGTAGTTATGGAACATTGTGGAAGCTGACAGGTTACTTTAAAACTTGATCTTTTGGGTGTCTATAACAATTCTGTTCTGTTTTGTTCCTCAGTTTTCCTGCATAAGAGATACATGTTCCTTCTGGCCTCTGAGGCCCTGGGTATGGATAGTTATTTTGTCTTAATAATCCCAGAGCGTGGTACTGCGATCAGCCCGAGCCCCGCGGGATCCTGCACTGGGCAAAGAAGTCAAAAATCCATTAGAATCATGTTACTTAGAAGCTATTTGGGATGTTTTAATAAGGTATAGTGTGTCTTGCCTAAACAGGAATTTTTATGGCTTGATTTGAATTTAATTAAAGAGTAATTGGCAATGGTTGCTGCTTAGTCTGAACGGCGTTAGCAAAACTGTTTAACATCGGAAGCCTTTGGTTGAGTGGTGGTTAATAAGCGACATGCTCAAGTTGATGGGCTGGAATCAGAGGCTGTCAGATGCAGATTAAAAGATAAAGTGCAGTGAGGGCTGTTTTTATGCAGCCCTGTTGCTGCAAGAGGCTTTTTTTGCCTTGGATCGACATCCGTGTCTGTGGCACTCCGCTTGCCTCGAGTGCATGGCATCAACTGCAGGAGCCCTTTGCAAAGACACAGTGAGAGGGGAAGAACTGTTGAGAATGGCACCAGATCTTTCCTCTGCAGCCTGTTTTTAGTCACAAGGCTGGAAGAGAGGAGCTTCAGAGCTGCCCTGTTTCCCCAATGCATGTTTAGCACCACCAGCCCTTCTCTTGAAACCTGTCACAGTCCAGCTTTGCTCTTGGGGGTCTGGTGCATCTTTAAGCAGGGATTCTTCTCACCTTTCTACAAAGAACAAACGTATGTAAGGGAGAATACATTCCCCACTGAGGGTTGATCCTTTCTGGAGGGTGCAGCTTTGCTAGCTGTAACCACACTTTGCTAAAACCCCCAAAAAACCACTTGCAAGGCAAGAAAGCTGGGCAGGGCCCCGCTGCTGCTTCTGGGACGCATCTGCCGCTCTCTTTCCCTCTTCGGACAGCAAGACATCTGCTTCCTAGAAACCATTCTAGAGAACCAGAGTAAAACTGACTAGAATTTATTTTTATTCCCCCCTCCCTCCCCAAGGAATGTAGTAAAAGGCTGTGGAGCTGTTCCAGACACCTGATAAAAAGCACACTTGGAGAGCCCAAAGCTTGTTTGCTAGATGGATGGTGTCACCAAGCCTGGAACAGCTCCCTTCATGTCAGGGCTCACAGCCTGTGAGGGTGGGTGTTTGCTTCGTGGTCCAGCTTTCCTAGGGACCCTGCTTTGGCAGGGGGGTTGGACCTGATGATCTTTTGAGGTCCCTTCCAACCCCTATGACTCTGATTGCAGCCCCAGATAACTAACGCTGGCTGCATACGCTCGAAGCACACGCTGGGAAACGTTTTGCACACCCCAGTGAGGGGCTTGGGGGGCTTTTTGTTCTTTCTCTTTTGCTACTCCAATCAGCTACACCACAGTGTGGACTCATTAGTTGCCAAAGGTTAATTTTAAATGCATCTCCAAGGTCGTAGTCAAAAAGCATCTTACAACGTGTCTTCCAGCAGTGTTCTGCTCATAGAAGGGAAGTTTGGACCTTATTTTTACTTCAAACTCTTGCTTCTCTGTTGAGACCAGGCCTTGCAGGAGGTTTTCATCTCAAAGGAGGGGTGTTGGCAGTGGTGTAACAGGATAATTATGAACCTTGGGAAAACAGGGGGCTTTAAATGGGGGGAGATGCTGAATGAGCTGTAAGGAGAGGGCAGGAGAGGGTGGAAGGCGTTGTGTTCAGAGCCCGGTTCGGTCCTTGGGCAGTGTGTGCAGCAGTGCTGTGCTGATAACTGGAAGCTCTTGGGTTTATTTTTTGTTTTAATTTTTTATTTGGGGCTTTTTATTTTTTCCTTTGGGGTTGTGTTTTGATCAAAGGAAGGCTTTGAGGATGGCCTCTGCATGGCTCCTAGTGTGTGCTGTGTGCTGGGGAGGGGGGGTTTCCAATACCTGGGGTTGCTCTAGACTCCTTGAGACGTGTTTGTGTTTTGGGGTTTGTTTTTATTTTTGGCTAGCATGTCTTAAACTTTGAGGCTTTGAAACTGCTTTATAAAATTGTGTTGACTCTCTTTTTTTTTTTGTTCTGCTGTTGTTCAGTTGCACAGAGTTTTATATAGATGATGTGCTGGTTCTAATGTTAATTCTCTGTGAGCAGGGTTGAGATGATTCAGTGTAGTTTTTTAAAAAAGGAAAGTATTCTAAAACTCCCTTTTAAAATCTTGTTTGTACTCTGTTGCAGTGTTACCAGATGGCCTTATGTACGTCACAGTGTTTTGTGATAAGTACAGTAGCACACTTAATGCTTATCTTCCCCCCCATCTCTCTGTTTTTATAAGCTGAGAAGTATATTCTTAATAATAGAGGTGAATAAATGGAAATCTTCTAGCAGCATGCATGGGAAGGGTAGTGGTTGTGGTCTCTAATGGGTATTAGGACAGCTGGGATTGATCTGGGGCTGGAAGGATTCTCAGTAGGGATCATTAACCAGCATGAGGCTTTGTCCTGGGAGTTCTGTGAATCTGAGTGAAGCTGATGGGAGTCGTATGGCAGGAGCTTGTACATCAGCCTCTTGGCTTCACTGCAACTTGTCTGACTGACTTACACCACTGAGGATCTGGGCTGTGCTGCTCTCTGTGGCTCAGGTAGAGTCAGGGAGGGGGGTTGAGGTTAAATTGTTGAGACCTTGAGCACCCTGGTGGGCTGTGGTGTGGTGGGACAGTTGTTCTCTTGATTTTTAAAGTGCACATCTGCTTCGGAAAGTGACTTTCTGATGTGTTTAGCCCTCAGCTGAATTCCAAGGGGAACCTGGCTGCTCTGCAAGCAGCAGGGTGATGGCTGCAGCCTCTTTTATCCTACAGCAGCTAGGCCAGCTCTGCTGGGGCAGAGGGAGATGATGTTTGTGCTGGATAACTCACACTCTAACCAGGGAGCTGATGCTGCTTTACTCCCCTGTAGCTTCAGGAGAAGCATGGGTGGTAAAAATGCCATTAAAAGCAGGAGAAGGAATGGGTTTGGTTAGTCTTTCCAGAACAGACTTGCATTTAACCTATATATATATGTGTGTGTGTGTGTGTGAGTATCAAGCCAAGAGACAAGTTATGTTGTAGTGAGTGTCTCAACTTCCTACACTGGAGACTTTCTCTAGACACCTCTTGGAGCCAGCTGTAACCTTACAGCACTTGGGTGCTCTTGTTATGGTTGAGTAAACTTGCCTGGGAGAGAATAGCTTCTCAGTCTAACTCCTTTATTTTTAAATAATACCTTATACTAAGAGTATCTTAATGTGTTTAAAAAAAAAATGCTGGTATGTAATGCAAGTACATGAATAGCCAAAGTTTTCAGTAATTGTTCAGTGTTACTAAATTTGCTTTTATTTAACCTTTCAAGATAACATTAGGAAGACCTTCAGGGTGTGTTGATATATTGAGGGGAAGAAAATAAACCCCAGTCTGATCAACTTGCTTCTAGCAGATATGCAGTTATTAGATCACATTTCAGGTTCTGATGCAATTTGGAGGCAAAAGGTCTAAGATGCAAAACTTCAAGTTGAGAGGAAGTGGACTGTACTGACACTTCAGAGTTAGAACGAGTTAGAATGCTGCTGTTAGAGCAGCTGGGTGGCAGTTGTTGTTCAAACATAACGAAGGTCTTTCCTGAGAAATCAGGTGACTTTTCTATTGCTTCAATTTTTGTGCAAAAAACAAACCTAAAATCAATGTTATTGCAATCTTTTTTTAAAAAAAATGGGGTGGGAATAGTTAAAGAAAACTATTTTATGTAAGAACTGACAGAGGGATTTGCTTTGTATAATGCAAGCTGGCTTTAAAAAAGCATTGTAGCAAATTATTCAAGTCAATCATATGTTAATAGTTATGTGCAACCAGACATGCAAAACAATTGTATTTTTTTAAATAAATATTTTTAACAAAGTTTCTGCTCCTTTGCCCTTTGCTTTTGTTGTGGGTTGGGGGTTGTGTGTGTGTGTGTGTGTTTTTTTTCAGTAGGGGAAATTGAAAGTCACAGCTCGTGGTGTGGAAATGGAGGGGGCTCAGCAGCCCTTGAGCTAACCTGGCCCTCAGCAGCACTGGCTGGAGATGGAGGAGCTGGTGCTGGGTGCGTGGTGCTGCACCCACCGGCTTCTTCCCAAAGCAGGTACTGGTGTGGTGCAAACTGCCTCTGGGGAGCTGCTTAGTGCTGGTGGGGAAGCAGGGACTGGACCTGGCAGAGGCACCCGTGTTCTCTGGCTGCAGCGCCTGGCTGGGGTGAGTGATCTGTGGGGACGTAAGAGGAGAAGGGCTTGGGGTTGGGTTCCATGGCTGCCAGGCCCTGGTGTGGGAAGCGGAGGAGACTTTTTTGTCAAAATAAACCCCCTCGCGGTGGTGTTTGGGGCTGGTTTCCTCTGTGCAGGGATGGGGAGGGGCTCTATTAACGACACATTGGGCTTTCTGTGCGTATGAGCAGCTCAAGGAGAGTAACAGTGGCATCCTGTGGCGCTCCAGAAGAACTGCAGCAGCGCATGGTCCAGGGGATGCCAGGCGGGAGGATGCTGACATCAGAGGATGCTGAAGACCCAAATTCCACCCACATTTACCTCCTTCCTGCGAGGGTCAGGTGTGCTCTCAGCTCCAGGTATGCGAAGGCAATGCAGCAAGTCCGAGAGGTTGGAGGAGGCATCACCCATGGGAGCTCGTGGAGATGGCTCATGGAAGGTAAGATCTGCTGCTTGGCAAAGTAAAAACACTAAACCTACCTAAAACAGTCCAGTTTGACAGCCAGAACCAGGGAAGACAGAGGCTGAGAGCTTACATCAGTACCTGAGGCCAGTCACGCTGAGAATCTAGCAATCAATCACCTTTAATTAACACTGCTTTATATACACCCAGACATATGTACATCCACATACAGCAGTCAAAGCAAGAAGTAACGTGTCCAATCACTCGCTGAAGAAGTGGATGGATGGAGCTTGATGCTCTTCTAAAGCCAGTCCTCTCTTCAGGGCTTGGCACAGGGCATGCGTGGGCTAGAGGAGTACCTTAGGGAAGGCACCTGGGATAGTGAGTATTGCACAGATCAAGCAGCTGGAGGCTGGCTCCCAAATACCTCTGTTGAAGCTTCAACTGGAAGCTAGAAATAAAACCCACCCTCAAGGACACTGCAACTGGAGCAGCTAAACTAGTGACTTAAAGCAAAACCAATCGTCACAACTCATTCCTGAGGAAAAAAATGATAAGCAAAAAATGATTTTTAATGATCAAGAGGCCCTAGCATGCTGAGAGAGACAGGGTCTTGGTGAACATGTCTGATACTGTGTGATGTACAAGAATCAACTGTGCAAATACAGATCAGTCCTGCTCCCACCCTGTACCGGGGGGCTCTAGAGCTGGTAATTTGTCCCCTTTGGAAGTCTAGGTGGAGGTGACACCTACTCAGGGCAGTGTTGCTCCACAATTAATCCAGCTCTGGTGTTGTGCAGTAAATCGCAGGGGCCAAAAGAAAAATCAGTTTGGTTGAATGACTTAAGCCAGGAGCAATTCAGTCTCAGACACAGAACAGAGAGCACCTCTTCCTCCCCTCCATCCCAGCTGAGTAAGGAAGCTCAGGGGCAGGAGTCGCTGCTCTCCCACCATCCCTGCCAGACGCTGCAGCCTTTCAGACACCCACTCAGCCTGGTGCTGACAGTCACCTGCTGTGGTCCCTGTGCCATGGGCAGCGTGTGCTGAGCTCGGCGCAGTGTTCTGAGGATGTTTCCTTGATTCTGACTTACCCAATCTACTGTACTTCTGATTGCAGAAAACTTGCACGATTCAGTCATTAGTGTGAAATCATCCTTAAGAGTCATGCTTAATTGTGTGCTGGTTTATTGCTTGTCCAGGGCTTGGCCTCTGCTTTAGCGCTGATACTGGCCAGTGTCATCCATCGCTGCTGCTTTGTCAGGTGAGGCACCACCCAGCTCTGCAAAGTGGACATGAGATACTTCAGCTGAAGGCACCCATTGGGCTGAGCTTTAAGGGAACCAGCCTGAGCTCTCCCAAGGCTGCAGGCCTTCCATCACCCACCCCACGAGCCTGTTTACTTCTTTTTCCAGTTGTTCAGTGCTGCTTTTGTGAAAGATGCTTATTCAGCAAAGCCCAACAGCATCCACAGCGCCACGATAAATCCTTTATCACTGAGGCTTCTCTCAAGAGCCTGACAGCTGCCTCCAGATGGCAGAAACCCTCATTCCCTGGATTTTAGCCAGGGAACAGCCTAGGCAAGCTTGTGCAGTCTGTACCCAGGACAACTTAGTCCTCCCAGCTCTGTGGTAGCAGGGCTGAGGTTTCACAGCCAGCTGCCTATGGGGGTTATAGATCCCCTGCAAATTCCTACTCATCCCCTTGCTTCTCCAACAGCAAAGCAAGCAAACCCAGAGTTGTGGCTGCCAAGGCTTTGTGGGCAAGTCAAAGCAGGAAGAGGGGACAGGAAGCAGCAGTAAAACAAACATTTCCTTGCTTTCTACTGAAGTGCTGCACCCTGGTTGTGTAGCAATGCATCTGCCACTCCTCCTCCTGCTACAGAGCAGAGCTGGGAGCTGAGGGCTGGTGCTTTCTTACCTGATGGGGGCTTGGGGTACATCCTGTGGAAAAACAGGAGGAAAGCGTAGAAGGTGAAGGCCAAGCATCCAAAGATCATCCCACAGACCAGGAAGCTGTAGCTGCCCTGGTCATGTATAATCTGCAATTGGAGGGGGGGAAAAAAAAAAAAAAGAGGGAGCAGGTATGTCACCATGAATACACCACACACACTAATCAAATACCTGATTAGCATTGAGCAAGAGCTTTACTCAGAGCTCAGGGGTAATGCAGTGCTCTGCCCTCAGCTGGCCAAAGCCAGGACTAAGGTTTCTACTTAGACCTTGCAGCCTGTTTTCAGCATGCCCTGTCTCCACTTACCGAGCCCACCAGTAACTGCAGCACCATCTCCCCGATCCCAGCTCCGGTCACTAACACGGTTGTGGCACAGCCTGCAAAGAAACAGCACAAGGGATGTTGGCAGGGAGCAGGTGAAGCAGCTGCCAGGATCCACCTGCAGCTTCTTTAAACTGCTCTTTCATGGCTCTGCCCATACCCAACCTACGACCACGCAGGTATCTCCCATCCTGGGTTGAGGTGGCCTCTTCTAACCCGTGGCTATGCAGAGAGGATGAGTCTAAGCCAGAACCCCCATCTCCTGCTCTGTCACCTGGCTCTGTGGGCAGAGGTGATGATGCTTCTCTCTGGAAAGATTTCCATTCTTCTGCCTGCCCCAGAGATGGAGGTTGGCAGAGCCTCCTGCAAGATCTAGCCAACCCTGGGGATTTTCAGTTCACCAAAAGCCTGCGTGATGTTTACAAAGCCAGCTCCCCATAAACCTCTACAGCAGCCAGCCCTGCCAGCCCTGAAGCTGCAAGAGGCTATGAACCAGCCTGGATCCCTGCCTGGAGAAGGGATCAGGACACTGAAGCCAGGCTTTGTGCAGTCTGTTCTACCTGCAAAGCTTGAATAAGCATTGTACTCAGGTGTAGATCTCCCTTCCCAGCCTGCTAGGCATCCCTAAAGGCGTGATGGTACCCGAGCTCTGGTCCTGACACCTGTCTGCTTTCAAAGACTGCCAGGCACACCCAAATCCAGCTCACCTTTGTACTGCAGGATGTCCTCAGTGTAGGCGAGCATGCTGGGGAAAGTGCTGCTGAGGAACAGCCCCAGAGATGCTGTCCCCACAAACAAGAAGACAACGCTGTAGGAGAAGATCAGGAGCAGGAGGAAGGTTATCAGGACTCCGACCTGTGAACAACACACAGTCAGTGGGAAGGCAAAGGGGGAGCTGCAACAGGCTCAAGATATTATATCTTTTTCCCCAGTAGAAAATGGTTTGGAACAGAAAACAAACTGTGCTGGAAAATGGGCATCACTTCTGAAAACCTCAAGTGGCTGGTCAAATAAAATCCATCTGTCTTTAAAGAATTGTTATTTTATAAAAGCATCTGTCTCAGCTTCATTAGGTAGAGAGTTAAGATTGTATCTGGAAAAAAAGAACAGTTGTTTTTTTCCTACAGCTTTACACACAGTAGTAGCCCTACTTCCATGGGGTTTACTCATCTCAGTCACTAATGAAGCTTGGAGCAGAGTTAAGGATGAGTTAATTCAACAGCTGCTCAGGAGCCAGTCACAGGAATCAAGCCAAAGAGCCAGCTAAGCTTAAACGTGGCTGCCCTCCCCTCCATCTCATTGTAGCTACGAGGAAGCGCATCTCGGGGGTTGCTGCTCCAAGTCGCCCCTGGCACAGGCAGCAGAGGGAGCTCCAGATACCGGCTCCAGATACCGGCTCCAGATACCGGCTCCTGGCTCGTTTAGGGCCCGGTTACGGGGGTGTGTGGCCATACCCCAGGCTCCTGGGCAGCCCAAAGGCGCTGAATGCAAACTGCAGTGATGCCGAGGCAACGCCAAGAGCTGGTGTATCTTACTCCGGGTAGCAGTGCCAGCGAGCAAGCGCTGTGCAAAGGCTTGGGTGGGAGCCCAAGGAAGCTGTGTCCTTGGCTGGTGCTCCCACTGCCTTTCAGGGGAAGGGGAAAGGCTGCCCTCCAAGGCTGGAGGCTACCCCCTCTTCAAACAGCAGCAGCAGCTAAAGTCAGCCTGTCCTTGGGTCTGTTAATAGAGCCAACAGACTCCTTCCTCCTCCTTAAAGTAAATATGTTTCTCAATTGAAGCCGCCTCACACCATGCTGGTTTCTTTATCTGCCTTCCCTTTCCCTGGCCAGCACGGGCATTAAATGCCAGAGGAAGCAGCGTGAGAAGTAACCCTGAGCTGGCAGGCACTTGGAGCAGGTGCTTTCATGAAGCTGATGGTAGATTGTGAGTAACTGAGAGGAGAGCAAGCTCTGCAGAGCAGTGCGATGGAGCTGTACGCTTGAGCTTCCTCATACACCAGAGGCAGCGATGCAGAGAGGCCTGGCACGGATCTATCTGTTCTGCCTGATAAAAAGACATCCCAGCCAGACAATGGCTTGGAGACAAGAGGAAGAACACCAGAGCAAAGGCAGCCTTACCACATTGATGAAGACCATGGTCGATGGCTTCATGCGGTAGGACACGGGGATGGAGATGAGCCTGCCCAGGGTGATGAATCCCCAGAAGAGGCTGGGCAGGTAACCGGCCACTTTGTGCACCACGGAGAGCGGCTCCTCCACCGCGTAGCTGTAAACGAAGCCTGAGTATTCCCCCTGCCAGGAAAACAAGAGAGCGTGTCACAGCCCAGGGTGAGGATTGATGGGCTTTGCAGCTTCAGCCTGTCCCTCAAATATTCACAGTGTTCATAGTGCTGGAGAGCCCACCTATGGATTTGCTACCAGACCTCAGGGAACCTCGTTGCCAAGGGTTTGCAGCCAGAGCCAGGCTTGCAGCAGGAGCAGAACACAGGACTCCAGCTCTCCTCAGAGGAGGGGGCTTAGCAGCAGCGCTGTGCAAAACACACGCTGGGTTTTCAGCTGTCAAGGTGCTCTCTTCCCTAGGGACCCTCGTGTCTGGTGGAATTGTGATACTCTCATACTGCATCACATTAAGAACCTGGAGTTGGTCAACCTTGAAGACAGAGGCCCCGGCAAGGTCCCGTGTCTGACAGCTGCTCTGTGTGACCCCCACTTGTCCTTCAGGACCCTGTTTTATGCCCTAGGAAGACCCAGCAGTATTTTACCATGAGGGGACTGAGACAAAACCACTGAAAGGAGAAAGATCAGCGACTTGCCAGCCCTTTCTCCTCACCCAGACAGAAGCTGCTACACACGGCTGGGGACGGGCTGCCAGGCCGCTCCTGAGAGGCTGTGCCACCCCCACCTGCCCTCCTCTGGGATGGTGGGAGACCCCTCAAACAAAGAGTTGCCATTTCTGGTGAGGTGGTGAGGGGCTGGAACAGGCTGCCCAGAGAGGGGGTGGATGTCCCATCCCTGGGGGTGTTCAAGGCCAGGTTGGATGGGGCCCTGGGCAACCTTGTGTAGCTCCAGGCCTGAGGTTGGTGGCCCTGCCTGTGGCAGGGGGTTGGAGCTCTGTGATCCTTGGGGTCCCTTCCAACCCAGACCAGTCTATGTTTGTTTTGTTATCAAACAAAAGCTGTTCTTGCCCCTTGGCTGAAGTGAGAAGAGACCTCCAGTGCAGACAAGCAGACAACATCACAACTCCAGCTCTAAGCTGGCAAGGTTAGGAGCAATCTAGCTGCAACACCACGGAGCCAAGGAGAAGCTAGACAACCCTCCCAAGAAGCCTCAGCCTGACTCTGATCAGCTTTGAAGGAGCTGCCCACAGACATTGGGTCCAGCTGCCCGTAGAGGATGGGTGCTGGGGCTTGGACCCTTACAAGCCATTCAGAAGGAAGAAAGCCACAGAGCTTTGCTCAGAGATCCCTCTATCAGCTGAACTCACCACGATCCCATCAGTCATGAAGAGAACAAGAGCCCCAGTGATGTGGACTGCGAAGTAGGTGTAAGAAGCCCCTCTGAAGTTTTTGCTTTGGCAGCAGCTAAATAAGTCATCATGACCTGGTGAGAAACAATGCAAAGCAAACTTAGCTGGAAGGTCCCCCCAGGGCTGGGTGGTTGCCAGCCCACATGGGGATTTGTTTTGTGCTCAGCTGCAAGACAGAGATTCATAGAGGACAGGGAACAACGTGGAGCACTGCTGAGCTCTGCTGGCACCACACCTTTCCCTACCTACTGAAAGCTTTCAGAAGGAAGATAAATACTCTTGTGGGCTGGGTCCTACTCTCCAGGATACCTGGGACTTCTCTGACTGTAGCTGCTGGTGCTTTTCTTCCCATTTAGGAGCAACACGTTGCTGGCCCCACTCTTAAAGTCAATAGAAAAGCCCATTCAACCCTGGCTCTTGTGCTGAGAGCCCCTCATCCTTGGTACTACCACACAGGAGAGTCCTGCCCAGGGCTGCTCACACCCCTCAGCTAGATGGTATTGAACCAAACAAGCCAACTTTGGGAAAGAGGGTGATAAAACACACAGGCAGCATTGCTTCCTCTGCCCAGGAGCCAAAGCTGGGGGCCAGGACCCCAAGAATTCCCAACCATCCCATCCTCACACATGTCACTCCACTCTGGGGCGTGGAAAGGGCTGGTGCTGAGGGAATGGCACCTGTCTGTGCAGGAGAGACACCTCTCCTGCCTGGCAAAGATGAAATTCTCACTACTTCTAGGGGGAAGGAGGGTTTTGGCAGCCCAGGGGTGTCCGTCAAAGACCGCAGCAGTCGGTGTACAGTCCTCCTGCTTCTCCAGGCATTGATCTCAGCTGCATTAAGAGGAAGATGGAGATGTGAAGAACATGGAGCTCCGGTGGGTTGTATGAAAACGGGCAGCTGGGTTGAGGAGAGAAACCAGCAGTGTCTCAGCTAAGGGAAACGCTGTCAGATGAGCTCATCAGACACCGGAGAACCTACACCTATAGGGACACCTATGGCCCTCTCCTCCGGCACCTCACCACATCTCCAAACTGCCCCTGCCTTCAAGGAGCCCCTAGAACTTCCTTTCATCATCGAGGTAAAGCTGCCTGCTCTGCAGTAACACCAAACACTCCCCTGACAACCCTAAAACACGAGATCCACTGTACAGCTGGAGAACTGACTTCGAGACGTTTCTCTTGAGTGGCAAAGAACAATGGCACTATTGTCCCCAAACCAGGGTGCAGCCACAAGGTCAAGAGCAAACTGTCACTGGGGTGTGACTTCTCCCCCCCCTCCCCGCACACGGGTGCTGTCCCTGCTCCTCTCAGACTTCCCCAAACCGCTGTTCTGCACAGGGATCTGTCAGACCCAGCTCAAACCCTGACCAACACCCAGAAGGAAACCAGAAGGGGCACAACTTTGGCACGTGCTTAAACAACATGGGAGCCCTGGGTTCATTTGGGGGCTGCTTGAAGAAAAGCAGCCTGGAGCCCTGATGGGACAGTGGGATGCTGTTCAGTTACAGTCCCATTGGACTTGAGGGCAACTGGGCACCAAGCTGCCTGTTTGGATTGTTTGGGTACCTCTGGAATCACATTCACATGTACCTTCTGGAAAGCTTCCTCCTCAGACAACAGTGATGATCTCACTTATTAAACTCAATGGGGATGCTCAGAAGTCACAGAATGCAGCTTTTCCTGCCCCCCAGCTCGCTCCCCATTCCCCCAAACCCATAGGAGAAGGGCCTCCAGCTCACCTCCTGCTGCGTGGGGTCTCTGCACGGTGGTGGAGAGGTCCTCCTTCTCTGCAGGACGTGTCTCCATCGCCAGCTCATCAGCTGAGAGCAGCGGGTGGCTGGTGCCGTTGAAGCACGGCACCATCCGCTCCTTGTAGAGCAAGAAAAACACTGCGATGGGGACTGGCAGCTGGGGAGGGACAGAGAGGGGCAGGTAAGCATGGCATGAGTCTCACACAATGTTCCCCAGGGCCCCTTGGGGTGCCACGTTCAGCATCTGCAGCAGATGTGCCCGAATTAACCTCCCAGAGCAGCTTCACGCTGCCCGGAGCAAGGATGGGGCTGGCAGTGGGGTGAGGACCCACTCACAGGAGGGATGGAGGCTTGTTAGGAGAGCTGGGAGGGGGGTGAGAACACCCCCAAACCCAAGTGATTTCAGGGCAAAGATTCCCAATTTGACAGAGCCCTGGGACTAGTTAGGAGTTGGACTTGATGATCCTTACAGGTCCCTTATGTGGGGACAGAACAAGGGGCAATGGCCTCAGGTTGGAGCATAGGAAGTTCCACACCAATCGGGGGAAGAACTTCCCAGTGAGGGTGAGGGAGCCCTGGGACAGGCTGCCCAGGGGGTGTGGAGTCTCCATCTCTGGAGAGATTCCAGCCCCGTCTGGACACCGACCTGTGTGACCTGTCCTGGGGACCCTGCTTTGGCAGGGGGTTGGACCCCATGGGCTCTGGGGGTCCCTTCCAACCCTACAATCCTGTGATGCTGTGAATCTGGAGCATGGCTGGGCCAGTCCTGAGGGACACTGGGTGGGCTGGGGACCATTCAACAGAGGACGGAGAACAGGGATACTGGGATGGAAGGCACCTAGATACAAACCTCATGCAGCACCACAGCAGCCCTTCAAAACCCAAGTGCTCCAGTTTCCCAGCATTTGGCCAGTTCTGCCCAATGAATAATAATTAAAAAGTATCTTTTCCTGTGGGGAGCAGAGCAGCTTTACTGGGAGACCCAATGTCTTTGTGAGGGAAGAGCCAGCTGCCCTAAGAGCTCTTCACCCCCCTCCAGCCATTAGCAGAGGTTGCTCAGCATCTCCTGAGAGCTGAGCTCGTGGTTCCCAGGCCAACGCTCACAGCACTGCTACAGCTGAGCAGTGTCAGACAGCGCTGTGGTACAGCCCCTCTGAGGGACCCGGGACTGAAGAGCAAGGACCCTCCAACCATCACCCTCCCAGCTCCCTTAGCACATCCAGAGATGCTGCTCCTACCCCACAACAGTCCCACCAGCACTGATCCCTGCAGCCAGGGCTTTCCTCCTTGTGCCAAAGCCCCTGGGGCTGGTACCTGCCCTCTGGATCCATCACACATCAGCATCAACCCCCCCCCCCCCGCCCAGCACCCAAACCCCTTGTGCCTGGGGACAAGCCCCCTCCCTTCTCCCACCCACGACTCCTTGGAGCCTCCAAGCCCAGACAGACTTGCTTTAGTTCCATTTTCTTTTGGCTGAGAGAGAAAACAGAGGGAAGCAAACAAAGCTGGGTCTGCCCCTCACCAGCCCCCCCCACCCCCGCCTCCACTTCTCCTCCCACTGCAACCAAGTGATGTTTATCCTGCAACAAACTGGGGGAGAAAGCCAGGAAATCCGAAGTGACAGCTCACTCTCCAGCCGCCCAGCGCTTGTTTTCTACACGTCTGTGAGCAAGTGTGAGCCCCAGCTCCAAGTGTCCTGCCTTTGGTTGGCTCGTGGCGTGATTTAAATGTATGGAGAGTTCCCCCCCCCCCCCCAAACACACACCCCACCCCGCCTCTCTTGCCTGAATTCATTTAGGAGGACTTCATTGTTCTGGGAACAATGGGAATAGGAACAGTTAGTTCGGTCCCATGGAAGAAAAACCACATTTGCTTGATAGTTCGGATCCTTCCGGAGGTCAGGACCAGATTTTGTTCTTCTAAATTGCAGATTTTGCAAAAAAACTCCCTCTCCAAAACCTAAAAACAAATCCCCAGGCAGAGGGACTGGAGATAACACCTCCAGGCACTTCCAGCCCTGAGGAGTGCTCAGTGCCTATGCTGAGAAGCTCCCCCAGGTCCCAGCCACCCCACAGGCATCTCCCTGCTGCCCAGATCCTCATCCCTAAAGCCAGTGGGTCCCTTTTGCTCTATCCTGGCTGTACCATCCCAAAGCCAGTGGGTCCCTTTTGCTTTACCCTGGCTGTACCATCCCAAAGCCAGTGGGTCCCTTTTGCTTTACCCTGGCTGTACCATCCCAAAGCCAGTGGGTCCCTTTTGCTTTATCCTGGCTGTACCATCCCAAAGCCAGTGGGTCCCTTTTGCTCTATCCTGGCTGTACCATCCCAAAGCCAGTGGGTCCCTTTTGCTTTACCCTGGCTGTACCATCCCAAAGCCATCAGTGCCTTGGGTGCATGAGGGCTCCGATCCCATCAGCTGCTTGGCACTGCTGGCTGTTTCTGGTAGCTGGGAATGCCCCAAAACTGGAGGCTCAGCCCTGGTCAGGCACAGTCCCCATGCCAAAGCAAGCTCAGAAAGTGAGGAAGAGTGAAGGATGAAGCTCAAGAGAAAGCAGGGCTCTAGGGAATGGTCTGGGGGACGGTCACCTGCAGCCACCTGTCCCAGAGGATGGGCCAGCCCTAAGCCAGGGCACATCCAGAGCATCCATAGAGCACAGAGAGGTATTCACAGGGGCAGATGGAGAGCAGCAGACAGAGCTGAGCACCAGAGCCCTGCCAGGGCATGTTTCACCAAGCAGAGGGACAAATCCATCCCATGGCAGCAACCTACCCCCAGCACAAGGCAAGGGCAGCTCACGGACCATATGAGCACACCCACGGCTGCTGGGTGGGTGCTGAGACCCCCTCCCCACACACAGCTCCTGCATGCCCCAGCCAGAGAGGTCAGGAGGTGATGGTGAGCATCACCAGCCCCCCGAGCTGGGACACACACCAAGACCCTCAGGGCAGGACCACCACACCTAGGACAGGATTGTGCTGCTCAGCTCCTAAAGCACCATCTTGGGGCCAACAAACACAAGGCAAAGAGCTACCAAAGCCTCCCCACGCTGCAGGGAGCCCAAACAGCACCAACCAGAGATGAGCCTCTGCCACAGCCCCCAAAACAAGGACACTGGTCCTCAAAGCACCATCCTGCCCTGCAGAATCCCCCTGGACCCCTCCAGTCCCCCCCTCCCACCAGCCTGAGGCTCGGTGCCATCACTCAGGGGCTTTCCTCCCAGGGCAACTCTGCTTCATCTGTTTTTGGAGAAGGGCTTTGCTATTCCCTTCTCCAAGGAGGAGCACTGCATCCGAGCATCCCACTGGCAGCTGCCATGGGCTGAAGGGCAAAGCAGGCAGCAGGACCCCACTGCCCATCCCCAGCCCTCCAGCTCTGCTCACTGCATCTCCAGGAACATTCCCCTGCCCCAACAGATTGAACCATTGTTATACACTCGAGTTACTCCATCACAGGCTTAAGAATGAGTCTAATCCAGCTCCTTCCCTCCAGTTTCTATTTCAGTTTGCTCCCCCCAGCAGCACAGGGCCATTCCCTGCTATTGTACATCCAGGCTGCTTTAAGCAAGCTAAGCACAATGGAGTGTCCCACGCTTCCCCTGGGAAAGCACCTTCCGGACAAACACATCCCTCTCAGAGGAACATTTTCCGGATTTTTCCAGCCCCTTGGAACAGGCTGGATGATGAAATTTCCCTTCTGTGGGAAACTGAATTTGAAAATAGGGTTTGGTTCCAGATCTGGAGGGAAAAGCCAAAATTCCCCACTTGGAATGGAAAATAAAAGCCTTTGGCTGGGAGTGAGTCACCCCAGCCCTTCCCTGTGATAGTGTCAAGCCACTTAATCTGACTAAAGTGAAACCATTTTGCTTCAATAACAGCAGAACAGCTATTCTGGATTGTTTCACACGGCTCTGTGAGAGCTGGGGGGGATTTGACCCCTTTATAGCAAAGCTGCCAGCCCTGGTTTCCATTTCTATAGCTGCTGCCCTGGGGTTTAAAGAGCATCAGCCCTCTCTGCCACTTACACCTGAAAGATGAGGTAGGGGTTTGGGGGCTGAGCTGCTCCCAGGATCTCCTGCCAGTGGGTGGGTTCTTCAGTGTAAAGAAGAAATCAAGGCAGGTCCCTCAGTGAGGCTTTGGGAGAGACAAAAACCGCTCTGCTTTGGTCAGGGGATGAGCTCAAGGGTCGTGGGTACAGCGTAGATCCCACTCCCTGCTCCTCTTTGGTTTGTTCCCTGACCCTCATCCCAAAACCCATCAGTCTCCCAGCACCCCAGGACTCCCTGCTGCATCCCTGGTGATCCTACACAGTGTGCACACACACGTGCAAGCCACCCACACGTGCAAATGACACCTGAGCGTGCAGAGACACACGAGCCTGGCTCACAGCCTGCTATGCATCACCTGCTGGGTACAGCAGGACTCAGCTTAGGGTCCCATCCTGCTCCCAAAATGCCCATGGGACACTACCAGGAACAGAGACAGGCCCATCACACACATTGCTGTGTGCAGAGCAGATATTAAATGCTGCCTTCAGAACTAAATGAGTTGCTCAGGATTGACTGGCAGAATAGATGATGCTCCAGAGTAATTACAAGCACATTTCCCACGGCACGTGTGGAGTCAGAGGTAATTACAGCAGGCTTCTCCTCCTGGAGACAGCATCTTCACGTTGCCTGTTCCCAGGCAGGTCTCGCTCTGTGGAAAGCCCTGGGTCACACTGGGGCACGTTTCTGTTCTCCCAAAAACAGGAAGGCTGGGAGCACAAAGGAACTTCTTCCCTTTGCTTCGTGGAGCAATGGAATCACAGGGGTTGGAAGGGACCTCCAGAGAACATTGGGTCCAACCCCCTGCCAAAGCAGGGTCCCTAGGACAGGTCACACAGGTTGGTGTCCAGACAGGGCTTGAATATCTCCAGAGAAGGAGACTCCACACCCCCCTGGGCAGCCTGTCCCACGGCTCCCTCACCCTCACTGGGGAAAAGTTCTTCCTCATGTTGGTGTGGAACTTCCTGTGCTCCAACTTGAGGCCATCGCCCCTTGTCCTGTCCCCACAGACACTGAAAAGGGGCTGGCCATTTCCCCCTGCATCCCATCCTTCAGATACTGATAAACATTAATCAGGTCCCCCCTTAGTCTTCTTCTCTCCAGGCTGAACAGCCCCAGCTCACTCAGCCTTTCCTCACAGGGGAGATGCTCCAGGCCCTTCATCATCTTCATAGCCTCCTCTGGACTCTCTCTAGGAGATCCCTGGCTTTTTTATCCCAGGGAGCCCAGAACTGGACACAAAAGATCGAGGGATGCTCGTTGGCCTGGGACAGGGAGAAGGACCACCACCACATCCTTGTGTTTTGGCAGAGGGGAGATGGCTGAATCTGCCCAGGGAAGTACCAGGGCTGCAGGACAGTCCTTCTGGCAGGGTCACCCCTCGCTTCTGCAGGAGGGCTCCAGGTGAATGGGCCAGGCACAAGCACTCTTACCACTCACACTACAGGTACACTCGTGCTTGCAGGGCTCCTGTCACCAGGGAAGCGACAGTGGCACCTCAGCTGCTCCTCTGCCAAGGGACGGGCACGATGGTGACAGCTGCAGCCCTGTGAGGCTGGGCAAGGGACCAGCAGTACCTGGCCAAGCTGGGATGTGCTGGCATGTGGGTATTAGCTGGGGGTAAGGAGCAGGGCTACACCTCAGAGAGCCTGCTGCTAGTGGGAGCAGCGTGCTGGGGATCAGCTCTGGGACTCAGGGGGGCACTAAAGCCCATCTCTCTCCCAGAGAAAGGGCCATGGAGCTCTGACATCTGCTGCAGATCACCAGGGAAACACAGCAAACAGGCAGAGACGCCCTGATCAAGCTTTAAGTGCTGGTAACTCAGTTCACTGATGGGCCCTTTCCTATGAACACCACTCCCCCACCAAGCCCTCCCACACCAGGCTGCCCACAGACCTACCAGGGACAGCCCTGCAGCTCTGTCACCTCACACAGCTCCTGCCCACGGGGATGCTGGAGGCACAACCTGCTCCCAGTGGGCTCCAGCAATTGCCCACAGGTCTGTGCACTGACCTGTCCACACTGGACAGTGCAGCAACCACCAGTTCTGCTTCACAACTGGGCAAACACCATTAACCTTTGCTGTGGACCAGCAGAACCATCCTCACTCCTCCTCCCATCCCTGAGACCACCTACCAGGCACCGACACCCCCCAAGCACCACAGCTGGCTGCAAAGCAGAGAGATGGGGATGTCCCCACCAACTTCCCAGGCCACACTGGGCTGTGGCACTTACATTGATGAGGGCCATGATCCAGAAGGCGTAGGAGACACGTGTCACCACCATGCCTTTCATTGGCAGGTCGTAGTGGGACAGGTTCCCTGGGTGGTGGGGGACCAGGGACTTGCGGATGTGAGGGAGGTTGCTGGAGGCGTTGGCCGTGGAGTTGGAGAGGATGCAGTTGGTGTCTGAGAGGAAGGGGTCAGCTATCAGGGGGCTCAGCAGCGCTCCAAAGCCCACGAAGAAGTGAAGGGCCTGCAAGAGATGAGATACACGGGTAGAGGTGGGGTTTACTGCTCTTCCCCAGGGAGAGGCTGGCTGAGACCCTCACTCCTCTTCCTCAGAGGATGAAGCGCAGCCCTGGAGGAGGCAGGGGCTCCATACTCACCTGCAGGAAAATAGCTGAGTCCTTCTGGTAGATCTTCACCAGCTGCATGTTGGAAATGGTGTCAATGCAACCCATGGCCAGTCCTGCCACAGCCATGACCACAGCCAGGACCACCACGTTGTGGCACAGAGGGATGATGGCAAACACCAAGGAGATGGCCAGCGACGAGGCAAAGAGGGCGAACAAGGACTGAGCCAGCCTGGGACAGGGGAGGAGGAGAGCCAGGACAGAATTACTACTGTGAGAGCAGCATCCACCACACAGCCCTGCCTCCTGTTATCAGCAGGAGATGCACCCACAGGCTGGAACGCAGCTCCAGCATGCTCCTCTGGCAAGTTGAGGGGGATGCTGCCCACCCTGCACAGAGCCAGCCTGGGGCACTGCCACCTCCTGGGCAGAGGGTGATGCCACAGAGTGGTGGATCTTCCACCCAGCTCTCGTGGAAAAGAGCATCCAGCCCTCCAAACCCCTGGTGTGCAAGTTTGGGGGCAGAATAAGACCCCAGACCCCTCCCTTGTTAACCAGCAGATCTGGGAGTGCACAGAGATATGTGGGGAGGCCACGCTGTGACTTCTGAGCAGCTCCAGAGCATTTCTCATGTAGGACCAGATCGCACAAGCAGGCAATCCCAGTTCCCAGCAGGGACAGAGCTGCTGGCATCCACATCACCGTGTCACATCCCAGCCCTGTCCTGCCTCACGGGGAGCACCGGGGAGCTGCTGCAGTACCCACTCCATGCCCTGAGCGTTCTCTGCTCTGGCAGCATCATCCCTCCCCCCAGCACGACAGGGCA
Organism: Porphyrio hochstetteri; assembly: GCA_020800305.1. Lineage (NCBI taxonomy): Eukaryota > Metazoa > Chordata > Aves > Gruiformes > Rallidae > Porphyrio > Porphyrio hochstetteri. The sequence goes on along the minus strand of CM036930.1, from coordinate 5,490,448 downwards.
GGATGCAGCACGGATGCCATTCCCGGGGCAGAATGCCACTTCCCAACCCCCACAGTCCCTCGGAGAAGCCCAAGGGACGCCTGTGGTAGAGGTAAAGCTGGTGCATTCCACCCCGAGCCTGGCAGAGGCACAGGCAGGCTGAGCCGGGCGGCTGCTCCCGGTGCGAGCCGAGCGCTAGAGCCAGATCGCTGGCGAGCGGCGCCCAGGCTGGCATCGCGCTGTGCTGGAGCTGCCAGGCAGGAAGGAAGGAAGGAAACAGGGACCAGACAGCAAAACACTGAGACCAGCAGAAAGATGGGACTATAAAGCCACAGCAGCGAGTCCGGAGCACAGGCACGTCCCCTCCCAGCCCCGGTGGGAGCCCATCCTGACGCACAGCAGTGTACAGTGATGGGCTGCTAATTAGAAACGGGGGTCTGGTGCTGGGGCACGGCTGTGTGGCCACAGCAGAGGGCTGGCACTGCACAGGTCTGTCCCCTGCATGGACATGGAACCTGTAAGTGAAACGCCTGCAGGTCTCTGCTCCGTGCTCTGCCCGGAGCGTGAGGAGGTGGCTGTGGGCAGGCACAAGTCAGAGCCACAGCAGAGTCACAGAATCACCAGGTTGGAAAAGACCTTTAAGATCATCGAGTCCAACTGTACGTGTCCTGTGCTGACCCAGATCCCTGAGCACCTCATCTCCCCGCCTGTTAAACACCCCCAGGGGTGGGGACTCAGCCCCCTCCCTGGGCAGCCTGGGCCACAGCCCCACAACTCTTTCAGGGAAGAACTTTTCCCTCCCATCTGCTCTGCCCCTGCCCTGGGGCAGCTTGAGCCCATTGCCCCTTGTCCCATCTCCTGTCCCCTGGCTGAAGAGACCATCACCCACCTCTCTGCACCCTCCTGGCAGGGCAGAGGAGGTGGGGAGAAGGTCTCCCCTCAGCCTCCTCTTCTCCAGGCTCAACACCCCCAGCTCCCTCAGCTGCTCCTCAGAGGATTTGCCCTCCAGCCCCTTCCCCAGCCTGGTTGCCCTTCTCTGGACTCGCTCCAGGACCTCAATGTCCTTCTGATGGTGAGGAGCCCAGAACTAGACCCAGCACTCGAGGTGCAGCCTCATCAATGCCCAGAACAGGGGCACAATCCCCTCCCCAGACCTGCTGGCCACGCTGTGTCTGACACAAGCCAGGATGCCCTTAGCCTTCCCGGCCACCCAGGCACACTGCTGTTCAGTCAGCAGCCACCCAACACCCCCAGGTCCTTCTCCTGGAGTCCCCACTGCCACCAGCCATGACACAACCAGCGCCCTGACCGCTTGCCCAGAACAGCCTGGCCTGGGGCATGTCGCTTTGCGTCTGCCTGACCCTCCTTCACTCCCAAACCTGGAGCCATTCAGCCTTCTGCATCCTGCCTGTGGCTGCCACTGTGCTCAGAGAGATCAGGGCCGAGGGCACCTCTCCCTTATCCCCTGCCTGGTGGCACGAGCTGCGCCGTGCCAGCGCCTCGGCCTGCTGCCGTGGCCCAGCCCTGCTCACCGCCAACCACGCTGCGCCACGCCACAGGAGCCAACGTATTGCAAAACCCTGAGCACGGCTCTTCCCCTGACAGCAACACGGGGCCAGACGTGGAGGGAGCAGAGAGATGAGCACAGGAAGAACAACCAGCGAAGGAGAGAGAAGCAGCCGGGAGCCTCGAGAGCCAAGGCGGCACTCCCCAGGGTACAGCGGGAGGGGGAAAGGCAGAGGCATCAGCAGCTGGGGGATCCCTGAGCGACAGGGAAATGCACACCAAGACATCCCAGAAACACCTCCAGCAAAGCCTCCACCGGGGAACACGCTCATTACTGGAATGAAATATTAATTGCAGATGATGTTGCGGCCTTGAAAAGACCACCTCACTTCTCCCCAGAGAGCAGATTCCCCGTCCCCAGCCACACACAACAGCAGCCCCCACAAACACTGGCAGCCTGGGGTGGCACACAGCCCTGCAGCCCCTTTCCTGGCCCATTAAGGTGGGGGGGACACCAAGAAATCGCTGGCCTCCCATGCCAGATCCCAAAGATCTAGATGAAGGACTCTGCTCTGCACCCGGGGAGGCACTGAACAACCACCTGGGGCACTTCTTTAGAAACAAACCCCTTTGAAAGCATCCTTAAATGGGGTACCCCATGCTTTTCAGGGGGGGTCTGAACCCCTGTGTTGATGATGTGAAACCCGTGCGCTCCTCCAAAGGGCTTTCAAAGCAATCCTGGCACTATGCTATGGGCCTGTCTGACATCACTGCCCCCTCCCCATGGCCAGCCAGCCCCACATCCCTGGCTGAGCAGACACACAGCTCTGCACCAGCTGCTGTGCCCAGGACAGGCCCCGCTTCAGCGGCACACGAAACGCACCTTGTCATGTCATGGCCTATCTGAGGACCACCTGGAGCCTGTCTGGCCTCTGTCACAAGGCTCAAGGCAATGTCTGCACCTTCCCTTCCCCCCCTCCCCTGCCCCAAAAGGTTTAGGCTGATCCCTTCTATAGGATTAGGATGGGCTGTGAACCCCCACCCTGCTGCTCCTGTTGCAGCAAGCGGCTCTTCCACTCCAAGTGTGCTTTTCCCCACCCTGGGGAGCATCTTCTAAGTCCCTCACATCAAGAAAAATGATAATCAGGCTAATTCAGACTTGCAGAACTGATAATTAAACCCCAAAGCCCCAAGGGGATGAGGCAAGGACATGGAACAAGAGGCACGGATGATCCATGGCTGCCTTCAGGTATCCTTGTCTCCAGCAGGCCTGGGGAGCATCGCCTGCCCTGAGGAGCTCCTGCTCCATCACAGAGCTCTCTGCTCCCTCAGCAGCAAAAGGCTTTGCTTTCCTTTGTGGTGAGGAGCACCCTGTGTGTGCTTGAACCAAAACCTTCAGAAGATGGGGCCTAAAGGGCAGGGAGAGAACAGGGTCAGCTGCTCTCAGCTACCTGGGGTAAAGATAAAGCAGGATAAGAGGCTCCCACCTCATCAGCCCTCCAGGTCCTGGTGTGGGTCACTCCTCTGAGCCTGCTCAGGGCTCCCAGCACAGCAACAGACCCACCAGCATCCAGGCACGCACCCCACCTAAACTCATCTGGCACCCCAACTTTTTAAGCAGAGCTTGTAGTTAACAAACTGGCAAACCCCAAGCACGAGCAACCAGTGAGCAGCCACCCTCTGTGTACCTGAAAACATGAGTGAAACAACGTGCACCCTGCAGCTATGTGGGGAGCTGCTCTGCCCCTGCACCTCCTGCCAAGCTGGGGAAGGGACCATGCAGCCAACATGGGTGCAGGGCACAGCAGGCAACAACTGCCTTTCTCCATCACTCAGGGAAACACGATGGCAAACTTTCTTCTTCCCTGAACTCTCACGTAAGAGGGGATTCTGGAGCGAGGTCTGGCAGCCCAGGCTCGTGCCGAGTCACAGAAGGGATGGATGCCATCGTTACACTGTCTTCCCAGAGCTCCAGGACTCCAGCTGGGCTGTGAGAGCAGAGACAACCACCCAGCATTCAGCAACTTCTCTGGCCAGAGGAATGAAGCCATTATTTAGGTTCCACCACCCAGTTCTGCCACAAAATTCCAGTGACAGCCCTGCTTTCCCTTACGAGTCCATCATCCAGAGCAGACAGCTCAGACCAATACATATTTTAATCTGAAGCACACAACAAACCTACATTTCTTGGGCCTTAGAGCTGGACACAGCGTGTGGCCAGACCCTGGCTCGCTGGGCTTGCAGGCTGATGACACTTTGGGACCCTCTACCAGCAGCTCTCCACCTCCTAACTGGAAAAGATGACTAGTCTGGTGCTCCTCCCTGCCTGGCATAATTCAATTTATTAACCCACAGCAGGGCCCAGAAGTAGAAACCCTGAGCTTGGGACAGCTTGGTGGGTCCATCCCCAAAGAGGGGATGGCACAGGCACACTTAGAATCGGAACAGTTAACACTTTCATCCAAACATGAGACACTTTTGTGCATTGTACCACTCAGTGACCCCCCCACAACTCCTGCAAGCTCCAACCATCCGAAACATGCCCCCCTGCCTGGCAGGGCTGCTGCTCCCCACTGGGGCTCTCAGGCAGGGGCCCCTTGCTCCAAGAGGCTGTGATCACAAACACATCCTGGCTGGTAATCACAGTGAGTAACAAACACACTCTTTTCCCCAGGGTGCTGTTGCTGAGAGTTAAAAGTTTGGTCCCTGAGCACCAAACCCCAAAGGGGGCTGTGTAACACCCCAGCCAAGGGCAGGAGCTCTGGGTAGGAAGCTGACAGCAGGAAACGATTCTGCACTTTGCTTTGCTGCCCCTCCAAGCACACGTGAAGCAGGCTGGGGGCTGGCAAAGGCACTGCCTGCTGACCCAGCACTCTGAGAGCCACGTCAGAGCCAGGGCAAGGCTCCCACGTGCTGCCCCCGTTCCTGTGCACCCCATCTCACACCCCCTCTCCCAGCACAGCCTGGTAGGGACCAGCTCCAGCTGCTCCATCAGCCATGGACCGGTGGGATTGGGACAGTCTGATGTAGGACTGGGACAGTCTGATGTAGGAGGATGGTCATTTAACAGCTCCTCTAATGCCATCTTGGTAGCCAACATCCCCCCCCTCCCCAAATTCCCAAGGCAAGGGTTTAACAACACATTTTAAACCAGGCATTTGAAAGCAGCCAAGGGCTCACACACCGTTCTCCCCCACATGCGCTAGAACAGACACAGGACACGTATATCAGAGACACACCAGGACCTGCCTGTTACATCACTGCCTGGAGAATTAGTGAGGATCAGCTGATTCCCAGCAGAGCTGTCATCAGGCTGCAAATCAGATGCCTGTGTGGCGATCTTTAGGGTTGAGCCATCACCTACTATTTATTTTAAACACATCCTGGATGGAAGGCTCAGTGCAAACCCCCCGTTCCACTGCACCCAGTTTTCTTGCTGGCCCATGAAGTGCCCAGCCACCCTGCCATGCCTCTGCCCTCATCCCCCTCTCAGACCTCGAGGGCCACTCTCATCTTGCCTTGTGTCTCACCAAACTCCTGGGGAGCACGACCATACTTGGGTTCCTGGTGATGAGGTTAATAAAACAGGCTTCCAACAATATTTTTGGTGATAAAAAGATCAGGTTAAAGGAAAATACCCTCCAGGAAGTTTTAGCTGTAACTTCACGCTGAGGCCACCTCGGTGCTGAGCTCCAGGGGGAACCGGCCGCTTCTCTCCAAGGGTACGAAACTGGGCAGGAGAGGAGAGCAGCAGCCGCCCCCACCCCGCATTCCTGGGAAGCCCCTTCCCTCTGGGAATCCCTCTGGGACACGCAGGGCAGGGTTTTCCCACGGTCCGCAGCATCCCGCAGCCACGCAAACCCGCGGGAGGGAAGAGATGCCCGGGGGTGGGGAGGGGGGAGAGGGGAAGAGAGGGAGGAAAGGGATGGCTGGTGCTGCCCACCCCCCTCCGGGAGGAAATGGGGGGGGGGGAAAGGGGGGAGAAGGAGGGCTTGCAGAGAGCTAAGCCCCCCCCGCGGGAGGTGCGATGAGTTTGCCAGGCGCCTTACGTCCTCTTGAAGACCCCTCCGAGGCAGCTGCCGAGCAGGAGGCAGAACTGCTGCGAGAAGAAGACCCAGGTGATTTGGGAGAGGGAGCTCTGGGTCTGGCAGCGCAGGTCCAGCAGCGTGGGCCCCAGGAAGGCGATGCAGAGGCCGAAGCTGAAGAAGACGCTCCAATAGGTGAGGGTGGGCTGCAGGTTCCTCCGGAACCGCGCCGACACCCGCTCGTCCCACCACATCCTGGGCGGCGGCGGCGCGGGGCGGCCACGGCGATGCGGCTCCCTCGCCGCCCGGCCCCGGTGCCGGTCCCGCCGCCGCCCCGCTCCTCCTTTGCAGGATGTGGCTCCGGAGCCCGCGGCGCCGAGCCGGGAGCTGGCTCCGCCTCCGGGGCTGGGGGCCGCCACCGCCTCCCGGGGCCGGGGCTGCGCTGAGCGGGGCCGGGGCGGAGCCCCTCTCCATCCCCCGGCGGACCCCGCTGCGGCGCATCCATCCGGGGGGCCAAAGGAGCCTCCCTTCCCCCCTCACACACCCCCTCGCACCTCCCCTCCCCTCCCTCTCAGCGTCCCATGGGGGGTTGCATCATCTTGCCAAAAGTGGGGCAGCCCCCGGCTGGGACCCCGCGCACCTCAGGGCACGAATGACACGGAGCCCCGGCAGCACACGGGATGCAACAGGGAGCGGAGCAAAGCGGGGAAGCCCAGGAATCCCTTTTTTTACCCCGCTGCCGACCCCCTCTGCGGTCTCCATACCCCAAAAATTGGGGCAGCTGCTCCAGGCGGGTCCAGCTGAAGTTGCCCCTTCCCTGGATGGGGAGCAGAGGATGGATTGGGGGGGGCAGCAGCGGGTGTGTGTTTTAAAGTCGGAGTGGTTGATGCTTATGCAAAAGGTCTCCACTAGAGGATGGATTTATAAATATTTCACCTACTTCAGCTAGGAAAGACTAGCAATTTTTAGAACTGTCTTTCCAGGGGAGCCAGAAGGGATGGAGCTCTGCCATGGCAGAGGCTGGCTCCAGGCCCCTTCCCACCCCAGCAGACCCCACGTACACATACTCACACATCCCATGACCTCAGGAATGCTGCTCCAGGGCCCATAGGTGCTCATTTCCACCTGGACATAGCTTAATGTTTAGCTAATTTAAATTGCATCCAAGTCCTTGTTCCTCTGCCTGTGGCATCCACCAGAATCTTCTTGGGGTCAGGAGAAGAAGGAATATACCCTCTGCCACCCCCAAAATGAACAAAGGGGCTGTGGGTAATAATAGCATGGAGCAGGTGGGCAATAAAGCCCTGATGGGACAACCCCTGGTCCTGCACCTGGAGCCATTGAGCAATCAAAGGAACAGCTCAGCTGCCCAGAGGGATGTTGTTATCCTGGTTTGCTGATGGGGAAACTGAGGCTCAGAAAGGAATGAAGCCCTTTGCTTGGGGTCACAGAGTGAGTCAGCAGCGTGGCCGGAAATTGAATTTTATCATTGTGATATAAACCACCTTCCTTAACAGCCTGGGTGGGAGGCTGAGGCTGAGGCTGATGGAGATGGAGATGGAGAAGCCTGCAAGACACAGCCTTGGGCTCTCCCTGCCAGACAGTAGCAAGCTTGGGGGAAGCCACACCGCTGCAGCTGACCTCAGTTTCTCTTTCCCCAGCCATAAGTGAGGACAAAACTGCACAAGGTTGAGGCCTTTCCACCAGCATGCTGCTGGGAAGGTCATCTCCTGCCCCTCTTTGTCCATACATCTCATCCTGCATGGAGCTGGGGTTGATGAAACAGCAGATCTTACACACACTGAGTGCTGTGCCCCAAGAAAAGGGCTGACAGGGCTTTACCTGGGGTTCCCTGGGCCATGTTCTTCATCTCAATCTTGATCTTGATTCTCCCTTTACCAGACAGGGAATCAGGAGACCTGCACTCTACTCCTGCATCACCATCACTTGAGAGCACCAGCTCACTGGGGCTTGACTTCCCCAGCCCTAAAACAGCTGAGCAAGGCTTTCCCCAGCTCTGCAGGCTCCCTGCATCCACTCCCAGATGCAAAGGCAGCATCCAGGCACTGGAGGTTGCAAACATCAGTACAACCCTTCTGACAGCCGACCTCACCTTGCCAAAGCCATGCCCTCAATGCTGGGACACTTGCTTCCAGGAATATCAGGCCCCATTTCAGCAGGGATAACAAAACCCATGCGAGATGTGCTTGCAAATAAGAAGCCTGGCGTAGGTGGGTTAGTCAGCATAAGAACACACAGATCCTTTCTGGCTCCACATGCTGAAACCCAGATCCTCAGAGAGGGGCTCATAAAAATGCAAGCCACAGGACTGTGAGTATGTGCCACCCCAGAATTAGCTTCACAGGGAGGCACTCCAGGCTGTTTTCCAACCTGAGATCGATGTTGTGCTTGCAATGAATTAAACACCCACATTTCTGTGCCTGCTGCAGGCTGCAAAGTGAAACCATGAATGAGGGAACAGGAGAGGAGTGTGATGACAGGCAGCAGCGTCAGGCAGCACGTGCTGTGCCACTCGGAAAGACCTGGCAGGGCATCACAGGAACACCTTCCTTGGGCTTCCCGTGCCCTCGTGTGTTCCTGGGGCAGCGAGAGGCACAGCAGGGCTTTGTCACACTCCATCAGTTCAGCCTTTCAGCTGATGGAGCAATCGCTTCTTCCACACGGTCAGTCCTGCTCTGGGGTGACTCTGCTCTGAGCTTCAGCCCTGAAGCAGGGTTTCCTTCACATTTGCTGGTGTGAAGCTGGCATCTCTTCTCCTGGCCCAGTCTCAACACAGCAGGGAAAAATCAATTCTAGGAATAGATTTTCTACAGGTTTCCTCAGGGTGGATCCTGCTGCAGCCCCGGGGGGGATGTTGGGACATGGGGTTCTTGGGAACAGGCTCCTTCAAGGCTCTCACCAGTGTTTGGGTTGGCATTGGAGAAACACCTTCCTTGGGTTGGCGGCTGTGGACAAGGGCCTGGGGCTGAGGTAATGCCAAGGATTCTCCCTGTGTGCCTTTAGCCAAGAGATCACAGAGGGCAAATCCAGGCTGAGACCCTCAGAAATCCCAACAGCTTATCCCAGCAACACGTGCCAGTGTGATGGGCCCAAGAGCTGCACACACTGGGGGATGGGAGCACTGATGCCTCCCAACAGCCCTTACTCAGCCCAAAAATCCCACCAGCAGGTAAGATAAGACAACCACCACCCTGAATCACTGAACCCTCCTGAGAAAAGACACTGTGCTTCTTACAACACAGGCTAAACCCTCCATCCAACGGGCTGAGTTATTCCAGGCTCCATGTAAGATGCTCAGCAGCACACGGGCTGGGCAGCTGGGACAGCAGCCCACAGGAGAGGGCTTCACCTCCTGTATTTCGGGGTCAAGAGTTTCAAAACATGCTGTGTTGTTTGGCAAGCTTGGCTCCACTTCTAGGTCAAACATTAGCCTGAGTTGTTACAGATCCTGTAACGCCTGTCTGAAGGAGGAAGCGCTCACCTACACGTTTCCCTGCTGCCCAACTGCAGTAACCCACACACCCACTCTGATTTAGCTGGAGCTGACGTGCTTCCTCCTCTACTGCACTAAACTGTGGCAGGGGAGGGGGGGCTGTGCTGGAACCTCCAGGCTGAGCCTCCCAAAACGCACACAAAGAACCTCACTGAGGGCAGCAGGTACCATCCCTGCGTTGCAGATACATTGAGAGACCCAGGGAGCGATGGGTGGCCCGGCTTGAGCATCCTTGTGAAGCAGGAGGACCACCCCCACCCCCACAGGGACATGGAGTGGGGAGGTCAGGGCTCTTTGGGCAGCTGGGAACATCTGGGTGGCTGTCAGGAGGGATCCAGGCTGGGGCTGCTCGGCAGCATTCCCCTCACCCTGACCCAGCGCTGGCAGCTGCTGCCAGACTGGAGGAATGAGACCGTGGCAGATGGAGGAACTGGTTTGGCAAACAGCTCCTAACTGGGGATCTGCCCACACCAGTGCCTGAAGTGACTCAGGCAGGCTGGGTGCTGGCTGGAGGAGCAGCCTGGGGACGGGGACAAAGGACATTGCCCCCTTCCCTAAACCACCATCCATGGGCTCGTGCTGCAGCTCTGGCCCTGAAGACCCCATAGATACCCCCATACCCCATCTCTGGCTCTCCCCAGGTCCCCCCTGACCCAGGGGGCTGTAGCTTCTCTTCAGCACCCGTGGGCCAGAGAGCAGGAGCACAGGATGGTGACTGCTGTGCTGAGCATCTCTCACCTCACCTCATCTGTACCAGAGACTGGTAGCTGGTACAGCTGGGGAACAGGCTCCGTGTGCCCTCCCCAGCTCTGCCCTTCACCTGCTTTGCAGCCCTGGGCTGGGCTCTGGGCTCTATTTACCAGACAGGCTTATGGCAATATTTGTTCAGGGCTGTAGGATCCACACAAGGGACTGCAGAAACGTTTTCCTATCACCCAGGAGCTCCTGAGCTCTGGTGTTTCAACTCCCTGCAGAGGTCAGGTAGTGGGAAACTCCTGTTGCAGTGAGTTTGTGTCCCAGAGTTTACTACAGCCAGGTGACAAACCACCCTGCCAGCAGGAGAGAACACGAAAGGTGCCCTGGAGCTGCACAGAGAGCAGCTGTGGGGAAGGAAGGGAGGCACTGGGACAGCACACTATGGGATGGTTTGGCATGGTATGTCACACTCCCTGCCACGGTCCAGCAGCCTGCCTCCCCTGCATCCCACCACAGAGCAACTCCCCACTCAGGATCCTGCCACGGGACCTGAGACATCACTGAGACATCAGTGCTCCCTCTCTGAAATCCAAAAGCAAAGCAGAGCCTTCTCCTGGCAAAAATATTAAATAAAACAAAAAAGAGAGGGAGAAATTATATCCTGTACAAAACTATCCTGTGTTCAGTAAAGTTTATTGTCCAGTCTCAGCGCTGGAGCATCCACAATACAACTCTACTATCAGCCTTGGCAATAAAGTGAGCACATCCACAAAACAGCCTGTGTCACACCTGAAATACAAAAATTGAAATCTTCTTATAAAACATCCAGACACAAGACTGATAGATGGATACAGGCCTTTATTCTGGTTTTTTGTTTTTTTTTTTTTTTTTGTACCTTTCCATTTATTCCAGAAAAACTTTCTATAAAAAATCATTGCTTCTTTTGGAATAAATCTTTAAAATCATTTCTTTTAAAATGCATCTTTTATTTGTACAACACTAGTTAAATATATTATTGGTATTCTGCAAATGAATCACATCAGAGAACATTCACAGTACGTGTATCCTGGCTGCTTGGATCTGGTTTACCTGCTGTAGGGTAAGCAAGATGCTGTAGGACAAGCATGATGCTGAGGACAAGCATGATGCTGTAGGATAAGCAAGATGCTGTAAGATAAGCAAGATGCTGAGATCAAGCATGATGCAGAGGACATGCATGATGCTGAGGACAGGCAGGATGCAGAGGACAGGCAGGATGCTGAGGACAAGAAAAGGCCATGAAGAAACCAGTCACGGGTTTCTTAGTGTTTATGCCCAGATGTGGCTCATTGGGGATGCAGACACCAGATTTATGCTGGTGAAAGCAGTTTGGCCACATACAGTCAGATAAACTCCCATCCCCTGGTCCCATGCCCTGGGGACACTCACATAAAACACCTGACATGACCCAAACCTGTGGGTCAGACTCTTCCCCTGATGCTTTCCCACCTGCCTGTTCCCAGCCTGCTGCTGGGAGCTCTGGGCTCCCACTTCACACTAGCCTGATTTCCAACTGAAGAGAACTCATGGGGAAAAAACCAAACAAGCTCAAACAGAGCATCTGGGAAGCTGGGAAGCAACTTTCTAATCATCATTTTTTTTCATTGTGGAAAAAAAATCCACTTACTTTGCCCTCAGTCTCCAAGAGATGATCCAGTCCTGTTAGTTAAATTCCTAACAGAGATCTGGCCATGGCCAGGCCAGGAAAGGCATGTGTGTGTGTGTGTGTGCATGGAGGGGGTGAAATGAAATAGCTGTGAGTTTTATTGTCACCCTGTAACACAGACCTTGCTTTACACGTGATTTACTTCCATTTCTTAGCTAGCTATCTGCTGGGGAGGCACAAGAACACAGCCTTTCCCCAGGGCACAGCCAAATCTCCATTTTCCACCAGAACTGGGGTTTTAAAATAATAATAAAAGAAAATATGCAAGAAAAATGTCTGGAAGACAAAGCAACAAGTTTCCTTTTGTCCCAGCTCCCCATGTGGGAGGGGTGCCAGCTACTCCATGGAGCAGTGGATGGGAGAACCCACAAAACCAGTGAAGAAATGCCAGAGAGCCACAGACATTCCCAGCATTTCCAGCAGTGCTCCTGCAGAAATCCAGCCTGGGAGCTGGGGCTGAGTTGCTGGAGTGGGTAGTGATGCCACTGGCAGTGGGATGCTCACTGCACATCCCCCCCAGCTCTTTGCATGCTGGGAGAAGCAGGGTACCACTCAGGGCTTGTATAAACCAGGGCACCCAAGGGATGTCTGTCTGTCCTCTAAACCAAGCTGGAACCCACATAACACTATCCAAAGGATAGAAAAGGGGGGTTTGGCTCCAGGCTCCCATCTCTGCCAACCTGTAGCTCCTTCTCTTGGGAGGTGGGAAGGCTTCGGTGGGCAGCATGCTGTGGGGCATCAGGCGCTCAGGGCTCTGCCAGCCACTGCCTGTGAGTGCAGCAGGGATGGAGCTTGTAAATCAAACCTCCCTCTGTCTGGGCACCCAATATTTACACACCCTATCACCCTCCTGAATAGGGATCAAATAGCCACCCCACGCAGCGGAACAAAAGGGGTTATCTTCAGCCGGGGCTGTTAGCAGGGCACAGGGCTAATAAATAACAGTGTCTCCTCTAGAAGGATTTGTAGAGGGAAAGGCAAAGGCTAGGAAAGAATAAACAGCAGCAAACAGGCCTTTTGTCTTGGCTATCTGAGCCTGTGCAAAGCAGCCCCAACCACACGGTCACTGCTGGGGCTTTTCCCCAGCCTTTCGCCCCAGCGCTTTCTGGAGGTGACACTGACCTTCAGCAGGAATACTTCTCTTATGGGGGGAGAGCTGAGACCCTGAGGGGTCTGGGAGGTCTGGTGTGATCAGCCTTCATTGTCCTGGCGTGATGGGTGAGCAGCAGGGACCCTCTGCCCCAGCAAGCTTTCTGCCTGGAGCGATCTCAGTGCATGGGGCTGGTGATGCCAAGCAAGAAAACAGCAAGAACACGGCTCAAACATGTCCTGAATGGGCATCCCAGGAGCAGGTGGAGGGGGAACCTGCTCCCCCACACCCAATCAGAGCTCACAGACCACAGCAATGGGCTCTGTTCCCCTGGGCAAACCAGCACCCTTCATCCCTGAAGGAGCTGCCGCAGGGGCGCAGGAGATGCTGCACCCGTGGTGATAGGAGCTGGCTGCCCTGGGAAGTGCCAAGTCTGCACCACAGAGCCCTGCCATGCCAAGGAAATTCCTGCACATAACGCCTTTGGGAAGGAAAAGATGCCAGGGTAGGAGTTCAGCCTTCCTCCAGCCAACTCCTCCCTCTGACACCCTCCCTACCCACCAGCCCCGTGCAGCAGGAGCCGGGCGCAGGGAACCAGGCAAAGCATCAGCGTGAATGCGTCACTGGTGGCTGATGGCTATTCATGCTCTTCCCTATCAAATGGAAACAATTAATGAACTATTCAGCCTGCTGTATGCTGGACCTACCGAGAGCAGGGATGGGCAAACCTCAAACAATGCAGACGTCTGGATGCTTGTCTGAGACAAACCCGAACTAACAGCTTTGGTCTGATGGGGGAAGCTCAGAGAGCGCATCACATCGAGCACTGCCATGAGGAGAAGTCACCCCAGAAGCTTTCAGCAGCTCCAGGGTCTCCTGATGCTTCATGTTTTCTGAAGAGCACAGAAGAAACGCTGCAGAGCAAAGCAGAAATCAGAGCCCTCTACTCCTGGCTCCATGAGACGCAGCAGCACAGAGTCACTGTCCCCTGAGCAATGCCTCCCATGGGTTAAAGACACCAGCATGTCCTGCCAGTGCCAGTGCCAGGTGACAGCCACAGCACCTGCCAAGTCCAGAGTGTCCTGGCCACATCCATGGGCTGGAGGAGCGGTGGGTGAGAGGACTAGTGATCCGGGACAGCCAAGGAAAGGATGTGAATATTACACAGGAGAGACACATCTTGCAGCGCTCACACACTTGCAGACATTTCAGGCTGCTTGCAGGCTGTGGGGGAGAGGTGCAGCAGGGCCTCTTCGCTCAGGATGGATCTGGCACGTTCCTGAGGTGTACAGAGGGGAAAACACACCAGGAGCAGTCCTTGGCTGGCAGAGCACCCTCAGATGTGAGCACGCACCCCAGTGCCGCAGCATCAATCCCAGTCAGGGCTGGTACGATCTGGCGTTGGCTACAAACGTAGAGGCCAGGCAACGAGGTTTGAGGGATGATTTGCTTCTCTCCAGGTCTATTTCTGGTCCCCACAGCTGAGCTGTGGGAGGTTTGGCACCTCTCCCCCTTCCTCTGGGTAGAAAAGCACTGAGGTGGGGGTGTGTGTGTGCAACACTTGGGTAGGGAGATGCGGCGCGGCTCAGGCTCTGCCACGTCACGTGGGGCTCAGCGATGGGATGGGGGGGGCAATGAGCTCCCCAGAGGCCGGCTGGGAATTGCATCCTGCCCCTTGTGATGGTGGCAGAGAGGGTGATGGGCTGGGGGGGCTGCAGGCTGGGTGATGGGAAAGAGGAGGCAGCACAGAGCCGATGCTCCTCTGGCCCTGCTTCCCCACAGCTCTACCAGCAGGTACCTGCTCCCCAGGTGGGCTAAGCCAGCCCTTGCTCTGGGCTCAGGACATCCCTGGGGAACAGCCAGCTGACCGAATTTGGGAACACACTGGTGGCAAGGAGGGGGTATATGCTGGGGGAAGCAATGGGCAGCCCCCTCCTCCCAGCCATCCCATCCTTGTCAGGATCCAGGTCCCAAAGTTGGGGAGAGAAAAAGGGGCCGTGTAGGTAGAGCAAGGACAAAGAAGTGGGGGCTGCCCTGGGCTCTGCCCTGGGCTCTGCCCTGGGCTCTGTGGGGCCAGGCTGGGTCGTGCCCCAACTTGTCACGTGGCTGCCAAGTGTCTCCCCAAGACAAGAGGGGTGCAGAGCAGGTTGTCTGAGCAAAGGTAGGCTTTCAGAAGTGCCCACCTGGCTGAATGCTACAATTCACAGCCCAGCTCTGGAGATACAAGCCTCTGTGCCCAAAACCTCCCCTGCCCAGCCCAGCTCACCCCCCACCCCCCACCCTGAGGGCAGCGAGCGATTCCCTGGGGCAGCACACGACCCTGTGCTGCGGGTAATGTGCAGGGCAGCTCCTCACCAGAGCACCAGTCCCGAGGGTGGCAGCTCACGTCTGATGGGGGCAACATGAAAATAAGAGGGGGAGAAAGGCCCCAGGTCCACCAAGAGCAGCTGCTGGGGGCTGTGGTTGTGGGGACGGGCAGGAGAGAGACTGCAGCCACGGGTGCTTCAGCATCGTCCTGCTCGAGCCAGTAATTCTGTGGTGGGTCGGGTGGGAGTGTGTTGCCATCTCCTTTCTCAGTGCTTTGATCTCCATGGTGACAAGGGGAACACGAGATCCAGGTTTTAAAATATACTCTGCCTTCTGTTCTTCCCTCGGGCTGACGAAGAGAGAGAGAGAGGGACGGGTCAGAGGGGCCAGCCTGGCACTCTGCAGAGATGCTGAGCCCCGCAGTGCTCTGGGTTAGGAGGTTACAAGCCCATGGTGCACTCAGAGGGTGCTGTGTGTCAGGGCACCCAGACTTTGGTCACCATGATGTGGTAAGTGACAAGCAAGGATGCCCCAGGGGTGATTCGTGGACCAAAACCAGGAACAGGGAGCAGGTTTGGCTTTTTCCTACGTGGGACCCACTGGGAGTAACCCTGGTGCCAGCTGAGTCGATGGCATCACTTGGGAGAGCTCAGCGTGGTTTCTCCCCATCCTACCTGACTGCTGAAAGGCTGAGCCTCGGTAGCCAGGGTCCTTTTGAAGCTGTATCTCCTTCAGGGAGAAGATGGAGACGTCTAGGCAAGAGGGGACAGAGAAAGAGGGGTGAGTCCAGCTGGCAGCAGTCTGCAAACCTAAAGCCAGGAGGGCTGGCAGTGTCCTGGTGACACAGCACGCCTCAGCAGAGCTTCTCTCTCAAACCCAAACTGTTCCTTGCTCTCATGAGCTTGCCACCGACCCCCCACCCTGCTCTGCTGCAGGGGCACCTCTAAGAGGCATCCCAAGGCTGCAAACCACCACCCCAGGGCGCACAGCAGCTCCACACCCCCAGGCAGGAGGCCAGCGAGCACTTACTGTCGGGCAGGAGATGCACCCGCTCGCCCAGGCTCTTGAAGTAGGCGTGCTGCAGGGCTGCCTCCGCCGGGATCCGGCCTCTGGCTTCGTACTGCACACAGCCCCAGAGAAGGGGGATGAGACACGGCTCACACACAATCACACAATCACCAGGTTGGAAAAGACCTCTGAAGATCATCAAGTCCAACCATTCTCATCCTAAACTAAACCAGGTCCCTGAGTACCTCATCTACCCTTTTTATGAACACACCCAGGGAAGGTGACTCAGCCCTCCCTGGGCAGCCTGTTCCAGCCCTGACAACTCTTTCAGTAAGAAATTTCTTTCTAACATCCAATCTAAACCTGCCCTGGGGCAGCTTGAGCCCATTGCCCCTTGTCCCATCTCCTGTCCCCTGGCTGAAGAGACCATCACCTATCTCTCTACAACCTCCCTTCAGGTAGTTGTAGGTGGGGAGAAGGTCTCCCCTCAGCCTCCTCTTCTCCAGGCTCAACACCCCCAGCTCCCTCAGCTGCTCCTCAGAGGATTTGCCCTCCAGCCCCTTCCCCAGCCTGGTTGCCCTTCTCTGGACTCGCTCCAGGACCTCCATGTCCTTCTGATGGTGAGGAGCCCAGAACTGGACCAGCACTCAAGGTGCAGCCTCCCCAGTGCCCAGTCCAGGGGCACAATCCCCTCCCCAGACCTCCTGGCCACACTGTGTCTGACACAAGCCAGGATGCCATTGGCCTCCCTGGCCCCCTGGGCACACTGCTGGCTCATATTCAGTCTGCAGTCTCCCAGCATCCCCAGGTCCTTCTCTGCCTGACAGCTCTCCAGCCAGTCTCCCCCAGCCTGTAGCGCTGTGTGGGGTTGTTATGCCCCATGTGCAGCACACACAGGAGATGCCACAGCAGCCCCACACATCTCTGCGCCTATCCGCACGTGAAGCACCCAAGTAACGTCTCACACACCACATGGGTGATGGTGTGCCCCAACACTGTGCACACTGTGGGGGGTGTGGGCCATGACCAGCGCTGTTGGCACCCATGTGAGGGACAGAACACGCTGTGTGAGTGCAGGAGCACACCAGCCATGCTGTACCGTGTGGATCACCAGGTTTGTATCCCTCCCATTTGTGTGTGAGAGGGCACAGGGTGAAGGATGGTTCGCTGTCCCTCCCAGGAGGTGGCTTGGGATAGCATCTACAAGGCCCTAGCTGCAGGGCCATGGCTTATTCTGCAGTCACAGCTCCTCTCCTGCCTGGCTCCAAGCACAGCGTGAGGGCAGCTGGTGTGCCTCCAGGCCAGCAAAGCCCTTTGCCACCCAGCTGGACCTCTCCACCACTCACCAGAAGAAGGTTCATCAGCAGGTCAATGCCTTCTGAGTCCAGCCTGAGAGAAGGAGGAAATAAAACCCAGCTCATTACTGCACCCAGGAGACACTGCAACAAGGGGCAAGTGGCAGCTGGGACCTCCAGCACACAGCTGCAAACAGAGGGGGGATGGAGCTGGTCCCCCCAGGTCCTCAGTTACAGCCAGTGCCAGCCCACCAAGCCCTACACATCCCTGCTCAAGGAGGTACCTTGGGGCGTGATTAATTAAGGGCTGAGCTCGGTACTGCGTGAAATTGTAAGCCTTGAACTCCTCGTTGGATGTTATTCCAGGCCAGGTGTCTTCTGTTGGGGTTCCTGGGAGGGGGAGAGAGGGAAAGCTGGATTCCTCCCCTCATGCACAGGAGTGCTGGCATCCAGAGAGGGCACAGATCTCCACGTCGGGCTGGGACTCACCGGTGCATCCCACCGGTGATGGTGTGAGGGTGAGGGAAGAGCTCCTCACCCTTACCTCACCCCCACACCTCTGATGACCAAGCTGGGCAGGGGGGCTGCCCAGGCCAGGCTCTGCCATCAGCTCCCCGGCTGTGCAGTGACAGTCCTGCAGTCAGCCACTGCCCTCGCGTGGGGATCTGGGACACAGCACAGGACTCACCCAGCAGCCTGAAGATCAAATGCAGCTCTTCCTTCACCGTGGAGCCGGGGAACATGGGCCGGCCCGTGACCATCTCGTAGTGGATGCACCCAACACCCCTGGAGAAGGGCAGACAGCCTGGGATTGGTGAGGGGGAAGCCCTGTGGACACCCCACCACCCCTTGGCCAAGGGAGGAGGTTCTTGGAGATGGAAAAAAGCTCCAGGAGCTGTCCCCCCTCTCTGCTACAGGTAACCATTCAGCCTGGATGCGGGCAGTGAGCTGCAAAGACCCCAGGGGACACAGGCACAGGATGACTCTGGGACATCCCAGCACCCTCTGGTGTAACCAGCACTGCAGTGCTGCACTGACAGACAGACAGATGTGCCCAACCCACCGTCTGGGAGCCCCCAGGAAGCTCACCACATGTCGATGGGTGTGGAGTACTCAGTAGATCCCAGCAGGACGTCGGGGGGCCGGTACCACAGCGTGACCACCTCATTGGAATACGTCTTTGTAGGGACTGACTTGGCCCTGGCTAGTCCTGAGGAGGAAAGGGGTGGGCATCACCGAGCTGCACCCTCCTGCACCGCTGTGCCTTCCCCAGAGAGGCCCACCCACCGAAGTCAGCCAGCTTGAGCTCTCCCCTCTCGTTGATGAGCAGGTTCTGGGGTTTGAGGTCTCGGTGCAGGATCTTCCTCCCATGGCAGTAAGCCAGACCACGCAGGAGCTGGAACATGAAGATCTGTGGGGAGGAGAAAGGGGCTGCATTCAGCACTGGGATCAAAGGTGAGTCTGGTGCAAACTTATGGCCAGGAAAGACCACTTGGAGCTGGCCTGGGGTGGGACACGTGGTAGACAAACGTTCAGGCCCATCACCAGCAGTGCAGAAAGGGGGAGAACAAAGTTGACATGCAGAGGGACTTTATTTAGGGGGGCAGTGAGTGGAGAAAAGCTGGTGGAGCATCAGAGCAGGCTGGAAAAAGGTCGGAGTATGGAAGCTGAGCTGAAGAACTTCACCCTGCCCTGCAGCACCCAGGGGATGCTCCTGCATGTGGGGATGGGCAGGAATACGGGGTCCCCAGCAGCACCACCCTACCTTCACGTTGTGCACGCTCATCAGGTTCCCACAGTTGTCAAGGTACTGTTTGAGGTCATTGTCCTGCAACAGGGAGCACACATCAGCCTGTCCCTCCCTTGGCTCCCAGTAGGACCCACAGAAAGGCAGCTTCACCCCTCTCCATTCCCACAGAAAGCCCCCCCAAGCCCACCAGGTACTCGAAGACGAGGGTGAGGGAGCGCTCTGTGTGGATGATGTCGTGCAGGGTCACGATGTTGGCGTGTTTCAGGTTCTTCAGCAGCGACACTGCAAGAGGAGGACACGTCGGGTTGGGGCAGCGGGATCTGCAGGTACACATGTCCTCCTGCACCACCCATCCCAAACCTGCCTGGCACCCAGCACTGCTCACCAGGGCTGGGATGGGGAAAAGCCCCTCCTGCCCTCACCTTCCCGTATTGCCGTGCAAGGTGCCCCTTCCTCGTGCTCCAGGCGGATTTCCTTCAGGGCAACCAGGTTCTCAGTCAGCTTGCTGCGTCCCTTGAAGACAGTGGCGTAAGTGCCCTGAGGGGGACAGAGAAAATACAAGCCAGGCAGGCTGTTTATCAGGGTGCAACAGCACCCTCACACTCCCTAATGTTTGCAGGAAGGGTGATTTGAAGCCAGAGGGCCAAGTCTGAAGCCCACAGAAAGCCCTGGTCCAAAAATGGCTGGATTATGGAGAAACTTGGCTACAGTCTGCCCTGTGCCCTCTTCATTTAAACCCTTACAGGGGTTTCATAGTCTACTCACCTCTCCCAGTTTATCCAGTTTAATGTACGTTTCCAGCTTCCCAAAGCCGATATCTGACTGTAAGAGAGAATGGGAAACATCGCTGGGGGGGGACACCTCATCCAGGGATGGCTTCAGCTCCAGGGAGGAAGGGGAAGGATGCTGAACAGAGCAGCTTGGCCGCAGATCATTTGGGGAGGGGGGGGAGGTTTACACACAGCAGCCCAGCTGACCCAAGCACAGGATCACCGAATGACAGGGTTGGAAGGGACCTCTGGAGAACATCGGTCCAACCCCCCCATTACTCTCCTGGAGAAGCCGGGGAAGGCCAACCAGGCAACCCACCACAACCCTCCACCACGGCCTGGCTGCTTAAGCCAGGAGGGCCCCAACACCCCGAGCCACAGGGCGGCTGCGGCCTACACGGTGCCCCTTCCCTCTGCCAGCCCAGGGGGAGCACTGTGGGTCTTACTCCGGTTTGCCTTCCCCAAACCCCCCTGTGTACCCTGGGAACAGACGTATCCTGAGCCTGGAAGTGAAGCTCCTGCTGCAATCTGAGCTGCTGCACATCCCCAAGCACCTTGCAGGAGCCTGTCTTACTCATGGAGGAGACCATGAATATTAACAGCACGTTGCTTTGGCTGGGCCTATGATATCCATTAGACAGAAACAGGGAAGCAAATGAAGCTCTCCTTCCCTCCTCCCTCCCCCCAAACAGCCATGCTGGATCTGAAGACACCTGCTGAGACCTCGCTATTGTATCTGCACAGCACTGAGCACTTCTGGGCAGCAGGGCACATTTGTAAGCAGGGCACCTGGTTTTTGGTCCTACATGCTCTGATGCTCTGCAGTAAAGAATCCAAAATGCCAACACTAACGCTGGCCCACGAGCTCATTCATTATTTATCATCATTTGCATTTCAACTAGCAGAGGTTCCAGAGGCTTTTCCACCTCCTCCCATGTGGAAGGAGCCAGGCCAAGAGGAAAGCCAGGTATGTGCAGGGGTGAGCGTGCAGGCCTGGGGGTGTGCAGAGCAGCACACAGACACACACAGGAGTGAGGCAGAGATGTGTATGTGCACTGGGAGGGGGAACATGTGCTGCTGGGAGTGTGTGGGAAGGGCCTGGAGCATCTCCCCTGTGAGGAAAGGCTGAGTGAGCTGGGGCTGTTCAGCCTGAGAGGGGATCTGATCAATGGGGATCACTAGCTGAAGGGTGGGATGCAGGGGGACATGGGCAGCCTCTTCTCAGTGTCTGTGGGGACAGGACAAGGGGCGATGGCCTCAAGTTGGAGCACAGGGAGTTCTGCACCAATGTGGGGAAGAACTTCTTCCCAGTGAGGGTGAAGGAGCCCTGGGACAGGCTGCCCAGGGGGTGTGGAGTCTCCTTCTCTGGAGAGATCCCAGCCCTGTCTGGACACTGACCTGTGTGCCCTGTCCTAGGGACCCTGCTTTGGCAGGGGGTTGGACCCGATGAGCTCTGGAGGTCCCTTCCCACCCCTACAGCTGTGTGAGTCTGTGCTTTGCAGGGCAGGGGTGTGTGTGTGTGTGTGTGAATAACACAGCAGGGCACGACTGCACACAACCAGCACCTGCATCTGCCGCCTGGGACCCGTGTGTGTGAAGTGAGGTGCTGTGCCTGGCACCCTGAGACTTACAAGGGAAGCCCGTCGGGACATCCTGCTGAGGGGCTTGGGGAACTCCGGGCTCTCCATCTGCAGCTTCTGCAAGAACTCGGGGGGCAGGCGGATGTCCATGGGCAGGGAGAGACGCTTGCTGACATCCTGTGGAGACAGCCCAAAGGGTGGGTGATGAATGCACCCGAGGACAGGGCGGTGCAGGGACACTCAAGGAGAAATGCTTCTTAATGGTACAGCGACAGGGGCAGCAGCTGTGGGACCCCTGGCCCAAGGAAGAGGGAAGCTGTGTGTCCGTGTCCACCACGCTGGTGCCACGGGAGTCGTGCTGAGTGCAGCCAGGAGGGCTTGTGTCTGAGACCCTCAGGTGCCTGGGGATCAAACCAGGTGACAACCAGGACCCCCCACGTCCCTTCTGGGGCAGTACTTGCCTCCATGGAGAAGCGGCGCTGGCTGTTGTTGCGGTAGCACACGGCCATCGGGGACTGGCCTTCCCCCTCGGAGGGGGAGATGGGGCTGGTGTCTGCTCGGAAGTCCCTGCCCAGGTGTCCCAGCTGCAGGTGCCCTTGAGCCAAGTCTGAGGATGAAAGGAGAGGACAGAGAGCTGCTGGAGTGGTAGCTGAAGTGCCAAGGCCAGAGGCACTTGTGTTGGGCGAAAGAGACTGAG
Organism: Porphyrio hochstetteri; assembly: GCA_020800305.1. Lineage (NCBI taxonomy): Eukaryota > Metazoa > Chordata > Aves > Gruiformes > Rallidae > Porphyrio > Porphyrio hochstetteri. Next base: position 5,468,526 of record CM036930.1, on the reverse strand, counting down.
GGCAGGACGAGGAGGTCCAGAGATGCTCTGAGGCCATGGCAGTCTTCTTCCTTCTCCACATCCAGGATGCAGAGGGAGTACCTGCTCTTTGCTCCAAGCTTCTGGTGCACCACCACCCACACAGCTCAGCAGCATCCTCATGCATCCCCCCTATAATGAAAGTCTCTTTTGACAGACAGGGAAGGGCTGCAGAGAGGGAACAACTGCACACCCAGGGCCACCCAGATCCTCACCCCAGGCAGCACCCAGCAGCTCACCCCTCTATGGCAGCACTACGGGGTTTTTTAGGGGTGAGTATTCCCTTTAACTTCCCAGCCTTATCTCCACTAACATCACATTAGACAAACCAGGCTTTGCACTTTAGGACCCGTGGCTCTGGATCCCTCTGTGCTGGGTCTGTGCAGAAGTACAACAGAGCATCCTGCCTCTGGGGAGCTGACAGACACACAACCCTGATCTGCTTCAGGACCCAGCAGAAGTAACCCACGCCAGGGTCCTTCCCTCTGAGGATGTGGCCATTTCTCAGCAGAAAGTGTCTGGGATGAAGGGCTGCAGAGTCACTTACTGTGAGACAAACCACTCCAGGCTTCCCTGCCCCAACCTGTGGCGCTCAGCCAGGCACACAGCCCTGAGGAGCACAAAAGCTCTCTTGAAAACCAAAGCAGCTCAGAAAAACAACCCTTCTCTTGGGACTCCAGGTGTGAAGCCTCCCCAAACCCAAGAAACCCTGAAAGGAGCAAGAAATGAGAACAAAATAAGCCATTGAGCTCCCTCTGGTCTCCAGCCTGAGGCTTGCACTTAGACCTCCTTGCTCTGTAATTAACAGCTGGTTGGGAGGAATGTTCCAGCACAGGAGACTCCAGCAGCAGCACAGAAAAACATGGACAAGTTCAATGCAGGTCACCTGTACCCCAGGGGATTCCCCTGACACACAGGGATGCTCTTTCCAAGGGCTGTTTAGGAGCCAGTGCTAACTGGGTGTGCTGGGAGAGAGGAGGCAGTGCTAACTGGGTGTGCTGGGAGGGAGGAGCCAGTGTTAACTGGGTGTGCTGGGATGGAGGAGCATCACATCCCCAGAAGGAAGCAGTGCTACCTGGGTGTGCTGGGAGGGAGGAGGCAGTGCTAACTGGGTGTGCTGGGAGGGAGGAGCTAGTGCTAACTGGGTGTGCTGGGAGAGAGGAGGCAGTGCTAACTGGGTGTGCTGGGAGAGAGGAGGCAGTGCTAACTGGGTGTGCTGGGAGGGAGGAGGCAGTGCTAACTGGGTGTGCTGGGATGCGGGACCATCACGTCCCCAAGAGACACAGGCATCTCCCTCTGGCTGCCTCTGAAGAGGTGTGTGGCCAAGCAGGGCCAAGTGTCTTGTCCCCTTCCCAGTGGCCATACACCTCCCTTCCCTTCCCACCTCTGCAGAGCCCCTTGCCAAGCCCTTGCCCTTCCCCAGGGGTGCAGAGCTGTGCCTAACGCTGGGTGCAGGTCCCAGCAGGGTCGGGCAGCCAGCGATGATCTCAGTGCTGAGCACTGGGGAGGGAGGGCTGGCAGGGAGCAGGGCTGGCAGGGAGCAGGGCTGGCAGGGAGCAGGGCTGACAGGGAGCAGGGCTGGCAGGGAGCAGGGCTGACAGGGAGCAGGGCTGGCAGGGAGCAGGGCTGCGACCTGGCTGCAGCTCCCTCATCTGATGGATGAGAGGTGGCAGGCAAGTGACCTGGGAAAGGATGCGGGTTTGCACCACGGTCACCAGGGGACACGGGGACCTGTGAGCTAAGGGACACAGGGTGCCCTCAGTAGACACCTAAGGGATGGGTTCAGCCCATGCTGCTGCACTCCAGAGCATCTGAAAGGAGTTTGGGGCAGACAAGCGAGGAGGCACAGAGACACCCCTTCTCCCAGGACCACTGTGGGACTCTGGTCCCTGTCCCCTGTCCCTTTTTTGGCCATCTGTGCAGGGACAGTTAGGAAATGTCCCCTGAATTAACCCCAGGTATAAACCCCACATGGATCAATTCACCTGAATCAAATCCTTTCAACTTGCTCATTTCCTACACAAATTATCTGACCAAAAAAACCCCCAAAACCCCAAACCCAACCCAAACCAGGGAGCATTTAAAGTCTGATGGAACAGAGGTCAACTAACCCACTTCAAATGCCAGTTTGGGTGAGTCTGTGCTCGTTCCCCTAGGCAAACAGGCCCTGGGGCTTGGTAAAAGATGCAGCCTGTCCCCAAACCCTGTGACAGACAGCACTGTCCCTCTGAACCAGCAGCCCACCACGCAGGTTAGTGTCAGTCTCATCCACAAGAGCATCAGATGGCAAGCCAGGCGTGAGATGACAACCTGGGCACCCTCGTGCACACAAGGGGGAAAGGGGATAATGCAAAAAGATGTGAAAAGATCCACAAAAAATGGTGTTTTGGCTGCCCTGGGGCCAGAAAGAGCAGGCAGGGTGTGCCAGCCCATCCTGCATCACCCACAAGGTGCCCACAGCACCCAGGGATACCCAGCCCTGCAGAGATGCTCTCAAGGGTCTGGGGTTGCCCCAGGGCTTGGAGAACCTGCTTGTGGAAGGAGATGTGAAGCTGTGGCTGTGCCAATGTGAGTGAGGGCCTGCTGGGCTCTGCTCCCCATTGCTGTGGGTCACGGGGAGCCCTGACCCTCTGGGGATAATGAGGCTGCATGGGACATCAAAGCAAACTGCAGTGAGGCCGCCGAGGCAGCTGCTGCCTTTGACGAGCCTCCTGCCTCTTTTATTTATAAATATATTTCAACAGTCTGTGCCAAAACAAGCTTTGATCTCCCAAGGAAAAGGGGCCAGAACCCTTCACTGCTTGCCTGACTTAGAACTTCTAATTACTTTGTGAGGCGTGACCCCTCCTGTCAGAGCTCGCTGAGGCAGGGCTGAGCTCAGGTCTGGGATTATCCAGCCCCCTTCCTCCCCCTCACCATCACTGCTTTGTGGCCTTGGACTCTGAAGACCAGGTCTGGCTCTGATTTATGCCTCTGCAAGCTGGGAGTTACACAGGCTTTGCAGCCTGAGCACTGAGGCCTCACCTGGCCTTATTTGGCCTGAGAGGGCAGACGGGGCAGTAGCTGTTTCAGGGTGAAGCCCTGGCAGCTATCAGCTATTGCTGGGTGCCACCAGCCCTCAGCAAAGGAAACAGGAGCACCCAGGACCTGGTACCCCTGAAAATTTGGAGTATGGAGGGGAATGTGTGACTGGGGAAGCCCAGGAAGAAAGGAGAGAGCCCCTCAACGTGAGGCTGGAGCAGCCATGAAGAGGGTTCCCCATCTCAGAGGACGTGGGGATGGTGCTGGCACCCCCCAGGGATGTCAGGTACTGCAGGGAGCCCAGGCTGGGCTCTCTCTAACCCAGGGGCTCCCTTCCACCCCTGCCTCTCCCACTGAGCAGCTGCCATGGCTGAGGAAAGGCCATGCTGCCTGGGGGTGGGGGGGATGCACGGCAGGGTGGAGGGGTGTCAGGCACCCCAAGGTGGGCTGCGAGCAAGTTCTGCTCTGACCATGGGCACCCCTGTGCCAGTCAGACCCCATCAAGGTGACATTGCCCAGGATGGGATGTGTCCAGGCTGGAAAGCTGTTTGCTTTTCCATTTGCCAGCTCCTGCTTCTCCCAGGGCTCATTTTTATCAGGCTCTGTGGGTGAGGTCACGAGAATTATGGGATGGAGAGGGCAGAGCTGGGGATTTCCCACCATGGCACTGACAGACAGGCAGTTTCTACCCAGGAGATGGCCTTGCCTCATCCTGCTGCCTGAGCCAGAGCAGCCCCACGCATGCTCTTGGGGCATCCCACGAGGAGGGTCTGCCAGCCCTGCATCCCCACCCTCCCCAGGGATGCTCCCAGCGTAGGATCTGCAGGCTGCTGTGGCCTGTGAAGGCTGGTAACCTGTGAGTGCTGATGCTGGAGGGTAATAAAAGCTGCAAAGCCATTCCCTGAAGAGTGTGTGAGGTGATGGAAGAAGAAATGATGTGCTGATCTGGGCTGTGATTAACGCTCTGCTCTGGAGAAGTGATCACAGAGCCTGAACTGTCCTGGGTCATGGAGGGGAGGGATCTGGTGCCTGGCAGCAGAGCCAGCCCCCAGGCATGGTCAGGGATCCTGAGCCAGGAAGGTGAAACCTGAAGCAAAGCTCTTCCCTGTTTCATGGAGAAGGAGCACTAGAGCCAGTGCTGTGGCTCTTTCCTGGCTCTCCTTTTCTGTATGGCTCTTGCAAAGTCATTTTGCTCTCAGCACCTCTACTTCTCCATCTGTAAAAGGCAGGTGACCTACACCTGAGAGGGAAGGTCTGCCTCCCTGATGTCAGAGCCCTCTCCAGACCAGGCAGCTCCCAAACCTCGCTGCCAAACCCCACAAAAGAGCAACCTGCACACAAACCCCCCCTCCTCATCCCTTCCAGCACCACCAGACCCCAGACCCATCCTGTTCCCCACACACACCTGAAGCATCGTGCTCCCATGCCATGGCCTAATGCCTCCTTGCTTTGGGAAACTGGGCTCTGTGCCCCATCACCAGCACTGGTGCCTCCACTTTCCCCCTGCTGAATCCTCCTGGTGAAGAGCCCCCAGCCCAGAGGGGGTTTAGTACCCAGCAGAAGAGACACCTCAGACCTCAGACCAACGTGGCTGATGGGGCTCTTGGTACACAAGAATGAAGAGATCTCGGGGAGGAGGGGTGGTGGGCACAGCCTGGGCAGTGCTGTTTGTCTGTCCTGCGTGGGAGGGGGCTTGGGGGAGACTGGGAACCATGTGCTGGGAAGTGGTGGGCACTGGGAGGGAAGGAAAGCTGTGGTGGGGTCTGGGCAGGATGGGATGTACCAGTCAGAGGGTCTGGCACTGGAAGCATCCCATAGCAGCACATGAGGAGCTGTACACACCCCAGGGGTAGGGCTGGCAGACAACCAGCCCCTGATGGGGTCCAGGCAGGAGGATTTCCTAATTATCCATGTGTCTGGTACCAGCCCTGGGCTCAGCCCACCTCAACTTATCTCCTGTTCTTTCCTGGCTCCCTCTGGAGCCAGACCAAAAGCTGGGGGCAGGGGCACAGGCAGATGCTGCACTCACTGGTTTGCCATCCAAGGGCAAAGGAAGAACCATGAATGAAGCTTCATTAAAGCAGAAGAATGGGAAAATCACCTCTGACCAAGGCTTGGTTTGCCCAGAGGAGACAACAAGCCTGGGCTCAGCCAAACCAGAGCAGAGGTGCCCCAAGGAAAGCAACACCAGCAGCAGCTCTCAGTGCCCAGGACCTCCATAGCCTTGCACCACTTCAGCCCCATAGCTTCTGCACATCTAATTAAGGGCTCAAGTCTAATTATAGCCCTCACTGCTTGCTAGGGTGTGAGGGGAGGTGTGTGTCAGAGGGAGCAGGGAAGGAAGCCGTGAAGGGATGCTGTTCAGGGCAGCCTGTGTGTCTGGGGGGATAAAGAAGAGCATCAGGAGATGCAGGAGTGAGGAGAGGCAGGTTTAAATTAGGTTACAGCATCTCTTCTTCCAAGCAGGTTAGCTGGCAGCTCCCTGCTGGGGCAGAGGCAAGAGCCAGGCAATTACATCACGGGCTCAGCCCCTGCTTGCAGCAAAGGATTCCAGGAACTGTGGCTGCAGGGTGAGGGGAAAAGAGCCTGAATGGGACCTGAGTGGAGCTGAGGGCACCAAGGCATGAACGGGCTGGCCTGTGGCAAGGGGCAGGAGGCAGCAGCAAGCCTGACATGATCACCAGCAGCAGTTCAGCCTTCCAGCAGCAGCAAATTTCCCCCTGGATGAATCCAGTCTGGCTTTATCAGGTTTCCAGACGCCTGCCTGGCAGCAGCTCTGCCTGCCTGTCCCTGCACAGCCACCTTGGCAGGGTCTGCTCCCAGTTTACGCCTCCAGCATCAGCTCCCCCTTGATGTGCCCAGCTCCCCCTCGGTATGCCCAGCTCCCCCTTGGTATGCCCAGCTCCCCCTTGGTATGCCCAGCTCCCCATCGATATGCTCAGCTCCCCCTTGATGTGCTCAGCTCCCCCTTGATGTGCCCAGCTCCCCCTTGATGTGCCCAGCTCCCCATCGATGTGCTCAGCTCCCCCTTGATGTGCCCAGCTCCCCCTTGATGTGCCCAGCTCCCCATCGATATGCTCAGCTCCCCATCGATGTGCCCAGCTCCCCCTTGATGTGCCCAGCTCCCCCTTGATGTGCCCAGCTCCCCATCGATATGCTCAGCTCCCCCTTGATGTGCTCAGCTCCCCCTTGATGTGCCCAGCTCCCCCTTGATGTGCCCAGCTCCCCCTCGATACGCTCAGCTCCCCCTTGATGTGCTCAGCTCCCCCTTGGTATGCCCAGCTCCCCCTTGGTATGGGCGCAGCTGGAGCCAGCAGAGCCTGTCCCAGCCTGCAGCCCTGCTCTGTTTGCAGAAAGGATGTGCCCTGCTCAGCCCATGTTAACCCTACACCTCCCTGCTCCCCACAGCCTCAGCAGCTGCACCCCAGGAGGAAAAGGGAGCAAAGGATGGTTTGCTGAGCCCCAGATGCTCCCCAGAGCAGCCCCTTTGGCTCAGTGGAAGTGTCAGCCCCAGAGAGGGCTCAAACCCCACTCACTGTTGCTTTGGGGAGGAGGGGATCCCTTCTTCCCCCTCCCTCCCTTAACCACAGATGTGTCACTCCTCCCTGTTCCATGCCAGTATCTTTCCTTCCTATAATACTTTCCTTATGCAAGGACAAATCTCTCTTCAGATCAGATGTAAAGACAGGGTGATCTTAATCCTGCTGGGTGGGTGGGGAAAGCAACACCAGCACTGGGGCAAGAACCTTCCACACATCAACAGCCCCAGAGAAAGGCTGGGGGGGGGATGGAGATGCTCACCAGGAGTGGAGATGCTGCCCTGACCCCAGATGCTCCCAACCAGCCCCAGCACGGTGGCAGGGGCTTGGGGGGGGGGGTTGCTCCTTACCTTCATTCCTCCTGTTGTTGAGCTGGTTGAACTGCTCCGTGAACTCGGTCAGGGACTCCTCGATGGTCTCTGTCCGCGGAACCGAGAGCGAGAACCGCCGCTTGAAATTCTTCATCTTGTTCATTTTCCCTTGTGCTGCCAGGGATGGCAGAGCCCTGTGGGGAAGGGGAGAGAGCAGGCTGAGATGGGACGATGCTCTGGATGCCCTCCCCAGCCCCCCAGCTCCTGCTCTCTAGGGTTGGCAGCGCCCCGGTCCCAATTTCTCCTGCTGATGCTCCGCAGGGTCCCTGGGGACATCCTCTTCTCCGAGGCTCTGCTGCTGTGTCAGAGCAAAAGAGGAGCCACGTGGTCACCGGGGGAATCAGGTTCCTCATGAATTTAAGAGCAGGCTGTGGTCAAGAAGTGCAGGGGGCTTTTTCTGAGCTAGTTATGAGGGATGAGCCCAGAGCTGAGCTGTGCGCACGGAGCCGGGAGTACCCAGCGCAGGCTGAGCCTTACAGCAGCCTTGGAAGCTCCAGGAATGCTTGGAACAGGGAAAGGCAGGGTGCACAGAGAAGGAAAGCAAGAGAAAGTAAACAGTGATGGGAAAGATTCCATCCCACACTCATCCCTGTTCCAGGAGGCACCGCTCCCCCAGCAGTTCGGTCTCTGCTTTGCCCTTGCACAAAGACTTCCAGAGCCAGCAGCAACGTGGGGTTGGTACAGGCCTGGGGGATCCCCAAGAGCCACAGCAAGGGGAGCTGTGAGCTCACAGCTCGCTCACAAGCTCTTCAATGACTGATCCTTGGAATCACCTTAGCAAGGGATCTGATTAGAGCAGTAAAACCCTTAAAGGAAGAAGACCCCCTGGGGGCACATGGGGAAGTGCGCTGAGTGTGAGCAGCCTGAGGGTGCTGGCCCTGAGCATCTTGGAGCCACAGGCCACTTTGCCCTTCCTACTTCAGCTCTTGCAGGTGGGACCAGGATGCAAGAGCCATGGTCTGGTCTGGAGCACCAGCCCTGCTGTGCTGGGGTGTTACCCCTCCTGCCCAGCCCAGACCTAGCAAACAGCCAACACTCCCTGCTGCCCAGACCTGCAAACATCAGTGTCTCTTCCCCTTCCAGGCCCAAGGAGGTTTGGGTCCATCCCTCTCCCCTTCCCAACCTGATGAGCTGCTCCTCCACCTGCCTTTATCAACTCAACCCTCTAACTCACCTGGCAGGGAACTTCCACTCAACAGCACTGGAGTCCTTTAAAGCTACTCTCACCCATCAGATCTCCAGGGGAAAACCATCCCTTGGTACCCAACAGGCACCCAAAGCTACAGAGAGAGGATCCTTCCTGCACCAAGGCACACGTACCATGGCTTCTCCTGCACCTCTGGAGCAGGACTGTCCCCCTGCTCTGGTGTCCCCAGTGCAGTGGAGCAGCCAGCCCTCTTCCCTGGCTGCTCAGCTCCTTCCCAGCCCCCTCCCAGGCTTATCAGCACAAACAACCAGTGATCACATTCCAGACTGATGCGATCAGACGCAGCATCAGCCAGGCTAATGCATCGCGTCGCCAGGGCAACGCCGACACTTGGGTTGACATGTCTGCATCTGAAAGCTTAAAGGATTATCTGTCAGCAACACAAACACTCTGTGTGTCTGAGGCACGGCACCCTCCCCGGGTGCAACCCCCTGAAAACCCCTGGGAGTCACTGGAATCCTGGGGACTCACCACCCCTCACCCATCACCACCCATCTCCTGCCTTTAATGCTGCAAAACCCTAAAGCTGAAGGTTCTCCAGCCTGGAATCCGGGCTGGGGTGTGTGGCTGGGGGTGGGAAGGGAGGCTGGAGGCTGCTTTGAGTTGCAAAGCGGAGGCAGGAGGATGCTAGACACATTCACTTCAGGCTTCAGACATTGAGATGTTTCCTCCACCCCACAGAAACACGCTCTGGCACCAGGGAATGCTGCACTGACAAAGTCTCCATGCTGGTGCTTTCCTCACAGCCAAGGATAAAGTCTCCTGAGCAGCACTGCTCCTTCTGAAGGGAAGGCAGATCTTGACACTTGCTGTGGAGACCATTTCCCAGGCCCTGGCTCTGATCTTGCTTCCTCCCTTGCAAACCACACCACGGGACCAGGCAGCCCCAGAAAGATGCTCAGCAATTCCTGCTCCCCAATCCTGTCCCCAAGGGACCATCCCCTACCCCCCCAAATCCACAATGGCCCTTGACTCCAGGACCAGGAAAGACCCAGGGATTATACTCCATCTCCAGGGGAAGGAAGAAGCAGATGAGGGGAAGGAGCCCTTCCACCTGCCTCCCCACACACTCCCCCTTCTCAGCACAGTGTGAACGGTTTGGAAGGCAGACACCTCAGCACCAACAAAAGTCTGTGCTCCACAAATTGCTGCCTGAATCCTTCTCCCCTCCCCCTGCTCCCCTTTCCACCCATCAGGGTGCCAGCAGCTACAGGCTGCTAAATATAAACCTCCTTGGAGAGGAAGTGGGGTGGGGGTAAAAATAGCACAGACATGGCTAGCTACCTCTCCTGCCATGCACAAGGCTGCCCTGTGCTCCTCATCTTGATGGCACTCTCCAGTTGTGGCTGTTTTTCCCAGCTAGACCTGGACCTACCCAGCAGCTGGTGATAGGGTTCACATTAAGGTGTTTGTCAGCTGGGGCTGTTCTTGCTCTCAGCCTTCCACTACTCTCAGAGAGGGATTTGTCCTGTCTGGACTGACTGGTTTGACCCAGTAGCCCTAAGATTGGGGTTCATTCTCCTCCTGTAATCACAGCACCCCACAACCTGCATGCTCAAAGGCTGCAGCACATTGCATGGGGTAGGTAGTGTGGGGTCCCTGGCACACACCCCTCCTTACATGCTGCCCCAGTAGCACCCCAGGGCGTGAGGGGCTTCATCCTCCTTCCAGCTGCAATTCTTCTGAGAGAAAGGATCAAGGCAGCATCCCTCTCCCCTGGGATGACTGGCAAAGGAAGAACCGTTAGCAACCCCCTCTCCACTATCCATCACCCTGAGTGTGCTGAAGGAAGTGGGGGCATTTATTGACTCTCTGTGAGAGGGTGACACTTGCTAAGCCAAGTAATGACATCACTTGTCTCACAGCCCAGGGCATCTCCAAGGGAGTCACAGCAAGCTGCAGGATGAAAGGAGCTGGCTGATTACCAATGCACAGAGACATGATGTTGCAAGGTGGGACAGGGAAAGGAAGGAGGAGTCTAAACTGGCAATGAGGAATTTAGGCATCAACAGGCAAGGATGAAATCACTGGGGTTGGTATCTGGCCAAGGAACAGGGACTACAGCCAGCAGCAGGAGTGATCAGCACTTACTGTAACACAGGCAGATAGTAAACACTTGGCTAACACCCTTCCAAGAGCCCAGAGCTGAATCCCACCAGGAAAACTCATCACATGATGAAGACAAGATGCTAACGATTCCTTAATCGCTGCATCCAAAGCTGTAGCAATAACCCCGTATCAATAACCCTGTATCAATAGCCCTGTATCAATAGCCCTGTATCAATAACCCCGTATCAATAGCCCTGTATCAATAGCCCTGTATCAATAACCCCGTATCAATAACCCTGTATCAATAGCCCTGTACCAATAACCCTGTATCAATAGCCCTGTATCAATAACCCTGTACCAATAACCCTGTATCAATAGCCCTGTATCAATAGTCCTGTATCGATAACCCTGTATCAATAGTCCTGTATCAATAACCCTGTATCGATAACCCTATATCAATAACCCCATATCAATAACCCTGTATCAATAGCCCTGTACCAATAACCCTGTATCAATAACCCCGTATCAATAACCCCATATCAATAACCCCGTTTCAATAGCCCTGTACCAATAACCCTGTATCAATAGCCCTGTATCAATAGCCCTGTATCAATAACCCTGTATCAATAGTCCTGTATCAATAGTCCTGTATCAATAACCCCATATCAATAACCCCATATCAATAACCCCATATCAATAACCCCGTATCAATAACCCTGTATCAATAGCCCTGTATCAATAGTCCTGTATCAATAACCCCATATCAATAACCCCATATCAATAACCCCATATCAATAACCCTGTGTCAATAACCCCGTATCAATAACCCTGTATCTATAGTCCTGTATCAATAACCCCATATCAATAACCCTGTGTCAATAACCCCATATCAATAACCCCATATCAATAACCCCGTATCAATAACCCCGTATCAATAACCCTGCTCCCTCTCAGCCAGTTATTCCCATAGGGATTGAGGCTGTGACTCTCCCCAGGAGTCTCTGGTGCATCTGTACAGCGAACCCCTCTGCTCAGTGCTGGGGATTCAACAGGTATTTCAGGCACAGACAAGCCCTCGGCAGCAGAGGAAACCGTCCCCTCTGTCCCCTCTGCCCCCTCTGCCCCCTCTGCCCCCTCTGTCCCCCAGCACGCTGCAGAGGCTGGGAAGCCAGGCTTTCAAGCACGAACCACTTCATTGCTTTTCACAAACGATAAGTGGCTCCATTTCTCCTTACAATTTAAGAGACCCCTGTCCCCACGCCCCAGCCGAGGGGTGGCAGCCTTACAGGGAACAGTATGCTATTTTTTTAAAGCTTTTATTTTTCTTTTTTAATCCCTGGGGAGATTAACAGTTGTGTTTGCAAGGCAAAACAAGCAGCCCTGCTCAGCAGTGACGGCTCGCTCCGGCTTCCAGCTATCAGGCAGCCTTGACCCACTCCTGTGAGCACCAGGGAAAGGGTGAATCCTGCTCGTGGAGCCTCTATTTGCTCTGCAAACAGAGCGGCCGAGCCAGGCTGCACGTGCGGCTACGGGGCTGAACAAGCAGCGAGCCCAGGTTCGGTACGTGCCCCTCCTCACATCACAAGGCACAGAGACACAAGTCAGGCCCCACACAGAATCACAGGGGTTGGAAGGGACCTCCAGAGCTCATTGCGTCCAACCCCCTGCCAAAGCAGGGTCCCTGGGACAGGTCACACAGGTCAGTGTCCAGACGGGGCTGGAATCTCTCCAGAGAAGGAGACTCCACACCCCCTGGGCAGCCTGTCCCAGGGCTCCCTCACCCTCAACTGGGGAAAAGTTCTTCCCCATGTTGGTGTGGAACTCCCTGTGCTCCAGCTTGAGGCCATCGCCCCTTGTCCTGTCCCCACAGACACTGAGAAGAGGCTGCCCATTTCCCTCTGTCTCCTACACCTGAGATGCTTATAAACATTAATAAGATCCCCTCTTAGCCTTCTTCTCTCCAGGCTGAACACCCCCAGCTCACTCAGCCTTTCCTCACAGGGGAGATTTCCTTTCCACAAGAGCCAAGGAGACTGGAGGCTCGGGCAGCGAGACGAGAAGGGACCGACACAGAGCAGGGCTGTTCCAAGCTCACTCAGCTGTATTCTGTTCTACTCCTCTCCTGCCTTGCCAGCTGATAAACTGTCTGCTTCCTAGGAAATGCTCGAGATAAAGAGGGATTATAATCCCAAGGCCCAAAGAGATGAGAGATTCCCCCTGCATCCCATCCTTCAGATACTGATAAACATTAATTAGATCCCCCCTTAGTCTTCTTTTCCCCAGGCTGAACAGTCCCAGCCGACACGAGCTCCCCAGTGCAGCCCAGCAGTGGCCAGCAGCAGCTCGGCCTTGGCCAGCATGTGTGCTCCCTCCCCAGGTCCAGCACAGGGGATGGGGAGGGGAAGGTAACCTGGGCTGAGACGATGGGAGGGATTTCAGTCCCTCCACTCTGCATGTTCCTGTGCAAACAGGGTAACAATACTCTCTCCTTCACTCCAAATTTCCTCAGCAGGGCCAGAGCTGGGTGCTTGGGAGGAGTACAGAGTGGGATGGGGAGAGATTTGGGGCTGTTGTGGGGAGCTGGAGGGGAATTGCAGCACGCTGGGGATCACTCTGACACACATCAGGGGCGATGCTGAATTTTCTGTGGCAGCTGGGAATCCTACCAGGGCAAGGTCAGAGGGGCAGGGGAGGATATCAGCCCCCAACCCCCAAATGAACATCTCTGTGGCTGCTCAGCTGTCGGTATGAAACCCTGCCTGGGGGGAGAAGCTCCCCGAGGCTCCCTCCCCACCACAGATGCTGTGAAGCACAGTCTGAGTGCCTGGGTAGATTAGTTCAGATGGGCTGAGGCTGCTCCAAGCTGCAGCCCTGGAGAGCTGGGGCCACATTCTGCTCAGCTTCTGTGCTGGGCAGCAGCCCCTGCCCATCAGACAGGGAGTTTGCATGGTTACTGTCCCCAAAAGGTGAGTGATGAGGGGAGACACATCTGCCCCCCGACACTCAGCTCTGCTCTTCAGGGGGCCCAACAGTTCCACCCCCCCCAAGCCAGGAGGTCAGGGTCCTGTGGGGAAGGAGTGCAGTCAGTTCAGATCCATCTCCAGCAGCCCTGTAGCAAACAGCAAGACCATCATCCCATGGCACTGGGAGTGATGGGAAAGGGAACTCGGGTCTCCAGGGAGCTGGGCACTCCTGTCATCACTATTTCTTCCTCCTGTACCACTGGCTTCCACGCTGACAACAAATGCTGGGCAGCAGGAGAGTGATGATGGCAGCCAGGAGATCACTGCCACCCCTCCTCATGGCTGTGGCTTGGATGGAGGCTAGGGGGAGGAAAACTGATCCTGAAGCAAACATGCAAGACTGGCTTCCCCTCCAGCTCTGCCTCAGTTTCCCCAGCTATAAACCCAGAATGACAATGCATCCTTCCTCCCTTCCAGTTTGTTTGCATCTCCCTCAGCTGTGAGACCCTTGCAGGCAGCAGCCTGGCTGGGGGGGAGCAGTGGGGGGCACGGGTCCCAGCACAACCCGGTCTCCATCCTCCTCCTGCAGCATTGCAGTGACTCCTCAGTAAATCATCGTTAAGAGGTGACAAGGCAGGCAAAGGACAAGCCCCAGGGAGCATGGATGGATCTCAGAGACACAAAGAGACACCAAGGGAGTGGGAACACTGTGGAAAGCTTCCCACAAGCCCAGACTCTGGGGACTTTATACCCTGATGCACGGGTGGGAGTGGGAAGGAAAGCTGCTTTGCTAGATGCACGTTCCTGTTTGTCCCAGGGCTGACAATGGGCCCAGTAACCAGAGCACACAAAGGAGGTTTGTTCTGCCTTTGTGTACTTTGCCTTTCTCTGTGTCTGCAGCCCTGCACGGTGCAGTCAGCAGTTCTCACTTGGCTCTTCCCTTCCCCAGCTCCTGGTGAGATCAGGGCAGCTCTGATGGCATTAAAATGACTGTCATTATTCCAGCAGCCTCCAAACACTGGGCACTTATCCACCAGGCAATGCTAACCTGAGGAGAGTGTCCAGTGTTCAGCTGGATCAACAATGGACTGCTCACAGCCGGCTTGTCCACCAGAGCCAGCCCAGCCCGGGTGGGAGCTCAGAGCTCACATTGTCCCCACCCCAAGGTGGTCGTGTCAGTGTCTCTATGGTACATCCATCGTCTCCAGGGGATGAGTGGTCCAGACTCACAGCTGCTGTGCATCAGCAGATCCCCAGCCCCGTCACCAGAGGGGCAGGAGGGGGGTGTGAGCCTTGCCAAAGCTGCACCCAGCTCCAAGCAGAGACGCTCCCTTTGACACTCAGTTTTGCCACTGAAGTCATTGAGATTTCATTTACAGCTGCTCAGCAGCTGAGGGCATGTTCCCACTGGCTGCATGCACCATGGCATACCCAGCGATGCCAGACTGACCCAGGGGACCTGGGCTGTGATGTGACCCTTGGGAGCAAAGAGCTGTGCTGGGAGCTGGGGCAGCAGCACTGTACAGCCCAGCTGTGCTCCTGGAGGTGCTGCTCGTGTGCTTCATGATATTGACCCATTTGCTCCTGCCTTTCTCCATGACTCAGGTTCTCCTTTCACCCTTTTACTGCTCAGCAGCCAGGTCCTTCCCAACGAGCACCTCACTGTGTGCACACCAGGCTCCCACCCAGCACAGCGAGCAGCCGCCACAGTATCAACACAAGGACCTGCTGAGGAGGAAGATGACCAGCAAAGGCCACCCTGGTCCTTGCCTTTCACAGCACTCACCCCACTATTGACTGACAGTTAACAGACACAACCCAAGATGGATCTGAAGCAGATGGGCTCCTCCAGCTACACCCCAGGACCTCACTGGGAAGCCAGCCTGCTCCTCAAGAGCTCCTTGGAGACCTGATGTCCTGTGTTCCCCTCTCCCAGCATCACTTCTCCAGTACATGGCTGTCCTATCTCACCCCAGAAGCAACAGAGGCTCCTGAATACACAAGCACAGCCAAGAAAGCCTTCATGGAGCCTGCTGCAGGAAAGGCACTCCAGGAACACAAGCCACCCCACGGCGGGCAGCCAGCTTGCCCAGGTGCCTGGGACTGACAGCGAAGAGGGTGCCAGCTTCCAGCTGCCAAACAAAATCATTCTCAGTAACACAAAGCCTCTTCTTTTCTCTCCCAGGAGAGTTTAACCTGTAGCCAAGGCTGTCAGCCTTGGATCCAAGGAGGATCCATGTTTCCAGAGAAGATCCCTGGTGCAGGAAAGGCCAAGTCCCACTGAACCCCTCCCCAGGCGCCGTCCCACACCCGTGTGCATCCACATGCTCACCCAGCACAGGGTACATAGGGTCTGCTGGCTTCTTAATTGCTATTTTCTTTCCTCCTTTTCCTTTTTTTTTTTTTGTTTTAATTAGAGCTTTCCTTCTTCCCCCAGCCCACGCAGAGCTCCCAGAGCTGCAAGCTCGTCTGCGATTGCCATGCAGACAACAACTCATGGAAAGCCAGGACTGACTTCTCCCTGCAGAGGAAAAGGTGCCTCCTCCTCTCTTTTACCAGAAAACGCTGGAATTCTCCTCCTGCAACCCATGATTCCACCTCCCACCTAAGGCCCCTCTGCCCAGCACGTGAGAGCAAGGCTGGAAGGACAGCAGCAGCGCAAATAAAGAGGACAGAGGGTATTTCATGCCTGCAGCTTTGACCTGCTGCCCAGGGATGCGATCACAGGTCTGCTGCAGCTCCCAGGGACAGCTGAGCAGAGGGACCACACAGTTCTGCTGCCCGGGGTCCCCTTTCAGAAAGCATTCCTAGGGAGGGTATTTAAAGAAGCAGAAATTACACCCTGTGCAGCCAGCAGTCATGTGGAATTTGGGAAATGCAGCTACCTCTGGGGCAAAGAACAGGAGGGGGGAGAGAGAGACCAGCACAGCTCTAAGGTGACGAGGAGGAAGGAGAGCCAGAGCATCGCTGAAAGTCTTCCCAAGGGGAACCTGCTATCAAAGGATCTCAGCAGGGTTTAATTTCCCAGAAAAAAAAACCCAGAAAATTGCTGGAATATAAACAGAAGCTCAACATTTCTAAGCAGCAGCAGCAGCACGAGCACTCGAGGCAGTGAAGAGCTCGGCACCCTGCCACGCGTCTCCTGGGAGCCCCCAGCTTGCCTTGCTCTGCCCTGACAAACCCCCCCAGAAAGGGCTGAGGCCTCTCCCAGTTATGCTCTACAACTGGTTAAATACCTGGCAATGGGAGGAGGAGCTGGAGGATGGTACAAACAGCTTCCTAAGGGATTAAAACCCCTTTCCCCCCCCAGCCTCCAGCAAGCTCCCTGCTCAGATCCAGCAGCTCCTTGGAGCCCATAATAAACCAGCTAATAAACCAGCCCACCCCCCCACACCCCCATCCCCACTCCAGACAGCAATAGGGACTGAAATGAATGAAAGGGGATGGTGTTCCCCACCTACTGCTCCCCAGTCCAGCACAGTCTACAGTACCAGCTACAGACTGGTTTCTCCCCAGGGCTCGTGCTCTGGAGCAAGGTACCACTGCTGGGCATTAGGCACATAAAACTCTTTGCAGGAGGGTTTCAAATCTGTTTTATTTAAAGCCCTGGAGTAGTCACATGGTAGGAAGGTAGTGAGCAAACACTGCAAGGCTGCTCTGCCAAGGATTGCACTAAGCTGGTATTTAACCTTAAACCAGCCATGCACCCATCCTTGGGGGGCTCTGTGCACGTGTGTGTGTGTATTCCTCCCCCAGATGGGAGGGAAACAGCTGCACAGGGAGGGGGCAGAAGGAGCCAACAAGGCTTGAGGAATCACAGCATTTCAAAGCACAGCACACACTGTAACTGCTTCTGGCATAGAATCATAGAATCCCAGACTGGTCTGGGTTGGAAGGGACCCCAAGGATCACAGAGCTCCAACCCCCTGCCACAGGCAGGGCCACCAACCTCCAGGCCTGGAGCTACACAAGGTTGCCCAGGGCCCCATCCAACCTGGCCTTGAACACCCCCAGACACGGGGCACCCACCCCCTCTCTGGGCAGCCTGTTCCAGCCCCTCACCACTCTCTCTGGAAAGAACTTCCCCCCAATATCTCATCTAATCCTTCCTTCCTTCAGCTTTAATCCATTCCCCTTGTCCTGCCAGTCTCTGCCCTTGAACAAGCTGATTCCCCTCCTGTTTGTACACTCCCTTCAGGCTGCATCCCCATCTCCTCCACAATGGGAAGAGCAGTTGTGGTGCAACACCATATCTCTTATCTGGACCCTTCCTTATCACGACCATGGCAGTGGTGCTTGGGGGGAGGTCTGGGTGGGCATCTGTGGGATCCTTCTTTGCTTCCCAGACCCAGAGCCCACATTCTATCCTCACCATGAGAGAAGGGATTGCCCAAGTCCATGGTGATCAGGGACTTCTGCTCCACGAAGCTGCCACCAAGGCTGGAGGAAGGCAGGAGGTCTGAAGAGCCTCCTGAACCAAGAGGTGGCTGCCAGGGATCCCAGTGTGATAAGAGGGCTGCTTCAAGGCAGGAAGTTTGGCAAGGGCTCCGTGTCGCTGCCTCCATGCCAGACTTTGAGACACTCTTGCATCAGCATGAAGAGCCTCCAGGGATGGTTCTCCCTGGCCCATGCACACACACCACCTTTGCCTTCCCTTAGGGGGATGCCCAGCTGGTGCAAACTCCTAACACTGCTCCAGGAGGGAGGGATGTCACTCACTCCCCTGTCCCCCTCGTGCTCTCCCCATTTCAACCATCAGTTTCCCCCCCACAATCTGAAGGGAACCCAGTGTCCCTGCTGCTCCATCCCTGGCTTCTCAGATCTCAGTGGTGATACCACCACTAGGAACACCACACTCCTTGCTTTGCAAAGAGCCAGAGCTTGGGCAACACAGGGGAAACCAGCCCAGTGAAAACCAGGCGTTGTCTGGGCCACATGCAGGGAAGGAATCACACAGGAACCAGCTCCAGAAGGGATTTTCACAGTAGCAAACGTCTCAGGGAACAACTGGTGAAAGCAAACGAAGCAGATCCTTAAATAGCCCTGCTCCACTTAGGATCTGACTGGTACAATCAACATTAAAGGGGGAGGAGGGGTGGGGGGGCCTCCCCCAGATGTGTGGCAGCTTCTCTGGGGGTTGCCAGCCAGGCTGGACATGTGCCCATATTGCAAAAAGCTTCTCAGGAACTGTCCTGCCTCCTCCTCCAGCTTCCTTAGAAAGAGCTGGGAGAGCAGAAAGCCTGGAGCTGCAGGGACACCTCCTCACCCATGTGCACCTCCACCCTGGCAGCCCAGGCCAGAGATGTGCTTGCAGATCCCTGTCCTGCTGCACCCATGCTGTACCTCCTCTGCTCTGGAAGCTCTTCATCAGGTATTTTGCACCAGCAGCACCATTTCCCTTACACACAGGGGTGCTACAAAGAAAGTTGCCCAAGAGCCCAGCCTGGTGATGGTGCAAGCTCCCCAGGATCCCAAATCCAGAGATGCTGCCTTCCAGGAAACCTCCATCCCTAGGAGAGCAGTGCACACTTGCAGGGCATCCTCAGCCATCCTTCTGCACTGCCTGGAGACACCACCTCCCCACCATCCCTACCCCACCAGAGCTAAGCAACCCTGTGACTATGACATCCTCATGTTAAACCAAACAGGGACTCATCTGGATGCCAACCAGCCCCCCTCTGAAACATGTATAAACAGATTAAGCATCCCTGAGAGCCTGCAAACCTCTGCTCGCTCCCCTGTGGAGGGCAACGCTTCGTGCCTATCTGGGAAGGCTGTTCAGATAAACCTTGTTCCTTGTTAAACTGTAAATAACATCTGTCTCACCAAGCCAAGGCCCAGCTGCCCTCAAAGCTGCAGCATCACTCAGGGAACCACGGGATCATAAGGGCTGGAAGGGACCTCAAGAGATTGAGTCCGACCCCAAAAAGTCATGGGGATGGCAGACACAGCAAGTATACCCAGTGGGGTTTAAAATAAAGAATTTATCCCTTTTTTGAGTGTGTTTTAAGCTCATTTTCCCCCTTTTCTCTTCATTCCCAACACTCTTCACCCTCCCCCCCTGTGCTTTAACAACTCCTACAACCCTCACTGCATGGTGAAGTCCTCCCCAGAGCTGCCTGCAGCTCCAGTGTCCTTGATGAGCTGGATGGGTTTCTGCATGAGCCTTGGACACTGGGGAGATAAGAGAGCCCAGCAGGAGATAAGCAGGGTCACAGAGAGTGAGGAAAGCACAGGGCTGGACCCTCCAGTGCTGGGGCACTGTTAGGAAGAGACAGATGCTGGGCTGCAACACGTGTCGCCCCGTGGCCCGAGGCCCATTGTTTGTAAGACACCAGAAGCATGCCTGGAAATGATTTGAAATATAGTCCCCTGCCCAACCCCCCATCAAACTACAGGTGTGTTTCACAGCACCACAGGGCTGCAGGGGTTGGAAGGGACCCCCAGAGATCATCGGGTGCAACCCCCTGCCAAAGCAGGGTCCCCAGGACAGGGCACACAGGTCGGCGTCCAGACGGGGCTGGAATCTCTCCAGAGAAGGAGACTCCACACCCCCTGGGCAGCCTGTCCCAGGGCTCCCTCACCCTCACTGGGGAAAAGTTCTTCCCCATGTTGGTGTGGAACTCCCTGTGCTCCAGCTTGAGGCCATCGCCCCTTGTCCTGTCCCCACAGACACTGAGAAGAGGCTGCCCATTTCCCTCTGTCTCCTACACCTGAGATGCTTATAAACATTAATAAGATCCCCTCTTAGCCTTCTTCTCTCCAGGCTGAACACCCCCAGCTCACTCAGCCTTTCCTCACAGGGGAGATTTCCTTTCCACAAGAGCCAAGGAGACTGGAGGCTCGGGCAGCGAGACGAGAAGGGACCGACACAGAGCAGGGCTGTTCCAAGCTCACTCAGCTGTATTCTGTTCTACTCCTCTCCTGCCTTGCCAGCTGATAAACTGTCTGCTTCCTAGGAAATGCTCGAGATAAAGAGGGATTATAATCCCAAGGCCCAAAGAGATGAGAGATTCAGCCAAGCTGAGGTGCCCCCTCTCCCCATCGCAGCGAATTCTCATCTGGTTTAGTACTGGTGGGGTTGCACAAGCTGCAGCTAACTGCCCTGGCCACACTGCTATCATAGTGGATTAGTTGCACAATTAATCGTTAATAAGAAGGGATTGAAAGGGATTAAGTACTTAAATAGAACACAGGCTGCTAATGGTAATTTATGAAAACCACACCTCCTCCCTCAGACACCCTGACATGTTCCCTGGGAATTCAAATGACTCAGTTGGATCTTCCCTGCTCCCCCTGGACTGAGGAACTGCCCGTTCCCACCACTGCAGAGAGGGGTCTGAGGGGAATTCGGGGGTGCAATGGGGCAGCTCTGTGATGGGAGCTGCTGCTAGCCCAGGGTCGTGGTGGAGGGGAGGGATGCGAGGGTGGCAGCACTGGGAGCTGTGTGCTGGGGTGTTATGGGAAGAGCAGTTTGGGGGGACAGAGGGACCCTGCATTTGTAATTTGACAAGAGGCAAAACAACCCCAGGGTATGACTACAAAGAGCATTAAAGCTGCTCGTTCTGCCTCCTCCTCAGACCCCCAGGCAGGTAGTGTCACCTCACTGTCCCTCTCATGCCAATTCACATTGCAAATGGTGTTTTCAAGTCCCTGCCTAAACCCCAGGTACCAGGGAGGCTGCCCAGGTGCCCCCAGAGCATCCACAGCCTTTCCAGACCCATCCAAAGAGCTGAACTGGCTCCGAGGTGCCTGATCCACACAAGGAGCATGGGACTCAAATTCCATCTCCTGCAGCTTCAGGTCCCTGTGTCCCCATCTCCCTCTGGCTGTGGGCACAGCAGCAGCTCTTGATGTGGAGGATGACAGCCCATCCTCCCTCACCTCCCACCCGCCCTAGAGGAGCTGCTGCCTTGAACTGAAAAACAAACTGGCAGAAAAACAAACCCCATCAGCTCTGCTGGCCAGGGCGCCCTGAGACAGCCCTCAGAGGCTTCTTGCCCAACCACACGAGCCTCCAGGGAGACTTGGCCCTGCAGATGCTTCCTCCAGGCTGGGCAGCAGTTCAGACTCCAGCTCTTCCTTGGGAAAGAAAATACACTGGGGCTTTGCCAGCTGATGGACTAAAGGTGCTGCCCCTGCTCTGTCTGGGGCTGTTGGGAGGGGTGACACAGGCTCTGTGTGGGGTGACACAGGCTCTGTGAGGGATGACATGGGCTCTGCAAGGGGTGACACGGGCTCTGCACAGTCCCCCAGGTCCCAGGGACCCCCAGTGACAGGCAGCTCTGCCCAGCACACCCACCCATGGGGACCAGCCCCATTGCATCCTGCCTAGGGCATCCCTAAGGTACCACCAGCAGAGCAGCTCCCAGCCTGTGCCAGACCTAATCCTGGGATAAACAGAGGTTTGCAGTCTCCAGGGTGGCTCTCCAGCTCCTCCAGCCAGCACCACGCTGGGGAAAGGCGCCTCATCAATGCCTGTACTGTGGAGGCAGATGGTGAGGGCTGCAGAGGCTCACCCTGAGCTGTGGTCTCCTTCAAGCAGGAGGGGGACACTGGCAGACCTGCAAAGAGGTCCTTCTTGTGGCACAGCCCAGGATGCAGCTGCTCCCAGCTCGGGACTCACGCTGCCCTTCAGCCCCCTCATTGCAAACAGCACATGGAGGTATCCAGCTGCCTCATCACATCCCTTCCAAGAGTGAGAGGAGCAGGGCTGGAGTCAGATCCCACCACGATGGGCAAAACACAAAGGACAAGAGAAGGGAGGGCTGGGATCTGTGAGACACAGCTCACTCCTGGCTGCCTCCACTTCCTGCATCCCAGGGCATGGGGATTACTGCACAGGGACCAGTTAATCATTACAAGCTGACCAACCCTCAGGGGTATCTGTGGCAGAAGGAGCAATACAGGCTGCAGGCTGAACACAGATCTTCCACACTGCTTCTCCCTGGCACTTAAATCCCTGCTGCAACTGGAGGCATGGAGAAGCGATGCCAGGAGGGTTATTGTGCCTCCAGTAACACCTCACCCTTCTCCAACCACTGTCTGTCCAAGCAGAGCCAAGCATTTTGGTAATACAAACTACCTCAGCTGTGAATGTGGCTGTTATACCCCCCCCAACCCCCTCACCCCACCCCGAGACAGGAAACACCGAAGTGCAGAGATGGGATGGGAATCACCCAAAGGCAACAGCACAGCCAGGAAAACTGTCCAGGAGATCTGGGCCTGGATCCTACCTCCAAACCTCTGCTGCAGCACCTCCTGTCTCCTGCTCTCTGCTGCTCCTGGACCCCCACTGCCCCTGTCAGGGCTGGATCCTGAGTTTCTGAAGCACACTCTGCACCGGCTCCCTGGGGATGCTGGTCCTGCAGACGTGAGGGGCAGCGTCTACTCCTCTTGTGTTACCTGGTGACAGCAGGGATGACACAAGCACACGTTACTAAAGAGATCCCACTACAAAACTAGGGCGGGTTTGTGACACTCACAGCCCTGGCTGGTGACAAAAGTGCTGTGTCTTGTGCTGCTGTGGGTCTCCTGACCTCAGTGGAGTGATGCTGATTTACACTGCCTTGAGCATCTGGTGAAACAAGGCAGAAAGTGGAATTTGACCACTGATATGGGCAGATGCAGATAGGGGGATGCGTTTTCTGGGTGAAAAGGGATCACTCTGGCTGCTCTGACACACTTCAAACCAGATTTTTAAAGTCTAAAATAGAAAAAAAACCCAAACCCAAAGCCCAAAGTGCTACTAGAGATCCCTGGCTGCATCTCTGGGTATCTATAGAACAGCAGCATTTGCTCCAGCCCAAGCTCAGGGCATAAACTGCCAGCCTAAGAGGCTTTCCACCAAATAATTCAAGTCATGCTAGAAGGCATAACACTGAGCTCCAGGTGATGCTCCATCCTGGGATACAGGAAAAAACCCCAAACCCCAACCAACCCCTGAATTTCTATGCCCATGTGTGTGTGTCCACATGCAGAGTTAAGGCTCCTGTTCATAAACCAGGTCAGATTTAGCAACTAGAAAAAGATGTGGCTCCAAGAGTGGGCAGTGCTGGGGAGAAGTGGGTGTGAGGGAGAAGCGATGGGGGGGATGGATTTGCAACCAAACCTCCCTGGGATCATGGATCGTAACCCCCTGAGTGACCAGGTATTAACACCAAATAATTAACACTTACCAATAATTAAGACTTACTGAGTAAAAATAAACTATTTAAAGTAAAAATAGCCAAAATAAATGGAATGTTTGGAATGCTGCTGCTTCCCCAGGAAGGCACACTTGGATCTGTCCTGAGGTCACAGTGTTTATGGTCAGCTTCAACAGCCCCTTCTTTCTAATTCAGCAATTCAAAGTCAGCAAACCAGCAGCAGCACTCCATGAAATGGGTCAAATCAGCCCCCTTTCCCCCCCAAAAAAAAGCTCCTGGCTGAGGAAGTCTGGGTTGCTTTAAAGGAAACAACTGAGCATTTTGGAGGTTGGGGAAGAAAGGGAGAGGGGGGTGTTTGTGTACTGGTTGCTCAGACCAGCACCCAACAGCACATGTTGGAGAGGGAATGAGACCTCAGGTTTGAGATCCAGTGCCACCAGTTTCAGGACCCTGCTAACACCAGGAATATGCTCCATGCCTCAGTTTGCCATGGGATAAGGGCAGATGATAGCATTAGCTCACGGGTGTTGCCAGGGCGAATCATTCAGGTGTAATTAACACAATTAAAAAGTAAGGAAATAACTGGATTGCACACACCATTAATTGGTGATGAAGCATCTTCCAGGTGCACACAGGAGCTGCATGTTTTCCCTTCCCCAACCACTAACCAAAGGGTGACAAACCCAGCAGGGTTCCATCCCATTTGCATCAGGAGGGATAACAGCTCTGAGGGTGCCATGTGTCCCCTCTGGTCACTGGTACCAGGCACTGACAGAGATTTGGGACTGGCTTGTGCAAAAGGCAGCCATGAGGAGCTGGCTCTGCCTCTCAGTGTTCCCCATCCAACTCCAGAGATGATGAAAGGGAAGCAGAAGACACAGCCAGGCTCACAGCAGGTCAGCATCAGACCCAGGCTGTGCAAAGCCTGAAATGCTCCAAAATGCCCCCTCCGAGCATCCATCCTTGAAAACAACAGGTCAAACATCCCTCCATCCCCAAGGATGAAGGCTTCCAGAGTCATTCATCCTTCCCAGACCCTGGTGTGGCAGGGACTGTACCTGATGCAAGAGGGAAGCACAGAAAAGCCACAAACAAACCCAGAGGAGCTGGTAGGTGGCATCTGAATCCAACCCTCTGAAAGCAAGTGCCCCAAAGCCTGGAGCATCCTTCCACAGCTCCTGCCTACACTTGACACCGTGGTGCATTACACATCCAGCACATGAGTGAGATTTTTAATGGGAGCCCAGCTGCTGCTCAGGTGTGGAAGGAGACAGTGGGGGATGTCCAGCAGAGATCAGCCTGGTGGGCAGGCTCCCTGTTCCGAAGGGATGTGGGCATCTCCCAGCGGGAAGGCAGCGTGCCCAGCCTCCCTGCCAAAAATCTCCCCTTAATTGCAGTGCCTTGGAGCTGGTCCCTAAAAACTGTGAGGAAATCCAGGAGGCAAGAGAATGTAGATCTGGAGTTGTGACTGGAAATACAGCAAGAAAGAGCCTCGTGGAAGGAGGGAGGTGAAGAAAGAACAAGAAGAGATGAGAGATTGCGGCGGTGTCAGCAGCACAGAGGAACCCCAGCCATCTCTGAAGGCTTTGCTGCCTCTGCTCTGGGGCTTGGAAATCATTTCACACCAGGTTCTCTCCCAGCCAGGCTGCCCAGACAAAGATCCCACCTAAGATTGTGAGGGACTGAGCAAACAAGCAGCAGATGAGCAACCCTGGCTGCAGGCTAAATGCTACCTGAAAAGAAACCTTGGTTAGGAGTAGCAGAAGATGCTCCTTCTGATTACAGATCACTCTGCAAAGTTAATTGTTCACCAGATTGCAATCTGGGCTTTCACATCTACTGTTAATCAACAGGTCGCTCTCTGCTATCAGTTTTCCCTTTACAAACAGCAGCAGCAATTTAATTGGGAGAAAAGCAAACCCAGCAGGTCAAACCTCTGCCTGGACTGAAAGCAGCTGAAGGGCCTTGTCTAAACAGAGACCTCTCATTGTTTTTCTACCTGTAAAGATGTAAACTGAGACTGTGTCATCACCCAGAGCTGACCTTTCAGGGCTTCCATCCTCTCCTTACACAGAGCAGAACTCACTCCAGGCTGGGCTGGGATCTTTTCAAGCCAAGACCTCCTGTCCTGCTTTGCCTGGAGAAGCTGCTTGAAGCTTGCCTCAATTTCCCTAGGCATGGAAGGAGAATTTGGGAGGCTCTTCCTGAGTATAAACCCTCCTGGAAACTCTTATGGTTATTAGGACACGAGTCCAAACATGTCTCCCAGGTTTTCTGGAGATTCTCAGACCTCCTGGCCCAAACCTCAGGTCTGTGTGGAAGCCAGAGGAATGTCTCAGGCTTTACAAGCATTGACCAAACATTCATCTCTCTCCAGAAGGCCAGACCAAGGGGATGCTCTGGGTGGAAACTGTGATGTGGCTATTTTAGTGCATACACACAAGGTATGGAAAAGGTATGGGTTGTGTCTCACCCTGTCTTGGCAGCACAAGGGACAGAGGGAATGAGGACGAGGGGGCGATGCTCATGGACTCAGAGATGAAAACTGGGCTCCCTGTGCCACCACAGCTCCCTTGGCACCCTGTGTGTGCCACTTCACCTCGTGGCTTTCCCATATGCAAAATGAAGCTGCCTTCATCTATTTGGTCTGGCAATGGAAGGCAAAACCTGCCTCCTCCTGCACCCACACACCCCCAGCCCCGACTGCCACCCAGGAGCCAGCAGGGAGGGTGATCGATGTGGTGGAAAGGCAGCAGCTGAAGGTTTCAAGCAGCTGGGAGCAGCTAGGGAGCAAGCTGGTAAAAGCAGCTGGGGATGCTGAACACATCACTGTCACCTGTGAGGTTGGAATACACGACACCATCACTTCATCCCTCGCTTGCCTGAGAGAAGGGACCTGCTCCAGGGCCCACAAAGAGCGATTGTTTGGTGAAAAGGGGCCTTGGCAAGGCTGAGATGGGGGGTTTAGTGCTTCCATGCCTGTCTCTGCCAGCATCCCAGAGCTCCGGGGATCTCAGGGAGCAAACCTCTTGAGAACAAAGCCGGGTGGAGTGTTAACAGACTGAGCAGCTCAGACACAGCGATACAGTAACGTGTCCAAGGTCAGACAGAATCCATGGCAAGGCCAGGAACAGGGTGGGATCTCCACAGCCCCACTCTTCAAGCTGTAAAATTTCCCCTCTTTCCCAAGCTGGGTAAGAGAGGAGGAAGTCCCCATCATTGCTAGGGGGGTTGTTCCACTACTCCTGTATTAATTGCCCTCATTTGGATGTGGTACAAATACCTTCCTGAATTAGTGAGTAAGCCTGAGCGCCTGGAAACAAAGCTGTGAGATCTGCAAAACCTCCCAGCCAATGTGGTCCTGCTGGGGAATGGGCACCAAACCTCACAGAGAAGTCTTTCAGGGTGACAGAGAGAGGCTAAAACTCAGTGAGCTGTGGGCTGGATGCCTCACACACACACACACACACACACACACACACACACACACACAGGGAGTTTCACGGCTGGGGTGCCAGCCAGTGAGCTGGATGCCTTCCTTCTATTCCTGCCTCTGTTCCTCCCTTGCACCAGGCTCTTGGCTGTGCCATGTCCCATCGATGCAGTTGTACCCTCCTCAAGAGAGGAAAGGATGCTCCATATAAATGCACTTTGAGATGCCAGGGTGCCACCCCTGATGTGTTCCCACTGACACTAACTGAGCAATTATCTAATGTTTCCACCCAGGGAATCTTTTCAGGATCATGGGAACTGGTTTTCACAGCCTCTCCACACACGGGGTGACCCAGATGCCCTGTCAGTGCCTCGTGAGGCTGGAAAACAAGACTCTCCTGGCATCTACCACATTCCAGCTCCGTGTATTGGCACACATTGCAGATCTACATGCTGCCCCACTACCACCGAGGAGGAAATGAATCCTGTTTCCTTGCAGGAAGAGGGTCCTGCCCTTTCAGGCACTTGCCCTTTCACAAATCCCATCCTGGAGCACTAAATTTCCACCCACCACTTGCTCAAAGCTCTTCCCCTTCTCCAACCCACAGCACGCACATACCACACTGTTCATTTGGTCGATTCAGAGCACAAACCCCCCAGTGCCAGCAGCCCCAGGCTGGACCCTGACACTCTCCTCTTCCAGAGCTACCACCACCATTGCTCCCACCAGCCAGCATCCTCATTCCAGTTTGTTTTCATGGAGAGAGGAGCCAGTTTAAAGCTTGACTTTACAGGAGCACGGCAGGGAGACCAGCTCTCCACGGGCAGCCTTGTCTGAGGATCTCTTTGCCATGAAGGAGGGGACCAGGCATCCTGGGGGCACATTCTTCCCACCCCTGGGAAGTTGTGGGAGCAACAGGCGTGCTGGAGAGATGCAGCTGATATGAGAGCCACCAAAAAATGCAGCGCAAGGAGAATGCCATGCTGCCAGCCAGCCAGGAGAAGGACTCCAGCCTGAGCTGGGGAGCGTGCCAGGCAGAGCCCGGGGTGTCAGCCCCCCACAAGCCACCCTGGAAACTTCCCTATGGGAGACAGAAGGGTTCCCCCCTGGAGTCCTCTGCAGAGGGACCCGTGCCAGGGGTGTCTACCAAATGGGGACGTCCAGAGTGAGTGAAGGGCTGCGCAGGGCTCCCCAAAACCACGTTTAGGACTAAAACACACACGCAGGGATCTCCTCCTCCAGGGAACGGCCAGGGATAAATCCTTGCAGAGCTCGGCAAAGCCCTGAACCCTCCCTCACCGTATCTCGGCTGTCCCCTCCCCTAGCACTGCCTGCCCGAAAGGTCCCAAAGGCAGCGCCAGTCCCCGACCGAGCGCAGCGAGAGGGGAGGGGGTGCAGGGAGACCCCCCCGTCGCCGCCGTGTGTACCCCGGCACTCACCGGCCGCCGAGCAGGTCTCTCGCCCTCCTTCCT
The DNA here is from genome assembly GCA_020800305.1 of Porphyrio hochstetteri. NCBI lineage: Eukaryota > Metazoa > Chordata > Aves > Gruiformes > Rallidae > Porphyrio > Porphyrio hochstetteri. The sequence goes on along the minus strand of CM036930.1, from coordinate 5,440,305 downwards.
CCTTCCTCCTGCCGCCACGCCGGGTCCCGGGGAAGAGCAGGGGCGGCGCTCCGGGAGCCGCGGGGCCGCAGCGGGGACGGGGTGGGAGCGGGGCCGCTGCCGGAGCCGGAGCCGGGGCGGTACCGGAGGGAGTCGGGAGCGGGGCCGGAGCCGGGCTGGAGCGGGGCCGGGGCCGGAGCCGGAAGGGGCTGGAGCGGTGCCGGTGCGGGTGCGGTGCCGGTGCGGGACCCGGCGCGGTGCCGGCGCTTCGCTTCGGTTGCAGCGTTGGCTCCTCCCCGCCGCAACCCCGGGATAAGGAGCCCGCTCGGCCCCGCTGCCCTTCGCAGCCGGCCCGGGGCCGCCCCGGGAGCGCTGCGGGCAGAGAGCCGGCCCTGCTGGGGCTGCGGGGCGGGGAGCCCGGCGGCACAGACCCGGCCTCGGCGCACGGGGCGGGGGCAGAGCCCTCCCGCAGCAATTCCTGCTCGTCCCTGAGGCTCTTGGCTGATGCGAGGGATGCCCCTGACATCGGCACCCTGCGGGGACCCTTGGGTGGCCTCAGAGATTTCAGCCTCTGTCACTCCAGCTGGGTTACACGTTCAGCAGCAGCCTCGCCATCCATCCCAGCTATTTATTGTCTTATATTTAGCCAAACATCCTCAGTTTGCCAAAAATAGACTAGGCATGGAAATAAATCAGGCTGACTGGAGGTGCCAACATTGTCTGTCTGAAACTAATGAATTTCTTATATCCCTGGCTATATTAATCCTCACCCTCCCTCCACAGACCATCCTGTCTGTCAGCAGAGGTTTTGTAGTTAGTGGGTATGATGCCTAAATCTGGGGGGTGTGCAGGAGGCTCAGCGTGGTGGGGGAAGGCAGAGGGATGCCAGCAGGACAGCTGGGCAGGGAAGGAATAAAATCCGTCTACCCAGAGTATGGGGAGCGGGGAACCCAGAGGATGCTGCAGAGCTGGGGAGGGGGAGGAAAGGGAGCACAGGCTTTCTGGGCAGAAATCCTCTCACAGGGAAGCATATAGGATCTTCCATTCCATATAGTATCCATCCCATATAGGATCTTCTATTCCATATAGGATCCATCCCATATAGGATTTTCCATTCCATATAGGATTCCTATCCCAAGGAAGCATATAGGATCTTCTCCTTCCCTGACATCTGAGATTCCACAGGGCAGACTCTCCAGAAGACACACATGCAGGCTTCCTGCTGCTGCTGCCAGAGCTCCTTTCCCCCTTTTCCTATTTGAACGTGGGAGTCCTGGGGGACTTGCAGACTCTCCTTTCTTATATTAGAACCATCAAGTTTGCTGAGAGACACTTCAAGGAGCGGGGCAGCGCTTCACAGACAGCACAGCAGACGTGTAAAGCTGAGCCCCCACCGAGGAAAGGAATGTTTTACCAGGCTCCATTTTCTGTGTTCACTTCAGCTCATCCCACAGCAATACCCAGCCAAGACCCCGAGCCCCTAGTAATGCTGGGAGTGGGGTAAAGATGCAATGCCAGCTCTTCAGTCTAGCGAGCATGTGATCTGGGACTCCTCTGAGCACACAGGGCTGAGCGAACAGGCTCTGAACTGGAACTGCCCCTCAGAAGCAGTCGTGGAGTTCAGGCTTGAGGCACGGTGCCCCATTAGGGCATGATGACTTTGCAGGGGTGGGTAAGACCCCGTCCTCTGTGGCACAAGGGCGAGCAGCCTGTTTCTCGCTGCCCCGAGCAGCCTGTTTCTCTCTTGCATCATGGGGATTTGCATCCTTTGCTCTGCAGGGCTTGGGGAGGAGCAGCAAAAGATAAGACCCAGAGGCACAACATGCGGGCTGGCTCTTGGCTGGTGTGAGCAGCTGCCCTCGCCTAACCCCTGGTCAATGAGTACCTGGTCATGTGGGCTGCAAAGTCAGCGGCAGCTCTGTGTGATGTTAGCCCTCACGTTTCCTTTACGCCACTGACTGCAGAGAGCAGAGGGTTTTCCACAGCCCTGTGGTCCGGCCAGGCTCCCTCACCCCTCCCATTTCCATCCTCACCCCCTCAAGGGGTGATCCCTAAAGGGGAGATGCCTCAGCAGGGTGGGAGGGGTGGGGGAGATGTCTCGAACACTTATGTGCCGTTCCCAGCATGGCACAGCCCCCAATCATGACAACTGCTGCTGCACACTCCATACCACAGCTATGAGACCACCTGACTCTGTAAATCCATTTTAAAACAGAAAGCACAGGAGATCCCCAGGGATCAGGGAGAAGCACCCCCCAAACTGGAGATGGATGGAGAAACCAGCTCTAAGAGGAAGAGCGACGTGCACGGCACTGGAATGTTATGAGCCATTAGTGGACAGAGACAGGAGCTCAGTGGCTGCGTCACACCAGCTGCATATTAGTGCATAACATTCCTCCTAAACTTAAATTACAATAATCAACGTGCCAGGGAAGGGCTTGCTAGAAGCCTGACAGGGATGGCTTTGGGAGGAGGATGTGGAGGGGGACTCCAAGACGAGCCCTGCTGTGGTGTGATGGACACTCAGCATCCCACAGGAACAGGAGCACAATCCATCTCCCTGGCAGACTGACGTGGGGTGCTAACCAGATATCGGGGCTGGGGCCCTTCCACCACTAACAGCCCAAAGCAAACTGTCCCTTAACGTGTGCTCTGTGAAGGGCAACGTGGGCTGAGGTGTGGAACTTGGCACCCAGCAGCGATGCCTCTGCGAGTGGAGCAGGGTGCTAGTGAGGCAGTGCCTGCAGGGTGTTTTTCAAACACACCAGCTTAATGGCTGAGCAAAAGGCATTCTTTTTTCTTTATTTTTTTTCCTTTTTCTGAAATTACTTTGGGTCCTGGTGGTGGGTTTTTGGGTTGTTTTCTCCCTTTGGTATAGTCAGAGTGGAATCACGTAGCCCACGGAGTGCCAGGGGAAATCAGGTGTGATGGCAGGCTCGTAGTTAGGAGTGTTTTCTGATTAAAAACCACGGGTCTGGCTGGGAAGCTACAAGACTTTGTGAAAACCCGTGGTTGCAGTGCCTCAGCTCACACTGGGGAGGATTTTGCTTTGTCCTCCTGCTCCAGTTGCTCAATTCCTGGGGTGCCCCTGGCCCGATGCAGGCAGGGGAGTGCTGGGCTGCAGCACACAGCTGCTCTCCCTTTGGATACAGATCCCATCTTTTGAAGATACAAGGGGCTGTGCTTCCTACCCCCATCTGCTGTCACCTCCCTGCTAACAGCACCTCAGCCCAGCTGCGCCTTTGGCCGGAGGGAGGAAAGGGGAGGGGGTGTGGGGGGTGTGAAGGAGGAAGGGCTGCAGCCAGCAGAGTCAGACCCCAGGAGACTCGGTGCTTCTATCTGCTCCATCCTGAGGGGCACAGCTGGGTGCTGGAAACGAGCAGGGCTGTGATGCCTGTAACCCAGGATGATGGCTCTGAGCTGCTCCTGCCCCTGGCACAGTCCTAGGGCTTCCTTTGAGTAGAAGCAATCCTGTTCCTGCTGTACATGGGGAGATGTCACATCCTCCTCACCCCTCCTGAGAAGCCACCCCCAGACACAGCCCCAGAGCTGCTGTGCTGGGCACTTGGCTGGGCCAGGGGAAAATGGTGCCTCTTCCACAGGCTGCAAGCAGCTTGTGGGCTTGGAGGGGTTTCTCAGGAGCAGCAGGGAAGGCTGCAGCATCCTGAGCAGCATTTTAATCGCAGCCCCAAGGGGTTTGCTAAGGGCTGCTCCTCTCCAGATCCTTCTTGTCAGCAAACACCACTGCAGAGAGGTGAGAGAGGGACCACAGGATGCTGAGAGGTCAGCGTGGCCATGGGGTGATGGGGAGAGCAGCCCCCAGCCCCACCGCTGGCACGAGGGTGTGAGACTCAGCTGGGCACCCCTTGCTCCTGTGCAAACCAGTCTGGGGATGGGGCTGGGGGAGCACTGCATGGACTGACACAGAGCCAGAGCCCAGGCAGTGCTTCTCATGGAAAACTGTGTGCTGCTGGACATGTTAAATCCTCTGGCTTCTCCTTCACACGCTGGGGCCTCAGAAGGGATGCTCCATCCATCCCTGGGTGCCAGCTTGGGCAGAGAAGAGGGAAGAGAGCCCAGGGCAGCATGGAGGGATGGGCAGAGGGCTGGCAGAGCTGCCTTAGGAGGGACCAAGGCAGTTCAGGCTCTTTAGCACTGAGGGCAAAACACAGGGCAGAGGCGACAGCAGTCTCCAAACATGTACAAGGGGAAGGGTGTACGCTGCTCGCCCCCATTTGATGCCTGTCCCCAAACTGGGGGCAGCCCAGCACATCTCTCCCACTGCCTGTGCCCTGTGCAGCACCCTGCAGAGAGGCAGGGGTTCACCTTCTGCATCCGGTGGGGAGGGGGAGTCCCAAGTGGGAGTCCTCTGGATGCACTTAGCAGGGAGCAGAGAGGAGATGTCAAATTGCACTGAGCAGTGATGCCCCAGGCCCAGTAAGAGCCAGTGAAGAAAGGTACAGCCACTGAACAGCAGCCTACCCAGCAGGCATCACTAGAGAGAGGTCTGGAGCTCCACTCTGTAACCCAGCACTCTCACATTTCCTGGCCATCCCAGTAAATAGGGGAAGAATATTCAACCTGACAGCCTGGATCTGAGCATTAGAGAAACAGCAGCAACATGAGTGTGTTTGACTTCTCAGGGAAACGTGGGTCAGCTCCAGGGTCTGTGTGGGGTGGGTTCACCTGTCTTCACCCTGCAGCTCCTCCAGCCTCATTCCCCTCCTGCACAGAGCAGTGTGGGAGCTGCAGATCCCTCCAGACCCCCAGGAGCTCCCAGGCACATCAAACCTCACATGGACACACATGTGTGCAGCTCCCAGGCTGCGTCCGGCTCTGCGGGGGATATTTTACAGTCACTGCACCCAGGCAGCAGTTCCCTTCCCTGCTGCCCTGCCACTCAATAGGGACCCAGGCACCGAGTCATGGAAAGAAAATGTGTTCAATGCCTCCCTGGCCGTGGACAGCTCTCCCTTGTGCACACGCAGGCATGCGGAAATCATCGCCCCGAGACCAGCGCTGGGTTTCAGCAGCAGGCAGAGTGCTTGAGTGGAAAGGCTGGCTGCTGCGGGGAGGGAGGGTGGCAAATGGGCCCCGTGTTTAGCTGCCCTGGTGTGGCAGGGTCTGCTCACACCAAGCGCTGGCCCGTGGGGAGGTGGGTGGTGCTGCTGTGTCAGGAGGCTCAGGGTGTCTGTGACTCTGTGCGGTGCTTCCAAGGGATGCGATGGCTGTAGGTCACCCCTGCCCCCTGCTCCATTTCACAGCATCCCCGACAGGTTACAGCTCCGTGGGGTAGCTGCAGCTTCACTGATGCTGAAAATGGAAATGGGTGAGATGAAAGGAGTGGTGCCTGTGTGGCCAAGAAGGCCAGAGGGCATCCTGGCTTGTGTCAGAGCCAGCAGGGCCAGGGCAGGGATTGTGCCCCTGTTCTGGGCACTGGGGAGGCTGCACCTCGAGTGCTGGGTCCAGTTCTGGGCTCCTCACCATCAGAAGGACATTGAGGTCCTGGAGCGAGTCCAGAGAAGGGCAACCAGGCTGGGGAAGGGGCTGGAGGGCAAATCCTCTGAGGAGCAGCTGAGGGAGCTGGGGGTGTTGAGCCTGGAGAAGAGGAGGCTGAGGGGAGACCTTCTCACCCCTCCACTGCCCTGCCAGGAGGGTGCAGAGAGGTGGGCGAGGGTCTCTTCAGCCAGGGGACAGGAGATGGGACAAGGGGCAATGGGCTCAAGCTGCCCCAGGGCAGGGTCAGAGCAGATGGGAGGGAAAAGTTCTTCCCTGGCAGAGTTGTGGGGCTGTGGCACAGGCTGTCCCCACCCTGGGTGTGTTTAACAGATGGGTACATGAGGTGCTCAGGGATCTGGTTTAGTAGAGGATGGGTACAGTTGAACACAATGATCTCAAAGGTCTTTTCCAACCTGGTGACTCTGTTGTTCCCATTTCACAGGCAGGTGAACCAAGGAGCAGGAGGAACAGAGACAAGTTCACAAACCCTTGTTAACACAGACCAGTGTGTGCCAGAGCTGGGGGAGCTCCTCAAGGCCCCTCTGCAGACCTCTAACAACATCCATAGCAGCCAGTTGAACTGCAGTCTAGGACTGACTCCCTGTGAACACCCAACAGCCTGAACCTAAACCCAGTGTAAATCACTGCATCAGCCAACCATGCAAAGTAAAATCACCAGCCACAAAGTACCCTTGGCCAAAACACAGCTGACCATGGCAACCACCAGGCCAATTAAAACCTGATGCAGCATCTCCTCTTAATTTTGCCCATGGAGCATCACCATAACAACAGCTCCACCAATCCACACCAGAGATTCCAGCACTTAGCAACCAGAAGCTGCCAAATTATAAAAAGTAGATTAAAAATTTAAAGTATTTCCTCCACAATCCTGGTCTAAGTGTGCAAATCTCCTGCAGCACGATGGGCACAGCCAGAAAAATGCAGAGAATATGATGGATACTGAAACTTCTCCCCCAAGATGCAGCTCTGGAACAGAAGCATCCCTTGCCCTGGCAGTGCTTTCACCAGAGGGTGAGTTTGGCCTTTGATTTTGGCATCTCACTTCGTGCTGTTCACTTCTCACCCTCCTCCCTGTCACGCAGCAGAGGGAGGCAGCCTGGAGGTGAAGGTATGGCTGGCATGCAGGGCCAGGGCTGACACTCCCCAACGACACTGAGCTCCACTCAGCCATGGGGCCTGGAGAAACCGAGCAAGCCTGCTCTGCTTGAAGGCTTCCAGGGGGGGTTAGCAGTTGCTTTACAGGGGATAAAGCATCTCAGCTCTGCAGAGAGCAGCCCAGGCACCTGTGCTGCAGTTCAAAGTCGACTGAACACTGTCCCCAAAGGAGTTTGCTCCTTGATGGACCTTGTCCCCATCGCCCAGAGAGAAGCAAGTGTGGGGAGGAGATAAGTTGGTTTTTTCCAGGGAGCAATCCCTGTCTCTCCCGCTGAGTCACTGACAAGCTTCCCCTTTCCAGGGCAGCTCACTGGTGAGCTGTGGGCTGAGCAGTCAGGCCTCTTCCCTGGAAAGAGGTGAGTAGGTGCACCAAGGGCTTAAACCTCTGCTCCTCTTGGGAGCAAGGAGCACGGGGGTTAAAGTTCCATATGGGAATGTGCCAGGGCAAACCTAACAGACAGGATGCTTCTCTCTGCCAGTGTACACCAGAAACACCAGCAAAGTGCCTGTTGCTTTCCTGCTGACAACAAGTGAGAGTCCCTACTTGGACCAAGACAGGCTGCACAAGAAATACCCAGGGGGGGCATCAGATGGGGGTTTCCAGCCCAAACCAGAAAGATCCCTGTCAGCAGGACACAATCCTTCAGCTTAGGCAGTGCAAGAGGTCTGGCTGGAGAATAATATGGACTCTTATATCCACAAGGATGGCTGGATGGAGGCATGGATGGATGGCTACGTGGATGGAAAAGGAGGAGCCGTGGCAGAGGGCTGGCACTATTCAGCAAGAACAGCTTGGGTGGCACCAGAAAGGGACTCCCTCACTGCTGACTATGACAGCCTGAGGATGCTAAGCCAGGATTTGCTGCTTGCCTCGCAGCCTGTTAGCTATTTTCAGCCCAAATGAGGAATCCAACCCCAGCTTTGGCTTCCCAAAACATTGATGCAGGCAGAGAACTTCAGCGGGAGCCAGAGGGATGATAAATGTGAGAGCATTTCCAAAGAAAGACAGCCAAGAAAGGGCTGGAGATGTGCTCAGTGGGGCACAGAGCAACACATCCCTGAGAGGGCAGTGATGGCAGGGATATACTCAAGAAAGAAGCCTGGCTTAGCCAGGAGTCGTGTGGGCACAGTCCCACCTCCAGGCACACACCAGCACTTGTGCCAGCCGTGGTCTTTGCATCTGGGCACTGCTCCATCCCACAAGGATCTATCAAGGCCATGGATGCTGAGGTTCACCCCCACACCTCCTTGCTAACCAGCCTGACCCCCCCCACCTCTGCTTTTATACTTAGGGAACCGGAGCAGATGGAAGCAGAGTTAGCTGGAAGGAGGAAAATCTCATACACAGCTGCTCCTTGCTGTGAGCAAGTCCTTCCTCTTCAGCAAGGCCGGAGGATGACAGCTCCTGGGATCAGAGCTGGAGCTGCTGGGGCAGGGTGCTCCAGCAACAACATCCCCCAAAGGCTCCCAGGTGGGGGGCTGCTGGTTGGGCATCCTCCAACACCCACAGCGGGGTCAATGACATGGACCGCTGGGACCCCCAAAACCCCTGTCTCCCTCTTCCTTGCTGCCCCAGGGTGCCAGCTCCTGCCTTTGTCCCAGCAGGACTGAGGGAAGCCTGCACTAAGGCAGGACCCTGCTCCAGCCTTCCACCTCCACAGCAAACATTTGCACGCCGCCTCTCGCCCAGGCGAAAACAAACCTGGCTGGTGCAGGCAGGGCAGGAGAGGACCTTGCCCCCTCTTTCCCACTTGGTAAACACACGTGCATCGGCAGCAAAGGTTACAGCAGGCAGAGAGGCAAATTCCTGGGGGTGTGACTTGGGTGGCAAAGCCTTGCACCCCAGGGATAAACCCTGGGATAAACCCTGGGCACCCCAAGGGTAGCGCACACCACTGCAGGAGAGGAGAGGGAAGGGAAGGGAAGGGGAACGGGGAAGGAAGGGGAAGGGGGAAGGAAGGGGAAGGGGGAAGGAAGGGGAAGGGGGAAGGAAGGGGAAAGGAAGGGGAAGGGGGAAGGAAAGGGAAGGGGGAAGGAAAGGGAAGGGGGAAGGAAAGGGAAGGGGGAAGGAAAGGGAAGGGGGAAGGAAGGGGAAAGGAAGGGGAAGGGGGAAGGAAGGGGAAGGAGGGGAAGGGAAGTGGAAGGGAGGGGGGACTGCCTTCCCCACCAGGGAAGGGTTTTCAGGGTGCAGCCCTGAACTTGCTTTAACTGGCACTGAGGCATCTGCCCAGGAGAAAACCACCAGCCCCCTGCGAGGCAGCCTGTGGGGAGAACCTGCAGCACAAGGCTCTTCCCAGCTGAACACACTCATTATTTCATTAGCTGTAATTGCCCAGCCAGCAAGCACTCCGCTGGCATGTTGAGTCTCCTCTTCTGCTTGGATGCTGCACACCTGCTGTATAAACACAGCCTGAACACATCTTCCCTGACAGGCTGCAGAGCAACTTTCCTGCTGGCTGCTTCTGGCTGGAAGAGGCTCGAGATTCATTCTGACAGATGCTGAGTGCTCTGTGAACTGCAGCCCAGCACACTCCACGGTATGCACAGCCCGATCCTGCCCTTGTTTGGTCTAGTTCTCTGAGCCTCCACAGCATAGTGATATCCCTGGTGTGTGCACAACACTCCTGGGACACAGGGCTCCTCACCTCAGCATCCTCAGCATCCTCAGCATCACCAAAGGGTTCCCAGGACTGTTGATGTTCTGCTTGTAGCTGTAGGGAAACACTGTCTGTGCAGCCATTTCTAGCTCTGAGGCTGTTCTGTTGTGTACCATCCCTGAGAACCAAATACCCTGACCAGAAGCCTTTGCTGAAGCTCAGAAAAAGGACTCTGGAGGCTCATCCAGTCGTGGAGCTTCATACAGACCAGATGCTCTGACCCTGAGCAGGGTGTCCTAGGACCAGGGGCTGCACTTGCTCATTTAAAGCCCTGCAACACAGGCAAAATCACCACCTCTCCCCAGGCTCCAGCAGCATCCAAGATGCCTCACAGCAGGACTTGAAAGGGCCCCACATCTCCTCTGCCAGGTGGAGCGGGCTGGAAGTGGTGGATGGGATGGTACCTGGTGTGTGGGTCTGGAAGGGCACACACTGCCAGAGCAACGCTCTGGGGGTTCCCAAAATCAGAGCAGCCCCAGTGCTGTGCTGTGCTCTCCCCTCCTGGGTGCTGTGCCTCGCAGAGATCCAGCTCTGCCCCACCATCTGCCAGGGTGGGCACTGCAGTGAGGCTGCTGCTGCTGCTGCTGCTGCTGCTTTTCACTAAGGAAAGTGAAATGCAGTTGGAAGTCGGGATCGTTCTGGAGAAACCTTCACCCCTGCTGCTGTCTCACAGATTAAATCAATTAGCACCACAGAAGAGCTCTGCCTTTGCAGATGCTGACTCTCCTTGTGCTCATGCTGATGCAAGTCAGGAATAAATAAAGTCCATAGAACTCCTTTGATGTAGAACTGGGAGGGAGAGGAAAATACCAGTTCTGTTACCCAGCCTTCGCTCTCTTGGTTTAGTGCTACTCCAAAGCCCCTTGGGCATAACCAACTTATTTTTAGCTGTTTACTTATTAAACAAACACCAGGGAAGGCTGAATGTCAAGGCATTTTTGCATACTGAGCTGGGTTCTGCACATTTGTTCAGTCACATACAGGGATGCTGGACCAAACTACTCCTCTGCTCCGGAGCTGGGGGTGGAGCAGGGCCAGCCAAGGAATCTGGGTCCTGCCTGGAAGCTGATGCTGCTTGTAATCCTCCCCCCACAAACATCTGGAAGCCAAGCACCTCCTGACTGTGGGATCATCTGTCCAAGGAGCGCAGTACCCATTTAGCAGGCTGTGTATATGATCTCCTCCCAGGTTTTCACCACATTTAACCCCTCCACGTCTGCAGCTAATGAGGAAATGCCCAGCTCTGGTGTCACAAGTGGAGAAGAGGTGAAGGGGCTTGCCTGGGGTCCATGGGACGGTGTGGTGGAGCAGGGCACCAAACAGGAGCCCTCCATGACAAGAGGTGAATCTCCAAGCCATTTCACTGCTGCCAAGTCCCTCGTCCTCAGTGCCTCACTGATAAAACGCTGCAGGGAAATGTGTTCCTCCTGCAGGAGGGCAGAGTGGTACTGCACAGGCTGGTGGCCATCAGGAATGACATTAGTGCTACTGCACAGGCTGGTGGCCATCAGGAATGACATTCACAGGGGCTCTGCCTCCAACCCACTCTGTGCCAGACCCTGGCTCACAGCATCCCAGCTCTCAGAGCTGGTGTCTCCCATGAGCTGGGACAAGCTCAGGGCAGGCTGGGATTCAGCAGGGTGCCAGGGATCCCTGCCTGGCCGGGAGGGCTGCACACAGAGTGGCTGTCTGCTCCCCAGGGAGATAAGGCACAGCTGATCTGCCGTGACTCAGCACCCCTGAGTCTGTGTGGAGCTTGTTGAACAAGGGCTGAGCACCATCACTCCGTGCCAAGAGGCACAGCTGGCTCCTGGCTCTTACCTGGCCACTGCCAGGCCCACAGCAAAGTGGAGACCTTCCCAAGCAAGCAGAGGCAGGTCCTGCCAGGCTCATGGCCATGGGGCTACCGGTTGGACTGGCTGGCTCTGGATGTCTGTGTTGGCCCTCCTGTGAGAGGGGGTGGGTGGGCTGTACAGAGCTGCCACAAACCCAGGTGTCCAGGAGGAGGAAAAAGAGGAACCTGGCCACCCCTCTGGGATGCCTGGGCTCGGTATCTGGGGTCCAGGCGTTACACACCAATGGGTACCAGTCTGTCTGAAGGGGGGTCCAGAGCACGGTGCATCACACAGTGTGTGTCCCCCCGTGTCTGAGGTGCATCTTCCCCTGGGTACTGGGCAGCTAACACCATGGATAGTTGCAGGAGCATTTTCCCGGAGAAGGGGCTTTTTCCCTGGCGACTTGTGGTCCTGTTTGGTCCCTCCTCAGCTCTCCTCTCCAGGACACGGCCCCCCAGCAGCTCCCCGGCTGTCCTGGCAGGCAGCCCCACGCTCCTAGGGCACCGCAGGAGCTTATGGAAAATGCTTCCACCTCGTGGCCCTCCGGAGAACTGGCTGGGAAACGCCAGGCTGCACCCAGGGAGCCCAGCTGAGACAGCCAGAGACAAGGCAGTGCCACCCTCTCCACTGCCCTCACCCAGCCTGAACTGGGGTACCCAGTATCTCTGCTCAGCCCCGGGACTGAGCTGGGTGCTGCCACCAGCGCAGCCCACCCTGCCAGTGATGCACACACCAGCCAGCCTGTGGGGACCAGCATCCCATAGGATAGGCATGGACTTCCCCAGGGCTGAGGAGGAGCTGAAGCAGCTCCTTGGTGTGTTCAAACCTCCTGCTCCCAGCCCAGGTGTGCACACACAGACACACAGGTGCTTGCAAGAGCTTAAGCCGAAGCACCGGGGCTGCCAAACCCGTTCTGCCGGGGGGACAGCATCCATCCACTCCTGGTTCCCCTCCAAAACCTACCTGCACGGGCAGGTGGGGTGGGGAAGGAGTGGAAGAGCCTGGAGCACACAGTGGCAAGCTCCCAGCACCTTGTGACATTTAGGGCTCCACCATGCAACCTCCTCTGGTCTGTGGGAAACACTGCAGGGATGAAGCGGGGGGTCACCCCCTCCATGGGCATCCCCATCCCACTTCTGCCACCAACACTGCCTGGAACATCAGGCAAGTCACTTCTGCTCCGCTGTGGGAGTGACCTGGGCTTGAATGCTCCAGGAAAAAACCCCCAGCCTGCACACCCATCTCCTGTTGGGACAGGGACACGGGGTTTGGTGGGTACTGCGCAGGGACAGGGTGACACATCTGCTGTTCTCTTCTGGGCCACAACTGTTTCACTTCACAGGAGAAGTTTTTAAGACAAATGAGCCCCTCCTGCAATTCCCAGGCAACATCTCCAGCTTCTCCAGAAAGAGCCTCTCATCCTGATAGCGGGTTTCGGAGAAGTCTTGAAAGAAGTGCTTCCCCCCCACGTGCTGCTACAGGACCCAGGGGAATCTCTGTAAGAACACCATGGTTTAGGGCAGCTGTACCTCTCTGAAATATCCCTCAGGATGCACACCTATCCCTCACTTCTGCTCTCTGAGGAGCTCAGCCAGTGCTATTGAAATCCAACTCAACACATGTATCTTAGAGGATGGAGCCACTCTTCCACAAACAGGTTCCTCAGTGTTAACTAGAGCTGAGCTGCAACTCTCCTTGGCTTGCAAGGCTGTAAAACTTCCACAGCTCGGGATCCATCACCCCACTGTGCCTGTCCAGCAGCAAAACCAGTCTGACCATATCCCTGCTCACCAGCATATCAGATTTCTCACTCTACACTGTGGTTTCCTGGGAAGTCACCATCCAAGTGCCCTGCTAACATGACCTGCCCCTCACCAGCACCCTTGGAAACGCCTGTTTGTCAGCAGCTTTACCTGTTCTTGGAGGTTTCACAGAATCACAGAAGGTTGGAAAAGACCTTTGAAGATCATCAAGTCCAACCATTCTCATCCTAAACTAAACCATATCCCTCAGTACCTCATCTGCCCTTTTTCTGAACACACCCAGGGAAGGTGACCCAGCCCCTCCCTGGGCAGCCTGTTCCAGGCCCTGACAACTCTAGGCTAGGTTTGCCTCTAGCCAGTGCACCAAGGTCTTTAACTCCAGAAAGCAGTGTCCCAGGTGCTGCCAAAGTCTTCATCCTACACATCAAACAAACAGCAAAGCCCTTGGTTCCCACACAGCTCATAGGATGCTCCTCCAACCTCGGGGTTTACAGGAGAACAAAACAATCCCTGATGGCGTTTGCTGTCCTAATGATCCCCTCTCTGCCTGAACAAAGGTGAAGGAGTGTTTGGGAGGCGTGAGCGATTCTCAGCTTTGTTTTGTATCAGCAGCATAAAGTGATGACATTTTTAGTAGTTTCTGCTTCTGTTACAAACCCCAAAGTCCGTGGAGCTGGCGAATCCATTTGCCATGCTCCTTCTGTGCAACGTGAGTGTTCCTTCTAACGCCAGCGACAGGACCAGGGTGCTGTGGCGGTGCTGCAGCGTGATGGCAGAGTGGGATCAGAGGTGGGAAGGCATCAGCTGCTCCTCCACCATCCTTCATTAACCACAGCCCCCCCCAGATGCCGGGCTCCCCGCTCACCGCACACCGAGGCCCACACGCAGAAGCGGCAGGGCCTTGCCAATCCAAGATGGAGTCAGGCAGTGGCATTCAGGAGCTGGACTCAATGATCTTCTGAGGTCCCTTCCAACCCCCCAAAATTCTGTGGTTCCCCCTGTCACTCAACGTCCCCATGGATTAGAGTCCTGTCAGTGGAAAGGACCCAACCAGGCTCCTCCTTGCCCGTTAGGCCTCAAACACACCATCCCCGACCCCCGTCTGGGTTTGAACCATCTGCAGAGCGAAAGCGGCTCCCATGAGGAGGAATCAATGATCAATGAGTAATCAGTAATCAATGAGTAATCCATAATCAATGAGTAGTCAGTAATCACGGCAGGAGAGCAAACAAGCCTGTGAGCACACTCTATGGTGCTGGAAACAGTGGCTGTGACCCAAGAGATGTAGCCCAGCCTGTGTAATCACACAGGGATCTGTCAAAGAGGAGGGCACGACTAATTTATCATGTTATTAAGGACCTCAAATTTTACAAGGAAGGTGGCTGGAGTCACAGAGGCTGCTTTCTCAGCAAGCCCTGGGTAAAATTTGGTGACTCCAGCTGGGTTTGCAGGGACCATGGGGGCACAGCCCTGCAGCAAACCTGGATGCCCGTGTTGCCACTGAGTGGAAGGTTCAGCAAGATGGGTCCTGCACGGGGCTGACGTGTAACAGGTAGGCAGGGTTTGATAGGGGATTACAGCCAGGCTCCTCTTCTCAGCAACACATCTCCCCTGCCATACATAACGTGGGGAGAGGCAGCTTTAAGGGCAGGATGCTGATCTCCTCATCCTGGCTGGGGCTCAAATGAAGAGCTCCCAGTTAACGAGGAGGAAGTAGGGAGCGGTGGCATCGGGAAGCGCTTTGTTCATCCCATACGGACAGTTGGCACGTTAAGGATCTACCGGGGGTTAATCAAAGGGCTGCTAAAGCGCCGTGAGGAACCTGCCAGTCGCCATACGTGTCACTGTCCCCAGGAAATTAAAAATCAGGCGCCATATGCCACACGGCGCAGGGAGCGAGGCGTCTCGAGCCGCGTCTGCATCTGCCCGAGCATCCCTGTGAGGGGGCAGGTGGGATGCACGCTGCTGCGGGGAGGGGGTAGGGGGGATGGAGGTTCATAACCCTGCAATAACTCGTCTCCTTCCCCCGCCTTCCCGGCACCGAGCAGGGAAGGACAGTGACGGGGGAAATAAGGGGAACGGAGGGGAAGGATGACACATGTTCAGCCCAACCCAGTGGCAGAGCAGCCAGAGAGGCAGAGCCAATAGCTGCTTTTCATGCTCAGTGAGTCTGTCCACCTCCACCCCCCCCCCCCCTCGAGTCCTTAAGTTGCAGCTTTTAACTACCTCAGTGTTCAAAGAAAATATGATGCTCAGTGTGAACAGAAGGAAGAGCCTGCTGGCAGGTAGACAGCATGGACACTGATCCTGGCAGGGCCGGCTGCTGAGAGAGGTACGTGCCTTCCAAGGCAGGGATCCGAACGCAATCACATTTGGGATGCAAACTCAGAGCAGACTTTAATTTTCCAGCAGGGGGAATATGGAAATCTGTCTCCCTCGACATGATTCATCCCCCTTTCCCCACCACCACCACCCCACCTCCCTTCCCCCTGCGTCCTCTCCCCATTCCTCCCAGCACTAAACACGCTGCTGCGGTCTGTCCATCTGGGTGACTTAATGTTGGGTGTCTTGGTGTCCCCATGTGTGTGCTGAGGTCGGGAGAGGAGGCTAAGCCAGACCTGGGTGGTACCTGCGGGGTGGATGGGCTCTGGACCCCGGGGGCACTGGCAGGTTGGCTTGTGCCATGTGCTGAGCAGGGATCCTGGCTGGTAAGAACCGTCCTTGGGGAGCCAGGTGCTGCCCTGCTCTTGGGCACTCGGGGTGCGATGAGGCGCTCACCCAAATGAGGGGGCCTTTTCCCCAACAAGCCCCAGGTGCCCGGTGCTCCCAGCAAGGTGGAGGGCAGGGGAGGGAGGGGAGGCAGCAAAACAGGGATGTGGGCAAAGTTAGGCTCACTCCTCCCAGGGCTTTAGGTTTGAGGAGGACTCTGAGCCGGGTTCATCGCACCTACAGCCTCTGCCCTGGCCTGGCACTGCTTTGGGGAGAGGGGAGGAAGAGAGGCCTGACTGGGGGATCACTGCTGCTGGTGGGGCAAGCCAGGGTGGCTGTCAGGGGGTCACCCTCTCTGCTCACCTGGGAGAGCATCCAACCTGCTGCCAGGCTCTTGCAGCTGAAAGGCCCTGGCAAATGTTTGGGTGGCACCTCTCTGGGGAGGCGGATGGGGCTGGAGATGACACCAGCGTGCCAAAACCCCTTGTCTGGCGGTAGAAGAAAGCGACTCGTTTCCCGGTGCTGTGTGGGAGGTGTCAGGGCTCGCTGCCCCCGGGGCTCTCCCTGTAATTCCGTCTCACACTTTCAGGCAGGGAGCTGTTTTCTCAGGCACGTCAAGGAGAATTGACAGGGAGTGTGTGTTGGGGGGAGTTGTGGCGATGTCCCAACCAGGGCTGTCAGGATCTGCCCAACTCCTGGGTAACGTGGAAGAACTTTTGTGTTCTTGAGGAGAAGAAAGCAGCTGGCATGTGTGCTCACTGAGCTCAGCTTGGGGGTACCCCATCCCGGGGACAGACACAGGGCAGGGTGCTGAGTCCGGGGCTGCTCTCACCCACTGGCCCTATTGTCCTTTCCCACCCTCCTTGGTGCCAAAGCTGGATCCTGTGACCGTGCCAGTGTAAATATTGTCTAACCAACCCTTTCTGGAGATGGTGCCATCAGGTGGCGCTTGGGAATAGGCAGCGTCGCTGCGGGAGTCCAGGGAGGAGCAAACACTTGTTGCTGTGAGCTGCACATTGCACGGGGAAACCTGGCACCCAGAGCTACCAGACACCCAGAGCCACTGGCCACCCAGAGCCATCAGCCACCCAAACCTTCATCTCCAGCCCCACAGCTGCTGGGAGGTGACATGGGAAAGGGAGGGATGGCTTCTGCAGGCGCTGGGAGGGATGCACAGGGAGGTTGTGGCTGTAGAGATGGGAGAGTAAGCGTGAAGAGCTTTTTCTGAAATTCAGTGTGATTTTAATTATAGACTATTTCTTCAGATTTAGCCCTGTCTGGTGTGTGACTTCGGTGCTGTAACCTCCTTGGCAGGCTGTGCTGGTGCGAGTGGCTGTGGGCACGCAGCATGACGTGGGTCTCTGAAGGAGCCAGCCCGAGATCAAAGTTTCTGGGCAGTCTAGGGAGCTTTTGTACACTGGGGAACACTCTCCTGCTCAGCCAGGTGCGTGTGGTGCAGAGCAGAATGTACCTCTCCTGTCTCCACAAACCTGCTGCTCCCGGCATGGGGCTGCTACAGCCCTGTAACACCCAGAAGAAAACCTGCAGCTGGGCCCAGACCATCCCAAAGCCCACAGCAGAGCCAGGTTTGGACAACCACCCATCCCAGGGAAGGCAGTAAAGTTCACCAGGAGGATCCACACATAGCGAGGTGCCAGGCAAAGCTCCCCTGGCCAGGACCAGCTGCCCTGGATGTACCTGCTCCATCCCACACGCCTCCTCCCTGGAGAGAGAATCAACCCCAGTGCTCAGGGCAGCATCAGGCTGGGTGGCAACCAGGACAGAAGCAGCTGGCACCTTCCAGGCTGGCTATCTCTGTACCATGCTGCTCGCCAAGGTTTGCAACCCCCCCTACCAGGACAGGCAGAGCCCAGGGCACAGCCCAGCCCTGCTAACCTCAGGGATAACCCTCCCACTGACTTCAAAGATGTTCAAGGGGTGCTTCAGAGATGCACACATGATTAGGCATCAGTTATTATTCCATGAGCTGGTTTTGGAGATCCCAAATGCAACAGCATTTTTGCAGCCTAGCTTAAGTGTGCAGAGAACAGACGGGAGCAGGGGAAGAAAAGAGCTGCTCAGACTAAAGTAAGAGCATCCACATCAAGGTTTGCATCCAGTTTCACTCAACTAGATCCAATGCCACAGGAGCAATCCCAGCTGGGAGGCTCAGCCAAGCTAGTGGGGACCTGGGAGCAAAGGCTTGTGTGCTGTGACCGAGAGGGGCAGCAGCTGAACCCACAGCAGCTCTCAGGACCCTCAGTGTGGTGCTAACCATGGGGTAGGGCTGCCTTGCTCAGGCAAGAGCCAGCTCTCATGGCTCTCCCACCTCTCCTTCGTGCCAGGCAGCTCATGCCATGGGTGTGAGCGGGCTGGCAGCATCGCCCGGGCTCTCTGCGGAGTGCGGCGCTCCCAGCAGCAGCCCCGGCTCCAGCGCAAGGGAGCACATCCCCTGTTAATCAGCATTTAATTAAAGGACATGCTGACATTTGGAAATCAGAAACAACTCTCCTGTGTGGGCTGCCTCTCTCTGCTGCTCACCTCTTCTCTGAATCACTCCCTGACATTTTGCCAGATTAGGATGTGACTCTCTCTCTCTCTCTCCCTCCTTCCTTGTAAAAATAAATTGGGAAGGAAGATGCAAAGCCACCGCTGCTCCTGAGGGAGAGGACACAGGGGATGGGGTTTCTCTGGGAAAAACTCCCATCGTTACCAGTGCTACAGTCATGTCCTACGAAGCCCCTGACTGCGGGAAGGTTCTCGTGTGTAGGTGCCACAGGGATGCTGAGGCAAGGGGCCACTCACTGCATCGGCCTGGGGTAACTGGTTGTCCCCCTCCCAAACCAAGCAGGGTGCTGTGCAGGCACCTGGGGTGCCCGGGTGATTCCAGGTGAGGGAACCCAAGGTGGGCAGTGTGAATGCTCTGTGGGGATGGGGAAGCCCTGCAGTGGCTGCCCATGGGTGGAGGTCGGACCCATGGACACTGTGGGTGGTCAGGACAGACGGACACGAGGGTGTTTGACCTCTGGGCCTGGGGATGGCCCCGCACACAGGCCCAGGGCAGGGCCGCTGTGCCCGGCATGGGTGGAGGCAGGACCCGCAGCCCGGCGTGGGGATGCTTCTCCCCCTGTCCCAGGTGGGACCCCCATCCCCTCCTGTTTCCCCCGATGCCCCCACGGCTGGACACCCCCACCCTGCCTTCAGATTCACCTGCTGGGCCCCCACAGAGCCCTCCCTCCTGCAAACGGCGCCATGTGCAGGCCCCGTGCAAGGTCCCTGTGCAAAGTCTTTGTGCAAGATCCCTGTGCAATGTCCTCGTGCAAGGTCCCTGTGCAAGGTCCTCGTGCAGGGTCCTCATGCAAGGTCCCCGTGCAACGTGCTTGTGCAAGGTCCACGTGCAATGAGCTCCTGCAAGGTCCTCGTGCAGGGTCCCCATGCAAGGTCCTCGTGCAAGGTCCTCGTGCAGGGTCCTCGTGCAACGTTCCCATGCAAGGTCCCCGTGCAACGTGCTCGTGCAAGGTCCTTGTACAGGGTCCCCATGCAAGGTCCTTGTGCAAGGTCCCCGTGCAACGTTCCCGTGCAAGGTCCCCGTGCAAGGTCCCCGTGCAACGTGCTCGTGCAGAGTCCCTGTGCAACATCCTCCTGCCCCCTGCGTGCACCCACCACCCCCTCCCTCCGTGCAACCCCCACCCCCCTGCCGCGCAGGGCCGGGTGGGAGCAGCGAGGGGGATGTGTCAGCAGCGCCCACCAGCCCCGGGGGGACCCTCTCCTGCCCCGGGGAGGAGGAGGGGGGGATATCCCCCAGTCGGGGCCTCCCGCCAGCCCCATCCCTCATCCCCCTCCCCACGTTAGAGGAGCCACAGCCCAGCAGCATCCCGCCTGCGCCGAGCTGGCCCCCGCCTCCCGCACCTTCTGCTGCTCTTGAACCGGGGCCAGCGATTCTGTTTATCCCTCAGCCCATGCCAGGGCTGGGAAAATGCAAACAGCAGCGAGGGCTGGGGGAGGAGGAGGGGTAGTGTGTGTGTGTGTGTGTGTGTGTGTATGGGGGGGGAACCCTCACCGTTCGCTTCCCCTTGGCTGCTCATTTCAACCTTCTTTCAAGCAGAAATTACTCACATTAATCAAGAGCGAGAATGTGTTTGCAGCCCTGCAGATTTGGCAGCGCAGAATCAAATTCCATCAGTAGCAGCAGGAGGACAGGAGCCGGTATCTCTGCTGTGCACAGCCTAATAGAGCCATTGCCAGAGGAAATTGGATCTGAGAGCTCCCCTAAATTAATCTACCCTTTAAAAAAATGATAATTTAAAAAAAAAAAAAATTAAAAAAATGCCAGGAGATCTACATGACAAATGAGCATTTGCAATGGAAAGTGATGCAAACAGCCAGCACAGCGGATCAGTATGGATCTGCCCCTTGGAAACATCTGCACGGGGAGAGGTGCACAAGAGAGTGTGGGTTCCCTGCAGCCAGGGCATGCGAGGAACCCCCAGTGGGTAATTCGGGCTGTGAGAGCTGCTGGTACAGGGGAGAGGTGTGAAGGCATCGCTGCAACAAGCCCCTCTCCTCTCCTCCTCCCAGCAGGCAGGAGAGATGCTGGAGGCTGACAGCTGCCTGCGCCCTGTGCCGACACGTGCAGCTGCAGCCGTGCCACGGGACAGCCAGGAGCATCTCTGGAGTAGCCCAGTGAGGCAGAGCCAGAGCCCAGTATGACCATGGGGCAGCACCATGGTGGCTCCTGCCACTGTCACGCCACAGCAATGGGGCTGAGTGGGGCAGGTGGGGGCTCCTGGGGTCCTGGCTCGCAGGTGCCGCGGAGCCGGGGCGCAGGTGCTGCAGCTCACTCTGCTTTAATAGAGCTGCTGCTGCTTCTCCAAGGTGATTGCTACTTTATTGGCTTATTTTTAGCTGTGCAGCCGGGTTGAGAGCAAGATGGATGGGTCTTGTCTTGGGCCAGACTTTGGCTTGCAGCAGGAGCCCAGGCACGGGGCGGGAGTGACTGGTTTGAAAGCTGCCTTGAAAATGGGGTGTGCAGAACAGGGAACTCACCAGCTCCTGCCCCAGGACTGGTCTGGAGGGTGGGCATGGACTGGGCTGAGCTGGGTTGGTGCAGGCTGGGCAATTCCCTCCCAATGAGGGACCCCTGATACAGTTTGCTTCCAGCATCCTCCAGTAAAATCCAAAGAGCCATGTGGTGGTCAGAGTCTTGTCTGCCCTGACACATCCCAGGGTCTGTTTTCTTCACAGAAGCAGTGTGACAGTGGGAATGCTGCTGAGCCCTGGCTCTAGGTGCAGCCAGGCAGCCGCATGGCAGGGCACCCTCCTGTCTAGGTTAACCCCTCTGTACCACACATCACCTTGCCCTGCCATGGCTCTGCTTGCTCAGGCACGTCCCCTGCACACCCCCCATGTCATTTTTCAACCACGGGCAATTGAAAGCCTTAGCATCTCTGCTCTGCTCTCAGCAGCACCCGATGATTGAATCTTGACCTTTATTCCCCAGGTTTATTAACTCCCTGCCCCTGGACGTGTGGGCTGAGCAGGGCCAGGTGGTGATGAGACAAGGAGTGTTCCCAGCGTTGCCTTGGGACCGCTGGGAGTTTGGACCAGGGAGAAGGAGCACCCAGTCAGGCTGGCTGTGAGGGCTGGGTGTGCTGGGCACAAGGATGAGTGCTGGGTGCTGAGCACTGTGGCCAGGCTGGTCCAAACTCCACCAAGGACCTGAGCAGCAGAACCCTTGGCTTTGCTCTGATCCAGGGGGACGTTGTGGCAGAGGGAAGTGCCTTGCCCTGCGCACGGGCTCTAGGATGCTGCTCCTGAGTCTGGTTTGCCAT
This sequence comes from Porphyrio hochstetteri, assembly GCA_020800305.1. Taxonomy (NCBI): domain Eukaryota; kingdom Metazoa; phylum Chordata; class Aves; order Gruiformes; family Rallidae; genus Porphyrio; species Porphyrio hochstetteri. The sequence goes on along the minus strand of CM036930.1, from coordinate 5,418,856 downwards.
CTCAGTGGGGCTGTGAGCTTGCAGCTGGGCACACAAGGCTTTCCACAGTAATCTCTGCTCCCTGGATAGATGCTTTTCCATGGGGCTTTGCTGCAGGAGGTTTGTTTGGTTGCCTACAGATGATAAGCAGCCCGAATATCACAGCAAGGGGGACATAAACTACCTGGATGGCCAGCTGATGAAGGGTGAACTTGTTTAAAAATCCACCAAGCACCTGCAGACGGTGTGTGGCAATACCTGGGTGTCTCTACCCCCCTCAATACCATGGGGACCTGTGGTGAGCCGTGCCCCCAGTGCCCACCTCAGCTGCGCCGCTGCCGGCGCGGTGGGAGCTGCGGCCAGCGAGGCTGCAGGGGATATTGATTAGTTTTACAGTGTAACCTGACAGAGCCTATTCTGGTGATGTAATGAAGATGGATGATCCCATCCCCTCGCCCTGGTGCTTTGGGGAAAGGGAAAATTATTTGCCACATCCTGGAGGGATGCTCCGTGGTCCTGCGTGCCTCGCTGCTGTGCCTCATCTGACTTCCACCTCTTGGTGGTGGTTTTTTCTTCTTTCCATCCTTATGGCTCTCTGCCTTCCCTTGACCCAGCACCACACTGTCTCAGCAGGCACAGGGAGGTGGACACGATGCTCATGCTGGGAGGCAGCTGAGCCTGGTGCTGACCATTTGAGGTGCAGACCTCACTGCTGGGATGAGCTGGGAGGGGACCTGTTGCAGATCTTGGCTGCCCACAGTGCAAAGGTCTCCTGTCTCTCTTCACCACAGCCAGGGTCATGATCCAGCCTCACACCCCAGCTCACCTCTCCCTCCTCCTCTGCTGTTGTTCCCTGACTCCTGTTCTTCACCCTCCTGCCTTTGCTTCCCTGAGTGCCCATCTGCACATGTGTCTCCTCAGGGCTGCTGCAGTGGATGAGGCACCCCCACAGCCCCATGCCCAGCTGCCAGACCAGCTTGTGCAAACCCATCCCATGTCCAACATGGGGGGAAGACCTCTGCAGAGTGGTCCCACTGGGAAACCCTCTGCATGAGCTAAAGCCTCATCCCAGGACCCATTAATTGTCAATTAAGTGCAGCTCTCTGGGGTTGATGAGCTCCTTTCGTGGCCCAATCTGAACAGTTTGGAAACCAGAGGCAGTGATTTTTCCTCTGCTGACCAGCAGTTGTGAATCCATCCACCAGGCTCAAGCATTCGCATGCCAGGAGGCAGTTATGTACCATCATAAACATGATTTAAAATTGCTCAGGGTTTTAAAAGGGGAAAAAAAAAAGAGGAAAGCTCATATATTATCAGGTCTTTATTTCTCTTGGAGCTTTTACCCCTTAGGATTCATGTTTTCAGGCTTTTCTCAACAAACACCTCAGTTGGAAATGCTAAAGTGTTTTTATATAAGAACTGAGAATCCTCCAGCATCACAGGGCTGTGGGAAGGGAAACAGCATACCCAGTGCTGTAACACAGGAGATAGGATCTCCAGAGCTGCCAGCACCCTCTGCAAAGCCACCACCTCTTACTACATCTTCAGAAACACCAAGAGTCTCACTGCTATCTTCCATCAGACCCAAACCCTTCACAAACCTCATGCTCAGAAGGGATGGTCTGGTCTCACCCAGTGCAGGGGTGATGCCCAGCAGCTCCTACACTGGGCTCCAGATGAGTAAACCCCCCAGTCCTAGAGAGAAGATTTCCAGGGATGCAGAATCCTGGTGATACTTGCAGCCTCTGTTTTAAAACTTTGAGCCTGTTAAGGCTGTGTTTGGGGTGGGATCTCTGGCATGCCCATCCATGTCCTGTGCACCATCCAGCCGAGGTCTTTGAAGTGATAAATAAACCCTTGTAAAACCAAGGGGGAAATCATGCTGTAGTGAACACACGGTGCCTTTCCAGCCTCATGAGTCCCCCTGGATATTCATGGTAGAGTGATTACTCTTTTTCTTGGCTAAGGGAGATAATTTCAGAAGCAGTGCAACTCCAGTGTGAGCAGAGGGGTGATTTTGGAGAAAATACCTCTAAAAATAAGGTGCACCAGCTCCTTGCCTGGCTGTGACTGAGGGCAGACATGCTACGAAGACAACGATGAACATTCCTGTGGTCCATGATGATTCCACCATCACTTCCCCACCCCATGTCTGGGGGGGCTTTTTGAGAAGAGCTTTGGAGCTGATGCAGAGCAAACCCCAGGCAGTGAGGAGCATGTCCCTGTGTTTCACAGCCACCTTTTCCTCCTGCATCCCAGCATCCTGGCTTCAGCCTAACATCTGGCAAAGTTGGGGACCAGGGGCAAAGCGAACATCGCTGCTTAGGGCAGGCCAGGCTGACAGACCCTGTGAGATCAGCCCCGCCAGCATCATTCCTTGGTGATTGCTCGCTCACAAAGGGAAGAAATGGAAGCAAATCTTACATGACACGTTTATTTTTGTCGTCTATTTATTAGCTCAGAGCAAAAGTCCTGCTGCGCTGCATCCTGGGGATTATGCAAATGAGGGACATCAAGACAATTAAAAAAAAAAAAAAAAAGCCCAAGTGAGCACAATGTCAGAGCTGAGCAGATGCTGAGAGACCTCACAGCCCTCCCTGGCCACTCCTGGCCTGCCACAGCCCACTGGCACGGCTGGACCGCCTGCTCGGGCTGCCCCGTGCCCAGATCCAACGTGTCGCCCTGTCCAGATGCTCCTGCTCCTCCTCCAGCTTGAGAACTCAGATGAGAGGGGTCATTAGGCCCATCAGTTAATGAGCTGCCCAACACGTCTCCCAAAGTGCTGCCATCCCATGGGGCTTCATCTGCTGCCCCTTCCCAGCTCGGGGAAGGATGCATGGGGCGGACTCTGCTGCATCCTCATCCCATCCTCATTGCTCTCACCAAAACTGATGGCTGGACTAATCCTGGGCAGAATTTGATTTACAGGGCTGCTGAGGGTGCTTACCCACAAGGCAGAGAGCGGAGAGGGTCCTTGTCCCCTGCAAGGGACCTCCCAGCTCCCTGAGGAAGAGCAGCCCAGTGCCCCATGTCCCGGCATGGATGAGGTAATGCCCCGTGCTCATGCTCGGCTGGGTGCTGCCACGGGAGGAGGATCTGGCTCGCTCCACGGGTCTGAAGCCTGGCTAAATCCCCACTGAATCACCCATCTTTACACTGACAGCTCGGGATTTATGCGAGCTAAAGTGGCTGGATAGCAATGAGCAGGGGGGAGGAGGGGAGGAAGCTCCCAAATCTGACTTGTCTTTGCTTCTGCAAGCCACAGAGGACTCGGGATGTGTGTTTGGGGATTTAATCCTGTCTGAACCCCTCTCTGTTGAGACAGAGGGTGGAGGGAGAGCTTAAGGCAGCTGAAGTGCATGTCGATAGCTGCATCCAAGCAAAGCTCCTGCCCCGACAGCTCCTGGAAGTGGGAAAAAAAAGCTGTTTCCCAAAAGCCCGTGGAAGAGCAGAGCCAGGCTGGCACTGGAGACACGGGAAGATGCAGGGAACAGCCAGGGAAACACGCTTCCATCCTCACTCCGCTAATTACACTCATTAGGGAAGGAATGCTGCCTTTGATTTCGAGCTATACCAGCTATTTTTAATTATCCAGCCTGCTGAGAACACACCGGTGCACTCGGGTGGCTTGGTTTGGGGTTTTTTTTAATCTAGAAACGGGTATTTCTCCTCCCCAGGTCAGAGAGTCTTTTGTGTCTGCCCGGCTGGGAGATGGGGCCACAGACAAAGCGGAAAGGGAGAAAGAGGGAGAGAGCTGGGGAGAGCTGGCATCCCTGCCCCGGCTGGGGGGAACACGGCGGGGGGGATTACCGTGCGCTGTGGGTACCGATCAGCCCGGCAGGCTGTGCTGGGAATGGGAAGCTGTCAGAGGAGCGGAGCAGTGGGGCTGCAGACGTGCGTGCTGCTCGGCCACCCGATGTGGAGAGCTGCGAGAGACGGGAGATAATTTATGCACTAACCTCAGACTGGGGTTGCGGGCGGCCGTCCCCAGCCGGCGTGGGAGGGAGGCCTCTTCCCATCACCCCTTCCACCCGCCTCCTCCCACCCTGCAGCCACACACACAGCCACACAATCCCCCTTACAATTAGGAAGACACCTATTCAGCACCGCTCCGGCATCGCTGGGCTTTTGTTCCTTCTCTTCTCTGCTGGCAAAGCTCTTCTTCTTCCTCTCCTTCCCCCCTCGGCACGGCTGTGTGCGGCGCTGCTCGGCGGTTGGTTAAGTTGCTTCTCATAATCTCCACCAAAGAATATTCATCGCGGCCCCGCTCAAGTCCCGCGATCCAGGCGGCGGGGAGGAGAGAGGAGAGAGGAGAGGAGAGAGGAGAGGAGAGAGAGGAGAGAGAGGAGAGAGGAGAGGAGAGGAGAGAGGAGAGGAGAGGAGAGAGGAGGGGGAAAAAAAGAGGAAAAAAAAAGAAAAAAGGAGAAAAAAAAGAAAAAAAAGGAGAAAAAAAAAAGTAAGGCGGCATTTTTCTCTTTCTTTGTTTGAAGTCTTGCCTGGAGGAGTTGTGTGTGTGTGAGAGCGGTGAATAGGAGCAAGTTGTGCCAGCTGCACGCTCAGCGTACGATGGGCATCTGCGATGAGCACATGCAGAGCACACACAGGCACCTGCAGCCATCAGCTCCCCTGTGCGGGGGTTACCTGTGCAGCCCCAACCTCCCCTCCCTGGGAGGTGGTAGGGGGCTTCAACTCCTGCTGCAAAGCCATGCCTGAGTGTTTCTTGCCCGGAGAAATTCGAGTCTTGTTTGTTGTGTCGGCTGGAGAGGTGTCTGTGTGTCTGTCTGGGTGTCTGGGTGTCTGTCTGGGTGTCTGTGTGTGTGGATATAGATATTTACATCCACGCTGCGGTGTGGCTGATGCAGGAGTGATATTCTTGTCAATGGATATGTGGTATAGCTGGGAAAAAAATTAATTCTCTTTGTTTTAGAGGAGAATAATCACTAAATAGACAAAACTCATCAATATAATGATGTTAATGAAGGGGTGTGTGTATATATATATATATTCATGTGTATACATGCTGCTCATGTTGGCAGACAATTCCATGCCACACACGTTACCGTACTCTCAGCTGAATGATGTGTAAGCTGTTTAACTGTGGGGTTTTGGGGTGAGCTGTGCCCTCCTCTGAGCAGTCCTGTGCCCCAGCTGAAGTTTGTGAGCATCCAGGATAAGTTTTCTGTCATACTCGGGTACCACGCGTGTGGCGGGGAGGGTGTTGGTGGAGGGCTGGGTCTGTCTGTCCATCTGTCTGTCCATGTGTGTGTGTAAACACTTTTGCATTGTTTAACGTGCATCAATCCCTCAGCAAAGAGAAACTCTGCCCAGTGCATGAGTGGTTTCCCACCTGATGAGCGCGGAGTGATGGGCAGAGGGCAGGGGATCTGTTGGTGCCTGTGACATGCTGGGTGCCTCTGAACCCTGTTGAGGAAGCAGCGTGAAGTGTCGGAGCGCTCGGAAGGGGCTGGGTGTGCTGGGGGAGCAGCGTGTGAGCAATCCATCCTCCGGCTGCAAACTTGCAGCTCCGACACCAGTGCTGGTATTCGGGCAGGCAGGGTGGAGAGGGAGGCTCTCCGGCTCCTCTGCGATGAGGTAATCCCAAGGATAGATAAGGGAAGTGGTGCATGTGTCAACCTGAGCGGTGATGTCAGCGAGAGGAAAGGGGAGTAATTACTCTGAGAGAGGAATCGCCTTCATCTCCGTGTCACTCGGGTCCTGCTGGAACCAAGGGGACTCTCTCGATGGGGCCCTGAGGGCTTGTGGGGTCTGGGGAGACTAGCTGGGTCCCCATGGCTTGTGCAGTGATTGGGGGGGAAGGTGCACTCACCTCTCTGTGCTGTGATGGCCCATTGAGGACAGTAATCGTTTCTCTCTGCTGGAAGCTCCAGCAAGGAGGGGGCAGGGTGGCAGAGCCCCGCCGTGTCCCCCTCCAAGGAGTGGACTGGGGGTACCCAGAGGGACCCAAGGGATATCCCCTCCTGGTTTTTGCAGGTGTCTGTGTGTCCCCAAGGAGTGGGGGAGGATCTTCAGTGGCCAGGCTGGGTGGGACCGGGGCTGGGGCAGCTCCAGGCAGAGAGAACGGGATGGGGAACAGGCTTGGGGCACGTTCACCAAGGCACTGGGGTCCCACTGCATCGCTCCCTCCCAAGGGGCAGACAAACCCCATAGAGAGACCCCTTGGGAGGGAGCGATGCGGTGGGACCCCAGTGCCTTGGTCAGCAGGGTGAGCAGAGGAAGGCAGATCTCCAAAGTGCAGAGGAGACTCTTTCTCCACCCGAATTTCCCCTCATGCTGATCGGTGTCACATTATGTCATGAGTCCCCAGCGACTTGTCAGCAGAAGATGACGAGTCACCACTGACGCTGAGTAACGGGTGGCAGCAGACGAAACACAAACATCCCACGTCTGCATCACCTTGGACCTGACACAGAAGATGCCTCCTTGATGCTCCCCCACCACTCGAGCCCTTCAACGGTGGATGCCACCATTCACTTCCCAGGCTCTGGCTCTTACTCCAGCCCCACGCTGTGCTGTCCTTGCACGCTGCCTGTTGCACCGAACTCCCCACAGCCCGAGAGCTGGGGTCAGCCCAAGTTTGGCTTTTGGGAGATCTTTTCTCTGGGGCTGCCAGCTCAGTATGACCGTGGCTGAGACCCCAAAGCAAGAGCAAACTTGACGTGCCTAGACATGGCTCACCAAACCCCAGGAGGGTGTGAATAGCTGCTTGAGGTTTAACCACCCTTCTGCCTTACACATGCGATGGTGGCAGCTCCCATGTGGGCACACCATCAACCCACCCCGTTTCCATCCAAGCCACCCCAGCTTCATCCTCTCTAGCCAGCGATGGGGAGCATCAACATGGGCATGTGGGGAAGGTCAGCCCAGCCCTACGGGTGTGCCTGCATCCCTGCCATCTCTTGCCACCTCTCCTTGTCCCACTGGCTTCATCCACACATCCAGAGGGGAATCCCAGTGGGAAGCACACCAGTGTCCTGTGTGTAGCCAGATGGGGTCGCACAGGGCAGCCTGGATAGGTGTATCTACAGGGATCCTCCAGCATGTGGTGGGTGTCTGGGGGTCCAGCACAGCCCCTGTGCTGGAGGAGGGAGCAGAGTGGGACAGTGGGGTTTGTAAAGCACGTTACAATTTGTCTCCTCTCTGCCAGTGCAAATCCCCTGGGCCATGAGGAAAGGGGGTCTCAGGGGATATAGGGGGGGTTAAACCCATGGCGTGGGGCTGTGGTGTGAATTCTAGCTGAGTGCTGGCAGCTGCCTCTGCTCCTGTTCCAGGACAGAGCCTGGTCAGTGGCTTTATGGGAGCTGGCTGAGCTCCCTCGTGTGATAGTGAAGCCACGTGCAAAGGGGCTTTGGGGTCTTGCTCTGCGAGGGGTGGGAAGGGCACCTTGGGTGGGTCTGCTCCCCCCCACACTGCCTGTCATTGCTGGATTCAGCCCCTACTGATGATGGTGGAAGCTGAGTTGGTGGCTTTTCTACCCAAGCATCTGCCCAGGGCGATACCCTGGGGTCACCAGAGTCACCTGGGGCAGGTCTGAGCCCAGGGAAGCGGCTCCCCAGGAGCATCCAAGGGGCCATGCTGGTGTGGAGCCGATGGTTATCCTGCCTTGGCTTTCTACCTCTGGGCAAAGTGCCCCCGTGTCCCCACGGGGCTCCTTCCTCACCTCCCCCCTCTAATTCCTCCATCCCTTTGTTCCCTCCGCTCTACTCTCTCCCGATCACTGAACCATACCCCTCAGCCTGGCCGGTTCCCCCTCCCCTCCATTACCAAGTCCAAGTCTCTGCAGATCCGAGGGGTGCAGCACTCGCCCTCCTCACCCTCCTGCCAGCGAGGGACCGGCCCCTGTGCCGTGCGGGCTGCTCGGGCTGTAGCCCCCACCTCAGCCCCCTGCTTTGGGGAGCCCATCACTCATCAGCCCCGTGCCTTCCTCCAGCACATCCAGACCAATTCCCTCCTGGCTGCTGCAGCGGCTCCTGCCTCGCAGCCCAGACTTAATTACAGCCGGGGCTGCGGGAGCTGCAATCTCTGTGACCAGGAATGTGCTAAGAGGCCCGGGAGGATCTTGTTAGTGAGTGACTTACCTGGATCCCCGAGTTCCCTCTGCCCTCTCCTAATGGGCTGTGTGGCAAATGGATGGCTGGTTTGCAGGAACAGATCTAGGTCATTATCTCTCCCCTTCCCTCGCTGCCCCTCTCCATCCTCCACCTTGGAAACAGCAAAGCTTTTCGGGATGCCGTGGGGCTGAGCAGAGGGGTTTGGGGTTCAGGGTTCAGCAGGACAGCACCTGCTGTGACCCAGGACACACAAATCATGGTTGTAGGGTCCTGGGGGAAGACATGCCCCTCCAAGGATCGCTTGGTTCAGGGCCAGGTCCCCTGCTCAGGACTCAGTTGTTGGTTTGCAGAGCACAGAAGCACCCAGGGGTCAAGCCAAAATGAATTTATTCTTAGGTTTTTTTCTTCTTTTCCCAACAATCTGAGGAATAAAATCATGTAGGGCTGGTGAATGCTTTGTTTCATCTGGAGAAAAGCATTTTGTTATGTTTCTGGTCACCTAAAATAGGTATTTTTGGTGAGGGAAGGGAAGGGAAGGGAAGGGAAGGGAAGGGAAGGGAAGGGAAGGGAAGGGAAGGGAAGGGAAGGGAAGGGAAGGGAAGGGAAGGGAGGCTGCATCTTCTCGGAGCCGTTTTTGTACCCAAAGCTGACTGGCACAAACTAAATGGATTTGCAAAATGTTCTTCCTGGCTCAAACTTGCCTGTTCCAGTGAGAACATTTCTGCTCTCCAACACAACTTCAGGCACCCATGGCAAAGCTTGGCTGTGTGAGCCTAGCTCTGGGCTGAGCTGTGCTGGGGCAGTTGGAGCCCAGCTCCATGTGCCCCAACCCCTCATCACCTCGCCAGCCCCACTTTTCCTACATGTGTCCCTGAGCCAGGGAAAGCCAAGCCCTGGGGCACTGGTACCTTCTGGGAGGGGAAAACACATCTTATGGGCTGCTGGGGTGTTGGGGAGAGGATACACCAGCAGTGTGCTGTTGGGGGAGAGGTGGCCTGAGCATCCTCATGGATCACAAAGCAAAGTGCTAAAGTAGCCAGAAATTGATTGATTTTCTCCCCTTAAAACAAATGTGACCAGTCTTATGCTGTATTCTGTGGCTTGGAAGGAGTGTGAGAGTGTGTGTGCACCTGCAAAATTAGGACTCTTTTGGCCCTTCCTGGGCCTGTGGATTTCTGTGGCTGCCAGAGCATCCCACGAGGGGAGCCTGGGCTCCGTCTGGTCTCTGCTTAATGCAGTGCTGTGGGGCTGCCTGTGCTCAGGCTGTGATGCCACCATTGCTGCTGCCAACAGGGATCTGTTGAGCACATCTCCTGTTGTGCCTTGGTGAGGGTGATGGACACAGTGGTCTCATCACCAGGTGCCTGCTCGGGGAGCCACAGGGAAGCAGCTCCAGGATGCTTCCCTGAGCTCCCCATGAGGGATGCACTGCCTGATCTGGGTGTTGCTCAGCTTATCCCCCCCCCATCATTTTATCACCTGTAAGAGTTGAGAGATTTATACAGCATCCTGGAAAGCTGTAGGTTGTACCTGTTTTGTTGAAGCAGCTATCGATACAAAACCAGGGGATGAGAAAGCTGGGCAAAACCCAGAAATAACCCCAGTTTTACCCTATCCATGGGGCATATGGGGGGCAGACACTGTGCACCTCCAGCCTTCCAGAGCACCCACACAGCAAAACGCATTTGGAGCCTCCTCTTCCCCAAGTAGATGTTTCTCTAAAGCTGGGAAGTCCAACCGTGACGACTCAGAGGACAAGGTAATGCACCCTGGAGGCTGGGAAATGACATTGTTACCGTGACAAATATTCTCCAAATACCCAATTCACGATCCCGGGCGCCTTATAAATGTGATTAGTAGATCTAATCTTGCTGTGCTGGAGCCAGTTGTCAAGACAGCTTGGAAATGGATCGTTGCCCAACTCTGACTTCAACTGCTCCCCAAGTTCTAGGAGTTAATGTTTGAAAACTAAACGAGAGAGTTGGGTCCCACACGCCCTGCCCCGGGGCATGAGCCTGTCTGTAGCTGGGGAGAGAGTGGCTGGGGTGTGGGGGGAGCCAAAGATGATCCCCTCAGGGGAAGGCTGACTGCACCTTCTTGGGCTGTTGCTAGTTTGGATCTCTGTGAAAAACAAAATCCTTTAGGTGTATGCAACTTGGCTGGTCCCTGTTCTTGAGTATCCAGCATCCATCCCTCCATCCCTCCATCCTTCCCGTGTCAGTTGTTGAGTGTGTATGAATTCTCTCCCCCTTGCAGCAGGGATGGAGGCAGCCCCACACGTGTCTCTGCTCTCTCTGCACCCAAGGAAAGAGGAGATGAGCCCTGGGAGAAGGTGAAGCAGCACTGGGAGCACCCAGCTTCTGGGAGGCTTCCTCTGGTGCTGTAATTTTGGGTCCTCTCACTTGGGGACCCTGGGGACCTTCTGGCTCTGAAGGCGATTCCCACATGTGCCATGCTGGGTGCTGGTGGGAGCTTCTGGGCTCAAGGGTTTTCTGCAACCCAGCTGGAAAGGCAGGAGAGCAACATTTCCCAAAGCACTCCAGTACTTCTGGGGAGCTGGGATGGTTTCCAGCCAGGATGTCATAGTATCCCAATCCCATCTGGAAGTGGGAAAACCAGGCTAAGCCCCAAGTGCCCCTGGCTCCCTGGGAAGCACAGCAGGTAGCTTGCTGAGGGCAGCAAAGGACATTTTAAAGCATCACTCTGAGTCCTGTGAGTCTCTAAGGTGCTTCTGATGCCTTTGCACAGGATTTTGGGGGGATCCCGATGGGGACCTGGTTTCAGGGCTGCTCAAGCTTTTGCAATTTTCAGGCAGCCAGGCTGGGGTGAAAGCTGCAGGGATGTGGTGAGAGAGTCCCCAAGCTCCCCCCACCCTTCCCCACTGCCCAACCTGCCCAAACAGCCCCCACCTCTGGCAAACCAGCGCCTGGGACGAACAGCACGGGGGAGGCTTTGAGCGTATCCAAGATACAGCGGATTTGGGCACCCTGTCAAATGTTCTCATTGTCTGACCCTTGTCCAGATGCCAGTAAAACCCTTTGGGAAATTCCCCCTCCACCCAGCACACCGGCTTTAATTACAGGAGAGGAATGTGAGGCTCAGAGCCCCGCTCCTCCCGCCTCTGCGCTCGGCTGAGCGCGGGGCACCCGCATGTGTCCCCCAAAGTTTGGGGTCTAGAAAGGTGGCAGAGTTATGGGTGGGGGGACACAGGGAAGCACAGCAGCAGAGGCGCATGCTGGGTGCAGGGTGGGATGTTTCCCAAACCCAGGGTGACGAGTGGGGGCTTGTTCCCCCCTCCCCGTCCCGCTCTGGCAGCAGTACCCAAGCAGCAGGACATGAGTAATATACATCCCACTGGGGGAGTTAGATCAAAGGCAGTGGAGTAGATACAAGAGGTTTCTGCTTCACAGACCAGAGAGGCTGCAGTTCAATAGCGCCTTTGTTACCGGCTCTCCGGAGCTGGGGATGGAGAAATACCTGACCCCTGGCTCCCTCCCTCCGCTCCCAGCCCCTCGGTGCACAACCATTTCAGGCATGCGGCGGTGCAGCGAGGCTCATCGGGGACGTAGGGACAGGGTGCTGGGGACAGCAACGGGAGCAGCTGCCACAGGAGGGGTTCAGGCTTCAAAAATGAGACACTCCACCCCCCAAACCCCGTAGCCAGCTGAGGTTTGGGGGTGATGGGGCAGCCGCCCCCGGGCAGCGCTGAGCATCCGCTTCCCCTGAGCATCGCTGCGGTGCCTGGGCTTTGCTGGCGGGGGTGATGCAGGGAGGAGAGGACGGTGTGGGTGATGCCATCCCAAGGCCTGTGCCCGCTGGCGTGGTGCCCTTCCCGCGGAGAGGATACGGTGCTGCCAAAGGTGAGGTCAGCTGCGCTCGGCTGGTGGCTCCGGGCTGTCCTGGGGTCCCTGCAGTGTGGTGTGGGGTTGGTGGCTCTTGGACAGGCACGTGCTGCGATGCTGGGGAGAGCAGCCTGGTGCTGGAGCTGCCCTGCCTTGGGTGCAGCCTCCTTGGGAAGGTCTTGGGTGCCCAAGCGGAGCCCCGGGGCCATATCCCAAAGAACCATAACGTCTGTCTGGACAGATTTGCCTCTTGAATCTGTGATGTGCAGCAAAACTGGGGCTGTCTCCTCAGTGCACCCCCAGGAACAGGGGCTGGGTTGGTGTTGGAGATGGGGATTAGAAACCGACGTGGGGATTCTGGCATGCTGTGGGTGCACACGGGGGAGAATAGGCAGACCTGTTGGTGCAATGCCTGCACCCAAGGGCCAGAGGATGCTCCAGCAGAGCTCGGTGCCTTGGGCTGCCTCTGGATGCACCGAGAGCAGAAGGGACACACAGTGGCCTTTTATTCTCACCCTTCATATATGGGATTTAAAAGAGGGAAGTCCTTGGGAAAACGCTGCTTCAGAGCTACCTGTGAGCTTCAGAACTTCTGTTTGTAGGTCAAAGTCTTGCTCACTGCTATTGTGAACTGCAGGTGCAAAATCCTTCCCTACTTCCCAACCTGGTTGCTGTATAGTTTTAGAAACACTGAATTTCCCAAGGATTCTTGCTAGGGCAACAAGAAAGGGAGTTTCCTAGACTCAATAGCAGAGCTGACCTCATCAGCTCCCAGCAATTAGCACTCACTGTTGCTGAACAAGTCGACATCCTGGCAGGGGAAAAGAATAAAGGCAGAGGCCAGCTCTTTCCCAGGGACAACCTGGGCAGCCTTGGTGCCACCGGAGCAGCTCCCGCAGGTGTGGGGAGGTGCAGAGGCTTTTGCTAAAGAATAAGGTCTGTGTTCAGCTCTCAGAGGAGCTGCTGGAGCAGCTGCTCCCCATGAAAATGCGTCACCTTGTCCTGAGACGCCTCTTTTGTGGGTCTGCAGATGGAGGCTCCCCCGAAAAGGCGGCAGGGGAAGGCGGCAGCCAGGGGGGGAAGCGAGCAGGAGGCGGGTTTGCAGCCAGACCTTTCTTTAGCCCTTTGTCTCAGCCGACAAAGGCGGCTCTGTTGGATGGATGCACCTCTCGCCGCTGAGCATCCGATGCCTCTGCAGCCAGGTGAGCTGCGGGGGCAGAGGGGCTGGCACCAGTGCAAGGTTTGGTCTTCCCAGTTCCCAGCAGCTCCCTGACTGGGGAGGAAAGTGCCACAGTGGCCTGAAGGGTTGGGGTTTTTGAAACAGCTACAGGAGGGGGTACAGCTGTACCCCAAGGTGAGCATCTTCCCCGCCCCCCCCAGCTTGCTTGCAAGAGGGATTTACCCCAGGGGGTCCTGGGTGGGTGCTGAAAGGGGTGCTTGGGCAGGCGTGAAGTTGTGCTGCTCCAGTTGCAACCAGAGTGACTCCCTGGTTTGTAACTCGAGGTTTATGGGGTTCCTCAGTATCACAAGGTTGGAAAAGACCTTTAGGAATGTCGAGTCCATGGAGGTTTATTGGGATCCTCCAAAGCAGCGCAGGAGGAAGCCATGGGGATAGCACGAGAGGAGCTGTAGCTGTGCCCAGGGCACCCGGGGAATGAAAATAAACCACTTCACTGCCTGCTCCCTGGGCATGCTGCCACTGAGTCAGGCTATGGCATGTTGTCTTTTAAGCATCACCTCTGCTGCAAGAGACTCTTGTCCCTGCAATCGCAGCTCATTACAGTGCTGGGAGCAGGAAAGGCAGGACGCTGGGTCCTCCTCCCCTGGGTCAGGCCACTGTGCTGGCAGGTTGCTGCTGAGGGGATGGACATGGCAGGTTTGGCTCTCTCCACCCTGCGGTGCTGTGGTGCTGAGGGGTGTTTTGGGTGGGAGGTTCCCCTCTTTCTCTAGGGCTGAGCTGGGGAGGATGGGGGGGGGGGGCTGCATCCCCTATGCTGGGGGCAGTGGGGTCACACTCCTGGCTGGGCACAGGGAGGGAGCACAGCTGAGATGGAGGGGTTCCTTGGGTTATTCCCCTCCTTTCCCTTTTTCCTTTTCTCTCCCCAAAGACCGCTGGCTTATCCTGGGTAAGCCCTCTGCTGTGGTCTATGGCTTTTTATTCCTATGTGATTGCTTTTCCTAACTCATGTAGGGCGAAAAGCCATGGGCTACACAGAGGAGGGACTCCACCTTCCAGGCACCTCTGCAAACCGCACGGACTCCCGAGCCCTTTCTAATCACCCATATTTATTTGGTAACAAATAACAAGTGAAAGGGGGCATTGAAGCCTTGCAGGGCCTTAAGGGGTTTAGCAAGACGGATGGGGCAGGGGGTGGCGAGCAGAGGGAGAGACAAAGGGGGTGGAAGGGGATGGTGTGGGGGGGGGCACGGCCTTTCAGGCGCCGTCGTCCCCATTCAGAGCTGAAAGGGCGCTCAGCGGCGCCGGGTGCGGGTGAAGGGGGCTGTGAGGGCGGTGGGAGCAGCTTTTCTTTGGCAGAGAGCTTTTCTCACACGGTTCAAAGCATCCCCACCTGCAGCCCCACAGAACAAAGCATCAGGCAGAGGCCAAGGGCATTTCCAAGGGCCGTGGCTGCTGCCCTCACCCCGCACCCAAACGCCTGCCAGGTGGTGGCAGGAGCCCCTTCTGCTGCTGTGGGCTTCCCTGAGCTCACAGGGGGCTGAGAAAAGCCTGAGCACCTCCAGCTTCGTCTGCCCCATCATGCTGTGCCCCTTCCAAGGGATGCTGCAGACCCAGTGGGTCCCAGTGGGACCTAGAGCAACCCAGTTCACACCACGCGGGGCCATGGCCAGCCCAGTGCCACGAGGACATGGCCAGAGGCATATGAGAAGGACAGGTTAATTATACCACAGGGCTTGGCAAATTGTCACGTCTTTAATTGTGCAAGGGCAATGCCTGTGGGCACAGATCTGGGCTGCATGGAGCCCCCATCACCACAGCCCCCATCACTGCAGCCCCCATCGCTGCAGCCCCCATCCCTGCAGCCCCCGTTGCTGCAGCTCCCATCCCTGCAGCCCCCATCCCTCCAGAACCCATCACCACAGAAGCCATCACTGCAGACCCCATCACTGTAGAACCTACTACTACAGACCCTATTGCTGCAGACCCCTCTGCTGTAGCCCCCATCGCTGCAGCCCCCATCACCGCAGCCCCCATCACCGCAGCCCCTACCAGCTCAGACCCCAGCACTGCAGACCCCCTTCCCTGCTTCCATCAGCACCTGAACCACATCAGGGGGTTACAAACCACCTTCCCCAAGCAGGAAGCAAGCAATTTCTCTGGGTTTTTTTTTTTCTTTATTCTCACTTCCTGAGCTTTGAGTCATTAGGTGTCAGGCTTTATTTCACCAGCCTGGAATGCATCTTTAAAAATAATAGTCATTGAAAAAAAGGAAAGCTGAGATTCAGCTGTAATCCCATGACTCAAGGAGGTGTGGAAGGAAGAAAATCATGAAATCCCATGAGTTCCAACAATGAAAGCATGAGAGCTGGCAAGACTGTGCCACATAAATCATCAAAACTAAACACCATCAGTCAAAATGAAAGGAATTAAGCCAATCTCACCAGGCTGTTTTAATTATTTTTTAATGAGGATTTGCTCATTCAGAAAATTCACCCATGACAATGGCTGCCCCGAGCCATTCATGCCAAGCAGGGCCCGTCCCTGCAGCGGACACGCATGGCTTGGCCCTGATGCTCCCACCCTGGGGCTGCTCTGGACCCATGGTGAGGCTGGGGATGGGGAGCAGGATGCCAAAAACCATGGGGAAGGGGAGAGTGGGCTGACTTCACCAAAAACACACCAGGGGTCCAGCTGTTGCATTGGTGTGACCCAGAATGTTGTGCTGGGGATGTAATGAGCAAAATCCTCTCTGGGTTGGAGGGTGCTGCGCTGCAGTGGGTCCCTGGGGGGAGTGTGGGGGGCACAACCCCCTGGCAAAGCCCCCATCATTGCCACAAGCACCAGGGGGAAAGGAGCTATGGTGGAGCAGGGATGCTGGCGCAGGGATATCGACTCCATCCCTGAGTGGCACTTGCCTCTCATGGAGAGCCCAGAGAGGGGTGCAGACACCCAGGCCGGAGGGGCAGCACCCGCCCCCATTAATATTTCGGTGGCTGTTGGGCAAAGCAGCTCGGGGTGGGATTATTGGCAGCCTGTCTGCACTATGCTGGCGAGATACTCCACCCCTGAGACCTGCTCTCCCAACCCTTTATGCTATTGATTTTTCTTTTAGCAAGGCAGGCATTAAGCAGGGGAAGGAATGGGGAGGGGGCACGAGCTGCTGCCGTGCTGGGTTGGAGAGCTGCTGCGACAGGAGGGATGCGAGTGGGTCTGTTGCTTGGGGTGTCTGGGGGTCAAGAACCAGGGCTGGAGGCTCTCTGCCAAATCTGTTTCTTGTTTGTCCAGCTCCAGCACTCCCTGGCAATGCACAAGGGTTTAAGCAGAGAGATTTGACTTGTGGTTTTTGATTTGGTCCCTGGGGGAACACCCGACCTGGGGCGTGCAGGAGGCAAGGGGGGAGATGTGCATGGGACAGGTGTTTCTGTGAAAGCCCTGTCATGCAGAAGGCATTGGCAGAGACCCCTGGAAAAGGTCCACAGTGGAGAGGAGATGCTGCCAGTGCCAGGTGAGCTCTCTGCTTGTCTGGCATCCCCCTCCCAGCAGCAGCTCTGCTCACCTTTCAATTAGCACAGCCTCTGCCTGCGGCCCCGGGCAGCTGCAATTACTGCCCGTGTCCAGGGCCAGGCAAAGAAACCCCCTTTGCTGCCAGGCTCCTTCACAGCCTTGAATAAAATAGGAGATGAGGTTGGCATTTTCAAAGCACCTTAAAGAATGTAGACACATGCCTGTGTTTCAAATCCCAGCCCTGGTCCAGACAGGTGAGCTGGAAGAAGAGCTGCTCCACGGTGCTCCTGGGCAGATCCATCTCCAGGAGCACCCAGCAAAGGAAAGGTGATCAGCCCTTTCCCCGCAGCTCCCAGTCCTTTCTGTGCTCCCAGGAGTGAAGGTGCAGGGCAGGACCAGTCCCTAAGGATACCAGGATACTGGGTGTGGAGCTCCCAGATCCCAAAGCTGCTCATGTGGGAGACAGAGGCTGCCTGTGCTGCCCTGTGGGGAGGGAGAATCGCAGCCGATGCCCTGACACTGGTCCCCCACTGCTCTATCACCCCTGGACATCCCTCATGGCATCAGCAGCTGCAATTTTGGCTTCAAGTGTGCAAGGACCACTGGACTCATGGGGAGGGCACCAGCTCCCAAATACGACAGGGGCTAGTGGGGGATTGCAGGGCTGGGCATGGGGTTAGCATCCATGCAGCATCAACAGTGCTGGAAGAGCAGTAGAAGCAGCACCAGCCCCATGGATGCTGGTCCCAGGTGATGACCTGAGCAGGGATTGCTAATTATCACTATTTTAATTACAGCCAGATGATAACGAAGTGAAAAGCTTGGGGGTTTTAATCAAAGCTGTGACAGCACCCAGCCCTAACAGGACACAGTGGGATGCCCAGTGCCTCACTGGCAGCACCCAGCCCTGGGGAGGGTTGGTGCACACATGGGGCTGAGGCACTGGGACCTTGGATGGGGAGGATGATGCTCAGTGTGAGCCCAGGGAGATTTTAAAGCTCAGCCCTTGTGCAGCATCCCCAGAGAAGGATTGGAGCATTAAAACTCACACTGCAGCCCACATCCCCAACAGGCTCTGTGCTTGGCATGAAGAGCTTCCCTGGGGATTGGTCTGTGCCTGGCTACAGGGTGTTTACCCAACCTTGAGTGGTGGTTTACCCTTCCTTGAGTGCTGATCCCACACGAAATCCAGGTCACTTGGCTGCCCCATCCCTTAGGAGAAAACCTGCCCCCAGTTAGCTGGCTGGGAGCTGGAGGAGGTTTGTATGAACAGTTCACCAACAGGACAAAACCCAGTAAAAAAAGAGACAAATCTGGGACTTGCCAGGAATTATTTATTCAGCTCAGGGAATTACGGATGAGCTGGTTGTGCCACGGAGAAACCTTCCTCCTCCTGTCTGCCTGGAAAT
Organism: Porphyrio hochstetteri; assembly: GCA_020800305.1. Lineage (NCBI taxonomy): Eukaryota > Metazoa > Chordata > Aves > Gruiformes > Rallidae > Porphyrio > Porphyrio hochstetteri. The sequence goes on along the minus strand of CM036930.1, from coordinate 5,400,873 downwards.
GGGTTATTTAGTAACTGGTGAGGCCACTGCTGCTGAGTCAGCCCACAGCTAATGAACACCCCGGCTGCCCATTTGAAATTTATTGCACCTATTAATTACAACCATTAGCTGCAGCCAGTGAAATTTTTATAATGAGGACCCTTGCGACTTTGCCTTCCTAGCAGCAAATTAACTGTGTGGGGGGAAGAATCAATGGGATCAGCATACTTTACAGGAGCGATGTTTTAATTAGGGATTCTCTGCAAACATGCCAAGCAACAGCTTCTCCCTTCATTATCTCTCCTTAAAGGGATGGTGCTTCTTTTCAGGTTGGTTTTATCCCGCTCTGTTGTTGGGTTTCTAACACAGTGCTGCTCATTACTGAGGCTGCTTTGAAGTTGGGTTTATCTTAGGGCTGGTGGCAAGCAAGCAGAGAGATGTCCAAGTTTGGTTTTGGGGGGGTGTAGGTGGGGGGAAGCAACCTGTGGAAATAATTCTTTTGGAAGCTTGGCTGAGAAATAGCTAAATTGGATGGGTGATGGATCCTGTGGCTGTGGGGATGAGGGGAATAGGGAGTGGGGGAATGGGGTCATGTCCCCTCTGAGCGATACGCTCTGAGCCCCGGGGATGTGGGACCTGCAGCTCTGATGGAAAGGAAAGGTCCAAAAGTCCCAGGCAAGGATCTCTCTGTGCAGGGAGCATCCACATCACACAAGGCTGCCAGGCTTCAGAAGAAAGTCTCTGCAGGTCCCATGAGCAGAGCCCCAAGCGCTTCTCTGGGGTCTTTCCCAAGGGTCTCTGCTCAGAGAACCCAGGCTGGTGATCCCCAAATCATCAGTCACTCCTGAAAGACTTGGCTGTAGAGGTGGAGGGACTAGCTATCTTGAAAGGCAAATGAAGTGACATTTCTGGGAACTTTTCTACCTTTCATTACAAATGATTTAATTCCATGTGGTTCCCTGCAAATACACAGGACCAATTTCCATTGCAAATGATCCCATTTCCCAGGGAAAGAAAAAAACCCCACACGCTGGCAGCAAGAGGCAGCTTTGAAATTCAGGGATTAAAATGCAAAACTTCATGTTGTGAGGTATTTTTTTTTCCAACCAAGCACCTAGAAGTTAATTCAATAGCATCTCTCAGGAACTAAAAAGCTGGGGCAGGGGAAGAAAACCAGCCAAAATGAGAGCCCCTAATGTGGGAGCATCACATCCTGGGTCCAGCATCACCCGTGTCACCTGGCAACCCCATCTCTGCAGTGAGGCGGTGTGAGCCCTCCCTGCACCCCTGCCTGCACTTTTACCTGCCCAGGATCTCCCCTGCTGAAGATGCCCCATTTCAGCTGCTGGCTGAGCTGCCCAACAGAGGGAAATGGGTAATTGCTGAGCTAAGGAATAGACTCTGTCCAGCTGGTTCAGAAAGACATTTTTTAGGGCTGGGGGAAAGTGACATTATTAAAGTGAGCGTGCTGATTTCAGACAGCTCCCAATTCATCACCGTGACAGTGACAAACACGGCCTGGGGTTATGCAGTTGACTAAAGAGAATTCTCCAGCTTTACATTTTTAATGCTCCTCGCATTTTCTCTGCTGCAGCAGAGTTTTATCCCAAGGATCTTCTCCCTTGAATAGAAAGGGCAGCGTGGGTCTGTGAAGCATGCCCAGCCCCTGCAAATCAGGCAGGGCTTCTGTCATCACTGCCCAAGCCAGTTCATTTATTTTTTAATTATTCCTTGCTCCTTCAGGATCCTTTTTCTACCTTTTCAAGAAGAACAGGAGCGTCAGCCTCAGCTGGGCTGGCTCTATTCTCTGGGGCTCATTCATCATTGTCTGCTGTCTGAATGGGAGGCAGAGGGTCAGCCTGAAAAGCCTCTGCGTTACAAGCTCCTCTAAATATATCAATAGCCCCCTAATGGACGCTGGGATCCCAGCCGGACCGCCCAGGCTCTTGGGCCGGCTTTGTGTCTGCAAGGAGGGGGGATGGATGGCTGGGATGGGCACGGAGGGGGGGATGTGGGGTGGCACGGGGCAGCGGGAATGGGCACCCATTGGGACCGAGAGTTGCTCAGCTCATCAGCCTGGGAGGTCTGGTGCAGACGTTGGTGCCTGGTTAATGGGGAGGGTGTTAAACAAGGGGGTCCAGTGCTGGGCTGACAGGGGGTGGGCAGCACAGGAGAGGATGGTGTTGGCCAAATCTGGGTTTGGCAGCACCGGATCAGACCCAACGTGTCAAACCTGGGTGCTGCTCCCCAGAAGCTTCTCCCTTCCCATCACCCCTTCCCCTCTGAAACTATACAAAGCTGGGAGGGCACAGGGGACGGGAGGTGAGCGTCCCCCCACACACCCACCCCGGAGGCTGGCCCCCACACAGCCCCTCCACCAGCCGTTCCCTCCAAAATCCCATTCTCAGCCCAGTAACAAAAACCCAGCAGCACAAAGAGAGCGGCGGAGACCTGCCGCTACGCTGAGAAGCCATTCAGAACGGGAGACTCATTAAAGAGCCTGTTGTCATTATTTGTGAGCTCCAGAGGTAGCCTTATTTAATTTGGGAGCTACTAGGCAGGTACCCAGATGGCTGGGGGCAAGGGAAAGGGGAGGGGGGGCGCAGAGGCAGAAGCGAATTAAGCGGGATGCCTCTCGCTGCTGCCTTCGCTTTGTGCTGCAGCTGGGCCCCTCGGCAAAGGGGGAAACGGGGAAGGCAGGGATGTGGCATCGCCCCCCCGCCTCCCTCCCTGCAACTTCGTGTAGAGATGGGGCACCCTGGGCCCCACCTGCCTTAGCTTGGTGGTTTTAATTCTCTACCAGCTGTCCCTGCTGTGAAGCAGGGCTGCTCCAAACTCTGCCGGGGTTGCAGGACGCAGGCAGCAGGCTGGGGGGTCCTCAGCAGTACCCAGCTGTCAGGGGTTGTGGGTGGGGGGGATCACTCTTTGCTCCCTGCTCTGGAGGTGACAGTACCTCCTACACTGGCCCTCAGATGCCTTGAGCGCTGTGCCCATTTCACAGCTGTGCAAACCGAGGCCCTGAGATGTTCCCTGCCTGTCTGATGCTGACGGGGAGCAGACACAGAGCCCAGGCGCTGCGGGGAGCTCCAGGCAGTGACCATGCTCTGGGTGCCGTGGCCCCTCAGCACACCCTGAGGCTGGCACAGTGGTAGGGGTGAGGATGTGGCTCCCCAGTCACTGTGTGGGCTGGGAGCATCTCCACCTCTTTGGGGCAGATCGGAGCCGCTCACCTGCCAACTGTACACAAAGCCACGAATTAGAGTAGGGAGACAGGGAAGGTTCCGCTTCAGATCGTGTTCCCTGCAAGTATTTGTTACTTATTTAAATACAGCCAGGCCTTTCATTTGCATAATTACATTTTGCAGCTGTTGGGCCATCACGTGGGCTGTGCTCTGGGGCATTATTTTATCCCTTCAAGACGGACACAAAGAGGGTGAACTCCGCTCTCAGCTGGGCCTCTTTGTGCCGTAACCACTGGTGCTGCCCCTGCGCCACGATGCTCCCAGGGCACCTCACCTCCCGGGCCCTGGAATATGCATTAGGCGCTGCAAGCTGTCCCCACGTCTGTCCTGATTGTTCGCTGCTTTGGAGGACAGGGGCTGGTGGTTTAATCTCCTTGTTTGGCTGGGTGGGGAATTTGGGAGTGCATGGCTGGGGGGAGAGGGGGAAGGGAGGTGTGTGCCCGTGCAGGGTGATGTTCCAGTTTTGTGATTGTGGGGATGTGTCCTACGCCCTCCATCCTGCCTGTGCATCTGCGGGAGCTTCTCTGACTCCTCTCCCTGTCCCCATCCAGGTCTTCCCTGGGGGTGCATCCACATCTCTCCTGCTCCAGGGGATGCCCCAGTTCACCTTTGCTTGCTTCTGCGGGCTCCATGGCTTCTGCAAGATGAAGAGGAAGAAAGAAGAGCCCAGCGCGGAGCAGGAGACAGCAGTGTGAGGAGCAGGCTCACATCGGCCTCACCTCGGGACCCCATCTCCAGCCCCTCGGTGCGCTGGGACTGCTGGGGGAGGATATTTACTGCGTCCCTTCTTCTCACTTCTCCAAGTACCAGCTGCCCTCCCAGGCATCACCCTCTGCCTGGACTATCTCAGGGGGCTGGGGGTGCCTGGGATAGTGCCTGGAAGGGTTGCCTGGGGTTGAGCCATGGTTTCACTCATCCATAGCATCAGTGGGCTGGGAAAGAACGTGGAGGGAGCTGGTGAATCTGTGCTGACATGCTTCTCCCCCAGCTCCACTCACTTTCTCCCCCCTTTCTCTCCTCCAGAGGCTTGCCTGGCGAGGGGACAGCCCAAGCACTGGAATGACCTTGCTGAGAGGCAGAAGCAGATGCTGCAGACATTATCCAGGTGCTGCAGTGATTCTGCCTGGATCCCCAGCCCGGCTGGGCACCGAGCCCTCGGCTCCCGAGCAGCTGGTGTTGGAGGGACCCTGAATCCCAGTGGGGTAGAGATTTCCCTCCTGAGCGAGCTGACCTGCCCTCACACCAGCAAGTCTCAGCGCACAGAACCCAGAGGGTTTTTCAAAAGCCAGGGCCAGATCTTGTCCTTCCTGGACCCATCGTGCTGGAGAGGCTGGCCCCTGGCTGGTAAGTTCTCCCGCTGCTGCAGAACTGGCAGAACATAAAAAGCAGCCGGTTTGGGGCTTGTTTGGTAATTTTCTTTTTTAAAAGTCTGTCTCAAGCAAATGTCTGTGACTCCAAGAAGCCATCCTCCGTGCCTCTGCCCTGCCTGGTCCTGTGGCTGCACTATGCCAGAGGGGTTCAGAGGCACCAGACCCATCGACCCTGCTCGGACGCTGCTCCTCGTGCGACCAGTGTGGACTGGGAGCTCCTGCGCCATGGGCAAGGGGGGGCACCTCGGTGCCTGACCCCCACCCCCTGCACACCTGAGCCATGTGGCTCAGCCAGAGGTTGTTCTTGTTTGGTATATGGGCCAAAATCCACAAGCGTGGGGCAGCTGAGGTACATCCCAGGACATTTCCAGCACTAACGTGTCGTCCGGGGCAGAAATGCTTTTGTTCTTCCATACTGTGCTTCCCTTCTCAATGTGGAGACCCCCTGAGCCTGGGTGTGGGGTGGTGGATTAGTCCTGCTCCTGCCACAGTCTCCTCCCACCACAGTCAGGAATCTTCCTTGTGCCACGTAGCCATCCCCACGGTCCCCTTGTCTCCCCCACCCTGTCCGTGCATCCTTCCCACCCACGCTGAAGCCATACGGGAGCTCCCTGCGTGCTGTGCCTTCCCCACTGCTCAGGTCCTGGTGCCCGGTTCCCCATCCCGCAATCCAAATCTCACTCCAGGCACCAGCAGCTGCAGTGACCCCGCTGTACCCGAGCCAAGATGTGCTGGACCACAGCAGGGACAGCCCCTAGGAAAGGGTCAGAGCTCAGGGGCAGCCGTACCCGATGCCCAGCAGCACGGTGGGTATTGACTGGAGCAGACTGACACCCCCGAGGAGCCCCCACTGTGGGGGCCGAGCATGCTTAGCAAGTAAATCCTCCCCCCATGATGAACTGGCTCAACCTTTCCAGGGTTTGCCCAGTGCTCCAGACCAGATCCCCACTCTGCAGACAGAGCTGTGTGTGCTGCTGACAGCTCCCCTTCGGAGGAGATTTGTTGGCTCAGCCAATATCCAGAACCAACAGGCTTATTATTTTCTTTCCTTATCCAAAGGATTTAGCACAAAACCCTCAGCCTGGCTGGGAGCACCAGCAACACGAGGTGCAGCTGAGGAGCTTTAAATCCTCTCTGCTGGGTTCCAGTTGTCCGGGCTGTGCTGGGAAGCAGCTGACTTATGTTGGATGTGCTGGTTTGGAGGTGGGAGCCAGCTGGGTCCGGACACGGGGGGCACAGACTGCACGTGGTGCCCTTGTGTTGGATCCCAGGCTCAGGAAGCTCAGGGCACTTTTCCCCCTCTTTGAACCCCAGTGATGCGAGCTGTGGGATCCACAGTGCAGCCCATGGGCTGTGATCCCAGCTGGGTATTTCCTAGCTCTAGGAATGGGAAGGGGCCTGCGATGGGATGTGAGATGCCAGCCAGGAGAGCAGCTTGGCTTCCCTGTCATCTGTCCCCATCAAGCTCAGCACATTTCAACCCAACGTGCAGAGATGGGTGCAAACCACAGTGGTTAGTGCCAGCGGTGATGGTTCCTCAGGGGCTGCATCATCCTTTCCCGTGGGGAGCACACAAGGAGCTGCTTTGCCATGGCACCAGCACTGGCTATGGTTAATGCTGATGCACCCACCCACCCATGTTTTGGCTTTAGCTGAAGGTGCCCCATTCCTGGGGGGGACACAACTGGGGGTCCCTGCTAGTGATGATCTGAGCTGAGATCGCCCTTGTGAGTGCAGCCTGGAGAGCTGGGGCTGTGCTGGCAGGCACCACACATGCCATGCACACACCACACATGCCATGCACACACCATGCACCACCACATGTGCCATGCACACAGCATGCACACACCACACGTGCCATGCACACACCACAGGTGCCATGCACACACCACACATGCTATGCATGCACCCCACATGCCATGCACACACCACAGGTGCCATGCACATACCACAGGTGCCATGCACACAGCATGCACACACCACACATGACACACACACACACACCATGCACACACCACAGGCGCTATGCACATACCACAGGTGCCATGTACACACCACACCTGCCATGCACACACCATGTGCCATGCACACAGCACACCTGCCGTGCACACACCACAGGCACCATGCACACACCACACATGCCATATATGCACTGCACATGCCATGCACACACCACATGCCATGCATGCACCACACGTGCCATGCATGCACCACATCTGCCATGCACACACCATGCACACACCATGTGCTATGCACACACCACAGCTGCTGTGCACACACCATACACACACCACAGGCACCATGCACACACCACACATGCCATGCATGCACCACATCTGCCATGCACACACCATGTGCTATGCACACACCACAGCTGCTGTGCACACACCATGCACACACCACATGCCATGCATGCACCACACATGCCATGCATGCACCACATCTGCCATGCACACACCACAGCTGCTGTGCACACACCATACACACACCACAGCTGCTGTGCACACACCATACACACACCACAGGCACCATGCACACACCACACATGCCATGCATGCACCCCATGTGCCATGCACACACCCCACATGCCATGCACACACCCCACATGCCATGCACACACCACACATGCCATGCACACACCCCACATGCCATGCATGCACCCCACACACCGTGCACACACCCCACACACACCACACACTGTGCACATGCTCGCTGCACACCTTGCCAACTCCCTGCATGCTGGATGTGTGCAGCACCTCTGTGCCTGCTCAGGTTTTCCCTGCCTCAAATATTCCTGTCTCCAGCGAGGGGTCCCCAAGTCAGGTGCTTAGTGACCACAGCAGGTAAACTGCAGCCCAGCAGACACTCACACACGCCGTCGTGTGTGTATTTATGAAGACAATAAACCCCAAGTGCAGTAGGGATGCTAAAGTGCTGGAGCTGCAGTGATTTTGGAAGAGAACTTCCCACCTCCCTGGATGGATGGATGGATGGATGGATGGATGGATGGATGGAGGGATGGATGGAGGGATGGATGGATGGATGGAGGGATGGATGGATGGATGGATGGATGGAGGGATGGATGGAGGGATGGATGGATGGATGGATGGATGGATGGATGGATGGATGGATGGATGGAGGGATGGATGTAGCTCTCAAAGCAACAATATGTTTTCCACCACAGCTCCGAGCAAAACGCTTTGCTCCTGGATTGACCTCTATTGTGTCCATAAATGGCTTGTGGTGCTTTCTGATTTCCCCTGTCATAATGACTTGACCTCTAGATTTATGGCTGAAGGTCCTTTCATCTGCACGTGGTTCCCCACCAGACCCCAGCCTGCTGCTTTGCTGCAGCCACCCTGCCCCGAGCTGAGCCCCACGCCGCTCACCCCTCTGTGCTGCCTGGCAAAAGGGAACTTGTTTGGGGTTTGGGTTTTTTTTCCTTTCTTTTCCCCCCTTCCCTTCCCAGTGGCAGCATTTTAACAGGGCAGAGTGTGCTCTGAGCCTGCGAGGGCTGGGGAGCTCCCAGCTCTTATCCCAGTACAACCAGTCTCTCTGTGAGTTTCTCCCCACACGTTCCCACAACTCCTGGAGCTTCTATAGACCAGGAGTTCGATCATGGTTCAGGATTTCCCCTTGCCCTCCCCAGCCACAGACACCCTGCCTTTGACAATCGGCTGCACCAGAGCAATGCTGCAGTAGATAAATCTTAACTAACAGTGGTGGTGATGAGCTGCACGCTGGAGTTGTCCATCCAGTGGTTTTTCCAGTGCTTTTCCAAGGGTTTTCCATCCTCTGGAGAGAGGAATGGAGGTGCAGGGACCCCCATGGCTGAGCAGGCAGCCTGAAGCTGTATGACCACCCGTGTCACAGGCATCCTTGGGGGGAAAGATGCAGGGGAAGTGTGTGAGGTGCAACTTGTCCTCTCCATTATGTACAGAGTGCAACCCCCCTGTTACAACACAAGCCTTACCTGTACCCTGGGTCCCCAGGGTTTATGGAGAGAACTTCCACCTCCATCCTTCCTCAGGAAGAGGAGAGCAGTGCTCCCAAAAGATGCATTTGTTCCCCCCAGCAATAATCCTTCTTTAATCCTGTTATGCCAAGGAAAGCATCCAACTTCCCTGGAAGCAGATGGTGAGATGCATGGAGGAGGGCAGCCCCTCTCACCACGGGCTGCAGCCGGTGCCTGGCCTGGCCAGGTCCCTGCTGAGGCTTTGGGGGTGGATGGTCCAGGGCTGAGCTCCTTCCTGTGCATCCCAAGGCATTCCTGCAGTGCCACAAGGCTGCGTGAAGCCAGCAGCAGCCAGCAACACCCATGTACCAGCCCCAGGGGTGGAGCAGTAACACCTGAAACAAGGAGCTGCTGGTACCAAGGGCTCAGAGTCAGGAGCTGATGCCAGAATGTTGGGAAAAATCAGTTTTAATGATCAAAATAACCAGAGCATCGCCTCAGGCTCCCTCCCCAGGCAGGCAGCATCACCCCTTTGTAAATATTGGCTTCCTTGGGAGTGAGTGAGCCTACAGATGTTTCTTTGCATGACAATAGCTGGGTTGGGGATCAAAGCGTGTGTGTGAGGAGGGGTGCAGGGTGCAGCCTGCCCCAGCAGACAGGCTGGTGCTGGAGGTGGTCCTGTCACAGGAGCTCGTGCTGTGAGGGTTGGAGATGGAGAAATGTCTGTGGAGTGAGCTGGAAGGGGACGAATTGCAGGAGGCAAGCCAAGGAAAGAGAAAAGCAGCAGCCTGAACTCTCCTCTTGTAACACATCCTTTTGCTGGGGATGGGAAAAAGGACCAGGGAATAACCCAGGTGATCCCAAAGCAGATGCTCTGCAGCAGGACAGATGGCTTCCACCCAAGCACACCGCAAAGCATCAGCTTGATGCAGCACACTGGATGTTAAGATGAGTGCTGTGTTTGCTGCAGGCAGGGTGATTGCTGCATCCTGGGTGGTAACTGAGAGAAAAACACCCTTTTAAAAATTATTTTTTAATTCCCCCTCCCCACAAATCACCTGGCCAAAGCCACCCTTCCTTCCTCCCTCCCACAGGCAGGGCTTTTCCCCAGCTGCTCTATGCTCCCTTGCTGACCTGCTGCCCTCCTGCTTGCACAGAGGAACATCCCAGGCAGCCTGATAGAATCTGCAGTTCATGGTCAGGCTCCATCCTCCACGCTTGGCTCTCCTCCCCATGCATCCCTTATCCCCCAGTTCCAAAAAGCCACCACTGGTCTCCGTGCCTGCCTCATTTTTCACCTCATTTTTCAGAAGGTTACTCTGAGGACAAAGTGCAGGCAGCTCCAGGCAGCTCCAGGTGGGCACAGGGAAGCTCACAGCATCCTTGGGAAAACGCTGATCTTGTTTTGTTCCCATTTCCATGCATCAGCACAGCCCCAACCCCCCCGAATTCAGGGTTGGCAAGGGCTGTCCTTGGCAAGGATTCATCCTTGGGCTGGAAAAAGGGGAAGTTGGTGAAATACAAAGCCTTGTTTCTTGAATGTAACTTTATTTTTGCACAGTGACCGTGTTGGTACCACCTGAGATAAATCACTGCTCAGGGGTTTATTAGGAGTGTAGAGATGGGGTCAAACCCAGCCTTCTTTGTATGCTGGAACAAATGAAGAGAGATGAGTCTGTGTCCTGAGATGTCTACAAAAACATTAATTACATGGAGATGAGCTTGGATGGGACCCCAACACTCTCTGGTTTCTCCTGGATGTGCCCCAGCCCCATTCCTATGCAAACACCAAGCACAAGGAGGCAAGGGCAAGGCTTATAGAGTGGGCACAGGCTAAAGAAGCCCTGACTCACCAAAGCCCCACTGAAATGTCAGTGTTTGCTTTGGGATTTCACTCAGTCCAAGATATTTGCCTCATTTCCCCCAATAAACCTCCCCTGCTCCCCACAGAAGCGTGCCACAGCCAAGCAGAGGGGGAAAGCACAGCACCATCCTCACAGCATCTCTCCCTAACGAGGATCAAAGCATGAAACCTCTTTTTATTGTCCTTTTCTTTTATGTCTGGGTTTCATCAGGAAGGGACCTACCCAGACATGTTCCTCAGGAGTCTCCCAGCCCCAGTAGCCATAGAAACTGGCTATTTTTAGTCTGTTTTCATGATGCCAGTAAATGACTTTCTCTCTACTTTGGAGAGGCAGAGGACCAGGTCAGCCTTGCGTGCTGGTGGATGGTAAATGAGCGGCTCTGGTGAGGCAGGTGTCCTCTCCCCGTTCCTGTACACCCAAGAAAACAAATGTGGTGTTGGTAAATAAGCACAGAACCAATGCACAGAGCTGGTCACTTCCTATGGTGTTTTCTATGCTAGAGAAAAATATTTGTAAGGATTTTTAGAGTACGGATTTTAATAGACATTTGGAGATCAGGGGTTTTGGTACATCACAAGCTGGTTCTTCAAAAGCCCCCCTGATACAGATTACTGGTGTTTAGGAACACGATCGATGCGGGTAAGGGCACAGTGGTGCTCAAAGCATAAATCAGCCCCACAACAATGCCTTTCATTCCTGGGATAGCAGTAAGACTCACAGCCAAAGGCTTTAGAAGTCAGATGGAAAAATGAATTTGTCTGAGTAATTATTTGGGCTACATGCTAATGAGCGAGCCTGGCTGGGTACTTCAGCGCAAAGGAAGGGAGCTTGGGCACAGCATCTTTCTCCTGGAGGGTTTTCTTACAGCACCCAGCGTCTCCAGGGATGTTCCCCCTTCCTGGCTGCCCTGCAGCAGAATCCAGCCCATGGGGGGCATTTCCCCAGCTGCTCCTTGCCTTCCCCAGGGGGTACAAGTGCTGGGGCAGCTCCTGGGCGGGGGGTTGCAGGAGCATCCCAACCAGCACCGAGTCCTCAGGGAGCACCACAGGAAGCACTCAGCAAACCTCTGCCGAGCAGAGATGATGGAGACTGTTTCCTTTTAATGCTTGCCAGGTACCCTGGAGCTGTAAACACCCCGAGCCCGACGGCTTCTGCTGTAACGTACCTCGTTTACAAGGCTGTGCTATAAATTATAGATGCATATCATGGCTGTGGTTTGCTCTGAGACACTCGCCTATCGATCCGTCTCCTGCGGGTTCATGTTTGGGATGCCCAGGCCCTGCTTTTGGAAGCAGGTCGCTTGTCCATGTGTCTGTCCGTGCTCGGAGCCAGCACTGTCCCAGCCCGGCTGTACGAGCCCGGGGGAAGCAGCGATGGCGGCTGCTGTAATAAACCAGCGTTACGATACCCTGCTGAGAGATGGGGTTTGTTTCGTGTGTGCTGCCTGCAGCCCCCAGCTGGGTGGGTGCAGAAAGGGGGGGTGGGTTTGGGGGGCTGTGGAGGGAGATGGGGAGAGGTGTGTGTGGGGGGGGAGATGGACTTCCCTAAGCCCACTTGCTTCCCTGTCCACATCTAGAGTCACCTTGCAATGTCACCTAGGCACAGGAAAGCCCAGCTGTAGGTAGAGCGGCTGTGGGGATGGGCTCCTGAGGCCCAAGGGGTGCCGGGATGCAAAGGTGACGCTGGTGGGGGCACTCAGAATTGCCTGACCTTTAACAGCCGCACGTCAGGACGTGGGGTGTCACAGTGCTGAGGCCGCACCAGCATACTGCCGCCTAAGAGCAACTTATACAGCCATTTACACACCAACTTACACATATACACACTCCAACACACACCAACGCACACACCCGGCTGCCGCTGCCGGCCACGGGCCGCGCCGCAGCTGAGAACGGCCGCCCGGCCCAACTCAGTGCATGTCACAGGCTCCCTCTCTCCGGGGTCGGGCCCTTTAAACCTGGGGTGGGGGGTGTGCCGGGCCGGGATAGACCAAGCCCGGAGGTATAGGGGGGTCCGCCCCGGGGGCGGGGCGGGGGGCTGCGGTTGGGCTCTGCCTGGTGGCGCCGGGCGACCCCTCCGCAGGCGGTGGGACAGCCCACGGCGGGGCGCGGCCGAGGAGCGGCCTTTAAAAGCCTGGGGGCGGGTTGGGGTAAGGGGCTGCCGCCTGCTCTGCCGCCACAGGTGCTGTTCCGGCCCGGGGGAGCCCCGGCCGGGGGGACGGGACGGGACACACCGGGCGGCTGCGTGAGGGGATGGCGGGAGGGGCAGCTCCTTGTGCCGCGCATGCGCGGAGCGGCGCGCAGCCTCTTGTAGACAGGCTGGGGCGGGCGCTGCCGAGACCTCGTGGCGCAACGGTAGCGCGTCTGACTCCAGATCAGAAGGCTGCGTGTTCGAATCACGTCGGGGTCACGGCTCCCTCCGGGGTTCCTTTTTACGGCGAGTGGGGAGGCCCGGGGGCAGCGGCGGGGCTGAGGGGTGGTCGGGGGTGAAGCTGAGGGTCCGGCGGGCTGGAGAAGTGCCGGGAGAACCGTAATTCTTGCGCCCCGGGGTGCTGCAGCCTGGCAGCCCCTGCCCAGGATTAACCCAAGACCCCTTTTTTTTCGTCCCTCCCTGTTTAAGCCAAGTGGGTGCCTCAGCCAGGGTGGGATGGGGGCAGGAAGCAATGTGAGGCTGTGAGGGGGACCCCCAGTACCAGCCCAAGTTGTGGGACCATCATCACCTGGATGCCAAGTCAGCTGGTGTGCCATCACACCATGTCCCTGCCCTGCTTGGGCCATTTGGGGCTCTAAAAGTGGCCTTTTCCCAAAATGTAGCAGAGGTTAGTGATACAAACCCCTGTTACCGGGTGCAGGGGACCCCAAAACAATGACCAAGTGTTGCTGTTGGGGTGTAAGTAAAGAAACCCTGGAGAAGAGAGCTGCTCCGCTCTGACTTTTCCCAGCTGCTGGTGCTGCTCTCCAGGCCAGCAGAGGAAAACCAGCTCCACACACAAAAGGTGGTTGGGCTTCACCCTCTTCGATGCCCTTGGGAAATGCAGCATCACTTGGGGTACCCATTCGAAAAAGGGTGTCTGGTCCCAAGGGATGCAGGGGTCCTGCGGGTGAGAAGTGAGGTGGCATCAGCTGGGATCCTTCTGCTGAGGGAAGGAGGGTTTTTTTGGGAATGTTTTTGTCATCAGGCATTTGGTGTTGTCCAGACTCAGAGGGAACTTTGGCAAGAGGCTCTGAGACCATGAGCAGAGCTGGATCACTGGGAAGTGGAGTGCAGCTCCTGAAAAGCCCTGGGTGATGCTGGAACAGGCTGCCCAGAGAGGGGGTGGGTGCCCCATCCCTAGGGGTGTTCAAGGCCAGGTTGGATGGGGCCCTGGGTAACCTTGTGTAGCTCCAGGCCTGAGGTTGGTGGCCCTGCCTGTGGCAGGGGGTTGGAGCTCTGTGATCCTTGGGGTCCCTTCCAACCCAGACCATTCTATGATTCTATATGATTCTATGATGATGCCCATCTCCTGGGATGCCCCATGAAGTGAGTGGTGCCTTTCTCCTTGCTCAGATACCCCAGCAGTTAAATATAAATGTAAATATGTATATATTTTTAAAATAAATATAAATATCGAATTGGACATTTATTTGAATTAAACATAATCCATGGGTAACTTCTCCCCTGCCTTTGCAGCAGTGGAAGTGTCTCAGGCTTTGAAGCCGAGCCTGTGCTTTGTTCTATTAACCTATTTTGCATTCAGTAGGAACAATGATGGCAAAGTCTAATCTGCAGGATGGATAAAGCTTCTTAAGTGGTCATTAACTTTAAGGGCTGTAACCTGTTTGGTGGCTGATGGGTTGTGTACAGCTGGGTTCCTGCAGCCTTCAGCTCTTCCTGTTAAATGGCTTTTGTCTTGACGACCATTTTCCTTTTAAAGTTCTGCTTCTTTATGGCAGCACAGGGGAGCGAAGCTTTGAGCTTCTGGTGCCACAAAGATTGCCTTTATGTTGGAAAATAGCAGCGGCCTGAGTGAAATAGGAATGGAGCCTTTGTTGCCCTGTGCTGCCTTTGCCGATGCAGTTTAATTAAGGAAAAGGGACTGGGCAAAAATAACCTTGGACCTGGAAGTGTGCATCCAAGGGATGTGCTCCCCTGAAACGTGCAGTGTTAAAGCTGTTCATGAGGTCAGGGACTGACCAAGAGCCAGCAGTGTGCCTGGGTGGCCAGGAAGGCCTGTGTCAGACCCAGGGTGGCCACAGGGCCAGGGCAGGGATTGTGTCCCTGTTCTAGGCACTGGTGAGGCTGCACCTCGAGTGCTGGGGCCAGTTCTGGGCTCCTCACCATCAGAAGGACATGGAGGTCCTGGAGCGAGTCCAGAGAAGGGCAACCAGGCTGGGGAAGGGGCTGGAGGGCAAATCCTCTGAGGAGCAGCTGAGGGAGCTGGGGGTGTTCAGCCTGGAGAAGAGGAGGCTGAGGGGAGACCTTCTCACCCCTCCCCTGCCCTGCCAGGAGGGTGCAGAGAGGTGGGCGATGGTCTCTTCAGCCAGGGGACAGGAGATGGGACAAGGGGCAATGGGCTCAAGCTGCCCCAGGGCAGGGGCAGAGCAGATGGGAGGGCAAAGTTCTTCCCTGGCAGAGTTGTGGGGCTGTGGCACAGGCTGCCCAGGGAGGGGCTGAGTCCCCACCCCTGGGGGTGTTTAACAGAGGGGAGATGAGGTGCTCAGGGATGTGGGTCAGCACAGGACAGGGACGGTTGGACTTGATGATCTTAAAGGTCTTTTCCAACCTGGTGACTCTGTGGTTCTGTGTGTTAAACCTCACTCTGGAGGTGTGACTTCACTGTCAAAGTGAATTTTCTTTCCAACTGACTTCACTTCCCACAGCAACCAGTGGTGATGACATCACAGAGCAGCCACTGCCCTGAATAGGGAACCAGCACCCCTTCTCCCTACTCTAATTAACCATCAGGACTCAGGCTGATGATGTGAGGAGGTAAGTGGCTCCCTCTGAAACACCACAACCTTTGCCTGAAGTCAGCACGCTCTCAGAGCTCCATTGGCAGTGATGGGCTTTTCCCCTGGTCAGGGCAAATTTGGGGGCACTTGGAGCTGAAGTGGCCTTTCTAGGGAGAGATTTTGTGATTGAGCTTGGTAAGGTGTGAATACTGGGGACAGAATCACACCAGAGCTTCTCATGGTAGGAGACTTTCAGTGTCACCAGAGTCAAAAATTCAATGTGAAGCTGGATGTGGTGGATCTGGGCAGCCCCATCTCCTGGGATCTGTGTGTGGGATCGGTGTGGGGCAGGGCCCATCCTTCTTTCCTCCCATATTTTGTCAGCTGATAAAGGTCCCTTGAACAGCTGCTGGGGGTGAACAGCTTCATCATTGGGACACACTGCCAGCCTTCCCTGGGCTGCTCCTCAGGCTTCCTTCCAACTTCCATTAGGAGATGTTGGGAAGTTAAATGGGGAAAACAGCCAGCTGAGGATCTAATGGAGGGAGTGCTGATGCTGGAGGGGCTGTTTGTGTAAAACCTCATCTTTCTGAACCACCTGTATGTGAGTGTTTGCTGGGGATGTTTGTCTGTACCCAGGACTTTGGTACCTGTCCCACAGGACACAAAATCCTCCCTGTGGCTCACAGAAATAGAAAGAGAGACGCTGTGAATGTCACTGAGGTCGTTTCATTTTATCTTGTCCCAATTGCTTTGCAGAGGGAGGAGAGAGCATCATTCCTGAAAGCAATCTAGGGAGGTGTTAAAGAGCAGAGCTGAAGCCTCCATCCTTTTCAGGGGGGAGAAGGAGCAAATGAGGGGTGGCTTCAGGCAATTTTTCTCCTGAAAACAGTCTGATTGCTGCAGTTTATTCTCCCCCCCTGCCCTTAATCGGGGTGGCAAATGGTTATAATCAAATCAGGTCACTGGAGACCGGTGCAGGAAGGAGCAGCTGTTGCATGCAGCCATGCACAATATTTCTGGGCTGGAAATGATTCATTTACCCTGTGTAATATATATGGAAATATGCTGCAGGAGCATCACTGAAAAGAACCTATTGTATTTGGCCAGCCCTAACAGAGCTGTGGGGTTTACATCCCTTTACCCTTTAAGGATGTGTCAAATCAACTCAGGCAATCTACCTTTTAGGTGGGTAACAGCACTGGCTGGGGCTTAATCTCTATGTTTGTGCTCCTTTTAGGCTGACATATCCAAGCATGATCCCCTCAGCACTGAAAGCATAAACTGAATAAAGGCAGGGAGTTGTAAGGGAAAGAAAATCAACCCCTGCTGCAGAAGCATCCTGGGTGAGGAGATAGAGGAGGAGGGATAAGGAGGATGAAGTGGGGGGACCTTTGTCAGTATGC
Source organism: Porphyrio hochstetteri (assembly GCA_020800305.1). Classification (NCBI taxonomy): domain Eukaryota; kingdom Metazoa; phylum Chordata; class Aves; order Gruiformes; family Rallidae; genus Porphyrio; species Porphyrio hochstetteri. The sequence goes on along the minus strand of CM036930.1, from coordinate 5,384,125 downwards.
TGAAAAATCTGCCCTGAAAGGGATTTCTTTTCTCTTTCCCCAAGTAGAACACTCTGCCTTTTAATCTCAAAGAGCCTTTTTGGGGAGTTTCCTTAGTACTAAAAGCTGGTTTGCCCCCACCTTTCCTTTATTGTCGCAGCCTTTGAAGTTCTCTTCAAAAGATGAAGCCAAACTTCCCGTTTCTTCCACAGCCTGTAATGAATATCCAGCTTTGTTTAAGCAATTAGCTTGGTGGGGTGATTTCTGTTGCTGGTTTGGGGTTTTCTTTTTTTTTTTTTCCCCTTTTAAAATAAAAACCCAAACCCTTCCAAACTCCTGAGTGGTTTAGACATGTTTTGAAAAAACACCAAGCCAACAGCTGTGCTTAGGACTAATCTGACACTCCAGCAGCTGTCATAACAAAAGCTGAGCTGGTTCAAACACAGCTCCTTTGTGTGCTGCTTGAAAATGATTTAAAGGAAATGATTATTTTACTGGTTCTCCTGCCTTGAGCTGTGGGGCTGGGTGAGGGACCGTTTGCTGGGTGCTGGTATGTGATGCCTGGGAGATGAATGGGCTCTTAACCACCCCTTTGAGCTTCCAGGCTCAAACTGTGTCTTGATTCCTGGCTCTTTCTTGCTGCTGGCTTTGTCTGCAGCCCCTCTGTGTTTCTAGAGCCATGATGGGTGGGTAGGTGCCTGCTTGGGTGCTGCTGGGTGGGTGGTAAAGGTGCTGCAAGGGGCACACCACCCGTCTCAGTGATCCATGCTCCAGCAAATACCCAGGGGGACAGTTAAGCAGTGGGATTAGTCAAGATGCCCTGAACTGTAGCTTTTCTTAAGTATCAAATGATGCCACCTGGTAGAGATATTTCAGGTTAATTCATATTTTAAGGCCCTTTCTCCCTCCTTACCTCTCACCCAGGCAGAAGCACTGGAGTAACCCTTGAAACACAAGACTTCCAAGTGACAGCAGCGGGTGCCTCTGCAAGACCCAAGTAAGGAATCTGCTAATGCAGGGATGTTTTCTGTATCTGCAGCCAAATGAAGGAAATTGCAAGTTGATATAAACTGATGCTCTTTGTATTAGCTCATGGCAAATGCAGCAATTACCTCCAATCAGTTAATTATAGCATCCCTCCATGGCCTGCTTCCACTTAGTTGGGTAAGAAGAGGGAGTGCTGGTTAAACTGGGCTCTCTGCAGAACTTTCTTGTGCTACTGGGAAGTATATTGACTTTTAATACCACAGTGAGTGTCATTCATGTTTCCTGAGCCTGTCTTGCTGCTTTCTCTCTTTATTTATAGCCTTGCCACCTGGGAATGACTGGATACCGTTTGAAGCTGCTGCTGCCTGATGCAGATCACAGTATTGCTGAGATAATAGTAAAGGAAAGTATCCGTGCTCATTGCACCTCCATCCTGTTCTGCCCTCACATCTAGGAATCCCCAAATCTAGAAATGAACTTAAATTGGACTTCCACCACGGTTTGCTGTGACTTTCCAGCAGTGCCTGTTAAAGGAGCCAGGTCCTTTTGTGGCAGCAGGATGTTAAACTGGGCTTACTCAGACTCTGTCTGCTTGGACCATCTCGTAGCTTTCAGTGTCTACTGGGGATGCTGATAAATAATGATGATGGTGGAGGTGAAGGGAAGTGAAATTTGGTGCTGCTTTGTGATGGGCCATCTCTCTCACATATAAAATCTTAAGATGCTTAAATCTAAATAAAGGATTGCTAATTGAGAATTGAGTGACTAGTTAATAACAATGTTATTTGAGGGTTGCTTTGCTCCTCACTCTTGGAATGTAAATTATTTCAGGCTTGTAATTCTGTCCCTTCAATTAACCCATGTTGTGGGCTTGTCATGGGTGGAAAAACTGGGAGAAGTTCCTTGTTTAAATCAGTATCAAGAACATGGTCTGGGTTGTATGGCATGCAGGACCTGGGGTAACTCATGATGAGAGGCTTTAATTACCCATCCACAGCCTGTCTTGATGAGTCTGTCTTCAAATATTAACAGGTAGAAGAAGTGTTGCTGGAGGATGGGCTGCAGATGGGCCAGAGGCCGGGACACGAGGCATCAGCTGGCACCAGTCTCCAGGACATTCTCAAGGCTGCCTGTGGGAAACAGGTATTATGGGATTGGTAGTTTAAATAGTCACCTCTCTGGGCACAAAACACTCCCAAGGTACAGCCCCCAGACTAGTGCCCTGTCCAAATGGTGTGATGAGGCCTGCAGTGTCATCTCACTGATACAGCAACACAGCCCATCCCTTGGTCTCTTAGGTCTGAGTTTGTTGAGTGCTGGGATTAGAGGACATGTCCAGAAGAAAAATACCATTTATTGTGCATTACTGCCTTGTCCAATAGATCAGGTTAAAGTAGGATCTCTTCTTCCAGCAGGATGAGAAGATGGTGGTCAAGGGATACACCCAACACCAATTACTATTCCAGAGGCATCCACATTAGACAGAGTAGACTGCAGGCAACTGGCCCCTATTTTAACTTGATCTCTTGGGAGTTTTAAGTACTTCCCAAAGACTTTTTTTTTTCCTTATCTGCAGAAGGACAATCCACTTTAAATGAGATTATTTCAAGGCAGCTTCCATTCCCTTCTTATGTCTGGGCATCGTCCTGATTAGACTTCTGTGATCACTGACATGCATTTACTCTTTAGCCTTGTTCTGATAACACCAGGACCTCAAGAGATGAAGTCTCCTCCCCCTTGAAACCGAGGTGGCCTTGCTCTAGTGCTCTCCAGCTTGTTTGGTAGCTTTGCTTGCTAGAAATGAAGAGCTTATGCCCTCAACTCACTGAGCCTCTCACCACGCTTTCTTTCTCCATCAGATGAGTGAGACATCCAGTGATGGAACCAATGAAGATGACCAAGGTGAAACGTGCCTTTCTGACTCTTCACCTCCCAGGGGAATCGGGTACTGTGTGCTCGGCCTGTTTCTCCCTCTTGTCATCAACCCCCTTCCCTTTGGCTGTTTCCCTTGTTGTCATGTAGATGGTGTCTGTCTGATGTGACACCACGTCAATAAACCTGTTTGAAAAGCTTTAAAGTGAGATATGAACAACTGGGGAGGTTGGGGGGGGGGGAGAGGCCACGTCCTTCAAGGGATGAACTTCAGGGTGGGTGCCAGCATGGGTGGCCTTTTTACAGTTTCCTGCTTGGATGCTGAAAGCAGAGTTGGCTCCACAGGCTCCTTAGGGTCTCTCTGAGGCCTGAGCTCCTTATTACAGCTCTGTGAAAGCTCACTCCCACTCTGCATGGGCAGAAGAGGGGGCACTGGGACACTCGCTCCATCAGAGCAGGTTTTCATGCATGGGAATATGGAATCAAACAGGGTCCTGACCCATGGATCTCATGTTGGCTGGAGGCTAAGTGCCACCCCATTGATTCTACAGCAGCAAACTGCAAACATGCAGCATTCCAGGACACTTGTGAGCTCGTTGCTCACACTTGGGAGCATCTTGTGTGTTCTTAGACACCTTTCCCTCGGTCAGAGTGGAGCACTGGGTCATCCCTCTGTGCCAGCTGCAGGAAGGTGGCACTTGGGTAACTGGGGAAGTCTGTTGGCTTATGGTTTGTGTGTGGGGGTGTTGTTATTCCACCCTAATTGCAAGATTCCTTCCTCACTTCATGGTGGGTTTCTGCGTTGGCAGAGCTGGCATCTGTTACCTTTTAAGGTCAGTGATGGGGATTTGGGTTACCTCAAACAACTCTTCATTCCCCCCTCACAGATCCAACAGGAAAAGGACAAAGAGAGTGAGGAGCTGGTCAGCAGCCAAGAAGAATCAGAAGAGAGCTGAAGTGGGAAAAGAGCTGTTGATGCTGGAAAATGGGAAGACCCAAGTGGCAGTGGCACAGGAACAGAGTGCTCTGAGTTTGATACCCATGCCTGTGAAGATCCTGGTGCTTGTTGTCTTTGTCTTTGTCATCTTCATGCATGTAATTAAGGGATGCTAATGCAAACCTCAGCCTGGGAGCAAATAAAAGCACTGTCCTGATGTCCTGATGACAGACACAGTGTTTAGTGGTGACTACAAAACTGCAGGCTGCACTTTACCCCCCCTGCTACTCCTGAACAAGCTCTGGAGGCAGTGAGTCCCCCTCTTTAGGGGACTGTCCCTAATGCATGTGTCCCTAGCTGAGTGTGTTCCTGGCTAACTGCACTGGGTGAGGTGCAAGGGAAGAAGATGAGGCTGCAGTGCTGCTGTGCCCTTCCCTGCTGTGCACCAAAGGGGATGTTGAGTGGACTGGGACTGCTGAAGGCACAGTTCACTGTGTGATACAGCAGGATGCTTCCAAATGCAGCAATTTTACTCCCAAAGTAAAACCCTCCCCAGCATCTTCTGCTGCCTAGGAGATGGATCTGTTAATTCATTGGGAAATACTGATGCTGGAAGAACTCTTGGCCTCTTCTAGCTGGGTGCTCCTGTTCCCCACAGCATCCCTTGCTAGAGCAGCTCTTCCTGCTGCCTTGGCTGCTGGGGACACACATGGGAGAGGACAGATCTGCCTCCCCAGAGGGTACAGGCTTTAGCTGGCAGGTCTGGACCTGCTTTATTTTGACAGAGGCAATGAACAGTTTATTAACTGTTCTGCTCTAAAACTAGGCTGGAGACAAAGCATTATATTATGGGACTGGGCTGATTGATTGTTTTTAAGTGTAAAATTCCTTGACACCTAGAGTATACTGTGGTGTGAGACATCATCACTGGCCCTGCTTCATGCCAGGGCTCCCAGATGTTTTGCTGTTCAGCCTGAAGTCTGTGGGAATCAATTGACTTGGTAAACAAATCTAGCTTGTGTCTGTGCAATCTCAAGTAGCTCTTGCTCTGCCAGGGAGCTGGAGAAGCAAAAGGAAGGGGGGGGGCTGTTTTCTGGGCTGCTGGGTGGGTTTTCTCTGTTGCTGCAGTGATCTGAGCAGCTGGGGCTCTGCTCATCCCTTCCCTTGGCTTTGCTGGTCTTTAGCTACATGGGAAAGTGCTCCAGACCTTGGTGTGTGTGGAAGCAATTCTTGCAGCCAGGCTCTAAGGAGCACTCAGGGGGGACGATGCTCAAGTGGTCCCAGTGCAGCTGAGCTGGGAATGAGCTACTGTGGGTGGCTGGAGAAGAGAAGGCTGTGGGGGGACCTCATTGCAGCCTCCCAGTCCCTGAAGGGAGCAGAGAAACAGGAGGGGAATCAACTCTTTAAAAGGGTAGATAATGACAGGACAAGGGGGATGGATTAAAACTAAAGGAAGGAAGGTTTAGATTAGATATTAGGGGGAAGTTTTTTATAGAAAGAGTGGTGAGGGGCTGGAACAGGCTGCCCAGAGAGGGGGTGGGTGCCCCATCCCTGGGGGTGTTCAAGGCCAGGTTGGATGGGGCCCTGGGCAACCTTGTGTAGCTCCAGGCCTGGAGGTTGGTGGCCCTGCCTGTGGCAGGGGGTTGGAGCTCTGTGATCCTTGGGGTCCCTTCCAACCCAGCCCAGTCTGGGATTCTATGACTTGGAGAGTTTGTCACCAAAGCCTTGTGTGCCAGAGCCAGGAGTGGAGCTGCTCCATCCAGGGGGGGCTGGGTGAATGGATGTTGTTAGAGATGAATGTGTTTGCCCATGAACTTGGCTTTTTGGGGATCAGGGAAACAGGGAGAAAGTTCTGAGCACTGGGAGTGTTTTGTTATGGCAGCTGTTGAAATGGAGTGCTGGGGCTCCTGAGAGCATTTCATTTTCAGACTGGTCTGTTCTTTCTTTTTAAAGCACAAAATGCTTCAATACTTAATCCCTGAAAGCAAGAAAACCAACCTTCTCTGCTGCTTAGATGGAAAAAAACCAAACTGGGGGCAGGTGAGGAGTTAATTCACCAATATCTATTGCAAAACCTTAGTTCTTCTATAGAAAATCTGAATTACACACTGATGGTTTTACCCACATCCCCCTTTCACCTCCATTCTTTGCACAGCCTGCTGTGGTCTCTTATCACTGCCTGGCCCATGAATGATTAACCCTCACTTCCTTTGAAGGCTGGAGAACCAAACACCACCCTTCCACAGCCCCTTTTGTTGCATTCAGTGCCCTGTGGAAAACCCTCAATACTTGGTACCCAGCACTGGAATATCTCAACTCTGGTGGAACTGGTTGGGGAAGGCAAATGTGATCTCCCATGAGAGCCCCACAGGAGAGATCCAGCTCGTGATACCAGCAGCCCACTGCTTTGTTTCTGAGTTCTGGTAGCTGTGTGTGGAGCTCAGCCCAGTGTGCCTGCTATAAACCTTCCCTCCTGGGAACAAACAGTGGGGTTTTGTTGTTTTTCCTTTTCCAGTTGTATATAAGCATGGATTTATGCTTTGTTTTTATAGAGAGCATGCAAAGCCAGATGCATCCCTGCCCAGAAGAGTTATCTTGAAGCTCTTTCCTGCTGCTGCCTTTCTGCTAACTGGAGCTAATTATTAACGTTACCATGCATGGGCTGGGGCTGGGTTTTTATAGATTTATTTATTTATTTTCCCCCAGCAACTGTCTTTTCAGAGTGCCTGTCTGCCCTGTGCTGATGTCTCTCCCTGTTTGTCAGCTGGGCAGACACAGCTGGTGGACTTCTCCCCCTGGGTCAGACATCCTGATAGAGGGATCCTCGAGCTCTCAGCTCCTGTCTCCATGCATTAAGGTGACTATCTGTGCTGTAACCAGCTCAGGGCCCTGGAGGGGGGGAGAATTAATTAATTAACTAGTTAATTAACTGTCAGGTTGCCAAATCTCTGGAAGAAATGACAGGAGGGGACTGGATGCTGTCTCTAGTCCCTGTGTGTCGTTCACCACTGCTTGTGCCAAAGCTGCTGGCACAGAGATGGGCAGGTCTTGGTCCCCTCATGTGTTTTTTTCCCCTTTATCTATAAAATCCTGATCTCTTGCTAAAGAAAAGCTTTATACTGGGCTCCCAGGGGTGGGTTTTGCTGGTTTTCCCCCTTATTTTCTTGCCTCCTGGCCTGCTAACTGCAGCTCAACTCACCTTTCCCAAACACCATGGAGAAGTGGTCTGGTCAAGTGTCCTTGTTGGGTTGAGTTGGCTCGACCTGAAGTGATGCAGGTAAGAAAGAGGGGAACCAAATGGTACTGTTTGGCTTATTTGTGTGATTTGCAGGAATTCCTGCAGCTCTCCTGCTGTTCCCATGGAAACAGATGTTGAATTGCAGGAAGCTGCTACAGGTTTTCAGGACTATTAGGGGGGTATTTTCTCCCCTTTAACAGGGATACAGCCTTTATCACTTCTGAGCAGCCTGGAAGAAGTTCTTCTCCTCTTCAAGGCACAAATCTGGAATGTCCCTGCACCTTCTTCCTCTTACAAGTTCTTCAAGGTATCCCAAGGTGTCTCAAGCAAGATACTCCCAGGGAAAGGTGCCGTCAGGAGGAGAGTTAAACTCTGCTTTCCTCATGCCATTCGCTGGCTGGTGATGGTCTGTTCATTCCCCAGACAGTGATGAGTAGTGGAGACCATCCCTCCCTCCTCCCCAGCACAAGCCCTGCACCCTGGGAAGGGCTCAGTGGTCACCAGGATATGGTGCTGTTCAATTGGCACTGCCCAAAAAGCATCTGCTGAGCTATGCCAGCCCCCCACCTTGCCCCAGGGCTCAGGTCTGTGTAGCACTACGTGACTCCATCTTCCCAAGACAGTCCTTTTTCCATCGTGTCACATCTGAACAAGCAGCCAGGGACTGAACCTCATGGCCCAGCTGCTGTACCTGGCTCCAACTTAAACTCACCTCCTCCCCTGCCTTTACCTCCTGGGTCTCTTGCAGGTGTTGACATGGTGCAGCCTGTTCATTGTGGGAAGGAAACAGCTGCCTGTGTTGGTGCTGGGCACTGACAGGTTATCAAGGGGTTTTATTTGGAGTCACCTCATTGGTTTGGTTTTAATTGGGGGAATGAAATGTTTAGGAAGATGAAAGGTGTTTGTTTTAATAAGTTATTAGGATCAGATATGTAGGGCTGTGAGGATTATTGAGGCTTGCTGGGAGAGCTCTACCAGAGCCCTGGTCTGTGCCACGCTCTGCTCCTTGTTTTTATCCCAATCCATCGTGCTTCTGGTACCAGCCCCAGGTCCTGGGTGACCCAAGAGCCACACTGTTCTGTTTGCAGCATGTGGAGCCTGGCTGCAGCCAGGACACAACAGGTGAAGTGGGCAGGCAAAAAGCAGGCAGGAAAATGGGAAGGAGACACAAGGCTCAAGATCAAAGAGCAAGGTAAAAAACCCCCAAACCCACCAAATAAAAAACCCCACAAAAAATCACCTAAACCCACCAAGCAAAGAACCCACCTGGGACCAAACCCAGCATCCCGAGCTGAGGTCCTGCTTGGACCCCATCCTGCAGAGCAGGGGGTCCTGGTGGCTTGAAACACCAGCCACTCTTTTATTTCAGTGGGTTTTGTAAACCACAGTTTGTCTCTGGTTTTTAAACCAGAAACTTCTTCCCAGGGCCAGCTGCAACCTGTCACAGCCCCTTCCCCACCATCATCCACAAAGGAACCCCCCTGGTTTCATGTGGGGTGGGGGATGCTGCCAGCCCTGCAGCAGCAGCAGCTCATCCCACCAGCCTGCCCTTGGCTGCTTCTCCCCTTCCCTACTCCTGGGGAACCAAACTCCCCCAGCCACCCCCTTGGGGGCTCAAGAAGACCCTTCATGATGTTTCCTTTAACTCCTGGGTTGTGAGTGAGGAGCTTGCTGGCAGCCTTTGCTCAGAGCTGTCTGGACTCCTGTGTAAACAGCCTGGTAAATAATAATAACTTAGGAATAGTAAGTGCCCAATAAAGCCAGGCTGCTAACAGCCCCCCTGTTAAAATCCAGTCGGATGGGCTCTCTTCAGATTTCTCTACGAGGTGAATGTGTTGGTAATGAACATCTTCCCCTTAGATTGGCCCCGTGCTTGAGGTTTTTATTTAAATGCAAATTGAATCCTCCCACTGGAAAGCTAATGGGAGATGGAAATAGCTGGTAGGGGATGAGAGTTTGCTTTATGTAGAGTCATTTGATTCAACTTCTTGTTGATTTTTTTTTTTCCCTCATTTTTTCTTATTTTATGGCTAGAGCTGCTTTGAAATGGTTTCCCATCTCGACTGGCATGAGCTATTGGCAAGAATAAACCCTTGTCTGGATGGCTGCAAGGCTGAGCTTGGTGTCAGCACCAAGGAGCTGGACTTAGAACCTTCTCCAACCACTTCTGGAGACCATCACTGGTCCAGGCAGCAGGGAAGTGGCCACTGAAGGAGCAAGTCCCTCTGCCATGAAAACACCCAGCTCTGGAAGCAGCAGGTTCTTGAGTCCTCCAGCCCCTGATCACAGAATCACAGAACTGTAGGGGTTGGAAGGGACCTACAAGAGATCATCAGGTCCAACCCCCCCTGCTACTGATGCTGCTGCGTGGGTACCAGCCGTGCCCAGCATCCCCCCTGCTCAGAGCTCTGCACCAGCGCTCTGCACTGGGAGCACAGTGCTGGGAGGGAGCTGGATTCCCAAGGGATGCCAAGGACATGCAGAGCTCAGGGGGTTCCTGAAGGATCAGAAACATCTGCTGGGCTGAACTGTGCAAATGCATCTCTGGGGAGTGGCTTTGCACCGGGTTGAAAAGATCTTTCTCTGTGGGCTTTTGCTCAGAGCAGGGGTTTCCCTGCAGCACCTTTGGGAGAAGAGCAGAGGAACAGGTCAGGGAAGCCAAAGCCTGGGATGAGCAGCAGCCTGGGAAGAGGAACCCAAAGGGGCCCTACATCCTTCTGCTGCCTCAGAGCAGGGTGCTCTCACAGGATGCTCTCACGGGATGCCTGCAGCTGGAGTGGCAGAGAGCAGGACCCCTGGGATAGCTCCCGAGCCCTGGGATGGCTCCTGACCCCTGGGATGGCTCCTGACCCCTGGGATGGCTCCCGAGCCCTGGGATGGCTCCTGACCCCTTCCCCTCCTTTCTCCATGTGGGGTGTGTGTCCATCGGCTGTGCACTGGTGCTGGGCGCTGCGACCAGTATCCCCAGCACACCACAGACCCCCAACCCTCCTCACAGCTGGTCCAGGGAACGCAGAGCAGCATCTCCAGGTCTCTGACTCCTCTCAGAGGCAGCTCCTATATTTTTTTTCCAGCTTCTACTCCCCTATTTCTGTCTGTCTGTCTGTCTGTCTGTCTGTCTCCCTTTGCTCAGGAGTTGTGTTTCTGCAGGCAGGGAGGATGGAGGGGAGGGGGGGGATGGCGAGCAGGGGGAGCTGCTGTTACAGAACATCCTGTGCAAGCATGGGGAGCCATAAAAGGCTTAAGTCTGGGTCTGGTCATGCAGCGTGTACGCACGCACACACCCCCGGCTGCCGCCGCCGAGCCAAAGACCAGATGGGGAAATCCTCTCCCTCTTAATTGTCCTACCTCTCCAGGAGGGTGAAGATTAGGGCTGCTGGATTTATGCTGATTGGGTTTTTTTGGCTTCTTTCTTCTCCGAGCATCCCTCCCACGCAGCCCTCCCAGCCCCGGGCTGCTCCTGGCACCGCTCGCATCCCCCCTCGCCGGTGTTGCGGGGGGTGCAGGGAGGGACGGAGGGTGCAGGGAGGATGCTGGGGAGGATGAGGATGCTCTTTGGGCGCCGAGGATTTGGGTGGTAAAGTTGAAGAGCCACGCTCAGCCTGGACTCGGTGCATCTTCCCAGGAGCTGTGAGTACACCCGAGCTTTCCGAGCTCTCCTGGCAGGAGGGAGGGAGCATCTCGCTGGAGGTCAGCAGGTTATTGGGGAGGGGGGGGGATGCTTTGGAGGAGGACAGCTTTCTCCCAGTCAGGCCAGGCTTTTAATAAGCAACACAGACAAAGCTTTGTGTTTGTGTTTCTCCCTCTAAAATTAAAAGTGGGTCAAGGAGGATGCTTTTTCCCTTTTATTTATGTATTTTTTTTACACACAGCCCCCCCCAGTAGCCCCCAAATCCTGTCTTTTCAGCCTCCCCCAGCCCTGCGATGGGTACGTGTGCTGAGCTACCCCCAGCTGAGATCTGGCCCAAGCTCTTTGCATTCCCTCGGGAGGGATGCAGCCTAAATACCAGAGTCGAGGGAGCTTTATAAACACCACCAGCGAGACTGCAGGGCTTGGGAAAACCCCTTCTGCCTTTGACCCCTGCGGAAAGAGAAGCTGTTTGTGCAGAGATCACCCTTTCAGGGGGCGAGGGGAGGGGGTGCAGGATGCTGCTGGGAGTGGGACCAGGGCAGGGGTAACCCCCAGTCTCGCAGGGTGGGGGTATATGTTACCTTTTCCCTTGATGAATTTACACCTCTCCTGAGCCAAACTGGGGTGGGAATAACTAGGAATAAATCTTACCACGTTCTCTTTAGCTCACCCAGGACAAAAGGACGGTCTGGGCTGAAAAATAAGCCCCCTTTTCCCCCTGTCCTGTAGCCTGCTAAAGCTCCTGGCATCCTCCTGCTGCACGGCTGCTGTTAGCTGGGGGATACTTCCCACCCCCTCCCCATGCCCTTCCTCCTATTAGCCACCGCAGGCGATTGCATTTGGCGTGATGGGGCTGGAAATGATCTCAAAGGGTAATGGTGGTGTGGGGGGTTAGGGGTGAAGCAGGGGGGGAGGTCAGATCGGTCACAGCCTCCTGTCTTCACCTTCACACTGCGCCTACCGGCTGCGAGGGGATGCTCAGGAGCTGGAGGGATGGACATGAGCTGCCTGGGAGTGCTGCTGCCTTCTCTTTGCTGGGTGTAATTAATCCTCTTTAGAATCGAATGCTTAGTTTGCTGTAAGGAAACGGCCTCTCTTGCCGGCGGGGTGATGTGCAGAGAAAGATGAGGAGCTGGGGGATATTTCTGTTGTTGTTTGGTGTTTCTCTGGGTAGCTGTTACTATGGCAAGGAGCCTCAGCTCTGAGAGGAGAGGTCAGAAATACCAGGCTGCAGATGTCATGCATGTGCTGTTTAAAGCCTCAGCTGCCAGGCTTTGAGCAAGGGAGAAGCCACCCGAGTCCCTCCCATTCTCAGAGGCTTTTAAGAAGCATTTTCTGCTCCCAAGTTGGAGTTATTTGGAGTCTTGGGCTTGGTATTCTCTAGGCTAGGGCTGTCAAGAGTCACAGCTTGCAGAAGGGCTGCCTGTGCCTTGATCCAAGTGTCACCAAGTGATGGGCGTTGGGCTGGGACCCACAGCACCTTAGTGTGGGTCACCACAGCAGAGGTGGCTTTTTGTGGGACCCTGCAGGAGGGTGAGGGTTTGGGGTGGGATCTTGGGCTTCTCCCATCCTCAGAGGTGTCAGGCTTTTCCAAAGACCCTGGTCCCACTCAGAGCTGTGGGTAAGTTGTGAGGGTCTGAGGAGAGCTGTGCCTGGGAGGGGGGTGCTGAGCTCTCTGGGCTACTGCACAAAGGGGTTTGGGGGTGATGGGCTCCTCTAAAATCTGTTCTTCATTGGGCAGCAGAGAAATGAGCATCCTACCTGGAGGGGGTGGGATTAGTGGCTCCCTTCTGGGTGCTGAAATGGGGGGGGGAAATGTGGACGTGAAGCTTCCAGGGAAATCTGTCCCCATGAGCATCACTGGGTTCCCCTGGCTGTGTCCGGGCTCCCCCACAGCAGAGGCTGGTACCTGAGCCCACAGGCACAGGGCCTCTTTGTGCTGTGCTGGTGTTTATCCTGCAGTGGTTACACTGTGACGCTGATGTGCTTCTGGGAGGAAAAGCAGCTCGCTTCGTGGCAGTGATGAATGGGGAGGTTTAGGTGCTGCTCCCACGTCTGAATCGTCTCAGTGGTTCATTTGAGATGTGCTGTGTCCTGCAAACTTCCAGTGTGGGTGAGAACAGCACAGAAGAAATCACCCCTGGCTTGTCTCTCTTTCCTCATCACTGGCTGGGTTTGGTTTTGACAAAAAATCCCTGATCCTACCCCAAATGGGATGTGTTTGTGGTATCAGCAGCTCCAGCTGCAGGCAGTTCCCTTCAAGCTCCTGAGGAGGGGGAGATGTGGAGTCCCACCTCCCTGAGCAGCTTCCCTGTGTGGGACCCTGAGCACCTCATCCCCTCCAGGAGAGCAGGGATGAAGGTCCCAGGGGATCCTGCCCATGCGAGGGGTGCTTGGCCCTGCATCCCAAGCATCCCGTACCTGGCATCCCTCCTCTTCTCCCCCTGGGAGTGGGTGAGTGGTGCTGGGTGGTCTGGGGTCATGCTGGGAGCAGGAGAGCTGAGCCACAGAGGACTGATGTGAGCATGGGGCTCACAGTGGGGCTGGTCCCTGCTCTGGGTGTCCTGTGCCTGGGAAAGCACCCGAGTGATGCTGCAACCTGGAATTGCTCTGGGAAGACCAGGAACAGGCAGGGCAGAGCAGGGCTGTGCCCAACCCCCCTCCTGGGCAGCAGGGGAAATCCCTGGGGATCTCCACTCTGTGTCCCCCCCTTCCTGGCCTCCTACCACGACTGTTCCTTGGGGCAGAAACAGGTTCCCTGCACTGAATCCCCCCCCTGTAGCTGGGAGCCAGTGCTGTGTCATCTCTCCCTGCTCTCTATGTAACACAGTGCAGGCAGCCAGGAAGGAGCTGAGATGGAGCTGCTGGCTCCTGCCTGGCTCTGAGGAGCAGGAGCTGGGATTCCTCCTCAGTGTTTGGGTGCTATTTCCAGCGTACTGTTGCCCCTGTTCCTGCCTCTCCTTGTGATGCCCATCCCTGGGGAACTGGGAATGGTTACAGCTGTGGGCAGCGATGCTGCCTGCATGTCAGGCTGTCCCCAGCTTGGCTTTGCAGCCCCTTTTCCCATGCTGGCTGGCACGCAGCAGGACTGCCCTGTGATCTGCTGTGATGTTTGGGTGAGTACAAGAGCTTTCTTCTCTCACAGGCTTCTCTATCAGGCTGGTGGCTGTCAGCATCTGCTGTGACCTGATCCCGGTGACAGCAAGGAGTCTGTGGGTGTTTGGTGGGTGGGAGGTGATCCAGGGAGCACTGATATCCTGGGAGGGGCATCCTGGGTCTGACCCATCCCCAGAGCTGGTGATGGATGGCTGGGGTGATGCTGCTGAAGTCAGCAAAGCTGAGGGTCAGCTGGATACAGCTCAAATGAGCTTGGGATGCTGGGAAGAGGAGTGGTTGTTTCCTGGAGCTTTGTGGCATCCCTGGACCCAACAGCGGTCACAGGCTGAGGGTCTGGGCAGGTGATGCTCTGGGAGGTCCAGCAGTGACCCCCTGCTGGGGCTGCACAAGTGCTGGAGGCTTTTCAGAGTGAGTGTGACAAATGTGGGACAGCATCACTTCATGGTGGGCTGTATCTGCCTGGGGCAGAGGGAGGATTAGGGGTCTCTCTGTTCTTTCCCCCAGGGTGGGGAGCATGTAAGTGTGGCTGGTACAGCGTGGGGAGCTCAGTCCCCTGCACAGAGAGGTCCTTCCCCCCACCCAGAGCCCTGTTTCCCTCTTGGTGGGTGCTGTGGGGCTCTCTCCCTGCCCAGTCATGCCCCACAGAGCCAGGACAGGGGTTGTGGGGGGCTGTGCTGCCTGCTAAGCTCTTACAGCAGGGGGTTCTGTCCTGACTGGGCCCTGGGCTGGGCTCAGCACCGCATCTCCTCTGATGGAGAAGCAATTACTGCTCATTTTGGGTTTAATTTGGCCATTTAAGGGGGGAAAAAAAGAGAAAACAATGAATGCTTCCAATGTGTTTGGTATAATTAACTGGTAATTCCCTGTGCCCAGGAGGAGGAATGGCTGCAGCACATGGGGAGCTCAGTCAGCAGCGTTGGCAGCACCAGCATCGCTCTCCAGTGGCATTTGGGTGATGCTGGGGAGAGAGGGAGACAGGGGGGGTGGGTTCAGTGCTTCAGCTGGACCCTGATTCCCTGCAAAGAGCAGGAGAGAGAAGAATGGCAAGTTCTGTGGAAGCTGAGGCAGCTGAGTTTGGGCAGAGCTGTGCACTGCTGAGGGTGCTGGCTCTCTGGATCTGCTGGTTCCTGCCACCCAGGACCACAACTGTGCTGAATTTGCAGGTCTTTGCTCTGCCTGTGCACACCAAGGACCTGCCCAGCACCCCACAGAGCTACCCAGCCATCTCCAAGTGCTTTGAATCACGCTCTGGTGTGTTGAAAAAAAGAATTTTCAGGCAATTCTGGACAATTATGCTGGAGCTTTGGATAGGAGAGAAACTGTCCTGCACCAGCCACGAGGTTCTGCTGCTGTCAGACAGTTGAGTGATGCTGATTGCAGCTCAGCCCAGGATTCTGCTTTATCACTGAAGGAATTGAGGCATGAAGGGGGGGGGGGGAAATGACTTCTCAGAGGTTGGGATGCAAACCTGTCACGCTCCTGGAAAGAGGAGCTGGCTCTGCTGCTCTAGTTTGCTGGCCCAGGCTGAATTTGTCCATGGCAATGCAAGAAAATTCCCCTGGAAAGCAAATCAATTATTCATGAAAGGAATAGTCCAGAGCTGCTTAAACTGGCAAGGCAAAAATCCCTGAGCTGCTCTGGTTGCCTGGTGGTGATGCACATCAGAGGACAAGGGATGGAAGGGAGGGGACAGCAGCAAGCTGGGGCAGTCCTGCCTGTGGCTTTGTGCCCCTTTCTCCTCTGGCTGCTGGGGAGATGCAAAGTGTGGCTTGACTTGCTGCTGCCTCTTTTTCTTGTGGCTTTGTGCTCCTTTGTACCCTGGTGCTGGGGATGTGTGCCTGTGCCTGGGCTGGGTCCTGCTGCTGGGGGGTCACAGCCCAAGGGGTGTTGAGGGGTTTATGGACCACATTTTTTTATGCAGTAAATGATGTTTAGCTGGCTGCTGACATTTTTTGGGGGGGAATAAGTTAAAATAAACAGCCCTGGGTTGGTTGGTTTCTGTGCCAGCTCAGGCTTGAGTGTGAAGGGGTTCTGAAGGACCCCAGTCCAGGTGTCTGGAACCCATCCCAGTGATGCTTTTCCATCACCACCCCCTGAAAGTGCCAGTTAGAGGAGGTGTCAGGTCTGAGGTGAGCCTGGAAAGGGATCCCCCCCATCAGGAGATGGAGCCCCAAGCCAGAGAGGAGTTTGTGGGGATGCTGAGTTGTACCTGTCTGAGGTAACAGGGATAAAGAAGAGAGAAACACGAAGCACGGACCCCATCCTCCCCCTGGCAGAGCTGCAGGGAGCCACCCTGCCTGAGGGTGAGCACTTGGCTTTTTGTCTTGGCCCAGCTGGGAGTTACCAGAGGGGGTCAGGGTCTGCAGGAAGCTGTACCCAGGGGTCAGGAGGAGAAACCAGGTCAGAGAAAGAGGACAGCAGGAACAGTTCCCCATGCAGGCAGGAAAACAGCCAGGGGAGTGAGCAGGCTGCTTGCAGCCTCCTGGATTTGCCTGTCGCTGGGAGGTGGGATGCTCAGGAACTGGGATAACAAGCTCACTGCAAACCTCACTCTTGGGTTTATTTTTTCTCTCCCCTCCCTTTGTTTTGTTTTATTTTTAGGCTCAGTGTCTGCATGAGCTGCTGAGGCAGATCTGGAGCAGCAGGATTCATGGAGACACGATGAAAGGTACCAGCAGTGGCTGCTGCTCCGTGTCAGGGCGGGTGGCAGGAGGGGACCAGTGGCTGGGGAGGATGCTCAGTGGGGATGCTCCCAGCCCTGCTCAGCTCCCTGCAGCTCTGCCAGGGGGAGGATGGGGTCTGTGCTTCGTGTTTCTCTCCTGTTTATCCCTGGCACTTGTCTGCTCTGTTCTGCAGCGTAGCCAAGCCCCCTCCCATGAGCAGGGACGGGTGCTGCCTCCCCCCAGCAGCCACCATGGAGCCAGCCAACACCAAAGACTTCCAGTGGAAAACCCTCTCCCCTCTCCCGAGCCGCAGGGTCTACTCCACCTTGGTGGAAGCTGGTGGGCAGGTGTTTGCCATTGGGGGATGTGATGACAACGGGGTCCCCATGGACTGCTTCGAGGTGTACTCCCCTGAGGCTGACCAGTGGACTGCTCTGCCCCCCATGCCCACAGCCCGGGCAGGGGTGGCTGTGGCCAATTTGGGCAAGAGGATCATGGTGATCGGAGGGGTCGGAGCGAACCAGATGCCTCTGAAGATCGTGGAGATGTACAACATAGATGAGGGCAAGTGGAAGAAGAGGAACTCCCTGAGAGAGGCAGCCATGGGCATCTCGGTGACAGCGAAAGGCAAGGAGAGGGTTCAAGCCTGCCAGGGCAGGGAGGGATGTCTGGGGGTGGGGAGATGGGGAGGGTTAGCATCGCTTGGTGCATGGGGCACAAAAGCTTTCTGGGCAACAGGCAGGGTTAGGCTGCTCTGCAAAGCCTTTTCTGTGAGCCCTGTGTGTTCATCACATGCCAGCTGTTGAAGACAAGTCTTCTGTAGGTGGCCAGAAGCAGATGAAGGCAGGGTCTGCTGTGTTGGCAGCCCTGGAGCCATGAGGTGGTGTGCTGGTTCCCAGGGTTGTTTTGGAGCCAGAGGTGAAGGTATTGGAAGCACAACATAGCTGTGGTTTGGAGATCTCTGGTCCAAGCCCAGAGCCAGCCAGAAGAGCATCAGCTTCATGGTTGTGTGCTCCAGCCATTGTACAAGCATCTGGCCTTGTGGGGGGCTCCCACATAGCCACCCCATGCTGGGAAGCTTAACCACCACCTTCAGTGGGGCTTGTTAAACACCCTCCAGGCTCAGCCTTATCAGCCCATCTCACCTTTTAATCTCCAAGCAGAGCTGCAGAGCATTGATTTCCTTTAGCACACCCTTGGCTGTGCTCTGCAGAGCCTGAGGCTGGGTGCTGTGCTCTGCAGAGCCTGAGGCTGGGTGCTGTGCTCCTGAGCAGCCTGCCCGAGGTGAGCCAGCATCCCACTGTGCCTGGGATTACGAATCCCATCTCCAGGCAGCTTCTTTGAAAGCTGCTGGGTTTGTTTGCTCGAGTGGGTTTCAAAGCTACTGTCAAGGAGTGTTTAAAAACCAGTGTTTGCCATCTTGGAGGTGGGTTTTTCCTCTCTGAGTTGAAGCTGCCTGGCTCAGATGGCAGGGTCAGTTTGGTGTGAGAGGCCAGGAAGAGAAATAGATGCCCCAATCCTTGCAGGGTGCAAGGTCTCTGCCTGGTGGGGCTCCCCACAAGGGCAAGGCTGCTGTGGCTGCTCTCCTGAGTGCTCTCTGTGGAGCAGAGTGCTTGTGGAAGGAGGGAGCATGGGTGCTGTGTGGATGGGGTTTTGCTTTGGAGAGCCAGGGTAGCCAGAGCTGGATGTAGCAGCTGGGGATTTTAGGGAGGAACAAGCAGCATCGGTGCCTTGTCTTGGCTCCAAGTCCTGTGGTCTGGGTCACAGAGCTGCCACCCTGTGCCAGACCTTGGTGGGGCAAAGCAGGAGCTGAGCTGAGGAGCAGCAGCCCCTGCATGGGGGAGCTGGGAGCAGGGGAAGAGCTGCAGGGACTGGAGGTCGGTGTGTTCCCCTCTGCCCGGGGATGGGAGCTGGGGAGGTGCACAGGGAGGGTTTGGGCAGGAGCCATCAGTTCTGGCCCACAGTGTGTGATGGCACGCTGTGTTCTGGCGGGGGGGGGTTCAGATGCTTTCCTAGGATGATTTCATGGGGAAGTGATGGTTGGTTTGCTTGTTTCTTGCTCTTGTCCAGACTACAGAGTCTATGCAGCGGGTGGGATGGGCTCTGACCTGCGGCCACACAACTACCTGCAGCACTACGACATGCTCAAGGACATCTGGGTGTCACTGGCAGCCATGCCCACACCCAGGTACGCTGCCACCTCCTTCCTGAGAGGCACCAAGATCTACGTGCTGGGTAAGAACTGGTCCTGCCTCCTCCTCCTCCTTCTCCTCCTGGGGCAGTAGCTCCTTTGGAGCTGAGAAACCTCCCTGGAAGATGCTCTGGGAGATGCTCCTCTCCATCCCTGCTGGCTTCCTCAGGAGCTGAGACACTCCAAGCCTTTGCAGCTGCAGGGTTTGAGTGGGGCTGGTGTTGGGTTTGGATTCCCAGCTCTGTAGCAAGCACGTGTGAGAGCTCCTGCACCCCCCAATGCCCTGGGGTTTCACAGGGCTTGCAGCAGCTCTGTGCCAGGTGTGTGGCCTCCCCTGCCCAAGGACCATCCATGGTGCTGGCAGCTGAGTGTACAGCTGCTCTTTGCCCAGTTTGTAGCCCTGCAACTGTGATAAAAGCCCTTGGGCTCAGCTAGTGAGTAAAAACACTTCTGATGGGTTTTATTTTGGCACGGTACCACACAGCTCCACAAAGGGTCTGCAGGAAAGACCTGATGTAGCTGGAAGTGCTGGACCAAGGCTTTTGTGAGGGGTGATCATAGAATCATAGAATGGTCTGGGTTGGAAGGGACCCCAAGGATCACAGAGCTCCAACCCCCTGCCACAGGCAGGGCCACCAACCTCCAGGCCTGGAGCTACACAAGGTTGCCCAGGGCCCCATCCAACCTGGCCTTGAACACCCCCAGGGATGGGGTACCCACCCCCTCTCTGGGCAGCCTGTTCCAGCCCCTCACCACTCTCTCTGGAAAGAACTTCCCCCTAATATCTAATCTAAACCTTCCTTCCTTCAGCTTTAATCCATTCCCCCTTGTCCTGTCATTGTCTATCCTTTTAAAAAGTTGAATCCCCTCCTGCTTATAAGCTCCCTTCAGGTACTGGAAGGCTGCAATGAGGTCCCCCCACAGCCTTCTCTTCTCCAGACTGACCCAGCCCAGCTCCCTCAGCCTCTCTCCGTAGGGGAGCTGCTCCAGCCCTCTGAGCATCTTTGTGTCTCCTCTGACCCCTCTCCAACAGTTCCACATCCTTCTTGTGTTGGGGGCCCCAGCTCTGGACACAGGACTCCAGATGGGGCCTCCCGAGGGCAGAGTAGAATCAGCACATCTTGGGTGGTGGTAGCAGCAGCTGCTCTGGCTCCCTCCTGCTCTGGGGTGAGGCCAGGGCTGGCTGGTTTGCACTGGTGCTGGACTCACCTGACTTGCACATGTTCCCTGAGCACCAGTCCCTGCTCCACTCTGAATCTGCCTTGATTAAACTGGTGCATATTAACCCCCATCCTGTGCCAGGGACCTGCTGCTGCTGGCCCAGAGGGGAGCACAGGGGGTGGGGGATGCACTGGGAAGTGTTTTTGAGCCACGAGCCTGCAGATAAAGGAGGGAGAAGTTACCCAGCTCAGTAGATGCAGGTGACTCCAGACCCAAGGGCATCATGTGGGCTGGCAGCTTGCTCCCTCTCAGCCTGCCCCAGGAGGTCTCCTCTGGTTCCTGCCCCAGCCAAGCTGAGCCTTCCCTTCCCATCTCCCCTGCCCCAGGTGGAAGGCAGTCCAAGTATGCCATCAACGCCTTCGAGGTCTTTGACACGGAGACCAGGTCGTGGACCAAGTTTCCCAACATCCCCAACAAAAGAGCCTTCTCCAGCTTCGTGCCCACTGAGGACAAACTCTTCAGCCTCGGGGGCCTGAGGCAGGGGCGGCTCTACCGGCAGCCCAAGTTCATGAGGACAGTGGACATGTTTGACATGGAGCAAGGTGGGGGCTCCCCCAAAGGATGCAGGGGGGGTGGGTGGGCACACAAGGGACATGTTTGACATGGAGCAAGGTGGGGGCTCCCCCAAAGGATGCAGGGGGGGTGGGTGGGCACACAAGGCACATGTTTGACATGGAGCAGGGTGGGGGCTCCCCCAAAGGATGCAGGGGGGGTGGGTGGGCACACAAGGCACATGTTTGATATGGAGCAGGGTGGGGGCTCCCCCAAAGGATGCAGGGGGGGTGGGTGGGCACACAAGGCACATGTTTGACATGGAGCAAGGTGGGGGCTCCCCCAAAGGATGCAGGGGGGGTGGGTGGGCACACAAGGGACATGTTTGACATGGAGCAAGGTGGGGGCTCCCCCAAAGGATGCAGGGGGGGTGGGTGGGCACACAAGGCACATGTTTGACATGGAGCAAGGTGGGGGCTCCCCCAAAGGATGCAGGGGGGGTGGGTGGGCACACAAGGCACATGTTTGACATGGAGCAAGGTGGGGGCTCCCCCAAAGGATGCAGGGGGGGTGGGTGGGCACACAAGGGACATGTTTGACATGGAGCAAGGTGGGGGCTCCCCCAAAGGATGCAGGGGGGGTGGGTGGGCACACAAGGGACATGTTTGACATGGAGCAGGGTGGGGGGTCTCCCAAAGGACATGGGGGTGGGTGGGCACACAAGGGACATGTTTGACATGGAGCAGGGTGGGGGCTGTCCCAAAGGATGCAGGGGTGGGTGGGCACACAAGGCACATGTTTGATATGGAGCAGGGTGGGGGCTCCCCCAAAGGACATGGGGGTGGGTGGGCACACAAGGGACATGTTTGACATGGAGCAGGGTGGGGGCTCTCCCAAAGGATGCAGGGGTGGGTGGGCACACAAGGGACATGTTTGACATGGAGCAAGGTGGGGGCTCTCCCAAAGGATGCAGGGGTGGGTGGGCACACAAGGGACATGTTTGACATGGAGCAAGGTGGGGGCTCTCCCAAAGGATGCAGGGGTGGGTGGGCACACAAGGCTGTGCTTCAGCACTTTGCTGTCCTTGCAGAGCACAGCCCTCCTATCTGATGACTCCTTGGGTGGCTGGTGCCTTGAGCCCAGCCTTGAGGAAGTCCTGCAGGCAAGATTAGGGAGTCAAGGGGTGAAAACCATGGTGCTGAAGTAGCTGGGTTCAACAGCTCCCTCCTGATGGGGTGGTGAGGATGCTGCCCTGGGGTTCTATTACCCCAAGGTGTAGCAGCAAATCTGCACTTCCACAAGCAAGTAGAAGTCCAGAGAGGCAGATGGTGTCCCAGGGGTTGGATGTTCCTGCAATGCCTGGTCTGTCCTGTCCCTCCCAGGTGGCTGGTTGAAGACAGAGCGCTCCTTCTACCTGAAGAAAAGGCGAGCAGACTTCGTGGCTGGCTACCTGAAAGGCAGGGTTGTCGTGGCTGGGGGACTAGGTGAGTCACTGGGGATGGTGGTGATGCTTTCAAAGCGTGTGGCAGTCAGGTGTTAGCACCACAGTGGGGACTGGTCCTGGCCCTGGCTGGCCTGAGGGAGCAGGGAAAATGAACCCCATAAGGGGATGGGGCCCAGAGCCCAGACATTATCCCAGAGCAGACAAGGGATGCTTGTCAGTGCTTCCCAGGTGATCTGGTGCTTCACTTTGTACTTCCAGGAAACCAGCCCACCGTCCTGGAGTCTGCAGAGGCCTTCCACCCTGAGAAGAACAAGTGGGAGAGCCTGCCACCCATGCCCACCCCCCGCTGTGCCTGCTCCAGCATCGTGGTCAGGAACTGCTTGCTGGCTGTCGGGGGGGTGAGCCAGGGCCTGAGCAGTGCTGTGGAGGCTCTGTGCCTCTCTGACTCCTAGCTGGCTCCTGCCCCTCGCTGCCTCCAGCAGCAGTGGTGGTGGTGATGGTGGTGGACAGCTCTGGCAGCGCTGAGGCTGGGTGGGGAGCACCCAGCAGCTCGGTCCTGCCCGCTGGTAGCTAACCACAGCCTTGCCCTGGAGCCCTGGCTGGCAGGAGCCTGCAGTTCCTCTCCCTCTTGGGCACTGGGGAGGGAAGAAGCACTTTGGTCTGGGGGTCCCTGAGCTCTGCAGGGAAACCCAGATGAAGGAACTGCTTGCAGTGCTGGTGTGCCCTGTCTCTTGCTTGCAGGAAGGATGCTGGAGGATGGGGCATGGGTGAGCATCTCCCTGCAGCCCTCCCACACCCACTACCACAGGCACTGGGCTCAGAGGTGGTAGGAATATCCAGCCAGGTCCAGGAAAAACTGCTGTGATGTTGCCCCCTTCGAGTACCCCTGTGTGCTTCCCTGCACAGATCCCCTTGGCTTCAACAAGCAAAGCTCCTAACCTGCACCCAGAGCCAGGGGATGGTTCTTCTGCCTTCGTAGCAAGGCTTTTCCTGCAGCCCTGTAGCACTGACTGTCAGCTTGGCAGATGCTGGTGTCAGGAGCTGCTGCTGCTCCAGGGAGGGCTGGATGCCTGGAAGACTGTTTTGGCTCGGAAGGAGACCTTACTTTTGGCACAGGACTGGAACAGACTCTGCCTTTGCTGGGTTCATGTGGAGGTGGCCTCAGTGTACAGTGTTCCAACCTCTTTTTTTAGCTCCTTTAAAGGGTTGGGATCGGTTCAGCCTTGGGTGAAAGGAGCAAAGCTGCTTCTGGAGCAGTGTCAGGCTGGGGCCAGGCAGTGGCTTTGCTGGCAGCAAGGACAGAGGGGCCCTGGCCATTGATGCCTCTTTGCTTTCCTTCTTCCCAGGCAGTTTGGGGGTGCTGTCCCAGCTCTGGGGTTCCCATTCCAGCTCCGGGGTCTCATTCCAGCTCCGGGTTCCCACTCCAGCTCTGGGGTCCCATTCCAGCTCTGGGTTCCCATTCCAGCTCTGGGGTTCCCATTCCATCTCCGGGGTTCCCATTCCAGCTCTGGGTTCCCATTCCAGCCCTGGGGTCCCATTCCATCTCTGGGGTCCCATTCCATCTCTGGGTTCCCATTCCATCTCTGGGGTCCCATTCCAGCTCTGGGGTTCTCATTCCAGCTCGGGGTTCCCATTCCATCTCTGGGGTTCCCATTCCAGCCCTGGGGTCCCATTCCAGCTCTGGGTTCCCATTCCAGCTCTGGGTTCCCATTCCAGCTCTGGGGTTCCCATTCCAGCTCTGGGGTCCCATTCCAGCTCTGGGGTCCCATTCCATCTCTGGGGTTCCCATTCCAGCTCTGGGGTTCCCATTCCAGCTCTGGGTTCCCATTCCAGCTCTGGGGTCCCATTCCAGCTCGTAGCAGTGGCACCATTAAAGCTGCCTTGGGCAAAGCCTGGTCTGTGCTCTGGGCTGTGTCAGGATGAAGCGGGGGGGGACACCCCCAGACTGGAAAGGGGGAGATGGGGGGCAGAGCATGTGGCCCTGTTTGGGGTGGGTGACGTGTCCCATCCCTCTCTTAAAGCGGTTCCTGGGCTGGGGGTGTGTGTGAGGGGGGTGGTCCCGGGGACAGCCCCTCCGTGCTGTGCGGGAGGGATGCGGGTCCCGGTCCCGGCGCTGCGGGGCACCGAGGACACCGTGCGGCGGCGGCAGGGGCGGCCCGGGGGAAGGTGGGGGGGGGGGCTCGGGGCTCGCTCCCCGCCGCTCCCCGGGGTGCAGGCTGCGGGGATGCCTCGGCATGGAGCTGGGACCGACCCCCGCCGGCATCTCCCCCAGCCTGGCTCCTCCGGTGAGACCGGGGGGGGTCCTGCCCGGCCCGGGGGCGGGGGGTGGGGGTCCCGCCTCTCGGTATGTGTGGGGAAGCGAGTGGTTCCTTTGGCAGCGGGGCCCTGCCAGCTCTGTGTCCCCTCTCCCACCTCCCAGGGCCGCGCAGCTCAGATGAAAGGGGAAAGGCAGCGACTCGGCAGCCAGAGACCTGCTCGCTCCTCACTGGCATCCCACCTGCTTGTCTCTGGCTGCACACACAGCCTGTCCCCATCCCCTGTCACGTCCCCATCCCCTGTCATGTCCCCATCTGTGGTCCTGATGCTTTGTTTGTGTTTTGGAAGGTCCAAGTATCCAGCTGCAGAAAGGAGCTCAGCCCTGGCTGGGGCAATGCTGGGTTGTGCCCCAGTGAGGAGCACAGAGCCCAGCCAAGACCATCCTGGCACAGGGCAATGCTGGGGAGAGCTCCAGGGTAAGATTTCCTGGGGGTGAAACACATCCCTGGATGCTCAAAGGTCTTATGGGTCTGGCAGAGCAGAGGGAAGGTGCTCAGAGCATCCCTCAGTGTGTGCAGCTCTGAGCTGCTGCCTTCTGACCCCAGCAGGCTCACAAAGCATCTCTGTGCACCATAAGGATCAGAGGAGGCTTTGGAAGGAGAGAGGAAGCTGTCTCCTCTTCTAGAACAAGCCTGGTGTCTCCTGGCACGGCACATCTCCATGCCAGCCACCTCTGCACAGCCCAGAGTCTCCTGCTACTAATGAAGTGGTTTCCTCTGTCCTTAAGGAGCCTTTCCCACACGCAGCACAGCCTGATGCTCCTCTACTCTTCCTGTCTCATTAGCCCTGAGCCCTGTTTATTGCAGCCAGGCCAGGCTTAGGGTTGGGTGCTGCTGTGCTGGCTTTGTTAAGCTGGAGCAAGGGGAGGAGGACTCAGCTCCCTTTGTCTGGCTGCAGCACAGCTGGGGGCTGATCCTTTGCTTCCTCCCTGGTGAGAGTGACAGACAAAGCAGCACCATGGGAATAAACCTGTCCTAGGACTTAGTAAGGAAATGTCAGGGTCTGGGGACAAGGCTGGGGGGTGACAGCCAGGAATCAAAGCTGGGGCTGTGCTGAGCATTTAGAGAGGGACAGAAAAAGGGGTTCTCTGAGGCGCAGCGTGGTGAGAAGCAGGTCGGGGTCAGCTGCCTTCAGAGTGAAAGCCAAGCTCTCCTCACAAGCAGGTATGTCCCCAGCCAGGGGCAGGTTGCTCTGTGGTGCTGGGTGCTCCTGGCTGGGGGGTGCTTTTCCCCACGGGGGTGCTACACAGAGCCAAGTTTCCACAAGAGCTCGAGCCCTACGTGTCATTTGGACTTTTCCAGGAGTAATTCCCACACTGAGCGGCTCTCCATGGGTGCAGTGTGAATGACCCCAAACAGGGGGACTTGGAGGTAAGCATCCATCCCATCCACAGTGCTTGGGCTGCACCCCAAAAATGACTTGGTCAACACAATTCCTGACCCTCTCTGGGCTCCCCTGCTATTGCTGGGCTGCTCTGGGGGCTCATCCCCAGGTCTCCCCTGGACCAAGGGCATCTCTCTCATGGGGGCAATGGGTGCCCAGCAATCATCAGCGAGCTGTTAGGTTATTGAAAGTCACTTCTAATCCCATCAAAGACTGGGAAGAAATAGAGTGGGGCTCCAGCAACAGCCACCTTCTTACACCCAGCCTCTGAGACCAGCAGCTCTTCCCTGGCTCCTGGGAAATCCCTTCCCTCCAGAAGGAGGGGAAATCCTCCAGGCTTTCCCATGACCTCCATGGGCTTGAAGGTGACATTCACTAGCCCCAGCATGCTGGTGGACAGGAGCTGGAGGATTAAGTCTCTGGGCTGATGGTTCTCACAACTGCACCCTGATTCCTGCCATTCTCTCTTCTGTTCCTGCTGCTGTGGGAAACAGGAGGCTGGAGGAGATAATCTGCTTTTGTTTGACACAAAAGGGCTGTGCCTGCCCTCCAGGTGATGGAGAGGTGAGGTGAGCCAAGGCTGGGGTGCAGGGAGGTGAATCAGACCCACGCACCCTGGCTGGGGGTGGGTGATTTGGTTTGAAGTGGTGCTGTGCTTGTTTGGGCTGAGTGGGGCTGGATGGGCTCCCGTTCCCCTCCCAGTGCTACGTAGAGCTCAGTGCACAGGTAACACAACAGCTCTGCTGAGCCATGCTTGCTTCCAACCATTGTGTCTAAAGAGACCTGAGACCCATTGGCAGATGCTTTCCACAGGCATCTGTGCTTTGAGATGGTCACCAAGAGCCTGGAAATATCAGGTAATCCTCAGTTCTGGTCTCTAATACCATGAAAAAAACCCCACCAGCACCTAATATATTGATTTTATAACCATTTTTCCCTTGCAATGGTCAGGCCCATCCCTTCTCTAACTCTGTTTCATTTCTTTAAAGCAGCAGTTCCCATTTCTGGAAAGGAAATTACCTTCATCCCTATAAACCCTGTTAAAGGTGGAGGCTGCCTCTTTCCTCCTGAGCAGCCACAGTGAGAGCAGCCAGCTGGGAGGGAGATCCAAGAGCTCCTGCTGCTGCTTCGTTTCTGCTGTGCTCAGGGGTAAGGGGCTCTTTGCATTATTTATTGATAACCAAGGCTCCACCAGGGGTGGCCCTGGAGATTGGGATGGGAACAGGGATGCAGAGGAAGATGCAGCCAGGTGATTGGGGGTGGAAAGGAATTTTTCTCTCCTCTCCCCATGCAGAAGTTGCCCTGCAAAGGAGTATGTGATGTGGGATGTGAGTTATCCCTCCCCTGCCCCAGCTCCCTGAGCTCACACAGACCAGGGTCACTGAGCCCCACTGGGTGGGAATCCCTTGTGTCCAAGATGGATCTAAGCCTGGATTTGGGGCAGATGGGGCTTTACCTCAGCTCCATCAGAGGAATTTTCTGATTGTTGTAAGCCACAAGAAATGAGGCTGATGCAGGGGGAACACTGAGGATCAGCAACCCATGGACCAGCCCCTGCCAGCATGGACAGACCCAGGAGGAGCATCCCGGGGCTGTAGCTGTGCTCCTGATGAGCAGGATGGGAGACAGAAGCCATGTCCTTGTCCCAAGCAGGACAAAAAGCCAAAAATCCTTGATCTTAAACCCTCCTGGCATGGAAATCCTTCACTGATGCCAAAGCTCCCTGGGAATGGGCTTCCTCCACGTGAGCATCCCCCCTCCGACCACCGCATCCCTTGCCACACCAGCAGCCACACATGCAATAAACAAACCAACCAGCTAAAAGCTTCCAAGCATGAATTAGAGAGGGAGGAACCATGTCAGCACCGCCTCCTTCCAGGGAACCATCGATCCTGGGCTGCCATCTCGTGGCTGTGGTGCCAAAACCGGTCTCCTGTGCCCTGGGGAGGTGCAGGAGTAGCTGCGCGGTGGCAGGCGGGAGGATGCTTCAGGGCTTGCTTGGGCCTTTCAGCTCAGAGGAAGAGGGAGATGGGTCTAGATGACAAATATTTCACCGGTTCCAGCCCTTTCCAGGGATAAAAAGCAGCCAGAACAGCTTTCTGATAAAGCAAAGAGGTTTCTTGTTTTCCTTTTATCTTTCTTCTGTGGCAGTACAACATTTGAAGGGGGGATTAATCCTGCCAGAGGATGTGGCAGATCAGCTCATGAAGGTTTGGCTGAGCAATAGAACAGTTAATAAAAGCTTTTTCCTGGATTTCATTGAGCTTTGAGCTCTGGGCTTGTATGTGCAAAAGTCCCAAGCTGGGAACTGTGTGGGCAAATGGGGGCTCTGGCAGGGTTTGCTCAAGCACCAGCTGAGTGCTGACACTGTTCATCACCTGCTTCTCCTCCTCTTCCCTTTAGGATAAATGGGAAGTAAGGTATTGTGGCTGGAGAGGTTTAATGCCTCTGATCCTGGAATCCCTGGGACATTCCTCCTGCAATGGACAGTGCTGGGGAAACCCCTCCACAGAGTTTGTGCTCAGCTCCCAGACCTGGAGATCAATAATGTCCCATGTCTCAGGGTCTCCATATACAATTCCCAGCTGGGCACCAGCTCCTGTAGAGCAGCACGAAGCCAGAACCAAGAAGCTGAGTCCAAATAAACAATATTTTCCTCATGCCAGCCTTTGAAGCATCTATTCTTTTATTTGAGAATTAAGTTTACAAGTTAATAAGAATCAGGTTGTTCATCATCCATCCCTCCCTCCATCCATCCCTCCATCCACCCCTCCATCCCTCCATCCACCCATCCATCCCTGCATCCCTCCATTTATCCCTCCCAGCACCATTTCAGAGCAGGAGCAGAGAAGATGTGCTCATAGTGAGCAGGCCAAATATTTCCCAGCCCAAACCTTTGCTCCAGGGTTTCTTGTGGTGACTTCCCAAGGAGTAAACCCCAAGAGTGCATCAGCTGTGAGTGGAGTTTGGGGAGAGGGGCGGTAAAAAAATAAAAGACTATTAAAAGTTCAAGCTTTCTGGGGGAAAAAGGAAATAAAAACCTGTTATGAAATGAAATGAGGGATGTGGCAGAGCTGCTGGGGGGAATGGAGAGGAGCTGGGGATGTCTGGGGTGCTGCTCTCCAGCTGTGCCTCCTGCAGATGGTGAGAACTTGGACATGGTGGGAAGGGGCTTCAATAGCTCTCACAGCTCCTCCCCCCCATTTGGGCTGATGATGTGGGGGGTGAGAGGGATGGGGTGAGGAAGGAGATGGTGGAAGGAAGGGCAGAGATCTGGCAAAAAGGGGGATTTTTCCCAGAGGTTAAAAACCTCTCCTGAAGGAGTTGTGCTCTTCACATCCCAGCTCCATCTCTCAGGGGTCCAAAAGACCTCGTTGCAGGAAGACAGCCCACAAAAAGACCCCAAAACCAAACTAACAACCCCTCAGACCAGAGCAGAGCTGGAGGGATGGAGGATTTCTGCCACTGGGAAAATCCCAGCACACCCAAACTCAAGTTTCCCATCAGACTGGGAATACAAATGAAAATAAATCCACCTTCCAGTGCTCCTCTCCAAAGGAAGCTGCAAACCAGGGCTGTTGGCACAGTGTGGAACCTTCCAGAGCTGAGACATGGGGTGTAACAGATGTGGGATGTCAAAGCAGGTGTGTAGACACTGTGTGAGAAACTGTGACTTCAATGGAGGCAGAAACATCAGGAGAAATAAAGCCAAGTGAGACAGTGGAGCTGGAACAAAATGGTTGTGCCAGGAGGAATCCTGGTGGCGTGAGGGAGGATGGCAAAATGAGCTGGGTTCTCCCATCAGAAGGGCTGATGGACACCTGCACGTGTTGGAAAACCACAAGTGCCTCGTGACAACAGGGAGCTGAGCTGCCAGGAAGCTTCTCCTTACCCTGGGCCCCATTCACAGCAGCGTGAGGGTCACTAAAAGCTCCAAGGCCACAGTGGCTCATCCCCAAGGGCATCTGGGCACCAGATAACCCCTTAACCGAGCATTTGTGGTGGGTGCAAACCCCTTCCCTCTCTCAGAGCCCATTTTCCCATCAGAAACCTCAGTGGGCATTGAGCCATGGTGCATTGGACCTTTTTGGGTGGCCATGCCACCATGGCTGGTCCCCACCTTTCTCCTAGTCACCCCAACCCCGTGGTTTGGTCCCACCCATCACTGCCCACAATATTCTTTAGGCAGGCAGAGCAGGAACCTCATCCAGCTAAAAATACAACTTATAACTATTTTTCCCAACTTATTTTTCACTCCCAGATCTGGGAACTGGTGAAACCCCCAGATCCTGAGTGATGGGTGAGGAGGAGCTATTTAAATTGGGCTAAGCAAAGCAAGAATCTGGACCCATCTCCATCCTTGGACAGCTGGGTACCACAGAGAAAAGCATTTCACCTCATTTTTCCCCTCTCTGGTAAATGGGTGAAATCTCTGTCTATGGAGGGCTCAGCTCCAGCACCATGAACAGAGCAGCTCAATGTGAAGCAGATGAGCATCAAATAATAAACGACAGCCTGATGGGTAGGGAAGAGAGATAAGAAAGATGGTGTTTATTAGAACAGCCCCAGGAAATCAGAGATTGAAAAATGCCTAGAAAAAACAAAAAAAAGAAGAAGAAAAAAAAAAAAAAGCAGCAGCAGATTTGGTTTGAAATAGAAAATAAATAAATCACAGCGTGCAGATGGCTCATAACTTCTCCAGCCAACCCCACCTGAGAGGGCCCAGTCCCATCATGGCCTCGAGCATCACTTTTTGGCCTTGTCCCGAGGGTAGCCCCCGTTGGTCTTGTTGAGGGACTCCATGCTGCCGTTGCCTGTCACCACACTGTTGAGGATCCGCTCCACCTCCCCGGGCAGGATCTGCTTCTCTTCGTTCTCCGTCTCCCGGTGGTAGAAGTAGTTGAAGTTGGAGACGATGACAGGGACGGGCAGTGCGATGGTCAGTACCCCTGCAATGGCGCACAGAGTCCCCACAATCTTCCCACCCAAGGTGGTTGGGCACATGTCTCCGTAGCCAACGGTTGTCATTGTGACCACGGCCCACCAGAAGCCATCGGGGATGCTGGAGAAGTGAGACTGTGGCTCATCCACTTCTGCGAAGTAGACGGCGCTGGAGAAGAGGATGACGCCGATGAAGAGGAAGAAGATGAGCAAGCCCAGCTCCCGCATGCTGGCCTTGAGGGTCTGCCCCAGGATCTGCAGCCCCTTGGAGTGGCGGGAGAGCTTGAAGATACGGAAGACCCTGACCAGCCGGATGATCCGCAGGATGGCCAAGGACATGTTCTGCTGCCCGTTGAGTTCACTCTGCTGGATCAGCTCGGTGGTGAGCGTCACGAAGTAGGGGATGATGGACACAATGTCAATGATGTTCATGATGTTCCTGAAGAACTCGGTCTTGCTGGGGCACACGATGAACCGGACAAAGAGCTCGAAGGAGAACCAGATGATGCACGCTGTCTCTATGACGAAGAAAGGGTCCGTGAAGGTGCTGTGGGCCAGCAAGGTGTCTGTTAGATTCTTAGAAAGCTCCTGGGTGGACTTAAACTCCCTTTCCTCCCTGAACTCTGGCAGGGTTTCCATGCAGAAGATGATAATAGAGATGACGATGACCAGGACGGACACCAAAGCTACACCCCTGGCCGCACTGGAGCTTTCAGGGTACTCAAAGAGCAGCCAGAATTGCCTATGAAAGTCATTGGTTGGTAAGAGGGTCTCAGGGTCCTTAATGAACCCTTCATCCTCCCTGAACTGGTCCATGGCTTCATCACCCAACTCATAGAAGGTGATTTCATCAGCAAAGACATCGATGGGGACGTTGGCCGGGCGCCGTATTTTCCCACCAGACTGGTAGTAGTAGAGTATCCCATCAAAACTGGGCCTGTTCCTGTCAAAGAAGTATTCGTTCCTCATGGAGTCGAAGTAACGCATCCTCTTTTCTGGGTCCCCAAGCAAGGTATCAGGGAACTGGTTGAGGGTCTTGAGCCGCGTCTCAAACCTCAGCCCAGCAATGTTGATGATGACTCGCTGGTCCCCCTCATCCATGCCCACCCTCTCCCCCATGAGGTGCTCACTGAACTCAGCGGAGAACCTGGAGAAAATGGCCTCATTGTTGGCGTTCTCACTGTTGATGAGGATTCTCAGGTTGGAGAGGAGGTTGGCGCAGCTGGAATGGCCTTTCCGTGCCTGGCTGGCAGGGCTGAGGTCGTTTGAATAGCAGGGATCCTCTACGATCTGATCAGCGTTGTCAAAACTGACTAGTGCCACCTCCATCTCCTTCCAACTGGACACGTCCATCATACACTAATCAGATCAGCAGCATAAATCCCCGGGGCCGATGCCGGCAGCGTGTGTCCCTCCCACGCTATGAGGATCTGCAAGGGAAGGGACAGGGAGACAGAGCTCAATGGGGCATGTGCATCGCTTGGCTGGGCTGAAAAAGAAAGAACCAACCCTGAGGGCAGAAAACCCCACAGTTTTTCCATGCAAACGTTAATTTCATGGACTGGAAACAGCCTGATGCCTCCAGCAAGTCGATCACCTCTGGATGCTGGAAGCCTTTTCAGCATGTCTTCATTATCATCGTTAAACCTCCCAATGCCATCTACAGCACCCAAGGGTAAAGGGTCAAGAGGTAGCAGAGGACCACACTGGGAGTACAGCCCAGGAGGAAGGCAGGTCAGGAGGAGGAGGACATGTCTGCCAGCGTTGGAGAACTGCTTTGCTCTGCATGGAGAAGGGGACAAATTGGGACCCCCTGTCTTGATCCCTTTAGGGGGAAGTTTTTTCCAGAGAGAGTGGTGAGGGTCTGGAAGGGGCTGCCCAGAGAGGTGGTGGGTGCCCCATCCCTGGGGGTGTTCAAGGCCAGGTTGGATGGGGCCCTGGGCAACCTTGTGTAGCTCCAGGCCTGGAGGTTGGTGGCCCTGCCTGTGGCAGGGGGTTGGAGCTCTGTGATCCTTGGGGTCCCTTCCAACCCAGGCCATTCTATGATTCTATGATCCAGACTTTGGAGCAGGGAATGGACAAGATGGCATCGTGCAGAGCTCTCCTAGGCTTCCTTCATGGTGGGCCTGATATTCCCAGCCACAGGAAGATGAGGACTCAGAGAGGCTGGAGCCCATCTTTCAGGCCTCGGGGTAGTTTTTTTACCCAGACCAGCTTTGCCAGGTGCTCTGCAGCAGACACCACGTCCCCAGAATACTCCTGGGTGCACATCTCCCCAGCACGCTGCTGCTGTTGTACCGTGCTCAGAGGCAAAGTCAAAGAGGAGCCCAGGGACAAGGCCAAGTTAGAGCCAGGAAATCACCTCAGGGAGAAGTAGGAACAGATATTAGAGGTTAACAGGGATTGCTTTGGGGAGATTTGCCCAAAAATGCCCTTTCCAAATAAATTCCACCCTCTGCTTGCTTTCCCCTCCAGCTCTTTCCCCCAGAGATGTATTTTCTGGACACGAGAAGCCACAGAAGGACACCCAGAGCTGCTCTGTGTGAGTGCTGATCACCAAGGGCACGCTGGCTTCCCTCCCCAGCGAAGTTCAGAGTGAGGGAGTGAACAAACCCAAATGGCCTCAGCTTGCCAAGAATAGCAAAGCAATTTAGGCCACGTCTGCACGGAGCAGCAGCGGCGCTGGGACCGGTCCTGCCATGGGGATGCTCTCCACTGCAGGCTTTGCTTCGTGCAGCCAGCTGCTTGGGAAGGGATCCATCCTGCCCATGGGGACTGAGCTGCACCTAGTGCCCCCACATCCCTTTTTAACTGGAGCCCTGGGAGAACTGGAGTTCTTCTCCCCCTGTTCCCCAGAAGATGACTCGTCCATCCTTGCTGGTGCACTTCTGGTGAAGTTGGGTAGGGGTAGGACAAGCCAGAACCCCAAAGCTGCTGCAGGAGGAGATGTTAACATCCCCACCTGCTGCAAACCCCCCTCTTCTGCTCTCAGCAACGATCCCCAAAGCAAAACTCCATACAGCCTGGATCAGGAGAGTGAGAGTGCTCAGTGCATCAGAGCTGGGTGGGTGAGCAGACCCTCACCACCACATCCCCATCACAACACAGTCCTGGGGGGAGAGCCCAGAGGGGACCTGGGAGCCTCTCTAGACAGCAGAGCCAACTGAGAGAAGCTAAATCTGACTGTGAAAGTGCATCCTAAGTCAGCAGGAGGAGATGATCTTGGTATTTTAAGCATTAAGTGTGCTTAACTCCTCACACTGCACGCTGGCACCACGGGCAAGAGAATTCCCCAGCCTTGCTTGGTGGGACAGCTTCAGCTGAGACCTTTGGTCACAGAAGACACTGTGATACCTTGAAACCTGGCTTTGCTCTGGAGCCTCCATACACAGGAAACAGAGCTTCCCAAACATCATCCCTCATGGGGAAACTGAGGCACGGAGCTGTGTAGGGACAATTTACATGGTTAAGAGGGGAAAGTTGTGCTCATCCTCCATCCTGGGACATGGGAAGGTGTTTTTTAGCTCCATTTTAAGCTCTCAGGGCAGCTGCTTAAGGGATGCAGGGCACTGACTTCCCTTTTCTTGTCTTCAAAGCCCCAAAACATGCTGCTGTCTACCTGTGTCCATCACCAGAGATAGGTGCCCCACCTGTCCCCAAGCCCCCAGACCACCCATCTGTCTCATTTTTAATTTAAACCAGAACTAACAGTGCTGCCTGAAGCCCCAGAGCAGCCTCCTGAAGTGAGGAGGGGGCAGCTCGCTTTGCAACACCCCCTCCAGGCTCCAGCCTGAAGCTCCAACTAGAAAGTTGCCTGATGGGTTTTTTTTCCTCCTAAATCACCTAACATCTGCTTCTCAGAATCTGATTAACTAATACCCTCCAGCTGAAATCCCTGCCTGGGGAAAATAATAATAAAACCCCAAAAACAAGCCAGGGAGAGAGAGAGAGAGAGAGAGAGAGAAAGAAAGAGAAAGGTCATTTCGAGGGAGAGAGTTTGTGTTTTGCCCATCACATCCCAGTAAATCGGGGCTGTGGTTTCCACCAGCCCCTCCCCAAGTATTGAGACCTCCACAGCTGTGATTCCCTTCTGCTTTCCACCCGTTGTCCCTTCATCCCCAGCGACCCCTCATGCTCCTGGGGTGAGAAACAGCCCTTCCCATGTTTTTTTCCCCTGAAAATCAGACATGCTGAGCCTCTCTCCCCACTCCCTCCTCCCCAACCCGCTCCCCACCACCCCCAGTGCTGGGATGAGAAAGGAGCTGATCCCTCCTGTGCCCCTTCCCCCTCCACCCCATTCCCCCCACACCATCACCTATGGGGACTTACCCACACAGGGCATGGAAGTGCCAACGCTCTCTGCATCTGGGAAGAGAGTTATTAACCACACAGAGGGATGTGTAGGGAAAGCAGAGGGAGGAAAGAGGGGAAAAAAAAAAAAAGAAGTCCAGCCATACCCTTGAAAGGTCCCGTTGGGATAACGCAGGCAATGTCATTTAAAAGGCTTGTCTCTATTTGGTTCACTGTGTAATTGGCAGCCCAGCGTGCTGGGGATGGGCTTTGGCAGCCACAGCAGCAGGATCCAGCATGGTTTGGAGCCTGGGCCCCAGCATCGTGCTGGGGACCCTAAAAAGAGCCACGTCTCCATTGGGCAAAGGGGATGGTGGGGTGTAGGGGATACCTTGTCCCCATGCCCTACTTGCCCAGAGAAGGGGGGAGCTGGCACTCCACCTCCTGCCCCCGCCTGCCTGTGGGTGAGTGAGGAGGGGGAGGACATGCCCTTCTGGAGGATGCCACCTTTAATCCCCAGTAATGCTCCGGATGCTCCAGCAGCAGGGACAGGTCCTGGCCGTGACGTGGTGAAGTCTGAGCTGGTCCCCAGGAGGGAGGTGGAGGGGGGGGGGGACAGGGACCTGCACACCACTGTCACTGGGAGAGAGGTTTACAGCAGGTGATAGGGCTCTTTTTAGTATTAATATATAATAATGAGACTAAAAAGAGGAGGGGAGGGGAAAGCCCAAGGGTTGGAGCATCCCCCGTTGCCCACCTACCTCTTGCCTGTGGCCATGGCTACAGCGGGCTCCTTTCCAGGAGGGGACAGCCACCACGGTGCCACCACCACGTGGGACATCTCCATCCTCCCCCCAGGGGGCTGGGACCAGTTGGAGCAGCAGGTACATCCAGCATAACCCCAGGGAGGGCATGGGTGGGGGATGAGGGAAAGAAGGGACATGTCCCTCCTGCCTGGCTGCCAGCTGGCCTCTGGCTCGTTCCCCAGTGCTGCTGGGTTTATAACCTCTGCTAGTAAATAAATAATTAAATGCCCCGAGTGGATGGGACCAGGAGGGTTGGTAAATCTCACTGGGATAACTGGGATTTACAGAGATTGGGTTTTCTTCCCCCATTTTTTCTTTCCTTCCTTGCCAGAGCTCAGGAGCATCCCCTCTGCATGTGCTCCAGGGCGCTTTCATCCCCATGGGGTGTCCTCACATGGGGGCTGGGGGCTGGGACCTCAACCTTCACCCAGCTGACCTCCCCACCCTCCTCTTCCTCCTCCTCCATCTCCTCCCTGCCCCTCCACTCTTCCAAAAAGCAGAGGAGAGGGTGGAACCTTTCTACCCGTGTGCTTCAGCCTGAATTCCTGCACGGTGACACTGCTGTGCTCTTGAGGGACCTGATCACCTCAATTTCCCTCCCTCCAGCTTCCTTTTCTGTCCTCTGAGCTATTTCTCCCCCCCCCCCAGTGACGTTAATGAGCACATTAAACCTCCCCATCCCAGAGGAGAGCCTGGGACCTGGCAGCTCAGAGCATCTCATATTCATCTGTGGCCGTTTGTGATGGAAACAGGACACAACATTACCCAGCCCTTTGATGAGGCCCTTCAGGGCTGGGTTAGCATCTTATACACTCCCTCCTGCACCCCTGTAGACTCTGGTGCTGACATCTACCCACCCTGGTGAGGCAGCTGGAGATCTGCTCACAAAGAGGCATTAAATCAACAGTCCTTGCAGTTCAGTGAAGCCTCAGCCTGTGCCCATCTCGCCCCCAAACCCAGCGTTGGGAAGGCTCAGGCCTCAGGGTGATGGTGTGTGTGGGCAGAACCTGACCTCTTTGAAGGATTCTTCTCCCCCAAACCCTCCCTGGGTCTCACATCCTGCACCAGGACAAAGAGCATCTGCAGCAGAGGGAAACCTGGAGTGTGAAAACCACCCAGAGGAGCTGATGAGGTGCCCTGGGCTGGGAGCTCAGCTCTAGTCAAACGCTGCTCTTGGTAGGAATATCCCCAAAATCAAAGCAGGGGGCTGGGGGAGGCAGGTATGGGGGGGGGCCATGCCCAGAATAACATCATCACCTCCAAGAAACAGGACAGTTACACAACTCATCCATCTCCAGAGGTTTTGGCTGCACCCTGGGCACCCTCGGGACACTTCTGCATCCAGCCAAGGTGACTTTAAACACCCTTATGGCCCTAAGGGTTTAAACACACCCCCAAGCTGGGCTGCCCCTGGTGCCCTGTCCTCCTCCTGCACGTCTTTCCCTCTACTTCTCTGCTCTGCACTCCTGACATCACCAGTTCTGCTGGGATTTACCCCACAGACAAATCTGCCCCCAGGGATGTCCTGCATCCAGGAGGGATGGGCAGCCAGTAAGGGCTGGTGTGGGATCACTGCCCAGCAGCTCTGCACACACAGCTCAGCCCCACTGCAAAGAGTCACAGAACCCCAGACTGGGCTGGGTTGGGAGGGACCCCAAGGATCACAGAGCTCCAACCCCCTGCCACAGGCAGGGACACCAAGCTCCAGGCCTGGAGCTACACAAGGTTGCCCAGGGCCCCATCCAACCTGGCCTTGAACACCCCCAGGGATGGGGCATCCACCCCCTCTCTGGGCAGCCTGAGACCAGCTGGTAAAAGGTGTGGTGTTTTGGGTTGGGGGGAGGAATAGGGGGGGTTGCAGCAGGTCCCTGAATTATTGTTTGCACAGGGAGCTTCATTCTCCCTGTGGGGAAGGGGGCAGAGAACTGACCAGCTCATCACACCCATTTCCCCTGTGACCTGCTACAGGACGAACAGGAGTGGGAACAAGGATGAGAAGATGGGAGGGCTCCTGTAGACCCCATCACCCCTCCCATGTAATGAGGCAAGGCCACTTAATTTGATTTCTCCCTAATTCCCCAGCAGAACTCTGCCTGCAGAGCCTCCTGCAGAGCCTGGGCTCTGCCCTGTGCCAGGCACACACCTTGCCCCACACAGCAATTTGGTGCAGTAATGAGCCCCTGCTCATTTTCCTCCTTCTTAGCAGAACTAATTAGCTGGGGTTCAGCACAACTCTCTCAAGTCCTTGGGGCAGGAGCGGTGGAGTTACTGGAAAGGGCTTGAGATGCTGAAACAACACAGTGGCTCAGGGAGAGCCAGGGTTCCTCCTGCCCCAAGGGAGCCCAGAGCTCAGGAGCAGCCTGGTCCAGGATGCCTACATGAGACCTTTGCTTTGAAAGCAAGAGGTTAAAATGTCTCTTGGCAGGATAAACACCAACCTTTAAACCCACAAATCACACCAGCAAAGAAATAAACAGCCTGAACCAGCAGCCACTGACTCCTTTTATCTACTCCCTTCCCTGTGCCTCAGTTTCCCCACAGCTGGTAACAGCTACACAGCCAAGCAGGAGCCCAGTGGGAAGAGACACACAGGAGGAAGATCCTAAACTGGATTTCTGGGCTGGCCCCTCACTGCTGACCCCCAGCCAGCCCCCTTTAATCCTCCCCAGCTCACATACTTCACTCAGACTTTCCCACACATTCCTTTTTTATATTGAAAAAATCAGCTTAGCAGAGAGCCCAGGACACACAGCACAGGCTGAGAGGGGGATGAAACCTTCTGATACCCAGCCACAGAGCCCAAAATTAATCAGCTACAGATTAACCAGGTCAGGATGTAATTTAATAATGAGCCAGACTCCCTGCTAGGAGGGAGCCCACGCCACCCTGCACTGGGTGCCCCATAAAAGCTGCCCCAGGCAGCAGAGAAAGCCAGATGGGGTGAGATGAGCTCTGTGGTGATACAGGATGCTCGCAGAGGGTGATATAGCCTGGGTCCAGGCCAGGCTTTGCTGTGGCTGAGCCCTCCTCATCTCTCTCAGCACTGGGAGTTGGGGTTTTATCCTGATTCAGGAAAAGATTTAGATGGGTTTTGGGGGTGCTGCAGTGGCTTTTGGAGGTGGTGAATGGGCTTTTTGGCAGCTGGGGTCTGCTCTCTGCTGGGATTTGCAAGGTGCTTGCTGTTGCAGAAGTGTTTGAGATGCTCTAGGAAGGGGCTGGGGATGGACAGACGGACACAGAGCACTTGTAAAGGGCAGGAATGTGGGTGCACAGAGTGACCCCTTTCCCCTCGAGTGACCCAGCTCCATCAGGGCGCCTGGATGGGGATGGGGGAGGCAGCCATCCCGCCCACCCTCACCCTCCTGCTCACCACGGCTGTAATGTGATAAAGACAACTTGATCCTGAATCAATGGGAAACTTCCCCAGTCCCTCTGAACCTGCTGGGATAGAGGTAAAGCCCCCCCCTCTCCCCCACCCCAGTGTCCAGAGCTCAGTGCTGTAACCTCAGCCTGCTCCTAGGGACAATGAAATGACCTTGTTTCCCCCCCAAAACCTGCCCTGGCAGCAAACCCTGCTGGGAGGCTGTGAGCCAGAGCCAAAGAGGGATATATGGCACGATGGGAAAGCAGTAGGAAGCTGCTGATGGGGTCGGATGGATCCCTGCATTGATCCCGAGTTCTGCAACAGCAGCAGCTAGAAAAAGAGCCCAGGGCAGAGTTTGGGGTCCCAGTGTCTGGTGTCACTCGGGGCTTGCAGCATCATGAGCTGCTGCAGAGACCAGGGCAGCTCTGCTGAGCACACCACAGCAGCTCCTGACCCCACAGACCCACAGAATCACAGGGTTGGAAAAGACCTTTAAGATCATCAAGTCCAACCATTCCCATCCTAAACTAAACCAGATCCCTGAGCACCTCATCTACCCTTTTTATGAACACACCCAGGGAAGGTGACTCAGCCCCTCCCTGGGCAGCCTGTTCCAGCCCTGACAACTCTTTCTGTAACAAATTTCTTTCTAACATCCAATCTAAACCTGCCCTGGGGCAGCTTGAGCCCATTGCCCCTTGTCCCATCTCCTGTCCCCTGGCTGAAGAGACCCTCGCCCACCTCTCTGCACCCTCCTGGCAGGGCAGGGGAGGTGGGGAGAAGGTCTCCCCTCAGCCTCCTCTTCTCCAGGCTCAACACCCCCAGCTCCCTCAGCTGCTCCTCAGAGGATTTGCCCTCCAGCCCCTTCCCCAGCCTGGTTGCCCTTCTCTGGACTCGCTCCAGGACCTCAATGTCCTTCTTGTGACCCACTACAATTCGGACCCAGCAGCAAAAGCAATGAAGACTTAAAGTGATTGAGATGGTGCCAGTGGGACCCTCTGGCTCCCAGCAAAGCCAGGTTTACTGGCAGCAAGCCCCAGCGATACAGAGTGCTTCATCCTCACTTGTCCTCTGAGGACAAACTAAACTTCTCCCCCCTGGTCTCCACCACCCCAAAATCACCCAACAACAAAAGGGATACAGCATCCTCCTACCCCAAACCTACCCACCAAGCCCCCCCTCTCCTCCACCCCTGCAAAAAGGGGGTAACAAACCCGGCTTGTGCATCATCCTCATCCTCCTCCAGCGCGTGGGGCACCCAGCTCCTCTGTCCCCATCCTCCTCCTCCTCCTTCAGCTCCACTGGCCAGGGGCTCCCCAGCGGTGCTGCCCCTTCGCCTCTCGTGGGCACATGGCCCTGGCAGCTCAGGGATGCTCCTGCCTCTCCTGTGCTGGGTGGAAAGGCGATGCCAGTACCCACGTGAGCCCGGTGGGACTCCTTGTCCTCATTCTCCTTGTGCCTGAAATGGGTTTTTGCTCCCTCACCAGGTCCTGCCCACCAGCAGCAGCAGCAGCCAGGACCCCAAACTCACCACTTTTGTGCCTGCAAATGTACTCACAGCCTTTGCTGGGTGAGGAAGGAGCAGAGGAAGAGGAGGTGATGCTCAGGTGTGGCCCCTCTGTGTCCCACACACACAGGGCTGCTCCCTGGGATGCTCCACCACGTTCAGCTGGGATGGAGCCGATTTCACAGGAGCCCCACTGTCTGTACCCACTTGAAAGGAAGAAGCCAGAAAACCTTGACCCTCTGTTGCTCCCACTGGTGTGGCTCCATCTGAGGTACCAGCTGGGAGGGGGATCATCCAGGGCTCCTCCAGCCAGGCATC
This sequence comes from Porphyrio hochstetteri, assembly GCA_020800305.1. Lineage (NCBI taxonomy): Eukaryota > Metazoa > Chordata > Aves > Gruiformes > Rallidae > Porphyrio > Porphyrio hochstetteri. The sequence goes on along the minus strand of CM036930.1, from coordinate 5,343,428 downwards.
TCCTCAGCCAGGCACCTCCTCAGCTGATGCCAACATCCAGATCCAGCTTCATCCCCTCCAAGTCCTGGGAGCTTAATTGCCATTAGCTGCAAAGGGGAGCTCCCAAACTGCCAAAGCCTCCAGAGCAGGAACAGCAGCCCTGGGTGCTTTTTCCATCCTGTTTTTATATTGCTGTGGCCAGGGGTTCCTGCTGCTCCATGAACCTCTGCAGGGGGGTGACACCTTGCCTGTACAGCACCCAGTCCCTGGGTGCAGCCAAGACCCATCGGGGCTGTGAGCATCACCTATTACCTCCAGTGAAGCCACCTGAGCTGCCCTTTCAAGCCCCTGCCTGCTTTTCCAGCAGGAACTGATGAAACTGCAGCTATTCCCCTTTCCATTCCTTCCCCTGGTCCCTGCAGACAGCATTGCCTTCTTCCCCTGCCCCAAAACTCCACAAGCAAAGGCAAAAAAATGAGAGCATCACCTTGGAAAGGTGCCCAAGAACGCAGAAGCCAGGTGAATACCAGCCAGGGCATTTCCCAACTGACCTCCAAACCCACCCCCAAACCCTCTCCTGCATCCTGAATCCTCCTGCCAGCAGCTTGGGATGCTGAGCCTTTCCCCTCGAGCTTCGTTCCAGCCTGTGTAACTGGGGCAGGTTTCCATGCTGTGCTGTTGGATTGGGAGAGGAAAATATCAAGATCAGGCTGCACTGAGCCTTCTCAACAGCATCCCAGCAGTTGGGGGGGCTTGGGGGGGAAACTTGGGGTCTCCCAGAGGTGCTGCTTAAAAAAAACAAGCCCAAGGAAATGAAATAAAAAGTAAACACCCCCCTCCCCTGGAAAAAACAGGTCTGGAAAATCTCCCCTCAGCTGTGGAGAAAAGGAGATCTTGAGCTCAAAGGAAAAAGCTGCTCTTTGGGGTCATCTTCTCCCAACAGCCACAGGCTCCTCGGGTGAAGCTGGAGCTGATTTTTGCCTGGGAGCAACTTCCCTGATCTCCTTCCACCAGCTTTGAAAAGAGATACAGCTGAGCCCCCCGGGCAGCCAAACACAGAGGGGTGTACAGCCACCCTGGGATGGGGTGCCCAGCTCCCCCCTCTGCACCCAGGGCAGCCCCTGAGGGCTGAAGGCAGAGCCTGAGAGGTGAATTTCCTCTGGAGATGCAATGGAATCACTCCCAGGGCACAGACACACGATCTCAGCTGGAAAAGCTGCAATCATTTTCTCCCTCCCCAGTAAAAATCAGCCTTTGTGTGGCAGAGCCTTTGCTGTATGGCAGTTTATCATCCCTGCAGCACTTCCCTCCCCTGAGACTGTGACCCTCAACACACATCCCTCTGGAATAACTCTGGGGTGATGTTTGCTTGAACCCAAATCCAAAACCAACTGAAGAGAGTCTCTTTGTCCCCATCTGAGTCCTTCCACCCAACCTGTATGCCTGATGCCTGGTTTATCCACAGGCTATTCCATTCGTGCTGGGAGGATGGAGACATTGAGAGAGCTGCAGTGAGCACTGTGGCAGCACCTGGACCTCTCTGTGCTCCTGCACCAACCCACAAGACCAGGGAAGATGATGTAAACCAGACTGAAAATCATATTATTCTCCCCCACTAAATGTACCAAACCCACTGGTACCAGAAGAGTTCTGACTCCACGTTCCCACTACCCCTCCCCACCCTCCCTGCCCTGCATCCCTGGGACAAGCTGTGCACCGTGGGGATTCCCACACTCCATCCCCCTCCAGCATCACCTAAAACATCCCTTTTATTTCCAGGTGAGACCAAGCCAACCTCAAAAGCAAGATGCCACGAACAGCCTGGATCTGGTGTCACCCCCCTCCACATCTCACCCCCTCCCCACTTAATTCATCCCCATAACACAGATGCTCCTGCTGCTGTTTCAGGTTCTAAGTGACTCCTTGGCAGCCACACACTTCAGCCTGTCAGAAACCCTGAGGAATTATTTCACCCCAGGTCTGTGAGGTTTAATTTGAGCAGGCTGAAGGCAACTGCTGTCCCCTTGCCTGTGCTTCCATCCCTGCAACGCTTCTTGCATATGCTCCACTCCAGCAGATCACAAGGGCTGCTGATTTCCTGATGGAAGGCTTGCAGAGCATTCAAGCCCATTAAAAAGATCACAGCCAAGGCTAAACTCCTTTATTTAAGTCTTGGAAGAGAAACAAAGGCTGTAAAATGCTCAAAGCACAGAGTGTAGCTGGGTTCAGGCACGAATCAAGAGCAGCCAAAAAAAAACCCCCTGTAGCAGCACAACTTGGTACAAAGCCAGAGCCAAACACCATCTTAGCTGGAGAGAAATGGAAACCTTTTCAACCAGGGGATTCTTCTACATCTTCATGATAGTCAAGGCAAAGGAAAGGAGTGGCTTAATACAGGTGGGAAGTTCCCATGGGTGTTGGGCTCAGTTACACCCATTGCATCTCCAGTGCTGGACAGGCTCTTCCAAGCACAGTAAGGAACAGGGAAGCCAATCACTCACCTGCAGCCCCGTTGGGCCAGCCTGAATTACAGCCCTTCCTCAGGCAAGGAGAGTCTGGGGTGGTGGTGGCTGGTGCCTGGGTGCTTCTGACACGCAGGGAAGGATTAGAAAGAGTTTGTCTCAGGAAAGACTCAGATTCAGAAATCCTACACCCTGGTGAAACCCTACCTTGGCTCGCTGGCCTTGGCTTTAAAGGAAACCCAGGGGAGCAGCACGGTGCTGCAAGCAGGGCATCTTCACACACCGGGCTAGCAACTGCCCCCAACAAACCCAAACTCCCCACTGACCAGCCCCAAGAGAGGGGCTGTGCCCCCCAAGGGCTCAGCTCCTGGGCTGAACCCCACCCCCCAAGTGATAACTCACTTTGGAGCAGAGTTTGTTCCCATCATTGCTCCATGGGCAGCACACACATGGGGTGAGGGGTCCCCCTGACAGCAGGAGCTTCCCACCTGGCTTTAAGCAGCAACACTAACATTTTAAGACTAAAAGGCTCCAAAGAGTCCAACAGCTCTTACCTGCCCAGACAGGAGCTGTAGACCAGCCTCTTGGGCCCAGCAAGGCATGTTGCTCCCTCAGGAGTTGCTGCACAGCTTCAGGCTTGAGCCTTGGCCTCACTGCTCTTCCCTCTGGGATTCCCAAGGTTGACTTGTTTGCCCTTCCACATTCCCAGGGGAGGTCCTGGGAGCCTTTCAAGGGGTTTTCCAGCAGGCACTGGGCATCCCATAGTGTAGGCAGACTCAGAAGGTGGCCCTGCACTCAGTTCTGAGCAGCAGCATCAGGTCATGTCAGAGAAGAGGTGATGTACTCCAAGGCTGCAGAAAGGTCTTCCCATTAGCACAGATCCACCTTGTTCCCTGAGCCACCAGCTGTAGATGACTTTGGCTGCTCTGATAGGTCCTTCCAAGCCTATGGTAGGGTGTCCTGTTCATCTTTATCCCATGAACACATGGGATGGGTTGAGCCCACCTGCTTGGTGAGGAGAATAGGAGGAAGGTACATCCTGGAAGCTGCAAGCCATGAGTTTGTTGACCATGGGTCTCTCTCCACCTTTTCTTGCTATGCCACCTGCATCTTGGTGCCACATCCAATCCTGCCATAATCATGGACTAATAATAATGGTGGTGGGAAGGAAGCTCCATGATCCACCCATATCATCAGCCTGACCATTCTGCTTTAACCCACCTCACAAGGAAGCCCCAAAGACTGAAGCTGCCCTTAAAGCACCACCCAAAGCCATGCATGCCCAGCATCCCTGGGAGATGGTTGGGCCTCACAGGTATTTCCCAGAGGTTACTGTTACACTGCAGTAATGGGGAATCTCATTAATTACTCCTGCAGCTGAATGGTGGTAACAAAGGCACGGGACATATCACGACTCATGTTAGCATGGCAAGTGGCACAGGAACACCCAGGAAGGGTGATGCTCTGCAGAAAGGCCTGAAGTTGTTACAAGGACGTTGGGAGACTTGATACAAAAGGCCAGCTTATTAATAGCTAATGGGCAAATAAATTATGTACCCACTTGGGTGGATTGTGTTTCTCCCTCCTCACTGCACGCTGCTGTCTCCATCCCCTCCTTTCTCCATGGTCTCTGTCCCACTTGGTTCTTTCTTTCTTCTCCTTTAGCTTCCTTGCTCTGTGGGACTTGTGTGTGTTCTGCTCATCAGTGAAAGGTTCAAGGCTGCAGGGCAGAACCCAGCCTTCCCCCAGGGTCTTGGCTGCCCACATCCATCCAGAGCAGGACAGGGGACCACTGACCACCCTGAGCCCTCTCAGAGAAGGCTCAGACGCCTCCCCCATCACACCAGGGCCCGTCGATGCCCTGGAAACACTGAAGCTGAAAGAGAAGCTCCAGGCAGCAGAACAAAAGCTTCTCTCAGTGGCTTTCTCTGGGCTGCTTGGCAGGGTGTGAGCTGCCCTGCCTGCCATCTGCCCAGCCCCGCTGGGAGCAGCCCGAGCTGCCGGTGGCACAGGCAGCCACGCTCCAGCAGATCCCTGGCAAGGCAGGGAGGGAAGGGGAGGGCTGGGCAGCAGCACATGGGGGAGAAAAAGGAAGGGTTGTGCACCCCAAAAACCCTGACCAGGAGAAGGGAAAGCTGAGACTGACTTGGTAAGAGGAGTTTTGGGGATGTCCCTGTTCCCTGCTCAGCTTGGCAGCTGCCTCCAGCTTTGCACAGCCCAGGGAGGGCATGGATCTGCCTTGGCATCCCCAGCTGGGATGATGCAGCAGCAGGTTCCAGCAGCTGCTGTGGTTTTGGGCAGGTCAGGACTGCCACCCACTCCTGTTCCAGTGAGTTCCCCTCTCACCTCCCGTGGGGTTTGGGGGCAGCACTCTGGGATCTGCCCAACACCACAGCCAGTCAGGTCCTTCCCATCACAGGGTCCCTTTTCCAGCCACAAACGCTGCTCCTGAGCCCACAGACAGCAGTTTTAGGGGAGGCCAAAGGCTGCTTGCCCAGCATCTCAGAGCCCCCCACACTGCTGTCCCCATGCTCTGGGGCTGGCCCCTGTCAGGGAGAGGAGCACAGGAACTAATGCTTGTACAGGTTAACTCTCCACTCTTGCTTCAAGCTGGGGACCCCAGGCAGGTCTGTGGTACAACCCAACCCCAAACCAGAGAAGGGGAAGAGCCCTTGGGGTAGAGCCAGGAGCCACATCCCAGTCCCCAGCCCAGCTCTTTAACTGGAGGGTGATGGCCCCATCCCCAGCTCTTCAACTGGGGGGTGATGGCCCCATCCCCAGCTCTTCAACTGGGGGGTGATGGCCCCATCCCCAGCTCTTCAACTGGGGGGTGATGGCCCCATCCCCAGCTCTTCAACTGGGGGGTGATGGCCCCATCCCCAGCTCTTCAACTGGGGGGTGATGGCCCCATCCCCAGCTCTTCAACTGGGGGGTGATGGCCCCATCCCCAGCTCTTCAACTGGGGGGTGATGGCCCCATCCCCAGCTCTTCAACTGGGGGGTGATGGCCCCATCCCCAGCTCTTTAACTGGGGGGTGATGGCCCCATCCCCAGCTCTTCAACTGGGGGGTGATGGCCCCATCCCCAGCTCTTCAACTGGGGGGTGATGGCCCCATCCCCAGCTCTTCAACTGGGGGGTGATGGCCCCATCCCCAGCTCTTCAACTGGGGGGTGATGGCCCCATCCCCAGCTCTTCAACTGGGGGGTGATGGCCCCATCCCCAGCTCTTCAACTGGGGGGTGATGGCCCCATCCCCAGCTCTTCAACTGGGGGGTGATGGCCCCATCCCCAGCTCTTCAACTGGGGGGTGATGGCCCCATCCCCAGCTCTTTAACTGGGGGGTGATGGCCCCATCCCCAGCTCTTTAACTGGGGGGTGATGGCCCCATCCCCAGCTCTTTAACTGGGGAGTGATGGTCCCATTCCCAGCTCTTTAACTGGGGGGTGATGGCCCCACCATGGCTGTCCCCATTTCCCCAGCACTCCCCCCCCTCTTCTCTAATCTTTCATTATCACTTTCTCTGCCCACTCTGATTTCACCAGGCTCTGCTATGCTATCCCTGGTGCCAGGGTGGTGTTGGGCAATCTGATCCCCACCCCCTCCTCAGGCTGTCTATAAACACTGTCACTAATCACCCCAGACCCCACGCTGACCCTGATGAAGTTCCACCCCGTGAGCCTTCATCGCCCAACTCGCTGCTGCCCCATCAGTGGGGAGGCTCCTTTTCCACCCCTGCTGCCTTCTCAGCAGGTTTGCATAACCCAAACCCACGTCACAGCAGCTCCTGGTCACCAAAATCAGGCTATTCTGTATCAGTAATCAGAAACTCTGACCACCTCTGACCAGAGCACGTATCTGCTCGCAGTGTTACCTCCTCCCTGGGGAGAGCAGCAGCTCCCCCCAGCATCCCTGAAGGATGGCAGCAAAGCAGCCACCTCCAGCCCTTCTTTAACCACCACAGCAGCATCCTCCATGAAGGGGACATAGATGGTCTTGTTTCCCATCAGCCACAGGATGAGGCATCTTAGAACAGTTTGGGTTGGAAGGGGCTTTAAAAGGGCCACCTAGTCCAACCCTCCCTGCCATAAGCATCTTCAGCCAGACCAGGGTGCTCACAGCCCCATCCAACCTGACCATGAATGTTTCCCTGGAGCCTTCCCCAGGCTGAATAACCCAGCTCTCAGCCTTTCCTCACAGCAGATGTGCCCCATTCCTCATTTCTGTGGCCCTCATCCTGACCCACTCCAGCAGGTCCCCATCTTTCCTGTGCTGAGGACACCAGAGCTGGATGCAGGACTCCAGGAGGGGTCTCACAAGAACAGGAGATGTGCATCTCCTCCTCCCTCAATAAAAGGCTGCAGCAGGGGAGAGAGGGTGGTAATACCCCTCCTTTGGTGGCCCTGGGAACTAGGGAAAGCAAGATGGAGAAGCAGGGTGAAAAGCCTGAAATTGGGACCTCTGCTGGGTCCTTTCTCCTCCCTGCACACCATGGGGGCAGCCAGGAGGAAAGCCAGGAGATGGCCCTGGGTGCAACCAGCTTCACTGGAGCTGCAACAGAGGGGAAGGCTCCTTCCTGCCAGGTGCAGGAGACAAGCACAAGGCAACATCCACCCCAAGCAGATATTCCTGCTTCCCAGAGTCACCCAGCCAAGCATGGCTTTGCAGCCTTGGCTCAAACCCCTGCCTAAGGTGAGGTTCCATGTGGGGAAACTGAGGCACGGAGCATATGAAATGGCTGAGCTGCTGAAGCATCCCTTGGCACTGTGCAAGGGAGGTGCAGCTCTGCTTCCCTCACTCCTCCAGCACACGGGCAGCAGCTTGAGGGAACAGCTTTGCCTGTTCAGGTTCTTCCATCTGAGTCTCCAAATCAAGTCCCTGCAGCAGCTCAGCCTGTCACCATCAGGAAGAGCTTGCTGGTGCCTTCCAAGCAGCAGCTTCTGTCTGATCTGTGGTTACTTGGTCTTGCTGGCTAAGGGTGGCTCTGAAAAAGTGCCTAAGAAGATAAAAGTGACTGTCAGTAACATTAAATTCACCTCACAGGGGAATCTCTGCCCCTCCTGGAGCAGCTTCACTGGACCAGGAACTGAAAAGGACCAACACATCCTGTACCAGGAATTAAATCCAATAGTGCCCCTGTCTGGGGGCTGGAAATACAGCAGCTTAATCCAAGAGACTATTGCTGCAGCATGCCACAGCATTTGTTTAAATCTCATGAGGACAAAGGGGTACCCAACCCAGCACCCCCCAGTCCCCAGGGTGCATCCAGACCCCCTCTCCTCACTGCCCAGCCCCTGGGCTGTGCTGGTGACAAAGTCTTGCCTCCCTCTGCAGCAGCAGGGATGGCACATGACAAATTTACCCCCCAAAAAAGGGCCCTGCAGGTCTTGGTGAGGTGGCTGTGATCTCACAGCTCCAGGAGAAGAGGCCAGTGGGGTGTGTGGTTTTAGGGGTGTGCTACCTATGGGCACACGTGCACCAGGGGGGATCTTAAGGGCTCTGGTCCCCCACTTCCCAATTAAACCCACCTTTTCAGCACACAGAGCAGGGGATGAGGGAGTCAAGGTCCTTCCCAGGGATGGAACCCCACCCAGCTGTGGGTATCACACTAAGAGATGCTCAGCAGGACACGAGCTGCAGCAGGTCTCAGCTCCCACAGCTGCTCAGGCTGCTGGGTGTGAGGAGGGGTGTATTGCCATGAGAGCTGAGCCTGGGAATGAAAGGATTTAATTTTGGGGGGAAAACTCTCCCCTCAGCTGAAAACAGGACTGATGGGCTGTCCCATAGCAAGTGTTCTCTCAGCCCCACATGTGTAGGGCAGAGGGGGACAGGTGGCTCTGGTGATGGGTACCAACATTTGCCTCAGCCAAGATGCTGCAGACACTAGAAAGGACCCTTTTCCCCTCTCCCACCCCCCTCCAGCTCACTCACCTGCTGAAAAAAACACCCCAAAATCTCCCTTTTCTGCAGGTTTAGAGCTCAGATGGGCTCGTGCCAGAGCTGGGGAAGAGGCAGGTGCTTTTCCTGGTGGGAATGAAGTGCTAGACAATGAAACTTCACTCCTGAAGCCTCACTCCTCCAAACCCTGTTCCCAGGGAACTCCCAAAGCCTGACAAGTCATCATGACAACCTGTCACATCCCCTCAGTGCCCTCTGCCTCTGTGCACAGCCAAGCAGAGCTGATGGGGAAAGACCTGGCAGATGGGAACCTTCTTCCTCCCTTCTCTCCCCTTCCCACCCCCAATGTGATGCTTAAAAAGCTGCTGGGGGTCACTGGTGCCAACAGGGTCTCTGTGCAGTGATGCTCCTGGGAGTTAAAGGGGTACAGGTGCCCTCTGCAAAGTTTACCCTCTCTGGGGTAAAAAAAGCCCAGAGGAACCCCACCACCACCCACTCAGCCCCTTCACACAGTCCTTTGGGCAGGGAGAGGTGACACTTGGACCCTTTCACACCAGTATATGCACTGGGAGCTCTTAGACACTGACAGGCAGCCCCGTGGCTGTGGCACCCCACAGCCTTGCTGGGGTGGGACACTAAAAACCAGCATCTGAAGGAAAAGGAGGTGTTTTCTCCTAACTCCAAGTAGCTCCTAGAGGGCTGGTTTCTCATTGCTGCCCCAAAAAAAAGTCCCCTTCCACCCCCAGCCCTGCTCCTGCCAGCTCAGCAGGCAGCACCCCCCCTCCCCACGCTGACAGCATCCAGCCTGAACCAAGTCAGCAAGATTCCCTGGTGTAAAACACAGCAGCCCACAGACCCCCCACCTCTCCCCAGCCTCCCCATTAACAAACCCTCTCCCCCCCCTCCCCGGATCCCACAGGGGAGGATGATGCAGACAGGAGCTGCCAGGAACCTGTCACAACATCCCCAGTGCTGCTGCCTGAGGAACAGGGATCTGCACCCTCAGGGAGCCACATCCTGGGGTTCAGTGCTGTCTGACACAGCCCCTGCTCCCCTCTAAGCTCTACCTGGCCTTGCTCACCTGCTTTCACCCAAGAGCAGAGCATTCCTGCCTGTCCCAGTGGGACCAGCAGCCCCAGGGATGGTCGCAGACTGGTTTGCCTTTGCAAATGTCCTTTTCTAACCTCAGGCAGGTGGAGCTGCTCACCAGATTATCAGCTTCATTGCTCAGGTGCCCAAATAGCCTGCAGCTCTGGGAGGCTGTAGCTCCCCCGGTGATGCTGATGAGGTGGTTTGGGGGTATTTTTGTTGGGCTGAAAATGTGGGTGAAGATCAAGGAGCTGGGCAGGAAAAGGGTGTTGGTGGTGGTCAGCAGCCTGGTCACAGCATCCTCACTCCCCCTGCTTGACTAAGAGGGTGAAAAGGAGTGATGAAGGTGGCAGTTCACCACTGGGATGTGCTGGGACACAGCTGAGAGCTGACCTGTCTTTGAGCCCCAAAGATAAACCCACGCAGCACAGACCCCAAGGAACGTGGCCCTGGGGATGTGGCATGGCAAAGGTCTGCAGATCCTGGCCCCACTCCTCCTCCCTGGGCAGGTGGTGTTGATCGCTCCTGAAGGGTCCTGGGGTACATGAGCCCCTGCAGCCAGAACGCTGCTGCACCCCTGAGAGAGCTGAACCCCCTGCAAGCCTGGGGAGAGGCTGAAATCTGGGCAGCCACAGGTTGAGAGGTTGGCTTGGGGGGTGTTGCACTGGGGGAGCTCCTGGAAATCCCACACCAAAGTGGAGCTGCTTCTGGGCTGGACATGGGGACAGACCTTGGTCAGCTGCCAGGCTTTGGTGGAGGCACAGGGCTGTGATTATTCCCCCCACTCCTCCCCTCCAAACTGCTCCCCTTTGGATCCTGAATGATGTCAAAATCCATCCACAGCCTGGTGGGACTCAGTCCTGATGGGGAGAAGCTGCCAGGGACAGAAAGGCAGAGAGGATTTTCCATCCCCCTTTGACAGCTGAGATTCCCAACACTTATTTTTGCCTTGAGGGTGTAATCAAAGCCCCTGAGTGCCCAGACAAAGGGTCTTGCAGGGGGTTGAGTGATGCTTCCTGTGAGCATCCTTGAGGTAAATTGTCCAGAGGGGTGGGGGCTGTGTGAGCAGGAGTGTGGAGGAATTTGCAGCATATTCCTAATTGCTGGAAACCCCTTGGTGAGCAGTGTGGGAGATCATCCCCTCTCCATCCACACCGGCTGGGCTACAAGGCTGCCAGGGATGCCCAAAGTGATGCTGGTGGGACACAGGCCCTTTGGAAACCTCCCCCTTGCTCAGACACACAGACACACAGGCTCAGGGACAAGCCTGGAGCTGGTACTTACACCCATGCAGGGGGCTGTGCTGGTGCCACAGCATCTCCCATGCCCAGAGAGCTGTGACATGCCCAGGCACATCAGGAGGGGACCAAGGTGTCCTCCTGATGCTCAAGCCTTGTGCCACTCAGAAAGATCATAGAATCCCAGACTGGTCTGGGTTGGAAGGGACCCCCAGGGATCACAGAGCTCCAACCCCCTGCCACAGGCAGGGCCACCAACCTCCAGGCCTGGAGCTACACAAGGTTGCCCAGGGCCCCATCCAACCTGGCCTTGAACACCCCCAGGGACGGGGCACTCACCCCCTCTCTGGGCAGCCTGTTCCAGCCCCTCACCACTCTCTCTGGAAAGAACTTCCCCCCAATCTCTCCTCTCACCCTTCCCTCCTCCAGCTTCACTCCATCCCCCTTGTCCTGCCAGTCTCTGCCCTTTAACCAGCTGATTCCCCTCCTGTTTCTCTGCTCCCTTCAGGATGTGCAAGGAGGGAAAAATACACCCTCCATCCAGCCCCAGGTTCATCTCACCGTGCCCCACATGTGTTCCCTTGGTTCCCCCCCCCATCAGCCACCCCAAGACCCTCCCTCCCTCCCCACTTCCTTTGCCCATCCCTCCACCAGAGGAATCCTCCTTGCTGAACACCTCAGCCCTTGCCAGGATAAAAGCCAAGCTGTGAATAATTCATGGTTCAATCTTTTTTACCACAGTCTGCTGTAAATATTTAAACAGCACCACGAGGGCTCTGAGCTGAACTTGGGGAGGATGAACCTTGAGAAGAGCCTCCAGCTTGGGGGGCAGCCCCATGGAGCAGGAAGAGCTGGGGATGGTGCATGGGGTGGGTGGCAGATGCCATAGGGACAGGATGGGACACTTCCTTGGCTGTGTGTGTGCTGGGGCAGGTCCAAGGAGGGGGGGGAAAACTGATGGGTGACTCAATCAGGAGCAAATTCCCAAGCTTTCCTGCCCTTCTGGGAAAGGGATTCAGGAAGGGACACGTTTCCACCAAGAAGAGTATCCAAACACCACGGCTCAGCTCTGAGCACTCTCCTCTGAGCCCCCAGGCTGCCTTCCCCCAGCTTGAAACCTGAATATGTGATTCCAATAAATCCCCCCCACCTCCAGCCTGCAGCTCCCCACACTCCACTTCCCACCTGGAAAACAAGAGAATAACACCTGGCAGTAAACACAGTGAGGGGCCCTGTGCCATCTCCCAGCTCCTGGAGCAGGATCCAGCCAGGACTCAAGGGGCAGCTGCTGGAGGTGTTTATGGCAGAGACCCACCCGTTGGGCTGGAAGCATCTGGGAGCTCGTGACAGGAATCAGGGATCCCCTGATCCAGGGACAAACCCCATCCCCACGCTGGCTGGAGTTTATGTGTATTGGTGGTGTGTAGGAGAACAGCAAAGGGCTGTTCTCACTGCCAAGCTGCTGTGTGCCCCAGCAGCTCCTCCTGCTTTGCAACCCTTCCCACAGGTAGTGGCCCTGAGCAATTAGTGCCACGGTGCCTGCAGAGATGTGGTGCCTGTGGGTCCTCAGCTGACACCTCCCCTGACAGCCACCCCATCCCTCCCGTGCATGGAGAGCCTGCTCCTCCCCAGGGCTCTGCTTCCAGGCCTCTTTGGGGATGCTCTCAGCTGCTGAAACTCTGGGCATTTTCTTCCCAGAGATTTAAGTTGGTTTCACCAGGATTTGGGGGTTTTTCCAGCTTTAAATGCACCGAGTGCCCTTTGCTGTTGCCTTTCTCCCTGTGTCAGCCTGCACATGTGAAGGTACCCTCATGGTCCTTCTCCTGGCCAGATTTTGGTTGCAAATTCCTTCCTCATCCTCCAGTGAAAGAACAAAAATCACACTCCAGGAGGAGTTTTGCTGCTGGCTCCAGCCCCTGCTCCACACCCTGACACGATGTCCCAGCTGTCACCTGGGGAAAGGGACCAGCCAGCACCAGTAGCTCCCACTGATGCCATAGCCTGCATCTACAGCTCCATCCCACAGCAGCTCTGGGGCCACCCTTGGACAAAAAGCAGGTCCACAGGCTCTGTGGACCTGGCCCTATAATCCTTCTAAAGGCAATGTCTGGGCTGGAAACCGCTTGCCCACCTCTGGAGGCTCTTTGGGGGGTTACTTGTTTTTCCTCCCTAGAGTAAGTGTAGGGTTTGGGACATGAAAACATTTGGCAGTTTGGGATTTTGTACAAGTGTTGCCCTTAAGCCAAGAATTTCCCTCACTTTTAACCTTTTAAAATCCTTTTCCCAACCAAATGGACACTCCAAGTGAAGGAGATGCTGTTTCCCTGGTGGGATGCTTTGATAACTTCAGCTCTTTTCCCTCATCTACATTCCCAAGCCAAGATATTAATCAAAACAATATGCTTCCCACAACAACAACAACAACAAAAGGCATCCAGTCAGTGAGTCATCATTCCTCTGTGGAGTAAAACAAACCCAAACATTCCCCCTGCTCAGGGATGGCTTAAATCCCTGCACCAGCCTCAGCACCCAAAGGAGTGGTGGTGGGTCCTGGCCAAGGTGTGGGGGGGGTGTTTGTGGGTGTAGGGGCAGGTTGAGGTGATCTGGGCAGGGTTTACTCCTTCCTCAGGGGTTGATGGCAAGATCTGCAGGGTTTGTGGCACCCTGAGCTTTGCTTGATTGGCTTGTTCCACCCATCACCAGAGATGGGCAACCTTGTGTAGCTCCAGGCCTGGAGGTTGGTGGCCCTGCCTGTGGCAGGGGGTTGGAGCTCTGTGATCCTTGGGGTCCCTCCCAACCCAGACCAGTCTGGGATTCTGGGATTCTATGATTTCAAAGCCTGCAAAGGGCAAGGAGAGCATGTGGATCAACCAAGCACCCGACTGCAGGTTGGCTGGGGCTGGTTTCCCAGCTCTTGGTTGGTCTCCTCAGCTCTGCAAATGAAAAGAGGGGGAAATTCTCACACACTGGGGAGATTCTGCCAGTCTGTCTGGACTGAAGGACCCCATGGTTGGGTCATCAACTCCTTTCAGCCCAGGGACCACACTGAGCGCAGCAGAGCCCACAGGCAGCTCAGGTACTCACTCCATGGGGCCTTGGATGCTGGTTGGGTTCCAACTGCCCCCAAAACCCCAGGGATGATGGGGGGAGCCCACTGGGAACGGAGGCATCAGCCATAGGCCTTCACACCATGGCACAGGAGGTGGGAGCAGGATGGAGCCCACTGGGTGCTGTCCCTGAGGGTGGACCAGGTGGCTTCAGAAAAGCAGAGAAAGAGAGAGAAAAGGGGCAAAAAAAAAAAGCAAAAGCTCAGATCAAACCCCTGGCTGATCAATTTTCTGCAGAGGGCTGCTGGGAGGCTGAGGGGTTTGCTCTGTACTAAGTGGTTTATAGATTTCCTCTAAAGAGGAGGATGCAGTTGCTGGTGTAGCACATCACAGAGGGCAGAAAGCTGGGGGGGGACAGGGGACAGAGGAGGGGACCTCTGGCTTTGCCTCTTCCTCCTTTCTCCCCCAGCAAGTACATTTAGCAGTGGGCAAGGGGTTGAAGGGAGGAGACACCCCAATAAATGCTCCTTCCCACCAAGGATAAAAGCACTTTGTGCATACCCACCCCCCTCAGTGCAGGGGAACGGGGTTCTTAGAGTGCCCACAGGACACCCAACCCTTTGGGATTTGTGCTAAAGGGACTTGCCCAAGGCCTTGTAAAGAGGCTGAGCATCCTTCCATCCATGCACAGGGCCAGGCAGGCTTGTGGGCATGATCCTACCCTCATGTACCCCCAACCTTGGCCAAGTCCCAACAGGGAGGACCCCAGAGTGGGTACATCCATCCCACTTCACTCCAAGGGTCTGGAGTGGGACCCCACGTGTGGGTGAGCAAGGATACACCCAGCCCAAGGTGAAAGAAAAGGTGAGAGGGAGACTTCTCTGGTGCTTAAACACTCCCACCTCATCCCAAGTGGAATCACACTCTGCTCTTACCTAGAAGAGCTTGGAGAAGTTTCCATTTAAGCCACCAAATGGCTGGGGGGGAGGGGGGAGAGGCCTGGAGGCAGAGGGAAGTGACTAATCAATTCACTCATCATTTATTTATGGCCATGGCAGATGGGAGTGTGAGCTGAGGGCAGCAGCCAGCCCCAGCCACTGCAGGAGGCTCTGGGGGGCAAAGTGGACAATCAAGGCAATAGCTTTTAAAGGTCTTATCTGGAGGGTCTGATCAATAGGGAGAAGAACCATGAGAGACTTCTTGTCTCTCCCAGAATCTCCCCATCCTTCTTCCCCATGCTTTTATGAAATAAGCAGGAAGCCACTAAAACAGGAGTGGATTTGCTCCAGGGGGGAAACATCACCAGGACATGCTGAGAAGGGCATTCTTCACCCCCCAGCCACTTGGATTCAGCCTTACCTTCTTGCTGATGCCTCGTCATGTCCCTTGCAGTGCCTTTGGCTCCTCTGTTGGGCATAGAAATCCTCTTGCAGACAGATCCAGGGGGAGAGGACACAGCTGCTTGGCTTGGGAATGTGCAGCCACGAAGCAGCTCCCATGGGTAAAGCAGTCAGCCAGTGTTAGGAGAGGAAGGAACCCTTGGAAAGCACATCTTGTAGCTCCTACTGCATGGACACACTTGCAAATATATTCACCTTCAGGCAGAGTCTGAGCTCTCCCATGGGGCCCAAAGGGATGAGCCTCCCTGCTCCCATGGGAACAGGGCACCTACACCTTCACTATTGCTTCCCTGCAGCAAAAATCTCACCCTTGATGAAGCCAAGGAAGCAGAACCAGGATCTCTAGGCAGTTTAAGGTCCATTAACTGGCAATGTGAGGCTTGAACCTCATCAAGCATAAAAACTGGAGTGAATCCAGGGAGATGTGCAGGGTCAGGGCACTGGAGCAGTGGCAGAGGGGTGATGGGAGCCTGGCAGCACTGGGAACCAAAACCACTTTGAGCTGTGTGGGTGGGGATGAACCAGCTTGGTAGCCCAGAAAATACAGCACTGAGCAGCCACGAAGCCCTGCTGAGACCACTGCTCCAAGAAGGCATGACTTGTATTTGGTGTGGGGAAAAGACAGCACCTGTGGGAATCCAGAGTCCCATTGACTCCTCTCCTCCTCTCTCACACATATGGAGTCACCCCCAAGAGAACTTCGTGTGGTCCTACTGCCAAGAGCATCGTCACGCTCAACAGAGAGAAAGAGGCCTGCCTCCACATCAGTCACCCAGCTCAATTCAGACATCTGCTTTCAGGCCAGAAGAGGAATGGCTTAAAAGAATCCATTTCTCTGCATTCATGGTGAAAGGGGTCGAGGCAACAAGCTCAGAGCAACCACCGGTGCTCACTGTTGGTGCAAAGGATGCCACAGGGAAGATCCATGAGGAACCTGCAGTTCTCTACTCCCCACAAAGCCCCTTCTTCCATGGCATTGCTGAGGCTCGTGGCACCTGCTGGCCCTTCAACCCATCCTCACTTGACAAGAGCTTGCCATGGGAAACCACCCAGCCCAGAGGGCATCGTGCCACTGCAGCAGCCAGAGGGAGCACCAGCAGCTGGGAAAGCACATCCCCTGCATGCCAAAGGCACCCAGCCCAGAGAAGGGCATCCAGAGGGGGCTTCTCTCTTCTCTGTGGGCATGGAAAGGCACCAGCTGAGAGATTTGGGGGGGGGCATATCCTTGTGGCTTCACTGTGAGCATGGATGTGGGTGCTGAGCGGGCGATGGGCAGCAGTTGGAGATGCAAACCTCACACCCCAGCACTGCTCAAAGCCAGCCCAGCCCACACAGCCCCTGACAGCTGGGGCTTAGGAGGGGTTTTCAGGCATTGGTACCCTGGAAACCTGAGTGGCATCCCTTGCACCAACACTGGGCATCTATGGTCCACCTGAGCTCCTTTCCCTGGCTCTCTGTACCAGGGATGCAGGAGAATGGGCTCTTTTCAGGCATGTCTCTTCTGGCCCTGAGGAGAAGGGCTAAATTAAGCAGGATGAATCATGTGGAGGAGTTTCTCTCTGCTGACCATAACGGGGCTCCCAACACCCAGACTGAATGGAGAGGTCCTCCTGGGGACGCCTCCACAAGCATGAGACATGCCCCATGGGACCAGCCCGGTGGGGAGCTCAGCTCTAGGGCTCTTGGCTCCCAAGGAGCACCACTGCAGTGACAAATCATAGAATGGTCTGAGTTGGAAGGGACCCCAAGGACCATAGAGCTCCAACCCCCCTGCCACAGGCAGGGCCACCAACCTCAGGCCTGGAGCTACACTCCAGATCCTCAGCTCCTGGCCACAGGATCAGGCTCTGGGTCTGGCACAGGGTGAGAGAGGGTCATCTCTGCCTGGAGGGAGGTGGGGAGCAGGATGAGGCCAGGGATCGATAAGCTAGTCATCTTCCTGCCCATCAGCAGCCTCTCAGAATACATTCAATCCTCTAAAACACATTCCCCCAATTTTCTATTTCTGGCAAACGAGTGTCTAAGCCTTGAGCCACATTGTGCTGAGCTGGCAGCTCTGCTGAAGCTGGTGGGGAGAAGAGGACAAGCTCACAGGAGCTGCAGAGCACAGCAGAGCTGAATCCAGCCACCCCAGAGACCCTGCCAGGGAGAAGCCACCTGAGCAAACCCCCCCAGCGCCGCGCCACGGATCCTGCACAGCACCCAGGCAGCGCCTGCTCTCTGGGCAAAGGTGCCTTTGCTTCTCTTTCTGGAGCTGTCAGGGGCTGTGTTCTTCCAGTGAGAACTCCCACCATGGCTGAAGTGCCACCATCCCACCTGGGAACTGCTTGAGCTAAACCCATGAGCTATTCTTCCCTCACAGCATCATCGCCAGGGCGGATCAAGGGCACGGAGGGACCTGAAACCAGCACCCACTGGGATTTAATGGAGAGCAGCAACTTCTCTGAGCTGGGGAGTGAGGTCAGCTCACCTCCAGCTTCTCCTCCCTGCCCATGGATGCTGCAGGCAGCGTGGAGGGATGGACAGACCTGCCTGGAGGAGGCTGCTCTGCCTGATGCTGCAGGGATGGAGCTACTGCTGCTTCAGGGACACCCCCAGGTGCCTGGAGCCTGAGCTCAGACCTGCAAGGCTGTGGTGGAGGGCAGGTCATGTTACCTGCCTGGCCAGCAGCCAGAGCTGGGAGGAAGACCAGAGGGGAATTTGTACTGCAGAGCTCTGCTAGGAGCCCTTGCAATGCCCTTTCTCTCCAGCCTTACACAGCCTGTGAGGAGCAAAACCCTCTGGGGTGGGAGACTGAGGCTGTGGGGTGGCCTCTTCCAGGGACCTCCCATCCCTCCCCACTATGGGAAGCTGCTGCTCTCCTAAGTGTGCAAATGGCCCCAAATGCTGGGATTTTAGCATCAATCTGCTGCTCTCCTTGCAGGGGGGAACAGGAATGTCACAGGGTGGGTGTGAGGAAGGGGGTTACTCGTGGAGAGGAGCGTTCCCCCAGCTCTGCCCTGGATTCTCAGAACCACATCCCTGTGTGCACAACACAGGGAGGCTTCTAGAAGCTGAATAATAAATAACATGTGGTGAAGGTGGCTGGGAGCTGGGCAGAGCAGCCCTTGTCCTGCTCCCAGCAGAGCTGCATGAGACTGTGGCCTGTGCTCCTCTGCTGAAATCACTGCAGACAGCTGAGACATCTGAATCTCTTCTTTCCTAAAGCACTTTAGAGCTCCTAATGAAAAGCACTGTGTAAGAGCCACGTAACATCAGCAGCAGCATAATAATAGTTACTATCAATGCCTGCCTGCCTCTTGCCAGCCTTACTGGATGACACAACCTTCCCTTTTTTGTGTGTGTCTCTGTCTGTCTGTCTGTCCACATGAAATGATGCCCTGCTACAGCAAATGCTCTGCATTACAGTAACCCAAAGCCTTGAAAAACCTTGGTGAGTGAAGTGCTTTGGGCTGCCTGGCCAGGAGCTGCTACACAAGCACAGAGCATCCTTCCTGTTTGATAGAGGTCCTTTAGGGTTAAATCCTCCTCCTGCCTTTGAAACAGTGGAAATAACCAGCATGTGAATGCTTAGGAGTGTGGATGGGACTGGTCTGGAAGTGGAAGAAGTTACAACCATCTGGACCCCCTGTGCAGTCACTGGAGGGAGGCCAACAGCCAGTGGAGCCCCATCCCTCCATCCCTTGGAGGTGCCAGCCTCTCCATCGAGCACTGAGCCCCAGGTAACCCCAGCAGACCAGGCTGCTTGGGTTTAGACAGAGGAACAGCTGGAGAAACAGCTTCCAACCCCACTCCTTTCCCCTGGGCCTGCCCAGCCCTCCCATGGGGACAACAGGAGGTTTGGAGCAGAGCCCTTCCACCATGCAGTGCTGGCAGGGAGCAGGGAGCAGCTGCAGCAAAATGGGAAGGCAAGCAGCATGCTTCATCTTCCTTCAGCCCTTTCCAGCTTCCAGCCTGGCTTTGCACTCCTCAGGACCCATCTCAAAGATCTTACCTCACCTCAGGGACCTGGGACCAGCCTCTGTCATCTTCCTCTCCAGCACCTACAGAAGGGTGATGCTCTTTCTTGATGAGATGCAGCTGCCTGGGGGTGAGAGGGATCCCCTGCCCAAGGCATCTCCTTGGGGGTGAGAGGGATCCCCTGCCCGAGGCATCTCCTTGGGGGTGAGAGAGATCCCCTGCCCGAGGCATCTCCGTGGGGGTGAGAGGGATCCCCTGCCAGGCATCAGCAAGCACCAACATTTGCTCAGATGGGGCTCACCTGAGCCAGAATCCAGGGGATCAGTGGGACCTCCCCACAGCCGCATCCTCTCCAAGGTCCCCCCTGAGGGATGACTTGGGAATTTAGTCTGTCCATCCAACTGATCCTTTTGTAAACTTGCCCAACACGGGGCTGTACCCACTGTCACCTCCTCCCAGAGCTCAGACATTCATTCTCCCCAGAGCTGCTGAGCCAAGAGATAAAAATGCTATTTTCTGCCCGGGCTTTCTGCAGCTGCCTCCAAGCATTTGCAGCTCCTTTCTAGTTATTAAGGCTCAACTCTGAAGAACTGTGTTCCTTCAGCAGAGATTTGCCTTTAATTAACCAAGGATAAAAGGACAGGGGAAGGCAACCCTGTGCCTAAGCAGAAAGGGCTGCGCTCTCCAACCACGCGCCGTCGGCAGTTCTGTGTGAGGCAGGGAGCAGGTGCCTGGCAGAACAGATTTGTTCTGCTTCCCTTGCCTGCCCCCCACCTTCACCTCTTGCTGGGTGAAAGCCTGATCCTGCCCGGTGCCTGTGGACTGGAGAGGCAACTGGGGGAGGGAGGATGCGAAAGGATGCAGGGGCAGCTGGTGGCTGGTGCCTGGCTGATCTCTGTGTGGATGGAAGGAGCAGGGTGACCTTGGCATCTCCTGCTCTTCAAACCCCAGTGCTGCTCTTGCTGGGAGCTGATTTGGCTGTGATAAAGCAGCAGCAAAACAAACTCCTCTGGTTCTTGCCAGCCCTGGGATTTCTCTGCTCACCCTGATGCTGTGGTGCCCAATTCCCTTCCCCACAGGCACAGCAAGTCATCCTCCAAACCAGTAGTCTCCCAAATTTATCTGTGGAGCATCACACTGTTCAGGCTTGGCTCAGTGCCCCCATCTCCTTCCCCCATACTGGGTGGTGAGGAAGCTTTGCCCTAACAACAGCGAGCCACAGAGAGCAGGATGGGGACAAACCTCTGCTGAGCCTTTGGGAAGTGTCCCAGACATCCTGGACCCAGATTCTCCCACCATTTTTAAGGATAAAAAGCTGCAGCAGCCTCACCGTGGCTCTTTCAGCATCTTCCTAGCACGGAGAGGCACAAGGCAACACAGCATCCAAGCAGGACCTCAGCATGCCAGGCTGAGAAAGGCAGGGGGGTGCCTGCTGGGCCCAGGAAATCCAGGGAACTTTGGAGCAAGGGGCCTAAATATTGGGGTAGCTCTAAATATTTAGGTAGAGCTGACTTTAACCCTCAAATCATACCTCATTATTTTACCTGCCCTAATGCTTTGTAGATCCAGGACCTCAGCAGATCAACCCTTGATGGTCTTTAAGGTCCCTCCCAGCCCTAAGCATCCTATGGCTCCAGGAATCCTGCATCTCTAAACGCATGGATTTGTGTTTGATACACCCAGATATCGCTCTCATCTGCCTCAAGCTCCCCCCTCCTGCCCCATGTGCTGTGTCAGGGTGGGGGTGAGGGCACTGCTCCCAGGAATAGGCTCCCCAACACCCAGCACAAACACAAAGGAGGCAGGAGAAGGAGTAGGAGAAAGTGGGGAGGAGAAAGAGGGACCTGGCCTGATTTCCAAGAGCTGCAGGATAAATGTGCATCCCTCAGAGCTGTGCAAGTGCTGAACCTTTGCCTAGGGGTTCCCTAAAGATAGGCTGCGGGGGCCCCACTTCACACGCCCACCCTGGCAGATTGCTTGCACCCAGCTGCCTGGTTGAGGCTCCTCTGAATCCACAGGGCTGCAGCAGCAACAGTTCAACTCCACAGCAGCTCCTACCTGAGCCCTGGTGCCCCAGGGCATCCACACAGCATCACCAGGAGGGCGGCAGCACCCCAGGTATGGCATCCTTTTCCCTCCCCTGCTCTCAGCATCTTCCTCACCAGCCTCTGCAGTGCTCTGCCCTCGGAGCTGCTCTCAGGATCTGAGTGCCCCATTTGCCAAATGGAAGCAGACTCACTAACAGGCAGCCAGGAGGGCTAAAAATTCCTGCATCTCCCTGGGGCACACACCATGGGCTGTAATAGGCTCTCTCTGAGCAACCTGAGCTTTCCAGGACAAGGAACAGAGGTAGAGCTTTCTTGGCACTTGGATCTTTTCCTTCCTTGATGCAAACGAGCAGGATTTTAATGGCTTGAGCCCCTCAGCAGAGGGAGAGGAGCTCTTGCAAAAGCACACAGCATGGTCCTCCCTGTGCCCGAGAGCATCACTGTACCACCTTGGAGACCTCTTTCATTTATGAGCCAGCGTGGATCTGCTAGGGAATTTGTGGGGTTTTGCCTGGCAGAGAGGCACCACTCAGCAAGGAAAGGAGAGGAAAGTAGGTCATTTAGCAGAGGCACAACCAGCCAGGCTGTGCTCAGCAGGGATCAGCTACTCACCAGTCAGCATCACAGGCTGGGAGCCACCGATCATGGGGCCAGGAGGGCTGCCCAAGCCCTGGGAGGTCTCCTTGTGGGGTGGTGTGATTTTTCCATCCCTCTCCTTGTCTCTTTGGATGGTGTAAGAGCACAAGCAGCTCGGTTGGCAGGAGGATGCAGCCACCCCCGTGGCATCTCCTGCATCCTCCAGGCAGGGCTGGGACGGGGCAGCACCCTGACAGACCAGCAGTTTACAATAATGCCTGTATCTGCCTCACAGCCTTGTCCTGCCAGCTCTTCAGAGAGCCTGTGCAGAGCAGACTCCTCTGCAAACCCCTTGTACAGCTTTGTGTTTAGATATTTATGAGCCCACAGACCAACAGGACACAGACAAGGGGAGGGTTTGCATCTGCTGGAGCTTCTCCTGGGCTTGGAAATGGGGCAGAGGGACACAAACCAGCCCAGTTTGGGGACTGCTTCCTCTCAGCGTTACAGCAAGTGCTGTGATACTTCACTCAGGACACGTCTTTCAAATCCTTATGCTACTTTCTGTGTATGCAAAGGGTTTTCCACACTTAAATCTTCAGGATTTACAGCTCTTAAATACCTCCTCCCCTGCTAACAGCAGCCACCCATGGGTTCAGCCACCCACTTAAGCAGTTTTGTTGCCCCAATATTGAGCTTTATTGTTTGCTAGGTTCTTGGAGACACCTTAGCAAGCTGTGTTACAGATGGGGAAACAGAGGCACAGAGCAAGACACCACTTCCCCTGGGTCATACAGTGGCCTTGCTGGCAGAAGTGACACTCAAACCCAAGGATCCTGACTTTTTCCCCACATCAGGGGCTCCTCTATGACCAATACAAGGGAATTTGGGGGTTATTCCCTTGGGTTATTCCCCTTGAGAGCAGGTTTGTTCCCCAGCACCACCAATCCCCCATTACCTGCATGGATGTGGCTGATCTCCAGGCTGGTGGATTGGGGAACGATGGGGAAACGTGGGCTTGAGCCTCTGAGTTGCTGCTGGAGCTTTATCTGGAGTAAATCCCAGGGGGAACCCACACAGACCATGCATGCTGTCCATCCTCACTGGTGCCCATCACTGAGACCTACCAGCTCTTCCCAGGGGATTTCCCCCTCCACCAGCCCCTGGTGAGGGGGCAGAAGCTGATTTCTCCAGGCTTCAGCCTGTTTCTTTCTTTTCCCATAGAAAGTTTAGTTGCAGAGGGGAAAAAAATACCCAATCTATGAAAAAACACCGACTTTTCTTCCTCACCCCCACCCACCCCCCAAACTGGTCTCAAAAATAACTCCTCAATAATATACATATTTATTTTCCTCTTAATTAGTGCTGATATTTACAAAAAAATTATGGTGCTCTGTGAAGAATAAATTATATACACTCATGGTAAACCAGACAGCAAATGCTCATTTGGAATATGTATGTACACAGATCTGTATACCTATATACAGCATCAGCCTTATTGACTGGGGTGCCCCGCAGCCCCTAGAGCCACCCAACCCCCAGGACACCCCCAGGTTGTCAATAAGGGCAGTAATGTCTATACACACTGTGCAATTCAGATACAGCTGGTGTCTAAGTTTCTGTCTAGCAGACACATGGTTAAATGACTTGACATTCCCACGAGTCCTCCTGCTTTACCAGTTCATCGGCCTCTCTCCATTCCTGGTCCCAGTTCTCCTGTCACCATGGAAACCAAAGGTTCAGCTCCAGCATCCTTAGGATGAGTCCTTCTTGGATTTCCTCTTCCTATTGATTTGCCCAAATTAGGCACTGCACACAGGGCTCAGCCAATACCCAGTTACCCCCCTACCCCACCTCACAGTCCCCTTTGTGCTTTGGGGTAGGACACTGGAGGGCAAGAGCAATGAGGTCTCGAGCAATGAGGGAGCAAGTGCAAAGGGGTAATGACAGTCGTAGAGGCAGCAGAAAAAATAAGCACCCACCCCCTCCCATCCCCAAATTAAAGCAACAAATCCCAAAAGACCAACCCCAAGCTCAGGACAGCCAGGCACAGCTGGGGAGGGGGCACAGTGCCCATGTTAAGGTCCTTATGTGTGGACCTGGTGTGGTTATGTGATGTCCAGCAGCTCCCACAAGATAAATTGTCCCCTCATCCCTGAGGGAAAAAAGCTTGGGTAAGGAATTTACCTCTGGTCGCATTTCACTGGGCTGGAGGATCTCATCCTGGGGCGTCAATCAGTGCTGTGCTCTCAGGGATGGCTCACACCACCTCTCCCCTCCCTGGGATGGGGTGTGACAGGATCAGAGCTCCTGTTTCTGAGGAGGGGGTCGGGGGGTGACATTTGGGCAGCCAAATGCAGTAACATCATGGGGAGACTGAGGCCATGGGGTGCCCTTCACATGGGGGCTGGGGAAGGGTGTTGCTCTGGCCAGAGGCAGGGCTGGTGCATGGGGGGGGGAAGCTCATTCCCCCCCTCAGGGCTCCTGGCAGGGGGCAGCAGCTGGTCCCCAACCAGAGGGGCTGAGAGATGTATAGATGCCAAGAGGGTCAAAAGCTGCCAGGGGTGCAAGGAGGGAGCCACAGCCTTTTTGGGGTGCAAAGTGAAACGGTTTGGGGCTGACTCCTCCTCTCTTCACCCCTCAGCCCCTTTTGCCCCAGGAGTGGGCTGACCAGCTCCCACTGACCAAAGAAACTGCCCAGACCCCCCTCCCATGGGCATGGATTCCAAGATAAACACACCCCAGCTCCCAAACAGGGAGATGTTTCTTGCCACAGCCCTGGGCCTGAGAGCCAGCATGGCTCAAAATCCACCTGATACCAAGAGAACCCTGAAACCCCCCCACCCCTGTCCAGCACAGCACTTGCACCACAAGCCAAATCCCTTTGTCTTCTGCTTGGCTTCACCTGCACAGCCACAGCCACGATGGACCCAAATTGGGGCTCCAGGATCCAGAGCAGAACTGGTACAGAGCTGCTGGTTTGCAGGGAGCTGGATGCCACCAGCCCCTCGGGGTACCCCAACTTCCCAGGCCAGACCCAGATCTTTTCCTTCACGTGGACCCATCCCTGAGGGCACTGCAAGCTCTGGAAAAGCTACAAGGCTTTGGCAGCGATTTCCAGGGCTGACCAGGGAATTATCTGATAACAAAGCACGGCCCTTCCCAAAATACCTCCTCCTCCTCTGTCTTTTTCTCTCCTTCTGTGTATTTATGCACAAATATGCCCATATTTATACACCCACGTGCTCCACTCTCACAACACAAATCTAGAGATCCTTTTCTTCATATAGCTCAGCAATCAAGTCTGTAGGACTCCAACACAAGCCATCAGTGCAGAGATTGTTTCTCCTGATTAAAAACCATTGCCCCACACAGATAATTTTCCCCTAGCAGCCTCAGTGACTGGGTGGTGTCCAGCCACCATAGAAGCCTCATCCCATTGCCCTTTGCAGAGATTTTGGAGGATATTAAAGGGCTGATGGGTTCCTTGCAGGCTTGGGCACATGGTTGGGTGTTAGAAGACAATTTGCCCTGTAGTCACTTCCCATCTCTCCAAAGTCATGGCACAAAGGATAAAACCAAAACACAGGGGCTGACTCCTCTGGGTGCCAACCCAGGGGCACCTCTAGAGCCTCAGCCCTCCATCCCACCCCTGGAGAAAGGCAAACACCTCCACAGGAGGAGGAGAGGAACCAGACCACCTACGTTAGGTGGCCCGGCGCAGTCTGATGTAGCTGGTGGGGCTCTCTGCTTCCCCGGTCCCTAATTTAGCATCCTCAGTCTGAGCTGCTTTGCAGCTCGTTTTTGCACCTTCTGAGAGTCAAGCAGAGTTTAGGATGCTCAGCATCTCCACAGAAACAGGCCCAGAACCAAACCATCTTCCTCAAGATGAAAAATACATCGCAGTCTCCTCCTGGAAACTGGTTCAAGATCACATCAGTGAGTCAGAGCTGGAAATAGCACTGGAGCTCCGACCTGCAGGCACAGAGCCCATTAAAAGCTCTAGGGGAGCCATTTTTCTGTCTGGGGGGAGAAAACCTGGACTCTTCTGCTTCATGGGGCCTGCCAGGTCACTTCCAGCCACGGCCCCCACAGACCTTTTTAACCCTGAAGCAGCCCAGCACTCCCCCAGGGTTTTCCCTATCCCCTAAACACCAGTACCAGGGCAGCCCAGCAACACCCTCCCACCAGGACTTGTTTTTCCCCAGGAACATCTACCTGGGACAGTGCAAGAGGTGCAGGATCCATCCTAAGGGAGGGATCAGCCGTGTTGGACCCTGCCATGGGGACAGATGTCAGCGCTCATGGGTGGCAGCAGAAGGAACGTGGCTCTTTGGCTCCACTGCTCCCTGTGATGCAGCACTGGGGCTTCCCAAAGCCACTGGGAAACCCCAGCTTGGAAAGTGGGTTTGGATGGGCCTGATCCTGCTCACAGACCTGTTCACCCCTCCTGTCCAGCCTTGGAAAGCCCACAGGGACAACAAAACAACACGTCCCCAAAAGGCCCATACCCTTCCTCCATTCCGAACCACAACAGCACCACAGTCCCAAGATGAGCCCAGCACTTCAGCAAACACCAGCCCAAATCACCTGAGGCCCACAGGCATTAAACAACCAGGTGCTTTGCAAAGCAGCACCAAGTGCCAGCATCCTTCACCAAAAACCTGCAGCAACCTGCCCTTGGTGCTGTCCCATGCACCAGAGATGGGACCACCCAGAGCTAGGGGCACCCATGGGTGAGCAGCATCCTGCTACATCAGGCAGCTTCCCCATGCAAGCTCACATCCCCACACACACCCATCCCAAGCTGGGTGGGTGGAAACTGGCTAACCACCCCAGGAACTGCACCAGAGCTGGTGGGTCACACCAGCCCCATCCCATCAGTGAGGGTGAGCTTGAGAAGCAGAGAGCTTTATTGCTTTTGGCCCTGTGTCATTAAGGTGTTAATGAGCTTCAGGGGGGCTCCCATTCCAGAGCTGCAGCAGCAAAGAGGGAAGA
The DNA here is from genome assembly GCA_020800305.1 of Porphyrio hochstetteri. Classification (NCBI taxonomy): domain Eukaryota; kingdom Metazoa; phylum Chordata; class Aves; order Gruiformes; family Rallidae; genus Porphyrio; species Porphyrio hochstetteri. Next base: position 5,316,737 of record CM036930.1, on the reverse strand, counting down.
GAGGGCTCCTAGGATAACGAGATGGAATTAAAGACAGGCTGGGAGCCCCGTGCTGTGTGGTGTTGAGCACCGTGGAGACCCCAACGCGGTGATGCTACTGGTCCTCTGCACCAAGCAGAAGCCAGGACTCTTGTGCACTAACTGTGGATGCCTGGTATTAATTATTGCCAGGCCTGAATCAATCAATAAGGTAAAAATGAGGAGTGATTCCAGCCAGCTGTGTGGAGCCACCCCCAGCACGAGGGATGGACCCAGCCCTGAAGCAGCATCTGTCACCATTGCTGTAGAATACACTAGCACCGTTTGTTGTGAGCAGGGTGGATTTCCTCTCCCAGCTCAGGAAGGCTCTGAAGGATTGCCCTCATGTGCTGTGTGATGGGGTTCCCTCCTCCTGCCCACACCTCAGCGCAGTGGGGCAACACTGACCCTGCACCAGTTGGGATGCTAAACCCCATCCCAAAGCCCTGGGGGAGGCTGTGCTCAGCTGTCACCTTGGGAGAGGTTTGCATCCCTGTCCCCTGACCTGGCAGAGGAATGGGGTGACAGTCCCTAAGGATTGTTTGGAATGGGGGAAAACACAAGGAAATCCAGATTGGGATGGGGAAAGCAGATGAGATCCCCCTGGACCGACAGCTCCCACCCATCCCCGAGTAACACCGGGGGTGAAGAAGAAACAGAGACAACCTCAGGGTCTCTGCACCTCGACTCAACCTCTCCTAAAAGCCCTGGAAGGAGGCAAAGCAAAGGCTTGGATGTGCCAGCTCGGATCCAGCCCACCCTCAGCACATGTAATGGAATAAACCACCAACCCTGAGGCTCTACATGGGCGAGAAGGAGTTTTCCAGCCCAAAATGCCCTAGTGATGCCATGGGTGCCATGGGGCAGGTCACCCTGCTCCTGCCCTTGTCCCACCATCCCAGCACACCTGAGCTGGGAAATCCCCAATGCCCCAAGAGCTCAGGTGTGCTGGGAGTTTGGCCCTATAGTCGCTCTCTAAATATCTATACACACACACACAGAGTAATTATATGGGGAAGAGCTAAAAACTGCTGAACAGACAAGTCAGGAGAGCCAGTACCTGCTACTCCACCTGCTCCTCACGCCCTCTCCGATCCACTGTGGTTTCTGCTCATGACACCAAGATTAATGACTAATTACTCGCCCCATAATGAGTGCAGGTATTTAACTTTCAGCTCACCTTCTCTCACTTGCTCTTGTGTCTGGATGCTCGGACACTCAGGCTTTGCCTCGTTATCTATCAACCTGTCATCAGCACACACCTTCCCATCAGGGTTTTAAAGATAATGGAGGTTTTTTGAACTCCCATGAATCTCCTTCGAGCCACCGGAGAATCTATAAACACTATAAACATGAATACTGTATAGTCTACTAAGAAAATATATATTTGTGTGTGTATTAAATATTCAGATTCATGCAACAAATATACCATGCAGCTGTACTGTATTACTGGTTAAATTTCACTGCAGTATAAATATATTATAGGCCACAGCATAGTTGCTCCAGTTTTATATAGAGAGATATATATATAAAAAAAAAAAAAAAAAGAGAGATGCTTTTTTTCCCAACTCATTTTCGATGTGTCAGTGGAGGTGTCTTTGGTGATCCTGGGAATATCAGTGATGGAAGTGTCAGCTAAATAAATAAATAAACCCCAAGCACTTGATTCATTTCCTCGTCCCTCCCCATGCCCAGCATAGAAAAATTTAAGACTTAATAAATAATGTGCCGTCATACTAATTATCCCTCCCCTGGGCCTCACACTGGCACACTGCAGTGGCTGAAACTATTGCAGCATGCAGCATTTTCAGTTATGAAACATGAGGCTGGGCGATGCGCTCGCACTTGGCATTCCCGGGGCAGGAAGCGGAGCCTCCGAGCAACTCCGACCCACGGCTGCATCTCCCCTTCCTTACGCTCTGCCTTGAGCCTTCCCAGCCATTCCCTATGCCTGGAAGCTGGCACCCAGCTCCATGGGACAGGGACTGATGTCTGTGGTACCCCTGGGACAGGCTGCCCAGGGGGTGTGGAGTCTCCTTCTCTGGAGAGATTCCAGCCCCATCTGGACACCGACCTGTGTGCCCTGTCCTAGGGACCCTGCTTTGGCAGGGGGTTGGACCTGATGAGCTCTGGAGGTCCCTTCCCACCCCTATGGTTCTGTGATAGCCCAGAGCTGCCCCCTGCCCCTCCTTTCCCTCCCCCAGCATCCTCATCCCGTTGTTTGAAACGCCCAACCGCTCCATTCTCTTTGGAAAGCCCCAAACCTGGGATGGGAGAAGGGAAACAAAAAGGGCTGGTTGGGTTGGTGGGGGTGGGTTTGGTTTTTTTTTGCACGAACGCTTATTCAGGGTGGAAATCAAAGGTTAAAAGTCACTTACACAGCTATTGCTTCCCATGCAGAACCAAAGATACACCGTAGAAAATACTGTGTTAACTACAATGCAGAGCAGCACTGATATCTGCAATTGTTCCACTTCAGCTTTAAATACGGGACTAGATTGGCAGCGACTAGACATCGGTTAGCATTTTGGTGATATTCACATAGTTTGTGTTAGCTAGGGTGCAATTGGCTGTCTTCAAGTTCTCCTCCCTAAAATCCTCATTGCTATTGTTTACGCCTTCCTGAATCTCCATATAATCAGACTTACTAATGGTAGAGGCACTTCTGCTTTTCTTTAGGTCAGGGGAAGAGGGGATCTTTGGGCAGCTGGTTACTTGCAAATATTGAGCCTGCTCCTCTCCCTCCGTCTCCCGGTGGTAGAAGTAGTTGAAGTTAGACACTATGACGGGCACGGGTAAGGCAATCGTTAATACGCCAGCGATGGCACACAAGGAACCCACTATTTTCCCCCCGATGGTCGTGGGGACCATGTCTCCGTAGCCAACAGTCGTCATGGAAACCACGGCCCACCAGAAGGCATCAGGGATGCTCGGGAACTGGGACTCGCTCTCGTCGGCCTCGGCAAAGTAGACGGCGCTGGAGAAGAGGATGACGCCGATGAAGAGGAAGAAGATGAGCAAGCCCAGCTCCCGCATGCTGGCCTTGAGGGTCTGCCCCAGGATCTGCAGCCCCTTGGAGTGGCGGGAGAGTTTGAAGATCCTGAAGACCCTCACCAAGCGGATGACTCGAAGGATGGCCAGGGACATGGCTTGCTGGCCCTGCTGACCATCCTCTGGCTTCTCAGCCAGCTCTGTCCCCAGGGTGATAAAGTAGGGGATGATGGCCACGATGTCTATAATGTTCATGATGTTGGTAAAAAACCCAGCCTTGCTGGGGCAGGCGAAAAACCTCACCAAGAACTCAAAGGAGAACCAGATGATGCAAAGGGTCTCCACGATGAAGAAGGGGTCTGTGAAAGAGGTGGACTGCTGGTACCCCATGCTGCTGTTGGAGTAGGGGGGATGGCTCAGCCCGCTGCCGTGCATGTCTTCATTCTCATCCCGAAAAATGGGCAACGTTTCCAGGCAAAAGCTGACGATGGAGATTAGAATCACCATGACAGAGACAATAGCTATAATCCTGGCAGGGCCTGAGCTCTCAGGGTACTCAAAGAGCAACCACACTTGTCTCTGGAACTCATTCTCAGGCAACGGTCTTTCCTCTTCTTTGATGTAGCCTTCATCCTCCCGAAACATCTCCATGGCTTCTTCCCCCAGTTCATAGAAACGAATCTCTTCTGAGAAGATATCTAAGGGCACGTTGACCGGCCTCCTCAACCTCCCACCAGACTGGTAATAGTACAAAATGGCATCAAAACTGGGTCTGTTCCTGTCAAAGAAATACTCATTCCGGAGAGGGTCAAAATACCTCATCCTCTTTTTTGGGTCCCCCAGTAAGGTCTCTGGAAACTGGGCTAACGTCTTGAGCTGCGTCTCAAAGCGCAGACCCGAGATGTTGATGACCACCCTCTCGCAGCATTCATGGTCGGTCTCAGGGTTATACGTGTCCTGCGGGTGACCGGGAAGAGCTGCAGCTTCATCTGCAGGATCTCCAGTAGCAACTGTCATATTGGGCTTTAAAGGAAATCCTTATGCTAAACTCTTCCCAGTGCCCGGCGGTGGGATCGGGTTCGGGGCAGGGTTACTATCCTGCAGAAGGACAGGTACGTAGGGTTGGAAGTGTCTCATGAAAAGGCGAAGGGATGATTGGAAAAAAAAAAGAAAAAAAAAAAAAAAAAGAGAAAAATGAAAAATAAAATTTAAAAAAAAAATTAAAGAAATAAAAAGGAAAGAAAATTGCCCCTGCTGAGAGAGAGAGAGAGGGAATAAAGTTGGGGGAGGGGGGGAGGGAGGAGAGCAGCTCCCTTCACTAGCACGTCTAGCCCCTTCCTCGGGGGGGTTAATTTGCTGCCTTTGGGACAGAGTTGAAAAACTCCCACCTAAACCCCTTTGTGAGGTGGAAGAGAGAAAAACACCTGAGGAACTGTCACCCACTGCAAACCCGGCGTGGAGAAACCGGTGGGGGCAAAGTGGGACTTTTTTGGGCTAAAAATAAAAATTCCTATTTTAAAAAAAAAACCCAAAACCCCAGAACAAAACCCCAAAACCCCCAAGGAAAGGAGGGGGAAGGGAGGAGAAAGGAAGGAAGAAAAATCACCCCCTTCCAGCCCTAAAGTGGCGAGGGGACCCCCACAGGGTGCTGGGGAGAGGCAGAGCAGCGGGCTCAGCTCATTTCCAGACATGCAGCGAAAGGGTTAACACTTAACCATGCGATGGACGACGAACCGACCCATCTAAGGGGCTCCAGTTTTAGGTTCCAACACCTTCCCAATCCTCTTGCCCTGGCCATAAAGCATCGGAGGCGACATGCTGCCCTCCCTGCCTGCAGCATCCCGGGCGAGCTGCCCCACGGACCACTGCAGTCCCCCTCCTCGACCGTTGGTGTCCCAGCTCCTGTCATCCTCTGCAAACCACCATGGCACACAGAAAACAAATCACATTACCTGGAGAAGCCAAATCTTAGTGTCTCTTAGTAACACCGATTATCTGACCCTGGGGAAATCCTAGAGAGAAACACAGGCTTCCAAGATCCCCATAATTTCCTCTCTCTTCAAAGTTAAAAATAATGGTGAGTCATCGTAGAAAAAGGAGAAGGGACATAAAAAGGGGTTAGATTCCCAGATGGTGGAAGTCAGGTCTTGTAATGGTTTGGACTGGAGAGAGAGAGAAAGAGAGACAGAGAGACAGAGAGACAGAGCCTTCTTGGTAGCGGTTGCAGCTCTGCACTTCAGGGCAGATGAGCGTCTGTCTGATGCCTTCGGTACGGCGGGGAGAAGATGCTAAGCTCAGCAAACCCCGATGTCCCCAGTGTCCTCGGGAGGTGTGGCATCGCCTGGAAAAAACACCAAGAAGGTAACAAGCTGCCGGGGTTGGGGGGTGAGGGGGGGGGGGGGCGTTGAAAGGAGCCTCTGCAGAGCCCCAGCTCCTCCAGGCACCCCCTTTTTGCCTCCCTGCGAGCTGTCTGCCCGCTGCCTGGCCAACCTGCACTGCAACACGAGAGGAGGGCGAGAGCGCGCTAGCGGCGAGGCGGAAAAAACCAGAGCCCCATCTCCCTGCTCAGCGCCACGGCAAGCAGCGGGGACGGGCTGCCCCTGGGAGCCGGTGCCAGGCAAGGGAGGGGGGGGAAAGACGCAGCACACACCCCCCCACACCCCTTCCCCTCACCCTCCACCCTCTGCAAACCCGCGGTGGGTTCCCAGCACCGCCGAGCACCCAGGAGCCGGTGGTACCCACTGGGTGCAGCGCCCACGCCATGGTGTTGTGGTGATGCTGGAGGCTCTGGCTTCATCTGCGAGACTGAAACCCCTCACCAGGCCCTGTTTCCTCCCCCCTCCAAAGCCACCTGCCCCCTCCAAATGGCTCTGAGAAGCCCCAAACATCGTGGGCCCAACCGTGAGACCCACGCGACCCGCATCCGCCCTCCCCATCCTCCCAAAAGCCAACCCCCCGGCCAACCCACCCCCGTGGGAATTCAGCTCCGGTGGGCACCGCTTCTCTGGGGGATGCTGAGGATCTGGTCCCCCAGGTCCCTGCCGGGTCATCAGCATCCCTGCTCCTAATGAGCACTCCTTTAGATCATCCCGCATTGCCTCACACCCCGGTGATGCTCAACCCAGAGAGGTCCCACCAACCTCATTTTTCTTCTCTCTTTCTTTTTTTTTCCCCCCCCCCCTCCCAAAGAGAAATAAAACAAACCCCTCTGACCTCCCTTCTTCAGCTCCAACTCCACTTGTCTACTTTGAGCCAGGATTACAAAACCGGGTAGGGGAGGCAGGTGGAAAACAACCCCACGGTTCCAATCTCCTCGGCAAAGATTTCAGCTGCCTCCAGGCCATTTATGCCCCTTGGTTCCTCTCCTCATCCCCCGAGGTGTGGATATTGCTGCAGATCCCTCTTTTCTTGGAAATTTCCCTTTCCCCTGCAACCCTCCTCTCCCTTCTCCTTATGCACTAGAAAAAATAGTACAACCCTGACAAGGCTTGCAGCATCCAACCGCTTCACTTAACCCTTTTCTGCCAGGTCTGGAGGAGAGGAGGGTTTGCATTTGTCCCAGTTTTGGGGTGGTTTTTTTCTCCCTTTTCCTACATTTTTCTCCCCAGCATCTGGCTCAGGAGTTCAGCTGGATTTGACCTTCCCTGGTTCCTCCGAGCATCATCCTAAAACACCACCAACATCTTGCTGCTGAGAAAAAAAATGTAAATATCCACACCCCCCCACCACCACCTTTTCACCAAAAATCAACCAACCTCGATTTTTTTTCCCCCTAATTCGAGTTTTTCCCCTGCCTGTAACCTCTCCCCTCCCCTTTCCCCCTTCCCCAACCCCCCAGCTTTGTTTAACAGCACAGAGATATTTAACTTGTAACATGTTGATTTTTATTTGACACGAGCTCTACGCTTCCTCCTCCGAGTCCAAATCCAAGGGGGGGGATGCTCGGAGACAGTTACAGCATCATCTGAGTTGACATCACACATCCCAGCACTCAGTTGCTCCTACTTTCTCCCCACTGCATGCTTTCCTGGCAAACAGCACCCCCCTCCTCCCCTTCACCCCCCTCCTCCCCTCCAAGCATCTTTGGGGTTAATTCATGCAAATTTGGGGGTTGGAAGGGAGGGGGAGCACGGAGGAGGTGAAGATTTGCCCAAAGACCCTTGATTTCCTCCCTGCCTGCGCAGACCACTGCAGGCAGGAGCCATGCCTGGATTTTGGAGGGGGGAGAGGGGTAAGGGGGGGATTTCAGGTCTTGAGGAGAAGGTCGTGTTTGCTGCTAGAACCCAAATCCCTCCCTTTGTGCTGCTTTATGGCCAGGCTGGATTTAAACAGGGCAGTGGTGGGAAGGGGAAGGAGTGGAGTGGAGGGGGGAAAGGATGCAAGGGATGGAGGGGGGAGAGAGAAAAAGGCCCCAACTTACAGTTGGCTCTGCAGTCAGGCATGCGGCGACTGCACAAGCAGCCGCTGGGCTCCGCGATGCTGCCGCCGGCACCTCTCACCTACAGCCCCCCAAACTCCTCCGTACCCCTGGAGTCAACCTCCCAAGGCAGCAGAGCCTCTCCATGAATATTCATAAGATTAATATGAGTGTCTTTCCCCCCCACCCCCCCCATCCCCCCCAATCCACCTCCCTCCTCCCAGGCAAGAGACCTAGATTTCAACCACTGGGGAAGGATCATATCCCTGGATACGTGATGCTGCTTTGCCGAGCGGCTCCCATCCAGCCCGTATTCTTGGTCATAGCCTGGATCTGCTTGTGGGGGGGGGGAATCTGGGGAGGGAACAGGGATGGACACACAGAGCTACCAGCTCCACGCAGCTTTGGGATGGGGATGGGGGCAGGATTGGACTGGCAGGGACCACTCTGCTCTTGGTTGGGGTGAGGATGTAAAAAGCCATCCTTTCATATCACTTTGCATCTACAGACCTCCCTTCCCAAGGGGAATGTCCCACCCCCTAGGAAGGGAGATGGCCAAGTTCCTATGAACTGTAAGACCTATAAACCCCCACCTCAGGGCATGAGGGAGCTGCATCCTGGACCACTCTGAGAGCTCCTATGAACTATAAGACCTATAAACCTCTACCTCAGGGCATGAGGGAGCTGCATCCTGGACCACTCTGAGTTACCCCACAGCCCCAGCTGAGCATCGGGGCAGCAACAAGTCTCACAAGGTGCTTTACACCCTGTGAACACGAGTGCTGGAGGAAGCAATCGGAATATTTCTATGTCCATATGCAGCCATTGAATTCGCAGGGGGCTGTGGGTGCTGGCACCCATCATCACAGGGTCAACAGCCCAAGGTGGGAAGGGAGGGCATGGACCATCCTGAATTGCCAAGAAAATCACTGCTAAGTGCAACACCCAGCAGCCAGGGTGATGGGGGGATGTGGTAGGGCTAAGCTGTATTATTTTAGCCCCCCAAAGTGCCAGGAGCAGTGGGTGGCACAGAGCTCGGTGCAGCACCGGGGGGTGAAGGGTGATGCTATCACCTACTGCTCCTCCCAACCCCCCTCCTGATCTTGGAATGACAGAACTATTTCCCCAAGCCCCAGCCAAGTCCCAACATCGAAAATGAACTTCTAACCCTATGGCAAATTTGGGAATGCTCCATTCCCTGCCACGAGCACCCCTGGCACGGGCAGGATCCTCACTGCACACATCCAGCCGGGCAGGAGGCAGCTCTGGACAAGGGGTTTAATGTCATCTGCATGGTTTGAGCCTCTTCTGAAGGCAGTGCTGCCGTAGCAGGGCAGGCTGGATCCAGCAGCTGATGTGCCTGAGGCTAATCCTTATGCAATATGCAGAAACTGAGGCCGGGCAGAGAACAAGCCAAGCGCAGCTGAATCTCTGACTCCTCATTCCTGCCGCCGCCTGGCGAAGGTTCTGCAGAACCAGGCTGGGAGCGGGGGGGGTTGGATATAAACAGCACCAAAACCCTGTCTGGAGCAAGTCAGGGGGATTTCTCTGAATTGAGTGACGTTCTCCTGATTTACTCTCCTAATTGTGGAGCTGTTATTGCAGGCTGAGTGTCTGCACCCGCCTCCCTCTGCCACGCTGACAGCTCCAGGCGTAATCCAGCCTTCAGGAGAACGAGACGAGCTGATGCTCTGCACCCACTTGTCTGTGTTACCAGGGATTTAACCAGCCTGTGTCTTCACATCGGTGTTAGAATTAAAAAATAAGCCCCTTCTGGAATATTTCTCTTATCCAGATGGACTTTATAGGCATCCGAACTGGAAACCTGACCCCATCTGAGGAGCTGCCCTGGCTTTGGTGCCTTTATCCCCAGGGAAGCCCCCACAGGGTTGCTCAGAGCTCATGGGCTTGCAGCCAGCCTGTCTCCTCCAAGCAAAATGCAAAAAATGGGCTTCTCTCCCCCAGTTTTTTCCCCATATCCTACTGGAGGTGGGTTTGGGGGATGCTCTGTGATGTGATGCTGTGGGGCATGGGCATAGATGACACCACAGGGCAGGGTGTCCCCGGGACTTGCCTCATCCAGAGCAGCAGAACTCAAGCCCCAACATCACTTTATAAAGCATGACCCCCCCCCAGCCCCATGCTGTGTCACTCAGGATGCCTGGGACTATCACCCCTGTTTTCCTATACTGCCATCAGCCAAGCTGCTCCATCAGTCCCTCCTGGAGAGGGGTGGGAGAAGTTCTCCAGAGAGGACAGACCCTGTCCCACCACCTTTATATGTCCTCAGATGACAGCATCTCCCCCCTGGGGACCCCATCCTACCTCCAGCAAAGCCAGAGGGACTTTGAGGGTTGGGGTGGACACCAGCAGCCGTGCCAGGAGGAAAAGCTGGGCTGGACCAAGGCTTGACCACGGTGCTGAGCAGAGCAGGCTTGGACAGGGCAGGGTGCTGAGCCCCCATCTCCATCTGAGCCACGGCTTTCCAGCCAAAGGGTTTGACATAACTGGGCCCTGTGTCATTTTAGGAGCTGTGAAAACTGTGTGTTTCCCCAGGGCTGTGAGTCACCCTCTGGGGAAAGCTTCCCACCACCACTTGCATCAGAAGATCCACCTCCCAGCCCCCAGAGCCCATGCCCTGGTGCATGGTGGCAGGAGGAGGGGACACCAAGAGACAAGGGTGACCCCAATATGGTGGCATCTAAAAATGAAGGCAGCTGGGGAACAAAGTGACACAGACCTGTGGAGCAGACTTGGCTCTTCCATAGCAGATGCTGCTGGTGGATCCCAAAATATCGTGGTGAGATAGGTCAGAGCAGCTCCTCCTGCCTGGGGAGATGGGGGGAGGTTCAGGGCTTTGCCTGAGGTTACACAGGGAAGGAGGAGCAGAGCAAAAAGAGGTGCTGGGCTCTACAGGGCTGCAGCAGGGCTCCTGGGCCCTGGGAAGATCTCCTGGTCCCAGTATCACCTGTCTGCAAAGCTGATGTTAAACACATTCTCCCTCTGTATTTATCCAGGGTGGCTTTCATCATAAAATAGCTGATTATTTTAAGAATAACTCCTTTGGGTACCAGTCTGGATTCTCATTTGGTCGAGACCATTGAGTTGCAACATCAAAGTTGCCTCCAAAGATGCTCCACCCACCTGACCGGCCAGGCTGGAGAGGAGCTGGGCACCATTCATTGAAAAGGAAAGTCATTTAGCTCAACTGAAACACAGGGAAGAACTTCAGTTCTTGAGGGCTTTGGAGCTCATCAAGATGCTAGTGAATATTTCATGGCAGGCAGCTGCTCTCTCCAGGAGCTAATGGAGCCGCTGCCGGGCTGGCGCGGGGCGAGCAATCAGTCCTGGGTGGGTGTCTCCTGCGTGGGCTGCTCCAGCTGCTCTGGTTAAAAGGCTCTCAGAGCTGCTTTATTTCACTTGCCCAAACAAAAAGGACAGGACAAGCCAAATTAGCAAAGAGCAAAGCGATCAATAGTCTCCTTCCAGCCAGGCACGAGCCCTTCTGTGCTGGAAGGAGAGCTGCGGGCTCGCAAGGCTGCGCATCGCCTGTGCATGAAGTGCCTCTGTCCTGCCCTGGGCTTGGGGCTTTATTTAAGGTATGAGCTGAGCCTGTGTCTCTGTAGGCTGGCTGTGGACCCAGTCATGTCCCTTTCTCCTTCCAGTCCTCCCACTCCAGAGGTGACCAAGAAACCAGCATCAGTTCAGGCACCTTTATCCAAGATGCCATGGAACACTGGCTTTGCCAAGCCAGGCTGCTCGTGTGACCCCAGGACACAGGAGGGGTGATGAGCACCTCATGTTCATCTTCCTCAGGTCTGAACCAGTCTGTGCCCACCCTCCCAAAGGAGCATCCCTCCTCCTCCAGCTCTGAGGGCTGATGCTTACCAAGGAGCGGGGAAATGGGGCCAAAAGTTGAAACCTTCTGGTTGTTGAGCCTAAAGAGGAGAAGTCTAAGGGGAGATGGGAGAAACCTTCAGGGGAGATGGCCAGCACCTGTAGGCAGGTGGCTTTGCCTTGGGGGAGAAGTTAGATGACCTCCAGGTCCCCTCTGCACTGCCAGGATGACAACTCCTGTCAGCTCTCAGTCCTGGGCCTTTTTCCTCATGCAGGTGATGACCAAGGTGGCAGCATCTCCCATCACAGCACAAATGGGACAAGCAGCCCCACAGAGGCTATTTTTAGGCCCAGTGGGTCTCAGCTGGTACTGGGTGTGGACCAAGAGCTGCTGAAGATCAGCTCTGAGCCATGGAGCAGGGTAAGAAGTTCCCATCAGGGACGCTCATCCCTGCAAACAATCCAGGATGGAAAGTGTTTTGTGAGGATGATTTCCCTCTTGTCTTCCTCCCATGGGGAGATGCTGCAGGGAGCAGATAGAGTGGGTGGGGATGCTTGGGCTGGGGAGCACCTTCCTCATGGCTTGGGGGTGTGGGCACTGTGGCACGGTGGGCATGATGGCACGGTGGGCACAGCTGCACCACAGCAGCATCAGCCACGAGACAGCATTGCATGGCACAGCACAACGTGCTGCCCAGCCTCGCCCACTGGGCCAAATCCTGGGCTGGGCCAAGCTGTGGGGCAAGTGAACCCTGAGGCTGTGCCAGATGGTGAGCTGTGCCAAACCAGGGGCCGTGCCAAACCACGGGCCATGCCAAACCCTGGGCCATGCCAGATGGTGAGCTGTGCCAAACCATGAGCTGTGCCAAACCATGAGCTGTGCCAAACAAGGGGCCACACCAGGTCACGAGCCGTGCCCAGCCGTGCATCGTGTCAGACCAGGAGCTGTGCCACACCACAAGCCGTGCCAGCCCACCACGGCTTGGCCCCCAACCCCACCACCAGCCCCCAGCTGCCCCCACCCTGCTGCCAAGCCCCCCGTTCTCTGCTGCCCAGCTCTGCAGGTGTCTCCCCAAAATGCCCATGCCATGCTGGGAATTTCCTATAAGAAATCCCCGGATTTGGTGCACTTTCTCTTTGGGGTTGGTGGAAATTCGTTACTGTACCACTGCTGCCCAGCTGCTGGAGATGCCCCATCACAGTGACAGTCACCTCACCCCGCTGCCATGTCCCCAGCAGCTCTGGCCTCACTGCTCTCCCTGGTGACACCAAGGAGGACAGGAGGTGACATGCCCAAGGCTACACAGGCAGGTGGTGTCAGAGTTCCATCCGCTCCCCCATGCTTGGGACCCCACAGCCCCCTCCCCTCCATGCACAGGGAACCACCAGCTCGCTCATCCCCGTCATTCCTCTGCTATTTACTATTTCTTCATCTCCCACCCCCTCTTTTGGGAAGAGACAGACTTCCCCGTTTCCATGGAAACCCTCCCCCTCTCCCCTCATTTCTTCAAAGAGATTTTCATCCCTTTCTTTCAGAAATGGCTATTTTTAGCCACGGCTTCCCCCTTCTCCCCCTCCCCACCCTTCGCTCACACTTTGCCAGACAAGCAGCACCCACCGGCGCTGCTGCTGGGCACCCATGGGAGCCACAGCACTACCCATGTGGCTGCTGCCTCAGCAGGGGCAAGAGCAGCTCCAGTCCCTGCTCAGGTCCAGCATCCAGACCCTGGCAGTTCCCTTGTGTTCAGTTCCCCTCGGGGTTTGGGAATCCTGGGGTACAAAGGGGGTGCAGGAGGGATCTGGGAGGATGGGAAACCCCCACCACCCCACAGGTTGGGACCTCGGGAGATGACCCTGCAGCATCCTCTGTGATTCCCAGATCCAGTGAAGCAGAGGGGATATTTCCTCTCCTGCAGTCACAGAGGGGACAGAGGTTTGGGTAAGCCCAGGTAGCCCTGACCTCAGCTCTGTGGACATCAGCTCCTGTTCAGCCCCGTGCTGGGGTGAAGGCAGGTTGCCCAAATGGAGCTGAGAAAGCCCCATGTGTGATGGTCACCACCTGGGACAGACAAGGAGAGTCCCCTCTGTCATCCCCCCTTGCAAAACCAAGCATCTGCCACCCCCACAATGACACTTGTAGGTTGGTGACTTCATCCCATCTACACTCGTGGCGCACATCTCACGAGGGGAAGGATGTCAGGACTCACTGCTTGGAATAGAAAGGAACATCCTTTCAGGTCCCAACACCTGGTGGAAGATAGGAAGCAAAGTCTCTCATGTGAGATGTGCTTAGCAAGGAACAGTCTGGGGAGAGAGGGAATATCCAGCAGGAACCTGACTCCCAGCTGGAAGAGCCCCTCTGCTTCACACTGGAAAAGCCACGGTTGGACGAGCTGGATGCTCTGGCTGGGAAGAAGGATACGACACAGACCATTAAAACCCAGAACGGTGGTCAGATGGTGAGCAGGGAGTGATTAATCAATATTTCTTCCAAACACAAGGAGGAAATGGCACCCAGGGAAATTTCCAAGCAGCAGATTTCAAGGCAGTGAGGGAGGGATTTAGGGCACAGGGCACACTGGAGCGCAGAGCTGCGCTGCTGGGGATGCCCACAGCCACACAGTGCCCCTGGGGGGATGACCAGGCATGGAGCTGAGCGAGACATCAGCCAAGGAGACAGGAGAAACCAGCCCTTCTGCAGCCCAGCTCATCCTGGCCCTCATTTAAGATGGATTTGAACACCCCAGACTCAGGCAGCACCAGCGCTCGCTCCACATGCTGCTCCAAACCCCCTCCCAGGGTGGCATTCACCCTCTGGAGATGAAGCAGGAGACATCCATCCTGTTGTCACACTGCGCCACCCCCGGGCTGACCTACACCCCTGCGCTCCACTCAGCTCCTCCCTCCAAATCCCAACAGGTTGGGCAATAAAATCCAGCCCAGGAGGGGATGAGCTGCCAGCCTGTCTTCTCCAGGCCTTTATCACCACAGGTATGGGCTGGACACCCTGCAAAACCCACGAGGTCTGGGGGTGTGCCTCAAATCAAGGCTCACCCCTGAGGTCCTGGTGATGGGGTGGGTATGGGAACATCCCCTCCACTCATCAGTGGTGATGTGGAAGGTGTTTCCTGTGACTCTTGTAGCAAACCCAGGTGAAAGGCAGCACAGGGTCTTCCTCTGGGCTGAGGGAGCTCACGCTGCCATCTGCATCTCAGGCTTTGCAACATCCTGTTTTTTACGGGTGCTTAAGCACCTCCCCAGTTAACCACATTAACTGAAACCTGCAGCTGGAAGCACCACAGCCCCGAGGGAGCTGATACATAAATCAAGGTCACAGCAAAGAGAAAAGAGCTGCTAAACCCCCCTGCAGCAGGTCTGGGCACCCCTGAAACAGAAGCTCCCTCCTCCCAGCCTTAAATCTGCCCAGCCACCAGCCAGGGTCCAGTTTGGTCCCTCCCAGTACAGCCACCCTGAGATAAATGGGGAATCATCACTGAAGTGGATGCAAAGGGAAGTTTCCTCTCAGGATGACATTACATTTCAGATTATTTCACCCTGAAAAATGAGTTCACCCAGAGGATACATCTCAACCCTCATCCCCACACCACCCTTTGTGCATCCCCAGCATCTCCCCTCTCTGCCCCATTTCAGCATCACACCACCACACTGGGTGTTCCAGCCATTTTATTGAACTTGGCATATGAAAGAACAGTTTCAAGTTCTAATGAAAAGAGAAAAAAAAAAGACCCCAAAAAACCCCCAAACATTAAAAAAATAAATTCAACATCAGGTAAAAAAAAAAAAAATAAATCACACAACCAGAGAAAAAAAGCAAGAAGAAGTCACTTCTGAACCAGTAACTCAACACAAGGTCCACACCAGGGTGGAGGTCACCAGGACAATGGGATGCAGCGGCTCGTTGGAGCATCAGACTGGTACCAAAAGAAGGAGGTTAAACAATTGCAACACAACTCACTGGCTCAACCAGAGTTTAAACCAAAACCAGAGGAACAAGGCTGTGCTTTTACATCTCCAGTCCAACGTGACAGGGTTTTGGTGGCACCTCACTGGTCAGGGTTTAGCCTTCTGGCAGAGAACGGCTCCGGTTTTAGGCTGGGACACTGGATTTCATGAGGCAGTGTTCCAGGTGAGACAGATCTCTGCAGGCCAATGAGGGAAAGCAAAATCAAAATTATATCCAGCCAACTGGCCCAGGAAGGTCCCAGGAAACGAAGTTGCATAGTGAAGGATGGGAAATCAAGAAACAAACTGGTGCTGTGGTGGATGCTGATGCCACGTCCCCACTCGCGATGCTTTGGGACCTCAGGTGATGAATTAAGAGCCCGTTCTCCTGGACAGGTGTTAAATTCAGCCATGTGAATACCTCACCTTCAGCAATGA
Source organism: Porphyrio hochstetteri (assembly GCA_020800305.1). Taxonomy (NCBI): domain Eukaryota; kingdom Metazoa; phylum Chordata; class Aves; order Gruiformes; family Rallidae; genus Porphyrio; species Porphyrio hochstetteri. Next base: position 5,301,073 of record CM036930.1, on the reverse strand, counting down.
AGGGGATTTTCCTGCAAAACCTGAGTAATTTGGACAACTGAGTCCCATTTCCAATATCCTAACAGCAGTGTGAGGGACAAGGCAGCAAACACACCATTTTGCATTAAACTGCCTTTTTTCAGGCACAGCATCCCAGAGCACCCCAGCATCTCAGAGCATCCCAGCATCTCAGAGCCTCACAGCATTTCAGAGCATCTCAGCATCTCAGAGCATCCCAGCATCCCAGAGCCTCCCAGCATCTCAGAGCATCCCAGCATCTCAGAGCCTCCCAGCATCCCAGACCATCCCAGAGTCTCAGAGCCTCCCAGCATCTCAGAGCCTCCCAGCATCCCAGACCATCCCAGAGTCTCAGAGCCTCCCAGCATCTCAGAGCCTCCCAGCATCCCAGACCATCCCAGAGTCTCAGAGCCTCCCAGCATCCCAAAGCCTCCCAGCATCTCAGAGCATCCCAGCATCTCGGAGCCTCCCAGCATCTCAGAGCCTCCCAGCATCCCAGAGCCTCCCAGCATCTCAGAGCCTCCCAGCATCCCAGACCATCCCAGAGTCTCAGAGCCTCCCAGCATCTCAGAGCATCCCAGCATCTCAGAGCCTCCCAGCATCTCAGCATCTCAAAGCCCCTCAGCATCTCAGTGCATCCCAGCATCTCGGAGCCTCCCAGCATCTCAGAGCCTCCCAGCATCTCAGCATCTCAAAGCCCCTCAGCATCCCAGAGCATCCCAGCATCTCAGAGCAGGGCTTTGAAGGGCTATGAATAAAGATGAGCAGCCTGCCTTTGGATGATTATGGGAATCAGCACACACTATTTTCTGGATCTTCTCTTGATGTCAGGCATCATTAAACCGTTCCCTCTGTGTATGTGTGTGTGTGTGTGTGTGTTTTAAATTGGCTGGATACATTTTTAATTCACTTTCCCTTGCCAAATCTAACCCTCTGCTCCAAATGACATTCCAGCACCGCTGTCCTGGTATGATGGTTATCTGTAAAACACAGGTTGCCAGAGCCAGAGTCGTGGTGACACAGATTAATATACCAGACCAACAGTTAAGGACTACCAAACTCTCAATTATTGTGGAAAAGCACATTAATAATCAGCTGGTTCAGTGACCAAGCAAAGAAAACCCAACAGCGTGGAGCAACGTCGCCAACACCACTATGTATGGTGACATCACACAGCCTCTTCTTGGTAAGGAGAGGTTGAAATTTGGCAAGATTCTCACTGATGTGAGATGTCCTCAGGGTGGGTTTGGTGCTGGCCAGGAAGTGTGGAGCAGCTGATGGCCAGGGGTTGAGCTCTGCTCTGGGAAAGGGGCGTTTCTGAGACCCACCAACCCAGAGGGGTGAAGGGATCTGGGTTTTCCCATCACTTTGCTCATCAAAAACCACTTTTGAAGCACAACAGAGACGCTTTAACAACATGGCTATCGAGACCAGACGAGGTACAGTGATGGTACACACACACATGCCATAAAAAAGCTCTGTTACACCAGTGAAAAATAAAACTAACTTTAGTACTGATACATTCTATCCCCCATTTTAAGGGCTACTAGATCATGTTCCAAATGAAACTAAATTTAACACCTTTGGGACCAGGGCTTCCCAAGATCCAAGTCTGTGTTGCAAGCCAGAAAATCAATTCTCCTCCTGCTAATGTGTCCTTACCCTGCAGGGAACCCAGGGCTAGCTGCAGGGGTGTGGGGGGGATGCTGGATCAGCCCTTCAGCAGGTGCTTTGGCTGTTTGCAGCCCAAACCCATCAGCGTGTAGGACAGTGCTTTCTGGGTCAGTCCCTCAAGGTTTCAGAGCTGCTAAAGCTTTTGTTCAATCTCTGCAGCCTGAAAAGCACACTGCAAAGCCATCACACTGCAGGGAAGGAGGTAAATAAATATATTTTGCAGTTCCTTAGAGGTTTTGGAGGTGAGATCCCCAAAAATCCCAGCTCCATCACCCCCAGGGTTGGGTTCTGGGGTTCCTGGTGATGGAAACTGGGCTCAGCCCTCGCTCCCCAAACACTGAGGACTCTTTGTGGTCTTTTTTAGGGATTTTTTGGAGATGTTTTGAGATCTCAGACCCCTTATGGTCCAGGTGTTCACTATTTTTGGTGCTGGGGAGCTGCAGGATGAAGAGCTGGGGGTGAGGGGAGAGCTCCCCTTTGCAGGAGGCAGGGATGGGTGTCTGGGAGGGGGGTTGTGCCAGTGCCACATTAAGACAGAGTTGGCCACATTGTCAAAAAAACCTCTGTGAGCCCAAGCTCAGAGCAGCCCCAGCTACAGCAGAGATGCAGTTATTGCCAGATCCCCAGGGATCTGCCAGCAAAGTGATTTGCTGGAGGATCCATGGAGGACTTCCCTCCACCCCCCCACCAGCTGGCAGCAGGACAGGGCATGGCCAAACGTGAAGTTAATGAGAGCCACCACTCCAATTTGCTTTAATTTGTGCAGATGGCTTTAGAACCAGATTGATTTCACACCTCCACGATTCCCCAGCATCCCTCTGTTGAGCCTCAGTACCCCCAGCTCACCTCCATGAGCTCAGAGTGCTGGTCCCCAGCCCAACTCTCTCTGCACCTTGTGCTGTGGAAGCTGTGACAAAAGCAGGTGCCAGCAGCACCAGCTCTCTCTAACTCATTCCTCCACAGCTCCTGGGACCACAGGGCTTCTACCACACTGGGGATAAATAAATGCAAACAAGCCCAAGGAGCAACGTCCCACTAAGGGTCAGATCCACACTTGCTCTTGCTCCCCAAGCAATGCAGCCTTGACTAAACCTGCTGGTTTTTTCACTTCTCTTTCTTTTCTCACCATCTCAGCCCGTTCTCCCCCAGCCCAACTTATGCAGAACCCCAGAGATATCTGTCTTTGGGAGCCCAAAGCCCTACAGGACAAGGTCTTCACGCCCATCGTTAGGTATGCCATGGCAGGAGGAGGAATTTGAGCCAAGGAATCATTCCTGCTTAAACCCAGATAGAACAACCGTGACCTCACCAAAGTCAGCACATCAAACCACACCGGTTTCCCCACTGCTCAGGGACTTTCTCAAGCCTAGTTTTGGCTGAAGTTTGCATGCAGGGCTCAGAGAACCAGAAAGGAAGATGTCTTCTTCTGCTGACCTACAGGTCTGGAGCAATCCCAGCCCCAAACAACAGCTCAGAAACCTGTTTGGGTCTCACTCCTCTTCAAGGCTTTTCTGCAAGGAGAGACAGGTGGTGCAGGCAGCTGGTTGCTTTGCCACAAATATTCCCCTGAGCTTCCCATTTCAGAGTCTTTCTTCCAGTTAGAGTGTTTGTTTTTAAGTGCATCCTTGCTTGGGTTGTGCCTCAGAGCATCCCATGAGCATCTCCTGTGGAGTTGTCCATCTCCTGCCTGGGATCTGGTTTGGAATACAGGGTTAGTAGCTCCATGTGGTGAAAGATCAGGTTCTGGTGTTGCCCTGTGGGCAGACTGGTCCTTGCTTCACTTTCCAGGCACCCAGTGGGGTCCTCAAGGCCTGTCCTGGGACATGGACCCAAAGCAATGAGCAGCATGAATTCGAGTCTGCTTCACATGCCTGAAGAATTAGTGTCCCTTCACCTGGCCCTTGAGCATCCTCTGCTTCAGAGCGAGCTCCAGCTCCCTCCGCTTGCTCCAGCCTATAGTAAGATTCCCTGACCCCCCTGGGTGAATTATTGCAGTGCAGACCCAGAGGTGCCTCTGCTCTCCCTGAGTCCCACCAACATCCCTTCCATCCCACAATCCAACCCTGCCAGGAGTAGGCCCCTGCTCCTGGGATGGTGCACGGGCTGGGGTGGGGGGCTTAGTCTCAAAGCTGAGACAGAGGCAGAGTGCTGAGGGGGGTGAGGCTGGGTGAGAGGGGAAGGCAGAAGCAGGAGAGACCATCAGCTCCTTTGCTGTTTGCATTTATGCCTTTGCAGACCATTCATTCCATCACACTGGGATGCTCTTTACCCACACAGTCCCAGGATCTGCAGGAGGGTTATAGAGATCCCAGCTCCAACAGCTTCACAGCCCAGCACAGGCAGCCCAGGGCTCTTACCTGCCCAAAACAAATCCTCAGTGTGCAAAATGAAGCAGCAACGTGCAAAGGAGTGATGGGCATCCTGTTCATTATGGTATTAGCAACACAATACTATAATATTCCCTTGGGATTGAAGGAGGTGAGGAGAGGAGAGGAGAGGAGAGGAGGAGAGGAGGGAGAGGAGAGGAGAGGAGAGGAGAGGAGAGGAGAGGAGAGGAGAGGAGAAGAGAGAGAGAGAAGAGAAGGGAGAA